>OZ010795.1:55956772-57421522 GCA_963932465.1 Maratus speciosus
ATTATTTTTTATATATAACCACTAGGTGGCTCTGCCCCCTACGAGCTCGCCAACCCCCGTTCAGACACCGCAGATTCTAAAAGCATGCTAATTTCATCGGCCTTAAAAAGATTGAATTATAATTTAAGAAAACAGTGACGGCCTCCCTGAAAACAGATTTTCATTCATTTTCCTTTGATTGGAGATTTTTAAGACGAAATCAGCCGCTGCTAAGAGATACAATGGCTGTTTTCATCTTTGATTAAAAACAAAAAAGAAAAATCATGCGTACGGCATAGATTATGAAACACTTTCCAACACTCCCTGAAAGATTTAACAAAACTTCGTTATTTAGGGAAATCAGGTAAATAAGATAACTAAATAAACATTTAAAAAAACTGATTACAGCAGTTACCATCCATAGCCAAATATTTATTCCAATTCTTCCGAAGAGCCCTGTATTTGATGTGTAGGCTGATATATATACTATATAATAGAAAATTTAGTTTAGCAAGAAAACGCATAACAGGTTGAAATTTCTCTTTCAGCAATTTATACTAATAGCTGGAAACATACTTGAATACTTTTGTTCAGCCCTGTTGTTTACCTAGTACCTTTATTACACGCCACTATTTAACTAAACTTTAATTCAAACTAAATCGCTCTTAAAACTACTGAAATCGCATTTCCAGAATTTATCGTCTATAGGCAACCATGCATCTAATTCTTTGCGTGGCCCTGTATATCATTTTATCTATTTTCTACAAACATTTCATAGAAAACTACATGCAGTTCAGCATAACACATTTTAAACCTCCCTTTCAGTAATTTGTGGTCATACTCAGTAACCTTTACGAATACTTTTGCGTATCCCTGTATATCAACTATAACATTTACACACACCATATAGTATGCATAAATATAGTGAAACTTAAAAGCGCATATCATAATTAAAAATGCATTCCCTGCCATCGCCGCTAATATACAGTACTTCGGATAGAAAATATTTGTCTGAAATGTTTTGTATGGTCCTGTAAATGCTATGCACTTCGTATTATACATGAAATAACTTATGTAAGCCTCACCGACGTATATCAATTTTATTATATATGACTTTGTATAGTTAAAATACGCCGCAAACAATTTCCCCTAATACCATTTGTAATGGAATTATTTTGTGTAGCCCTGTAAATGAATAGTAACTAACGTTGCACCGCATATGCTATAATATTCTGCAAATTTTAGTGCACTTCGTAAATGCATATATTTTTTATTATGTTTGAAAGAGTGTAGCATCTTTAAAATTCATTTGAAATGATTTTTCCCATTAGCCATAATGTAACGGAATACTTTTGACTGTCCCTGTAAATGAACCAAACATGCTACAAACTTCATTTGAAATAGGGTTCGTGCTAGGCTAAATGCCAATAACCAAAAATTTCAGTGCGATCCGAGTATATTTACGAGAGTTAGAGCGCGAACAGACAAACCGAAATCAATAAAATTTTTCAACTTTGTTGGAAATTGTTAAAAATTAGTTAAAAATTTGAAAGTAAGCTAATGTAAAATGAATTAAGTACACAGAGTCTTTGTCTCTCGGTACTTTTTAACAACGCTATGAAAAAGTTCTTTTAAATGTATCGTTTTAAATCTGACGTAATTTTCACCAGTTTCCTTTTTCTTTTAATATTCACATGAAAATACTTTCGTTGTTAGAAATGAAATATTATATGCGCTGTCTCAGAATTCACGGTAATGGTTGAAAAGATTATCTCAAAATATGAAATAAATGTCCCGTGCAAATATATTTTTTAATTTAAAGTGTTTTGCCAACTTTTATTTATTTGGCCTTTTTAAATATTACGTAATTTCCTACATTTGTGACTTTTAACGCATAATAATGAATTTAGTATTTAAAAAAATTTCTTTCCCTTTTAAAATTCACAAGTAACTGTAGTTTTTATGATGTAATTTTCAATATTGTCCTGATTTTTAACACGTAATCACTTATTTCTAATTTGAAAGTTTTTTTCTGTTTATAATAGCCACGTGTAAATATTTTTTTTATTTGCATTAAATATTATTCTTTGCGCTGTTTTTAAAATTGGAAACAGTTTAAAATAATTGCCCTTTTCTAAAATGTGTAAAAAATATCTCTCAAAATGCTGAAAATTTGAATTTAAAATGGAAATAAATCCTCAAAAAATGAGTCAAATTAAAAAGATAATTGCAGTCTGCACATCGGGAACTTCCAATGTATAAAATGATCTAAAAATGTATGAATTCCCATGTATAGTTTTCTCCTATAAAACTTTTTTAATGGGACGATTTTGTCCATCTTTAACATTAAATATCTCTTAAAATAATTCTTCGGTTTAAAACTGTCTGCATCAGCGTGTTTATCAAACATGTCTCTATAATACCACCGGTTTTCATAGTTTTGTATGAAACAGTTCTCTTAATATTAACGAAGAAAGATCCCCGGTCATAAAAAATATGGATGTCGATCTAGTAGGAGTATACCCGGATGATCTACGCAGATTTTCATTGGTCCAATTCCAAATCAAAACTTTATATATATATATATAGAAGGATTAACCTTTCATTATGCATAGTGTAAATAAAAATATCCAATTTGGTCAGCCCTCCCTCACATTGACTGGGTTACGCCTCCCCACATAGCCCTTTTCTAAAGAATAGCACATTGTTAAGCCTAACTTACTGTACAACCTGTATGCCTGGAACGATAGCTCAATATTTCGGCATTACTTAAAACCTACTTACTGAAATTTCTATGATATAGCTTATCTGAAAAAAGCTTACAAAACATTTCTAAAATACACAACTTTTTGGTTGTAAACGCCTCACAATGTACTATTTCTAAACCTATCTCTATTATCTGTATGAAAGAAAGACTGTTGTTTGAGCATTCCAGTGTCTTTGGTTGACACTAAATGATAAATCTCTGGAATTCTTTTAAATATGAAAACTGATGGGTGGGTTAAGCCTCCCGTATGCTCAGCCCTCCCTAGTCTCCCCTATACATATAATACTTTTGGCAACGTGTCTTTAATATCATTACAAAAAGTTTTTTTAATTGCATAAATAAAAAAAAATCTCATATAATTAAAGGAAAAGCAATAAACGTCTTTTGATAAAAACATACGAATACACATACACACACGGGCACACAAACACACATATAAGACATTGTAAGAGAAAGAGAAAGAAATTGCTAGTTACTTCGAGTACAAGTTGTTGTACTTGTTTTCACATCAGAAACATATTTCTGTGCTAGATATTGATGCATGAAAAATAAAACATGTAGTTATTTTGGTGGCAGCGCTATATTTTTTCAACCAATTTTACCATGGCTAATTTTTCTATATACAATAAATTAGATAGTACCGTTAACAAAATTGCAGGATCACCAATGTATTAGAAAGTGTACTAGCTTAAATAGCTGGAAATTATTTCTCTCACGAACATTGAATAGTGAAGCTACAAGAAGAAAAACCCTTGGACTCACCTGATTTGTGTATATATGATACATTTAATTGTTCAAATAACGAAATTGATAGATGGATGGTGCATGACCTTAATGATACGCACTAAAATTCGAAGCAGCGTTATATTATTACAGTCAATAATACAATTGCTGATCTTTTACACGAATGTTACTCCGGAATCAACGACAGTCTTTCGTTATCGTAATATCGTGCAATTGAGGGGAAAAGTAAGGAAATGGCGCTCGCTTAAGGGAAAACATGAATAGCTAGTCAAATTTAGACAAAAAAATCAATATTTTATTAACGAAGTATAATTCCAAAGCATAAGGAACAGTTTGCAATCAACTAATTTGCATAAAAGTTTAAGGAAATTTTTTTTATCGTTTTATTTATATAACCATCAATTGAGCGGTAATGCCCGACATGTTAGGGTAATTGCGCTCAGAGTTTGAATATAGCATTTAAGTAAGACAAAAGTCACATATGTAGTTGTGTGGGCTGTTCACACCACTTCAGACTTTTTGGACCATATTACACACACTATGTTACACATATAGGGGGCAGCTTTTTTTAAATTTAGGTTTTTTGATTTTCACCACTTTTTTGAAATCGTAAAATTCTTCATGTTTAATGAAATATTAATTAAGGCGAAAACAGGAGAATTATACCATTTCAAAAAAGTGGTGTTAATCAATAAATTTGAATTTTAAAAAAGTTGCTCACTGGCAACACTTCTTCTGGAATTCCACGCGAGCACCATTATTCGTTATCGCCATGTTGGGTTTTAATGCATTATAATTTCCGTAAATGCGCACTACAAAAATAAATAAAAGCATGAAAGTAAAGCTAAATGTATATATTTTGTAAACATAATGAGTACATTATTATTTGAAAATAAGAGTGTACACTTTTCTTCAAGTTAGATGTTGTAGAATTTTATAATAAAACAACTGCAAACTAATAACATGAGGACATTAAAAGACTTTCCTTCCGACGGTCACTATATCCTTACTGGGAACTTACAATGAAGTTCGCTATGTGTCGGTACCAATCGCACAATTTAAATTCTATTTTGTTTAGAAATATTGGGTGAACGGGATTACCCTTCTGAGCGCAATTACCCTACTTTCCCCTACATCCTTTGTTTCGAAACACTCCGCAGAATGTTTTCCACCTTTGTTTTGAAAGCTGACAGCAGTTTATTTTTTGTTTCTTTTAATATAGGGGAGACCGGGAAACATTTTCCATACGGGCAAGTTTTCCAACTCGCTTTAGTTTTTAAATGAGCCGCTAGGTGACGTTAGCGAGTGAACTGGCTGAAGTGGCAACATCTTACACAACATCTACAAAAGTTATAGCTTAATAACTGCTGTCATTTCGACTGGAGAACTGTTTTTTTCATTTTTTCAACGGTGAGTAAAATTGTAGGTCTTTATTAAAACGTAAAAAAAAAAAAAAAAAAAAAAAAACGTACTAGCGTTAAACTTACTGTTTTGACATTGTATCCACTAAAAAAGGGTTTCTTTCTTCAGGTAACTATGCGTTTGTTTTGCAAATAACTTACACCGGTATTCGTCCAGGTAGCGTAAAAGTTCAAATATGGCGACGGGGCAGGTTTTCCAACAACATACGGGGCATATTTTCCAACATGTTTCTCATTTGAAAACCTCCCCCCTCCTAAATCAGCTAGTCTTTTTGTATCAAAAATGTATTTATTGTGTTGTAAAATCGGCCAAATAACCATATATACTACGAACCCGTTTGATCATTTAGTTATTTAAGTAAAACTATCAATATAAAAAACAAGGTAAATTCAAAAATATAATAAAATGTCAATTTTTTTCTAAAATGCGTTCATTTAATGAATCCATTTTATGTTAATTTTGCCTTTATAGTCATAAGCTAGGACACTGAGATCGCAGTGAGTATGAACCCATCAAAAAGCAAATTAACCGTGCTTAGAGCCGCTCCACTGGCGTTAATCCACAGTTAATATTATGGCGGGTTTTAAACGTTAGAGAATTTTCATACTGAATCCTGAAATATTTACAAACTCTTCTTTTACGCCATCCTACTTTTCTGACAGGCCAGCTCCTGCCGCACCAAATCTTAAAAGCACCAACAATCCTGAAAAGATTTGAAACTTTTCTCAATAATCCCCCCCCCCCCACTCCTCGCAGAAACAAAACAACACCGAAAGCATCTAATCATTCTACACCAACGCAGGCTAGAATTTCCAAAGAAGCTGTTCCTTCGGTTCTACTCAAAATTTCCCTATTGCTTATTAAAAAAGCGTTCTTTCTACATCCAAACAAGCTTTGCCTACACCAGAAGAAGTTGGGACTTTTGCGAAGGCTGCACTAAGCAGGCAAACACGGCGTGGAAAAAAATAGGAAGTATTGTACATACTGATTCTCCTGTTAAAAATCAACTAAAAATGGAAAAAAAGATTCATCTAAAAAAAGGAAACTGCAAAAGGAATCAGATAAAGGGGACGAGAAAAAAAAATCCAATTCCGGCCAGGGAGCTGTTTGGACCTTCGTCTTTAAATGTAAAATGGATTAAAACTGTTTTTTATGTTACTGTTATGTTACTGAGCATTTAGTTCACAATAAAAAATACTTTTTAATTAACAAGCAAGATTTATTACCGATGTTTTACCATTTAAAGTCTAGTTGGAAAACTTGCCCCTGACCAATTATCGTAGGCTGGAAAACTTGCCCCGCATACGGGGCGCATTTTCCAACGTAACATGATTAGACTTAACTATTTTTTGTGAAAAAGTATGTTGAGTTTTTTGAAAAATAATTGTACCAGTTTGTACAGGAAGGTCTAGGAAATACAATGATATCCTGTATATATCAAAATAATTAAAAATAAAAAATACAAAAATAATAATCTAAAAAGTTGGAAAACTTGCCCCCGTCTCCCCTAGTGTGCAGGATGTATCTTTCAATTAGTTTCACTGTTTATTATTAATTTAAAAAAAAACAACATAATACGCAATTGGACAAAGCACATAATTTTACACATAAATACAGAATGTGGAATATGTTTCAGCCTAATCGGTATTTATCTATATTAATTAGATATCATTTTAAATAATCTCATATTGAAGTCATATTTGATGATAACCAGAATGCTGTATCTTGTGTAATTGCATTATCGAACAGAGATGCGTGGTCAGCATCTTAAGCATACGAGGCGGTTTTATTTATTTATTTTTTGTTTTGTTTTTACATCGAGAACAGCTTGTACACAAATATAGAAGCAGATTTAAACTAATCACATTCTATACTTTCTAAACAGTATGATAAGCATCTCTTCGTGTATTTAAATTTTCATAATCCTTATCACAGCAAAATGCTTAGCGTCCGTAAAATTTTCTTCTGTTAAACATGTTTTTATGATAGGTCGATAAAATAAATAAATTGCAATTTTAAAGTCTATATTACTCAATAGATAAGGAAATACCATATAGGCTTAAATCTGACTGATAGCAATTATATTTCTCAGTTAGTATTCGCGTGCGATAAAATCATATTGATGTCAGAAAGTCAGAAACCTGAAAATAATATATATATTTTTAAAATATTAAAACTTTGTAAGTAATATTGTTTTAAGTAATAAATTAAATTTAAAACACATGTGGGGAGGAATTAAAAAACAATATAGAACAGAAACACTGCTATACATGTCATAGTTCTAAACTTTAAATTTTCATAAATCTTAAACTGGTTAACAGAACTACTTACTTTTTGTATATCAAGGTAACAGAATAGGGTAAGAATAGGGTTTAAAAAAATAAATAGAGGCAGTTTGGGTATTATAAAATACCATTTTTCTTTCTTTTTAATTCAACAGAAAAAAAATTAGCACAGATTAAATGTTAGTAAAGAACAAACATTGACAAATACTTAAAACATTTTTAATGCTCTTAAAGTGGAACAAAAGAATTCCTATGAATATTTAGATTTTTACACGAGTTATAGCGTTCGGATAACGGCAACAAGTCGGGTAACATGGAATAGGCTCAAAAGGAATATTAAAATTGCAATAAAAACACCGGCTCAAAAAATAACCGAAATTATTTATTGAACAAACCTTTGTATTAATCGATACATCATTAGAGTTAAAAAAAATGTTTTAATTTTTAGACTCGACTTGAAATAGTTATTACATGTTGCTCGACTCACCATCTTGAAAAGCATAACTTTTTTCACTCGTCAACAATACAGTAAAGAGAGAAACTGACTAACATAGCAATAAATATAACTGTTCAATTTTATACGGAAATTGGTTAACATCAATGACAATGAGTTTTTAAAATAAATACGAATTGTATTAAATTTATCAGCAAAAATTGAGAATAATATTTTATTTCTCCATGTCACTCCAACAAGAGGTATCCAAACAGAGTAATACAAGGTGCCTCATGAGAGTACTGGGAAATCGTATGACAGATTTACACTTTGTGACAGCACCATATGTGTAAGATATTGAAGGCCACCTTATTGTCCGACACATCCCATAACACCCGAACTTGCTCTATAAACAAAATTCCGTGTTAGTATTAATAATTAGGCTTTGGTACATTTTTGGCTTAAAGCTCTAAGTTTTTTGTATGCATATGTAAATTGGACAAATATATACTTTACTGTCGAATGGCATTTCTGCTGCTTTTTTTCACGAAATGTCGTGATGGAAATGGATTTTATTTTATTTTATTTATTTATTTATTTTTTTTTTTACATTACAACTCATTCTACCCAAAGAAAACTAAAGAATCAGAAGTGCGTTACATTTTAAAATTATTTATTTTGAAATAAATATTAAAGAAAAATAGTTTTTGTAGATAGTATTTAAATTTAATTTTTAAGACAAGTTCATTTTCGAAAGTTTCATTTTTTCATAAACATGACATTTTTGCGAGATATTAGAATTATATTAAATATATTTTTTTTTATTCTACTTTATTTTTGTTAATCCATGTTTTCTAGAACTATTTCAAGATATAAAAGAATTTAATCTGATCGAAACAAAAATATGTTTTCCAGATATTTCTTAATTTTATGTAAATGGCGAATTTCAAATTATTTGAATAATACTTTTCCCACAAGACATTTCCTTTATACAACAATCCTTTGACGATTGAACAATTTAATGAATTATTTATGAAAGAGGACAATAACAAAGATTTTGGCATAGAACTAAGAAAATATATAAAAGTGGCATTAAAATATATATTACTTGTAGTCTCAAAACTTATTCACAACAATTAGTTTTCTAAAAGCTACATAAATAATAAAATTCACACTTTGCTTACCGAAGAAAATAATAAAATTCACACTTTGCTTACCGAAGAAACCGTTAATTTTGTTTTAAATCTATATATAAAACAAATATTTAAATGGTGAATAATACTCCTCATACTTTAAATGTATCTATATATAATAAATAATAATAATTTCTGTAATCATGATATTTTCTACTTTTGCATATTTCTGACATTTCTAACGGTGGTTGGTAATACACTTCTTATGTTGCGTATTGATGGTGCGTCATTAATCACAGTTTCGAGGAAAAAGATAATTTGCATTCATCTAATTATTTTCTCCGGTTATATATTCAATAATTTTAAATATCTATTGTGAATGTTAATTTCAAATATTAATTTCAAAATCAATTATATCTCTTTTTACAAAATATTAATTTCATAATATATTTAGTAAACACTAAACAAAACACAATAAAGTTTGAAATTATTCAATTTCATTTCTATTATTTTCTAAACCGTTAATATAATTTTAATTATACGGATTCAGTTTCTTTTCTTTTAATTCTGGAAACGGTAGTTGGTAATACACTTCGTATGTTGCATATTGATGGTGCGTCATTAATCAAAATTTCGAAGAAAAGAAAATTTACATCCATCTAATTATTTTCTCTGGTTATTTATTCAATAATTTTAAATATCTATAATGAATAGTTATTGCAGGTATGACTTTATAGTTTCTGTAATTAGTTTAGAGATTGTTATTCAATATAAATTAATTTTTGAGACAAATCTATATATAAAACAAATATTTAAATGATGAAGTTTTATCTTCTCATACTTTAAATGTATCTATATATAAGAAATAATAATTTCTGAATTTAAAGCATTTCAAAATTTAAAGCATGACATTTTACGAAAAGTGTGTTGCTTCCATTTTTTACAACGTGTTTTCGAAAAAGTTTTCAAAATCTTTATAAATTGTTTCCAGAGAATGAAATACATTTTTCAAATAACATATGAATTTGAAGCTAAAATAACTTAAATATTTGTGTTTGGAAATTGAATAGAAATAAAGAAAGTAATTTGTGCCTAAAATCTAAAAAGAAAAAAATAAATAATTCCATAAAAAAATTTTTTGATGTAGATAAATAAGTTGTTTGTTATTTATTTAAGTTATGTTGTTTGTTATTATGCAATATACTCAAATAAACAACATCAAAAATAAAATTTTACACATGTGTTCTTTGAATCACTCTGTAATTCAAATTTTCTTCGTGTCGTAAGTTAATCTACAATGGATGCATCAGTTGCAAATTTACTTTAAATGACATCCATCCTGCAAGTTTAATCCAACAGGGAAAATGCAATGAGAGGCTTTATCATAAGGTGTGTTTTTAATCATATTTTTCAACAGAACGCTTTATGTTAATGTCTAATGATTCGTATTGGAACAATTTCGAATCATACATAGTTTTTAACAAAAGAAATCTTACAAATTCGTATAAATGCTTCTAAAATCAATTCTGTAACTCTAATAAAGGTAACTTATGGCACAACATTTAATAATTACAAATCACATTTACAAAAAAAAAAAAAAAAAAAAAAAAAAAAAAAAAAAAAAAAAACTAATAAAAAAGTTATTTGAACAATTATTTAAAACTTTATCCTTTAAAGAGGTATATGACGTTAAAATGACCTCCGTCGCCTACTATTTTTTTTGTTTTCAATTTGAAACTTTGGCGCACTGAAGGAAAAAAAAAATGAAGATCCACGAATGCGATATTACATGTGCCCAACCACCAGTCTGTTGAGCAAACATATGCGTTTCGATAAAAATGTTTTATATTTTTTAAATCAGATTAGAACATACATTAATTTTTAGCAGTAAAAAACTTTTTTCTTAAATCTGAAATTTGAAAAGTTATCTGACCATGAAGGTACCTTTCGAAAAAGAATTCACATTGTTTTTTCCATCTAATAAATGGTTTCTTATGAGTGATGTTACTTGTTACAAAATATTTTTTTTATATTAAATATGAAAAAGTCTGATGAGACAGATATATCTTAAGCTGCGTATTATCGTATAAGAAATCGTTGTGAGATTACGACTGATATTTTATAATATGATTTAATTAACTATTTTAGATAATTACACATATTATTCTAAATATATCTTGAAAAATCCTGCAAACACAAATTCTAATTTCTGTGTATGATTTCACATATGAGACATTCATTAACATTTCAATGTTACTCAAATCATTACAAATCATTTGACGTTTTATTAAAACACAAACATTTACACATGAAAAATACAAACTGACTTTTCGTTGTTTTCATTGCAAGTTTGTATATTTAGAAACAAAAAACCTAAATAAAAATATGCAAATAAATAATTTCATATTTAATATGAATCTTTGTCTCAAAAATTCGAATTTTTTATATGTGCACATAAAATTAATCTTTCTTCATGTCAGTTTGTTTAAAAAATATAATTGCGAAAAGCTTAAAATAAAATTTACAATTTATGTAAAAGTTGAACGGTTTTGTTATAATTTTTTTTTCAAGAAAATGATTATTTTGACTTTTGATGTTAAACAAAAGAAATAATTTTTAGTTTCTTTAAAAGCCTATTAAACAATGTGAAGTTGTTTACCTCGAAGGCACAATCTCAATGGATTATGTAATGTTTTGTATTACATTCCTGTTAAATGTAAAAAAATATATATATATATATATAATATATATATTTTTCTTTTTTTATGAAAAAATGTAAATCTATTTATATAAAAATTTATCTAAGTGAGTTTTGCTGAGTACATAAAGAAAAAAACTTTCTTTTAAATCAGCTTAGGACAATGCAAGTGATAATAATTATCCAGTGGAATATTGAAAATATATTGACAAGAAAAATTTAATAAAATATTCTGTAAGGAGTTTAGAAGTTAGCAAACTAAGATATTAGGGTTAGTAATTGTGTATGCATTTACTTTCTATTACCATTTGTTTTTAATGGGTCTCAGAACTCCTAAAGATACAAAATTGTCAAATTTTAATTGTTTAGATGAAAAAGTCCTATCTTTTCTGAAGATTTCCATATAATTGTTTCCTTGAAATTGCCATTAGAACAGAAGTTGCGGCTTTTAGAATTTTACCCTCTCAATAGTTGAAGCGATACTAAGTCATCTCCAAATGACGTTTTTGGGCATAACGCGCAAGCTATCTCAAAAACGTCTGAATATTTTTTCTCCCTATAAATACAAATTCTTCATATTGCAATTTTTTAAATACATGGTATGAAATAAAAAACCTATCGATTTCATTCCAATAAAAATTGTGTTTTAAAATAAATTAAAATAGATATTAAATGTTGAAAAATACTTTTTTTTTTCCATTTTGTAAGGAGTCCTTTAATCAATTAGGGAGTTCTGAGACCCCTTAATACAAGAAAGGTTTTGTATTTGAGAATAAATTAATGTTTTTCACAAAACACAGTATATAAATATATATACTATATTCAATAATGGAGAATATTATTAACATAAAAATAATTTATTATCGTAATGATTTTACGCAATAAAATCTTCATCATCTTCTATAACCGCTTCTCTATCATGTCCTAATCTTCAACATGCTTGAATAAAATGATCATATATCATATTATAATTACCCTGAATTTTTTAACTTAAAAAATGTATTGGTATTATGGGGAGTTTACCAACCTCTCTCTTAATAACACCATCTTTTCGTAGTTGTAGAATGCATTGAGGTATGGGGAATTAGTGGGATAAAAGTTATTGGTTATGTGGTTGGGGGCATTTTAACATGATCATTCCTGCTTTATGTAAGCATTGCCTGGTAGTGCAGAATTTTATGAAACACAAAAGGCCATCTAATCTATACAAAGTCTTAACATTTCTCCAAATAATCAATGTTATCTTATCTAACAATAATACTTTGTGAAAAGACATAATAATACATCACTACCTCAATTGATCAAAACCCTTATAGTTGCAAGGAATTCTATGTGCTTATAACTGCAGGTATTTCAAAGGCTTTAAATATGAATGTGTCATACTATCTGTTAGGGTTTTGATTCTGGTAAACATTTTATGTTCTGAAGTAAACAATCTTCATGAGATTGATCTTTTAGAAAAAAAAAATAAAAAATTAGATATGATTAAGGTATTTAATATTGTATTTTATGCCGTAAAATATCATTTCTTCATATATACCTTATGTTTTTATAAAAATATATATTTTTGTTCCTTCTAATGCATGGAATTATTTTTCAAGTGGAAATTGTTCTTCTGGTTTCGTTATCAATAGTTTGTTAAGCTTGATGACACAAAGTGGGAGTTCTGATTATGTCCGGGCATTTTGAACGCTTTGTACAATTTGATACTAGTAGTCGGACAATAGGAAATTTTACATATCAAAATTAATGGTAGTTCTGGAAATCGGCTTACTTTATGTTTTTTGGGTCACTGAATCCGAATTTGTAACTTCCCACTAAAATTTCCCCCGGCAACCCCCCCAAATTTTGGTAAAAATTCCCCCAAAAAAGGATTTATTAAAAAAATCAATTTTTTGTATTGTTGTAGTGGAAAAGTATCTAGAAATTCAGAAAGTAGACAAAATTTGCAACAAATTAGATATATGACATTATGACTTAGGATGACGGGGAAGGGGGATCTGCCTCGGAACATGCGCGCGGTGTTGCGCGGACTACGTTGCGCAATTCCATTTAACCACTTACACCTTTACATTCTTCCTCCCATCTCCCCTCCGAACTTTCCTTATAAGGTTTACTTTAAGTTTTTTGGGTCGCTGAATCCGAATTTTTAACTTCTCCCCAAATCCCTCTCCCGAAAAACCTCCAAACTAGTTGTTATTAACTTAAATTTCTTATTGTTTTAGGGGAAATGCATTACCAAATTCAGAAACTAGACAAAATTTGCAACAAATAGGATATATGACATTATGATGTACGATAAACAGGGAGGCAGGCGGCTGCCTAGGAACATTCCCGCGTGCTTTTCTGAAAAACCAATTTTTTTCAAAAAAATCAATTTTTGGGGGGGTTGCCGGGTGAAATTTTGGTGAGAAGTTACAAATTCGGATTCAGCGACCCCCAAAAAAAATAAAGTGGGTCGAAATCCCGAACTAGTATTAATTTTTCCAGATAAAATCCCCCATTGCCTGGACTTTATAACTTAGTGCACGTAGCGCCGCAGTGCATGTTCAGAGGCAGCCGTCCCCCTCCCCGTTCATCCAACGTCATAATGTAATGTATCCTACTTGTTGCAAATTTTGTCTAGTTTCTGAATTTTGTAATGCTTTTCCACTAAAAGAATAAGAAATTTAAGTTAAAAACAACTAATTGGGGGGGGGGGGATTGGCAGGCGAAAATTTTGGGGGAAGTTAAAAATGCGGATTCAGCGACCCAAAAATCTTATAGTCGATTTTTTTATTGTTTTAGGGGAAAAGTATCTAAAAATTCAGAAAGTAGACAAAATTTGTCACGGATTAGATATATGACATTATGACCTAGGATGACGAGGAAGGGGGGATCTGCCTCGGAACATGAGCGCGGTGTTGCATGGACTAAGTGGCGCAACTCCACTTAACCATTTATACGTTTACATTCGACCTCCAATCTCCCCTCCGAACTTTCCTTATAAGATTTATTTAAGTTTTTTGGGTCGCTGAATCCGAATTTTTAACTTACCTTCAAAATTTTCCACCCCGAAAACACCCGAAAACAGTTGTTATTAAATTAAATTTCTTATTGTTCTAGGGGGAAAGCATTAAAGTCAAAAGTAGGCAAAATTTGCAATAAATAGGATATATGACATTATGAGGTAGGATAAACGGGGAGAGAGGGGGCAACCTCGGAACATTCCCCGCGCGCTTTTTGCAAAAACCACATTTTTTCAAAAACTCAATTTCTTTGGGGGGTTGAAAATTGCAATCTTTATACATTATATGTTTCATTTTATTTATATGATAATATGACTATTGTTATGATCATTATTTCCTGATAAAGCCTTATATTTATATGATCTATGAACAGAGGAATAATTAAAGTATTATTGACAATAAAATACTGAAATAAATTATTAAATTATTTTATAAATGTTATAGTACTACTACAGATAGTTCTTTGTCTATTTTAAAAATCGTGTGATAATTATTCTGTTTTCGATTCAATTAATGTTGAAACAAATAAGTCAATTTTCTGTAATGCATCGAACATTTAATTAATGGGAAATAACAATTTATAGATATTTCGTGGTAAACATGTTTATGTGTACATAATTATATTCATTAATTTAACATAAAAAAGAGCACGTATCTTTTTTTTTTCCCCAACTAATCTAAAATGACTTAAGACATATACATTTAATTAAAATAATGTAAGAACATTTCAATTATCCTTCTGTAGTAAAAACTATTTCTGTATTTTTTCATGTTTAAGTTTTCTGTTATCGAAAATAATAACTCAATTAAAGAAAAACTTTTTTTTTTTTTTGTTGTTACTGCAGATGTGACGTAAGTTCAGACTAAAAACAATGCACATAATTCAAGGAGAGTTATTATAGTAATTTGTAACTTGTATTACATTGGGTGAAAAGTTAAATTGTATGATTAATTTTCAGATTTAAAATAATGACGCTTATTTATTTTCTCTATTATTCGATATTTAATTTATTTTTAATGAAGTCTCTATGTAAGTATGAAGTTTTTCAGAAATTTTTGTTACATATACTTGCTCAATGTATTTTTGCTAAAATTGTGTGATGTTTAAGACTTTACACAGCTTAAAATTAAATTTACCGTGACATTATCTTAAATTATACTTCTAGTCAGTATATTTTAAAAATATATATATGATTATATTTTAACGATTTTGCACATTTTTTGATTAAAAAAATATAGAAAATGTCAGATAATTTTTAATTGATTATATAGTATTGGTTGTAGTGTAATATATTTATGAGAAAGTAACATCGAAAAATAATATTTGTATTTTAAATACAATTTATGATTATGAAAATGTTAATATGGTAATAGAAAATGCACCTTCATTAAATTAATTTTGAATAAATACCGAAAATAGGTTGTGTAGTTAATTTTTTATTGTTTTGTCCATGGCAAATTTTTAAATCACTTAGAAAAATTATGTTACGAAACCGATATAAAGCTCCATCCGTGTGCTAGCGTTAAAGTAAACAATTAAAAAAGAAGGAACACAAAATGTACTTGAACCAATAAAATTCTCCTAGGCATGATTTTTACTTACGCGACAAGAAACTAATAATATTAAAAAAAATAATATGTATTGTCGTCGATTTAATGTCAATGGAGATTTGAGATCAAATGAAAAGAAATATTCAATATGAGAAAGATTACTTCCAAAGCATGCAAGCAAAAGTCTGTAATTACATCAAGAGTTTAACTAAACCAAACTATTTTGCAGAGTGAAATTAATAATGGGAACTATACCCCTATAGAACAAATACACAAATGGGATTTTCAAATTTTCAAAACATGCAATCATGCATTAAGTAAAACTCCTTACTAATGAGAAAATAAAGTCAAATTTAAGTGACATTTATTTATCAATTGTGAGTCTGAATGAAAACATCCAGGGCTTGCAGCGTCACTAATATTTTTATACGTTTCCTACCACTATATCAAATATATAATCTTCCAGACAGATTTCTTTAACGTAGGCAATATAAGTCTAAAATAAAGAATATCGTTTTAATATAATGGTAGCAAAATGAAAAAAATGTTAGGTACGTGAGAGCCATGAACATAGATATTCTTGTGCGTTAGATAAATACTGTATTATGTCACCTTATATAAATGAAGAAAATTAAAAAAAAGTATGATAAGGGAAAACAAAGATTCCGAAACTGATGTTAATACAGAAGAAAAAAGATATTCTACTGTTCAAAATATCATGTTAGATTTTCAGGAAGTTTTTATTTTATCGTGAATGAGTGAAGAATGGGAATGTGATGAATTGTGTCGAAAAGTCGGTTATCGCTGAAGCCTACGGATGTGTTATTTCAGATGAAGTAGAAACTAGAGATCAAAGCCAGTTTCTTAAGTTAAAAGATGCTGAGAACATGCTATTAGAACAAATGAAAACTGTGAAGGAGAAACACTAAACATGAAATAACTTTCGTCGAATAAAAAATATATTTGAAACAGGAAGGCGAAAAGTAGAAAGAATTGATATCCGCGAATTTTTCATTAAGGCATGATCAGACTGATCAACGATTAAAGTACTTGAAGCCCGGAAACTTTCATGAATTGTGCTTCTCAAAGTTCTTGTCTTCAAAAGTAGGCTCTTGAATTCCATCGTTTTAAATCTTGAATCAAATATTAATTTAATGTTTATGTAGTTACTAAAGACGTCTCTTGAGTAGTCCATCATTAGTCGGCCCATTCAAATAAATTTTTCAAGCAACGTTGGATATATGAGTTGAAAGTGCTCATTTGATTTTGTCTTTTTTTTTTTTTAAACCTCTTTTAAAAACGTAAAACTTTTCGAAACTTTACAAAAACTGAATGCATTGCACTGACACACTTGTTTTACAAAATCGCGGCATAATATTGGCAAAGGAATTTCAATGAAGACGAAAAGATTTGGTAAAGAAAAGTAATGTTCAGCATCCTTGGAGGGATGCGGGTGATGCAAACATACCTATTGTTTAGAGCATCATCATAATTCCGCTGTCTGCTACCATGATACTACTGAAATAATGCTCTTGTTCTACCACGAGACGAAAAATGAGTATTTCTGAAAAAGAAAATCAAACTTTAGTTCAGGAAAGCAATTATCTTCTTTAAAAATGTCATACATGAAATGGCAGTTTGTTATTCAGAAAATATCTAGAAACCATTGGGACACAGCCGTGTATTACATTGCAGATTTAATACGAATACTGTTCACTGCATTACGCATTTTGAAACTGTCGCAAAATTTGGCCCACAAAAAAAATTTACTTGAAGGTCATCCACATGAGACCTATGCGCACTTGCTTTGATAAACTACCCCTCCTCCCCCCCATTCAAATGTTAGCGAATGGAGAAATGTGTGTGAAATAAGGGCTTATAAACAAAGAATAACTTTATATATTCAATATTGTATGTTATTTGAATAACTTTTAAAATTCAATACAGCTTTTTGACCTATTAATTTTTCACATATTTTGTTCATGCTGCGAAAAATTTCAAAGTTAATTCCTTCTTGTTTTTTACCCTTAATTGATTGATAGTAATATATAGGTTAACATTCCATCGTATGCTTGACATAAATACATTTTAAAAACAACACAAAGATTATTCAATATTTAAATTTAAAACACCTGAAATATATTCAACACCGTAGAATAGGAATCAATGCCTGCAGTCAGAATTCAAACATATGTTATTTCCAGCTATTTATCTATTTATTTTCTGATTTTGCGAAATATTGTGTTCTGTTCAGTTATACTTTTGCCTTGAGATATTTTATACTACGGTGACACAAATATTTAATGTGGTACAAAATAATTGAGAATTTTGATCTAAATCTAAAATACCGAAACTAGCATTAATGAATCATCATAAATATGAAACAAAAAAAGGTTTTTAAAATAATTGATTAAAAACCAACATATTCAAGCAACATACACAGCCAATATAGTCTATATCGAAAATTTTATACTTATAACTGTGTTAAATTATACAAAGTAATCACTTTTACGGAAAATGGGGATTTTTTTTATTATTAAATACCTGTCCGAGATAGTTTTGAATAATAATTTAGCCTGTCAGTTGGTTTCCGAACTACATTAAAATTCATATTTTTTTAATTATCCAATTGTGATATTGATTTTCCGTTGACTATATTATGGGTATCATAAAGTACTTTAACTCCATCGAACACCCAATATGAACGTTAAATATTAGCTTAGGATTTATTGAAGGGTACTTTATGTCTTAATTTATTGAGATGCTAATACAAAATCAAAACATTTTATATTTTGATTTTTAAATAATTTATTTTTATTATTAATTTTTTTATAATTAATTTAATAAATTTTATTTTTAAATAATTTATTTTATAGATTTTAAGCTATATAACTGACAGTATGCAGATAAATAACTTTTTTTAACCTAAATTTTCTCTACCATTAGGGTTTTTACCGTCATTGCATTTTAAAATAAATTATTATGATATAATATTTTATCGAAACTGTTATTTGATAGTAGATGAATGCATCAAAATATTGAAATATAATTTTACTTTAGAATTTTTGTTCATATATTTTTTTTAATTTAATGTGATTTTATGTGTATAAGATTTAATGTAACTTAAATTTATATCTTTGAAGCTTAACAAAACCTAGTAAATATTATTTAATAAGAATGAAAACACATTATAAACTAAGAAATGTGTACATATTATTGTCTTATAATAGCGTAACAGATTTAAATATAAGTTACATAAAATGTTACTTATGATTTTCTGTATCCTCAATAACAGCAGAACGCTATAATTATCTATGATTCATATCTTTATATATTCAGGATCTTTACATTTATACACAATTTTTGAATATTCACAGCTTGAAAGTATGTTTTGATTAAAGTCGTGTTTTTGTTTAGGATATGCAAAGTGGTACCCAAACAGCGCAACATTTTTTATGTCAATTTACGCCTGTTATTTTAGATAATTATGTGCCGTTTATACAAAATTATAAAAATAATTTATAAAAGTTTGTTCAACAGTCTTTTTTTACTAAATCACACACAACATATTTTGCCATCTCTTCTACATCACCATGGTTTCTTCACAAATAGGTAACTGTGGAACATGTAAATTTGTTTCATTAGCTGTTTTATACCATACACTGCCTTGATAGTTAAATATAAAGCTATGCGTACAAGTTTTAAATACTTATTACATTTCCGAAAAACCTTTAAAGATCATTAAATGGATTATTATCATCTTCATTATTTTTGTCGTTAAAGTGAACGAAATTCATAAAATATTTTATTTTTATTTTATTTTTATTATTTATTTTTGCTATTGCTGCTGACAATAATTACTTTTATAGATATAATACCTTACACAGTCTTGATAGTTAAATATAAATCTATGTGGTAACAACTTTTACATACTTATTATATTTCCGAAAACCTTTAAAGAACATTAAATGGATTATTATCATCTCCATTTTCTTTTCGGTTAAAGTAAACGAAATTCATAAAAATATTCTATTTTAATTTTATTTTTACTCTTTTTTTTTCGTTGTTGTTGCTGACAATAATTCCTTTTTATACATTTATCTAATTAATGGAAAATTATAAAGAAACGTATTTAAAAGAACATAAAATAATTTAGGAATTTTATAAATAATATTTTTTAGGGATTTTTTTTATATTTTTATGCATTTCTGTAGACTTTATTTTTTATCTCCAATTTAAAACATATTTCCCCGACATTTTATAATTTTGAAATTATAAATAAAATATTTCTTTAATTTTCTTAATTGGTGAAATATCATATTAGGTACTTTTAGCAAGTAAGGGCATGTTCCTAATAAGATCATCAGCTTACATATTCTGGAGAACCGTCTTGGGTCGACATATCGCAGCATATACCTGTCAACTAGCCTTTGCACGTATTTGTAGTTTCAACCACAGACGGGATGAGGCAGGATTCTCCGTCATTTTTCAACCGCAGATACTTTCCACGCATCATTGTTAAAAAAAAAAAAAAAAAAAAAAAAAAAAAAAAAAAAAAAAACAATCATGTGGAATTAGAGTAATATCTTTATTAAATATTACAAACCTTACATGTTGTAACATATAACCATTTATTTAGAAGATTTACCAATAGAAGATTTACCAATCTTCAAAATATTATTGTGGAATATTCCCTATTTTGAATACTGTTTGTATTTAAAAAGGAAGTATGTAAAAAAACTTTTATAACTGACTCCTTAAATTAGGTGCTGATTCAGTTGCCAAGTGGATCTTGTTTTAAATATTTGTCTATTTTCAAAGTGCAACACGTATGTCTAGGAATGACGTGAATGGATTGATATTTTTTTTCTCCAAATATAAACAACAGATTTTTTTTTCATAAACTTATAACGGTTTTAACCGTTCTTTTAGCTCCATGTATTATGTTCAACAATATGATTCTCCAATTTTAAAAGAACTCTCTTTATTTTCTTATAATTTTGCCTAATGGCTGTAAAATATATGTTAATTAAATTTAAACCATGTACTTTGGAAATCATGGCCTAACATAGTGCAAGTATTTATTATAGGGTCACTTTAAAATACCTTTTTTTTTTTACTTTACTTGAAAAATTTCAACAACAGCAAGAGTACGTATGATTTAAAATATGTATGAATATTAGAGAAAACAACATTTAAAATGTTAATGCTCATATAACATATTTTATTGGATTTGAATCTTTAATGCCCATTATTTTGTACAGGTACTTTATATAGACAGCTATGAATATATTTGGCATTCTAACAATCTTTTGACTTTCATGTTCCTGAATAATATTTTTTAATTTAATACACCTTTTTGTGTTTTTTTTTAAATTTCATATACTGGGGAACATCTCATTGCATGATTGCACAACAATATTAACGAGATAAATAAGTTTTGGACGATATTAGGGGTCCTGGAAAACTCCTATCCCGTCCCGTGTTCCTGAGGCTGATTTTTAAGTTTGGAGCTGTCTGGATAAAATTGGTTAAATAAAAATAATTCGATGTAATTTTTTTCTGAAACTGGAACTATTGTTTTATATAAATATGTAGCTAAAGATTAACCTACACACATTTTTAGGGTTGTTATTATTTTTGTAAATTTGTCCCTGGGTTTTAGATTCCTTACAATCTCTCTTCTAAAATAATACAGAAAATCATTTCCGATGCAGCCACAGAATTTTTTTCAAGTTTTTTCTCATGCAGAAGTATGCTAGAGAAATAATATCTACACTTCTTTGGGAGGAAATCTTCTGTAGAATTTAAATCAGCATTTAAATATCAATTTCAAGCATCGTGGCTTTATTGGTAGTCTCACCGTCCCCAAGGTTTATTCCTGCATTTTTCAAGGTATATTTAAAATAATAATAATAATTTAATCCGATGTTAACAACTGTTTCTAAAAATCAATGAACATTTTGGCTATCACTTAGTCTTAACATGATTTTCCTAAAAATAGGTGGTAATTTTCCTTATCATTCCATCCTTACCGTCTCTTTTTTTACCATTTCGTCCTTTTTTTTCCAATACCATCCCCCTTTTTTACCTTGCCGTCCCTTCTTTAACACCCCTTTAAGACAATGTTATACAAAAATTCTGTATTAAAAGTACTACATTGTTATTATTTCTTATTTGAATGTCCTGTGGGTACTATGCAAATTCATTATAAGTAAAAATTTAGAAGAAAATAAAAGGGTTATAGGGGTAAAATGGTAAGGAAAATTAAACTCGCAAGTTTAACTTAAACCTCAGTTAAATAAAAAAAATGTTCGCTGCTGGCCACTTTTTTTTAATCATTAAGGCATTCGTCCATCAGATTAGAATGTTATTTTAGCAAGTTTAATTTTGTCAGATTTTTTTCCACAAAAGTCAAAAGATTGTGAGGTGCCCCATATACGGTTATTTCTACTGATAATGTATTTTTGTCTCATTGTCTAGCACTCGTTTGTTTACCTCTCCCGATCCTTGTTCGTCTATCTATGTGACTAAACTATATATCACAACAATGAAACCAATACACAAGTACATATACATTAAATATGTGTGTGTTTGTGACCGTATGTGTGATTTAAAGACTATAAAAGTTTAACTAATGAAGAAGCAACTGAAATACTACTTATCAGATATATTAGAAAATATGTAATATATATGTATATAAAAATTTATAATTTTTAAATAGTTGCAATATTTTAAATTAAAAAAATATTAAATAACAAAAGATCATGAAATTTAATTTGATACAATTTTATCCGCATTGAGCTATGTCGCAGTCCTGGAAGGAAATTCGCTTCCATTATTAATAAATTTAATATTTATAGTAAAAATACTCTAGTTCTACTAAAAGGATGATCCCATTAGAAGAATATTTTTATATATAATTTTCCAACTAATTTAAATTCTTCTGAGTGACTTTTACTGATGAAATTTCAATGCATTTGATTTTTTCTTCTGCATTTCTCCAATTTCATTCATTAAAGAGAAATTTTAAAGTAGCTTTTTATAATTAATTTTCCGCAGTTTATAAAATATCTCATAACAACCTTTTTTTAAAAATATATAATTCCAAATATCTTAAATTGCTGAGGTTATATTAAGTGTAGAAAATTATTATTTATTTTTATAGTTTGATGTGAGCATATTAAAACGTGGCAAAATTGAACTTTAATATATACCAGCAAAACCCGCACTTTTCTCAAGTAATTATTGAAATATGCCAAGTGGTATTTGTTTGTCTAATTTCATTTTCTTCTATCTTTACAAGAAAACAATCAATCGAATTTTTTTATCTTCCGGTTTTCAGCGGATTTACACGCTTTGGGTATCAGATATCCTCAAAATGCATGTTTAAACAAAATGTCTGTATGTGCATGTGTTACCATTGTACATAAAATAGTGTATGGACTTATGCCTAGAATATAATTATAATTTTTTTGTATGTTTTTGGCTATGGCCAGCAGGTCCTCCTTAAATTTGGAAATATTCCGCCGGAAGGGGTCGCTGTAAAAGCGATTTGTGTACCATTTTCTCGATTTTTAATAGCTCTGTTGTACATCAGCGGCTCGTGCAGAGACGGGGGCTTCAAATCTTGCTAAGCCGGTTATTAGCTGACGTACGACAGAATAAAATATATATATATATATATATATATATATATATATATATATATATTAATATATATCATGATCGAGGTCAGCTCGTTTTTAATCCGACTAATTGACTGAAGCAGAAATTTAAGATGAAAATAAAAGTTGGTTTAGTGATGAACTAATAATATTGACGCATTACTATTTGTAACTACCTTTTCATAGATTAAGACGTATAAAACAGAAAAAAGTTTTGAGATTGGCACATCCAATAAATTATTAAAAGAATTTACGCTGCTACGGATAATTAAATTTATTAAGTAAGCAATAGCTTGAATTATTATTCTTATATTTATCAGCATTCTTATGCCGCATTAGAAAAACACGTGAGTCAAATAAATGAGAACTAAAATTAATTCTAAATAGATGGAAATTTAGAATATATTTTCAATTTTTTCCCCCGATATTTTCATTTGAAGTTTCGACGGTTTAAAAAAAAAGTTCATATGTAGAATTTAGAACAGTAAATAAATAAATAAAAATGCTTAATTCATCTTTAAAAGTTAAAGTTAAACTTACACTAAGTGCAAAATTACTTAAAAGATGACACAGTATTTAAAAATGTTAAATTATTTTAATACCTTAGTATACTTTCAACTATAAAACATAGTCTTCTTCGGAGGAATATAAGAAATACAACAGTTATTGATTGAACGCCTAATTTTCAAAATCCACGTAGATGGTGACGAAAGGAGTGAAAGTGAAAGTTAATTTATAGATCCGAAAACATTGGGAAAATAAAATAAAATAAAACCTTTATATAGGGAAGTGGAAGATTACTTGTTTTTTTCTTTCTTTAAGCAGACTAAAGGAGCACCAATGGGTTCCCCCATCTCGAGTATTTTAGCCGAATTCAAATTACATTCATTTGAAAAAATAATTTTAACAGACAGCGTTTTAACTCCGTCAGTATGGTATCGCTATGTGGACGACATTTTCATAGTATGGGATCACGGTTTATCTGAATTGTATGCATTTCTTAACAGAATAAATAATATGGACCCTAACATAAAATTTACCATCGAAATAGAAAATAATAACCAGCTGTCATTTCTTGACGTAATGCTAATTAAAAATTTATCAAACTTAACAATTGAGCGCCCTGTCTACAGGAAAGTAAATAAGTCTAACAGCACCAATCCTTTTGAAAGTACATCACCTTTTAACTACAAACTTGCTCCGTTCAACTTTTATGTAAGACGAGCGTTTAGTGTTTGCTCTATTAATCACCTTGATCATGAATTAAATACCATTAGAAACATTGCAGTTGAGAAAGGTTTCCCAATACGCATTATTGATAAGCTAATCAACTCACAGAAGAACCATATGAAAACACAAAAAACTCCACTGAGTAATATGAGATATTGCAAAATGACTTACATACCAGGACTTTTCGAAAAACTCAGACATGCACTTTTTCGCTTTGGCGTAAACTTGGTCGTCACTCCTCCTGCAAAACTGAAAGATCTGATTAGTGCCAAAGTGGACCCGATCCCGAGGGATGAAGTTTCTGGGGTATATGTAATTCCAGTGAAAACTGAAGATATTTATCTCGAATGCATAGGCATGATTTCACGTAAACTTAAAGTTCGTATTAAAGAACATTTGAGAGATTTACAGTATAACCGACCTACAACAGCCCTGTCAAGACTTAACCAGAAGCAGAATATACAAGTTAATTTCGAAAACGCAAAAATTATATATCCCTCAAAGAATTATCGTGATTTAATTATCCGCGAATCAATAGAAATTAGTAACTAAAGAAAATACAGTTTGTAATGACGTTTTATCCTACAATATACCCAGAATTTGGCTCAGTTTGCTTAAAGAAAGAAAAAACAAGTAATCTTCCACTTCCCTATATCCATGTTTTATTTTATTTTATTTTCCCAATGTTTGCGGATCTATAAATTAACTTCCACTTTCACTCCTTTCGTCACCATCTACGTGGATTTTGAAAATTAGGCGTTCAATCAATAACTGTTGTATTTCTTTTATTCCTCCGAAGAAGACTATGTTTTATAGTTGAAAGTATACTAAGGTATTAAAAGAATTTAAAATTTTTAAATACTGTGTCATCTTTTAAGTAATTTTGCACTTAGTGTAAGTTTAAATTTAGAATTTAGAATTTAAAAGTAATCACAATGCCAATGTTGAAAATTTTAGTAATCGAGCTTCTTTACATACAGAAATCGTAATTTTAGAACTTTTTTGTTGATATTGTTCCTGCACATTTTAAAATTCGAGAGAAAAAAAATCTCCGAGTGCATTTATGTTTTTAAAGTAACAGCCATTTTAAATTTTTATCAGCAGCAATTTCAGAAAAATCACAGTTCAGAAAGTTTTTAGAAATTTTATAGCTTACATATTGACAATAGCCATCATGACAAGTTGCTTAATTATTTTTTTCAAATATTTTCACCATGCTTAATGCATTATCAGATAAATTAAAATTTTACATGTTCTTTACACCTGCACCCTTTTACATTTCGTATTAATAGAAAAAAAAATTGGGCGATCAATTAAGACTTTAATGTACCAGCCATGCTAAATTTCAAGTTACAAAACTTAACATTTCCATATAAATTAATCCTAATTTCACCCATTTAAATTTTGATTTTTTAGAAACAGTCCAAAGCAAGTATTTTGAACTTAAATGTTACTACTACACCAAATTTTAAATTTCTAGTCTCAGAAAAATCACAGAAATAGCAATTTAAGAACGTTTTTTGCCTTTTAAACCTTTACAGTTTTAGAAAATTGTTCTGAGCAAGCAACTATGTCTCTAAAGTATGTCTCTATGCGAAACTTAAAGATTCTAACTATAATAAATCCCAAATAAATCGCAAATTTGAGAGTTTTTCAAAAGTTTTTCGCTTATTTTACCCTTTTAAATTTCGATTTTTTAGAAGCCGTTCATAGCAAGTTTTTACATTTTAAAAGCTATCACTACTCTAAATTGCAAATTTTTAATTCAACAATATAGCTGAAGTGGCAGTTTTAGAATTTTTTTTTACTCCTGCGCCAGGTTCGACATTGCTGTAACCACCTAAAATATAACCTTAGTTGAAGCAGAGATTGTCGCTAACATTTCCCCACAATTATTTTGTAATATCTTCGACGGTTGCAGATATTCCCCTACAAACAAACAACAAACAAATTTTACTTCCTTATAATATTGATATAGATTATTTAATTTTATTGGAGACACGTTGGCATATTTCATACGCAGACAACTTTTACAGACTAAATATTAGCTTTTGAAAGAAGAATCTCACAAAAGTAATAAACATTAAATTGAAAATGTAACTTATTTAGAAAGAAATACACGTGCGTTTTATTTCCAATACGAGCAGAGGATTGCCAACAGAAATAATGAATGAAAGCAGAGAAAAATGAGAACTTCAATTTGAAACTCCAGTTGGATGATGGAGGTTGGACTATCCATATTACCTGTTTGTTCATATTATGAAGTGCATTATGCCCCAAAGATGAAGGGTGCAATTAAAAATTAATTAAAAGAAAACGGAAAATACTGCTTTTAAATCATAATTATAATTCGATTATATATAAATTAATAAACCTAAACATGTCTTAATGTTTCTTACTTCTGAATTCATAAATTAGACGAGATTTCATTATTATTTTTTCGAATCGAACAGTTTGACAATATTATAGATGAACAGGGTTTATGAAAGTCTTATATTCATTTATCTTCATTACAGGTGAAAAAAAAAAACTCATAAATTTAGCTGTTAGTAATTCATAATAAATTATGCTCATTATATGTATTGTACATTAAATAGACATTTCTTAAATGCTAATAGAGATTTCATTAGAACAACTAAAATAAAAGGTCACAAATTTAATTGTAAAAAAGGATATATAGTAAGTTAATATTATTTAAAGGAATATTAATTAACTCTTAATTGATATCAAATAATAAATATTTCTAAATAATTATTAGTCTTAATTAAGCATAAAAATAGGAAACAATTTATATCCAATGTATGCTTAAAAGGTTCTCAACCCCTTGTGCTTACTATTTGACATTTAATTTAACACATGAATAACGTTTAGAAGATTTATTTCAATAGTTGTTATCGTAAAACACTGGGACGTGTGCATGTAGATGTAATACTTAATTTCTTTTAAATTTATGAGATAGAGTTAATCATACGATATTATATTTACGTGAAATTAATATATATGTGTGTGAACATTTTATTATTAAAAAAGAAATAATAAAAAAACTATTTTAAAATATTTATTGCCATACAAGTTTAAATTTTATTATTATTTTTTTTTATTTATAAGGATTGATGTTCTTAAACATTTTCTATTTATTACCTACTTAGAGATTCACTTGACTTACAAATAAATGCTTCTATTAGGTTTTTTTTTTTTTTTTTTTTTTTTTTTTTTTACATCATTTCTTATTAACACGAACAAATATGAATCAAGACAATTCAAACAAATGAAAAACATAATACATTCATAAACATAAATATTGTAATTCACCAAGAATTCTTGATTAAACCTTTTATTTTAATGGATCTTCAAACTGTATGGTTAGAAAAAAACTACGAGCACCAACAACCTCTCATGGTACTTTTTACTTTTAAATCCTTCATATAGGAGAATATCGCCTCATATCTTCGATTTCTTCACGTTCGTCGTGATATATTTTTTTTTACTTTTAGGTAGATTTCGTATGAAATACTACCTATTACATTCTCTCCTACTTTGGAATTTCTGAAAAAGCTTTGCATATCTACACCGATCATGACCCCTAGAACCCAAAACCACCCTCAGTAAAAAACTTTATCTATCTCTCTATCTATATATATATATCACTTTCTTCTGGATACTATAACTTCCGTAATTCAGTACAAATCTCTTCCAAACTGATACATAAAACCAAGGGGCATAAAATCTCGGTTAAGTTTGTAAATCAGACCAAGGGGATGGAAATAGGGAGGGGTTATGTGAAAACCGAAAAATCCCAGAACTTCTTAATTTTTGTACATATCAAATCAGTTTAAAGTTTTTATAACTTCTAAAAACAGGCCAAAAAATTTATGTATCACAAATTTTTGATAAAATTAAAAATGGGCTTAACCCCTTCGGGACGAGAGCCTTTTACGAAATTTTTAATCTTTCGTCACCGTTTTTTAAAAACAGAAATTTGTGTCTTCTTGAATTGAGAAAATGCGCTGATTAAATAAAGCAAATTTTACAGTAAAATTTTACTGGTGAGGAAAAACAAGGATTCTGAGCGCTTCATGCGGCACGTATACGTGTCGCTCGTCCCCAAGGGGTTAAGGGGCGCAAAAATATGGTTTTAGGGAGAAAAAAAATCATAACTTCGTCAATTCTCAAGATATCAAATCCAATTAAATTGATTATAAATTTTCTTAATATTAACTTTAACTTTTATACTGACAAGTTTTTGATAGGACCAATTCGTACCGCAAAATAAATTAAAAACTGAAACAAAAAGGGGGAGTTCAAGAAGAAAAAATCCATAACATCGTCAATTCCAAAGATATGAAATCCGCATGAATTTATTATATTTCTTCTTTATATTATCTACAACATTTATATTGACATGTTTTTGATAGGACCAATTCTTATAGCAAAAACAAATTAAAAATTCATAGCGGTTGAGGAAAAAAGAACACCGTATTAAGGGTGTATTCAAATCAAAAGTGCTTATTTTCTGACTTATTTTTAAATTCATTTTTACTCTCAAACGCATCCTATTAGTAGATTCACTTATTCAGAAACTATATAATGTACCGTAATGATCGTTTTTGTGATAGAGGTAGAATATATTTCAAAAAATTTTGCCAAATTGGGCATTTTGAATAGTATTTTCCGAAGCAATTGTGTTAGAAACGAAAAATATTGTCCTACTCAGAAAATAATTAATTATGAATCACGTTTTAATTAATTGAACGAAAAATAAAAACCCATGTCGCTTATAAATCTCTTTAAAAATCACGTCAACAAGTTTCATATTTTTTTCTATTAAAAATGAATCTGAAAATGCGCCAGAAAATTTCGAGTTGTTGAGTATGGAAAAGTATTTTTTTTTAATACCGCCTTAACATGATTCTAATAAAACCAGCTCTTATTTAAAAATGAAAGGAAAACTCGTCAAAATAGATAAAACCAGATAAAATTGTTAAAGCGGGTTTATCTCTAATCATGATTTAGTTTTTGTTAGTGAAATTAATATACCTAATATCGAAATCTACTTCAGCCTGCAGGCGGGACCGGCAGGGATTTTTTATATCGTAGAGTATATCAATTACTTCAACTCTTAAGTTTCTTGAGCTGCATTTTTGAGGATATTTATTATCCCTTACATGCATTATAAAATTATGTTCATTGTATATTTATTTTCTGCAAAACATGCAACTTTAAAAGACAAATCTCTTGAATTCAACTTGTTTTACCGCAGTGTTTCATTAGCGATAAGTTATTTAAAACATACATAGTAATGAAACTTCTAAAAATAGTATTTTAAAGATAAAATGTCTGTCTATGTCGAACATACAAATCAAAATCATACAAATATGATGATTGCACTATTAAATACAGCTTACTATAGCATATATACATGTAAAGAAAATTGTTTTATTCCACATTTTAGATATCTATGTGTGATCTTATTTTTAAATATTAACAATAATAAATATACTTATGCATGTCTAAATTTAAAAAAAAATGCTTTTGATATAAATATTGAGTTTCAACATATTTTACTTTATTATTATTATTATTATTTCTAACGACCTCTTAAGATTGTGGAATGACGCACAAGCACTGATTTGTTGTAGCTATTTTGTAACAACATACTCAAAATAGCTCTGTGAAAATTGTTATATATTTTAGACACATTTTATCGCGTGTGATATCTGAGTTTTAATATTTAGAACAAATAAAGAAATAACAAATTAAAATAAAGTGAAATACGTTTTTATATTGAGCATATCAGTGACTGAATAAAACAATACATGATGCTGGTAAATAAAAACATAAAATTCCCTTTAAAGTGGTCTAAGCCTAATATTGTTGCAAAGTGCTTCTTTTTCAGACTTTTAAGAACCGAGTTTCAACATATACGCTATGCATAAAAATAAATAATGCAGCATAATTTTTATGTTTTCAATAAATTACTTTTATAGAGACAGAAATAAAGAGGATAACAGAAAATGCGATATGCCGTTGAAAGAACACTCTCTTTAATTTTACGAAGAAAAACCTACAATTTCTTGCAATTAGGCGTAAAAAAAGGGAAAACATTCAGAAATATCAAATTCTGTAGCGTAGTGCAGCATATTTACTTTGTTATCATGTTTGTCTTGTACTAAAAATATTTTGTGTGATCAGGTTGTTCGGTTTTAAAAATGTTGCGTGTGTACAAACCTAATCTATATTTTCTCTTTCTTTCGCACGAATTGTTGGATTTCCATGTATCTGATTGTGGCGCTTGTTATAAGTAGTTTTACTGTATACTAATTATGTTGCTGTGGTCGATTGGTAATTAGAAATACGCAGGAGTTTGATTGGATTTTGTAGATTTTCGTCTAGTGGTTGCACAAGGCAGCTATCGGATTTTTAAACAAAATTTGTGGCATTTGTATTGGAGTATTACGTAGATTAAAATTGTAATTGTATTTCTGTAGCCTAAAAAGTTGCCTGATTTAACTTTGGAGTCCACGGTACTATATTTATTTAGTGACAATAACGTGTTTTAAGTATATATTTTAGGGTGTTTTGTGATCTTTGGCATAGCAGTTTTCTTTAATACGACTATAGTAATCATCTTGGGTAAGTTTATTTAGTACATAAAGAATTACGATTTAACTTTGACTTAATTTATCAATCCCATCACCCATCATTTTGTTTAGCGCAATACTTCCTTATTAAATTTTGACCTTTTTTTTTTTTTTTTTTTTTTTGCAAAATGAAAAAAAATAATAGACATTCTACGTAAAAAGCTGAAATTTAAATAACGAAAATTTTTACTTGAAAACAACATTATATTTTGTACTGAATGATGTATTAATAATCTTCTTCATAAAGCTATAAATTTATTTGCTTACTTTAGCTTAAATTAATTTCAGTTCATATGTTTAATAGAACTAACATTTGCCTGCAACATATTTCCACATATCTCTATATTAAATTTGTTTCAGTTTTCTTCAAAGTTGTACATAACAGTTACAATATTTCTTAACTGAGAAAAATATTAATTGGAATTTTAATTAGAATACAGTGTTGTAAGGCTAATTGAAATCTCGATCAGTGTATTTAATTTCATTAAGACACTTTTCTTCCCTTCATGAAAGAAACATCTTGAAGCATATTGTCTTCTATTTTCTAACTTAATTATCTCGAGTTCAACAAATTAATTTTAAATATTTTGTTGTAAGCAATGCTTCTATCTATATTTGGTATGTATAATGCTTTTTAATTATTGTATCCTTAGAAGCAAAATAGTGTGACCTGCAGAAATTTCATTATTTAAACGCATGCTGGTATAGTACTATCAGTAATTTATATACCACATATATTCAGAAAATTAGAAATAGATGTATGTTTAATAAACTTGTTTTTGTCTATAAATATTATCTATAATAATGGCTGTATACGATGTACGTAATGTATTTTAGAAAAACTCTGAGTGACATTACTTTTAAATGTTCTAAACAGCATTTATCTATAGATGTTTTTCGGGAAGATTCAAAAATTATTTTAATAAATATATTATAAAATTACTTCTTTACCTGAATTTAACTTAACGGCGAAATTTATATTATATCTTATGGAAAAAATATATATAACCCTGTTTAGGAATCTTTGAATCTATTATTGTATTACAGGAAGTTCGCAACTAATTGCTTTAAATTACAAATCGTATTTTTAAAGTTATAATAATTTTAATATGTGCTCTCTTTATAAATACAGTCTAGGATTAAAGGGAATGCTTAGGTTTGTGTGTGAATCTCTTGTCCGGATGATAACACGTGTGCGGGAAAAACATTTTCTATGATTTCTTTTATTTTTGTAAGTCAGATGAAATTCATCCTAAATATTATTGTCGCGGTTATTTTACGCATAGTAATGTTAATGATTTTCTGTGGCTGTCTGTCTACTACAAACTAGAAATTGTATTTTTGCATCTCTTGTCTCGCCGTAGAAATTCAAGGCGGTTTTTTAGCTTTTAGTATTCCTTGTGTCAGCACACATGAAGAACGATCTCAATACATTTTTTTTTATTCAAGAGCTCAAGGTGCGCAGTGTGCCATAGGTTACCATACAAGGATTTAAATAGAGTGAAGATAGAGCCCACGGTTTTTCTTTTCAGTTCTAAGGAGAAATTGTGCTAGAGAAAATTATTTGTACAATGTTTCGAAAGTTTCAAGAGAGCTGATTGAGCTTTGACTTCATTTCCAGCGATCTGTTAGTGTGGGGTCTTTTTTTATGTAAGTAAGTGTACTAAATGTAATTCATTTTATGAACAGAGCTTTAAATTCATCCTCACTTATTTTGTACTAATGTTAAAACTCCAACAATATGTAATTCTGAATTTAAATACATCGTTGCTATTAATAGCAATCTTCTTTTTATGGTTACTTATTTAGAAATTTGGCTGAATCTTAAACTTCAGTCAAACGACGCCCTAACTAATTTCAATTTTTCAATTAAAATGACAGATTATTCTGGAGTCAATACAAATGGAGCAAGAAATTATTCTGGAGTCAATACAAATGGAGCAAGAAAATTTTCTAAGCCAAGCCACTTTATTATGCCCTTGGACGTTAATTTACTAGCATAGATATCCTACGTAAATTTTTAGGGAAACTGAAATACATGATCTATAATGGCTTACGGAAGAAGAATAAATACATCATTTTAAAATGGTCCCTCAAAGGCGATGTTTTTTAGAGTCACAGAATATAAACAAATTTTTATGGAATGATTACGCTAAACGTAATGATAAAACTCTTGCAGATTTTTTAAAAGGTTTTGTTGCTGTTACAGATACGCATACTTTACGCCAAAAACGTTATTTCAGTAGACAAAACGTATTGCAGAAGGAGTATAATTTTCTTCTTAATAAACTTAAACTGAAAAATATAATAGTGATTCACATAACTATGAATTGAGAGGCATTATATTGCATCTTTTTCATGTGTCATTGAAGGGCTATTGTTAATAGTAATATTTCCAGAATTCGTGTCAAGTATTATAGAAGTAATGTGGAAATAAACGTAAACGTTTGTACAGAAAGAGGAGACTAGAGAAAGTAGGATAGGCATTCCCCAGCATACATTTCTTGTTAGTATCAGCTGTGCGTAGTTGAATGTGATGAATGTACTGTTAATATAGAGATATTATTCATTATGAGAAAATATTCGTTATCGATTTCTTGTGTCGACAAATATTCCAACACGCTTTTATTCCGAAACAAAGGGCCCATTACCGAAAAATTTTATTAAACATAGGTATATTTTATATAGATATATTGATTCTAGGAAATATCTAAGCTTTAACATATAAATTCAGATAAAAATTGTTAAATTATAGAGCGCACAATAAACGCGAATCAGTAAAACCGCATAAAATAGTATTTAAGTTAGGTGATTGAATTGAATAATGCATAGTTAAGAGGCTACTTCAGTCAAACGAAAAGACCATTTCGCCAATGCTAATACTATGGAAGAAATTTATAAAGATATCTCGGCCGCATTTCAATATTTTAAAATGATTTATTTTGCATTGAATAGTTGAGATCGATCTGTACAAAGGCCGTTGCTTACTTTTTCGATTTTGTTTACAGGTATTTCTTATGGGGGGTACTTTCAATTTCAGAACCGGTTTCGAAAGTGAAAGCATCCTCATAAAAAATATCTGCAACAAAAATCGAAAAAGTAAAAAACGGCCTGCATACAGATCGATGTCAACTATTTAATGCAAAAGAAATCTTTTAAAAATATTGAAATGCGTCCGAGATATCTTTATACATTTCTCCCATAGGATTAGCATTGGCGAACGGGTCTTTTCGTTTGACTGAAGTAGTCTCTTATAAAGATTTTTTCTTAATTTAAAATTAATGTAGAACTATATGAATAGGTCCGGAAACAACCATAAAAGTTTGAAAAGGATTGTGTGAAGAGTACTGCGCAATGCAAAGATTCAATTAGGTCGTTATTTTGCCTTTTGTTTTATGAAAAGTAATTTTTCACAATATTTAAGTCTTCAAAAAATGTTACATTCATGGAAATTTGTTCAATTTATACTGAAACAAAGTTTCTACAGCTGTAAAAGTTTGATCCTTACATCGCTTTTCTCCTTAAATAAATATTTGGTTTATAAAATATGTAAGTGTGCAACATTGTGTTTGTTGGATTAATTTATTTTGCATGCAAATAAGAATTTGCTGCTTATTTAAAAATGGATTTCCATCCATTTGTATCTTTATCTTTATCGATTTCACTCCATTTCTGTACGCATATTTACGCCCGACGAATTAACATAGAGTTCTTACATAAAAATAACAAAATTTATTTTTAATCTTTAAAATTATTGTATATATCTCTATTTACATTTTCTCAATGTGTAGCAGTACATACGTTGGATTCTAATTCATACGTAGGAAAATAACGTTTTTGAGCAGTATCAACATATGAGTGAAAAATATACTTATAAATTAATTGAAAATATCCAGAGAAGAAATGATAAATTTCATCTTTTCGTCTTGTTATTATTCCTTGTTTTTTTCTCATTTTAAGAATTTTTTTTCTGTTTTCAAATGGATATAATATGCGATATTTTATTATTGGAAATTTATTTTACTATATTTCATTTTGTAGTGACTTATAGTATAATTTGAAACGACAAGCTAGAAATTCTTAATACAAATATTTTGAATAAAGTTATTTTTTATATTTGAATTCATTCAAAATAAGAAATAAATTTGTTTGTATTCTTATAACATTTTTTTTTTTTTTTTTTTTTTTTTTTTTTTTTTTTTTAAATATCAGTACAAATGTTACTCCACACATTCATAAAATATTTCTTCTAATGTCACACATACGTAACCAATACAATTTATGTCTAGAACATGTGATTGTATGTCGTTATACCACACAATTTTTATTATATTAATGGTGAAATTTTAAAATATAAATCTGTATCTTTTGACCTTTAATGTGACATGCATTATTTTTACTTAATACAGTCTATAATTTCGGAATATCCGTGTTGTTATTTAAAATACGTCAAACGTTACTGGCTGTTGGGAGTATAAATCGTGATAATTTTTTTCTATGTATACTTCCCCATTCTTTGTATTTTCACCATTTCGAGAGATTTACTAATTTTGTTTCTACAACAAACAACAAGTTAATTTTTTTTAACTAAGTAATATTTTTACATCATATATAAACATTACATACGTAAACTTTAATCTCAACTTACCAAAAATGTTGCTTCTTAAACATTGATGTACATTTTAAAGGAAACTATTACGTATTATTGTTTGCAATCCTGCCTGAATATTTCACACATATCTCTAATCAATCTGAATTGAATCTTTGATTTAAAATTAAACATTTCTACGAAAGTTTTATTAAAAAAAAGTTTTTCTTTGGAAAAGTGCAAGTTTTTTGTTATTTTTTTTTTTTTTAAATTCTTGATTTAAAAAATATTTCAGATAAAAAAAATATATAACAAAAAATATCTGATTATAAAGTTGACTTTACTTTATGAGGAATTATTCACATTATGGATATAAAAAAACTCAAGTGACTACCATTGGTAGATTTTGAGAAAAGTCACATTGATTTAACATCGTAGGAGTAGGGAATTCCGACTGCCATTAAAATAAAGTACAGAAAAATATCAAATATTTAAACTGTTATATTTGTATGTTTATAATTAAGAATTATAAGCAATTTCGAATAAAATTTTAGAAAAAAATATATGTGTTAAAATAAGCAAAATAAAACACACTTTATTATAAATGGGCGAAAAAAATGTATATTCAGTCATTTGCTTTAATGTTTATGGCAGAGTGAAAGAAAAAAATGATAATCACATTTTTAAAGACATTATTCTTAGATATATTTTTTTTGTTATTGTTCTTTAAGAAAATATAAATATCAAATTAAATTGTAGAATGGTAAGTTATTTTATCTAAAATACCCCCCCCCCCTCTTTTTTAAATAACAAAATAAGTCATTAATGACTCCTATACTTTCAAAATTATATACTAAATACTGTTTAAAGAAAAATTTTACAGCGGAATTTTCTTTTATACGAAGATTAAATGTTAGTTTATTTAAAGAAATATTGCATTTTTTTCAACGATAATGACATAAAAATTAAAGTTTGTGGAACATTTAATGTACCATTACTTGAGGTATATTCTGTTGAACTGTCTGCACAACATACCAGATGCTACTTCCTATAAGTGTATCTAAGTGAAATATGACCACCGGTTGTCGGGCCAGGTAGGTCAATCGATAGAGAAATGGCAATTTAATTTAAAGGTTCTTAAATGGAATTTAGGGTAATGCATTTTTCACTCAGTTGGGACAGTTCAATTTGTATAACACCTTTGCAAATCAGAACGTTTTCTGAAGAACAAATAGTTTATCGGCGTATACAACTTTTAATGGAGTTCCACTGACGGCGGTATATTCTGATGAGCTGTCTACATTGCAGACCACACCTTATTGCCAATAAGATTACCTAAGAAAAAATATGGACGTGGGTTGTTGCCCAGGTATCTCAGTTGGTAAAGCATTGGCAATTTAAGTCAAATGTTCTAGGTTCGAATCTTGGCATGGGTATTTATTTCGCTCAGTTATAAAAATTCCATTTGCATGACATCTTTTTCAATCTGCGTGATTGTGAAAAAAATAGTATAAATAAAAACTGTCTTGATATTCAGTTTAAAAGAAAAATTATTAAATCACAAAAAGTTTTTTTTTTTTTTTCATATTTATTTTGTATAATGAAAAGTGATTTAAAAGTGACAAATAATAAGAATGGAAATGTTTGATTGTTTAATGTAGTGAATCATAACAGTGGCTAAAAAGAAATTCTGGAATATGTGAAGCATATTTGATTTTAAAATTGTATCTACATTAATAAAAACAGAAAAAATCCCATTTTATTTCAATAAATATCAAGTTTATACAAGTAAATTACAGTATATAGTTTAGGATTATTATAAAAACATTTCTGAGTAACTTCAGATTAGGTATACATCCAGAGAATTTAATTTATATTTTAAAAGTGTAATTTAAGGTGAAACATAACACAAACCATATTTCAAAATAAATGTTGTTTATAAAGTTAATATTGCATTTGAAATTTTGAGAATTTTCAACTGAAATATTTATTAATTACCTTTGAAATAAATCCTCCAAAAATTTAAGTGAAGTGTTGTGAAAACAATCCTCCTTCTGTATGATTATTAAATTTAAGTACAGAGAAAGACATTTATCTATTTTAGTTTCTACCTTTGTGTTAGTTTTATTATTTATTATTATTTTTTTTTTATCGACAGCAATTAATTTTGAAGAAAAGTATTAAAATAAGGTGCCATAAGGCGGTATTAAAAAACAAAGAAAGAATGTTTTGATCAGTATATTACTGAGATATGAATAAATAACGCAGAAAACAGATGTTTATTCCAGTAACAGCCTGTAAATCAATACTTTAGAATATTTACATTTCTTCAAGTTTCTTTAAAGCTTGAACAATTCGACGAAATATTTTTGATAAGAAAAGCAATTTTAAGTTCTGTATGATGGGAGAAAATTTCTCGACCATATTAAAATGTGTTTTTGTCGTGATCAAAATTTGCATTACAAGTTCCTTGAAATTTAATATCCCCAGAAATGATTTCTTTCGGTTATAAATATGCAAATAAGTAAACTTTTGACAAATGCTTTAAGAAATGCTATTGCTAATAAGTTTATCAAAGTGAAATATGGTCAAGGTTGTTGTCCCAAGTAGTCGGTGCAGGCAATTTAAGTTAAAGTTAAATTTCTCGTTTCGGTTGCCGTTTTGTGCATTTTTAACTCAGTTGTATCATTTCAATTCGTATAACATCAGTCTGCATGACAATTAAAAAAATACTGTATTAGCATTTTCTTTCGCTGTGGTTAAAAACTTGAATACGTATGATATCTTTTCTAATCAGTGTACGTGGGAGAAAAATTGTTTAAATACGAATTACGTTGATATTAAGCTTCAAATAAAACTAAATTAATCACTCAAAGCTAATTTCACATGATTTACTTTAACGGTGTAATCGACGGTGAGTTAGAAGTGGCAAATAACATGAAGAAAAAATGTTTAATGGTTTAATGTAGTGAATCTTAACTGTAGCTATCAGAGAATATCAGGAATATGTTAAATATATTTAATTGTTAAATTGTATCTACATTAATAGAAACAGAAAAAATGGGTCATTTTTTTTCCATTTAAATATTCATTATATACAGGGTGATTCAGCTCGTCGGTGACAAACTTTAAGGATCGATAGAGCACACCTAGACGAACATTTTTGAATAGGGAATGTAGGGTCCCTGACGCGATGGTAAGGCGCTAGGCGCTTTCGAAAATTTGGGTGCCGAAATTCGAAACGTCATAAAAACTAGGGAAATGGTTAGATTTTCTTGCTTGTTGCGTCGAAATGATTCTGTTTGTTTAGACTTTCTTCAGTACCAATTTGATAAGCGTATCTCTTAAAACATGGATAGGGGGCGCTGCAGACTTTGGAGAGCTAGACAACAACTTTAAGCCCGTTATTTTGATAATTTAACACATGCTCGCCAAAGTTGATACTCTAACTTAAAGTTTGAACCCAAAAGTAGAGCCCTGCAAAAAGCGTAAGAGCCGGAATAAAATGTCAAAGTACAGGGTGGTCGAAACTCGAAGGCTCCTAGGAGATAAACAAACAGATTTCTTGACTTATGGCATGCATTTTCATGATTCTGTTTGCTGGGGCTCTCTGAAACTCAGTTGAACGGTACAAAAAGAAACATCGATAGGGGGCGCTTTGGGCAAAAAACATAATTCGTTGACATTTCGGACGCTAACTGGAAACGGGGCGCTACGATCAGTTAGAAACAAAACAAGAGAGTAATTTACTTATCATAAGAAGCTATTAAAACTGCAGTTTGTTTGTTTTTTTTAACAAACATAGCTGGTTTCAATCATGCACAATGCGCGCAATAAAATTTACATAAGGTGCTTTTTGCTGATTTATGCAAAAGATATCGTACCATATCGATATGCAAAAGATACGTAATGCGTAGACGACAACGCGAGATGACGTAGTTGTATGCGCAGACACGTCTTTTGAACGTGCGGTACCTACTTAAGCTTCGGGTTACTTGTCTGCAGATCGGTAGTAGGATGGAACGGTACACAAACTCTGAATTGGCTGACATGCATTTGGCGTATGGCGCTGCTGGTTGTAATGGACGAGCCGCTCAGCGGTTGTACGCCGAGCGTTACCCCAACAGGCAAATCCCCTGCCATGCCTTCTTCGCTCGAGTAAACCAGAGGTTGTCCACAACGGGATCTTTCGACGGAGGCAGGCCTGAACGGGAGCGATCAGTGAGCACCCCCGACAACGAAGAGGCTGTGCTTAACCTGGTTGAGGACAACCCAGGTCTTAGCACGAGAGATATCGCCAGACATGTTGGCATTTCGCAAGCAACTGCGTGGCGCATCTTACGTTCCCGGAATCTGCACCCCTACCACATCCAGCGGGTGCAGTTGCTCAGAGAGCAGGATTTTGGCCCTCGAGTGGAATTCTCAAGATGGTACTTGGCGATGAGATCCAGGGATCCCCGTTTTGTAAACAGCATTTTGTTTACGGACGAGTCCACCTTCAGCCGGGAGGGAATGTGGAACGCCCACAACAGTCATGTGTGGTGTGATGAAAATCCACATGAAACCAGAAGCCGAGCAGCCCAGGAGCGTTTCTCAGTAAATGTGTGGGCCGGCATTCTGGGGGATTGCCTCATTGGCCCTTATTTGTTACCTGAACGGCTGACAGGTGGAAATTACCTGATTTTCCTGGATCAAGTGCTGCCGCAGCTTCTGGATGAGGCGCACGTACCCGAAGGTTCGCGTCGCCAGATGTGGTTCCAGCACGATGGAGCTCCGGCCCATTACACGAACGACGTGCGTCTCCATCTAAACGCAAGGTATGGCCAGCGGTGGATCGGGCGTGGGGGTCCAGTTCACTGGCCTGCCCGATCACCAGACCTCACCTGCTTGGATTTCTTCCTTTGGGGTTACCTGAAGGCCGAGGTATACCATACACCTGTCAGCAGTGCTGAAGAACTTGTGGCGCGCATTGTGGCAGCTGCAGGGCAGATCAGAGATACTCCTGGCATTGTTGGAAACACACACTCCTCAATGCGACGGAGGTGCGAAGCCTGCATCATGGCCCAAGGTCGAAATTTCGAGCATCTTCTGTAGTGTTATTTTTTGTAAATAAATTTCCAGTATCATTGATGTTTTTGGTCTAAATTTATTCAGAAGTGTTGAGCAGAGGTAGAAAATGTGTTTTCATTATTACTAACTGATCGTAGCGCCCCGTTTCCAGTTAGCGTCCGAAATGTCAACGAATTATGTTTTTTGCCCAAAGCGCCCCCTATCGATGTTTCTTTTTGTACCGTTCAACTGAGTTTCAGAGAGCCCCAGCAAACAGAATCATGAAAATGCATGCCATAAGTCAAGAAATCTGTTTGTTTATCTCTTAGGAGCCTTCGAGTTTCGACCACCCTGTACTTTGACATTTTATTCCGGCTCTTACGCTTTTTGCAGGGCTCTACTTTTGGGTTCAAACTTTAAGTTAGAGTATAAACATTGGCGAGCATGTGTTAAATTATCAAAATAACGGGCTTAAAGTTGTTGTCTAGCTCTCCAAAGTCTGCAGCGCCCCCTATCCATGTTTTAAGAGATACGCTTATCAAATTGGTACTGAAGAAAGTCTAAACAAACAGAATCATTTCGACGCAACAAGCAAGAAAATCTAACCATTTCCCTAGTTTTTATGACGTTTCGAATTTCGGCACCCAAATTTTCGAAAGCGCCTAGCGCCTTACCATCGCGTCAGGGACCCTACATTCCCTATTCAAAAATGTTCGTCTAGGTGTGCTCTATCGATCCTTAAAGTTTGTCACCGACGAGCTGAATCACCCTGTATAAGTATTTTTAAGTGTATGATTGATGATTACTATCATCATTACATTTTTTGCTTTAAAAGCTGTCTTATTGAATTTAAATGAATGATAATAGTTCAGATGTAGTATAAATATATTTATAATTATCTACAATCTATGTATACATAAAGCAAGAGAGTTTCTTTACGCTTTAAAAGGGTAACATAAGGTGAAACATAACACAAACCATGTTTTAAAAATAAATGTTTATAAATGTAAAATTGCATTTGAAAATGTAAGAAATTTCAAATAAAATATTTTTTAATCACATTAGAAATAATTCTTCCAAAAATCCCGACGATTTATCCTAAAATTTGGAATACTATGCGAAAAAGTTAACACCAAAAATCCGTATTGATCCGCAGATGTCAAAACTGCTATTAGAATTTTTAAATTCGAATTAGTTTTCTAAATATTATTTTTTTTTCTAATTTTAAATAATTTCTTTTTTTAATTAAGGCAACTCAAATTTTAACCATAACAGATATTTTTTTTTTCATATTTCAGAAAAGGTTATTATTTTACATAAAATACTTTTGAATGAGACGGAGAATTACATTTTGTAGATTATTTAGAATGAAATATTTTCTTTTTATTAAAAAAATGGAGAGGTTTACAAAAAAAAATAATGATGGAATTTCGAAAATCTTGTATTTCGTCTTGTCGTCTGAGCAATTCAAAATAAATGTTTATTTTTTATACTTCGTGAATGGCACAGCATAGTAATATGACATCTTTTAAACGTCACATTTTTATAAATAACTTTTTAATTTATTTTGTTTCCCTATAAAATAAACATGCGCTTAATAGTTTCAACTGAATTCATCCTTAAAATGTAATGCTAAGAATTAAAATATATATATATATATATATCTTAATTTTTAAAAGTAATATTACACAACATGTTTTTATTACTTTATTGTAATGATATAACATAAACAACTGAAGCTTAATTCAAATATGGTGACTTTTCTTATATTTGAGTTTCTGAGAAAAACATGTTTCATTGTCAATTTAATATTATTTCACTTTCAAACAGCTATGCTGGTTATACTTTGAATGTAAACTTAATTCTGTGTTTTAAAAACTACATATGAACTTTATTATCGGTTTTATTTAAATAAATAAAAGATTAAAAAAAAGTTAAATTATTTTAATTTACTGGTTACAAAAAACCCAATTAAGTTAAAAATATGAAAAATATTTGTAATAAGAAATATATTTAAAATGAAATAGATATTTCATACCAAAACAATTTATCTCATAAGATATGTATATTAGAAAAACTACATAATTTTATTTTATTGTGATTTTTAAAATGAAAGTTTTGGTATTTCTATAGAATTATAGTTTAAAATAAATATACAGTAACATCATGGATTAAAATTATGTTATTTATGCGCATATTTCACATGTCATGGTTACGCAAGAATGTCTTGTTTTAAAACGCTGTTTTGAAATTTATATTGCGCATGGAACTATTTCCAATCATTAAATTATACAAACAGTCATGCACTTGAGGGAAATGATAGACACGATTATTTGAATAATGCGTTTCATTTATTGACACTACAGAATTAAAAAAAAAAAAATTAAACGATCTTTGTGACCTCATTAAATAATTATGCCAGAACAATTTACTATTCACGTCGTTTTTACGATATAAATCTTCTTCTAATTTTTGTATATTTATGTTGTATATTTGACTAATGTAGTCATTTAATCCTTCCGAAGAAGCAATCAGTAATCCAATTTGTTTCCGTACACATTTTCAAATTCACCAGTTTTCTCTTTGACAAACAAAATTTATCATGCAACCATCAGTTTGAAAAATAAAAATTTCTTGAGTTTTCTCATTGTGAAATCTTACTTTCTGTTTATTCTCAGAATTATTTTGCAGTTTCTGGTAATGTAATTTTTCAAGTCATCATTTGAAATATATAAACACTCCATGTAAAAAATACGACCCTTATATGACAATGTGAATCACGAATTCCATTTGTTGACATTCCCCATTTAAAAATATCCCCTTTTCTTTCTCACACAGTATATACATCATTCTGCCTTGAGTTATTATCATTTTTCATTTTCGGAAAGTCTTTTGAATTTTCTTATCTCGAAATCTTGACTATCTGTTTATGCTGAGAATTGTTTTGTATTTTCTTGTAAAGTAATTTTTAAATCGTCTATTCAAATAAATAAACATATGAAATAATAAATAGGAGTTAAAATTAGAATTCTAATCACGTATTTCATCTGTTGACACAGTGGAGTTCCAACCCATTTATTTTCGCTTTTGACTCCGCTTATATTAATCATTCAAACATGGGCTATTATTTCCTGCAGTTATGTGAGAAGAAAGCTTGTTATAATTTGTTATTTTGATTTGTTTTATTTTCTCTTTACGCTTAAAATTGTTGTCTGTTTTTTGACATATGTTTAAAGATTCCCTTTAAAGCAATAAACATTTCAGCAGATATATAAGCGTATTAACTAGATTGTGAATCACAGGCTACATTATTATCGACATAGCCACATTCCAAAACTACACATTTTCTCTTTATGCGACAATGATTTATTACCTATTTCATATTTTAATAATAAATGTCAAATAAAATTCATTTTTAAAATAATTATAAAATTCTGTACCTGATCAGCGATCATTTTATCCGTGAGTTCATATTAATAGTTCGTTCTGTGTCGCTGAGAAAAAATGTAAAACACTGTGAAATTTCGCAAACCCCTTCCTCTCTCGATCAATCAGCCAGACCTGCTTAGGCGTCAGTGATCCCAGATCACGTGGTCTGACTAGAGAATTAATATTAAAAAAACATTTTTTCTTTCTTGTTCCCTTTTTAAATTTAGTTTTGTTGTGAATGTGAATCTTGAACGCAGCAAGTAATAAGCTGCGTATAGTTTTTTTTTTTTTTTTTTTTTTTTTTTTTTTGTCATGGTCTTTATAGGAGAAATGATGTTTTGAATTTGAAAAGGAAAATTTATTTTCGAATATTAAATCATGCTATTTTCTTGGCTTCTTTATAGAAGAATATAATTGCTGATATTTTAATATGATCATCTTGGATTCCCAGCGAGGAATAACAAATTATATTCAAATGTTTTCGTTGTATATACTGTATATATTTAAAAGTGTAAATAGAATAATCAAAGTTTTTTAATCTTCCTGTGATTACTTATACTGAAAAATACCTGCGCCACTTTCTTGTGAAATATGCTTCATTATTTTAATGTGATTTTACATGAATCGTGAAGTTTTCATCAAAGCTCCCCCAACTTGGATTTAAATTAAAAACAACATGAAACCTGTGGAATTCATGAAGATTATTCTTTTTTAATTGGTGCCTCAACAACCCGGAAAAAAGGTAAGAAATACCTTTATTATTCTGCATGACTATTGACTCTTGATTTATTGAAAATAACGCTTTCTCACAATAATTTATTTTGAAAATTGAAATAAATTTTAAACATGGATAAGCTTGATAAGCTTAAAAGTAAAAGAGCTACTGTTCGAGCAGCAGTTACAAAATTAATCACAAAATGTGATACATTATAATCTGTTGATATTGATAAAACTGATTGCGATTCTTTAATGGAATCGTTAGAGCTCGTAAATGAAAAGGAAGCTCTACTAAAGGAATTAGATTCCTAAATAGATGAGCTAATTCAGGAAAAAACTGAATATGAAAAAGAACTAAAATCGGTAGAAGAATATTCTGAAAAAAATATCAAGTTTGAAATTTAAAATTAAGATGAGGCTTAAAAAATGTAAAATCGAAACTGAACCAAAAGTTTTACTAGAATCAAGTAACGGTTCAAAAATCGGTAGTAAACCAGTTTCGGCAGTGAAGATTCCTAAACTTAACAGAAAATTTTTCTGGTGATGCAAGCCAGTTCTTAGAATTTTTAAATTTATTTACTAGTGCGATAGATTCAAACGAATCGTTATCAAAAATTGAAAAATTCCAATGCCTGAAATCTTTGTTGTCTGGACCTGCATATAATATTGTTGCTGGTTTTGAACTGACAGATCAAAATTATTCAAATTGTTTAAAGTTGTTAGAAGAAAGGTATGGTAAGCGGGAAAATATAATAAATTGTTACATGAACAAAATTCTAAATCTTGAGCCAGTGAAATCCACTAACAATGTTACTTCTTTAAGAAAGTTGTATGATAATTTCGAAACTAGTATAAGAAATCTTGATGCGTTAGGAGTAACATCAGGCTCCTACGGCCATTTATTACTACCTATATTATTAAGATTATTACCGGAAAATTTGATACTAGATTTCCATCGAAAACGAAAATGTGACGAAAAATAGAAAGAACTGTTTAAATCTATACAACTTTTTTCTAGAATATTCACCCTCCCCCCCCCCCAAAAAAAAAAAAAAAAACTGAAAAAACTAAAAATTAGAAATATTATCAAACAAGAAACTTTTTTTTTTTTTTTTTTTTTTTTTTTTTTTTTTTTAGTGAAAAAAATAAAAAAGTTTTTAAAAGTCAATAACAGAAAAAATTCAAGATTTTTTCTAAAAGTCAAATGTCAATAAGAGGTTTTTTTTTTCTTTTTAATTCTCTTAAAAGTAAAGGTTTTTTTCTTTTCAGTTCTACATTAGGCAAAAAAATTAATAGGTCTTTTAATGATGGGATTATTTGTCTTCAGTTCATAAGACCCTGTTTTTTTAAATCTCTGTCCACAAATACTCAACTTCCAGAAATTTCTTGATACATGTTTATATGCATAAAAATCACATCATATATTTCAAAGTCAGAAGTTTTATTCTGGTCCGTGTAGTGAGCAGATTGTAAGTTGAGAAGGCACTCATTTTTCAAGCGCTTCTAAAAATGATTCAGAAGAGTCTCGCGCAAACGGAAGCGTTTAACTAAGGATACATACTAAGGATTCCTTGGTTGCAGGTAAACACAAGATATGCTTTAGATTTGCTATAACTAGTTGACCAGGTTGAACGCTAAGTTTCTTGCAGATTGCACATTTGTTTAGGATTGATTTTATGCACTGACTAGATTTTAAAATACAAAACTTTTCGCTAGTTTGTACTAATGTACTGGACACTCCTGAATGGAAAACTTTTTCATGTGCATCTTTCACGATTAATTCAGTCATTTTATGTTTCGCAGGGATCACAACGGGATGTTTTTCATAAAATGAGGAGTCAGATTTTTGTAACCGTCCTCGTACCAACAGCAAACCTTCATCTGACAACATAGGATTTAACTGTAGAAGATTTGATTCTTTAGGGATACTCTTGTTACATTTCAAGCTTTTAATAACTTCATGGAAACTTTCTTCTTGCACTAGTTTTAACCAAAAATGTTCAGCATGTAACATTTCCTCAGATTATAATTCTGAAAATTTTCTTTTTTCTACCTTTAATTTTATATTCGAAATAAATCTAAATAGCCATGCAGTTACTCGATACAATTTCTTTAAGGAGCTATGCTTATCAAGATTAAAAATGGGAATTTCATCAGATTTATTTGTTTGAACAGCACAAGAAATGGTTGCTGCTTTACGAGACTTTTCTTCAGAAACGCCAGCTAATTGTGTTGCAGCAATTTTAACACTAGACCACTGATCTTCGGGCAAGGAAAGAAATTCAGGAACATACACATTAGGGTTAGCATCAGGAAAAATACGCAATTGGAGATACTCATTTTCCATGATCAGTTTGCTAAAATACTGTCAGGGAATTTTCAAGTGAGCGATATCCGGGATTTCTGAAAGCAAGTTTTGACAATCATTTTTTGGTTCACCAGAAAAACTTTCACCACGTAGTATTCTCATTAACCATAAATATTGAAATAGGCATTTGAAGCGAATAACAAAAGGGGCAATAAATCCGGCAGAATCAAAGAACATAGTTGCAATTTTCAAAACATTGCGTTTAGTAGAAGAATCATTATTTAATTTTTCTAACAAGGGTCGTAATTCTAGTCCAAATTTATCTTCTGTTTTGTTCCAGACCAATCCTAAAATTTTCAGTGAAGTATTTGGGGGTTCGAAACTCGAAATAGGGATGTTTTCGTCAACCCATTTTTTCCTGAGTTCATCAGAATTAATTTCAAATTTTCTTAACTTCATTCCCCCTTCTTTCAAAATATCAACAGCTTCTTTAGTTAATTTAAAAGCTTCTACAACATCGTTTTCTCCTGAAAACAAATCCTCAACATAAATAGAAGAATTTAGGATTTCAAATGTTTTATTATGAGAGTTTTTATATTTATTAATATGGTGCTTAATAGTACAAGCAAGGATAAAGGGACTGCAGGTGACACCAAAAGTAGCTCTGATCATTCTATAGGATACTATGTTTTTATTCTTATCAAAATCTTCATAATATAAGAATCAAAGTTAATCGCGATCTTCCTCGGCTACAGATATTTGCAGAAAAGCTTTTTTAATATCAGCCGAAAAGGCAATTTTATGTAACGGAATTTCAAAATTATGTCTAAAACATTAGGATTTAAGTTAGGGCCATGATTCAAACATTCGTTTAATGATAGAGAATCACCATATTTGGAAGAAGCATCATGGACTATGCGCATTTTTGTTGTAGTTTTGTCGTCACGGATAACAGGTCTGTGTGGCATGTAAGTAGTATACGCTGATCCGGCAGGGACAACTTTTTTCCCGGTGGCAACGGTCACGTGACGTCATCGTATAGGAGTACAGGGGGAAATGGGGGGTCGACGGTGGAACGGGGGGTGATTCTTTTTGCTTACTTTTGAAGGAGGGGTCCACCTATCAATCAAATGGGGGTGGGGGAGGGGGTCGGAAAGGGGGGGGTCACGTGACTTGATCGTATAGGAGTATAGGGGCAGGGGAAGGGGGGTCGAAATGGGGTCACGTTACTGGGTCGTATAAGATAACGAGGGTTTCAGGTTGAGTTTTTTTTGCTGGATGTTGAGATGTATTTTTTCCTGTATTTTTTAGGGGACGGAAGTGGGGGGAATGTCTCGTGTTGGTTCGTTCAGTATTTCAAAGGTTTTATAATTAATTAACGATGACGTCATCTTTATGCTGGAACATGCATGGCTTTTGAAAGTCATTAGCCTTAATGCGTTTTCATTTTAATCAATTAACTTTTAATTAATTAATGAGTTTTAATCAATTTATTTTTAAGTGGATTTTTGAACGAACACGTGATTTCACGTATGTTTTCTCGCATGACGTAATCGGTGATTCGAATTTATTTAATTGCATGAATTAATTAAAATTAAAAAATTTTTAAACTGATTATTTTAAAATTGATTTTAAGCTTTTTGAACTGAATTTTATCTGAAGTTTTTTTAATTAGAACTGTTTAAGAAACTGATTTTTTTTTTAGAATTAGGAAACTTGTACAAAAGCTTAACCCAAGGATTCGAACCCGCATACTCGTGGTGAGTAGATGAACGTGTTTTCCAACCTGGCTACACTTATCTTGCTTTTGGAATCTATTCTATTCTTTAATAAACACCTGTCTGTCAAGTTGGAGGGGAAAAAACGGAATGCATGCACAGGCATTTTTGAACAACACTTCAGCGATAGTTTTGAGAATAAATATATTTTCAAAGACATATTTGGGCTTTTTTGATATTTTTTTGACAAATGACTTTAATTTATTTACTAGTTAAAAGGTATTTGAGCGCAAGCGTGACTTAAGTTGGCTCTAGATTTGAACATTGTGACTTTTATCGGCATTTAGGATTTTCTAAGGAATAGTTTTTGTACTACCTTTAATATACTCATTTTCTTGTTATAAAACAGACTTTTTCAACTCTTTTTTAATGTTTTATCTTTGGCAAACTATCTTTTAATCCGTATTGCTTCATTTTGAAAATCGGAACATATTTTACATTTTTTACTAAACGTATAAAATATTTTTTTATTTTACTGAACATAAGAATATATATTTTCATATTCTGATACGATAAATAATTTTATTTCCTGAACATTTATAATACTCTTTTATTTTACTGAACATAAGAATACATATTTTTCATATTCTGATACGATAAATAATTTTATTTCCTGGACACTTATAATACTCTTTCATTTTTCTGAACTTTGAAATATCTTTTCTTTGATATTCTGACAGCATTTATATAATTTTTTTTTCTGATCTTATCAATATTTTTTAAACATTATATTATTTTCAATTTATTGAACAAGTGATCATTTTTTCAATTTACTGAACATAAAACTATCTTTTTCATTTTACAGATGATAAAAGTATTTTATTTTTTAACATAAAAACGCATTTTTCTAAACATAGAAATACCTTTTTCCATAGAAGCACCTTTTTCGATATTCTGATTGCAATTATATTTTTCATTTTACTGAACAAAGAAATATCTTTTCCTGACATTTATTGTTTACACACTAATCCTATAAATATTTTTAAATTCCTGAAGATATATTTTTCATTTTATTAAACCTATAAATAATTCTTTTCCATTTTCTGTACTTAAAAAGGCTTTTTAAAATAAAGATAATCTTTTTTTCCTCCATGAATATATTCTTTTTAATTTTACTGTTTTTAGAAATATTCTGATAGCATACATATTTTTTAATTTCCTTAACATAAATACTTTTTTTCTTCCTTTAAAAAGTATATCTCTATTTATCTTGATTAAAAAATGAAACAAATACAAAATTATATAATTTATTTACGCGTAAAAAATGTATTTGTAAAACTTATAGTCCCTAAAATTTTGATTAAAAAAATTCCGACTACCAATCATTTTTTCCCCCCTCACAAAATGACAAACCAAAATATACTTTCAATACGTATTATTACTTCGTACATATTAAAGTTTTTTGTATTTCTAACAAAACTGAATTTACTTTTAATACGGACTTACGATTTATTTTAATTTCTGACAAACTAAATATACTTTGAATTTTTAATGAAACTCGTTTTTAACTTATTCCTTAATGTTGAATCAATTTATTTATATCTTGTATATTTTGAATTGAAAATATTATTTTTAATTCAGTAATACTTTTGTATCTGATCTGTTACAAATTTTAGGAAATAGAAATTATCCACTTTGTCCTCACAAAGCAGTCTTTGTTTCTTTTCAATGCGTATTTTCTTCAATTAAAGTTTATGTGTTGGAAAAACCGGAATATATTCTACAGTTTTGATTAAACACCAGCCTAAATTCTAAGCTAAATTCTTAAGACTAAATTTATAATTTTTTTCGTTTCGGGAGAGTTTGTGAAATTTCGGAAACCCCTTCCTCCCTCGAGCAATCAACCAGACCTGCTTAGGCGTCAGTGATCCCAGATCACGTGGTCTGAGTAGAGAATTAATATTAAAAAACATTTTTTCTTTCTTGTTCCCTTTTTTAGTTTAGTTTTGTTGTGAATGTGAATCTTGAACGCAGCAAGTAATAAGCTGCGTATAGGCTTTTTTGTCATGGTCTTTATAGGAGAAATGATGTTTTGATTTTGAAAAGGAAAATTTATTTTCGAATATTAAATCATGCTATTTTCTTGGCTTCTTTATAGAAGAATATAATTGCTGATATTTTAATATGATCATCTTGGATTCCCAGCGTGGAATAACAAATTATATTCAAATATTTTCGTTGTATATACTGTATATATTTAAAAGTGTAAATAGAATAATCAAAGTCTTTAATCTTCCTGTGATTACTTATACTGAACAACACCTGCGCCACGTTCTTGTGCAATATGCTTAATTATTTTAATGTGATTTTACATGAATCACGAAATTTTCATCAATGCTCTCCCAACTTGGATTTAAATTAAAAACAGCGTGAAACCTGTGAAATTCATGAAGATCATTCTTTAAACACAAACTACTATGAAACAACAGTTAAACCTTTTAACTTAAATTCTATCTGTTGACAGTTTTATTGAGGTTGGTAACTTTAATTGTAATAAAAAAACTATCAAGCATGACGAAAAAAATTACTTCTTTGACACTAAAGGAGTAAGAAAAAAAAATGCTAGTGAAAGTGACATTCAACTGCTGAAATGTATATAAAATGTTGAAGAAACCCTTTTATGAACGCCTCTCCTCTTTATCATAAAGCCTGACCTATTAAAACGTTTAAGATGAGCGTAGTATATAATTTTGCTAAGTAAGTTTCTTAACAATCGCCTTCGAAAAGCGATGAGAGATAAACAAAAAAAAAGAAAAAAAAATACAATTTAACAAATTACAACGACCATTTGAAAAATGATTTTTTCAAAGACTAAAATGTAAGACATAAAAAATCGCACGGAGTTGATCATACATTACGTACGCCATGAATTAAACATTAATAGTGTTATTACACGTAAAAATTGCAAGCGACAAAAAACGCCTGCGATTCGTCAGATTTCCTGAAACTTACGTATTATCCAAGCATTTCATTGACTTTTCGTAAAAAGGCTTTTCCATCGTCAAATCTGACGACCCATTTTAAATGAAATTTCATTCTTAAAGTTCTAAAAATCCCACAATATTATTTTTTACACCATCGTATTGAGAAAAAAATGTACTTTTAAATGCAATTTGTTTAAAAGCTGTATCTTAATTTGTTTTTGAGTTATTAATTTTTTGTAGTTTTTATTACTTTTTTGTCATAGTGGCAACAGAAGTATCCATCTCTGTTGAAAGTAAATGTTAGTGTATAGACCAATCAGAAAACGAATAAAATGCGGATTAAACCAATAAAACGCTTCAGATATGCTTTTGATTTCCTACCCTGACAAGAACAATAACCATTTTTCCAAATGGTTAATAAATTATATAGTAAAGTGGGGACAGATGCCGCAGTTTTTCTTTTCTTCTTGTAAAATGCACAATAAAGCAAAAAACAACAAACTAAGTACCAGAAATCATTGATAAAACCCTATAGAATCTATTTTCTATGTTAAACAAGTTAAAGCGCTCTTAATAAAGTAGGCATATTTATTTTCCCACAGGTCCTTTTTTAACATCATTTTTTATGTGCTGGATAAGATGCCGCATGGGGTGTGGGACAGATACCGCATTGAGAAAAAAATGCTAGGCTGTTTATTTTTTTCAAGCAAATCACATTTTTATTTTCTCAAATTACTTAAAACGAAAATAAATAACATTAAACTTACAAAAATTATATATATCACTAAACTGTGAAAAGTTTAACGAAAATGCAAAAGTTTAATCTCTATAAACAAAACTTAAGACAAAAATGAAAAGAAAATCATTTAAATTTACTTGAATGGATAACATAATTACTGGAAACAATAAACAGCATGATTCCAAAAAAAGATATAAATCACTGATTTACATTCAGGCGAACATTGCAGTTTGCTCTTAATGTATTACTTCTATCCTTTTTAGGCCCTAGTCTGTTTATTTATGGCATTTCGTCTCATTCTTTGATTTTGTATTTCCATTTCCACGCAATCACACCACACTACCGGTTGCAAACGTAAAGTTTCATGCAGCTATCGATTGAATTTGATGCACTGAATCCTGTCCCCTTTAGATTTTGCTCCTTGATAAGACTCCAGCCACACAACATATGCAGAGTCATCAAATTCCAATCCAGTTCTGCCATCAGCATCCATACGAGGAACAATCTACCCATTGTCGGTAGATGACTCATATTTTAGTTTTTTCCTCAAGTAAGGCGTTTACAAGTTCATCTTTTCCTTCCCTTTTTTACACATTTCACTTCCGCGAAGGTGTCGTTCTTTGACGCTATCTAGTTTCTTTTGTTTTTCGTTTCTTTCTTCTTTTTTATTGTTTATAAACTCTGTGCTTGTAATATTTGCATCCTTTTACTTTATCTTACTTTGCTGTATAAGTCTTTTGACAATTGGGGTAGGAGATGTTTTGTTTAACAGTTTAGATGGTGAGAATTGTAAACGGCCTACGTTTTCCTTATTCACACATGGTGAACCAACATTGTTGTTGTGAATATTTTGATAAGTAGCATAATGCGCTAATATACATTCATTTAAATGTAAATTCTACTTAAATCGCAGTGATGAATTTATTGAACCGAAAAACAAAATATATATTGCGGCATCTGCGGCAACTACGGTGCTGCATGTGCCCCATAGTGGCGGGTAAAATGCCGCGCCGCAATTTTGTGTCATGTGAGCGACGCTAGAGAAAGGCAAGCACATTTCTGTATTCTACGAGGATCTAGTCTATAGTTGCAATCGATTTTGGGATGAAATTTCTGTTTATTTTTCTTAAAATATGTAATAATACTTCATTAGAATAATTTTAGCAACTTGCCACGCAGGTTCGAGCCATAAAAAACTGGTATAAATGTATAAATACTGACAATTAAACGGTGGAAACGCATACAACACATCACAAAGCACAGATGAACCCTACGAACTTCTAAAATTGGTCTAGGGAACGCTAGTGTCGCCTGCACAATCTCTGCGGCATCTGTCCCACCGCGGCGTCTGTCCCCACTTTACTATAAGTGAAAAAGTGTTACAGCAAAAGGATAACTCTTAGAAATATCCATGTATGTAGAAGAAGAAAGAGATATAGAATACCTGAACCAATGTAATCTCTGAAAATTTTTAAAAGTTTAATACCACTAAATAATTTATCATTTCTCTTAAAAGACCCAACAGTCCGTGAGACAGTCCGTGGGTCACGACTAAATTGACAGAAAATTTTAGTGTTCAGCACAAAAAATTGGACATTATTGGTATTTTGTTTCTGTTATTAATACTAAAATAAAAATAAAACTCTCTGACGTGAAATGTTATCCTTGCTATTTATTTGTACTATTGTTTAGCGATTGCCGAAACACCATTTAAATAGAAGTAACCAAAAACTAGTTAGTTTGTACTACTGTATGTATTATGTGTATTGCTATTTCTATTTAATTTAAACATGGAGCGTAGTAAAACTATTGCAGATTGTTATATGAGAGTCAGGTAAGGCTTACGCACACTGATTATGTACAGTGGCCAACAAAAGTTTCTGCCGATTCAGATTTTTATATTTGTTTCACAGAATGTTACAGGGAAGAAGAATCGCAATCGCTCCAAAAGTTAAGAATATACAAATGACCTCTGACCATGTGATCATTTTGATTTGATACTGCAGACACTTGATGCAAATGTGAGGAATTCGATATTCGCGTGTGCAAAAGTTAAAGGCCATTCGTATTTCGTTAGTTTTTGCCATCGGTAAAGTGTCTTTTTGTCCGTGTCTTTTATTCAGTCAAAGTGAATAACTTAGTTGAAATTCAAAAATGGAAAGTTAAAAAATTATCATTCGTAAATGAGTGATTTGTTTGTCGCTAAAGGTTTAATCCTCTCGTGAGATTGCGGCAAAGTTATCGATCGGAAAATGTACTGTGAACGATATTTTAAAAATATATATATAAAAATGTACATGGCCTTCAGGACTTACCACGGTCCGGAAGACCCAGAAAAAGGACTATTCGTGTGGATATCATTATCAGGAGAAAAGCAGTTGATGACCGGCCCAAAAATGCCGCTGAAATTTCACGTGATTTACGGAGTGAAAATATTGCTGAAAAAATTCGGTCTACCATTTCAAGACGCTTACCGACGTAGGATTTTATGCAAGAGTTGGTATTAAAAAACATTTAATAAGTGAAAAAAGTTCCCAACTGACGTTTACCAAGAAAAACAAAGACTGGTCAAATGAAAACTGGAAAAGGTACTATTTTCGATGAATCAAAGTTCAACCTTTTTGGGAATGATGGCAGACACTACGTCAGACGACCTAAAGACAAAAGATATGATTCGCGATATTCCTACGATGAAGCATGGCGGAGGACACGCTATGATGTGGGGAGAATTTTCTGGGAAAAATGTCGATCCGTTTGTTGCAATCCACGGCAGGATGAACGGTGCAATGTATAAGGATATTTTTCAAGATCATTTGCTACCTTATTGGAGAAAAAATTGTGGTTGCAGCATTTGTTTTAGCATGATCACGACGCAAAGCATGCATGGAAGCTCGTCAAGCAGTGTCTTTCGCACAAAAAAATTCCGACCAACTCAATCAACCGATGTTTCCAATAGAAAATCTTTGGAATGAACTTGACAAAAGTGTGCGAAATTATAAATATTCCAATTCAGCAGAATTTCACCCACAATTGCTAGAAGAGTGGAAAAATTTCTACCATCGAAAATCTTCAACCGTTCATTAAATCTATGCCACGTCGCTGCAGTGCAGTACTTACTGATAAATGTATAACCAAAAATACTAATTGTAAATGTTGATGACTGTTATTTTCTATTATAACACCAATTTTTTCCAAATTTTCCAAGACGGCCAGAAACTTTTGAGAACATCTGTTTTCCTTTGCAATTAATTTTGTCAATAAGATTTATTGATATTTATTTGTTATTCCATAAATAAGATCCTAACTATTCTGTCAGTAAAATGTATAAGTATCACTTTCAGATTCCTTACTAATGATATAATTATAAATTAACCCAAAATGTTATGCTGGCCGTAAACGTTTGACCGCCAGCCACTGTATATTCAAACATGTAAAATGGTTGTGTATATACGCATTTTTTATGCAGGGGTGGTTAGAAATTTTAATTGGCCGTTCATAAACAAAACAAAGTTTAATCAAGCACATAACGAGCCTCACAAACACAAAACACAGAAACAACATATATTACACAGAAAAACTTAAATAATTATTTTAAATGATTCCATTACGACCGGCAGTAGGCAAAGTCGTTCCGAGATCCCACAGCCTTCTTAGGCGTAAACATTCCAATTTCTGATGTGTTTTTTTCTGTTTTTTTTTTTAGAAGGGGAGGGGTTGCTCTGCTACGTCAGAGAGACCATGCGCGAACGTCACAATACATATTTAGTTAAAGACGCATGCATGTGTGAATGCAATTATAATAATAAACGTTTATGGTGTATGTTTTTAGACCGAATGATACACAAATATTACACTTTGTTACGTAGGGATATATCCCCATTGACCTGTCTAGTTATTCATAAGTCACGATAGGCAACATTTTTAAACAAATTCTAATTTTTCCAAAAACCTTTTTTCTTAAAACTTAAACATTTTGTTAAGTATGACTTCGAATGGGGTAATGTTTACTTTTAGTTTTAGGATCATGATTTAATTGATACATTTTTATATTATTTAATCACAGCATCAGCTAGTTTATTAATTAATGTCATTTTTGTTTGATTAAAGATTCAAATAAAATACTTCCACAATGACTGAAAAAAAGGAAATATTATTTTTCATTTCATCTGTAATACAAAAGATAATGTGTGTAATCATAACAGTAAAAGAAGTAACATGTGATTTAACCATAAACTTTAACGTGTGCATGTGATTTAACCATAAACTTAATAATGAATTAAAGACTCCGTGGTTCTCATCAGGCATCATTAGAAAGAGCATTGGAACTGAAAAACGGTGCGAAGAAAACAAAACTAAAAGTTTTTTCATGTGAAAAAATTTAAATTTAATGTATTTATTTCTGTCTTAAAAGTGAATGCATTTGGAATTTATTAAACATAAATAAAGATATTTGTATTCAACCTGTAAGCAATTGCCTGAAAATCACTGAAAATTGTCTCATATTACAATAATTACACAAATTTTATGAGTGCCTTAATACTTTTGCTATTCCAGTGTACATTAATGTACACTAATGTACAGTAACCAAAAAAGTAAATAGAAAATCATTCAAAATAATTTAACAAATTTTACGAGAATTTTAATTTAGAAATTTTTAACTTTCTTATTTCTAAATTTATCATACAATTACGCAACAAAACAAAGAAAATATTCAACTGTCTTTATCTAGCCTTCACCTGCCGTATTATATATTATTTTTCTGTTTTCATGAAACGTATTTTTTGTTGTTTTTAATACATAATTATATGAGTCTTTTTATTTTCTAATCGGAATTAAATTCAATTAGATATGCCCGACATTAAACTTAGCATTAAATTGGAGTTTATATAAGAATTAAGCATCATTAACTGATTAGTAATTCACTTTCAACGTTGTTATACCAAAACAAATTAATATAGAAGATTTAAACTTTCAATTTATTGTTTCCCGAACATAGTCCTCTCAAATTTCAGAGTAATATATTTGATTATATGACTTTGGTACTTAATACACCTATTAATTTATTTATTATGACAAAGTATTATTAGCCCCCAATGTGCTATTAACTTCGGCAAGCAATTGAAATGTCGTCTCTAAACAATAACATTATGTTGTATAAGACAGCATTAAAAGAAAGCAGATATAGTATTCATTGTACGGGATAATCTCTACTGCAATTTTTTTGGCTTTTGAGCATCGCTCATTTTCAATTTTTGTACTGTCGTATAGGGAACAAAATACTTTTAAATGCCATTTGTTTGAAAGCTACATCTCAGTTTATTAATTTTTTGTAGTTTTTAACGATTTTTTTAAATGTTGGCAGCTGAAGTACTCCATTTTCTGTAGAAAGTAAAGAAAAAAAAGTTGGAAAATAGTAGACTATTATATATTTTTGTTGCCGTTTTACCATAATAACTGAAATAATTTTTTTATTAAAATACGTGTTATTTTGGTAAAATATAAATGAATGATTTCTGATAAAACATGGAGCTATTATAAACAATATTTAATTTTAAGCATCTATATTAATATTAAAAACAAAGCAAGGCATATGCATCATTAGATAGCCAATTTTTTTTGGTCGAGTTTCTTGAATGACAACATGTTTTTTTTTTTTTTTTTTTTTTTTTTTTTTTTTTTTTTTTTTTTTTTCTGGAATTGTGTATTATTCTGCGTTAGCGACGTCCTATGCACACTTTTCTGTAGATGTTGTTTAAGACTGGATTGTAAATGTGGATTTTCCCAGGGTATGTGAATTACAATATTTTTTATAAAATAAAAGTGTTTGTTTTAAGTCTTTAAAAAGTGAACTATATTTTGCATTATCTATATTCATATACATATATTTTTTTTTCGCACTCGGGGGGATACTGAATTCAGAAAAAGCAGAATTACTGTTTTCTAGTTATTATTTGTTTTACGCAAATTCATGATGCAAAAAAATTATATGTCGACAGAAAAATATGAATAAATACCTTATTTTATATTATAAAAAAATCTATATTAATAAAAGAAAGTATCGTAGTTAAACAAAGTAAAACAATAAGCATCCAACAAAATATAAAATTACAAAACAGGAATTCGACTTTTTCAGAATTTAGTGTCGCCCCCGATGAAGAATATATATATATATATATATATACATATATATATATATATATAGTACAAAGCATATTTCAATTTTAAGGCCTAAAGCGCACGCTATGATTTTATGTAAAATGACGTCATTTGCATCCGCTTAAAAATTCCACATTTACGATCCACTATTAAACAGTTACAGTAAAGTATGGCTTAGGACGTTATTATTGCGAAATACACTGGCCTCGAAAAGTTAAGGTACAGGGACTGGATGCTTTCGATTGCACACGTTTTGTCGAATATCTACCAACGTTATTGGCGAATCTTTCTTGAACTCTAGGCTTTAAAGAACATGTTTCGTTTGATATTTATCGGTGAAGATTTATCGGGAGGTAAAATTAGGGGGCTAATAATAAATTTAATAATAAAATAATATTTGCAATCACCTATGTAACAGAAAATGCTGGAAATGGTTTGTCACTATGGTAAATTACTATTTGGGTCCTGTTCAACATTTGTATGCATTTGTATAGCACTCATATTCGTGCAGATGTTAACGTTTGGGTGAAAAATTCAAAAGTTTTTTGTTTATAGCATACCGAGTTTTCAACCAAATTTAACACAACTTTCCAAAAACCTAACAAAGAACAGTAGCAGCAGTATACTGCAATTAAAACATGAATATATTGAATATTTGATGAGGTATGGGCATTTGTATGATAAAATTTTTAACTGCGCATGCGTGGAAGATCCTAAAGTTTTTATTGTATAATTTGGTAGTAAGCTATTTAGGGCAACTTTTATAAAAAATCCAGTCAAATATCGCGAAAATTCACAAAGATAGGGTCGATATAGTGAGTTGCTTCCTAAAAATAGCTTTATTATAAGGGATTTTCCACAACTTTTCAATCAGCTTTCTATATCTTTCTAAGTTTTCACAACATTTGACTGAACTTTTTATAGAGGTTGCTCCAATATACTGACTACTAAATTATGAAAGGAAATTTTTTAAATCTTCGCGCATGCGCAGCTAAAAATTATCTCATACAAATGCGCATATCTCATCAAATATTCAATATATTCATGTTTTAATTGCAATATACTGTTGCTACTATTCTATGGCAAGTTTTAGAAAAGTTGTGTTAAATTTGGTTGAAAACTCTGTATGCTATGAACAAAAAAACTTTTGAATTTTTCACAAAAACGTAAGCATCATCACGAATATGGGTGCTATGCTTACACAAATGCATACAAACGTTGAACAGGACCTACATAGTCATTTATCACACTGACAAACCATTTCCAGTCTTTTCTGTTACATAGGTGCTCGCAAAAATTGTTTTATTATAAAATTTATTATTAGCCCCCTAATTCTACCCCCCCCCCCGATAAATCTTAACTTAGAAATATAAAATCAAACATGTTCTTTACATCCTAGAAGTTCAAGAACAATTCGCCAATAATGTTGGTAGATATTCGACAAAACGTGTGCAATCGAAAGCATCCAGTTCCTGTACCTTAACATTTGAAGGGCAGTGTAATATACAAATAAAGCAAAAAGATGCCGTCATTAAAAAAACTTGACAAAAAATGACTATCTAATGATTTATATGCCTTCATTTGTTTACAACATTGATATTGATAGTTAAAATTAAGTAAACTTTATAACAGCTCCATGTTTTACCAGAAATCTTCGCTTATATATTTTTTAAATGGCACGTATTTTAATTACATTTTTTTTCGATTGTTATGAGAAAATGCCAACAAAAATATATAATTACTATTTTTCTTTACTTTCTACAAAAATGGAGTACTTTTGTTGCCAATATTAAACAAATGGCTCTAAAAAGTACAAAAAAAATAATATTTAAAAAATAAATTGAGATGCAATTTTCAAATAAACTGCATTAAAAAGTTCTTTTTTTCCAATACAACGGTATAAAAAATTAAAATTTGCGATACTTAGATGTTTCAAAAATTGCTGTATAGTATTTAATCATACAAGGATGCATCTGCTTTGTTTTATGGCTGGCTTACACCTCAACGTTATTTGTTGGAGACTACACAAAATAAGCTGGGAGAAAGAAATAGCATTCCGGGTGCTAATAATACGAAATAATACAAGCTGTTCCCTTCATCTTTTAAAAATCATTTCACATTTTTTTTACCAATTACATTTGATACTACTTCAGTTGTGTAATCTATAGGCTAGGTTTTACAGATTTATACATAGATCATTAAACGTTCAGGCATAATCATAAGTCATAAAAATACAAGTTATACTTTTATTTGGTGGAAATACTTAAACTTATTACCTATTTTTAATTAGATATCCCATAATCTGTCAAGTAAGTATCTCATATCGTTTTACGACATAATCTTGAATCGATAATAATTCTACGAGCGTTATAAAAGTTTCTGCACTTGACATTGATAGAACGATTAAAGCACAGTCTATATCATTTGACAATGATTAGTTCCTTAGAGCATTGCATTAATATTAATTGTATCATTTTGTTTTTTTCATTTGCTATTGTGTTGGAAAAGAAGTAAAACAAAAAGTACTAAAATCTTTCATATCTTCTCATTAAAGTACATTTTAAACTTGTTCAGTATCAGTTTTCATTATTTATCGAATAAACAACATACAAAAATATCATTCAGAAGAAATTTACAACTAGAAAACAGGAATTCCGCTTTTTCAGAATTTAGTGTCACCCCCGATGAAAAATTTTTAGACTTAAAGCACACGCTTTTATTTTATGTAAAATGAAGTCATTTGCATCCGCTCAAAAATTCCACATTTAAGATCTACACTTAAACATCTACAGTAAAGTATGCATAGGACGACACTATCGCGAAATAATACACAAATGCAGCAAAAAGATGCCGTCATTAAAGAAACTAGACTAAAAAACCCCGGCTATCTAATGATACATAGGTTTTCATTTGTTTGTAACTTTAATATATATACTTAAAATTAAATATGTTTTATAATAGCTCCATATAACAGCTCCCCATATAACAGCTCTATAAGTGCTTTAACTTAAATAATTCGTTTATATTGTTTTCAAAATAGCACGTATTTTAATTACATTTTATTTCGGTTGTTATGAGAAAACGGCAACAAAAATATATAATTACTATTTTACCACAATTTTTCCTTTACTTTCTACAGAAATGGAGTGCTTCCATTGCCACTATTAAGCAAATGGCTCCAAAAACTACAAAAAAAAATATATATATATTTCAAAAATAAATTGAGATACACTTTTCAAACAAATTGCATTCAAAAGTACATTTTTTCCCAATACGATCGTATAAAAATTGAAAATGTGCGATGCTTAGAAATAAAAAATATTGCTATAGAGTATTTAATCGTACGTTGGTACATCTGCTTTTTTATGGCTTCTGTAAGGTAACGTTATTTTTTGGAGACGACACAAAATAAGCTGGGAAAAAGAAATAGCACACCGTGGGCTAAAAATCTGTAAATTATTATATTCGTTATCGGTATATGCCGAATGCTTAAGATGCATTCCTTGAAAGTAGAAATAAATATACCCATAATTATAATGAAACTCAGAAATTTAACAATTCAGATTATAAATACTAATACTTTTTTTTTTAGTTTTCTGTCATATAATTATTACACATGTCTACTATGAATAATAATTGTTAATACGCTTCTTGATTAAACTGTCTGATGTAGTACATCTTTATTACCTGTAGCTTCTATAGCACTTATATTAATGACGCACATCTACTTCAGCTATTTTTTTGTTTTTACAAGTCTGGATTTACTTTAACGATAGCTGTAACGTGTTGTAAAATAAATATAATAATTATAAAATCAATTATGTAAGTACCTTGTACATGAAGTATTTATAAGAACAGTTTAGAATAAATTTAGAGTTATAGTTAAAATTAATTAATAACGTTTAGCGCGTATTCGACACAGATACCCGCGAAATTCAATTACTTTATTGAATACAAATGTTTCGTTTAATAAAAGTAACTTAGAGTTGTGCAGAACTGGCAATGCAAAGTATTTTCCAATATTTTAATTCGAAGCACAGTAGTTCGTGCGAATTGTAACTTATTTGACTGGAAATTAGTGCCTTTTTCCAAATGGTTTCGATTAACAGAGCAAAATCTAATGAGATTTGTATGGGCCAACAAACGTTATACGTCACATGATGTATTAGGCCTAATTACTTATGTTAATTATAGCATTTATTTCTTATTACATAATAAAATACTTTAATGTTTTAACGAAATTTGTAATTGTTTAGACTAGAATGAAATCTAGTATATACATAATACATTTATTACAAGAGTTTCTTACTGAAGGATATTCTAATGTATATTCAAAGGATTTTAATATATATATATTGATGATAATTATACAAAAATTCAATCTCAATGCTGAAAATATCAACCTTCCAAGCATTATAAAAACAAAATTAGAAATTAATGTTATGCTGAAAATATCTCTTCTAATTCAATACCAGATAGATCAAATATTCCAGGGAGGTTGCCAGCAGATGGTTGTGGACGAGTTGTGGGTAACAAGTAGGCAACAAATATAACTAAATAAAAAACAATTTTACTATCAACAAATAGGAGAACTTTCTTTTTCGATATCACTTCAAAAAAGTTTCGAGACTCTTTATTTTGAATAAATTGTCACAACTCAAACTACAATGTTCAATTTCTTGATTGTGAAAATTTTTAATTCAAAATTACAAACATGTATACATTATCATATATGGGAGACTACGGAGGGTTGACCATACGGGAGGCTTCACCCACCCATCAGTTTTCATATTTAAAAGAATTTCAGAGTTTTATATAATAGGTGTAAACCAAAGCTGCTGGAATGCTCAAACTACAGTCTTTGTGTCATACAGATAATCTGAATAGGGCAGAAAAATCAATAGTGAGGCATTTCCAAGCTAAAAGAAGTTGTTTTTTTTTTTTAGAGATGTTTTGTAAGCTTTTTTCAGAAAAACATATTTAATAGAAATTTAAGTAAGTAGGTTTTAAGTAATGCAGAAATACCAAGCTGTCATTCCAGGCATAAAGATTGTAAAGTAAGTAAACATTACAATGTGCTATTAGTTAGAAAATGGTTACGTAGGGAGGCTTGACCCAGTCAATGTGAACGAGGGTTGACCAGATGAAAACTTTTTATTATATACTATGCATAATGGAAGCTTCACTTACAAAAAATTCTTATAGAATTCTATAAAAAAAATTATATAAAAAGTACTATAGAATCCTATAGAATTATGGTCCGTTTTTCTATAAGCTAGTTTCGCCAAAAGCTATAGAAATATCTATAGAAATTCAATAGAAATGTCTATAGAATTTCTATAAGATATTAGAATATATTCTATAAAATATTCTATAAAAATATTTGAATATATTCTATAAAAATAATCGAACATATTCTATAAATAAAAAAGCGTCAGCAGGTGTTTCCATTTGGCCACTCTCCCAAGTACTAACCATGCTCGATGCTGCTTGGCTTCAGTGATTTGACTTGAACAAGTATGTTCAGCCCACTCTACGATTGCTCGTAGTATGCCAGCTCTCCTTACACTATTTCAAGTTTATTTCTTTTGTGATTTGCATTCCCAATCATTAAATTTGTATAGATATTATCGTATTGTATAGAAATTATATATATTTTATACGCCGATTAATTCTCAACTATGTAAATTATGAAAATCGAAATCATTTGAAAATTAGAAAACCAGATTTAAGAAGGAAAAAAATTTCATTTAAAATAAAGAATTTATTTACTTATATATTTCGTTGGAGGTAGTGGTGCTATGTTATTTATAGTTAAAAAAAAGAGTGAGCTTCACAGCTTAAATCGTGTTAAGATATTCATTACAGATTTCTCATTTCTGTTAAAATTTATAAAAATGACGGCATAGGACGCGAGTTGATAAAAATAATCCGTATTTTAATATAGACTTGTAAAAACCTTTAAAAGTCTAATAAACTAGGACTTCCCTCACAGGGATTAGTCTGAGCGATATTGCTGAGAACATAGATTTAATAATAACATGTGGAAGCAAAGAAAATGAGATGTTATCTTTAATTGTCCATATACTGCGATAAATTGAAATGATGAAAATAAACGAATCGTAGAATTACAAAATTTTATATATAAATTCGTATACACTGTTTAAAAAAAAGGGAATTCAATCCATGCAAGACAGATATGCTTGGATATAAAATTGAAAGTACGCAATATATTAAAAGTAAAATAGAAATGAAACACTAAATTATCTTATATCGGAATTTTAACTGTATAAAATGATGTCAAGAGCATAATCAGACCCTCCGCACCAATTTGAGTAACTGTAAATGACAAATATATGATGTTTATAAAGAATGGACTATACTTGATATGGTTTTTGCTCCCCCGGAATAGTTAATATTGTACAATATATGTTTTCCACGGATGCAATGAGGTTGTCGATAACAGTTAAGGAATTCTCTCCTGAAAATCTGATATAGTATCAAAGTACTGAATACATCAACAGTGGCATGCAATGCGCCGTTAGAGTGTGTTTTAGATATGCTCGATCGGATTTAAATGAAGAGTGTACGCTAGATACTACATACGCTGTATTGTTTTGTTTTCAAACATATTCTGCACAAGTTGAGCTGTATTTAGCATGTAATAAATTTAAAAAAATCAGCAATGATTGCAACATAAAGTATCACACAAGATCTGAATATTTCGTCTGCATAACTTTTGAGCTGTCAAAGTGTCATTTGAAGTAATTTACAAATCCATACGTATTTATTCAGCAAATCATGCAAGCTAACATACGCCAATATGAACCCGATTATGAAATTTCCCCAGAATAAGTTAATATATAAAAAATCTACTAATGATAATTGAGAATATGACCTTATGATAAAATGTCTAGAAAAATGAATCAGATAAAAAATTCATATCACATTTAAAGCGGCACTTCCCTCTGTTAGTGGCCTTGGCGAGAGAGAGAAAAGCCTAGAGAAGGAACACTTTAAGAAGTACTTTCGGGCAACCAACTCACTGTTTCATACAGGTCTTTAATCAATATTTACACAATTTATTTAATGCTAGGTGGGTATCTATCAGTTTTGTTGCATTTAAATTGCATGCGGAGAAAATGCAGCATTATGAAATATTTAACGTTGCTATATCTAATAATTCCAAATTAATGGTAATTGGGATCGCTTTCCGTTAATTTCATCTTTTTAAATTTTAATTTTTTTAGAAACCATTCATAGAGACAATTGTATACTTTAAAACTAACCCGAAGCAAAATTTCAAGATTTAGGGCTCAGCAGTAACACAAAAAAAGAAATCTTTCGAAAGTTTTTTGTTTCTGCACTGTTTTATATAGCGACATTTTTAGAAATTGATCTATTGCGAGAATTTACGTCATGATAAATACATCCATGTCAATTTTCGTGTTTATATTCTTAACAATTCCATGTACTTCGTTACTTAGATCATTTTTAGATCTTTTTACGCTTTGTTTAGTCTTTCGATTATTTTAGAATTCGTTCTACAACGAGCATTTACATCCTATTAATTACTACCATGCCAAAATTCCAGTTTCTAACCCCAACAGTATCCCACAAATTTCAGCATTCCAAATAAATCATAGTTTAGAACCTTTCTAGAAATTTTTACGTTTATCCGTCAAATTGAACCTTTTAGAGAGAGTCCATTGGGAGTATTTACATCTTAAAAGTAACTACCGCACCAAATTTAAAGTTTCTAACCCAATCAACATCGCAGAAATCTCAATTTTAGAACTTTTTTGCTCCTGCAGCGATGTAGGTTTTTGCACTGACATAAAATACAGTCTTTTTTTCGGAGCAGAGATGGTCACCAACATTTTTTTAAAGTTGGCTATGTAGTTTCAGAGATAACACCTCGCAAACGTGCAAGCATTAATAATATTATACACTTTATAATATTATAACGCTTTATAATATTAGCATTAGATGTACATATACAAAAGTCATTTATCTGTTACAAACTAAAGTGCCCGGCGTTGCCCAGAATTTGTTGGATGTTTGTTCTGAAAAATCAATTTCAAAATTTAACATACAACACAAAACAAACATTAAAAAAGCAGTCGAAATGTTGTATGAATGAATCATATGAAAACGCTATATAAAAATGTATAAATGCATATAACAGACGCAAAAGAATACAGCTATAAATAAACTTATTTCAATTTATAATTGGAGCAATAATGTTAAAATACGCCAATACTTCCCTAATCGGGTTTTTATCATGCTTCAATACATTTTTCACACTCATATGACGTTATACTATATCCACCACGTCCTTTATATTTCCAATATGACTTAATATTTTCCTCTTTCACGTGGAAACCTTTAAATAGAAAAGTTATGAAGTTATATTCACTTTCATTTAAATTCGTCAAACTATTTATTTCATTTTCATTTTTCATGTGAATATCGTGCAATAGAAAAATTATGATGTAATATTCACTTTTTTTTTTTTTTTTTTTTAATTCGGCAAACTATTTATTTCATTTTCATTTTTCACGTGGTATTTTGCAGTAGAAAATTAAATGTTGTAGTAATAATTTTATTGTGTATTTTAATTGTTGGCAACTGCTATAACGAAAAATGTTTAAATTTGATAAGAAATTGCTGTTAAATTGGTGGTTTTTTATTAATTAAAAATTAACAATAAGTTACTTCGATTCCGGATTACTTTAGTTTCCTCGGCCATGTTTTAATACACATGTACGTATCTTTACACAATTTTGGCTTCCAAATTGTGGATTTTTATAGAATTACAAACAGACAGATAGACAAGGTTTCATTTTTATATATCTCTCTATTCTAAAAGAAGTAACTAACGCTGTCACCGCCGTCGCCACCGCCGGTTTTGAATTTTTTGGGACCGGAGGTCGTTTTTCGTTAATATTAAGAAAACTATTGCATACAAAAATATGAAAATCGGTGGTATTATAAAGTAATGTTTGATCAACACGCTGATGCATACGGTTTTCAAATAGAAGAATTTTGTAAAGAGATATTTTATGCTAAAGTTGGACAAAATCGTTCCAATAAAAATTTTTTATAGGAGCAAAAACTATACATGGGAATTCAATCATTTTTATATCATTTTATTCAATAGAAGATCCCGGTGTGCAGATTCCATATTTTTTTTTTACTCATTTTTTGAGGTTTTATTTATATTTAAAATTCAAATATTCAGCATTTCGACAGATATTTTTTACATATTTTAGAAAATGGTATTAATTCAAACTGTTGCCAACTGTATAAACAACGCAAACAATAATGTTTGCTTCAAATTAAAAAAAAAAAAATATTTACTCGTTACTATTATAAACAGAAAAAAACCCTTCAAATTAGAATTAAATAATTAGGTATAAAAAGCAGGCACTTATTGGAAATTACGCCATAAAAACTATATTTACATGTTAATTTTAAAAGACAAAGGATATTGTAAAATAAATTCATTAACATGCGTTAGAAGTCTTAAATAGAAGAAATTACGTGACATAAAATAATATTGCAAAAAATAATATTGCAAAACAGTTTAAATTTAAAAATTGCGCGAGAAAAATATTAGAGGTTAAATATTAGACTTTTTCAAATTTTTATTATTTGCTGTTTCATGTGAGGTGTTTAGCTATATTTATGCAAAATTTCATGTCTCCAACTTAATTAGGGGCAGAGTTAGAAAAATTGTTTAAAATACACAAGTTAGAGCCCAGAGGGTTAAATATTAGACCTTTTACAAAATTTTATTATTTGTTGTTTGATGTGAGGTATTCAGCTTTAAGTATGCAAAATTTCATGTCTCTAACTTAATTAGGGGCTGAGTTAGAAAAATTATTTAAAATACACAAGTTAGAGCCTATAGGGTTAAATAATAGACCTTTTTCAAAATTTTATTATTCGTCGTTTGATGTGAGGTGTTCAGCTATAAGTATGCAAAATTTCATGTCTCCAACTTAATTAGGGGCTGAGTTAGAAAAATTGCTTAAAATACAGAAGTTAGAGACCGGAGGGTTAAATATGACTTTTTTCCAAATTTTATGATTTACCGTGTGATGTCTCCAACTTAATTAGGGGCTGAGTTAGAAAAAATGCTTTAATTACACAAGTTAGAGCCCAGAGGATTAAATAATAGACCATTTTCAAAATTTTATTATTTGTCGTTTGAGGTGAGGTGTTCAGCTATAAGTATGCAAAATTTCATGTCTCCAACTTAATCAGGGGCTGAGTTAGAAAAAAATGCTTTAATTACACAAGTTAGAGCCCAGAGGATTAAATAATAGACCATTTTCAAAATTTTATTATTTGTCGTTTGAGGTGAGGTGTTCAGCTATAAGTATGCAAAATTTCATGTCTCCAAATTAATTAGGGGCTGAGTTAGAAAAATTGCTTAAAATACAGAAGTTAGAGACCGGAGTCTTAACTATGACTTTTTCAAAATGTTATGATTTACCGTGTTATCGCAAGTGTTCAGCTATAAGTATGCAAACTTTCAAGTCTCCAACTTAATTAGGGGATGAGTTAGAAAAATTGTTTAAAATACATGAGTTAGAGCCCAGAGGGTTAAATATTAGACCTTTTTCAAAATTTTATTATTTGCCGTTTGATGTGTGGTGTTCAGCTATAAGTATGCAAATTTTCAAGTATCCGACATATATAGTTTCTGAGAACGGGCTCTATGACAGACAGACATACAAAGGTGTGAGACAGGTAGTGTTTCGTTAGATGAACGAAACTCTGAAAACATGCTGCGGATGACTGTAACAACATCCTAAAATTACATTACTATCAGCGATCTACAAATCCTGAATTTAGTTTATATTCGTTTCATATATTCTTATTCTTTTGTGCGGTCCTGTAAAATAACTATCAATAATATATACATACAGTAAAACCTTTGAAAAGCGGACACCTCGAGAATGCAGAATTTGTCCTCTATTTGGAGGTGTCCGCTACTGAGAGTAAAACATGTACAGTTATTTAAGTGTTGGTAATCGAAAAAATGTCTGCTAATTTGAGGTATCCGCTAATCGGGTGTCTCCGTTATGGAGGTTTTACCAGCAAAACCTCTGAATAGCGAACACCTCCGGAGTGCAGAATTTTTCCTCTATTTGGAGGTGTCCGCTACTGAGAGTAAAAAATGTACAGTTATTTAAGGGTTGGTAATCGAAAAAATGCCCGCTAAATAGAGGTGTCCACTAATCGGGTGTGTTCGTTATGGAGGTTTTACTGCATAATAATATCATCCTTTACAAGAAAATTGTATGCTGTATGATAGACAGACAGACATCCAGAGAAAGATAACTTCCCGGAGCAATAAACACTCATGTCTTTTGTTTTAATCACCCACAATCGTTTCTAAATTTCGTTATACGAGTATTAAAAAAATCTGTTAATTTCCAGTCGATAGACTGACAACTATCTTTTAGCCTGAGTTTTTAGCCGGATTTAGCCTCTTGTATGTCATACAACAGGCCAGATTTTAAACAACAGGCTGAAAACGGTCACCGTGGTACGGAGTAGTGTATTATTATTTGTTAGCCCACCAAAACTGGTTGCCACGGGTTGTTGCAAGATTTGTGATCCCGTGGTTGAATCTGATCTATTCAATATTACTCCGTGCGTATTTTTTTTTTTTTTAATTTGCTCCATGTGTTCAAACCAGTTGTCTATGAAAACATCCAACGGGGAAAGTGACGCACACCAAATTTCTGTGACGTATGCAGATAAATTGTGCTTTTTTATCAGTTTTTTTTAACATAATTTTTAAATGGTTTGGAACTTATTTTTCATAGTAGGTGCATTCAGTAGGTGGTTCTCATAGGTACCTTCTGGTGCAATCAGAAAAGAAATCCGACAAATACTTTTTGAGTTATGCTTGGCGAAAGGTTTTTATTAGGCTTTTTTTAAAAGTAGGATATGGCGTTAATATCCATCGTAGCTGTAATGTGTCCGGACAGTAATATTTCGCTGAGTATTAGCCTTCGCTTCGCTCAGACAATTATTATTTGTTAAACTTCAAACGTAATTGTTTAAATACATTTATACTTCAGATTAAAATTTTTGGATACAAATTACAATTAGTGAATAAAGTTTATTAATATATTAGATGAATTACCATTAGTGAATAAAGTTTATTAAATTTGATGAATGTTTTTATAAAAATAACAGCAAATTAATAAATGATTATAAAATAAAACGACAAATTAATGAATCATTAACAAACATATTAATTAAACAGTTTAAATCAGTGTAGTTGGATTGATATATTATTACATTAACAATTGAATCACAGTGTATTATAATTATGAATTAAATAATAATGATATTCAATGATGTATTACAAAATTAATTAATATTATTATTTGATATATATGTATAGATAAATTAGTACGCATAAATTTAAAAAGACCAAAAAATATGTTTTTTATTTTAAAAAAATCTATAGAACCATTAGACTATAGAACTTCTATACGTTTTATAGCGCTCTATAGAAAAACTGTTCCATAGAAAAAAAATCCAACGCATTCTATAGAAACATTTTATTTAGAAAAATTATTCTATAGAACCCTTCAAAACTCTATAGAAACAGTGTTCTATAGAAAGGCTATTCTATAGAACTTGTAAAGAATTCTATAGTGTTCTATACAGCTCTATGAACCATTTTCGTGAGGGTTTTTGGTAATATATAAAAAATAATGTAAATTTATTCTGCAAAGCCATGGTAAAATAGAGTGATGGAAAAGCAAATGTTTAGATTAAAGAAAGATGCGTAAAATCGCTATAGTATCCACCGCAAGAAAAAAATTAGTGAAATATAAATGGAAGTTGATAGGATCTTTTTCCATTTAAATATTACAACAATAGGGAAATAGAAACAGTGCAATAGACTAGAAAGGACTAGAAAGGACTACAAAGTATGAAAGCAGCAGTCTTAACACTTCCAGGGGTAGCAGTATGCTTATGAAACCACCTAATGTTATTTCCCAAATACTACAATGGTACCAGAATTTTGCTAAAATCTTTTCCAATTAATATATATGTGAAATATACACATTTTCTTATTTCCAAATAAATTTGCTCGTAAATTCCGGTGCCAGTCATTTATTTCAACATTTTAGTACTGAAAGTACATTGCCACTGAAACGGATAAAGAAGATAATGATCAGTTAAATGCACATGCGGCTGCAGAAGAACATAGCAATAATTGAAAAATTTTTGGACGGTATGTAGACAAATTTCACTCGCATGAATACACTGAACTGAAGCCATAATACGTGACAATTATAGTTCTCAGGTCGAGTGTCACAAAAAGTAGGAAAAGGAGAGAAAAAAGCGGAACAGTGGCTATGAATTCCGGGCATAATAATACACGAATCCCTATGAAAAAAAAAATTGATTTTTTAATCGAGATGGAAAACTTTCGGCACAGATGTCATATACGGCCCCATATTGGCGCGATTTCTTTCTGACGCCAATGTCATATGCGCAACGGGTACTTGACTGGTGCCAAAGTATCGTTATTTTGCTTGCTATGGTAAGTCGGATGTTGTTGTTTATGCTGTTGATGCTTTTCCCAAACTGGCGTCGGAAAAAAATCGCGCCAATATGCTGCGTGTATGGCATCTGTGCCAAACTTTCATATGAAAGGCGAAGGGATCAGACCGTATTTGTTTATGGCAGTTGATGATTTGAACTATTATAATATAGATGAAATGATGCCGATAGAATAATATTTGGTGACTTATCACCTGTCCTTGGCTAACATTAAAATACGAAAATGACACCTAGAGTATAAAAGAGAAGTGGTCCTCCCGGAACTGTTGATGTTGGTCATATGACTTAGGCTATTGTTATAGAGATTGTTTAAAATAACGAGTGACAAAGACTCTGTATACTAGAACGGATATGGCACTTATTTCCCCTTAGTTGCGCTAGAGTAGCACGTCAAAGCTTCACGAGCCTCGGTTGCATGCAGGATGCTTATGAGTAGCGTCTGTCAGATTATTGACTGGTGGAATTGTATAATTTCTCAAGTTAAATAAGGTTCTCTTAGTAAATAATGATATTAAAATCTAGAAAGTGATACTTAGACTCAAGTCATGATTTATTAAAAGTAAGCTCTATAAACTGTTTTTTTTTTCATATTGCCAAAATAGAGGGCTAAAGATTATGCACATGTATTTAAAGTTACACAGTCATGTGTAATAGAAATGATAAATTTTTGTTTGAAAATTAAGTAATTAGAAAACAATTATAATTTATAAGCGTTTAAAATTAGACAACATAATCTAAAAATGTTGAATATTTTAAGATATAAAAAAATCATGCGAAGTATTTGATTGTTTACCAAGTTTGAATGATTGTTTTATGAAATGATAATTATATTCTAATCTTCATTTTAGCTCATGGCAGTGGAACTTTAATAACGACAATATTCTTTCGAAACAGTCAACATGCTCTTAAAATTAATAATGCTTGTTGTATTCATTTTAAATGTATATTAGAAATATATTCGTGCATATTTTACAAAGAATGGAATAATTTTTAAGATTCTAATAATTAATACGCATTTTTCAACAACTTTAGAATTTCAAAATGGAGAACTTTGTATTATTCATTGAAATTGCGCATATATATATATAATCAATTAAGTTATACTATCGGGCATGACCGAGATAAGCTTTGTCAAAATTAGCTATGTGTTCAATTCTACATTTCATTTTCATTGTAAAATTCTTGCTGTTTAGATAAAATTGATTCGATCCTAAGCCATAGGGACCCACAAACCGAAATTTTTCGAACACACGACCTAACCAATGCTCATCTGGAACCCGAAAACTATAGAATAGAAAATTTAGTCAAAATCGTTAAAGTCATTTTATAGATGAAATTAGTTTGACCCACGGTAACCCATAAAGAACCTACTAACCTGAATTTATCGAACATCTGACCTATCCCAGTGGCCTTCAAGTGCTAGGAAACGGTGCAATAAGAAATTTTGTCAAAATCGTTTGAGTCATTTTTTAGATAAAATTAGCTAAGCCTTGACCCATAGTGAACCAAAATGACTGGTTAATCGAATTTTCTTGAGCATGCGACCTAGACCAGGTCTTCTCGAACCCGAAAATTATCGAAAACAAAATTTAATAAAAATCATTAAAGCTGTTTTCTAGATAAAATTAACTTGACCCACAGTGACACAAAAATGACCCATTAATCGAATTTTCTCGAACATGTGACCTAACCCAATGATCTTCTCGTGTCCGGAAACAGTATAATACAAAATTTTGTCAAAATCGTTTGAGCCTTTTTTAAAGATACAATTAGTTTGACCCACAGTGACCGAAAGATGACCCACTAATCGAATTTTCCCGAACATGTGACTTAGCTCAATAGTATTCTCATGCTCAGAAACGATATAATACAAAATTTTGCCATAATGTTTTGAGCCGTTGTTTTAGATACGCTTAGACTGACCCACAGTGAACCAAAAATGACCCACTAATTGAATTTTCTCGAAAATGTGACTTAGCCCAGTGTTCTTCTCTTGCCCAGAAACTGTATAATGCAAAATAGCTTGACCCACAGTGACACAAAAATGACCCACTAATAGATTTTTCTCGAACTTGTGACTTAGCCCAATGGTGTTCCCATTCCCGAAAACGGTATATTACAGAATTTTGTCAAAAGGTTCTGGGCCTTTTTTTTAGATTCAATTAGTTTGACCTTGACCCATTGTGACCCAAAATGACGCACTAATAAAATTTTCTTGAACATCCGACCAAGCTCAATGGTATTCTCGCGCCCAAAAACGATAAAATACATAATTTCTTCAAAATCGTTAGAGCCATTTTCTAGATAAACTTTGCTTGACCCACAGTGACCCAAAATGACCCAGTAATCGAATTTTCGCTAATATGTGACTTATCCCAATTGCCTTCTCGTAATCGAAAACGACAAAATACAAAATTTAGTCAAAATCATTAGAGCCGTTTTTTAGATAAAATTGGTTTGACCCAAAGGGACCCAAAAATGACGCACTAATCGAAATTCCTCGAACGTGTGACCTAGCCCAATAGTTTTCTCGTGCTGAAAAACGATTGGATGTAAAATTTTGTGAAAATAGATTGAACCGTTTTTTAGATATAATTATTAGCTTGACCTTGTCCCATTGTGACCCAAAATGACCCACTAATCGAATTTTCTCGAACACATGACCTTGCCCAATGGTATTATCGTGGCCGAAAAAGGTAAAATACAAAATTTCGTCAAAATCGTTAGAGCCATTTTCTAGATAAACTTTGCTTGGCCCACAGTAACCCAAAAATGACCCACTAATCAAATTTTCTCTAATATTTGACTTAGCCCATTGGACTTCTCGTAATCCGAAACGACAGAATACAAAATTTAGTCAAAATAGTTAGAGCTGTTTTTTAGATAAAATTGGCTAGACCCATAGTGACCCAAAAATGACCCACTAATCTAAGTTTCTCGAACATGTGACCTAGCCCAATAGTTTTCTCGTGCCGAAAAATGGTTGGATATAAAATTTGGTCAAAATCGATTGAGCCGTTTTTTAGATATAATTAGCTTAACCTTGACCCATTATGACCCTAGATGACATACTAATCGAATTTTCTCGAACACGTGACCTAGCCCAATGGACTTATCATGCCTGGAAATGGTAAAATACAAAATTTCATCAAAATCGTTAGAGCCGTTTTTAAGATTAAATTTACATACACACACATACACAAACAATTTTTGCTCGCATTATAGTATAAGACATATAATAATAAAATTTGTTTACTGAAATATTATTTTTTGATTGATAAATTGTCAAATCTGTAAATTTTCAAATATGCTAATATATATTAAATATTTAAACATAATCCGTAATAATGATTTAACGATGAAATACAAATAGTTAATCTTGCTGGTCATTAAAATAGTTATTATATGTTATAAGTTAAGTTAAAATATTCAAATTTAGTTGAAATAAGTTAAAGATTTTTAACGCACAACTTGCCATAAAGTATAAAATAATAATACTTTTTTAATAGATAAAATATTAACCCTTTTACAGTTGGGGTTTTATTTTACAGGTACATAAAAAGATACGAGTATTTTACTTAAATGTAGGTAGAACCATAAACATTTTAATTTTATTTTGTTTATTAAAATGCTTTAGAATATACATAATCAATGAAAAAACATAGTTTACAAATGTATACAACTTTTATGATTCAACTTTTTGTTGTTGTTGTTGTTTAAGCAAATGTGCGATTTTAGTGTAGAAACTTCTCTATATAGTTTAACGTTAACTATTTTTCCTAAGCATTTAGCTTTAATTTGTTCCAAACAATATTTAGAATTGAGTATTCATAGTTTTCTAAAATGTCAACTATTTGGCATGGAATGTCATATACTTTCCTAAACATGTATGACGACGCATTTGGACTCTTCACTTAGCCTTCGCCATTTAATGTGTGAAACAGTGTATATTTGATAAACTGAGAATTTTCTTAGCAGTATCGAGAATAATATTTTACAATAAATGTTTTAAGATATTTCGTTTCTTTTATTTGCATTCTATTAATGTAAGAGTTAAGGTAATTTTTTTATATACTACTTCGTATGTTAAAAAAGGCATGGTTTCTATATGTTTAATAGAAATAATCTTAATAATTTAATTTTGTACTACGGGTTTTTTTTTTCATTTTATGAAACATTACACTTCTGGTCAAAATTACATAGGCAGTGCATTTTTTTATGAGTTTATGCATTTTTTCAGAGTCATCAAATTCCAATCCAATACTGCCATTAAATCCATAAACGGAACACTTTCGTCACTCTAGGAAAATGTCTCATATTTCAATTTCTTCCGCAATTGAGGTGGATTTTTCCCTTCTTTTTTTTACACATTTTACTTTCGCCAAGCGGTCGTTCTTTGACACTTTCTAGTTTCTTTTTCTTTTTATTTCCTTCTTATTTTATCTTGTTTGCAAACTTTGTGCTTTTTAATATCTACAGCCTTTTGCTTCCTCTTACTTGGCTGTATAGATCTTCTGACCATTGGAATAGGTGATATTTTGTTTAACAGCTTAGATGATGATAAATGTAAAATGCCTTAAAAAGTTTTATTTATTCACACATTGTGAATTAACAGTGTTGCTCAAAATATTTTGAAAGACAACAGAATGCGCTGAATAAACATTCATTTATGTGTAAGTTCTACTGAAATTGTAGAGATGACTTTTTTTTAAACGCAAAAAGAAAAATATATTTTGCGGCATCTGTCCCATAACCTCTTTGTGGCATCTGGCTCATAGAGGCGGGTGAGATGCCGCACCACGATTCTGCGTCATGTGAACGCCGATGGAGAAATACAAGCACATGTCTGTTCTCTACGAGGATCTAGTCTGCAGTTGCAATCGCTTTTGAACGGAAATTTCTGATTGTTTGGCTTAAAATATATAATAAAACATTGTTAGAATAATTTTAGCGATTTACCTCGGAGGGTTGAAGAATAAAAACTGGCATAAGTATATAAATACTTACAATTAAGCGGTGGAAACGCATACAACACAGTAAACAGCACAGAAGAACACTACGAACTTCTTAATTTGGTTTTGGGAGCGCTAGTGTTGCCCACACAATCTCTGCGGCATCTGTCCCTACTTTACCCTACTAAAAATAGATAAAAAGATAGTTCAGAATTTATATGAATTTCTAATTGTATTGTATATTTCATACGCGTTAGTATATTAATTTTAAGCGTTATCTTTTAAATTCTTAACTATTCTCATGTAATTAAAAATGTATAAATAAATTGAAATACCATATATATATATATATATATAAATATATTTATTTATTTATATAAAATCCAAGTCTCTGTGTGTCCCTCACAATTCCGGAAGGACCGCATCATTGCAGTGAGTAATTGTTGAAAAATGCTAATGCAGGGTTACCACATAGCGGCAAATGTTGGCAACTTGGCGAAACATCTCCAAATTTGGCGACAAAATAAGTTGTTATATATGAAGCCAACTTGGCGATAGCTGGCTAATTTGGCGAAATTCCCATTTAAAGCCATTAATCTTTCGTAAAGGAGGTCACCGCAATTTAATTTAAATTCTACTCTTTTAAGATATTTCTCCAAAATCTATGGGTGAGAATTTAAAGGTGTAATATACGAAAGTGTACATCTTTAAATCTTCCTCCCGATGGTTCTAATAAAATAACCACCAATAGACGACGCTGTACTGTCAGTGGTCCTAACTGCGCCCTTTTAATGTGCTTTAGATATTTTTCCAGTATAGGTGCCATGGGGATAAAGGAAATTTGGCAGCATATTTTCCGAAATCCTATCCACTGTTTCATTTAATTTTATTTACACGCATTTTTAAAAAAATATATATACGATTTATTTAACATAAAAACCATTTATCTAATTTTATACAGAAACAGAAGTAATTTGTACATAAAAAATATCAATAATATAGATATAAAACAAACAAAAAAGCTCATCAAGTTTATTTTAATAGCTGTTTACATGATTTGACGACAAATCTCATTTTCTCAAGCCCGAGTTATACCAAGTTTTAAAAAAATAAACGCCAAAGCCCCTACAGTGGAAAAGTACCAAACTGTCTATTATTTTGCGCTATCTGCGCTATAGTTTGTGCTATATGAAAGGAGGGGGGGGAGCGAAAAGTTTAAACATTAAATATTACAGTTTCTATAAAGCAGTATAAGACTAAAAAACTAAGAATAAAATAAATGCAAAATAAGACTAAACAAGAAAGTAAAATCATTCGTTAAGCATAACACATGAAACACTTTCCAACACTTCCTGAATGCTTTACAAAACTTCGTTATTTCCGGAAATAAGGTAAATCAGATAATTAAGTAAGCATTTTAGAAAACGCATAATTTTCTTTTTAAATGATTTGAGCAGTTAACGTCTGTAGCCAATAGTATCGTTATTACACGCCATTGTTTAGCTAACATTTAATTTAAACTAAAACACTCTTAGAAGTGCAGAAATCGCATTTCCAGATATCATCGTCCATAGACGGTTATGTATCAAATTCTTTGCGTGACCCTGCATATCATTTTATCTATATTCTAGAAACATTTCTTAGTAAACTAAATGCAGTTCAGCGTAAAAATGCATAACTCCTTTAAAAACCACCTTTAAGCAATTTACCCTCATACTCAGTAACACTTACGAATTATTTTGTGTAGCTCTGTATATGAACTATAGCATTTATACACATAGTATAGTATGCATAAATATAGTGAAACATAAAAGCGCATATCATAAGTAACAAGAAAGAAAAAATCATGCGTCAAGCATAGATTATGAAGCACTTTTCAACACATTCAGAATAATGTAACAAAACTGCACCGTTTAAAGCTGTTCCCATCTACAATCGGAAAATTATCCGAATTTTTTCAGCAGCCCTGTATATTATATATAGATTTGTATCTATTAACTACATGCATGACAAAATTTAGCACAGTTAAGAAATACATATCATCCATTTGAAAATTCCCCTTCAACAATTTCCTACCAATTTCCAATTTCCAACATTAATTAAAATTGCATTTTCTGTAATCATCGCTTATGTACAGTACTTCGGAGAAAAGTTTCTTGGCGAGAAAGAAGTTTAGGTACTTTTCCTTTATATGGACACCATTGTCGCCAAGCGTAATAGTTGGCGCAAAATGAAAATCACGTGAATTGAAACGTTTGGAAAAGAAAAGAAAAAACATTGTCAATAGTGAAGTGCGCATTATAAAAATATAACATTTAACAAGTAATATAAAAATTTTGTTTTTAAAGTCAATTCCTACTTAGGTCATCAAAGAAAAATTTAATATAATCCCTTAAGCTAATATTAGTTTTTGTTGCATTAAAATATCTCAATTTGTTGATTTTCTATAAGCAAGTAGGTTTACAATGGAACTCTATGGGAATTTGGCGAAATATTAGAAATATCGTCAAGTTGGCGTCACTTTTGGCGGCTTACTTTGGCCGCCAAATTAGGCGACATATCGCCAAGTTGGCGACAAACTTGGCGGTATTTGGCGACAGAACAGGGTCCCCCCTATGTTAACCCCTTATTGAAAATACTTTCATTGACCTTCAATAACCAATGGCCGCCATTTTGTTTCCCATGCAAAAATAAAATTAATTAATTAAAATTTAATTAATTAATTAATGTTTGAAAAAGCTGTATTAACATCAATTGTCATCCAGTACAAGTTTTAAAAAAAATATTTCAACTTGATAGGATGAATAATGAGTATTTTATTAACGATTGAAAATTTGAACAAGATAAATATATAAATATATAAATATACTAGCAAACCCCGCAGCTTTGCTCGCGTAATAGTTGAAATATGAAAAGTGATATGTGCATAATTTTTTTTAATTAGAAGAACACTTTTTCGAATAATTCAAAAATTACAAATTAAGGCACAGTTTGACTAAACTTCATTATAAAAATGTGCAATAGACAGAAATGAGATTTTAATTAATAAGAAGAACTAAAACTAATTCCAAACAAATGATAATTGAGAGAGTATTTTGAGACTTTTATGCTCATTTCATAAGCTTATTTCAGTATTCATTTGAAGTTTTGAATTTTTTAGAAACCATCTTAACACATTTACATCTTAAAATTAACCATCATGTAAATTCCAAGCTTCTTGTCTAAGAGCCTAACACGTCTCTGGTGTAAGTGTTACCATGATAAAATGGCCCAACCGGAATTGAAATACATTGTCTCGAAAAATGTTGAAACAGAGACTGTCACCATTAATTTGCCAACATTAACATTGAAATCGGTTGTTATTTCCTAATATTCTATAGAAAACGGAATTTAGATGTTTTTAAAGGCTTATTTGTTGTTCCTGCCAACCCGGTGATAGTGACACCGGCATAAAATATAGCCCGTATATAGGGGACTATCACCGGGACTAGTAGGTAGAGGGACTATAGAGACTATATAGAGGGGGTAGGTAGGGTAGAGGGACTATCACCCTCGACTCACAACCAATAACTTCTGTAATCGGTTTATTATTTCCAGAGATACCATAGAAATCGTAATTTAGGACTCTTTTAGAATTCTTTTCGCCAATTCCCTTTGCTTCACCCCTTTTTAATTTCGAATTTATTTTCGACTGTTCTTAGAGGATATTTATATTTTATAAGTAACTACCGTGCTATATTGAAAGTTTCTAGCCTCTTCAGTACCACAGGAATCGCAATTTAGAACTTTTTGTGCTCCTGCAATCCTCTAGGGGTTGTGGCACCGACATAAAATATAGCTTATGTTTGAGCAGGTTCTATCACCATCAATTTGCAACCATTATGTTTGAAATCGGTTTCGTATTTCATACGATTGCATAAAAATCGTAATTTTGAACGCTTATAGAACGCTTTTCCCTCACTTCATACTTTTAAAATTCGTATTTTCTTTCGTCAATTCTTAGAAGGCATTTGCATCTTTGAAGTAATTACCATTCCAAATTTAAAATGTTAGACCCCCTCAGTAACACAAAAAGTGCAATTTAGAAACTTTTTTGCTCCTGTAACCTTCAGACAGTAGTCATAACATCGTGAAATATAGGCTATGTTGAGCGGAGACAGTCACCATCAATTTGAAACCATTACTTCTGAAATCGGTTTATATTTCCTGAGATTGCGTAGAAACCGCTATTTAGAACGTTTTTAGGACGCTTTTCGTTCATTTTCACCCCTTTTAAATTTCAGATTTTTAAGGAACTCTTCTCAGAGAACATTTACATCTCATAATAATTAACATGCCAAATTTCAAGTTGCTAGCCCCTTCAGTATCACAAAAATCACAAATTAGAAAGTTTTTTAAAATGCAACCGCAAGGTGGTAGTGACGCCGACATGAAATACAACCTATATTGGAGCAAGGGCTGGCATCATCAATTTCCAACCATTACTTTTGAAATCGGTTGAAAACTTTCTGAGATTGCGTAGAAATCGTAATTTAGAATGTTTTTCGTCCACTTTCACCCCTTTTCAATTTCGAATTATTTAGGAAATGTTCTTAGAGATCATTTATATCTTATAAGTAACTATCATGCCTAGTTTCAAGCTGCTAGCTCCTGCAGCATTACAAAAAACGCAATTTAGATCGTTTTTTGCTCCTTCCACCCCTTTGGGGGTAGTAGCACCTACATGAAACAGAACCTATGTTGGAGCGAGGACTGTCACCATCGTTTTCACACCATTATTTTTAAAATCGGTTTGGTACTTCCTGAGATTGCGTAGAAATCGCAATTTAGAAATTTTTTAGAACGCTTTTCGCTCATTTTCACCCCTTTTAAATTTAGATTTTATAGGAAATGTTCTTAGTGCTGTAACTTATAAATAACTGCCCTGCCTAATATTAGGATTCTAGGCCCTTCAGTAACACAAAAATCGTAATTTTAAACGTTTTTTGCTTCTGCAACCCCTAGGTGATAGTGACACTGACATGAAATAGAGCTTATGTTGGAGCAAGGGGTCATCATCACGTCATCATCAATTTCCGACCATTACTTTTGAAATAGGTTGGGTACTTTCTGAGATTGCATAGAAATCGCCATTTAGAACATTTTTTAGAACACTTTTCGCGCATTTTCACCCCTTTTAAATTTTGAATTTTTTAAGAAATGTTCTTAGAGATCATTTATCGTTCTAAATTTCATGTTTCTAGGCCCTTCAGTAACATAAAAGGAGCGATTTCGAACGCTTTTTTACTCCTGCAACCCCTTTAGATGTAGTGGCACCGACATAAAACGTAGTCTGTGTTGGAGCAAGGTTGCCGCCATTATTTTTGAAATCGGTTTGGTACTTCCTGAAATTGCGTAAAAATCGCCATTTAGAACGTTTTTCAGAAAGCTTTTCGAGCATTTTCACCCCTTTTAAATTTCGAATTTTTTAAATAAGTGTTCTTGGAGATCGTTTATATGTAATATGTAACTACCATGACAAATTCCATGTGTCTGGGCCCTTCAGTAACACACAAATCGCAATTTCGAACATTTTTTTGCTCCTGCACCCCCTTTAGGAGAAGTGGCACCGACATAAAATTTAGCCTACGTTGGATCAAGGTTGCCACCATCATTTTGACGACATTATTTTTGAAATCGGTTTGGTACTTCTTGAGATTGCGTAAAAATCGCCATTTAGAAAGTTTTTTACAACTCTTTTTGCGCATTTTGACCCCCTTTTAAATTTCGATTTTTTTAGGAAATGTCCTTAGAGATCATTGATATCTTATAACTAACTACCATTTCAAAATTCACGATTCCAGGCCCTTCCGTAACGCAAAAGCCGCAATTTAGAACGTTTTTCTCCTGCACCCTCTTTAGGGTAGTGGCACCGACATAAAACATCGCCTATGTTGGAGCAAGGGTTGTCACCATCATTTTGACTCCATTATTTTTTAGATCGGTTTGGTATCTCCTGAGATTGTGTAGAAACCATCATTAGAACGTTTTTTAGAAAGCTTTTCGTGCATTTTCACCCCTTTTTAATTTTGAATTGTTTAAGAACTGTTCTTAGAAATTCTTCATATCTAATAAGTAGCTAATATTTCAAATTTCATATTTCTAGGCCTTTTGGTACGCAAAAATCGCATTTTTAGAACGTTTTTTGCTCCTGCACCCCCTTTCGTGTAGTGGCACCGACATAAAACATAGCCTATGTTGGAGCAAGGGTTGTCACCGTCATTTTGACACCCTTATTTTGACAACATTATTTTTTAAATCGGTTTGGTATTTCCTGAGATTGTGTAGAAACCACTATTTAGAACGTATTTAAGAACGATTTTCGTGCATTTTCACCCCTTTCAAATTTCGAATTGTTTAAGAACTGTTCTTAGATATCCTTTATATCTAGTAAGTAGCTAAATATTTCAAATTTAATATTTCTAGGCGCTTCAGTAAAACATTAATCGCATTTTAGAACGTTTTTTGCTCCTACACTCCCTTTGGGGTAGTGGCACCGACATAAAACATAGCCTATCTTAGAGCTTGCGTTGTCACCATCATTTTGACACCAAAATTTTTTTAATCGGTTTGGTATTTCCTGAGATTGTGTAGAAACTACCACTTAGAACGTTTTTTAGAACGCTTTTTGTGCATTTTCACCCTTTTTAAATTTCGAATTGCTTAAGAACTGTTCTTATAAGTAATAACTTTATACCTTATAAGTAACTAATATTCAAAATTTCATATTTCTAGGCCCTTCAGTAACGCTAAAATCGCATTTTTAGATTGTTTTTTGCTCCTACACCCCCTTTGGGGTAGTGGCACCGGCATAAGATATAGCCTATGTTCTAAGTTGGACTAACACCATAATTTTGATACCATTACTTTTGGAATCGGTTCGGTAGTTCCAGAGCTTACCTCCTACAAAACTCCTATAAACATTTTTTTCCTCTTTATAATAGGAGTATAGATAAATAAATAAATATAGGGAGAGTGTGAGCTAATAGTAGGAATTGAAAAATTACAGTCTTTTACGAACTATTTTATTAAATCACAAATATATACTTAAAACAAGTCAACAAATAACTGTCTCCATTTCAGATTTCCAGAACTCTTCCATAATTTCCTTATATTTATTTATTTATTTATTTATTTATTTATTTATTTATTTTTTAAACACAACATTTCTTATGTAGAATTTCAAATTCATGAAACAGTTTTATCGCAACTTTCTCATCATCTGGTCCAGGTAATTGCCAAATGGTAAAATCTATCTTAGCGTCAGCAGTAAAAGTAAATTATAACTTTATATATACTAGGGGATCGTATCCGGGCTTCCCGGGTTAAAAAATATAGGTGAAAACATTTTTTTTTAAATTGAAAACTAATCATTTTTTTTTATGCAATATTTTTTTTTAGATTGCCCACTTACATTAAAAAGCATTTTTCATATGCAAAATACGATTTATACAATCAAATAAATTTTTGAAATTTATCAAAAGCGATATTTTCTTATTAGCCGCATGCTAAGAGTTATTTGCCCAAGATTTTGCTACGTACGGCATCCTTTTATATTCTGATAATTTAAGAGCTTATACATGCCTGTTAAATTTGTGTTTTATTTATATTATTTTATTTATTTATTCATAGGGAAGTTTTTTTAATGGATATTAGCCGTAAGAACTCTTTATTTTGTTTTAAGAGCAGACGGATTAATCTTTTGTAATCGAGTTCCGAGCGATATAGATAAATTAAAAAATATTTCACGCTTTAAAATTGTTTTAAAAACCATAAACAATCAGTAAACTCAGGTGAACTTTGCAAACAAATTCCATTTGAAAAAAAAAAATCCGATTTGATTATCTAAAAATTTAAATTGTACGATCACAAATATATTAGATGTGTGTTTTTCAATATTATTCTTCTATTTGTTTATAAAGTAAATATTAATTTTGTTATGCAAAATTAGTCAGAAACATATGCTGAAAAATGTTTGTTGCCTTATGTGCAAAATGTTTATTATTATTATGTATTGAAACCGGCACGTGATAAGATAAACTTTAAAAAAATCATGCTTAAAAATTATTTTAGAAAATATCATCATTTAGAAAATACATCAGTCAATTAAGATACAGTTTTTAAACAAATTAAATATGAAAGTAAATTTTTTCCCTATGCGACGAAAATTGAAAATGCACAATGGTCAGAAGATTAAAAAATTGCAGGAGCGAAAATTTCAAGACCGAAATTTTATCGTGAAGTGTTGCCATTCGCAAAATGACGTCAGCGTTACGCACAGAAACGCTTGTTCTTTATAATATAGATACTTAATCAGTAAAATATAATAAAGGTCAGTTATTAGGATGTGGTTATCAATTGAGGTTCTTATGCTTGGTATTCCGGAATGAAAAACAGCAATTTTCACCTTCTCAAAATTTGCATGCAAACTTCTCATATCCATATTCATCATTTTAAAAAATTGTATTTTGTTTGATCATTTAAAAATCATTTTAACTCAAAACTTGAAGTCACGATTGTCAGCAATATCTTTTATGTGAACAGACGCACTCTTTACTTGAGATTCTAATCTCAATTCCGGAGAGTACAAATTTCCGTAATTTATGTTTTTAGACGCAATTGTGTTAAAATGTTTAGTTTTATCGAAGAAAATGATCGTTTTCTTTTAAATATGACTTCATTTTCACTTAAACAAGCATTTCGCCTAGTGTATGAAACTTAGTATCAGTACACTTGCAGAAGGAAAAACAATATAGAAAATTTATGAGGAAAAATGCGTGTTTTCAAAAGCAGTATTTCATTTTCCGCAATTATGCCCCTAATATAATATTCTGCTCCTAATGGGATTCTGCGCCACTAAACCCTATACAACAATTTTTATCAACAATTTAGCATTTTTATCAGAACATAGCATGAATAAAGATAAAAATACTTGATTGTTTCTCTCTTGTCTGCAATAATGAAAGCTAACTCATTTTCACCATTTTGAAGAAATTTCATAAAATGCTTTTAAAGTTAAAATATAAAAGTGGGGACATTTAAAAAAAAGGATAGTGCGATCACATCTACAAATGAAGAGAGCTTTTAGTTAAAAAAAAAAAAAAATAGTAAAATTGGTTCAGCAGAAAGATCAGGGCAGATGACTAAAAAACACCCTTGTGTTTTAAATAAATAGATTATATAAAATTAGGAAAAATTAAATTAAGCAAATTATGTTATTTTGATAAAATTATAGTAGAATGTGCTAAAGGATAGCATTTTATTATTCGAGAGAATTTTGGACAAAAAGTTCAGGAACATGATATTATTATAAACCACGAATTATTTTTTTGTTTGTCTAACTCGGCAAAGTAAGTCCAGCCATGCGAGAATCATCAATTTCTGTAATATAAATCGCTATTATTTGAATGTCACCTCTCTTGTATAAAGACACTCTAAATTTTTGTAAAACATTGTGTTTTATCAGTGTGTGATTTCGATTACATTATTCTCAAAAGTGTTTTCGCCTGTGAAGAATTTCAAAGCAGCTGGGCTGTGAAAATGATGCACTTTTACAAAACATAATTCAGGTTTAAGAATTAAAATACACGCTTTTTTATAAAATGACGTCATGTGCTCCCGCTAAAGCAATCCACTTTTACAATACAATTTTAAACTTCGTCTATATAAAAGTATGCATATGACGTCATTATCACGGAATAACAGACAATATTCTTGACATAGCCCATATTTTAATTTCAATTTTTTTTCAGGTTTTATGAGAAATGGCAACAAAAAGATACAGTATCTCCTATTTTCGACTATTTTCCATTTACTTTCAATAGAAATGGGGAACTTTTGATGCCACGATAAGAAAAAAGGTATTAAAAACTACAAAAAAATTAATATCTCAAAAATAAATTGAGATACAACTTTCAAACAAATTGCATTTAAAAAGCATTTTTTTCTGTATACGACGGTGTAAAATTTAAAATGTGCGATGTTTAGAAGTTTAAATATTTGCAGTATAGAAAATTGCACAACCAAAATTTTATTTCAAATTTCAAAGTATTGCCATTCGCAAAATGACGTATGCGTTACGCACAGATATGTTTGTCCTTTATAATATAGACTAGGGAATCGTACCCAGGCTTCCCGGGTTCAGGAATATAGGTGAAAACATTTTTTTCTTTATTGAAAACTAATATATATTTTTTTATGCTATACATCTTTTAGACTGCCCACTTACATTAAAAAGTCATTTTTCAAAATGAAAATACGAATTTTGCAATCAAATAATTTTTTTTTTAATTTATCAAAAGCGATATTTTCTTATTAGTCGCATGCTATGAGTTATTTGACCAAGATTTTGCTACTTATGGTATCCTTTTATATTCTGATAATTTCAGAGCTTATACATGTCTGTTAAATTTGTTTTTAATTTATATTATTTTAGTTATTTATTCATGTGTAAGTTTTTTTATTAATATTAGCCGTAAGAAAATGATGAACTCTTTATTTTGTTTTCAGGGCAAACGGATGTAACTCTTTCGTAATCGAGCTCCGCGCGATATAGATAAATTAAAAAATATTTCACGCATTAAAACTGTTTTTAAAACCATAGAAAATCAGTAAACTGAGATGAACATTGCAAACAAATTTCATTTGAAAAAAAAAATCATATTCTGTGATCTAAACATTTAAACTGTACGATTACAAATATGTTAGATTTGTGTTTTTACAATGTTATTCTTTTATTTGTTTATAAAAGAAGTATTAATTTCGTTAATTTGTCTTTCACAAATATGTTAGATTGGTGGGTTTTTTAATATTATTCTTTTACTTGTTTATAAATGAAGCATTAATTTCGGTATGCAAAAATAGTAGAAACAAATGCTGAAAAATGTTTGTTGCTTTATGTGCAAAATGTTTATTATTATTATGTATTGAAACCGGCACGTGAAAAGATAAGGTTAAAATAAAATCATGCTTAAAAATTATTTTAGAAAATATCAATCAATTCATCAGTCAATTAAGATACAGTTTTTAAACAAATTGCATTTGAAAGTAAATTCTTTTCCCTATGCGACGAAAATTGAAAATGTACGATGGTCAGGAGATTAAAAAATTGCAGTTGCAAAAATTTCAAGACCGAAATTTGATCGTGAAGTGTTGCCATTCGCAAAATGAAATCAGCCTTATGCACAGATACGTTTGTTCTCTATAATAAAGATACTTAATCAGTAAAATAATAAAGATCATTTATTAGGATGTTATTATTAATTAAGACTCTTATGCCTGGTATTCCGGAATGAAAAACAGCAATTTTCACCTTCTCAAAATATACAAACGCACTTCTCATATCCATATTCATCCTTTTTAAAAAATTGGTATAATTTGCTTGATCATTTAAAAATCATTTTAACTCAAAACTTGAAGTCACGATTGTCAGCAACATATTTTATGTGAACAGACGCACTCTTTACTTGAGATTCTGATCTCAATTCTGGAGCGTAAAAAATTCCTCAATTTATGTTTTTTAGACGCATTTGTGTTTAAATGTTTTGTTTTATCTAAGAAAATGATGGTTTTCTTTTAAATATGACTTCATTTTCACTTAAATAAGCATTTTGCCTAGTGTCTGAAACCTAGTATCAGTACACATGCAGAAGGGAAAACAATATAGAAAATTTATGAGGAAAAATGCAATCTTTCAAAAGCAGTATGTCATTTTTCATTATTATGCCCCTAATATGATATTCTGCTCCTAATGGGATTTTGCGACATTAAACCCTATACAACAATTTTTATCAACAATTTTGAAAATATTTCAGAAAATAGCATGAATAAAGATAAAAATACCTCATTATTTCTGTCTTGTCTGCAATAAAGAAAGCTATCTAATTTTCACCATTTTGAAGAAATTTCATAACATGCTTTTAAAATTAAAAGTGGGGATATTAAAAAAAAAAAAAAAAAAAAAAAAAAAAAATGCAATTTAACAAATTACAACGACCATTTGGAAAATGATTTTTTGAAGACTAAAATTTAAGACATAAAAAATCGCACGGAGTTGATCATACATTACGTACGCCATGGATTACATTTTTCGGTACTGCAAATTTTTAAACTTTTACGGAGCTGGTCATACATTACGTACGCCATGGATTAAACGTTGATATTCCTGGGCCAATTTTAAAAGAAATTTCATATTTAAACTTCTGAACATCTCACAATATTACTTTTTATACCGCCGAATAGAGAAAAAAATGCACTTTTAAATGCAATTTGTTTGAATGCTGTAGCTCAATTTGTTTCTGAGTTATTATATTTTTTTGTAGTTTTTATTACTTTTTTCTCATAGTGGCAACAGAAATACCCATCTCTGTTGAAAGTAAAGGGAAAATACGGATTACCGTATAGACCAAATAGAAAACGAATAAACTGCGGATTCAACCAATAAAACGCTACAGATATGTTTTTGATTTCCTACCCTGACGGAGGACATTAACCATTTTTACAAATGGTTAAATAAAAAACAGATAGTGCGATCACATCGACACATGAAGAGTTTTCAGTTTAAAAAAAATAGTTAAATTGGTTCAGCAGAAAGATCAGGGCAGATGACTAAAAAACACACTTGCGTTTGAATTAAATAGATTATATAAAATTAGGAAAAATTAAATTAAGCAAATTATGTTAAAAATAAAATTAATAATAAAAATAAAATAAATGTGTGATAAAATTATAATAGAATGTCCTAAAGAATAGCATTAGAATTTTATTATTCGAGAGAATTTTGGCAAAAACTTCAGGAACATAATATTACTTTAATTCACGAATTATTTGTTTGCTTGTCTAAATCGGCGAAGCAAATCCATCGAGGCGAGAATCATCAATTTCTGTAATATAAATCGCTATTATTTGCATGTTACATCTCTTTTATAAAGACACTCTAAATTTTTGTAAAACATTGCGTTTTATCAGTGTGTGATTTCGATTACATTATTTTCAAAAGTGAAGCATTTTCACCTGTGAAGAATTTCAAAGCAGCTGGGCTGTGAAAATGACGCACTACTACAAAACATAATTCCGGATTAACAATTAAAATACCCGCTTTTTTATAAAATGACGTCATTTGCATCCGCTAAAGCAATCCACTTTTACAATCCATTCTTAAACTTCGTCTATAGAAAAGTAGGAATATGACGTCATTATCAAGGAATAACAGACGATATTCTTGACATAGCCCATATTTTAATTTATTTTTTTTCAGGTTTTATGAGAAAATGGCAACAAAACCGATACAGTATCGCCTATTTTCGACTATTTTCCGTTTACTTTCAAAGACGTTCAATAGAAATGAATTACTTTTGTTGCCACGATAAGAAAAATGTTATTAACAACTACAAAAAATTAATATCTCAAAAATAAACGGAGATACAGCTTTTAAACAAACAGCATTTAAAAGAGCATTTTTTTCCTTATACGACGGTGTAAAAATTTAAAATGTGCGATGTTTAGAAATTTAAAAATTTGCAGTAGAGAAAATTGCAAAACCAAAATTTTATTTAAAATTTCAAAGTGATACCATTCGCAAAATGACGTATGCGTTACGCACAGATATGTTTGTCCTTTATAATATAGATATATAAAGTATTTTTAATTCGAAATTCGAATAATAGCAATTTAAAAATGTTTCTGAGGTTAAGGTTAAATAATAATCATTCACGTGAATCACGTTTCATAAATAGCAAATCACAATGTTTCGCATGATTTACAATAAAAAACCTTTTCACGATCAGGCTTGAAATAATTGGCACTTTAGCATACATTTTGGCTTGGTGTCCGTAAAACGGAAAAGTACCGAAGTTTGCCAACGTATATTCTGACAACCTAATTACTATTTCATACTCACAAGCAATTTATCAGTATGTATAGAATTTATTTAATATAAAAAAGCGGTACTTCTTAGATATCCCGTCGACCAATTTCGCCAAATTATATAAATCGCCAAACCACTCGCCAAATTATACACATTGACATAATTTTTATGTTAAATAACGAAAGAACAAATAAATTAGTAAAACGTTAATAAAAATACAAATAAAACGTCGAATTAATGGTTTTATTGGCCATTTTTGGCATTTATTCTTACAATTAATTAATGGCAAACCATTATTGGTATTTAATATTACAATTTGGCGACAGTAATTTGGTCGACGAGATAACTAAGAAGTACCAAAAAAGCTATTTACCCATTTTTATAAAGAAACATATGTAATTTTTGCACAGATGTCACATATGCATCGGGTTTGGCGTGATTTTTTTCTGACGCCAATTTGGCAAAAATCTCGCTTTCGAAAACCAGTTACATATATATATTTTTTAATTATTTGCTATGATTTTTAAAAGGAAATAACAATAAATAAATGAAAGTTTAGCCACAGATGTCATAATGCGGGGATTTTTTTTTCTGACACTAATGTCATATACGCAAAGGGTACTTAAATGGCGCCATAGTGTCGTTATTTTTCTTGATATGATAACCCGGATGTTGTTGTTTATGTTATTGATGTTTTCGCCAAATTGACGTCGGTAAAATATCGCGCCAATATGAAATCTGTGCCAAAGTTTAATGAATAACTATAGAGCAAAACAGTTTATATAATTAAAAAAAAGAAAAGAAAAGTAAATAAGCAATTTATTAATTAATAAAAAACAATAGTCGGGTTGTCATATCAGGCAAAATAACACCATTTTAGCTTCAGTTAGGCACCTCGGTGCATATAAGACATTTGTGCCGTAATTTGTATATAAAAAATATTATATATTTTTAGAAAGAATTTTTTTATGTATATAAATACATATATAAATAAAATTAAAAGTTCATTAGGTTTGTTTTCATAGTTGTTTATATATTTTGGCAACATATCTCACTTTCTGATGCCCCAATTGCGACAAGTTTTTTTTTTTTTTTTTTTTTTTTTTTTTTTTTTTTTTTTAATGCAGTGTGCCCTATAATGGAAAAGTACCTAAATAAATAATTAATAATAATAAATATATGCATAAACAAAAATAACTAGTACGTTGTGGCCATCACAAAACTTTCTTCTGTATAAATCACGTCAATTAAATCATTTAAATAGAACAAGAAATTTCATCCATTTAGCACCCATTCATATCAAAGTATATCTGAGTTTGAAGTTTGATGTAAGTTCGTGCTTTAGTGCTTGAGATAGGGTTACAGCGGAAATTCTGAAAAATATACCATAGCAGTGTTACCTGTTGAGGGATTTACACCAAAACATAAACAGCACTAATTGATATCAAGATATACCTTAATCTGAAGTTCGTTGAAAATCCAAGCACTAGTTCTTGAGATAGAGATAGTGCGGAAATCTAAAAAAAAAAAAAAAAAAAAAAAAAAAAAAAAAACAGCATAGCAGCGTCACCGCTGAGATATTTACACCAAAATGTATAAAATGTCAATTCATGTCAAGGACTAACTAATTCAGAAGTTTGATGAAAATTCGTGCATTAGTTCTTGAGATACAGCTATAGTGGAAATTCTGAAAAATGCAGCGTAGCAGCGCCACCTATTGAGAGATTTACACATAAATCTATAATATCTCAATTCACGTCAAGGACTGACTGATTCTGAAGTTTCATGAAAATTCCTGCATTAGTTCTTGAGATACAGTTGAAAATCCAAGCACTAGTTCTTGAGATAGAGCTAGTGCGAAAATCTAAAAAAAAAAAAAAAAAAAAAAAAAAAAAAAAAAAAAAAACCAGCATAGCAGCGTCACCGCTGAGATATTTACACCAAAATGTATTAAATGTCAATTCATGTCAAGGACTAACTAATTCAGAAGTTTGATGAAAATTCGCGCATTAGTTCTTGAGATACAGCTATAGTGGAAATTCTGAAAAATGCAGCGTAGCAGCGCCACCTATTGAGAGATTTACACATAAATCTATAATATCACAATTCACGTCAAGGACTGACTGATTCTGAAGTTTCATGAAAATTCCTGCATTAGTTCTTGAGATACAGCTATAGTGGAAACTCTGAAAAATGTAGCATAGCAGCGCCACCTGTTGAGAGATTTGCATCAAAACAGAAACAACACTAATTCATTTTAACGTATACCTGAATCTGGAGTTTGTTGGAAATCCAAGCATTAGTTATTGAGATAGAGCTATTGCGGAAATCGTAAATAATGCAGTATAGCAGCGCCACCTATTGAGCGATTTACACTAAAATGTATAAAACTTCAATTGATGTCAAGGAATAACTGAGTCTGAAGTTTGATGAAAATCTGTGCATTAGTTCGGGAGATTGAGCTATTGCGGAAATCATAAAAAATGCTGTATAGCAGCGCCCCCTGTTGAGCGATTTACACCAAAAACTAATCAGATCCAGTTTATATCAAGGTCTAACTGAATCTGAAGTTATGTGAACTTCCGTGCATTAGTTCTTGAGATAGAGCACCCACAAAATTTTTGTCACATACAGACTCATAGAATGAGAGTTACGGTGTAACAGAGTAACATAGTGACAGACTCACAGACAGACATTTCCTAAAAACTATCAAATCGTGTTCAGGACATTCTAAAATGCATAAATCCTTCGAAAACCGGAAGTCGAAAATTTTCACGAATCCAATACTTTCTTCTTGTAAAGATAGAAGAAAGTAAAAATTCATCATGTTTGTTTTCACACTGTTTATATATATATTTTGGCAATATATCTCACTTTCTGAAATCCGAATTGCGCCAAGTTTTTTTTTTTTTTTTTTTTTTTTTTTTTTTTTTTTTTTTTATGTGCTATAATGGAAAAGTACCTAGATAAATAATTAATAGAAATAACCAATTATATAAACTAAAAAAAATTATTTCGATATGAAAGCATTGTTTTTAATTTCGATTAAAAATAAGATATTCCTAGGATAACTTCAGTTAAAATTAGGTTGACAGCTTAATATCTCATTCCATAAATCTAAACTAACACAAGTGATTCATTCATCGTGAACCATAAAAAATATTAAAACATTGAGGTAATCATTCACAAAGCAAGTTCTCCAACAACCAATGGACAATATTCTTATGACGTCATAGTAGGTCAAATGGTGGCGGCATCGATTGCTATATGGTTTGAATTCACAAAGATTTTATTTTGCAATGTCTCTTATTTACATTACTTTATCGTCATATTTATGAGCTCAGAACAAAAGCAAATTTTTCATTATTTAGTTATTAAATAATGAAAAAAAAAATAAATGCATGATTTGAAAATTTTAAATAATTTTCTTTCTTAATACTTAAAAATAACATTGTGTAACAGTGCGTTTAAGTTAAATAAGTTTAACTGTTTAATTCTGTTGTAATATTCAAAATAACTGTATTTATTAGATTTCAGTAAACAATGTCAGGCCCGATTAAACTTTGAAGTTAAAGGAATTACAATGTCATTTCAGGACCTTTCTTTTGGAGAAGCTTTACTAAATTCCACATATACATGGAAACTCTTCAGTGTTACAAATATTATTCCTAGGACAGATATAACATCAGAACAGCCGGCAATTTTACACAAGTTTTTGAAAATTACTTTATATTAGAAATTTTATTAAAAACGGATTACTTCTTTGTTATAGCGGCCCACACAATTATGATTATGAGAAGTTGCAGACAATTTCGTCAACGTCGTAACCAGGATCGTGAATAACACACGTATAATACGATATAATACCATTTCATCAAATCGTATAAGATAGATTAATAGTTTTTACCTTACTTCACGTGTGTAATTTATTTATTTTTAAGATTTAACGATCTAAATTGTATAATATATGAATTATAAAAAATGTAAACAAAGCTTGATTGACATGACCGCAAAAAACCTCAAATCCGCACAACACTTGGAACCAAACTGTACAGATTACTGGCCTTCTACTGTACACAGATTTTCATAAATGTGTTTTGCTCTTAAAATGTGTAATTGTCATCTATCACTGCGGAACAAGCGAGGAAAACTCATATTTTTGCACATCAGTTGTATATATTTTTATATCTAAATTTCCGTCATTTTTTGACGGGCTACCTTTCTAGTATATATATATGTAATTAAACATTAATTATTCATGTTTAAGTAATTGTTGCAATGTTACTTTTCATAAATTAATTATAATATTTTAAATATGATTTCCGCATAATTAATTTTGAATAATATGTATATTGTTTACATTTTTTAGATATTGAAGTTTTTTGAAAGAGGTCAGTGAGCATATGTATAAATACCATAATTGTAAACAATTTATACGACATTTGTGGACTATTTTTTGATTGTATGTTCTTATGCCAATTATGAAACTGTATAAACTTAATAATACATATGAAGATGCTACAGAAAAATATTTTAAACAATGAATTAAAGAAGGGAGAACAAATATGTCAGCATATTTTATTTTTATTTTTAAATTCCTGAAATTTAAATAAAATGATATATTTCTATTCTAAAAAAAAGTAACTACCGCTGTCACCGCCGCCGGTTTTGAATTTTTTGTGACAGGAGGTCTTTCATCGTTAATATTAAGAAAAAAATGCATACAAAAATATGAAAATCAGTAGTATTATACAGAAATGTTTGATAAACACGCTGATGCAGACAGTTTTCAAATCGAAGAATTATTTTAAGAGATACTTAATGCTAAATTTGGACAAAATCGTTCCACTAAAAAAAGTATTATAGGAGCAAAAACTATTCATGGGAATTTAATCATTTTTAGATCATTTTATACGTTTGAAGTTCCCGGTGTGCAGACTGTATTTCTTTTTTTTTATTTGACACAATTTTGAGGTTTTATTTCTATTTTAAATTCAAATTTTCAGCATTTCGAGAGATATTTTTCACATATTTTAGAAAGTGATATTAATTTATACTGTTGCCAACTGTATAAACAGCGCAAACAATAATGTTTGCTTCATATATATATATACGTGTAAATAAATTAAAAATTTATTTACACGTGACTATTATAAACAGAAAAAAACATTTGGAATTAGAATTAAATAATTATGTACAAAAAGCAGGAACTTATTAAAAATTACGTCATAAAAGCTATATTTACACGTCAATTTTACGAGAGAAAGGAAATTGCAAAATAATAAATTCATCAACATGCGTTAAAAGACTTAAATAGGAGAAATTACGTCATATTTACGTCACATTACAGTTATTACATAAAATGAACACAAAATAATATTGCAAAAAATGTTTACATTTAGAAATTGCGCTAGACATTTATTTGATATTTTGAGAGGTTACTTTTCAACTATTTTTATTAGGAAAGCGCAAATAATATTTCATTTCTAACACAAGTATTTTCACGTGAATATTAAAAAGAGAAAGAATAGTTTGGTCAAAATTACGTCAGATTAAAAACGATGAATTTAAAATGCCTTATTTAAAAGAACTTTCTTTTCGCTTTGTTAAAAAATACCGGGAGACAAAGACTCTGTTTACTTAATTCGTTTTATATTAGCTTATTTTGAAATGTTTAACTTATTTTACTTAAAGACGAAAACAGAGATTGTATCTTTGGTATTTCTTAGTTATCCCGTCGACAAAATATCTATCATTCGCCAAACTACAAGATTAAATGCCAATAAATGCCGTAAACGTCACATTAACTTGACTTTAAGCAAGTTACACGTGTCTATGTCATCAAGTTATTTTCATTTCGACGTTTTATTTGTATTTTTATTAATGTTGCACTAATTTATTTGTTCTTTCGTTATTTAAAATAAAAATTATGTCAATTTGTATAATTCGGCGAGTGATTTGGCGAAATTGGTCGACGGGATAATCAAGTAGTATCGCAGCAGATTTGACCTTAAAATTCCCCAATAAAAGAGAAATGAATAGAAATCCGTTTATAGAGAGATCACCACTGTTTTTAAAATTACAATTCAATCTTCCGAAATCTTTTTAAAGCCGATCAAATTAGCGTACTTTTAGAGTATGGGTGTCTGAACGGGGGTTGACGAGCGTAGCTCGTAGGGGGCAGAGCCCCATAGTATAAAGATATAAAAATATCACATTTTCATTTTGTAGCAAATTTATTTCAATTGTAGATAGTTTAACACGTTAAGCGCTACTTCCCTCACCCGTGACTGACACGAAAAATTCCGTTTTGAACGCGGCATTCAGCGATGACTGACGGTCTAAAATATGATATAAAACTAAAAAAATATATATTGTTTAAATTAATTACTGAATATTTATTTTAAATTTACTTACCTTTTAATTATTACAGGATTATATTCTCTAAAAAATTACTTAAAACATTGTAAATTTTTCAGCTTCATTGTCTGTGACCGTAGCATTCAGCGTGCTAATTATACTGGTCAACAAATTTAAACTTTTGCTCTGTCCTAAAACAGAAATTAGTTGTTTTTTATGCGATTTTTGTGCTGATTCCGAATCTAGTTTTAGATTTACTCCAGCACGTCAAGTTTGAGAGATATTTGCACATTTCAATTTATGCAAATTTAGTAAATTTTATACAATTATTTCGAAATTTAAGGTATAAAGCAATATCAGACAGGGTCTTTTGTTTTAGGTAACTTTCTTTACAAAAAAGCTACCTATTGCAGCCGTTCGGAGGAAAGCGATTTCAAAAAATTTTGGTATATTTTCATCGATCATGACCCCCAGACCCCGAAACCACCCTCCGTTCAAAATTGATATATATATATATATATATCTGACATATGTGACACTGTAACTCCCATAATTATGAACCGATTTCGATGTAATTCGGTGTGTACATAGTACATACCAATGTCTCGACCGAGTTCGTTGGCCAGCTTCATCCGCCGTTTTGTTTCAAAATGGCGGCCATTTAAAATTTTAAAAAAAAATTAAAACTTGAAATGTGGTATCAAAAAATTAAAAATGGAAAAATATTTTTTTCTTATGTATTTGACCTTTATACAAAGACTCCGGAGCAGTTTTTGTTTCGTCTATATCTTACAAAATGGCTGAGTTATAGCATTTTGAATTTCTAGCGTGGCTAACATTTTGAAACGTCCTGAATTTTGTCACGCGATAAAAGGCTTATTTATGAACCGATTTGGATGTAATTCGGTGTGTACATAGTACATACCAATCTCTCGACCGAGTTCGTTGGCCAGCTTCATCCGCCATTTTGTTTCAAAATGGCGGCCATTTAAATTTTTTTTTAATTTAAAATTTGAAATGTGGTACCAAAAAATTGAAAATGGAAAAATATTTTTTTTTTATGTATTTGACCTTTATACAAAGATTTCGGAGCAGTTTTTGTTTCGTCTATATCTTAAAAAATGGCTGAGTTATAGCATTTTGAATTTCTAGCGTGGCTGACATTTTGAAACTTCCTGAACTTTGTCACGCGATAAAAGGCGTTTTTATGAACTGATTTGGATGTAACTTCGTTTATACATAGTACATACCAATGTCTCGACCGGGTTCGTTGGCCACCTTCACCCGCCATCTTGTTTAAAAATGGCGGCCATTTAAATTTTTAAGAAAAATTTAAATTTGAAATGTGGTACCAAAAATTGAAAATTGAAAACATATTTTCTTCTTATGTGTTTGACCTTGATAAAAAGATTCGGGAGCAGTTTTTGTTTCATCTATATCTTAAGAAATGGCTGAGTTATAGCATTTTGAATTTCTAGCTTGGCTGACATTTTGAAACGTCCTGATTTTTCTCACGTAATAACAGGCGTATTTATGAGCCGACTTGGATGTACCTTGGTGTGTACATAGTACATACAAATATCTCGACCGAGTTCGTTGGCCAGCTTCATCCGCCATATTTTTTCAAAATGGCGGCCATTTAAAAAAAAATAATAAATGAGATACCAAAAAATTGGAAAGTGAAAAAGATTTTTTTTGTATGTGTTTGACCTTAATACAAAGATTCAGGAACAGTTTTTCGTTCGTCTATATCTAAAAAGAAATGGCTGAGTAATAGCATTTTGAATTTCTCTTGTGGCTGACATTTTAAAACGACCTGATTTTTGTCACGCGATAACAGGCGTATTTATGAACCTATTTGAATGTAACTTGGTCTGTACATAGTACATACCAATGTCTCAACCGAGTTCGTTGGCCAGCTTCATTCGCCATCTTGTTTCAAAAGGGTTGCCATTTAAAAAGAATTAAATTTAAAATTCAAAATGAGGTATTAAAAAATTGGAAAATGAAAAAGATTTTTTTAATGTGTTTGGCCTTGATACAAAGACTCTGGAGCAGTTTTTGTTTCTGAAAATTTGTTCTTTTGTTGATATCTTAAAAAATGGTTGATTTATAGCACTTTGAATTTCTAGCATGGCTAACATTTTGAAACGATCTTGTATTTGTCACGCGATGACACACGTATTCGCTTATTTCGATGTAAGAAGGCATGTGATAGTATACATCAACACCTCGACCAAGTTCGCTGGCCAGATTCATCAGCCATCTTGTTTCAAAATGGCGGCCATTAAATTAAAAAATATATATATATTTAAAGTGAGGTGCAAAAAAATTAGAAATTGAAAAAGGTTTCTTTCTTAAGTATTTGATCTTGATATAAGGATTCAGGAGCATTTTTTGTTTGTCTTTACCTTAAAAAATGGCTCAGATATAGCAGTTTCAATTTCTATTGTGGGTGACATTTTGAAAAATCTGATTTTTTGCATGCGACAGCACTCCTATATATTAACCGATTCCGATGTGAGTGAGCATGTGCACAGCAATTACTAAGGTCTCGACCAAGTTCACTGCTTAGCCTCATCCACCATGTTGTCTTAAAATGACAAGCACTTTAAGAAATTGCCGAATTTGGCAGCCAAATATAAGTTACTTTAAAGAAAAGGAGCTTGGATAAAGCTGACTGATTTCGCGAAATTCTCATTCATTATATTGATAAAAATTAGTATTGAATCTCCTACATTCGGTTTCCACTAAATTGAGCTTCGTGTGTTTGCATGATATAAGTTGGCTTTTTTTTAATAAGGATTATGAAAGCTACCTCTTCCTCCCGGCACTGGCCGGAAGGACTTTTATGTTTTGATTACTACCTAATTTACTTCACAAAACGTTGTTTCAGAGATTATTCTGACATGTGACTGTGAAATATTATACCTAATCTGCATATTTTTCATGTTTTTCTAATAATGTTTCTTGACGTTCAAATATTTCTGCCGCACGAGTACGCTAATATGTTTCTATACCAATTTTTGAGCTGATTTCAAATCTTGTATCATGTTTTCTTCTGTCACGTCTGGTTTTTGAAAAAAGTGAAATTTTAGTTTTTGGTCAAAAAAGCCAGAAATAGCTTTTTATGATACTTTGTATGATAAACTTCAACTAGTTAGGATAGATTCTACTACTTAATTTTTTTTCGATTATATAAATTTTTGTTATGTCTCTGATTTGAATCTGACTTTTTTCAACTTCTTGTCAATGAATTACACACCCCTAAAAATCATCTTATATCAAACCTGTGTTAATGCCGTGCAAAAGTAGAAATTCATCTTACTCAAAAACTAGACATGACATATGAAAACAGACTGCAGATTTGAAATCAGCATAAAAATATAGTCTAGAAAAACATTACATCTATTCTGTGGAAAGTATTTTAAAGTTGATAGTGATGTAAACATTACACCATTGAAAAATATGCAAATTAGGCTTAATAACTGATATATAAATGTTAAGAATATGCAAATCGTGACATTTATCTGAAGCAAATAGTCAAGTAGTCATTATCTAGAAAACGTAATTAGATGTCACATATATTGTATCTAAAATTTGGATAAAATAGCACAAAAAAGCTTAAATTTGCATAAATTTAAATATGCAAATTTCTCAAAACCTGGACCACCTAGAAAAGAACGAACGAAAAGCATATTTGGAATCAGCGCCAAAAACTGATCTAGAATCAACTAATTTTAGTTCTAGGACAAAACCACTGTTATCCAGTGTTATTAATCATAACTAAAACTTCTCCTCTTACAATGAAACTCCAATCAAATCTTTTGTTTACGATTAAAGATTCCAAAACAGTAACGCATTTTAAAAAGTACTTTGAAAAAATCTTTCATTAATATTTTTTACATTAGAAAAAAGCTTGAAAATATTCATTGCTGAACTTACCATCATTATAATTAGTCGCAAGAAATAAGAAACTGTATATCATATGATAGTAGCGTTATAAACGTAAGTACCATTGTTACGTAATTTAAACATGGTCGAAACAAATTTTATTATTTGAAATTCAAATATTGCAAGAAAAAGATATCGCATATTTCATCAACACTAATACTAGAATAATAAGACTCTTTTATTAGTTGTGTAGTGTAATAATGTAATGAATATCGAATGAGGTTAACTCGAATGTTAAAATAATGATAAGATCAATTTTTAATCTGCTAAAGAACAATGAATAGAACATATATTGTTCAATAAAAAAATAAGAATTGGAGCATATTTAATGTATAAATAACACGGTATGTTCAACTCCAATGAAAATACATTATTCTATTTTATTTTTTTTTCATTACTTTTTTACAATAATGTAAATATTTTTACATATTTTTCATATTTTCCACCATGCGTTGGCTGAAATATTGTAAGTGTATGCAAACAGTGCGCAAACTATACATTTGTGGGCGGAAACTGCACATTTGTGTTTTGAGAATGCAGTTGGCATTGCATACCATATAAAATATAATTAATGTATCTCAATTAATGTTTCTTATTGCGTCGTTTTTCATACAAATCAATACGCGTTTTGTTTTTAAGGAGTATTGTACCTTCTAAATGCGACGAAAATCAAGCAAAATCCAAAGTTTGAATTTGTATCGACAAAATTTTATTATGCATAAACATGAATTTTTGATAATTAAATAAACATATTGTACTTTTAATTTACACCATTAAAAACTCACTAGTTATTCACAAAATTTGTGTACTGTTGAAAAATTTAAATAGATTTTCTTAACTCGGTATGTCCTTGAAAGCATAATATCTTCAGTACATATGTACGTAAGAAATTTGATACAGTTAATAAATACATAACTATTTTTAAAATTATCTACTTTTAATTATTTACAGTGATACGTTTTTCAGTTATGACTATTTTTATTCGTTACAAAATATAAAAGTTCGATTTTTTAAAAACAAATATGTCAGTTACATTGTTAATGAAACAATTTTGATTAAAGAGTAGATTTTAAACATACATATATGCTTATTACATATATTAAATATCATAACAATCCACGTGTATATACTCAAGATATCCAGCACAAGATTTTCCGACGGAGTAAAAAAAAGAACTATTTTAATTTGTATGATACACGATTTCTGTAAAAGTCAAGTCAAATTTTAATGGTATATATTACATCGCACAATCTGATTAATTAACAGTCTGAATTTCATTTTTATACATAAAAAGATTTTTGAGACAGACTAATTCTAACTTTAAATGTTTTTGTTGACTTTCGTCACGTTTAAAAGGTAAGACTTCTTAAAGAAATCCTTATTATTTATGCAATTAACATACCCAATTGCGTACATCTCTTGGATATGCCACGGAGTCGGCACCATATTTTGCAGATTAGAAAGTTCTAATTTTCATTGTAAACAAAGATTTTATAATGCCAGAAATACACGATAAAACTATTTTTTGCAGAGTATAGTGTTTTTCGAATACAGGTTCACCAATTGAATAAATTGATAAACTCGATTTTTTAAATTTTGAATAAGGTGAGTTTTGAAACTCGCGTCTTTATATGTTAAAATTCCTGCTTCAAAAAACTTCAATATCTCAAAGTGTAAACAATATGTAGTATTTAAAATTAAGTATACGAAAACTATATTTCAAGTAGATGTGATAAGCCTTTTGCACTGAATTTATATATATGAAAGAAAATACTTGAAATAACTATAAAAAATTATAAGTATCTATCGAAAATTTCTTTGATTAAAATTTAAATTAGTTTTCTCATTTTAATTAAAGTATGAGAAATTATATTGCAACATCTACTTATATAGGAAAACTACTATATATATATATATACATATCCAATCAGGAAAATTATAGTTTTATGTTTGTGACTGTATTTGTTTAAAATATTTTATGATATATACCTCTGCTTGGCGCAGCAAGAAAGACAAATGTTAAAAGATTTAAAGAGATCAAAATTTATATTTTATTTTCAGTCGTTAAATTTATTGAAAATGAAACTGATTATCGAATGCATTTCGCTCAAAATGTACTGCGGTAAGATTATCTACAGTAGTATTCAGCATTTAAAATCTAAATAGTGACAATTAATTTACGTGAATAAACGTATTAAGTATCGAAAAACTAAATAATGATAATTAAACTGGGGAAACTACAAGTCAAAAACGTAAAAAGAAAAAGAAAATGTATAAAATAATAAAACGGAATAATATAAAATAGGATAGAAAAAGTTTTAATTTGGATAATTACATTTGTTTCCCTGAAATGAATTCGTACCTTTTAATTTTCTTTGTTTCCGATTCTTAATTAAAGCATGCAAAATTAAAAAGGCGTCTTTGTTTCATTATCATGAAAAATTAAGTTTAAAGTAGCTTTCATTTCCCAAACGAAGAACGCTACTTTACAATATGACTAAATTTATTTCCGTAAGTAAGGTACATTTCTGATTTTTTTCTTCTAATTATTGTCCTTTGTAATTTTGAAAGAAATACATTCTATTTGCAGATTAAATGTGATTACTTTATATGTTTCACATAAAACTAGATGTGTTATTTAAAAGTGTAACTTCGCATTTAATGTGGAAGTTTATTAGATGACTCCTTTTCAACATTAAGATATATTACCCGTTTTATGCATCAGAAAATTATAAATTTAAGAGAATATGACTTTTCATAAGATTTTTTTTTCGATAAGTATGCCTACATACATTATTAAATCCACTTTACATTACAATGTAAATACATTATTAAATCCATAATGCATAAACAGTATTTCTTGTTAATTAAAAATAAAAGAAAGAATTTATAGTTCGTAAATTAATTGGAAGATTCGATTGATAATTTCCCTTATCAAAACATCCGTCATAAGAATATGTTAAATTTCGCAGAAAACTTTATTAGACATTCACTATTCACTTATAAATGGAATTATATACTTGCATGATTATATTTTTATGATTTTTGTATAAAATACATATTGTATTGGATTAGATTCCATTTGCAATATTTACAATTTTAGAAAACATGCATTAAACATTTCAGCTTTTAAGGTTATATAATTGTCTAAAATCCGTGGAGTCAATCTTTGTCTGTTTTCATTGAACAACAAGCAGTGACGACAAAAGGTACTGTTACGGCTGTGGATGTTGGTTTCGAACCAACTTGTGCCTTCCAAAAGCTAGTTTTATTACATGTTCTAAGTACTCTATACCGATTACGGTTAGTACCGGTTGTCCCCACCTCCCTGTCTCTTGGAAAGAATAAACAAGAAGCTGTCAATCAACATAAAATTTATATATTAACAGATATATTAATTTTCTGAGCAAAGCGGAGGTTAATAAGCACCACAATATTACTTTTCGGACATATACAAGATATATAGATATTAAAACTTTTCGTCAAGCATAACTGAAAAAACATTTGTTGGAATTCGTCTCTAATTCTCACAGAAGGTACCTCTGAGGATAATCTACTAAATGCACATATTCAGAAGAATAAGTTTCAAATAGTTTAAAAATTATATTTAAAAAACTGATAAGGCACAATTAAAGTACATGCGCGATAGAAATGTAATGTACGTCATATTCACCGACTGAATATTTTCTTAGAACCCTACCTCAGAGCACATAGAGCAAAAAAAAAAAAAAAAAAAAAAAAAAAAATTAAGCAAGTAATATTATTAAAGCGCAACAAAACATACTTCAATTTAATTAAACATAATAATTTGAAGGGAATTATTTGTATATTTGGAGGGAAATAAAGTAATAACTTAGTAGCCGAAATTTGCCGTAAATCTCACCAATTGCATTTTAATATTCACCAATAGCAACTATTATATTTCGCGTATGTAAATTAGAAAAACTTTTTTAAATAAAAAGTTTAGAAATGTTTAAAAAACATTTTGTTACAAATATGCCCACACACCGGCGTTTCTTTTTGATGCTATAATGCCGATTTTTCGCTTAGCGTGGTTACATGGTGATTTTTTTTTTTTTACTTCGTATAGCAACTTCCACTTTTATAATAAAGTTACATCTATGTGTAAATAAATGAAATGAAATGGTATGATTACTAAAACTACATGTGTGTATTATATAAAAATAATATGTGAAAAGGAAAATAATACATATAGTAGGAATAAAATTAAATGTGTGTATTTTATAATAAATTATATTTTAATAATAAAGTAAAACTAATATGATGTTTTCGCACGCTAGGCCTAACTAGTACTCTCAAATTGAGATTTCTTGCCAAATTAGAGGAGGGGGGGGGAGAAACAATTTCGTTTTGTCTGGGCGATCTGTTCCAAAAGTTTCAATAAAATGTTTTGATTTATGGTGTTATTCATCCTTCATTTTTCCCTTATAGTATTTTAAATGAAATTAGTGATAGGCATGTATTCTAAATGTATGTATTTTAAATTAAATGGGTGAAAGTTTTATATTTTAAATGAAAATAAACGCGTTATGAATGTTGCGTGGGAACAGCGTTTGGCGATTTATCACCGGCGACCTGGTAACATAAAAAACATATTGAAATTGCGAATGGTACATGGTATGCGCAATGAAAGGAATGATGTCTCGGTCGCAAAGGTGTTTGTGAGATTTTTTTTTCTTTTAACTGGATTTGACGAGATAACCCATTTTCGTATATCTTTCAGGCTTTATTTGCAAAAACAGCATGATAGTTTTATTTTATTATGAAACAGTTTATTTTATAAAAAACACACAATTTTTATTATAAACATACACATGTTATTTATTATAAAACACACAATGCTTATTTTAATATAAAATACGCGATCTGTTCTACTAGGTTTCTGTACGAAGCAAGACCTTGACTAATATTATATTTAAAGCTCATAATAAGTTTCATGATATTTAAAGCTCATAATAAGTAACCCATTTTGGCACAAAATAGGTACCCCGTTGCGACTGACACATCTGTATCAAATTTAAATAATTACGTTATAAAACTACTCTTTGTACAATAAAAATAGCTAATAATCCGTATTCTCGTACAGAAGCAATGATGTCATCAAACAACACTAATACTAGCAACATTATTGTTTTAAATTTATGAGATTTATAAAATAGTGATAATTAATGTTTCCAATTGGATTGGTCCCAATTATGAATAGTTTATTCTACAAAATATTCACAGAAGGAGTATTTTACATTTGTTTCGAGTGATGATCTACGAAGAAATTACTGATTAATTATTTTAAAATAAAGTTTAATAAAGATGGGAGGTGGGGCAAATTTTTAAATGCAAATTTGCACCCACCCTCCCATGCACAAAATATATAAATGAAATTAAATTGGCTTGAAATCAGGTTTTTAAAATATGTAGTTGGATGGAAACCTGATTACGGGTTCTCCTGTACAACTTAAATGATTAATATATATCTTGTACTCGTTACCGTAACATCCTTTTATACGTACCTTTGCACTTCTTTTAAAGGTTGATGCAATTCGGTTCAAAGAAAGTGAGATAAATTGCCAAATGATTTAAACAATTATGAAAATGAAATTGCTGATTTATTATTTTGGTTTATCAATGTATTTAAAAGTTGCATCAAATTACACGTATAAGATAAATATCTTCTTCTTGTATATAAATATAGATAACACTCAGATAAACCTTCCAATCAAGCATTAAAATTGGATCTGCAGGTGGTTTCTATGAATATATGATTTGTCAGGCAGATGCATTTTAATATTATATTCGTTTTAATTAATCCTGGAATTTCAACATTGAACTTCATAAGATGATTAATTGTGCAACCACCGCCAGCACTAATAGTATCCTATACTAGGGAAGTTCCAGATTTTATATTACCGTATTTTAGCAAGCATGATTTCTGAGTAAATACGTACGGGTTTATATATTACATGGAATGGAACTTTGAAAGCCCAAATACATGCAGTTATCATTTGCCATACCTTTACGCTTCAGCCATTGTTGATTTCTTTCTTTTAGTGCACAGTAACGCGTAATATATATATACGCTATTTGGGAAGAATATACTTCAAATTGTAACAATACAGAATGTGTTGTGACTAACATGCTCTGATCACTAAAAATCCGATCGAGAATGTCTAAGTAAGCTACGACGACGCGTTGCAATTAGAGCGATACTTCTTTTGACTTTAACGCTCGTGTTCACCAACTACTTCGACCCCGAGTTATACCGATAACCTCGGTCGAATGCTCAAACTGTATGCACCTTTAATCCTGATTGGACGTCTCCTTGATAATATCCAATCAAATGTTGCCCCACCAGTGGCCGAGAGGTTCTGCTCTCGAAGCTGGTAGACGGGACGTGCTGGGTTCGATCCCAATCGCGCCCGTCGGCCTAATCGTTCGGAGTTTTCGTGGTTTTCTTCGAGCCGTGGATCTTCCATGCGTTAATATGGATTAGGTTCCCTTAGAAAGACCCCCACGGAGGGCACTCCCCCCGGGCCTATATCCCTCGTGTAGATAATTGGCCGTCAAAAATCAACCCAACCCAATCAAATGTTATCGTCAATTTCATTTGAGCGTTCGACCGAGGTTTTCTAGGTCGAGGTAGATGGTGAATACGAGCATTAGGGACTTAAGAAATTAATTTTTGAATCCCTTAACGGCAACCTTTTTCCCATCGCGTCCATCCATGGAAAATGGATACCCATCAGTCATAAATGTTTGAGGATATCACGCACAGTGTAAAAAGTCGTTCATTCTCTTAAAAAAGAAAAAAAAAACAGATTTTTTGTTTACAGGTAAAATTTATTCTAAATGCCTCTCCATGTTCTTGACATCATTTCAGAGAATTAAAATTCTGATACACGATGTTTTAATGTCTTATTTTCTGTATTAACTTAAATATGTTTAATTCCAATTTTAATTCTATGCATGGTTATCTTGCATTTCTTTTCTCTATTTGTATGATTGATTTCCTAATTTTTCTGACTGTGTACACGAATATTAATGTATGGTAATTTTGTAATTCTACCTTTTAACTTGCTCCTTTTAATAATTTGAAATTGTAACACTATTTAATTAAAGTTAAAATATAATTTTTTTCTTATCAGAAATCATTGTTAAATCCACATTCGCAGCAATATCGCGCAGAATAATCCTTTTAAGAGAAGTCCTAGTTTAATATATTTGAGCCAAAGTCGCAAGCAATCACGTGGGCAGATGTCCCGATCTCTCAGATGAAATGAAGTCCATGTGTATAAATGGGTAATACTCCGGAAAATGCACCCAACCCCACTGCTTTCAAAAGGAACGAAGTTCAAAGCGTACGAAATAGATTGAATGCTAGTATGTTTGAAAAGTTCATCACTGTCACAGCACATGTTGTATCCCCTGAAAATCTCTAAATAACAGTTTGACACTGAATTAAAAATTTTAACTAGACTTTGTCAAGCAGGCCAGTTAGACAGGTTGCATCAGAAAGACTTGCTGAGAGGACATTAACCGGAGTTAACCTGCTAAACCGCAGGTGAGAACACATAAGTTTCAAAAACGTCACCACATCGTTCATGACCTGACTCCCTGTTATTATACCCAATTAAGGGGCCAAGTGGGGGAAAACAGGAGCATCCCCCTCGTTAAATGCATATCCGAAAATTTTCAGAAAAGTAGATCAATAAAAAATAACATATTAAACTCGAAATATTATCAATTTTATACTTAAATTTTTGTGTCCTGCGACTTACACCTTTTTTAAACCCAAAAATCCTCTCATTCAACTAGAGTTTTAGTATAGTATTTTTTTATTGTTTTGTTTTGTTTAATCCCAACAAATCTGTCTTGCAAATAAACAGATGTTACTATCAAAATTCTGATACGATGTTAGACTTTTTAATAAAGAAATATTTTTCGTTGACTCTGCCGTGAAAATCAGTTTAGATGTATGTAACACTAGTTTTTTACCAGTTATATTTTTGCTTTACTGTTTTTTTTATTACATTTTTCATTTTTTACTTTTTTGATACGAATTTCAATTTTTCTTCAATTTCTTGTAATATTTGTTAAAGAAATACCTCTTATTTGTTTACTAATGTACATTTGCCTCAGATGACACTATGAGAAATATTTTTCAATATATGATGCTCAGTGTCGGAAATTTGAATTAAATACGCAATTTCAGTATAGAAAAAACTAAACCAAGAAAGTTATGAAAGGTATAGAAGCTCAGGTTGGAAATGTAAAACGGGGACTTCAATATGAAGACAAACATATCCCAAAATTTTCAACAACATATTAAGAGATTTCTTAACCTAAGTTAAACAACGTAATTTTCCAATTTTTAAAATTAAAGCTCCCTGAGCCTCCTAGTAATTTTTTTCGTCAATGTACTTAATAACCCATAACTGTGACAATTATACGGTTTGTACACATATGTACAATCATTGCGTACGCTTAAAAAATCAGTCATTTATTCTCTAAATCTACGATTGTGTAATGTATAAGTGTTGTTTATAACGACTAATTTTTTATTGGACTGACCTGTATATCAATTTAATCCATTTTAAAATGCCATTATATTTTATTAATTATCCAAAGTTTCTGGTCTTGTAAAAAAAAAAAAAATGTTCTCATATCAAAGACAAAAACTAATGATAAAGGCAAAATACATTTTTAAAAATTTAAATTTTCCAAACGACCGAAAAAATTCCCAAGCCGGGCTCGAACCCAGAACTTTTGACTTACACTATCAAATCTGTATCGTTTCACCTAACTGTAGTGATAAACGTCGAGAATATTTCGCCCAGCTATTGGCAATAATATCTGTTTTGTCATGTAGAGAGCTAGAAAGAATAAGCCCCAGGAAATGGAACATCATTTAAATGATAGATTGGCTATATTGTGCGATAAACCAATAAGATTATCTGGCCGAAATAAGCCCATGGGCTGTCAGTCCATGTTGCTCAAAAAGTAGAACAGTGGCAATTAAATTAATTTACATCCATTAGACAGACTTGACTGCAAATAAATTAAAAAACTTTGGAGTTCATGAATTCAACCTTCCTTTCTTTCCATCTAAGGCTACTACAATACAGGCTGAATCGTCAAGCATTTTGTTTCCCATTTAGACCAATCAGCGATCGTTGCCCACGCGGCGTAGCCAATCGTTCTTCTCCTACTGGCAATTAAATGGCGGCGTGAGTCAGCCCGTATTATAGGAGCCTTATTTCCATCGGTTTAAACCTCAATTTTTTGTTTCTTTACCATATTATAATACTGTGTCAGAAAAGGTTTCATCTGTATTTAAATCTTTTGACACTGGGGTTTCTTTTAAACCAGTAAATAAATTAAGTTCCTTTTTAAATAGCCATAAACATAATTATGACGTAAAAAAATCGACCGGTGTGGATTACATGATTCCGTGCAGTAACTGTAATAACGTTTATATAGGTGAAACAAGCAGATCGTTTGATATCAGACTTAAAGAACATGTCGGCGCCTTTAAAAATGGAAGATTGAACTCTAAATTGTACAATATGCATTTAAAACGGACCACGCCCCACCCTTCGAAAATTCTTTAATTTTGAAGAGAAATTGCAACTCTTATCATTATAGATTGTTCATGGAGAGCTGGTTTACAAAATTATACCCTTATACACTCAACGAATCCGGTGCAATCCCGATGGAATATTTTTTTTGTTTTTAAATGATTAACTTTAACTTTGATTTTGACTGAGTCCAGGACATGTTTCAATATTCTGCTGTAGTTGATATGTGTACTGATGAGGCTGTGCGTTTGCACAGCGAAACGTCTTTTGCATATTTTTTAGTTTTTAATTAAATGTTCTTATATATTTTTATATATTTTTTTATTTAATTGTAGTCAAGTCAGTCTAATGTATGTAAATTAATTTAAGATTTTAATTCAGACGTTAAAATGTATGTGTATCTTAAGTGGCAATTAAGTCAAAGTTTCTGGTTTCGAGTCCTCGACTTGGGCATTTTGTTTTCAGCGATTGGAAAAACTGAATTTTACCAATCATTATGGTTGAGTTTAAAATAATACAGTAAATATGTTATTCAAGACACTTTTCAAAACCTTTTCAAACCCGTTAGTATTCGTACAAAAAATAACAGACAGCTGAATGTTTAAGCAATGTTTAAGCACTGATATCATCCCGAAATACACGGAAAAAACAATGTAAGTAAATAAAACATAATTGCAAGCGAAAATATTTCATGTCCTCTTGCGGGTTACCAAGGATTCCGAAAAGCGCTCCTTGTCTTTGGAAACTTAAGATACCAACATATTTCCAAGATTCTAGGAAGTAATTATTATTACAGAGTTCATTTTTCTGTCACTCATTTCCGAAAATCTTTTCGGGTACCTTTTATACACAATTAATAGTTTTTCTCTAACAGAAAACATAAGTATTTAAGATGCTGTCCATTCTCAATTATATATTTACAGCTTCTTATCTGAATATATACATAAATGTGAATTGAATTAATATTAATTTTTATTGTTAACATTAATGCAATTTTGTAACATATATGCCTTTAAAACATGCTTGGTGAACATTAAAATGTAAATGAATGTACTTGTGAAGGAAAACCCGGAAAACTGATATTACATGTTGGGAAAACTCATTATTGCACTATAAAATGTTTACAAGAACAGGTGACCGAAAAAGAAAATTTTTTTTTTATAAATGTCTCATTCTTTCTATGGAATATATTTATAGTTTCTGAGGTTTTTAATGATAATGTACGGTTCTGAAATCGCTAATACGTCGGGAGACGATGTTGTATAGTTTCATTTTCGGTTATATTATAGTTTCGAAAATTATGAGGTATGTATCATTTTTTACAGTGTCTGTAACATGTATCTATACGATTAAAATCTGTGCGCGTATGTTTGTAACCACAAAAACTCGGTAACCAAAGGGCGCAGGGCTACGAATTTCGGCACAGGGTTATTGGTAGGAAGCCCTTGAACGATTGGGGCAAAAAATTCGATTTTTTTAAATTCTATAATATTTTATATATTTGACGAATTTTTGCCTTTTTAGGTGCGTTCGTAATTATATAAATACGTAGCACCTATAGTCGTCGTTCAGTCCGTCCGTCCGTCTGTCCGTCCGTCTGCCCGTCCGTCTGTCCGTCCGTCTGTCCGTCCGTCTGTCCGCATGTAACAGAGCAAAAACTACCGAACCGAATGGTCTGAAATTTCAAATATATGATTGTTGCAAAATTTTGTCGAGCCATTTCAAATTTTATGAAAATCGGATGTATAGTTTAATTACAGGGACAGTCAAAAGTTTTTCTTTACATTACGGCCAATGGGAAAAATTATTGCAAGTGCATTTTAATGATGTTACAGCCTTCCGAATGATCTGAAATTTTAAAGATATAACTGTTGCAAAATTTTGTCGAGCCATTTCAAATTTTAGGAAAATCGGATGTATAGTTTAATTACAGGGACAGTCAAAAGTTTTTCTTTACATTACGGCCAATGGGAAAAATTATTGCAAGTGCATTTCAATGATATTACAGCCTTCCGAATGGTCTGAAATTTTAAAGATATAACTGTTGCAAAATTTTGTCGAGCCATTTCAAATTTTAGGAAAATCGGATGTATAGTTTAATTACAGGGACAGTCAAAAGTTTTTCTTTACATTACGGCCAATGGGAAAAATTATTGCAAGTGCATTTTAATGATGTTACAGCCTTCCGAATGATCTGAAATTTTAAAGATATAACTGTTGCAAAATTTTGTCGAGCCATTTCAAATTTTAGGAAAATCGGATGTATAGTTTAATTACAGGGACAGTCAAAAGTTTTTCTTTACATTACGGCCAATGGGAAAAATTATTGCAAGCGCATTTCAATGATATTACAGCCTTCCGAATGGTCTGAAATTTTAAAGATATAACTGTTGCAAAATTTCGTCGAGCCATTTCAAATTTTAGGAAAATCGGATGTATAGTTTAATTACAGGGACAGTCAAAAGTTTTTCTTTACATTACGGCCAATGGGAAAAATTATTGCAAGTGCATTTCAATGATATTACAGCCTTCCGAATGGTCTGAAATTTTAAAGATATAATTGTTGCAAAGTTTTGTTGAGCTATTTCAAATTTTAGGAAAATCCGATGTATAGTTTAATAACAGGGACAGTCGAAAGTGTTCCGTTACATTACGGGGAATGGGAAAAATTATTGCAAGTGCATTTTAATGATATTACAGCCTTCCGAATGGTCTGAAATTTTAAAGATATAATTGTTGCAAAGTTTTGTTGAGCTATTTCAAATTTTAGGAAAATCGGATGTATAGTTTAATTACAGGGACAGTCAAAAGTGTCCCGTTACATTACGCGGAATGGGAAAAAATTATTGGAAGTGCATTTTAATGATGTATCAGACTATGCGCTTTATGAAGTGCAAAAAAGTATACATTCAGTAAGTACAATATGGGGTGCAAAAAATAATTATAAAACTAGTTATAGCACGAACGCACCTCATTTGCCACGTTTGACGAGCAATTTCCAACTTGTTTGTTTTCAATTCGTCATTGCGCGAGTTCAAACCAGTTCCAAATGTTTACTGCAATGTGAGATATACAAATTACGTAGGCCACGCTGCAATAGTAAGAAAATGTAGTGGGTATTACGATAATTCTTTTACCTCACATGCAAATAATTAGAGATTATTTAATTGCGCTTAATTATTACCTTATTTTAAAAATAAAGAAAACTTTTTATCACGAACATCAACAAAACTTTTATTCTATTTATTCCCTTATTCCAAATATATCATTTTATAACGTATGCTGCCACAGCAACATAATAAATTAAATTTCATTAAAAGAAATGCACAGTAGTAGAAAAATATTTTTCGATATATACTTATTATGTATGCCACGGTTAAATAAACGATATGTTTCGGCACCAGAGGCAATGTGGCGACTTCTTGAGAAGCCCATGCAAAACAAGTCCCATGCTTTTATTAGATTGCATCTACAAGACACCGCCTTATTCACCTGATTTGGCACGTGAAGACATCTTCCTCTTCCCCAGATTGAAGTCAGCCCTGAAGGGAAAAAGATTTACAGACATCACCGACATTCAACGCAACGTGACGGCCAAGCTGAAAGCCATTCCGAAAGAACTGTTTTACAGGAGTTTCCAAGACTTATATGCTCGTTCCCAACAGTGCATTACCAGCCATGGAGATTATTTTGAATGACAGTAAATTATATTTGATGCTGTACAATACTGTATTTGAAATAAAAATTCATTCACAGAACTTTCTGGCCACAGGTTGTATATATATATATATATATATATATATAGATAGATAGATAGATAGATAAATTAATATTTCTATTTTATTTTAGAATTAAAAAATATTGGTAAGCAAAGTAATTAACAACATAATTGTAACATAATAATTGAAATTATTAAAATAATTACTGCAACATAATAATTAAAAATATATGCTCTACATTAAATTATCAAATGACAAAAAATGAATTCTTATTCTAATTAAACGTGATTAATTGCCAACTTACATTTTTATTAAAATTAGTTTTTCCTTGTTACGAATGCATATTTCTTAAATTAACGCAGTTAATTGCATTACAATTCCTAAAAATATTTTCTTAAACTGAAAAACCTCTAAAATTCACTCATATTACTAAATACTTAATCATTCTTAAATTTAGAAGAAAGAATATGAAATCTCTTACATCTAAAAAAAAAAAACGTTCTACAAAAAGAAGAAAAAGTGTATAAATTAATATTTTTATTATATTTTAATATAAATGATGTTGATAAGTAACGAATAAAAATTGCAACATAATGACAAAAAATATGGTCTACTTTAAATCATTAAAATTCTTAAAAAACATAAAATAAATTCTTATTGAAATTAAAAGCTATTATTTACAAAGTTATTTATTAAAATGAGTTTTTCTACATTAATATATATATATATATATATATATATATATTATATTAAAAATTAACACAACGCGTTTAATAACATTATAATTCCCAATATACAATTTTTTTAACCGAACAAAAATTCTAAAAATATTTTTTTTATTAAAAATACATAATGATTCTTAAATTTATAACAAAAACCAATTCGCTGGCATTAAATAAATCGCTAAGATATTTATTTAATTCATTTAATGGTTAAATTAAATTTTATATACACGCGCATGGTAATTACAAAAAAAAAAAAAAAAAAAAAAAAAAAAAAAAAAAAAAAAAACATTTCAGAATTCCAATTTCCTCATTTACAATTTACCTACAACGACAAATCATCAGTTAACGAAATGCCTTCCACTTATTACCCCACATAATCCTCTCCCCAACAAGACTCAGCGGCCAAGTGCTTAAGACGTTTACATTTTGTCCTTGGGGGCAAGAGATCGAACCCAACCTCTTCCACCGCCGAAATATGCTCCTTTGAAACATTAACAAATGTACGTGCCAAAATGGCTCATAGATGGCGCCATGACATTGGACATTTTTTCTCAATTTATGCTGGTGCCGTGTTGCAGCCGGCATTCATATGGTTAGCTAGCGGCATAGTGTTTTGACGATACCGGACCGGCTGGGTACTTGATGTATCGGGCCGCATTCCGCGACGGCGTATCAAAAATGATACAGAATCAGTAGCGGCTACAAGTATGCTGTCAATGCCGCTGGTAGTGGAACGAAGAACTAGTTTATTGAATCATGGATACAACAGTAAAAATGGCTAAGACGGAATCATAATGAATCTATGAAAAATTCCGCTTTAAACAGGTGTTCGTCTTAGAAGGTATAATTCAAAGATATGTCATCCGCCGGGACTACGAATATTTCCGTTTAAGACAGGTTTACATTATGGACATTTTCCGTTTTCACATTAGCCATTAAAACTGCTAAAACGGACTCACTCTGTAGTACACCTTTAAAGAGCATAAATGTATTATAATAAAATCTGTAAAGGTGACCTATCTCAAAGAAAAACAATTCAAAATTCGACGAAAACAACACTATATATTTATGCTTGCTAACGTTTGAAACCCATCTGAAATGAAACTTGTTCCAATTGTGATTCCTTCTTAGCAGGATTTCTGTAAACACGGAGTCCTCTCGTAAACGGAAACATTTTAATGTCCCGAGACGGAAGGACAACTATGCAAGTATACCTGCTATTCCATTTACACAAATTTTGTGTAATTAGATTAAACATAAAACGTCTTTATATTGGACTACAATGGGACCAACTGTTGCTGACACTTATGGGAATAGACAAGTTTACACGAACGCAATAATGGCACATTGGTTGAGTTTCGCGACCCTTATCTTTGTTTACTTTATAACGGTCAATGTTATCAATTATTTTAAATCTGCTGCAAGCAATTAATAAAAGTACTAACTTTATTTTTGGACTGGTTATTTGTAACCACTTTCAAAATACACTGGCGAGAAAAGTTAAAGGAATAACCATAAAAAGGTGCTTTGTGTTAGTTCTATTAATGGAACTTCAATGAAAAGTGATTGATTAGTAACTCAATGTGATCGGTATCACGTAGTCCAACGGGTAGTCCAATCACGTAGTCACGATGTCCAAAGGGATTTTCCTTCGCTACAGAAAAATATGCAAATTTTTCAACCTGTTCCTTCGGTTTACGTGTGAAAACGATTACACATGGGTGATTTGAAGTCAAATTTCAAGGATTATACGTGTAGTTTGGTAAAATTTTCGCTTGCAGGTGGAAAATGTCGTCCAGAAGACATCTGACCGATTGCGAGAAATGGCGTGTGATAGGTAAAATGGAAGCAGGACAGACACTCTCAGGGGTTTCTAAATACTTAAAAATAGCCAAAAGCGTCATTTCAAGAATATGGAAACGGTTAACAGACACTTTTAATGTGCACAGATAAGCAGGTCAACCGTGCCACAATAGATTCTCAGGACCGATATTTGGCAACGATTGCTAAAAGAAACAGGCAACTGCCGTCGGTTCAGATTACAAGAGAGTTCGCTGCAGCAACAGGATCTCGACTATCCAGATTCACTGTGAATAACACGCTGTATAAAAAAGGGCTGCATACAAGGAAACCCATTATTTGTATTCCACTAACTCCGGCAGCGAAATGCGTCCGTTAAAGTGATGCAGAAATCATCGTTATTGGAGTACGATGGGCTGGTGCCAAGTTCTCTTTACCGATACATCCTGATTTTGTTTGGAAAATTATTGCAGACGTGTTATCATATGGAGGGAAAAACACATGCAATAAAGCTGCAAACATCCGTGAAAGGCATCGATACAAAGGTCGTGGAATCATGGTATCGGTGGGCATCATTTTGAATGGCCACTTTGACCTACACATTTTTACCAGTACAACTGTGAATGCTGAAATATATAGAGATGAGATTTTTTATCCTCATGTCGAGTTGTTTAACCCATCCGGGACCATGGGAGCATATATGCATCTTCAAAAGTTGCTTACAGAACTTGTTTTTAATAAGATTAAATATTAAAAGTAAAATTTTTCTTATTTAATTAAGACATTTTCTCGATTCATAAACTACATTTAATTATTTGACAAAAAGTGGTGTCAAAGGAATAAAATTCATGTAAAAAATGCTGGTGCCGAACGGATTAAGGGTGCAAACGAAAAATTTGATATTTTATGCTTATTAATTATCTAGAAGTGCTACCCCCTCCAAGGAACTCCAAAGTGTCCCTTCCAGAGCTGCAGAAATCCCACACAATAAAAATGTCTGGATTCAACATTTCCTTTGAAACAAGTTACTAATTGTGAACGCCCAGTTTAACATTGCTTCAAGAAATTCCATGGTGGCAATGACAATTTTGCGTATGGAGAAGGTCTTGGGTGACACTTTGTCTTTAACAATAAGAAATCGAATTCAAACTAATCCACGTACCAAAGTCCGGAGATTACTGCTGAACTTGGAGAATGCTCTAAAACTGTCTCGAAATAGCATTTAAAATTAATTGGTTGTGAAGTACAATAACAGAAACCACCATTATTTTTTACAAATCCTGATACTTCCAAAAGCGTGCTAATCCATCACAAATAAATTTGTTACAAAAATTTAACTTCCAAAGACGACCAGAAATCGGAAGCGACTATTAGATCAAATATGGTATCAAAAATGGTGAAACATAGAAAACACCAGAAAGAATTATAGCTGTTTTAGACAATTGTAACAAAACTATTTTTCCCAGAATGAAAACTGGGGTTGCCAGTTTGGCCTTCATTTTTACTAAGAAAATCCAATTCGCACCAGAAAATAAAAATAGCATTTTTTGCTTTATGACAGAAATTTTGTGATTACGAAAAGTAAAGATCCTTCTTTCAAAATTTCCGGTGTGAATTTGAAATTTCGAATTAAAAGTGGAGGCCAAACTGGTAACCCTTGCATGAACTATATTTGACGTGTGTGCTTCTTATGTTACTAGTTTGTGAAGGTGAAATTGCAAGATCTTCTTCTTAAAGATTTAAACCTTAACTCAAAAACTCGCAATTCACGACTCACTGACACTTATGTGATATCATATTATCCAATGTTTATTACAACGCAAGTCCTCAATTGAATGGCAAGAAATTAAATATGGAAATTGCTGTTTTACACTTAACCACTAGATCCTAATTTTATTGTAGGCAAATGTTATGTATTATGAAACTTGATTTAAATAAATTACTAATAATTGCTAAATCAATTAATACTCTTCATATGCGCTCAGTTTTTTCATCATAATATTTGTAAAATCTTTTTAACTGATAAATATTAATGTAACTATGTATTAATGTAACAATGTATCATTAGCTACAGTTACAGAGATTGATCTTACTTTTTTTTATGCATGCTTTTTTTTTTAAATTAAGAAATAAAACAAGGATATACTACCTAAATTCTTAAAGTTACTCGAAATATTTCTATTATACATACACAGTCCATCTTGTCTAGACGTGATCGGAAGGGACTGGAAAAAAATTCCATTTTAGACAGGCTTCCGTTTAAAGTGGCTTTTAGTGTAATTAATTATACTTCTAAGATACACTACCGTAATAAGATCTATTGTTCGTTTCGTAAGGAGCCTGAAACTCTTCTGTTTGAGACAGGATTCCGAAAAAGAAAGATTGCGCTTTCTGAGGTTTCACTGTGTTTCACTAAGGAGCGGTGAAAATCCCCTTCCAGACAGGTTTTTAGCAAATTTAATTGTATGACAATACATATTAAGACCATGTAACTCTTCCGTTTAAGGCAGGATTCTGTTAAAGATAATTACTATTTTGACCGGTTTTACTATTCATATAATATAAATAAGTATATTTATATAAATATACAAAATTTGTAAAAATGGAACCTGCCTATAACGGAATTCTGTCTTAAACGGAAATGTTCCACGGTGCTATCGAAAAGAATACTATACAGTCACACCTACAAACAAGAAAACCTATGTAAAACGGAATTTTTTTCCACTATTTGCGATTTCATCTTGACAAGTTTTACTATATATAACCTGAAGGAAAAATTTTGGAACGTCCCCCCCCCCCCTCGAAACGAAATCCTGTCTACGCCACTGTTTTCTTGCCGATGGCTCTCATTTTGCTGGGCACATATCGAGTTTTCCACATATATTGACCAAGATTCCTTCGGCATATGCAAACATTTTTTAACCTAAATATCTAAAAATATTTAAATATTAATTAATGATTTTTTTTTAAAGAGCTGCAAAACATTATCATGTATTGTATTGCCCTGTCCTGAATCTAACTGAACATTTTAGAAAACATATCAGCAATTAAATTGCCATGACCCTTTCACACATATTTTCGGAATATCAATGTGACTTATTTTATTGCAACCTTTAATATTTGGCCAAAGTTAGGGTGAAAAATACGTTCCTAAATTATTCACAAATTTTAGCAAGGCAAAACAAAAAATATATATTCCAAAAATTAAGTGACTACTAGAGGGCTTTTAATAAAAAGTTACGAGGCATACTACCACAATATCCCAGAATAATGAGAATTTTTATTCATACCTCAAAGAATAGATGTGTTTAATTCATTCTTAAATATATGTACTTTTCCATACTGTTTAGAATTCATTAAAATTAGAACATAGAATATATAAAGACCACCAAGTTTCCTAAATGATTTTTAAGACAATCAACATCTGCATTTTATTTCCATTTGAAGGGTGATTTGATTTGATTTGGCTTTGAGGTAGGTGCTACAGCTAGGTGCCGGCATGACCTCAAATGATCACAGAAACCAAGGCAGAGATAAATACTAGAAACACACCAAAAGACGCCATTCAAGCAGGAGAAAAGGATCAAACCCAGAGACAACGACCACAAGTATTAACAACAGAGAGGGAAACCACTCACAGAATCTCACGGAGTAAAACTACAGTGCCCAGTAAACCATTACCAAAAGTTTACTCCATTTGAAGGGAACAAACAGCTGATGTGAATTTGAGCAATAATAGATGAGTCATCACTGTATGTTTATTGAAAACACCTAATTATTGTTTTAATTAATTAATTTAATTAATTAAAACAATTAATTAAAACAATTAATTATTTTAATTAATTAATTGTTTTAATTAATTAATTTAATTAATTGTGTTAATTATTGTATAATTTATATGTTTATTGAAAACAACTAATTATTTTGACATTAGCGACAAATTTTCGCCACGTATTTAACTTTGATCAATTAAGGATATGTAGAAGATTGTAATATATTTTAAAATACATGGACCCTGTATTAATAAATGTCTTTATAATTTCAGCAGTAAAAAGCATATATTGTCATCCGTGAAAAATTGCTGCATTTTTTAGGTGACACCAACAGTAGATTTCGCTATACTTTTTGCCCTACACTGTTAAAAATATCGTGAAAAATTATCTCAGTTTTTAAAGGCTCTCTATTTTCCGACCAATGAGAACGCTACATAAACACCTACGAAGCGTTTTCATTGGTCAAAAAATAGATAGCCTTGAAAAACAGAAGTAATTTTTCACGATATTTTTAAGAGTGTACATTATAATTTAACCTGATTTTAATACCATAAATGAACAGCATAATTGTTTTTACCGCTGTATTCTTTTTATGTTGTTTCTGTGCTACATTGAATAGTGAATATCGATAAATATGAAATATTTTTGAGATATGGTATGGAATATGTATTATCAATAATATCCAATTCCTTCAAGAACAATATCTAGCGGACAAAATGGAGCTTAAGATTATACACAGTGATGTGTTTCTAACAATATTCTAATACTCCTGTAAAACGTATAATTATACTTATATGTGCAAAATCAACTTTCAAAAAAATTGCATGCATTATCATTTACTTCAAACTAAATAAGGATCTAACAATTCTGATCTCTTCTGTATTCTTTGACTTTTTGTTCTAATTTGTACGTTATATAAATTAAAACTGGAAAAATATAAACATTTTTCCCTTTAGATAATATGTCTTTTCATTTCGGACACATAACAAGCATAAATGTTATTTTGCATATCTAATTTGCTTATTTTAGTATATGTACTATGTGAATAATTTGCAACAATTGAATTTTGTTACGGCTGCTTATAACTTGAATTTTTCTAAATGCATTTTGATGGGACTTACTGTGTTATATAATTTTCCAAAAAAGATTTTAATATTTAACATTTCGTTCTACATTGCTTAGTTATATAATTATAGGGAAAGTTCTATATTAAGATCGAAATGATTGCAAACGATTAGCCTGTTGAAAAGATTATGCTGAATGTATTTCAATTGAACTTACATTGTTAGATAATTTTTCAGGGAAAGATTTAGTATATCATCTATAGGTTTAATTTGCTTAGATATAAAATTGCAAGGGAAGGTTCTATAATCAGATTAACTCCATTGCTAATGATTAAATTTTGTAAAAAAAAAAAAAAAAAAAAAAAAATCTATGCTAAATGAATTTGGATGGAACTTGCATGGATAGTTAGATAATGTTTTAAAGAAAACTGTTGTAAATGTCATATCGCTGAACGCTGCTTTTTTATAGTGTTATGGAAAAAAGTTCTTTAATTAGTTCAAAATGATTATAAAAGTTTCCTTTTTTTACGTTCTTCAGCACATATCTTGTTAAAAGTTATTAGATGGTCTATTAAATAAATTATGCAAACAAAAAAAATAATTATATCTAAAATTAACCTTTCGAATTTTGCGAAATTTACATTCTACATCAGCTGAGCCGAAGTCAATGTGTTGCATAGATATTTTTTTCCTTTTTACCCGACTGAAAAGAAGGGTTATGTGTTTCACGCGTATCTGTGTATGAGGATTTCTTTACACCCTCGGAACATCCCAACGGCTAGATGGGTTTTAATGAATTTGGTCTCTATCAATTCGTCTTAACGGCCCAATGGTTATAGGCTAGGTTTTGTTTTTATAAATTCAAAATGGCGGCCGTAAAATACAAAATGGCGGTAGAGACGAAAAACAATTACGCAACCTGTTGAGTGGCATATCATTGGATAGGTCTTTCAAACTGAAGACGATGTTTCATTGGCTATTTTACAGTCAGAAGCTCCGTTAAAATATTGTACAACCCGGAAGTTGTGTAGGTAGGATCTCTAGTTTTACTGCAACTCTAACTATCATAGACATCTATAGACCTCATCAAAATAGTATTTATGGATAGGAACTAACAATTAAATACAACTTAAAAGTCATCAATACAGGTAAATAAAAAAATAGGCAAGTAATATAAACAAGTAATATAAAAAAAAAAATGTTGAGTAAATTCCTACTTAGGTCAATAAGGATTTTTTTTCTCCCATTCTTCTTTCCTCTTGAGTGCGCTTAAAATGCCTAGATCAAGAAGAGGGCTGTCTTGGTCTTAAAATACCTTGATCAAGACGAAGACACTATCGATTATCGAAAAGTAATTAATTTAATTTAATTAATGAATTAATATTTAAAAAAAAACTGGATTAACATTGAGTGTCTTCCACCTCAAGTTTTTTTAAAAAAATATTTGAGCTTGATTGGATGAATAACAAGTACTTTTTTAACGATTGAAAATTTGAACAAGATATATATATATAGCGAAAGTGTGAGCTAATAGTAGGAATTGAAAAAAACAAACAAATTCACATTGATGAGAAATAATTAATTAGTTCGCTTTTTACGCAGTCGAGTTTTTTTTTATTTTTTTTTAAATAATTGTTTATTTATATAAATAGTTAGATGCCTTGAAAAATAAACTTCACTAGAAAATAAATCTATTTATTCTATCTAATCATTTCACTTTCTTGCCTTTGCGAGTGCACTTCAAATCTAAAGTAGATTTTATTATTAAATTGTTATGAGATCTATAAATAAAGAGTTGGAAATCGACATGTCTTGGCATGTACATAAGTATAAAGAAACGAATTTCGTACTTGACATTTTCAAGTTTTGTTTAAAAAACAAATAGGAATTTTTATCAATAATCATTACCTATTTTTTTCATTCAGCGATAAAATATTTTTATCACTTGTAAATTTGACAGTAGATAAATGAATCTGAAAATTCGTTTTTCATTCTATACTATTTCTAACTCAACATTTAAGGTGTCAGAAAATAAATATTTTATATTAAAAAAATTGTTTTGTTGTTTTTTTTCATTTCAAAAAATGAAAGTGTTATAGAGTACTTCACATCACTTTCAGTCAATGTAAGAAAAAAAGATATTCCAAACTTTAAAAACAAATTGTAGTAATTTGAAATAAATCGAATAAAGGAGTATACTCGCAATCATATCATAAGTAGCCTCATTTTTATATAAAAAAAAAAAACAGAAATTCTAGGTAATATGTATAAAAATTATTAACACGTTTTATTTTAATATGGTATTTAATTTTATAAAGACAGAAAGATGCCAATACTAGCGCAGTTTCATTCTAAAACCTACAAATCAATCTATATTGAATATTTTCTCCGGTAGATAATGAATGTAGTTATACTTTGAAAAAAGAGATTCATGATTCCCAATTAAATTCATACAAACCCAATAAATGTACAAAGAAAAATATCTATATAATGTTTTATTTGCTTCATTCAATTTGATTTTGAACGACTCATATTACATCTAGCCTCTGTATTCAATTTCTCAAATTTTCTACGCAGTATATTAGGAAGATTAATAAAATGTAAGCCGAAGTTCTACGTGGCTATTAATCCCTCCCATTAGGCGGTTTTGAGGTAACGAAGTAAAACGTTATGAAAATTAAATTTAATTGTTAAAAATTACTACATTTTCAGTTTTGGAAAACGAAATTAAATGAAGCGACTTACATTTCCTATAAGAGGAAGACTAACTTTTGAATTACCAGCACATTAAAAAGCCGTTAAAATTCGATAAAGGTCGTTAAAGTCCGTTAAAGTTTTACATTTATCTTTTTTAATTTAGAAAGTCAGAATATCATATTGGAAAAGAGAAACTTATAAGATACCCAAGGAAAACATTAATGATTCTGCTGTATGAAAATAGAGAAACTAAAAAAATGTTTACTTTAAATTTAAATAATCTCTATTGAGAACTAATTTCTTCAAGCAAAACTAAGTAAATTAATAAAATTTATTTTCTCTTTCTCAAAGAAAAAAATGTGAAAAACTTCGGAAATATATCAACATATTTTAAAACTTTAAAAATACCTTCAACACTCTAATAACTTGAGACTTTGACAACGATTTTAAAACATTGGAATAAAATTTTCTTTCGGTTTTTTTTAAATGCTTTATAAAAATAAAGTACAGAGGGAATTGATTCTAAAATGAAACACATAATTTACAGCTTCGTGTATAAACAATTAACATATATTCGAATGAGAAATTGATTAAAATTTTAAAACGTTTGAAATAGTTACAATGCTTTAAATATATCTGTACCTTGGAACAAAAAGGGTCAGTGTCCAAAACTGAGAAATTTGAGTTAAATACACGAATGAATTCAGGATGCGATATAAAGTAATTGTTAAAAGGTTCAAAGTCCTCCCAGTATTAGTTCAAAAACAAAATATTTGTCGTGGCCAAAGCTACTTACTGTTAATGTAATGTGTCAAACTTAAATTATGTTTCCTGCCATTTAAGAAAAATGGACATTGGCCCTTTTTCTTCCAAGGTACAGATATATTTTTGACTTATTTAGGCATATGTAAATATAGTTACAGTTAAATATAATAGAACTACACAATGAAGCACACGTAATTATACATTTGACATTTAGTTTAAGGAAATATTTATTAGTATTTAAATCAAATAAATACTATTTAAACAAAACAAATAAATAACTAAAATGTTATGTTTAGCAATTACTATTAAGTAATTTAATGAGTATTATTAAGATTTATGGATGCAACACCCACCGAAAGTTCGGGCATTGAATCTTAAACATAATTGCAATTTTTAAACGATTTTTTTGGCGAAAGACTTGGGGGAACGCTAAATGTACCTGTCTTCACAGAAATATAAAAGGGATTGATGGAGTTGATAATGATTTTTGGAAAAAATTGTCGGTAATTAGCTGAGATATTAACCCTTAAGATACGGACGATTTGGACATGCATAAACACGCGTAAAGCGTACTGTATGCGCCATAAGCTTTTAAAGCCTATAAAAGAACTTTTAATTATATATGTGTGTCATGTAATGCCAAGTAGAAGTATAAAAGCGATAAATGTCAAACTATTAAAAACAGACAGATTTAATTAGAATTAATCACATGATTTCTATGGGAATCGCGACTAGTTGACATTCAGTGGTTCACTTTATTCGCCACACGCGCCTTTAAATGTTAATTAAACTGTCAAACACAGACTAATTTAATTAGAATTAATCACATAATTTCTATAGGAATCTTGACTAGTTTGCATTCAGTGGCTCACTCTATGCGCGATGTGTGTCTTTAAATCTTAACTAAAATCATATTTAGGAAAACGCGGCACGAAGCAAGGTGGCGTTGCAATTTTGGGACCTCCTTTCGAAGCGTGCTTTGCACAATACCAAGTTAAACTTTAAACAATGGTATACTCTAAAACTAAAAATTTATATTACTACGCTGAACATGGGTTTACGAAATGCAAAATAAAGTTTATAAAGGCTTTACTTTCATTGTCAGGACCAAAGTAAGTTTATCATAAACAGAATAAGATAAGATTAAAAAATGATACAGAATAGAAATATTTGATACTATTTAGGATACTTATTTCACTGAATTATCATAATATATCTATTTATACCTTTCTAGTATACACAGCTATACACAACACTGCTTTGTATAGCTTTTTACAAAATTTTATTATTATTTTAGCAATGATATTTTTTTTATAATACAGTTACTAAATAATATATTTATTGAACGGGACAAACTGTAGATGAGTAATACTCGAGTAGTTCCATGAGGTTTTGCAGTATACGTCACATGGTCGATAACTGCTATGCTTGTTGGCCACCGTTATTTTCGAAAAGTTTGTTTCGCCTTTTACAATTAATGAGATATCTCCCATAAAATAAGTCATTTTTTCTGTTCTAAAATGCAGGTAGTCGAAAATCGCAAAGATGTGACTTACACGACAAGTGCTCATGGAAATACTCACTCGCTCTTGACCTTTTATTTAACAGCATTTCACATGGATGTTGCATGGAAAGGTTTAGTTGACGCATGTAGTGGATGTTGAGAATGCATCCATGGCGATTTTTCTAAATCTGTCAGTCGTTGCTGTGACAATCTCGTTTTTATTGTTTTCCTGATTACTTCGAAGTAGATGCAAAATTTGATTTGAACCGTGACTGTCGGTAAGAATAGAAGTCTCAAAATGAGAGTAATGATATTTTAATATCAATGTTATGTAAATAAATATGTTACGGTTTTTTATGAAGGAAGTTGATTAATTCGAGCTGTAATGTGTGTGCCTTTATTGAAGATATGAATTTGATATATTAGAACTGAATAAAATAAGTTCTTATTTTTCGACGAACTATCGAATAGTTTGAGGTTTCGAACCTGCAATCGGAACGACAAATATCATTGGAGGACACACTTATCAGTTAAATTTTGTAATACGAACTAATTTTAAATTATTTTGCTTTTTCATCTGTTTTCAGTATTCTAAAATTAAGTGTCTATACATAAATAAATTTAATGTTTATTCTAAACATTATTCCTTGATGAATAGAAGATGTAAATTTGTTTTTAGCTTTTGCTCAGAAAATGAATTCAAATGATATTCTTTATTGCTATTGAGAAAATGATTCATGAACTGATTTCCTGTTGTAATATTTATTTAACTTTTGATAAGTTAAAATAATGTTATTGGATGAATTCCAAATGGGACAAATTCATGCGTATTCACATTAAGATAACAAATGGCAAACAATGCGAAAATGGTCATTGTGTCGTTTGAACATGTGGATGTATATTATGGTAATTGCGGGAGATATGGACGAGTCAAATATGTGCATAATGCGGCGTCCCACTTATGACGTAACTATCTCAGTCAGACACTTAACTCTTATGTCAATGACCAAAATTTACCCTTGTGTCCAATGACCGGAGTACCCGGCTACCTTCTGCGATTTTAACATATGTTCGGATTAAAAAAAATCGGATTATCCGGAATAGAAAAGAAAAAGATGCGTAATAAAAAATGTAAGTTATAAGTACTCAGTAGTACAGTAAACAACCTCTAATCCGGCATCCTAAATTCCGGCATGCTGGATAATCCGGCACGACTTTCGGAAAAAAATATTATTCCTTGTTTAATAACTCCTGATGTTTATAATAATACAACGGAACTTTAGGATGAGGAATTACGTAACAACCCATTACAAACTGTTTAAAAACGCGAATCTGCAAATAGCTCAGTCACCATGTCGACAAGGGGGAGATGAAAAAACATTCTATATATAATTTGCTAAATCAAAGTATTGAAAGGAAAAAATAGTTTTTCATCATCCGAATTAATCTTCTTTTTGCATTTTAGAAAATAATTTTATAGTACTGGCAAACAAACTGCTATTCGAGATTCGTTTTCAGATGAGATTCTGCCAGTAGGCCTGCAGTGCACGTTTTCATTTTATATTTGTGTACATGTGTTGTACTTATACAATATTGAGCCTTTTTTTAAATTCTATCCAAGCTGCTTAAAGGAAGAAAAAAACATGCTTTACTACTATTTTTTGTTTAATTTTAACTTCTACACGTTTTTTTCCGATATTCATACGTTAAATAAAAACGGTTCAGATTAACTGGAATTTCGGATTAGCGGGGATTATAGTGTATTTAATGTGTTAACTAATCAAACAAAGGTCACACATTAGAGGTGTGGAAAACTTATATCCGTTTTATCGAGCAAGTATGAGTTTAGACCTATTCTGAAATATTCTTAGATTTATTCGTTTTGACAACCAGAACACACGAGTGGAATGTCTTGAAAATGTTAAAGCTGCAGCAATTAGTGATTTATGGGCTACGTTAAATCCTAATCTATTGAAAAAATACATACCGACGAAAGAGTAAACGGTTAATGAGCAGTTATGTCCGCTTCGAGGAAGAAAAATATCCCAATATATTCAGTATAAACCGGCTAAATATGGGATCAAAATACGGTGGATATGTCATCAAAATAATTACTAACCACTTAACGGACTACTATGCACCCTAAAAACAGGTACAGACCGTGAAATAAACCAAGATGAAAGAGCTGTGAAAGACTTCGCCTCTCTGTTCAAGGATTCTGGACAAAACATCACCAACTCATGACAACTTTTTTTCTTCTTTTTCTTTGGCCAAGCATTTATTATAATGGAATCTCACTAAAGTTGAAACTTTGAAAGAAACAAACCTTATATTACCCAACAAATAAGGCTATGTAAATCGCGCACGTTTTATCCACAGAATTTCTAATTTATAATGACATAAGTATTTGTTCGTAAGTTCGAAAAAGAATCAAAGCTGTCATTCTAATGTCTAATATGCATCATGATAAAACCATCACAGGACCAGCAGATAAACTCGAAATGATTCAGTTTTATAATGAAACTGAAATATGGAGTGGATATAATGGATACATTATTGGTGCAATATACAACACATAGGCGTACAACCACGTGGCCACTTGCCTTATTTTTCTATATTGTGGATATAGCAGTACTTGCTACTTACATTATACAGACTGAAAATAATGATATGGTTATAAATAAAACAGAATATCGTCATCTGTGTATTGCGGGAATTAGCTGAGATCTTGAGGGTTCCAGCAATTCAAGATCAATCGCAAATTGCAAAGGATATCATACATTATTCGACCAAATCGGGAATTGAATGTAAATTGAAAAAAATCTTTGACCGCATTTGAAGCTGCCACACGTTCAGAAGCCAGTTCAAAAAGCTTTAGGCGTGATGAATCAAGAAGGATAAAAACAGTTTGTGTCAGATATGCTTGTTCGAGCCTCAAAAACGGCGCAGAAAAACCAGAAAATCATGGAAACAATGTGGAAAACCAATGTGTTATGTACATTCCAGCACCTTTTCTATTGTACAGCTGGTCCACAAAATTTCACGTAAATGAAATATTTTTACCTTGAAAAAATACGTCTAACCATTTTTAAAAATTAAATTCAAGTTTTAATGATCTAAATCTAAATAATTTATCAATTTCCGTATTTTTCCACAGAAAATTCGCTTGGGTACCCTGGTCATTGAAGACAGGTATAAAAATGTTTAACGCCTCGAAAAAGTAATAAAAAAAATTCCGAATTTTAAAATGATTATACTAATGGACAGTGAATACTACAAATAATGGGGATCTAACTTTATTTTATTTTCTTTTGATATTAACACCCTGAAATCGGGATGAAAAGCGAAAAAAGATACCCGGGTACCCGGTCATTGACGTGAGGGTTAAAGGTATTCTGTATAGCGCGCAAATTTTTGTTTCTCAAAAAACAGAATATTTTTTCAGTTAAAAATTCCTATTGCTTTTTCATATGGTTATAGTTACGCAATTAAAGGTTTTGGTTTATATATGATATATCTAGTTTTAATGATGTAATCTCGGGAAATATTCATACTTCTAAATAACCTAAAACGGCGACGTAATATCTATAGTGTAGAGACGGGCTGGGTTGTACTTCTCATGTAGGCAATCAGGGAAGATGGATAATATGTAGACACGAGAGATAGACTAGTTTTCTGCTTGGAGGGAGGGACCATATAATCTTGAATTTCACATTTAGCTGCATTAAGAGCTGAATTAAAAATACTAAGGGATAATATTTTTCAGAAAATGCCGACTTCTTATGTTAGAAAACATTTGTCTACACCCGGGGAATTGCCTGAAAATAATTTGTAAAATTCTATTAACCCTCTCGCTGCTTAATTGTTTTATCAAAATAGCTTCAAAAATTGCGTACTTAATTCCTTCGCAACGAGCGTCTTTTAAGAATTTTTATTCTTTTGCCACCGGTTTTTCAAAAAAAAAAAAAAAATCCGTCTGATTTAATCGAGAAAATGCTCCGATTAGATATGACAAAATTTACAATAAAAATAACTTGTGAGAATGATCAATGCGGGTTAATTAGACGGAGAAAATGCATCCCCGATGACATCTCAGGTTGCGCAAATTTTGCTACTTTTACGTTGCCCGAGAACTCTCGGATTGCGCAGAGAGAGGGTTAAAGTCGTTGAAGATAAGAATATGGGTGTCAATAAAGCAGCAACGATTTTTGGCATTCCTAAAACTGTTGATGTAAACTAAAAATGCCAAAACAAAAACAAATGTTAGGGATAAAAAAAACAATATTTTATATATACGCACGGCTTTTGGAAATCCCGTTGTGATACTTCATTCCATTTGTTAAATACGGCTAATTGTAGCATTTTTTTTCTTTCTTTTATATTTCTTTTATCGCGAGAAAAGGTCAAAATTTAGGAAATAAAAGTTAGCATCTGTTTTTAATTGAATAGTTCAAAATGAAGTTCTTTGAAAAATTTTTATGTTTTTTTGTGGAGTGTGGCTATGAAAGTTTTTAGAAGAGTTTTCGTCAATTTTCTGAATTAGTATGGCGAAGATTAAAGTAGCCCAGAAAGTATATATGTATTAGAGTTATCTTTTGTTAAAATAGAGAGAGGTGATGCATGTAAATGGTAAACCAAATATAAGAGATGCGTATTAAACAAAATTAATAAACTCACATTCTTAAGGACTGTAACGCAATTTTATTGACAATGCGATGCGTTGTGTGCACTCATAGCAAGACAAAAACATAAACTAGCATGAAGAAAACGAATTACGTTTGTATGGTTACATACATTACAACAAGTGCGTTGCCAACATTTGGCATAATAACAGATAATTCCAACACCAAATTTATATTTTATACATATTGTATATTAGGGTGGAGTGTAAAAAACGAAAGTTAGAGTTTTGATTTCGGATAACAGCCAAAAGTTGTCTTTTAGTACCTCTAATTAACATGTAAAATTTCATGAATTTTGAAAAACTCCTTCAGGGCTCTATTCAGGACCTTTATATTTTCATTGTTTAGTACAATAGGTTCTTATCATAAATTATGTTTTTTGGTAATCGCATTTAACATTTTTAAATTTAAAATATTTAGTGTAACTTCCTATATAATTTTTAAACTTCAAGTATTTATTTTAAAATATTTGAAACGTTATATTCAGTTTTACACATTGTTTGGTCTCATTTTTAGAGTCAAAATGAGTGCGAGTGGACGTTAATCGAGGATTGCTTTTACTAGAAGAGCAGTGGAATGCCCCCCATTTCGTACTCCTCCAAAACTAAACGAAATTGTATTGAAAACAATAGCAGATGTTATAAAATATTAATTACATACTAGACAATATATAAAGTACAGCAGGAAAAGTGAAGATCCACCAAAGCCAATTCTCCAATTCTCTTGATGTAGTGTTTTAACTTTTCATTCAGCAAAATATATGCTTGCGATTCCTGCTCCTAAATGTTTCAGATCCCCTTTTTTAGCGCATTCTCTAGCTTTCTTTTGCTCTCTGCGTACTTTGCGTCTGTCAATTATATGTGATGAATCGTTGTCTGTCACAATGCTAACATCTTGCAGAATTGCAGAAGTTATTGCTGCCACTAATCTATCAGAAACCCCATACTGATCTGAGACCCTTGAAAAGGTAGGTAGATGTGTTCTCATATGTCTTTGTGACTCTTCCTTGGGAGAAAATGCTTGTGGTATGGATATTAATTATTCACACCCTGATGAAGTGCTACTACTTCTTTCTTCATCACCACTGTCACAATGCATAACAACTGTACTCCCCTGATTAGCTGCAGACTTTAAACTTTCAATTCTAGCTCCCATCGAGTCTTTGTTTTTATGTTGTCTCTTTGTTTCAATTTACTTGGCTTTATCGAGCGTGCCAATAACCATCTTTCTTGTTGCCTTTGGTCAAGAAGAAATTTTTGGTCTTTTAGAGGCACCTTCTTTGATTTTTCGCAGGTGCACTTAGGAATTGCTTTGCATTTACTTCCAAGATGTCTAGAAATTTACTTATAGCTTCAGCTTTGTAAAACAGAACCGTCTTCATGTAATTATCATTACTTTTGGATTAGGGGAATCGAATAAGTTTCTGTTGTCTAGTATTTCAGACATAGGCCTTTGGAAAATTACAATAGTTGATGCTTTTTTTCAAATAGTTAATGCTTTTTTTCAAATAGTTAATGCTTTTTTTCCAAATTTTTTCGATCTTTTCTCTGAGTGTTTTAATTACTTCTGGCTTTTGTGGATCTTCACCATTCCTACCGTGCTTTAATTAATTGTCTTGTATTTAAGTAATACTTTATAACGGCTGCTATTGTTTTCAAAATAACTTCATTTAGTTTTGAAGGAGCATTAAATGGGGGTCATTCCACTGCACGATTTGCCTCCACTCACACTCATTTTGATAAAAAAAATGTAAAACTCAATAAAACGTTTCAAATATTTTAAAATAAAGACTTAAAGTTTAAAAATTATAAAGGAAGTTACACTAAACCTTTTAAATTTAAAAAAATGTTAAACGAGATTACCAAAAAATACTGTAAACGCGCAATTTATGGTACGAACCTACTGTAGGAAACAATGAAAATATAAATGTCGTGGTAGAGCCCTGAAGGAGTTTTTCAAAATTCCTGAAATTTTCCACGTTTATTAGAGATACTAAAAGCCAACTTTTGGCTGCTATCCGAAATCAAAGTTCCAACTTTCGTTTGTTTCACTCCACCCTATTGTATATATGTCAATTCAACATATTTCGAAATGTAGCATATCAACTCTTTTATATGCATGTCAATAAAATCTGTGTTGAAAAAAAAACAAGTTTAATCTGCAGAATATTCAGAACCCAACATTGTGTTTGACAACAAGCAAACAGCAAAGTTATTGCTCCAATAAATAAACTGCAGAACCGGGATTTTACACCGTGTATTTTTAATAAAGAAGACAAAAAGACTGGTGATAACTGGTTACCATCATTCCTTGCTCGAAATTCAACACTCTGAATAAGGAAAGCAAAATGTGTCCCAGTCGCTCGATCAAAAGGAATGAACAGAAATTAATTATAAATTACTTATATACATAAAGCTATATATATATTACGCTAACGTACGTGGCACAGAAATCGTGATTATTTGTTATTGTCTAATGGCAACGCCCGAGAAAAGCATCTCATTGGTTATTGTGAAAAGTCCTTTGGCAGGATTTAGGGCGATCGGGTTTATTTACATTTCGCCGTAGAGGAAAGAGTCCCATGATGTTTCCCTCTTTCTCTGCAATTATAGAGCTTCAAAATATCATTTGAAATGCCCGTAAAAGATCCCGACGAATGCTTGAAAGTGAATAAGAAGCCGAATTAAGAACAGAAAATCGAAATAGATTGAATCGGGAATAAAGTTAAACACAGAGCATAAGCGATCACTAAAATAGGCTTAATAACCACAGAGTTCACGCGTTGCTTCTGAAATCCAAATTATTGATTTAAAAGTTACGGAGGGACATAACTGTGGAACTTTGAGTAAAACTTGCAATTTCTGCAAAGCACTATATTGGAAATGCAAATTAATCAGCAGCAAGAAATTTAAAAATGTTGTCATGATGTTAAGTAATTTTGTTTACCCCTTCTGTACGAATCTGCGATACGAATTTCAGGTTCATTTAAGAATATTACTACGGGCCCACCAGAAGTAAGATACAATAAAACCTGCTTAGACGGAAACGACCAGTGATAAATTCCATTTTATGCAGGTTATTTAATTTGGACAAAGCATAATAACATTTTTTGGGGAGAGAGGGAAGCTGGAACTTTATTTTTTTGTTTATTGCAGGATTCCATTTTAAACAGGCTTTACTCTATTAGAAAATAAATTTGCTGGATGGTACTTTTTAAAATATTCTACATAGTAATATTTGCTTACAATTTTATTATTTCTTTTTCAATTATTACAATTTATGTTGTATTTGTAATCGCTTTTTCATCCAAACATTTTAAATAAAAAATTAAATTATTGAAAATATAATTAAATTTTAATTGAATTCATCAATTAATTTGGAATAAAAAGAGCATGAGACATATAAAAATTAAAAAAAAACTTAAGGGGTCTCAGGACTCATAAAATTGGAAAAATCGAAAAAAAAAGACCATTTTCAGTATATAATATCTTAAAATGTAATTAATTTTAAGACAAAATTTGATATTGGGATGAAATATATAAGTATGTTCTTTCATTTTATGCATTTGACAAATTACAAGATGCAGAATTAGAATTAGTGGGCTCCAAAATGTCAGACTTTTGACGAGCGGAAAAACGGCATAACAGATTATGCGCACGGTTACGAAATAAATTTTGCAAGTAGAAGGAAAATTTTCGGTCCTACTTATGCTTCACATTGTAATAATTACACTGAACCTAAATAAATTTGTATTTAAAGCATTTCTCTATTTTTAATACAAAGTTGTATGTAGTTAATGCAAAATTTAGAAATTTGCAACAGAGTAATCACCTATAAAGAATATATTTCTGAACAATAAGAAGGAAATTTTAGGTTCAGTTTATACAGACTAACATGAAACATATGTTTTGAAAATTTCATGCAAAAAATTCAGAAGTTTTTGAGATATCATGCGCGTTATGCCCAAAATACGTCATTTGGAGAAAATTGACTTCAAAGTTTCTCAAACGCCGCTTCAGCTACTGAGCGTGTATAATTCTAAAAGCCCTAACTTCAGTTCTAATAGGAATTTCAAGGAAACATTTATACCAAAATGTTCAGAAAATATATTAGTTTAATATCTAAAAAAATTAAAATTTCGAAAATTTTAAAGCTTTAAGAGTCCTGAGACCCCTTAACCAGTGATTTTACACAACTTTGGAACTGAACAAGAGTCAAGCCTGGTAATTTGCACTGTCTCCACCCCCACTCCCCTCTGTACGCACCTGCGATAAAAATTTCAGATTCATTTAAGAATACTATTAAGGCCCGGGCAACGCCGGGCGGGTCAGCTAGTTAATTGAAATTTTATTTAATATTCATGTAATGAAAGTAAACTTTTATAAATTTAATATTATATGTGCAATTATTTCAATGATTTATGGTCCATCTCTCCCATTCATATGGTTATCTCATCCGTTGTAGCTCGGGTCCAGAGGACCACATAGTAAAAATTTTTAAAAAATCGTAAAAGAAATTCCATTAAAAGTATGATCATCTGCATTAGGATGTTTTAAGAAATATCGTACACTATACATATATATATATATACTGTGAAAAGTAAAATATGTGTAAGTATATGGCTTGTTGAGAGCGAAGAATAAACGTGGTCGATCTCTTCCGGAATTACACTACATAAATAAACGTTATTCATAAAAACAATCCTTAGAAAGTACTTACAATAATCTGTTCTTAACAAATCATGCTCTCGCAATCTGACCACAGTTCGTTACAAAAATATGTTAATGATATGTAAAAAAAAGCTTTTTAAAACATATATTAAATGGTTTTATACCCTAAAGCAAGTCAATATTTTAAGACTTGAAAATGTTAAAGAAAACAGCTATTACATTAAACAAATATTTTGTAATTTTAAGAATTCCCAAAATCCTATAAAGTATTTACTCGTGTATGATCCTTTTTTAAAAAAATATTTTAAACATAAAAATTGGGGTACGAATTATAAAAGACAATACAAATATGTGATTAGATTAAAACAGTTATTAAATGCAAAACTTAGATATCGTGCTAAAATTATAAGAAATATATTATATACTAGCAGGCTATGCCCGTTTCGCTGGTCCATTTTGCAAATGAATCTTGATCAAACAAAATTATGAATTCGACCTTGTATTTTAAATTAATATGGATCTCCACCTGGAAAGTCTTTCCGAATTTGCTGAATACGATGCAAACGCTATTTAGCTATTATATTATCTTATGCTTTAGGCAAAATTCGTACTATTCAGAAGAAAATCTTTTATAGTAGATCTTTAAAGTTGAGGTTGGGAATGAAATATGGCCGTTATGATCATCAGAAATTAAAATGTTCTCTATTCACCACACTACTAAAATGAGAGATAATTATAATGATTGCATTGAGTGACCACTGAAAATTAATCATGTTCGCTCATTATTCACTTTCGTTTGTTAGTTTCTGAACTCCGAACTTCTCAGCTTGGTGCTATGTATGCTTCTGGTAGCTTAAATAATTAAATCTCTCTACGTTAAATTATATTTCGTAATATAAGTCTTCTTCTGGCAAGTCTACTGCAGTTTTTTATCTTCGGAATAAAGCAGAGTAAATACAGTCAAAAAATGTAATAAATTATTTGCACACAAAGAACTGATTAACTTTCATATTTAAAAGAAATGTGAATCATATGAAAATGGATTTTCAAAACTGAAGTGTTTGAATAAAATTAAAATAATATCATTTCCAATGCCATTTCTTTATATATATATATATATATATATATATATATATATCAATTGCAATCATGTAACTGTTAACCCTGAAAAACACCTCGATAACTGATTATGATAGAAAGATAAACCTATTGTTTTCATCTAATCAAAATCTTACCAATCTTCCATATTCGGTTGCACAGGTAAGTTTGACGTCAAACGTTAGAAGTGTTTGCAACTACATGGTTACAAATGCACCAGAATTAGATATAAAACAAAGGTGATTTTGAACCAAACTACATTCCATTAAATAAAGTCAATGTGCTGTTGACTGAATTATATTAGACCTTTCACCAAAAATACTCTTTGAGGATGATAAATAAAGTCTGTTATACAAAATTTAATAACGTAGTACGTATTGATTTTTTTAATGCTCCGAAGGATTTTTTTTTTTCATTTCTCTAATGAGTATAATAGCACGGAGAAATAAATAGGCTTTTTATATTCAAAATTAAGTTATTCGTCAGTCCGTTGCCTAAATAAACCTAAAATCGTTAATTTTTCACTAAGTTTAGTTGCTATGGCTGTGCGTCAGATTTTTTCCCGATTATTGTCGTTCCAAGTATTGCGTATTTAGAGATAATAAAATAACTGCAGATGAAAAATATATCATACTAAATCTTATTTTGTCCGTTTGCTTCATAACATACACTATATCATCATACACTCATCATCATACACTATACATATATATATATATATATACTGTGAAAAGTAAAATATATGTAAGTATATGGCTTGTAGAGAGCGAAGAATAAACGTGTCCATCTCTTCCGGAATTACACTATATAAATAAACGTTATTCATAAAAACAATTCTTAGAAAGTACTTACAATAATCTGTTCTTAACAAATCATGCTCTCGCAATCTGACCACAGTTCGTTAAAAAAAAAAATATGTTAATGATATGTAAAAAAAAGCTTTTTAAATCATATATTAAATGGTTTTATACCCTAAAGCATGTCAATATTTAAAGACTTGAAAATGTTAAAGAATGCAGCTATTACATTAAACAAATATTTCTAATTTTAAGAATTCCCAAAATCCTATAAAGTATTTACTCGTGTATGATCCTTTTTAAAAAATATTTTAAGCATAAAAATTGGGGTACAAATTATAAAAGACAATACAAATATGTGATTAGATTTCACACAGTTATTAAATGCAAAACTTAGATATCGTGCTAAAATTAAAAGAAATATATACTAGCAGGCTATGCCCGTTTCGCTGGTCCATTTTCCAAATGAATTTTGATCAAACAAAATTATGAATTCGACCTTGTATTTTAAATTAATATGGATCTTCACCTGGAAAGTCTTTCCGAATTTGCTGAATACGATGCAAACGCCATTTAGCTGTTATATTATCTTATGCTTTAGGCGAAATTCGTACTATTCAGAAGAAAATCTTTTATAGTAGATCTTTAAAGTAGAGGTTGGGAATGAAATATTGCCGTTATGATCATCAGAAATAAAAATGTTCTCTATTCACCATACTACTAAAATGAGAGATAATTATAATGATTGCATTGAGTGACCACTGAAAATTAATCATGTTCGGTCATTATTCACTTTCGTTTGTTAGTTTCTGAAATTCGAACTTCTCCGCTTGGTGCTATGTATGCTTCTGGTAGCTTAAATAAATAAATCTCTCTATGTTAAATTATATTTCGTAATATAAGTCTTCTTCTGGCAGGTCTACTGCAGTTTGCTATCTTCGGAATAAAGCAGAGTAAATACAGTCAAAAAATGTAATAAATTATTTGCACACAAAGAACTGATTAACTTTCATATTTAAAAGAAATGTGAATCATATAAAAATGGATTTTCAAAACTGAAGTGTTTGAATAAATTTAAAATAATATCATTTCCAATGCCATTTCTTTATATATATATATATATCAATTGCAATCATGTAACTGTTAACCCTGAAAAACACCCCGATAACTGATTATGATAGAAAGATAAACCTCTTGTTTTCATCCAATGAAAATCTTACCAATCTTCCATAATCGGTTGAACAGGTAAGTTTGACGTCAAACGTTAGAAGTGTTTGCAACTACATGGTTACAAATGCACCAGAATTAGTTATAAAACAAAGGTGATTTTGAACCAAACTACATTTTATTAAATAAAGTCAATGTGCTGTTGACTGAATTATATTAGACCTTTCACCAAAAATACTCTTTGAGGATGATAAATAAAGCCTGTTATACAAAACTTAATAACCTAGTACGTATTGATTTTTTTGATGCTCCGAATTTTTTTTTTCATTTCTCTAATGAGTATAATAGCACGGAGAAATAAATAGGCTTTTTATTTTCAAAATTAAATTAATCTTCAGTCCGTTGCCTAAATAAACCTAAAATCGTTAATTTTTCACTAAGTTTAGTTGCTATCGCTGTGCGTCAGATTTTTCCCCGATTATTGTCATTCCAAATATTGCTTATTTAGAGATAATAAAATAACTGCAGATGAAAAATATATAATACTAAATCCTATTTTGTCCGTTTGCTTCCTAATCAAAAACCGTAAATTTAGGAAATCGCTAAGTACGAATTTCATGTAATCTTCTGCATTTGGGGTCGTTGTCCACACAGTCTTTTTCAAATGTAAAAGAAACATCGAACAGTTAAGTAAGTACGCTAATTAGCGGATAACCTGATTGCGGAAGATAAATCCAATATCATTCACAAACCTTCAAAAACAAAGAAAAAAAAAACTAAAAAAGGGATGTCAAATCAAAAAGATCATCAAAAATTTATTTCAGTAAGCAATTTTCATTGTAAAATGTTTTCTTGTGTGGTACTAATAATGCATAATTGCATGAATTTTCTTAAGAATAATCTTTAGTACTTAAAATTTGAAGCAGTAGATATTTCTAAAAGAGAAACTGGCGATATGTGTATAAAAAAAAGAAAGAGTGGACAATATTCGTTGATCTGAGTTTCGAGGTTATAAAAAACACAAGTTTGGGGAAAATGAGATGAATTTATGAGAGAAATATTTTAAATATCTGAAATTTAATTATCTACACCATGTGTGTATGGGGAGTGGGGCAGACATTTTCACTAAAATTTAAATCTACTATTATAATATTAACTGCTATTCATATAACTTAAACTTCATTATAAAAAAATGCTCCAAAAATGCTGTCTTACATTTGAACAATCACCTATATAATGTGAACATCAATGGGGCTGATGTCACGTTTACGCCTTTTTGGATTAAAATTAAATTATTTGGCGACAAAGGTAAAACTAAAATAAAGAAACATGTAACCCATAATTATCGTCCTTTTTATAATTATATCTGCTAGTTTTATTTGTAAAGGTTAGATAATAAAAAAAAAAATAATAAAAAACAAAATTGTTACTCACAAGGAAGGTCTCCTTAAAGCGCATACTCAAAATATTTTGAAAAAGGAAATGCTAATAAAATAACTCATGTATGTAAAAAAGATTTCTCAAATGCAGCGGTAGTAAATCTGTAAAAAAAAAAAAAAAAAATTTTTTCAAGTATTTGGCGCGAAAAGACGAATGCTCCACGCTATTTTGCAAACCAATGCATTTCCTGGCCAAATGCAAGAGATTGAAATGCATTTATAAATTTCTTCTTAAATAAGTATTTAAATGCCTAATACTCTATCAATTTAAACTTAAACGGTGGATCAGTTTATTAATTTTTCTGTAAGCTTATATAATTATATACAAATTGCGTGTTGCTGAAATTATTTAATTTTATGCGGTGTCACCGGGCGGGTAAGTTTTAAGTGTATTTTGATTAAGAATGCTATCATTAAGCATTTCGATAGAAAATCGTTGTTTCCATGGCAATAATACTTTTCTGTTGTTGTTTCTGACACTAATAATATCGAAGTGAAATTGCCAGTGCTCAGAATCGGACCTTAATTTTGAGTTTGAAAGAATTTTAATCCATTTAAATTTTGTTCCAAACAGCATAATTACGATAGTTAATTTTCATTATACACAGATATAAATGTATATGACAAAACTGCAATTATAAAAACGTATTTATTTAAGCTAAACTTACCTAAACTAACTGTGTATGGAGAGTTGAAAAAGTTTTTCTTAACGAAAATTTATCATAGTATATTCAATATTATGTTGTGTCACCAACCAGCGTTAAATCGCAAAAAATGAAATTTTCATTATTATTTTACGAACACGAAATCGAGGTTCTGCCGATGTTTTATTATAAACATATATATCCTCATGAGAAGATTATTCTATAATTTTTTTCAAATATTTCTCAGCTTGCGCTTATGGAGAACATCCTTAATGTCATCTTATCAATTTTTTAGTTGCATTTTTCTTAACTTGACGCAAAAGATAAATCGCCAAATCTTATTTCAATTGCAATATTTCAACTGAGTAATTTTTTAAGCATTACGAACATTCCCTTTCATGTTTAAATTGAATATTTTTTTTTTTTTTTTTAATATCATCACTCATTAAAATCAGATTTCTGTTTTTTCTTTTTCTCCTTTTCTTAAAATTTTAAATAAAATCAGTAACAATTTTTCTTTTATTTTTCGAGCCGTTTCAATTTTTCATCAGCGATAAAGTTCGCCACGAAATAAAATGGTAATCTTATCGTCCAAAATAACAGAACTTTCCGTCATAATTATGTAACTAACCTACGTAGAACGATGTGTTATAGCTTAAAACTTTCCCTGGATCGATTTCAATCTAACAGTTTAAGTTCCATCAAAATCCATACAGTAGAACTCGAAATATAGGCGTTCGGAACGAAATTTCCATTTGGATTTTATATATATAATTAGATATACATATATACAAATATTAATATGTGTACGCTGCACTCACTGAGATAAAATGAAATAGTCCCTTGCGATAATTTCCAGAATTGAAGTTCATGTTTTAAAAATAAAAAAGATTGGTCATAAAGAAGTGTTCCGTAGAAAAGTTGAAAAGCACCATAGATTTAATTACGCACAAGGATTTGACATATAATAATATATTGTATATGTTTCAATATGATTTTTAATTATAATTCGTCTCAATTCACCTAAAATTATCTTTCATAATTCAGTACAATAATCTATAATAAGAAAATACATAAATGTTCTTCTTTTATTATTAATATATTCATATATCCTATGTCAATAAACTGTCGACTTCTAACATGTCAAAGATTTTGAAATGATAGTAAAGTTCTTTTCAGCATTTTTGCGTGGGTGGTCGTAAGCGTGCGTGTAGGTGACATTTCCCTATTATTTGGTTAAAATAATCTTTTCCCGAAAAAAAAATGTTTAAAAGAAGGGTTATAAAAAATGCAAAATTAACACAGTTTTAATGATTCTATAATAAATTTATATATTGTATTGCTTTAAATACAAAAATAAGGATAATAATAAATACATTCACGTGTTGACTATGAAGCGTATTGCAACCTTAATGGAGTTTGTTTTCGAATATTTATTTCCTCGGTATAAAGAAATACAATGAAATACGGTCATTGATGTTATCGAGATACAAGGCAGTTTTCTGAAAAAATCTTTGTGGAACCTTTTCATAAATTCTTTAAACATGACGTTTGGTGCGAGTTGGATTATATACTCTGAGGTAAATGAAATCAAAATACTGCATTTGATATTTCATAGACAAATAAACTTATCTCTAATGGTAAAATGAGAGAATGATCATCCATCATGGGCAATGTACTCATGTGAAAGAGATTCAAGATTATCTGATAGATATTACACATTATTTGCATCGGAAGGTCGTTGTTCAGTTTGACAATAAAAATGTTTTCAGTGCGGGAAACGTATTTCTCGAATTTATTCTTCTCATATCATGATCATTAGAAAACCTATAACTGAAGAGTTTTGTTTACATTGTTCAAAATCAAGTTTTATTTTATATTTTAAAATTAAATTTTGTAATTAAACAGTTAAACTCTATAATTATCGCTAAAGAGGCTCTTGAAATATTTCGCTATTGCATATTTCTCTCTATTGAAATTTTTGTGAAAAAACACAGGCTACAAAGCAACAATGGTCCAATAATAGAACATATGGGAAAAAAGATGGTTTTATTGTAATTTAATAACTGTATTAGATAAAGGTGCATTACAAGAACACATTTGTACTATTTTATATCAGTAGAAAGTTCCGTTTATATTATGATGTGTAAATAGTTAGTAGTCCATCTAGATGCATTATAAAACTTTTAGAAACGCGAAGAAAAACCTTCAGGACAGGCATCATTTAACGACTTTAAAATTTTTAATTCCACTTTTTCGGCTACTTTATTAAAAAAATTTTTAAATTAATATTTTCAAAGTTTACGTCTAAAATATTGTACTTCTAAAAAATAAAACCATGCATACCATATATGCAACGATTACATGACAAACGTCCTGAAATATTTTAAGATGCAGTGAATATACTAACTAATATTACATCTTATTTTTTCTAACGGCTCTAATTGGTACATTGCAGAAATACAGGGCATCTCTTCAAAGGTGAGATGAACCAATGATATACAGGGACTGATTACCTACCAAATAGGCCGTGGCCTTGGACCCACTGCTGAGGTGGTGCCAAATTTAATAAAATGATTTAGAAAAAAGTTTCCTAAAATTTCAGACTCCTGCAATTATGTTTTCAAAAAAGTAAAAGGAATTTGATTTACTTAGCAACCATATGATAAATCTAATGATAAAGCCCTCGATTACTCCCAGGGAAAGAATATATTATTACTATTTTGGTGTGAGGGGCCCCCCAAAAAGGTACAGGGCCTGCCCCCCCCCCCCCCTATAACCTTAAAATGGTTCTATTGATATATGATACTTTATTTATATGATGCTTTATTTAAATTAGATAACAAGAAATATTAAATCATTATGTTTTACTTCATATATTTTACGTCATTTTTTGAACTTATGGAATTATAAAAATCATTAAAATTTTCAATGGAATAAATAACTTAAATATAGCTATTGAAAATAAAGATAATGTAAAACGAATAAAAATAATATACATGGAAGAAATATAGAAAATGAAACATTATGTTACATGAGAGTTGTTCTTAATGCTTCATGAGTAATGTTTAGGAAAACGATACAAAAAGTAAGTTTATCATTGTAATTAAAATTACATTTACTAAGGGTTTTTGCTTCAAATGTTAAAATATCTGTGAACGTGTGTTACAAATTTAACTGTAAATCAATAATATCTGTGAATTAATAATTATTGACATTTCTTACATATTCCATCAGAACATGTCAAAAAAGTGTAATTTCTATTCATATATTCCAAACGCAATTTCATTTATTCAGGAGAGAATAGCAAATGCATCATTTCAATCCGAATAAATGTTTTTTTCAAATTAAAGGAGGAGAAGACTTCTGCAACAAAAACTTTGAAATATTCCTAAATGGTTACAGTTATTAAAAATGTTCAACTGTTTTATGTTATGGGAATCTAACATATTTTTCTTATAAATATGTAAATATAATTTATATTAAGCGGATGATTGTACATTCAATACGAAAATGTATGGGCATGTCTGATACTTTTAAACATAAAACAGCTTTGTTTTAAAATTGAATAATGACCAAAACCTATATAAAGAATTTTTTACACTTTTCAAATATTCGTTTACTTTAATAAAACAGCGCCGTATTTCGGAAATACTATTTTCATATTAAAAAAATATTTTTTTTTCGAATTTGACATAAATGTCCAACGCATGTTTCAAAACAATTAGTTTAAAATATTAAAATATGCTCTAGAAAGGCCCTTTGCTGTATTAAGGTAAATTAGTGTTTATTTAGTATATAAATATTTAAATTTAAAGTTATTGTTTTCAAACAATTAAGTACCAAACTAATGTATGTGGAAGATGTCAGAAACTCTATCGACCTTTATACAGAAGCGTAAATACAATACAGAACATTAATTTATACACGCATGGTGTATAAATGATTTGTGAGATACATAGTTCATATAAGTACTATTTGTACGGTTTGTAAAATCCTATTGCTTTGTTTCCTATTCAAAATTAGTGTTGTCTCGGTACTTTAATGAGTATATATAACAATTTCATTGCTCTTCATATAAACGGATATTTACATTTTGTTTCTCATTATAATTATTCATAATAAATTGAAACGCGCCATATACATACTTTTGCATAAGAGATAACTTTGGTAGTTAATATTAACTATCTGTTCCTATTAGAATACAGTAAAACATTGCTTTAACAACATTATACTTTTCTCTTCTACAGGTAATAAAATAATTTTGCAAATCCATTATAATGTTTTAAACTTTCAGATTCTCAAATTAGATGACACTTCTTCGTTAATTATTTAAAACTAACGTGAAACATTTTTCGACATTATGGTTAAACACTGTTTATGTATATATATACTTCTTTAAATCATTTATGTTAACTAAGGTATAAAACAAAAAGACACGAAATTATTTCTGAAAAATTCATGATCATAATTATATGAATGGTGAAATAAGTAAATATTTAACTGCTAATTGATATTTGAAAACAAATATCTTTTTCTATAAAATATTTTTTCTTAAGCTTTGAAAAATAGAGTACTTAATTTTCATTCAATATTTGTTTACACATTTATGAAGTGTATTTATATAAATATAATCAACAAAGATTTAAGCATTAGTACTTGATATTTGATAATTAACTTGTTACATGAAGAATTTTAAGACTAGTTAGTTCGGTGTTTCTCACAAAAATATACTGAGATAATTGAATATAACAATATTTCTTTTTCTTTTAAGGTTGCATGTGACATGTTCACATGTGTGATAAAAGTATATCCTATAACATAAAATATGTGACAGATTTTTTAAAAAAATGTATATAATGTATAATTAAAATAAGAAAATTCTTTTAAACACAAATTATTTATAAAATTTATTACCACATAAATTTAAAAGTAAGGCTAACATTTATCATTTTGAATATGCATTTATCATTTTAAACATAGCAAATGTTTTATTTATTTATTTATTTATTTTTACTATCCCCAATATGATAATTAAAAAGCACATGGTATATAATATTGATAGGTTAATAGGATAAAAAAAAATCCATATTATTGTCTTTAATTGGTGTTTCATTTATTGAAGTTGCTTTCTTTTAGGATATTTTCTTGTAATTTGTGAATTGGTTGAAATATATTTTACTTATTTCACTATTTCCGAAATATGAGTGATTCAGCTGATTGCATATCGGTTATTGTAGGATTTTCTGTGTTTATTTTTTTATAGTTATAATAATTTTAGACAATTACAAATGCTTAAATATTATTATTTGTAATTTTATTTTGTATAAAAACTTTAACAGTAAATATGAATACTCGGCATTTCAACTCATATCTTTGAAGTGCCTGATTTTGGATAAAAACTTTTAAGAATCATATGACAGACAAATTAACCTATATTTTATATGAGACAAGACTGACCTTTTTTATAAAAAAAAAACCCGCAATTATTCAAATATATAGATTGCAATATGAAATATATATTAATTCTAAGTATATTCCATAAAATAGTATTATTTTATACCTAATATTAATGGAATTTACACAAAAAAGGAGTAGTAATAAGTATATGTATGGAATTTGATTGAGATGTTTTACATTAGATATAAAAATAATGTGTATCAGATTATTTGAATAATTAAATAATGATGTTTATGTATGTTAAGTATGATGTTTCTGTATCGATTTTTAACGCTATTTTGAAAATATATCTTACAATATTATCAAGCTTTGCTAACATGTTTTAATGATTACGAAAATTTGATGAAGTACACAGAATCAAAATTCATTATTCTAATAATGGTTTGTTAGCTATTAAAGAAAAATAAATTTACAGCCTGTCTCTCAAACAGCTGAACTTTTTGATCGTTTCATTTTAGCAAATCGTAAAAATGTTCGTTAGATAAAGATCGTATTTTTTGTAGATTAAATGAAATACGTAAATTATGTGTGTAGGAAAGCGAGCTTACTATACATCATGAACGTAATTTTTTTTCTATGTATGAAATTCAGTGACCATCAGTTCGAGGATAATAAATGAAATATAACTCACAGCGGATTGTGGTTGAGAAACTACAATCCAGATCTCACTATTGGCCTGAAAATGCAAAACTGTTAAAATACCAAATAACTTCACCAATTTGTTTTATATTGTAAAGTGATCAAGGCAGTAAAAGTCTATGTACAAAATGAATACAGTATCTGTAGCATCAAAAGCGCCTGCTCACATCAGAGATAGGCAATCACGTACTCGAATGCCTTACGTGGATATACTAACAATCAAAATATATGTACAGGGTGTCCCACAATGTACGCAGCGTCTGATCGGATAGAACACGTCAATATGGGTATTTTGAATGGTAACATGTGGGGTCCCCGAATATAGCGTGATAGTGTAAGAAAAGTGTGAAGCTTGTCATATGAAAAACGCAAGAAATGAGAAAAGAAGAACTCAGAAGTCACGCTATATTCGGGGACCCCACATGTTACCATTCAAAATACTCATATTAACGTGCTCTATCTAAATCTGTACAAATCAGACGCTGCGTATCAAGTGGGACACCCTGTATTTAATTCCATTTGCAAATTGTATATAGGATATCCTTAATTTGTGATAACACACTGCTGTAGGTAGGATAGATAACTGTAGGTGAGATTATCACACGTATAATCACACGAGGAATATTGAAAAACTTCCGTTTAATGATATCTTCGAAGTAAAATCCGTTCCGAAACAACTTTCACAGATTTTGTGTTTACACCTTGGATATTAAATAGTTACACAGCCGGAAATATGAAAAAGTGAGTTTTGGTTTTACTTCTATAATGCGAAAAGAAAAGTTCTAAGATTTGAAACTACTACCAAAGTGATAGTGTTGCCCATGTGAACTATTAGTAGCTATTATTTCATCCCATCTAATATATTGCCTTTTTAGTTTAATAGGTGCCATTCGAAAGTAATTTATATTTCCTAGATGATTAGGTCTTATTCGACATATAAATGCTTTGGCTGACTTTTAAAAATATCGAAATAATTTATCTTTAGTCGCAATTGATAGCGCTTGGCTGTCGTTCTTTACCAAACTATTTACCTCATACAATAAAACATCAACATCGCAAGTTCTTTTTTCAATTTTTTAATTGGATTGTTTCATTAAGATTCTTTTTTATTACAATATCATGTATTAAAAAGGTTGACAGAAGTTATGTGCGAAAGGAATCCTAGAAAAGGACTGGCTGCCATTCTTACTGAGTTCATGCTCTGTTTTCTGTTCGATATAGCTAAATGTTTCAGAATGCCCTACTTATTATAGAGAGGAATTTTAATTTAAACATTGGTTACAATCTTTTTGCACCATGATTTCTCTCATTTGTATTTAATATTAATAATTTCAAGTTTAGGATAATTTTAAAAAATGAAACATGTTTACATCCTATAATTCTTTTAAATATTATAAAATTATTTTGAATGTATTTTTTTTATTGATATTTTTATTCATATTATGAAAATCTATTTTTATTCATAGAAGTAACTTTTAAAGGAAGAAACAAAATGGCTGATGAACATTTCTATATTCATAAGAGAAAAATAAGTAATAATATGTAGAAATTAAGAAATATGAACTAAAGAGATACTCTAACTTTAAATGGCGTTGACACTATATTATTTAAAAATGGAAGATATTTACCATTTTTGCAAACCTAAATAAACGAACGATGATGAGGATAAAGACAAAGAATTACATAAGGGTAATCTTTGAGACAAAAAAAAAAATACATTCATCGTAAAAGAACAGAGAGTAATGCACTTTTCACAAGAAATAATATTCCTCTCTTTTATAGGCACGTTTTCTTTCTGAAAATGCAACCAGTGAATATAATTTCAACCTTTTTAGGTAAATCCTCTTTTTTTAAATAATGTTTCTGTCTAGTTAATTTCAAGAGTGATACATTGTCATCTTTTAAACTTATTGTATTACCATTTTCAATCTTGGAAGCTAATGACTACTTTTTTTACATTTTATCTATATTCTCTGTTTTTCTGTGTAGTAAGGATGGTATATAGTAATTTTTTAAAGACTTATTTGCAATACAATGGCTTATTAAAATAATAATATTTGTTTGTCTGATTACAAAATAAATTACACGAAATGTCATAGTTTTTTTAAATAACAAAAATAAATCAAATTGTTGGTTGACAAATACCTTTTTACAGATAATTATTTACTCTACAGATTCAGACAAAGTAGGCTGCATTATATGGGGAGATCTTTGTCAGGGATCCTGATCCGTAATTATGAAATGTTCGGACAAAACCACGGAAAACTCCAAACTGACATTTCTTCGAAAAAAAACACTCCCATCTTCCAACATTCAGAGCACAGCTTAAGTCATTATGCCGTTGACTGATTACACGAGAGGGGAAAAAATTTAATTCCCTCATTTAAAACTAAAAAAAACTAAAAAAAAAAAAAAAAAAAAAAAAAAAAAAAAAAAAAAAAAAACCCGCAAATGGTGATTCTAAGTTTTTGTTGAAAGTGACAACTTTTCTGTTAAATAATGACCGATTTCTAAGTATGCCCAAACATGTAATGGTTTTAGCCAATTTTATAAAACTAGCTGACCCACCCGGCGTTTCCCGGGCCCGTAAAAATATTCTTCAATGAATCTGAAATTTCTATCACAGGTCCGTACAGAGGGGTGTGGAGGGTGTAGAAGGTGCAAATTATCAGGTCCCTACTCTTGTTCAGTTCCAAAGTTGTGTAAATTCACAGGTTAAGTTTTTTTTAAATTTTTATATGTCTCATACTTTTTTTTATTTTTTTATTTATTTTTATTTATTTTAATTCATGAATTCAATTAAAATTTGATTATATTTTCAATAATTTAATTTTTTATTTAAAATATTTAGATGAAAAAGCAATTACAAATACAACAAAAACTGTAATACTGAAAAAGAAATAATAAAATTGTAAGCAAATATTACTATATAGATTTTTTTTAAATGTACCATCCAGCAAATTTATTTTCTAATACAGTAAAACCTGTTTATAAAGGAATCCAGCAATAAGCAAAAATAAAAGTTCCAGTTCCCCCTCATCCCAAAAATGCTATTATGCTTTGTTTAATTTTAATAACCTGCATAAAACGGAATATATCACTGGTCGTTTTCGTTTCCAACTAAGCATGTTTTATTGTATCTTACTTCTGGTGGACCCATAATAATATTCTTAACATAATTTGTATCGCAGGTCCGTACAGAGGTGGGTAAACAAAATTACTTTAACGTCATAACTACATTTTGTAAATTTCTTGTGCTGATTAATTCGCATTTCCAATACAGTGATTTGCAGAAATTGCACGTTTTACTCAAAGTCCCACTGTTATGCCCTGGAACGTTTCAATCAGTAATCTTGATTTCAAAAGCAACGCGTGCATGCTACGGTTATAAAGCCCATTTTAGCGATCGCTTATGCTCTGCGTTTAACGTTGTTCTCCATCCAATCTATTTCGATTTTCTTTTCTTAATTCGTCTTCTTCTTCACTTTCAATCATTCGCCGAGATTCGCCGAGAACGGGCAATTCAAATGATATTTTGAAGATCTATAATTGCAGCGAAAGAGCGAAACATCATGGAGCTCTTTCCTCCACGGCGAAATGTAAATAAACCCGATCGTCCTATATCTTGCCAAAGGACTTTACACAATAACCAATGAGATGCGTTTCTCGGTTGTTGCCATTAGACAATAACAAATAATCGCGATTTCTGTGCCACGTACTTTAGTTTAATATATATATAGATGATTACTAATTCAGAATTTTTTTTAGACTAGACGATTATTTTAAGAAACAATTCAGTTTCTTTTCGGAATCTTTAAAATGTTCAATTATCATAAGATGTATATATGAAATATATATGTATCTGGAATGTCACATTTACCTTGTATTATATCAAATTAAAAATTAATAATCTTACTAAAAAGGTGCATTTAATTACTCAAACGATGTCAGAATATAGAATTTATTTATTATATTAAAAAAAAAAATAAGATATAAAATTTTAATATCACACGACGAGTTCTTTTGATTACGACGTGATCATCTTGAGGGCTGGTCCGAGTAAGCCCTGACGTTGTTGAGTGTTTAAATCTATTTTTTTTTTTATGTAATATCAACATTTATATATTGATATAACAGACTCATCATGAAGTATCAAGTTGTGATCGAAAGTACTTGGAGTGCGATATAAAAGTTTTAAATTTAAATTTTTTTGTTTATATATAATAACAACTTTTATAAACTGTAACATATTTTATGTAATTAAATGTTACTTATTAGCAGGATTGTTAGTTTTAATGTAATTAATATTTTTTATCTTATTATCCTGACAATAATACTTGTATCACGAATTAATGATTATGAAAATAGAAACGGCATCAAATGGTCAAAAATATAATTTAAATTATAAAAAAACAATTGAAATACAGTAATGTTAAGAGAGAGAAACAACGTGTAAAGATACAATTATAAATATGTTTTAAAAGCATACAGCTGTTTCGAAACCTCTAAGGTTTCATCATTAGGGCTTAAAAATGAAAAGTAAAATTAAAACTCTGAGTAAAGTGGGGGGATAGAGAGCCAGAAAGGCGTTCTACTGTCAACAGCGAAATGTGACATACGGCTGACAAAGAGCCACTGAGTCAATCTCACGTGCATACACATTAGGGTGGGCCGAAAAAAACTTTTTTTTTGATTTTCGATGATGGGTAGTGCGGAAAAGTGGCCACTAGTGGCACCAAGTTCACACAAAAAAATTGAGATTTTTAGGACAATTCCTATATTTGCCGCTTTTGGCTTGAAGTTTTGCTAAAATGCTGATTTTTGAACTTTTTTAGCAAAAATTTTAAAAATGCTAAATTAAACTTATTTTAATCGTATTTACTTGAAAAGGCATATTTAATGTTCCAAATGTATAAATAAGCTCTGATAACGTATTATTTAATTGCTATGTGTATTCTAAATTAGACGATTTATATAGCCTTTTCGCGTTTAAGTGAGCAAAAGTTGCATGTATTGTTTGAATCTTTCAACGGTTTCTCTCTTTTGTTTTGTTTATGTCCCTTGGTCTTCCTTATTTTTCTCGATGCTTTAAGGGTCATATATTTGGGTGACGGACAGCAGAATCCCTCAGAAACAGATTTGGAAGGAGAGAAGGGGGTGAGGCAAGGACTTAAGGGTCCTGTCCCTGCCGCCGAAGACACTCACGAGCTAATGCTAATTCTATGGTGAGGGATTTTTCTAATATCTCGTTTGCATTTCGACATTTTTAAATAATTTTTTTTGCATTGGATAGCCGAGGTCTGTCTCTACAGCGCACCTTGGTTACTTTTTCGATTTTGGTCGCAGATATTTTTAATAAAGTTGCTTTCATTTTCAAAACCGGTTCTGAAAATGAAAGTGTCATTCTAAAAAATATCTGCAACCAAAATCGAAAAAGTAACCAAGGTGCGCTGTAGAGACGAACCTCGGCTATCCAATGCAAAAAAAGTTATTTAAAAATGTCAAAATGCAAACGAGATATTAGAAAAATTCCTCCCCATAGGATTAGTATTAACTCGTGAGTGTCTTCGCCTGCAGGGACAGGACCCTTAAGCGAACGCAGTGACTCATCGTGATGTTGGGGTAGTGAAGGAGGAAATACAAGAGGGGAGAAAGTGCGACAAGGGATGCTTATTATTTTCAGTGCTCAGTTTCCCTGAGACATGGCGGACGCTGTGTGAGACAGGAATATGTGTTTAGGAGTGTTTGGCTTTGAAGGGCCTGGTTCAAATTCAGATTCAGTCGAACTGCTCGCTTGAAAACTCCCACTACTTGAATCTTCCAACAATATAACTGTCTTCCATCTGGATCTAACTCCACTCGTTGAAGGCTTTGTCGCAGAACCACTATTCCTCGTTGAAATTGTATACCTTTTCATTTTCCGCGATATTTTCTTTGCAAGAGTTTTGCTTGTTTTTAAATCAATATTTCCTATAAACATTTTTTGAACAGTTCTTTGATCCTTCAAGAAATTCACCTCCCGATGTGGAACTTTACGTCTGATGTCGCAGCTACAATTGTTCAAACCTCTACACTTACAAGCTGCAATGTCATAGAGAGAAGATTCCGCATTTAGTACGAAATCTTTGCGGATCGCCTTGCCTTTAACGCCCGTATGATTACAAGATTTCTCCAATGATCTACACTCGTTGTAATAGATTTTAATCTTTCCGTTAATTGTTCGTTGGGAAACCACTGGTATGGAAGATTTTATCCAGATTTCGGAAACTTTTTCACCTACCATTTTAATAATATTATCCACTGGTTGAAGATAAATATCTCGATTTTCTTCTATATCGCTTCGCAACCAATAGTAGTGGCGCATGATGTCAGCAATAGTTGGCAATTGCAAGTCTTTCAATTTGCACGGTGCCCCAAAATGGCTACTTTTCACGCTATCACATGTCTTACATGATCACGAACTTTCGCACTAGCCATTTCTAAACTCGTCGTAATAAAGCGCACAAAACACAGTAAAGGCAAGTTAAAGGATCCAAAAAGCAATGTACTGCACGAGAAAAAGGTTTTAATTTTACACTGAACAAATGTCACAGGGAAACCGAGCACTGAAAAATAATAAGCATCCCTTATCACACTTTCTCCCCTCTTGTATTTCCTCCTTCACTCCCCAAAATCGCGATGAGTCACTGCGTTCGCTTAAGTTCTCGCCTCACCCCCTTCTCTCCTTCCAGATCTGTTTCTGAGTGATTCTGCTGACCGTCACCCAAATATATGACCCTTAACGCATCGAAAAAAATAAGGAATACCAAGGGACATAAACAAGACAAAAGAAAGAAACTGTTCAAAGATTTAAACAATACATGCAACTTTTGCTCACTTAAACGCGAAAGGGCTATAAAAATCGTCTAATTAGAATACACATAGCAATTAAATAATACATTATCAGAGCTTATTTATTCATTTGGAACATTAAATATGCCTTTTCAATTAAATACGATTAAAATAAGTTTAATTTAATATTTTTTTTTAATTTTGCTAAAAAAGTTCAAAAATCAGCATTTTAGCAAAACTTCAAGCCAAAAGCGGCAAATATAGGAATAGTCCTAAAAATCTCAAATTTTTTTGTGTGAAATTGGTGCCACTAGTGGCCACTTTTCCGCACTACCCATCATCGAAAATCAAAAAAAAAGTTTTTTTCGGCCCACCCTAATACACATCGAGACCAATCAAAGTCGCCAAATTGCTCCGGAAGAGTTCAAACTGTGAGGAGGAAAAAAGAGGGGGTTGAAGAGAACGCATTATTGAAAATTAAACTATATCTTTTAAAAATTGGGCTGGATAAATCATTAATTAAACTGTTTGATATTTATCCATATGTGATAAGCTTCCCAGAAGTCAAGATCGTAAATTAAAGAGCATTTCTGTATCATGTAGGCTTCGTAAAATTTAAAATTATGGTTGTTGAACCAGCAGTGGTTGGCATCAGCTGAACGTTATCACAATTTTTCGATACGTTATCGAACATTTTCGATACGTTTAATGTTTCGATTTATTCGACAAACGATATCACAATTTTAATTTTTAACACAAGTTTTATGCTCCCCCAAACGGTCTCTCTCTCCCCCTGGTACTCGGAGTTTTAATTTTACTTTTGATTTTTAAGCACTGATGATGAAACCTTAGAGGTTGTGTAACAGCTGTATGCTTTTTAAACATATTTATATTTGTGTCTTTATACGTCTTTCCCTTCCTTAATATATCAGCACAAAGTACAATCCTTCCTCACTTTTTAAATATAGTAATATTCTGTGAATAATTAAGCAGAGCATAAAACTTGCATGCCATATAGCAAGCCGACCGCCGCACCTAAATTCTCGTGAGCCCTTATACAATACACGTGCTCCAGGTGGAACGTTTTAGCAAATAACGCCATGGACATACACGCTATCAGCTAAGCAAAATACACCACCCAATGTGCACAATAAGTACTGAATCACAAATACGCATAGATACGCCAGGTCGTCCAAAGACTATCGCATAAAAACTGTTTCGGGGTCGAACTTGTGGATTCACAGAATGCTCCGAGTAAACAAGACACCTTAATGAGCGCCAGTTCCAGAACTGGATCCTGTGGGCAATCACAAGAATCCTTTTCTTTACCAGAGTCTTCATATATATAAATTCAAACTAGGATCGACTTTTCCGTTAAAAATTGAAAATTGAAAATAGAATTATCGTTTGCGGGTCTGGGAAATCGCTAATATGTTTTGTTACACATTTCTTCAGATAAACGTCCACCATTTGGACAAAAAAGTCAAAATTGCCCTTTTTGTGAGTTTTAGACATAGCTCTAAGACTGTATATTATAAAACTTTTCAACAATTATAATTATGATTTATAGATATGCTGAAAAATGTGGGACACCACACCGGAATGTAATTTGCAGTCTCAATTTCATTGTTACCTTTTAATAATATTTTATTTTTGGCTTTTTGTTTTACAAAACTCAAAAACCAGTTTGAAATACATCTAATTGTAAAATAAATAACGTCTGCAGTAATATATTTTGTTTACATTTAAAAAATTTCCATGAAACTGACAATTGCAATTTATGCAAAATTCATAATGTTTTTGAATTCGTATAACCTATCATCATAATATTTATATTCGCCATTTTTAAAAACTGAATTCACAATATTTATCTATTATGAAATAAGGCGAAAATTACTATTTCAAAATAATTATGCTGAAATTCATGGTATGTAAAAAATATATAATATTAACTTTTTTTTTTTTTTGAGTTTTCGCTCTTTAATTATAAAATAGTCTTATTTGAGTTGTGAAAATACAGCTCCTTTATTTCATTATGGCTATCTCAAAAATTTTACTTTTTTAATAAATAATATTTAAATAATTTAAAAAGTTTTCGGCAAATATCCATATCCTTAAATAGTTGAAATAAAACAACGTATAAATAAGGGAATATGACATAATTTAACCAGTGATACATATATACACAATTTATTATTATTTTTCCTAATATTTCTCGATTATAATTAAATTTATCCACAATATAAAATATCGAATAAATAACTCTAACCGTATATATATATAAGAAAATATTATATCGTATTTGCTTCTTGAAAGATATCAGATGTCTTTTGTCTTTAGAAAATGTTTTATAGTTTTATATGAAGTTTCCTGTATTGACTTCTGTATTTCTGTATTTGAAATTAAGTGTTTTAACACTTGAGCGCCCGGAAAGAGTCGATTCGACTCCGACCATGTGATTAAATGTCAATTGGAAGCAGAATTGTTTTCATAAAATAAGTTATTTAAACCACGCAGATATACGTTAAATAAATCAATTAAATAATTTTAAATAAAAATTCTTGTCTCAAGTAATTTTATGAAACTTGAGCAAAATGTATGGACGTTCTACTGTTAAAACAATAAAAAAACTAAACGTGTCATATTTTATATTGAAATCTTATATGCAATCAAAAATATAATATTTTATGCGCCTTCCATGTTTAACCCTTAAATGCGGGTGTTGCTTTTCGGCAACATACCCAATTTAGGATCTAAAATACTATTAGAATAATATTGAAGCTAAAATGCCTAATGTTGCCAATAAAATACATTCTGAAAATATTATTAAATCGATTTTCAACATGTAGATGGTATTACTTGTGCTGTTTAAGAATAAATATAGATTTATTTTTTCAATTGTTGGTACTTGTTCTTTTTGTTTTGTTTCGTAGCTTGCGGAATACCCTATTTTGTTCTGCAGTGAGCAAGTAAAATTTATTTCTAATTATAGTTCTTAAAATTCTTGTGTGTTTAATATTATAGAATTTTATCAAGTAAAATTTTTTTTTCAATTAAAGACCAGTATTGCCGATTAGGAAGAAACGTATTTTTAGCCGTAAACCATACTTAAAACAAAATATGATTTTTAAACGTATTTTTTCCCAGGATTTATTTAAAAAATGAAAGCCGTAAAACATTATTACAATGATTTTTGAAAAATGAGGCATTTAAGGGTTAAAAGCTAATTTTTGCGTTTCATGCAATTTTTTAAAATTCATTATATGATAATTTGGTATGATTTCGGGGTACGAAAACGGTTTTTTTATGTAACTCTTGTGGAACACGTTCTTAAATGAATTAAATGAAAAGGGGGGTGGGCATGTTGTTAATATTTCTAAAATTATTTATTATTTAAATTTACGTTTATTAAAGTATTCTTTAAATTAACAGCGTTTATTTATTTTTATTTTTAATGTAACTATTACAAGCAGTTATTTAAGTCAATTATATGATAATATGCGTACTCGTGATAATTATTTCTTAATAAGAACAAAAGTCTATTATCCATTACAGCAAAGGAATAATTAAAGAAATATAAAAAAATAAAATGATGTAATAACTTCGATTTATTAAATTATTTACTAAGTTTTGAAGCACTGCTACATATTTTTCCTTGTCTTTTTTTAAAAAAAATGCTTAATAAAATATTCTGATTTTCATTTAATTAAATGTCGAAAGAAACAATCCAATTTTCTTTAATGCGTCGAAACTTTAATTAACGGAAAACAAAAATTTATAAACATCCCTTTGTAATCATGTTTATTACTAAATAGTTATACTCAATAGATTACGATAAAAAGACGGCATTTTTTTTTCAATTAATCTTTAATGTTTTAAGACATAATAGATTAATTTAAATAATGTAAGAAATGTCTCATTATCTTTCTGTTGGAAATACTAATTCCGTATTTTTTATGTCTAAGTTTTATGTAATATTACCTAATTTATTAACTTAATTACAAAAACAAAATGTATAATTTCTTCTTATGAAAATGAGACATTGATTAAAACTAAATAAATGCATCTCTATGAAGTAGCGTTATAATAATAATATTTTTGTTGTAAAATTGATTCACAATTTCAATTGTATGATTATTTTTCAGACTTAAAAACATATATTTGTTTATTTTGTTTGACTGTGAATATTTTATTTACTTTTGCTCAAATATTTAAATACGTTGATCTTTTTGTAGATACTCTTTAGGAATTTTTTTTATCCCTCATACATGCATAATATAATGAAAAATGATTTTTTTTTTTTTTTTTTTTTTTTTTTTTTTTTTGCAAAATTACTTCTGATGTTTAGGATTTTGCACGGCTTCAAATTTAACTTCGTGTAACGTCTTTGTGTAATATATTACTAATAAGTGTAAGTCTCAAAACTTAATTATTATATTTAACGATTTTTTCACATTCCTTCTAAAAAAAGTAAAGAAAATATCAAATTGTTTTAAAATAGGGTATTCAGTATTGCTTGGAATAAAATAAATGTATGAGGGGGGAAAATATTTTTTTTAACTTATTTATTTTTTTTTCCTTAAAATACAAAATTTGTTCAGAATTTGTTTACATTTTAATTATATGATTAACCGAAAATTGTCATGATTAAATTTTCCTTCCAATCCCTTATTTAATATACTATCCATTAAAGCAAGGTAATAAGAAATGAAGAAATTAAAATAATGGAATAAATAAGATCTATTAAAAATTTTTATAAATTCTTCTGTTTTTTTAAATAAATTTCTACAAACAAGGAACTTTTCTAAACTACATCGAAACATTCAATAATGGGAAGCAGAAATTAGAAAAAAACACTTGGTAAACACGTTGAAGTCTACATAATTATACTCATTAGTTTAGAGCAACTAAGAACGCAATTTTCTTTCACAGTTAGTTTAGAATGTTTTTAGGCATAATGAATAATAATGATGTAATTTCTGTTGTAAAAAATATATCTGTATTTTTAAATTTTATTATGTTTAACAGTTCTTATATCGTATTTAAGAACTCATTTAATGAAATGTTTAGTTTTTTATGAAAAATGAAACGTTTTTTCATAAAAATAATGTATATTATTGGAAGAGCGTTGTATTAATAAGTGATAATGCTTATTAAATTCTGTAGAAAATTATATTTTAGCATTACGTTTCACATTCGAAAAGTGTTGTTTGTTTATTTATTTATTTATTTTTTGTATTTCAATATTGCATTTATTTATATCCAGATCTACATGCATAATTTTCATGGATATGGGGAAGGAATGACTAAATATGCTGAACTATATGCAACGTCCATGACTTTAAAATTTTTAAAATTAAAATTGTTTTATAATATATTGTAAATAATATAACTGATACAACTTTATTGTATTAATATTTTAACAATTTTACGCGTTCTTTCTAACAAGAAAAGTAGAAAATGTCACTTTGTTTCCAAATGCATTATGTAGTGTTGTTTGTGTTAATATAAACAGCGTTCAGATATTCGTCCGACAAACTGAGAGGGTTGTTAGGGCACACCAAGATGGACACAAATTGTAATGTAAGATAGGGTCGCAAACCACTTATTTAGTTATAAATATACGGTGTTTTGCCCTAACTGACATCCAGTGGATGGTATTAATTTTGGCAAAAAAAATAAATAAATAAATAAATAAATAAACATTGTAATGGAAACGTAACGTTATCTACCTTGTTTTGTATGAAAAATAGTAACATCAAGAAAAATTATGGAAGAATAAGGTGCTCAAGCAGTAGATGATACCGTACGAACTGATAATCGCAGTCCAAAATGTGCAGCGTCAAGTTCATATTGCTGACACGTAAAATCGGAACTTCTACAACTTTTAGTGTTACCACATGTATAATGACGGAGAGCATGTTTATAAACGTTTCATTATAAAAATATTTTTTTTTTTTTTTTTTAAGTTATCTTACTCAATCGAGGTTGAGGTAGATTAGAACACCCTGTAATTTTTTATTAAATAAGTGATTTGCGACACCATGTTCCATTGCAATTTTTATTCAACTTGCTGTTAAGAACCCTCTGAGTTTGTCGGATGAATATCAGAAACCCCTGTACATTTATAAAGAGGAAACTGAAAAATATATTTTTAATAAAATTTATTTTTAGAATAATTGTTAAATAAGAAAATATAAAATCATTCCTAGTAGCATGGACATTAGTCCCTCGTCTAAATCCATTCATTATGTATACAATTAGCCTTCCTCTTTCTTAATGCGCAGTTTTAGAATTATTGATGATATTTAATTACGATACAATCGTATACAATTTCACGAAATATTTTCCTGCAGATCATATACGAATAAGTAAAACAAATGGCAGGTATACCATGCCATTTTTCAATTAAGTGTATAGCTATAAGAGCATTTGTATAAAACACAGATCAAATAAGAACTACATTATCTCTTTTCATAGTATTTTTAAAGAAAAACAGCAAGTACATATCATTAGTATAATTTAAAAAAAACTAAATGAAAGTTAAATTACAAATAAGCCATTAAAATATTTTATGTATATATAAAGTATTCAAGAAAGGTTTATTTTATTCGCATAGAAAATTTGCTACATAAACACCATTATTCAATGATTCACGATCAATCATTTTTCTAATTTAGCAACACATATTTGCCTTTTTTGTGTCTGGAGTGCAAATGAATTTTATGGGATCATCGTTCATCATAATCTTTTTTATTGTGGCAGTCTTCCACAATTACAAATAGATATAATGCATAATATATTTTTAGGTGGAGGAAAATGAAGATAGCGTTAGGAATAAAGTATTTTGAATTATATCTTACTAATCAAACTGTATATTACCAAGTACTAGTGTATTCGCAAATGTACCTTTTGTTTCTTTTTTAAAAAAGATTTACTCTGGAAAGTGTTTTATAATAGTTCTGGATTTTGTTGTTATTTTTCATTATTCAATTTATATATTAGTATTAAAAAATTCTATTAGGATTTCTTCAATTTCAGAACGAGACACACTTGGTTTAATATCGGGTTATATGGTAATTTAATAATAGAGTTACTCACAGACTGAACAAATGGATTCAAAATCTGTTTTGTAATGAGTAAAATATGCAGAAAGAATAATATTGTATCAAAAATTTTCCTTCTTACTTAAATAAAGATCCAAATTAAACACAGGCTTATTTTTGACTAACTAGTATATTTTTTTTCCAAGATTTAGTCTGCTGATATAAAATCCAATGATAATTCTCGCATTATTTATCAATCTTGCTTGATAAGAATATATATGATACACCTCCAAAATATGACTTTAAAAAATGATTTTAAAAATACAGAATTATGATTATGTATTAAAAGTTGACACAACTCAACTTATTCAATAAATTGTAAGAACAAACAAGCCCGAAAATATACACTGAGAGTCGTGCTACTTAAAGTTATTTTGAAATATTTGTTTTCAAATATACTTTATTGTGCTTTAAATTATTGATGAACATAGTTATTCGCATAATACACCACTGCGTATGTGACACTCCTGTCTCAAAATTATTGTTGTACCTTAAAGAATTAAATCATTAACATTTACCGAAATATTATGTTATATCAGAGAAGCTTTTATCTCTTTTAATACACTGTACAAATTTTAAAAAATGATATTTAAAAATATTTAGTTAATATAACTTGAAGATGTGATACTTAAACGAAATGTATTTTCACTTTGTGAGGTATGATTCCAAATTCCTGAGAATTATGAACCGCATATTTGTTATTACATTTTTAGTTAAGCTGTTGATATCACATCGAAGGACAATTTTATTGTCATCACATGATATTGTTTCTTTATATAAATATTTAAATCTGAATTAATGTTAAAACTACGAGTGTGACAGTTTTGTCTCATGTGTGACCTGTGTAATGCATATATTTAACAAGTGGGTAAGTGTGATCATACATCGCACAAAGGGTTTCGTTTAATATTCCTTTCAAACGTGGTTAAAAAAGCACGTGCCTCCATTGTAATCTATGCGTTATATAGAAATGAAATAGATTAATAAAATAATAATCAATATCTCAGCCTCTAATAAAGCTAGCTCTTTGAACTGGATATGTATGAAATCTGCGAGAGATTTCCCGTCCGGATGGCAAAAAATTTTATCAAAAAATTTAATATTTAAAAATTTAAATTTCGTATTAGAATAAAAACCGCAAGTGCGTCGTCATGTCTGAGATAAAAAAAAACCGTTTTTTTTTTGTTTTTTTTCCTCAAAGGAAAGTTTTAAAGCAATGATCCAATTAATGAAATAATAATTAATATATCAGCTTGTAATTAAGCTAGGATTTTGAACTGGGTATGTATGAAATCAGCGAAAATTTTTACGTCGGGATGTAAAAAAAAATAATCTAAAAATTTAATATTTAAAAAGTTTAAATTTCGCATTAAAATATCCTCTGCTTAATTTTCTTTATCGCCGATATGTCTGAAACATGACAACACCTGTCTTCCGCTGAAATGAAATATCTTTTCATTGGCTATTCATATACAGAAATTAAATTTTTACTGATCGATTTTTAGTGGATTTTTTCCGCGTCTTTCGATACCTTTTACGAATTTGTAGTATCAATACTTTGGGAGATGTGATTTCGCTTTTTAAATGGCCACTTCATTTATTACTTAATTTCCTCCGTGGTAACCATGCATCCGCTGATTTTACTGGCAACCCTTAGGAGAAAGTCCGCTGATTTGGAGAAGGTGCGTTCGTAGCTGCGTTCAAAAGGTTGATTGGTAATTTTAGAAGTTAATTAGGTTGTAATTCGGTTAATTACCGACTTTTTCAAAATTTTATGATTTGTTGTTTGATGTGAGGTATTCATCTACAAGTATCCAAAGTTTCATGTCTCTAACATGTATAGTTTCTGAGAACGGGTTCTGTGACGGACAGATAGACAGACAGAAAAGGAGTGAGTGAATAGGGTTTCGCCACAGGAACGAAACCCTAAAAATGAAATTTCAAGAACTGTTTTATATCTGATATAATTTAAAAAAGTAAAAAAAAAATATATCAAAATAAAATTATAACATTAAACCGTAAGCACGTGTGCTGGGATAAATCTGACCCCAAACATATTTTTTCTTAAGGGGAAAAAAAAAAAAAGGACGCTTTTGACCTGCATTGAACATTTAAATGTCATGCGCGAAAAGGGGTGGGTGAAGCAACGTGTTTTCCTTGTTCGATAAGAGAGTAGAAATACACCTCTTGGTATTATATAATTCCGCGCGTGTAGAAACGTTTCCTTTTAGGTAGCCTTCATTACAAAAACCAGCCGGACATTTGCAACCGTTCGGAGGAAAACGATTTCAAACTATTTTGGCATATTTTCAACGATCATGACTCCCAAACCTCGAAACCATCCTCCGTTCAAATGTTGATATATATATATATATATATATATATATATATATATATATATATATATATATATATATATATATATATATAATCTTTGTCACACTGTAAACCTTATATTTATGAACCGATTTGGGTGTAACTTGGTGTGTACATAGTACATATCAATGTCTCAACCGAGTTCGTTGGATAACTAGATAATAGATACTAGATAGATACTAGAAAATAGATGCTAGATAGATACAAGATAGATAGGTAATATATACTACACAACTAGATAATAGATTGAAAATAGATGGGCATGATTGAGAACTTATGGAAACTGACGATAAGATTAGTAAACTTGACGATTTATTGTCTCCCAAGAACTTCGAAAAACCGCCGGCGATAAGCGAAATGATGTAAGTCAGTTCTACCGGCGCGACACGAAAGGATCAGAGATTAGACGTGTGGACGGCATAGTGTTAATAAGTCTTTCTGATCACCCTGTATGCTTTTCTTAATATCTTAAGAAAAACAACTACAGGGGAAAAAAACGGAAATTTAGGTACAGAAGAACACGAATATTTATCTAAAATATTTTCTTATTTATAACTTTTTCTATTCGCAACATGATTTGTTTTTGCCACACCCGCAACAAAAAATAACAAAAGTTTAAAAACAATTTTTCCGTCGTAAATATAATTATAAATCGTTCATCCATTCTCCGTTAAGAATGTAAATATCACTATTTAGTTACGGATTTAACAAAAATTAATGTGAAATAAAACATCTATATTTTCGAACGAAATGAAGTAAAATGTTCTCGAAAAGTGAAATTATTGTCACTAATAATAACAGATTATTTATTTAAAAAATATATTTTCATAATATTAATTCCGTAGCTGTATAAAAGATTGTAGATTCGTATAATTGTGAGGAATAATTTATCGTGCACACGTCATAAATTTTCAATTGAAAATATTAATTTTAATAAACACTTAGTTTTTTCAAAATGTTAAAATTTTATCCCTTGGAAATTAATCATGTTCGTTATTTTGGTGTGTGTGTGTGTGTGTGTGGTGGGGATGTAACTTTTCCGTCTGTTGTCCACTTTTCCGTGGATTCAGCGTATGTTGACGCAAAATTCTGTGTGTGAATAATAAAATGTAAACTTGAAATGTTTCATACAAACACAAAATATTCAGACTAGCTTGAAGGAACATTTAAATACGAACTATATACTCTCTTACAAAAATAATCAGTTTTTCAATAACAGATTTTAAAAAAAATGTGCAACAAATACATACAAGATTAAAATATTCCCTGTTATATTTTTGTCAAAAAAGTCAATTTAATTTATCTATAAAATTATAAATGCACTTATAAAATACCTTATTAAGATGATTTTTTGCAATAGTTAATCTGTCAGCTCTTTTGAAACCTACATTATAGTCCATGTTGTTCGATGATTATTTTGTGAAATTGATTTCTTATTTTATGGACGTCAATTAGAGTTTAAGTATTTATTGATTTATCGACATGCTAATGCAAAATCAATGTATTTTTTATTTTGCATGCGATATCAAAAAATTTATTTCGCATTATTTAATATATTTCCGCCTTATAACAGAGAAAGTGGAGATAAATGTCATGTTATAGTTTAACAAATTTCTTGTCATCAGCGTATATGACGATAATGAGCTTTTAAATTAAATTATTATGAATGGATATTTTATCAAACATGTTACATCCCAAGTATATGTGCCCATTAAGTTCTTAAAATAAAAATATATTTTATGTTATTTATATATTTTTTTTATACTACGAATGTAGATATCTTAAAATGATGCATTAAAACAATATATCATCATTTTAAATTCAGAAAACTGGTAAGAAAGAAAATATATTCAATTTAAGAAATATGTGCATTATTATTAACTTAGTAACAAATTTAACAAATTAAAGTAACAAATTTAAAATGTGATTTATTTCAAATATTGCTCCTGATTGCAAACTTTATCAAAAACTGTTTCTGATTTATTCGTTTAAATGATATCAATATTAATTGCTCATGATTTCTTAATTTAGCCCTGATTTCAGAATATTAACTGTTTAAAAAAAAATAATCAATGTATGCTTAATATTGTGCTTTTGTTTATTAAATTCCAGCTGACATCCTCTTTACAACAAATTTTTAGATGTCAACAATTACGTCTGTTACGTTATATAATTATTGTGTACTAATATTTGCACAAAACTATAAAATTAAGTTATGGTACTTTTTCTCATACCTTTAATCCCCTTTTTGTTTTGAAAACCTTAGTGCGCAAATTCTGTAATGTCTATTATACCAGGAGTAATTTTAGCATAATTAGTAGTCTGTGAGGCATATAAATACTTTTCAATAGCTTTGAAATTTGCATACTCTAAGATTGTCAGTTAGATATTATTCTATGCTGTAACAAAAATACAATATTTAATGTTTTGCTAGAAAAGTTATCGAATACTTAATGACTTCTGTTCAATGTATGGTTTCAATTTAGAAATGATTAATTGTTCATGTCGTTCTTCAAAAATCAAATGCAAACACATTTTACAAAATATAATATAATGCATGGATTATTAAGAATATTATTTTTATTTTAAATTATTTACTTTTTTGAAGAACATTGGCTGATACATTGGCTGAAACTATTTAATTTTTCTCAGAATCTGTATTATATATATATATATAGATATATTTGTACTTCTCTCCCTGTATATATATATATATATATATATATATATTTTTTTTTTTTTTTTTTGAAGAATATATATTTTTGAAAGAAAAGCACTTGTTTTATAACACTGTGTTGAGAAATTTGTAAAAAAATATCGTTATCATTAAGTACAAAGTGTCTGAAATGGAAGTGTCTGGCTACTAGATTAGAAAAGTCAGCTACAGATTATCACCGAATCATGTGTACAGCTTTAGTTACTACTGTTATATCATACGACACTGTGAATGTTTGGTACCGAAAACTCAAAAACAAGGACTATGACATTTATGAAACAGAGCGATGTTGCCGGCCTACTGGCGTTGATGAGGCCCGCCCACGAGAACTTGTGGAAGAAAATCAGCATTCAACCAGTAAGGTGTTAGACGTTTGTGCCATCTCAATTAGTCGCACTATGCATCGCATAAACTTGCCATACAAGTTCAATCGGTGGGTGCCAGATAAGTAGACTCAAGCAGTAAGTACACACGTGTTCAGGACTCCATTAACCCCTTGAAGGGCACCGGTATGTGTTAAATACCACTTAATTTTAATTCCCAAATGCCACATTCACACCAGAATTTTGGAACTAAATTTCGTTTCATATAATGTACACGAAGAAAAGCTTTTACTTAGTTTCATATAAAATTGTTCATAAATACCGGTGTATATCCAATATTTTAACATTTTAGCAACAGAAGTGCTTTGAACCTGAAAGGATTAATCTGCTGGAATATCAACAAAAGGGAGGGGGGAATTCTGGACCGCAACGTCCCGTGAGACGAAAATTGTATTTACTTCAACAACACAAACCGAAAAGGGGATGATCTGCGTACGGTGAGCTAGTTCGCAGAGTCGTAAAGTGCAATTTGACTAACAAAAAGATAATGCTTTGTAGTTGGTGTAATTGCCGTGGTATTATCCACAAAGTGTATCTGGAAAAAGGTAAAACCATGGACAGTTAGGTGAACCCGGAGTGCTTGTCCATAATGACGCTGCTATCAAGGCAATACGTCAAAAATGGGTTCCGGCGCAAGAAGATAATGTTTCATCGAGATAATGATAGACCACAAGTGTCTGCATTCACCGAGTGGAACCTGTATGGACTAGAATGGGATATTTTGCCACACCCAAGGAGTGTTATGTTTACCATTTGAAATAAAGGAACACGAATTATGACAATGATATATCACTACATTTTGCATACATTTTGTAAATGAGGCAAATTTGTAAACAAAACTGTTGTTCGTTACCAAAAATGAAATGATAAACATAAATAACTTTCAAATATACTTACTGATATATATTTATATAGATACATATGCATACATATATATGTATGCGCGCGTGTGTGTGTGTGCGAGTGTTTGTCATTTATTATGTCATTATGTATTATTTGTCAAAAATGTACTACAATACATTTTTTTAAATCGCAATTTTTTTTAGAAAATAATGAATGTTTACTGAAGTTTGAAGGTATTAGTTTCTTTAGTCTTCACATCAAAGGCTGACACATTTTCCTTTTCTTTGTGAAAAGTCTGGATAATAAAGTAACGCTCATATGTAACAAACTATGAAATATTCACATAGCAAAATGTTACCTTTATTGTCTATTAATCTATTCGAATGTCAGTTTATTCTGTTTTTCCGGGACAGTGTATTTAATAACATTAACTTTTATAAATATTTTAAGAGAACATTTGCAATGGAATAGAATTTTCTGATTTTTGGATAACGATATTGCATCCAAAGTTATAATCAATCGCGCTCCCAAGACGGCCTCTCCAAGTCTATTGCGTACCTAATTCCTACAGAAAAGGCAGTATTTAGAGCGATTTCTAAAATGGCATTAGCGTTTATCAAGAAATTAAATGTGCAGTTCATAAGGATATGGCACAAGTAAGCTAGTTGCGATTTGAGGATATCTTTAAGAGAACATTTGCAATGGAATAGAATTTTCTGATTTTTGGATAACGATATTGCATCCAAAGTTATAATCAATCGCGCTCCCAAGACGGCCTCTCCAAGTCTATTGCGTACCTAATTCCTACAGAAAAGGCAGTATTTAGAGCGATTTCTAAAATGGCATTAGCGTTTATCAAGAAATTAAATGTGCAGTTCATAAGGATATGGCGCAAGTAAGCTAGTTGCGATTTGAGGATATCTTTAAGAGAACATTTGCAATGGAATAGAATTTTCTGATTTTTGGATAACGATATTGCATCCAAAGTTATAATCAATCGCGCTCCCAAGACGGCCTCTCCAAGTCTATTGCGTACCTAATTCCTACAGAGAAAGCAATATTTAGAGCGATTTCTAAAATGGCATTAGCGTTTATCAAGAACTTAAATGTGCAGTTCATAAGGATATGGCGCAAGTAAGCTAGTTGCGATTTGAGGATATCTTTAAGATAAGAAAATGTTGAACCACTACTAAATCTCTCTCATCCTGTTTATACAACATTTATTAGCCTAACTAAAGAATATTCTATTTTTTTTTCCAATTTCAATTGCTTTATTTTTCACTTCATATATCATTATTTTTTCTCTTTTCATTAGGCTAGGCATATTCATTTTGATTTTGGAGTTGCGCCAGTACAGGTTTCCCTCTTAAAACTTCCTTTCAAAATTCTTCCATTTTAGGTTTCACTTCAATGTTCTTCGGCGGAATGTTCCAGAACTTTTATTTCGCCAAAAAGTAAAACTGAATCGCAACGATTTTCTCAATCCGCGTTTCTGTTTTTGTCACTAATTAGTTGCCCCGTCAAAATATATATAATCGTATTCATACGTGCTCACTATAAATCTTTTCTGACTTGGTTCAGCAGAATAGTTTTTCAGAAGATCTATTTCAGTGATTTTGACTGTTGGGTGTAAAGGCGACTTTGGAAGATGAACGTATACATTCAAATTATAATATTTTCAAATTAACACCTTTTTGATAGTGCTCTATCAGTCTAAACGATGATACTGTAAATAAAGAGGTTGGATTAGAACCGTGTGATATTTATTTCTTAGGAGGGGGGGGGGACACCACCAACGATTTTGCTGTTCCTGTGATATTTATTGCGTATCAATTACCACTACAGTCTTACACACACACACATATATATATATAGAGAGAGAGAGAGAGAGAGAGATAGACCGTAAATGAACCATATTTTAAACATATAAGAAACACAAATGTATTTTTTAAAAATAAAAACTGTTATTACTAAATAATTCCCATTTTAATTCCTGTATAATAATTTCATATTCAATCTTTGAAGTTGCTAGAATTTAACTTATGTTCGTTAAATTCAAATCTTTCATAGCGGAGTAGTGAAATGATTTCGAAATTTTATTTTCGTTTTCTGAACGTCTTCAATTTAATTCAGAATTTCTTGGAAAAATAAATTTAAATGAAAATTTGAGGAAATTCTGGAAAATTCAAAAGAATTCTAAATGTATTCTGAAGCATCTAATCTAAAACTAAATTGAGATATACACACGATACACACGAAAGAAATATATTGAGCGTAAATATTTTTCAAATTTGATACTACGTGATTAACATTTAAAGACATGGAGCAACACGAGTAACGACACGAGTAGCGTACTGTGTAAGCAAAGGAATTTTAATGCCTAAATAATAACGTTAAATAGCACCTTTGTTTAATAAAGTGTCAAGTAATTGTACAAATGTATTTTAAAGCAAATTGTGAAGAAAAAAAGATTAAATCATTTAAATTTAATATAATACGTAATTATTGAAGTAGCATAAAAATCATGGGAGGCGAACTTGCTGCGTCAAAAACATTCAATGCCTAATTAGCAACTGTTTATGCTAAAGAATAATACCGCTTAATATCAACTGATAAGTAATTGACATCATATTTGGAGAAAATGATATGATTAAAAAGTAAAATAGAACGAATTACATTAATACACGGTCGATGAATTTCATTTTACAAATATAGCCTTACCAGCAATAGTAATTAAAGAGAGTAGGAATAAATGCTAAAGTAAAATTTAAACATTGGTCGCACATTAAATGTAGTAGTCACCATATCACTAATTTATCTATATTACCATGTAGTAGAATAATACTTTTAAAACATGATTTTGCTTTACCTCAAATGTAAAAAAAAATATTCTCAAAGATTTCTTAATATTTCATAGGTTCAAATTAATGCATTAGGCGGAATTTTTTTTCATTAATTTATTGCATATCTGAAGTGAACAATTTGTCAAGTTACATTTACAGTGTTTATGAACTGCATGGAATCATTTATCTTAATTAAGATGTAAAATATAAAAAGCACAAATTTGATTGTGAATTATTGATTATAAGTTATCTTAAATGATAATTAATTATAATAATTGATATTTCGTAATACATATAGCTGGATTATAAATTGTTTTATGTAAACAGTAAAAATTAAAATTAATGTATAACCAATATTTGCTTGAAGGTTTCTGAAACATTTGTGATATCTATTTCAAATTCATTTCCATAAAGGAAAAAAAATAGAAAACTTATCGTTCGATATTTTCTTATAAATAAACACTGAATAAATTAAATATAAAATGATTATATAATTTATTTTTAAATTTGTATAAGACATAGTGATAAAAGTATTTCATATAACATTATACTTCATATAATGTGTCTTAAATTTAAAGACACATTAAAATATATACACATGGAGAAACGCATAATAGATTATTTAAAAACCTTTACTGTCATACATGTTTTGCGGAACTATTGGACTGAGTAACATTTCTGCAGAATGGTATTCTTAAAAATAGTTCGATATCTAAAGTAAAATTAAAAGCAGAACCCGGATAACATTGAAAATTTTATGGTTTATAATTGTTAATAAAATGATCTTTAATATTATAATTGATCACGTTCTCAAATTTTACAACTGAGTGAAAAATGCTATAAGGTACTTGTACCCAATATGGACAGTGCTCTCAATATGGACACCCCTAATATCTTTAAAAGGAACAATTTTGATCGAGATATGGCGATACATGTCCGTAATGAAAAGCAGTTGAAAAGATAATTAAATCAGGAAAGTGCGAAAAAGCGTGTTGTTCGCCATTTGGAAGGAAAGTTGTTGTTTCGTGATGTGCTGATCGTAATTACAGGCAAGTTTAAATTCTTTTTTGATATGGTAAAATTACTTTAAACATTGAAAAATGGAGTGATTTAGAAAGCTGATAAAACATATTTTCGATTGCTATTGCATATATTGCTTTAAAAAGTTTTATTTGTTTATTTATTAGAAGACTTAGTAAACATATGTCCGATTCCCAATATGGACACCTTATGTCCACATTGGAAATACAGCAAGTGAATCTTCAGATTCACAAATTTGTAAAATATGTGTTTGATGTCATCTGAACATTCCTCCAAGAAACCTTCCCCCAGAAAAAAATCCTTCAAAAAGCCCATGCAGAAAAATGAAAAGAAGCCTCCCCTCAATAGGGTATCTGTTGTCGAAATCTCAGGTATCAGCGGTATGCATTCCTCAACAAAGAAGAGCTGGTACTGCTTCTTATGCAGTATTGATGCTATTGCTGATATGTGGCTATGCATGACATGTGGCTATGCAGATATGTCCATTAGGACTGTGTGGGACTTACCGCCCAGGATGAAGAAGTTTTTATTTGTCCATCATGTGAGGAGTGAGTAATAACAGATGTAAATTCTGCAGACAGATGCAATAAAGCTAAGCAAAACCAATTATATTATTTCATAATATTTTGTAGTAACTGAGGTGCTTTGCATGGGTCATTGAAGATCCACAAGCGAAAATGACCCCTCTTTCTTCTAAAGTCCATGTTCTGAAGATATTTACTGTGCACACCCCCCCCCCCGCCTTCACCACAATACTTTAAGATATATTTCTGTTGTCCCCTCTCCTCTAAAATCCTTTGGAAGAGTTGTTTTTCCATACACCCTGTGCAGTAGGTCAATGAGGAGCCACCTGTCCCTAATATGGATATGCATGTACATAATAGGGACAGGTGGTTCCTTATATGGAAATTGTAATCATTTTTTATTTTTATCATTAAAATTAATCCATAATAATTACAAGGTCGCTAATTTTAATAATGATAGTCAATAGCCCAGGGATAGTGGTCATATATCTTTGGAGTCCTATGATGTGTACACGGAAGTGAAAAAAAATCAATTTTCCTTAAGGTGTCCATATTGGGTACAGGTACCTCATTCCTTTTTTTATTTTTATTTTTATTTTTATTTTTATTTTTATTTTTATTTTTATTTATTTATTTATTTATTAAGAATGATAAAATTGTAAATCGTGGATATAAAAATTCAAATTAGTATTCGATTATATTGAATTTAGACATGCAATATTTAACACTAATTCTCTTCACATTTCAACTTCTTATTAAAGTGTGTGATTATAATTAGGTAATAATAGATATACATAGTAATGGAAAATTTAAATAAATATTTTATCAATGAGTAGACTGCAGATTGCTAACACTCAGAACTTAATTTTGCAGAGAAAAAGGTTGCACCGTTAAATACATATAACTAAACCATATATTCCAAAATAGAATATCATTTTATTTCAAATATTAATAATATATATTTTGAAATATTTTTTCTTCAAAATTATAAGAGATAAGTATATAATCATCGATATCTAACAGAGCTATTTTATGTTCTGTATAAGACAATGAATGTAAACTCATTTTATTATTTTTATTAACATTTTCAGTATCATTTCAGTAACATTTTCAGTAACTGCCTACTAATATGTGAAACATGTTTAACGGATTTCTAACTATGTTAAAAACCTATTCAAAATACATCTGTCAATTTTTTACTACATGTAAAATGTATTTTAATTCACATGTAATTTCTTTTTTTTCAATTTAGCGAATTTGACGTTTATATGTGAGAGTAAATGAAGCATGAAAATCACAATAAAGGATCAAATAAGTATTTTTGCAGACCGTTCCGATGTTTGAATGAAAATAAACATAGACGATACCTCAAAACTTCTAATTCTATTAAAATTCGTAATCAATATATGAATTTAAGTGGCCGTAAATATTTAAATTCGGGTCTATATCGTAAATGAATTATAATGTGACTTACAAGGAGATTTCATTTCTCACAATTGAGCATCCTAACATTTTAATATTTCAAAAATGTCGAATGTTAACAATCATTTGTTTTTACAATACAAAACAACTAACACTGTAAAAACTTTACAGTTAGTTTGTAGCACTAAAAGAAATCTTTAATCCAAGAGGAAAAAAAACACATATCAAGATGCATCCACATACTCTATGACCTCTTAGGTAACGCAAATTTTTATGTGGACAGAGAAGAGATTGAAGAAAAAAGATATTATATACGAATTACAAATTTTACACAAGGACTTCTTTACAGATGATGACACATTTCAAGTGGGTAATTGTTAACAAGAATAAAACACGTATTATCTTTTGAGGAAATTTTAGAACCTCCTTTGAATATCATATTCGAAGACATACATGTTTCAGAGATAACACGTTTATACCGTGTCTTTTAAATATTCTCAGACCCTCAAACATAGAAATAATACTTTAGAATACCTCTTTCACAAAGGAAAATGGAAGTTCCGTGAGATCATTCTACTCCCCAAGTGATATTATAACTAAACTAAAACACCCACAGCTCTCATTATTATTGTGTCTATTATAGACAACTCAAGAACTGTAAGTACCGGCAAAATTCTGTTTATTTTAACCATATCATATCGGCGACGATCACATTTGATGAACATTGGAAACATTTAAAAAATGTGAAATATTTCCACTCTAATTGCGAGTATGAAACCTTTATTGTTTTAATTTTGCCAAATTTTTAATCTCAATTCTCAAACCAGCAGAATTTTAAAATCTTCACTTTTACAACACGATAGCTCGAACTTGTGTACAACACCGGGATGCCAAAGGATAGAACCAACATGTAATTGTCTAGGTAAAAAATACAATTATATTAATCCACATATTTAAAGTACATAAATTTATTTTATGAAACTAAATTGTCAATATATACATAGTAAAAACCTACAAAAACAATTGTTATGAATATAATATAACATCTTGCATTGCAACTCGATATGCACTTGGAGAACAATGATAAGAATGGGACATATTTTTCTAAATTATAAAAATATTACATATCAATTGAGCAACTTTTATGTTTAATAATTTCAATAGAACATAGTAGCATAGGTTTTACATCGTTTTCAATTTGTCGATGTGATAAAAGACGTCATTACTCCCAAATGCCAGATTTTAAATCCCTGTCGAGTTATACTACAAGATTTGACCATTTTCCTTGTATATTGCAAACTATAATGCACCAAACTTACTTTATGTTATTTAGATTTGGTCCAATCAAGTTCGAGAGTCTTATTTATCTTCAAACTACCTCTTTGTGTCTTTTTCAGAGTGAATTTAGGCATTGTCTTGTTGAAAATTCAGTTAAAGCAGGTAATGTTTTAACTCAGGTTTAGAAAATGACATTCTAACATGTGGATATAGGTATGTTTATTTTGTATATGTCTGTAAGAGTAATACTAAGGTTGCCATCGGTGAAAAAAGCAACTCAAATCATTAGGGAGCATACACCTAATTGACGCGTGGGAAATACGTACTACTACGAAAATGTATGATTAAAACACCGTAAGAATAATTCATTACTGGATGTCATTTAATCAGTCAAAACTGTATCCCGAATTTATGAAGCACGTCCTTAATATTGCCTGAAAATATTTTTCCCTTCTTTATTTGAAGTCGTGTAAAAATATTTTAAACTTTATATATAAACATATATTGTATCTCATTTGTTTTATCCATTTTAGAAACTCAATACTTTTATTTATAAATATTTTCTTTTTGAAAATAAAGAAACTTGATAATAAGAAACTAAAAAATTGCAAAAAAAAAAAAAAAAAAAAAAAAAAAATCCAAAAAAAAAAAAAATCAAATATATTACTATATTATATTATATTACATGCATCATTTTATTTTCTGCATAAAAAAAGCACTGAATTTAAAATATTATAAATCGATATGTTCCAATAGTAAACTAATGGAATTTTTAAAAATATATACCTTATAGGCTCCTATCTTTTCTAAATATAAGTTATAGGAGGAAGGGACAGTATTTGTAATGTTTCTAAAAACTATTTATATTTACATGATATATCTCTAAAAGTATAGTTCAATGTAACAGCCATTTTTGTAAAACATAACTTTTGCAGACAGTTTGTTTTATATTTGAAATAAATCATTATATGACTAGTCTCTTGATAATTATTTTCTACAGATCGCAGACAAATTTATTGTCAATTAAAACGTAAGAATAATTGATGCAGTAGAGAAAATAAAATGATGAAATAATTTATTAATTTAATTTCTAAATTTCATTCCAATTCTAGACATCGATCCTTTGTATTTCTAAAATTGTTTTGGCTTTTTTTTTTTTAATTTAAAGTGGGATCAAAGATATCAGAATGCTACAATAAGTTATAAGATACGTTATCAAAACTTTTTTTTACCAGAAAAATCTTCATTAAATGCCACTTGGAAGACGTATTTATATTTACATACTTAAACTCACTAGTTTAACATAAGAAATATATATATATATATAATTTATCTAGCATGTTTAAAGACATAAGAAATTATATAATATAATTTATACAGGTTCAAGTACTTTTAAATATTAAACACTATTTCTGTACACATGAAAATTTTCATAGGTTTAAAATTTCTTTAATCTAATTTTAAAATTACTTTTAATGTATATATATATTTAATTTTCTGCGAAATATGTGTGTAAATGTCAAACTGAAAAATGTAAATGAGATCAGTGATATACGTGGGGATGATATAAATGTGAAAGATATCAGTGTGAATGATATCAGTGATCCATCACAGTAGTAGAATGTGATAGCCTATTATTATACTGGGAGAAATTTAAAAATATATACTTAATTTAATTAATTTTGAAACTGGTATTAACTTATTTTTGTTTATCCTTCAATATTGGATTTACTTTTATTTAAAACATTATGCACGATGTTATTTTCAGATAAGTTTATCAGAATCTTTCAGAATTATGTATTAACAAAGCTTGCATAATGTAAATGTAAGTAAAATTTGACTAAAATATATGTGATGTAAAGAAATCGACACTGTTAAAAATATGTATTATAATATAATAATATATAAATAAAAGTGTAAAAATTATTGAGCGAATAGGAATAACAAGGAATATCCCCATTAAACAATTTCATCCAATTAAAACGGAATTTTTTCAAATGCTACATTTTTTTAACATTCAACAAGAAGGAAAAATTATTCATTTTATTCAAATACAGGATATATGAAACTGTAAAATTTTAATCACAATATTACTTTTCTATAATAAATAACTACTTAGTTTATATGTAGTATAAGAGTGCGATATGAGTTTTTGAACTCTTATACTTCGTATGCTACTAACAATTTGTTGCTCATTTTAAAATAGATTTATATCTGTTTGTTATATTTACCTCTCTACATGTCTGTATGCATTTTTATATTCAGCGACTAAATTTAAACGAAAATATATAAGTCATATACAATATACATATATTACTTTATGACATTATTGTACAGTTTTTTTAAGACTTTCTGATGTTGAATATACATTTGAAAGCACAATTCTAACATTATTTTTCAATGTATATATAGACAAATATATACGAGCATAAGCAATCTATGCGTCAAACATATTTTTTATAAATTGATTGAAAATATACTGAGAAGAAATTGTTTTTGTTCATTTTAAGAAAATATTTTTCCGATTTAAAATGGATAGAAACTGTGGTTTTCATTTTCACTTTTCTTCTTATTGTAGGTGTCTTTTACTATATTTCATTTTTTATTTACTGGTAGTAGAACATAGATCGAGAAAGTATAAATACTTAACAAAAGTATTTCGAATAAATATACTTTTATTTGAATTCATCCAACATCAGAAAGAAAAATTATCCAAATTATTTGTATTATTAATACATTTGTGTCTGTTACTAACTGTTAAAATGCTACACTAAATATTCACAACTGTCGTGTTCTGAGTTCACACACACGTAAAAACTAGAACTTTTGCTTTAAAATTGTAATTATATACCATTATTAGAAGCATTGTGTATATCATTTACGTTAAAATTTTAAAGTATGCATTCAATATTTTTATAAATTTGATATGCAACATGGATTAATTTATCTTAACGCTTTCTGTGATTAAGAAAAACTACTAAAAGTATGCAAATGCACATTTTTTTTTTTTTTTTACTTAAGTATTTTTAATAAATCTAACTGTGTCATCGTTACTTCAAAGTTTTATCTATAAACTGACTTTAACATATGTTTACAATTACAGAAGTGATAGCTGTTTCTTTTAAATATATCTATCCTATTTAGCAGTAGACCGTTTTTTTACTTTATAGCCAAAAATTCAAAATCCCAAATTAAATTTTCATGCCAGCTGTTTTATGCGGTATTCATTTTCAGTTACCTTTGTTCAAAGTTTCACTGTTCTTTTCTGTTCTGAAAACATAAATAAAATTAGTAACTGACCCCATTTCAGCCCCATTAGTGGCTGAGAGGATCTGTTCTCGAAGCTGGTGGACGGGAGGTGCTGGGTTCGAACCCAATCGCGCCCGTCGGCCTAACCGTTTCGGAGTTTTCGTGGTTTTCTTCGAAACCGTGGATTCCCATGCGTAAATACGGGTTAGGTTCCCGTAGAAAGACCCCCACGGAGGGCACTCCCCCTAGGGCCTATATCCCTCGAGTTGATAATCGGCCGTCAAAAATCAACCCAACCCAACTGACCTCATTTTATATAACAGTTTTCTCAGTTGTGATTCTACCCCGGTGCTTTGATAGTAAACATAACAGTCTTGAAAACTTCACTATATTTCTGAACTTTCATTGATTTCTGGAGAAAAGAGTTTATTTTTATCACTGCTATAATGTGAGTATAATCACTGACCCTGTAACGCAGATCTATGTTAATTTTATGTTGATTTCTCTCTATATGTTTTGCACCTTGCACCAGTCCAGAAAATAATTTGTACACGGTAAATATATTTATCGGATATTTACATCAGATTTCTATATTGGATTTTTATTGCCACACTAGTCAGTTTTATAAGTCTTACTGATAAACAATTTTGTTTTTATTTTTTATAGTTGACAATGTCACCTGATGTTTTGTGTTTGATTGCCGAATTAAAAAAAAAACAACAACATAAAATTACAGAAATAAACTATTTGCTTTCTCAGCTTTCATGGATATAATGATTCATTTCTGGACAGGAAATATATAAAAGATATATAACTGATTCGATTCATATCTACTTTATATTTATTAAAAATTCGAAAACTTTTTATTGCAATTTACGGGGCATTTCTACATTCACGATTTTAAAAAAGATTTTTTAAATTCTTTAAATAGGTTTATGACTGGCTCAAGAATATGCTAAATAAGCAATTGTCTTTGGTGTGAAATTGTTTTTCTGTATTAAAGACGAACGACTTGTTTGAGAATCAGGAACTTACCCTTTCTCGAATTCAAAAATTGATGAAAAGTTTTTAAAAATTCATGTTTTCCAGTTAAAAATGATGAAATGTATAACCTTTGATCATATTGTCCTTGAAAGGACATTTTCTTACCTTCTCCCACATTTTCAGAAACACCCACTCGGCCGATCTGCATAAAATTTTACACACAGTTCTGTGTACATATGGTTATGGCTGGAACGGACGATATGTTACACATTTTGATATAATATACTTTTTATACAATTTACGATTAAAAAATACCGTTTCATGCTATTAATTAGGGTAACACTAGGATAGATGGCCATAGAGGAAAGATGGCCAGTCTAAATATTTACAAAACTTGATCACAGATTACAACATAAACTTTGTTTGTATGAAATAGTTCAACGAGATTATTTATTGCGACGTGCAGTTGTTGTTTTCGTTTATAAAAAGTAAGTGTAATTTTAATGTTATTTGATTTAGTGGTTGAAAATATGTATATATATATATATTTTATTTAGATATCTAAATTTTTACAGTGCGCACGTTGTATATATTTTTTACTTTATGGACTTTTAAGGAAAGTATATAATCTAATCTTTACTTCTAAGTCCAAAATAAAGACGTACAATGTATTGACGATTTAAATTGGGCCACCAACACTCCTTCAATTCCAGGAGAAATGGCCACATAAAATCTAGAAGAAATAGCCACCTTTGATCAATATTTCAAAATTAGACGGAGTGATAATTGAGAATTCATCGAGCTTAAACAACTTAAATTCAAGCCAGAGCAGAGTAAACGCAGTGTAGACAGTCATTACCAGCATATTATATACTGAAGACACGTCGAACTTTTTATAATTTTATTTAAAATCACAAAAACAAACATCATTACTTCGATGTCGAAAAACTTAAGACATTAAATATTTAAAGACATGCTCTTAAACGGCTTAAACTTACATAATCCATTTTAAAAGGAAAGACAGAGCCACCTCTTATTGCACGACCACACAATATATACATTCAGTTAAATCGTTACGTCATACCACACATTTGCCGAAAAATTTGCATAAAGCAAGATGCTGTAAATAAACAGTAACAGAAGAAAAACTCCCCGCATTCAGCCGTACACGAAGACTTCGCAGAATGCGAAGTGACTGACTAAAAGAGCTGGAAAAACCGGCAATGTGTGGATGCAAACGATTTTTGCTCGTAGCTCGGGACAAGGTATCGGCAGGAGGATTAAAAATAAGTTAAACACACTTAACTTGCGAAAAACTCACATACCTGCCTGTCATTGCCCCACCCCCCTCCCGTAGTTACGAGCATGCATAGTTTAGAATCACATTAAACTAACCTATAAACTCCAAACCTTTAGATTTCCAAAGAAGATGTAACTTCATACTCCTGTATAAAATTTAACTTTCATACATACAAAAGAGTTTAAAGAATCGGATGCATTATTATGTAATTACAATTGTAACAATAAAAAATATCTAACTTCAACATACACTTTCGTGAACAAGGTAACCTTTCACTTAATACATATTAGACAAAGCTGAAAATCTAATTTTTCAGTTTAAAACAAAAATATATTTCAGCATATAAAAATTTTCCATGTACACTAATAGAAGGAAAACATTTAAAACATTGCGTTACTTGTACTTTTCAAAAACATTCAAATATAAACACAATTCCGAACATTAATATATGTACACATAACTTTAATACATTTCAAATATTTAAAAAATATGACCAATTAACCATTTAATCCCAATATCAGCCTTTGAATGCATTACAATACAACATGTAAAATATTTGTTAACAACAAAAAAAAAAAAAAAAAATAAAAAAAAATAAAAAAATAAAAAATAAAAAATAAAGGGGGGGGGGAGGGTGATAAGTGCACTTATCGGAAAAAAAAATTGTGATCACAACGTAAATACCTTTATACAACACATTAACTACATTTATACATTAACCAAGTTTAAAAATATTAGATTAAATTTGCTATACAAAAAGTGCATTAAAAAAACGGTTCACATTAGCAAATACATATGTACCATGTATTCCAAACTTTTTATATAGGAATATAAGAATTCATAATGTTTTTGTAGTTATATAAACTGAAAAACATTTCGTTACAAAAGTCTTTAACCCTTCTTTGGGGAGAGGTTTAGTTAGGATATCAGCAAAGTTTTCCTTTGATCTTACATATTTGAGGGTGAATATATTCTCATAAATTAAATTTCTTAGAAAATGATATATAACACTAATGTATTTTGTCCTGTTATTTTCGATGGGTGAATGTGAAAAATCTATAGCAGCTTGGCTATCGCACAAGAGCTGAGCTGAAAAATTGACTTCGTTTGGAAATATGCTTAAATTTATACATTCCTAAATAATACGTATTACCCACAGTAAATCTTTAGCAGCTTCCGTTAAAGTTATGTATTCCGACTCCATTGTAAAAAGTGCTACGCATTTTTGTTTAAACGTGCGCCAGATAATAGGAGCCTCATCTAAAAATATAATAATCCCCCCCCCCCTCCATCGAAACACGGTCATCTCGATTTGATGCGAAATCTGCATCACTGCAACATGAAAGTTTTAAACTTTTTATACTTGAAAGGTTAAGTTTATAGTATTGCGTAGAATTAACATAACCCAATAACTTTAATAAGTAATTCCAGTGAACCATGCCATGGTTTTCCTGAAACTGAGAAAATATATTAACTGCAAAGTTAATGTCAGGACGTGTGTGACTTGCTATGTACGCAAGACATCCGATTAAACTACGGTACGGGATTTTACTCATTTCTTGAATTTCGGTTTCGGTAGTTGGCGAATCCGTTTTAGATAAAACAATTCCTTTTGCGATTGGTAGTGATGTTATTGGAATATTAAACTTGCTAAACCTTTCATATACTTCTGAAATATAGTCAGATTGGTGTATACATAAAGTTCTATTTTCCTCCTGAAATGTCACTCCTAAAAGTCTTTTAGTTTTCCCAAGGATTTTAAGATCAAATTTATTTCGTAGCTTATCTATTGCCTGTTTTATATCTTGAGGGGGTTTTCCAAACAGAACAATATCATCTACATAAAGCAGAAGAACCAAATTTTCATTAAAGACATATACACAGTCACACGAGGTTGAGCGTTTAAATCTTAATTCTATCAAAACTGAATTTATTTCAAAGAACCATTCCCTTCCAGATTGCTTTAAACCATAGATAGCTTTACTTAATTTGCATACATGATTAGGATAGTCTTTATCAATAAATCCTTGAGGTTGATACATGTAAATTTCATTATTTAGTTTAGCATATAAATATGCTGCTTTAATGTCAAGCTGACAATGTGACCAGCCGCATAAACAAACTAAAACGGTAAAGAAAAGTCTAATGATTGAAAAACTTATAACTGGGCTAAACACTTCATCGTAATTTATCCCTTTTTTCTGACGAAAACCTTGAGCAACTAATCGTGCCTTGTATCTGACGATTTTATCATCCTCGTTACGTTTTACAGTATAAACCCATCGGTTATTAACAATTGTAGTTTTGTCAGGTTTAGGGACTAAAGTCCAGACTTTTCTTTCTTTCATTTTTTGTATCTCGTCGTCCATAGCATTAAACCACTCTCTTTTCTGGGGGTAAATTTTAAGCTTCATTATAATTTGAAGGTATTTTAATATCTACAAAATTAGCTTCGATTGTTTCATTGTCAGACTCTTCGTCACTAGGTATTTTAACTCGACCTGAATAAGTATTAGAAGTACTAAAGTCAAAATCTGTTCTTTTAAAAGGTATATTATGTTTCTCACAATAATCTTTGGCTTCTGACCATGATTTTATCCTAGTTTTAGTTCCAACTATACGATAGTAAATTTCATGTCTTGGTTCTTCTTTTCGTTTTACAGCTAGTCGTTCCCATTGGGGTTTAGAAGATCCAGGTGTAAAAAGAACTTTTTTAGACGTATCTGGTATAGAACCGTTTTGGACATTTTCTTGATTAGGAAACGAACTTTGAGCTGGAACGCTGCTCATATCTTCTGGCTCCGTTACTTCCTTTGGATCTTTTTTGTGTTTACCCTCGTCATTCGTTTCTTCAACAGAGTCCGATTCAGATTCACCAGATGAGCTGTAGGTATTTCGCTTTGGACCCAGTATGATACCTCTGCGCTCTTCTTTCGGAAAAGTAACTTTTATAGTTTCTATCGTTTTACGTTCCTGGGGTAACCATACGCGGTAACCTTTAGTGAAAAGTGCGTATCCGACCATTATACCTTTCTGGGCTCTCATTGAAAATTTATTTCTCAGCTGCTTAGGTTTTCCCACGTAAACAGTACTGCCGAAGGGTTTCAGGTGTTTTACCGATAGTTTTCTCCCTCCATACAATTCGAATGGAGTTTTTGTCTGATTACCGTGGCAGACCCGGTTCCACGTATAAACGAAAGTTAGCAATGCTTCTGCCCAAAAACTTTCTCTTAACTTGCTCTCATGTAAGAGGGCTTTTATAGAGTTTAAGGCCACACAATTGAAATTTTCCGCAGTTCCATTTTGCTCGGGAGTGTACTCGTTACTGAATTCATGATGTATTCCTTGATCTTCAAGGTATTTAGTGAAAGCCGTATTTTCATATTCACCGCCATGGTCAGACCTAAGATTTATGATCTTGCGATTTAGAAATCTTTCCGCCCTTTTTTGGAATCGTTTGAAGCATTCAAAAACTTCACCCTTTTGTTTAAGTGGGTAAACAACTACCTTTTTAGAATAGTCGTCAATAAAGCTCACAAAATATCTAGCTCCTCTAGATTTGACCGTAAGGGGCCCACATACATCAGAATGAATCAATTCGAGGGGAGCTCTAGAGCCTATTTTAGTCTTTTATTATATATATTAGTCTATATTAGTCTTTTGCCTATTGGCTTGAACGAGACCCTTCGGGACTTAGCGATCTTACAATCTTCACAAGTTAGCATATCTTTTTCCTTGAAATCTGGCAAACCATGAACTGCATCATTCTTACTTGTGTTTAAAATGTACTTTGTATTAATATGACAGTATATTCGATGCCATTTGTTTAGATCACCACCACACTTTTGAGTCTGTGCTGAATAAGCCCTCTTGTCTTTTAGGTTGCGATATGTTGGTTTGCAAATGAAAAACCGTTTGTTTTAATAACCGTAAAGATTTTTCTTCCGTTTTTCGATAATAAAGTGTAACGACCATTTTTACATGAAAAATACATTCTCATGCTGTCAAGGGCTAAACCTGACATTAAATTACGCCTATGTTTAGGCGTGTACATGACATTTTTAAGTTCCCAATTTTGGCGCTTTCCCTTATCATAAAAACACATCTCTACTGTTCCGATGACTAAAACTGGACATTTAATGTCCCCTATAGCAACAGACATGTCAGTCCCCCTAACTGTTTTGTATGTGGAGAAAATCCCTCGATCTTTACAAAAATGTGTGGATGCAGCAGTATCAAAAAGCCACTCCTGTCCTTTGACAGAGCTTTGATTAGCTTCAAGCATATCTGTAGCAAAACTACTATTTGGGAAAATGCCCCCCCCCTTCTCTTTATCTCTTTACTGGGTACTTTACTGGGTATTTTTAAAGTGCAATTTTGTGCAATGTGACCCCTCATTTTGCAATTGCTACATATAGCATCACGTTTCAAGAGAGTAGATCTATCCTTACTGCTACTTCTACTATGCTGTTTTATATCTTTGCTTTTAGGTTTTTCTAATTTAGATTTAAATGCAACATTTGATTTATCTATATTGCATTGTTGCAAGCGGCTTTCCTCTAAACGTAGTTCTTTCAATATGGGATCAAATTTAAAATCAGTTTCAGTTTAACGATAAATATTAAGAACAATACTAGAAAATTGGTCATGTAAAAAACGAATAAGCTGAAAAGCCTGATAAAGATCCTCTAATGGATGACCTTGTTCCTGCAATTGTTTAATAATTGTACGTAATCTAGCTGCAAACAAACCAATCCCTTCCCCCTCTTCATACCTGGCAGCGAAAAGCATATCCAGGAGGGAGATTACTGCAGATCTAGTTTTAGGGCGATAGTTATCCTGGAGGATATCTCATGCTTTCTTAGCATCAGTCATTTCTGCAAGTAGTGGTCTAAGATCAGGAGATACATTTAAATATATAGAACTAAATGTCCCATCACGGCGTACATTATAGTCACGCTTTTCCTTATATTTTACACTATCATCAGGTGGTTTTTCTGTACCATCAATAAACCCCCAGCAACCACGGTCCATAAGGAGGACTTTCATGTCCGCGGACCATGTTGCGTAGTTGTCTGGAGTCAAAAATTCAACCTCATCCATTATAATATATATGTATAAACAAGATTAATTACTGAGATAAATATATATATATATATATATATATATATATATATATATATATATATATACAATATATTAAGAAAACATCCAAGAAAGTAAAAAGTAACAAAAATTCTTACTTATTACGTTCACTCTCATATGGCAAGTCTTATGCACTTAAAGTTCAAATATCCAGTCCTTAAAAGTCCTACATACAATCTGTAGAAGTGAAACTGTTGTTCTAATCCAGTTCATAAGTAGGTGAAAAATTCCTTTCTGTTACCAGTTGGTAGCACACGGAATTGTTATCCAGAAATAGTCCATAAAGGCGTTCACTATCATGAAGTCTTCAGCAGCAGGAACCACTCATATAAAACAGGAACAGGAGCCACAGAACTCAGCGAGAATATAAAACTTATTCCATATTACAGCTGGTATAATAACTGCTCTGGCCCATAACCAGTGAGAATTCATCGAGCTTAAACAACTTAAATTCAAGCCAGAGCAGAGTAAACGTAGTGTAGACAGTCATTACCAGCTGATTATATACTGAAGACTCGCTGAACGTTTTATAATTTTATTTAAAATCACAAAAACAAACATCATTACTTCGATGTCGAAAAACTTAAGACATTAAATATTTAAAGACATGCTCTTAAACGACTTAAACTTACATAATCCATTTTAAAAGGAAAAACAGAGCCACCTCTTATAGCACGACCACACAATATATACATTCAGTTAAACCGTTATGTCATACCACACATTTGCCGAAAAATTTGCATAAAGCAAGATGCTGTAAATAAACAGTAACAGAAGAAAAAACCCCCGCATTCAGCCGTACACCAAGACTTCGCAGAATGCGAAGTGACGGAATAAAAGAGCTGGAAAAACCGGCAATGTGTGGATGCAAACGATTTTTGCTCGTTGCTCGGGACAAGGTATCGGCAGGAGGATTAAAAATAAGTTAAACACACTTAACTTGCGAAAAACTCACATACCTGCCTGTCAATGAGTTTAACTAAATATAATTAAATTTAAAATAAATATATAACGTTTCTGTTTATAAATATATTAATTGATATAATTATTTAAATTTTAACTAATATAAATATTTTAATAATAATAATAATAATAATAATATAATAAAACCTGAAAATACTGAAAAAATTCGGAAACTTCATAACAAAAACTGATAAAGTTGATAAATAAACTAAATCAACGTAATAAGCCTAAAATTTGCGCGAGAAAAAAAAAAAAAACACGACATATCCAGTAGCGAAGAAAACGAAATATATTTATCAAGTTCTTTTCTAAACATGTGGTAAGATTTTACGAAAATTGAAGTATAGAAATTATACTTCAAATTTTGTTTATTCGAGTTTTATTCACTCATTTTCCATCATATAACTGCATCTTTACAAATTGCTACAAGGTTTTCTTGGTTAACTATGTGTAGTGTGTCATTTTTTTTTGCTATTTAACTTCACTTTTTCTTTCTTGTTTTGGATGACCATCTCTCCTCGGCTTTAAGGAGATATGGCCATCTGCCATTTTAATTTCAATGTTATATAACACTTTTTGTTTGCAATATTTAATTATTTTTTGCATAAAATATTATGAGTATATGTATAAGAATTTTAAATATGCATAAATATTTCTTGTATTTGCATTCTAGGAATTTTTATTTCAATCTTTAAAAACTATGGACATCTATCCTAGATTTACTCTATATCAATATAAAAGCAGTTTTGCCAAGATTTGACAGTCTAAATATTTTTGTCAGTTTCAATCATAACTGCAAGCATACAGATTATAAAACTGCTCATAAATGCTATTTATTATTTATAGACATTCATTTCAATTGTGTGCGAGGCTTAGGTTTAACTTCGGCATCATTCTGTGACACCAAATTTGTTTTACTTTTGGCTCAAAATGTTAAAAAATTGCATCAAATGCAACTTACTTTAAAATTAAAATATAGTAGAAAGAGGTTTAAAATAAATAATATTCTTTAAGAACAAATGGCAGTAATGCAATTTAACTACTTTCTGTTCTACTGCTGATCTTTCTGGCAATCTTACACAAAGTAACACATGAAATATGTTTTCCACACATATACTGTCTGCATTTGTTGTCTGCATTGTACATGCATCTGCATTAGAATATTTGGTGCCATGTAGAAAACTTTCCTGTATTCTTTGTTTTGAGCTCATTCTCAGTGTCTAAAGGAAACAAAAACATCAACTGTACGAAACTTACTAAGTAGACAAAATTATGAAAGAGATATTTATAGGATAATTTCTAGAAAATTACTTTAGCATACATATTCTAAATAAATTAAAAAAACTACAGATGTTAGTACTGCGAGTGTTAAGTACATTGTAAAAAAAATCTGTAAAATTACTAAAGTTTTTCTAGGAAACTGGGATTCATAGAACTTTATATCTAACGGCAACAACAAATATTCCTGCAAGAGCGTCTTTTACAGAAATTTTTCTTGTTGCCGTTGTATAAATGTTCTAGGAATCCCAGTTTCCTAGAAAAACTTTAGTAACTTTACAGATTTTTTTACAGTGTAATAAACTTTATAATACTTACAGGACAGAAAATACAGTTAAATATTATGTCCGAAAACATTTAAATGAACTAGATTGTTTTGAAATGGCTTAATTTTACAGAAGCTTGATTGTGAATTTCGATGTCTGTAATTTGTTATATATTTATTTATTTTTGTAAGTTTTGTGCAAATAAAAATTATTTTTAAATTGTATAGAAAAATAGCAGAAGTTTTAATATTTAATGACATAATTTATTTTGCAAAACGAGTGTTTTTACAATTTTGAGCTTTTGCTAGAATATTTGTTAGTCTTTCTTTTTGTCTATACTGAGCTATTACTTAATTATACATAAGCAGACCCCCCAAAAATAAATAAATCAAAATTCATGTACTTGTTTCTTACTTCCTTAAAACTATATTCCTTATAACTTAAAAACAGTATTTTTCAGGCAACAGTGTCAGAAAAACTCGTATATGTACAATAAATTATTCCCCATTTTTTACCAAATAATTTCCGTACTCGTAGAAAATGTGTTTTATCAGTGAATTCTTCCCGAAAGTCTGAAAAATGGGATACATTAAGGGTCATTCCCCAAACGCAAAAGTTACTGCTCTATTAACACTAAAATCGGAAGTCCTCTCAATAACAGAAAAACAAATATTTTATATATTAGGATTTCTAATATATTAGAAAAATTTTTAAAAAAATCAAAAACAAAGAGAAGAAATAATGTTTCCGAATTTAAAAATAAATATGAATTAATATTCTCATTCATTTAAAAGTATTCACAATTTATTTTTTTAACTTCTAAAAAAATAGCATTTAAATATATTTTAAATGAACACATTTAAAATAGGTATTTTTTTTTAAATATTAAATGGAAAAAAATCGATTTTACAAAAAAAATTAAATAAATAAATAAATAAACAAAATAAATAAAAATAAATAAAAACCTCGCAATATTTTACAACTAGCAATCTACATAGTGATGGATTTATAACCCACTCAGATAATAATTGATTTCGAAACAGGAAATAAAAGCAGTAATCTTCAAGGACATAAATACTTCAACACTTATAAAAATAGATTAAGCAGTAATCAATCATCGTGTAATCACCGAACTTTTTTCATTCCCTAAATTATGCTATTCAAAATGAACAATTACATTCATCAATAAAATATGTTTATGTTAATCCACGCATGAAGCAAGTGCTTTATGTCATCCTCAAAATGAACTAAAAAGTACTAAAAAACTGTTTTATTATTAATTTAGTTGTGCTGTAACTTTTGTAAGTAAAAGTTGTAAAAATATAAGAAAAAGCTTCCGTTTGAAGTAGCATAATTATCTTTGTTAAAAAATACATATTATACTCCAGTGAAACAAAAAACAGGCTCATTACTTAGTTTACTACAGTGCGTTGCAGTATTTATACTCACATTTATTTTCCTTTTTTTCTTTAAATTTACACTTTAGATAAAGTTAAAATTGTGAATCTCTAGGAAGGAAAAATACATAGCTTTGGATACATGCGTGCCAAACTTCATGTGAGGAATTGCAGCAACAACATAAAGGTAAGAAATTTACCTATATCATTATATTCAATTGCTTTATTATAAAAGGCCAGATTTACAGTGATTTATTTATTTGAATATCAGCGCGTGAGTCATACTGTGTGTATAAGAGGTGGTTTTTTACCAACACATAGAAATATTTATAATTCATACTTTTATCCTTTGTTAGTACTAAAATATTAAAACCCCAGACACAATCTCCTTAAAGTAAAAAAAATTCCAGAAAATAATCAAGCTGTACTCACCTGAAGCAATCCTAATTACTTGAAACTATTTTACTACTGTACAATGGTTGCCGAGTGATTAGAATACCGGTATAGTAATACTAAGGTAGCTGTGTCGATCCCAAGGTCAGCAAATTTTATTTTATCACCCTTTTTTTTCAATTGACGTAAATGTTACCTCCCGTAAGGGGGAAAAAAGAAACAAATATTCGTGTAGTAATGGAAAAATTCAGGTAGCACTGCTTCTAGGAAAATTTCAGCGACAGGAGAAAAAATATATATTTCTGAGTGCGCAGTGTAGAATTTCCAGTATTTAAAAATATGTAAATCCGTTAATCCGTTTTAAAGTTACAGTAAAATTCCATCCGACAAAATCCGATGAAAAACGGTGTTTGAAAATTAGTTTAATATTTTGCTTTTGCAGGTAAACCAGTCTGCACATCTCAACATTTAAGGCTGACATAACCGTAATCTTAGAAATTTTTCTATCAGGGTAATTGCACAATATTCATAAAGATTCAAATATTATACAAAAAGTAATCACAAAAACACATTTATTTTCATCATTTCAAACTTGTTTTGTCACCTCAAATAAATCTATATGTACATAATTGAATAACTTGTGTTTTCACAAGTGCATTTTGCAGGATCTTTACACATTTGCACGTTGAATGCTTTCTAATCATCCGAAATATAACATTTATTAGCAAATAAATAAATAGAATGCTAAATTCATCTTTAAAAAGTTAAACTTAACATTACACTATGTGAAAAATACTTAAAATATGACAAAAAATATTTAAAAAGATGTTAAATTACTTTAGTACTTATTAGTACTTTGTGCTATAAACACAACCTTCGTCAGAGAATACAAAAATTCTTAACGTCTTATTTTTCAAATTTCACGTAGTTCGTGTGAAAAGGAGTGAAAGTGAAAGTCAATTTTTAGATCCGGAAAATATTGGGAACATAAAATTTGCATGTAGAGGGAAGAGGAATATTACATGTATAACATTTGTAAAAGAAGTAATATTCCACTCCCTCTGTATCCATATTTTATTTTCCCATACATTGAATTTTGCTTAGTTTGTTTAAAGAATCATAAAACAAGTAATATTCCATTTAAGAATCCAAAAAAATCAATTTTGATTTTCCATTATATAACCATTAACATGTTTATTATATATTGTACATGGGTTTTTAAATAATCTAAATAACTTATACTATACCATTAATTAATAGTATTAATTAATTAATTTTCTATTAATTCATTATTATAAATTATTTTTTAATATTCTAATAAACACTTCCTATCATAACGTTAAGAAAAAAAGTACTTCTACGAAAAAAAAGCGAACTAAGGCAAAATTTATCTTAAATGTTTTATTGATAAAGCATTTTCTATTATTACTTTTTACTTCCTATTGTAGAAGTAAAGCAAAACTTTTAAAAATCAAACATTTAATAACTTTTTTTTCTTTTGAAACAAAGCATTAAAAAATTTAAAAAAGGATTAAATAATTATTAAAGCAATTAAATAATAAATTATTAACGCAGAAAGGTTTATTAATTTACTTTAAAAAATTCTGATTTTTTTAACTGATAAAATAAATCATTAAAACCTTCTTTCAAGTAAATTGAAAGAATAAATACAGTTTAATGAAAAATTTGTCAGGCTATATTGGTGTTTTACGAAAATTACAAACTAATTTTTTAAATAAATAAATTACACTATTTACTATGATAATGGCATGAATGTCTCAATTTATAAAATACGAAAACTTGAAGTTAAAAATACGTCATACATCGTAAAAATAAATTTGTTGGCAACAATAAAGTTGGCTCAGTTTAGTATAAAACTACGTAAGTTTAAAAGAAAAATGTCCTTAACATATTAGCAATTTCTAATTGGGAGATTTTCTAAATAATATATATTTTTTTAAATAAATTTTAGACAGTTTCTCATTTACAAATTTAGGAAAGTCAAGCTTTATTAATAAACACACACACACACACACACATATATGTATATATATATATATATATGACAACCAAGGCATGCATGTTTTTTTTTTTTTTTTTTTTTTTAGTTACACTTTTTTAAAATTCATATTATACTTTCAAACCATTAGGAGTTGAAAAGTATTTATATTTAAATAAAAAAGAAAAGTGTCCAGCTAAACTGATGGCATTGAGCTCACAGGCTATTCACACTAATTGTATATTAAACTCTTGTTTTAAAGAATAATGCCCCTCAAAAAATAAGTGAAGGGGAAATAGCTCCCGTTTCCTCCTTTATACTTAACTAGTGAACCTCCAAATCTAATCAGGGAAGCTCCTTAACATAATAAACCGGTATACCAAATTTGAAGCAAATCGAATAATCCTGCAAAAACCCCATTTATCTAAATTAAGGGGGTGGACTAGCCCTCTTTTATCCTGAACCAATGAATCCCCAAAACGAATCAGGGAAGCTCCTTAACATAATAAACCTGTATACCAAATTTGGAGCAAATCGAATCATTCACCATGAAAAACCCATTTATCTAAATTAGGAGGGGTGGGCTAACCCCCTTTATCCTTAACCAATGAATCCCCAAAACTAATCAGGGAAGTTCCTTAACATAATAAGCCGGTATACCAAATTCGGAGCAAATCGAATAATTCTGCATGAAAAACCCATTTATCTGAATTAAGGGGGGGACTAACCCCCTTTTCCCCCTTTATCCTTAACCAATGAACTCCCAAAACTAATCAGGTAAGTTCCTTAACATAATAAACCGGTATACCAAATTCGGAGCATTCAGCATGAAAAACCCATTTATCTAAATTAAGAGGGGTGGGCTAACCCCCTTTATCCTTAACCAATGAATCCCCAAAACTAATCAGGGAAGTTCCTTAACATAATAAGCCGGTATACCAAATTCGGACCAAATCGAATAATTCTGCATGAAAAACCCATTTATCTGAATTAAGGGGGGGGGGGACTAATCCCCTTTATCCTTAACCAATGAACCCCCAAAATTAATCAGGGAGGCTCCTTAACATAATAAACCGGTATACCAAATTCGGAGGAAATCGAAAAATTCTGCATGAAAAACCCATTTATCCGAATTAAGGGGGGTGGACTAGCCCCCCTTTCTCCCTTTACCCTTAACCAATGAACCCCCAAAACTAATCAGGGAAGTTCCTTAACATAATAAACCGGTACACCAAATTCGGAGCAAATCGAATCATTCAGCATGAAAAACCCATTTATCTAAATTAAGAGGGGTGGGCTTACCCCCTTTGTCCTTAACCAATGAATCCCCAAAACTAATCAGGGAAGTTCCTTAACATAATAAGCCGGAATACCAAATTCGGAGCAAATCGAATAATTCTGCATGAAAAACCCATTTATCTGAATTAAGGGGGGGGGGGACTAACCCCCTTTCCCCCCTTTATCCTTAACCAATGAACCCCCAAAATTAATCAGGGAAGCTCCTTAACATAATAAACCGGTATACCAAATTCGGAGCAAATCGAAAAATTCTGCATGAAAAACCCATTTATCCGAATTAAGGGGGGTGGACTAGCCCCCCTTTCTCCCTTTACCCTTAACCAATGAACCCCCAAAACTAATCAGGGAAGTTCCTTAACATAATAAGCCGGTATACCAAATTCGGAGCAAATCGAATAATTGTGCATGAAAACCCCATTTATCTGAATTAAGGGGGGGGGGATAACCTCCTTTTTCCCCCTTTATCCTTAACCAATGAACCCCCAAAATTAATCAGGGAAGCTCCTTAACATAATAAACCGGTATACCAAATTCGGAGCACATCGAATAATTCTGCATGAAAAACTCATTTATCTGAATTAAGAGGGGTGGCCTAACCCCCCTTTTCCCCCTTCATCCTTAACGAATGAACCCCCAAAACTAATTAGGGAAATTCCTTTACATAATAAACCGGTATACTAATTTCGGAGCAAATAGAATCATTCTGCATGAAAAACCCATTTATCTGAATTAAGAGGGGTGGCCTGACACCCCTTTTCCCCCTTCATCCTTAACCAATGAACTCCCTAAACTAATCAGGGAAGCGCCTTATCACAATTAACCTAGAAAAAAAAATTGAAGCAAATCGCATGTTTCTATGAAGAGTTATCGCGTTACGTACATACATACAAACATACATACATACATACATACAGGCTTTGATAGCCTGTGAGCTAAAAATCTCTTAAGGAATGATGATGAAACTGAGCTCTTAACGAAAAATGAATGAAATAAAAATCGTTTTACACATTACCAAAATAAATAACAATTTGCATTTCAATGTCAAATTATGAATATTCAGAATATGATCATTATAAAATATTCTAAAATGTATAAAACGATGCTTAATTTGTGGGGAAACATGCAACACGAAACATAAATTATCTTAATAATCAATTATAAAAGAAACAAATAAATAAATGGATTTCAAGTTTTTAATCTCATTTTTGCGTTTAAACGCTATAATGTAAATTAACTTGAAACTTCTATAATTACAAAAAAGAAAATATTTGATGGTTTACTATGCGGAATTTTTTCATTACCTTAAAAAAATCGGGAACATCACAAATAACTATGACTTCTATACTGTACAGACGAGAAGAGAAGCAGAAAGAATAATGGGTCAATTTTCCTAGAAATGTAATTTAAGTACAAAGAATAGAAGAATTTACTTCAGGATTATCATCAACTTCGTAATATATTTTAAATCATATTATTGAATTAATGAAGATTATTTAATTAAATATACTTCAGATCCAGTACAACATGACAAACAAATTTCTAGTACGACAGGCATCAAATCTTTAATCAAGTTCCTTCCATACATTTTGCTGTTTTGAACTGTAAACGGTGCTTAATGCACTACGAATGCCTTCTTTAAGCTCTTTGAGCGTTTTTTTTTTGGCATAAGTGTTTTAAAAAATGCATTTATGTAATCCCACACGAAGGGGCCATGGAGTAACTATCTTTAGGGTGTAAGGCTAATATCAGACGGAAGTCTTTTTGTATGCTTTTTGACTTATATATTATACCTAAACAATGCTAGCGGCATTGTGTAGGGATAATATGTAAGTAAAAAAGCGTGCAAAAAGACGTTCGTCCGACATTAGCCTAAGTACCGTTAGCAGTAGTGGCGATCTTTTGGCATTGTGAATAAAGTTAAATCATCGTTATCCGCACGTTTAATCCAGACTGCAAACAGCGACCGCAAATAAACACACAAACACACAAAAGAATCTTATCATTTTGTTTTTCATATATCACTTTTTATAATATTTCAAATGAAAATCAAATTTCAAAGTACAAAGTAAATTGCTTAAAAGGCGCAAAGGCCAACATACTGAAAAAGATTCCAAGCCGGGACTCGAACCCGGGCCATCAGTATAGCGCACTGACGTTCTACCGACTAAACCACTTGGAACGATACCCAGCACGGAAAATTTCTCACTATTATATGTTGGCAAGGCTACAAACGCAGCACAAGATGGAATATTCAACGTGAGCCACCGAACTGGTGCAAACACGGAACATAATTAAATCCAGCATCTATAGAAACTATATTAATACATGGAAATTATTCCAGAGGGAAACATTCGCCTTGCATACAATATTTCAAATGAAAATCAAATTTCAAAGTACAAAGTAAATTGCTCAAAAGGCGCAAAGGCCAACATAGTGAAAATGATTCCAAGCCGGGACTCGAACCCGAGCCATCAGTATAGCGCACTGACGTTCTACCGACTATACAACTTGGAACGATACCCAGCACGGAAATTTTCTCATTAGTATATGTTGGCAAGGTTACAAACGCAGCACAAGATGAAATATTCAACGTGAGCCACCGAACTGCGGCAAACACGGAACATATTTAAATCCAGCATAGATAGAAACTATATTAATACATGGAAATTATTCCATAGGGAAACATTTGCCTTGCATACAATATTTCAAATGAAAATCAAATTTCAAAGTACAATTTACTTTGTACTTTGAAATTTGATTTTCATTTGAAATATTGTATGCAAGGCGAATGTTTCCCTCTGGAATAATTTCAACGTATTAATACACTTTTTATAATATCTCTAATAATTTTAAAAACATTAAAAAACTTCAAGCATTTATAATGCGGTCATTCATTTATGGGTTCTATTTACGTCAGTTTTATTTACACTTTATTTACAGACACATCTTAATTATTTTTTAAATGATGATTGACAAAAGACATTTTTGAAATTAATTCTCGTTCTGAAAAGATTCTTTAAGTTTAATATTGAAAAAACAGGTATATTTTCAGTTTTTTTTTTTTTTTCGTTATGCATTATTTTTACTGGTACAATAATATGACATTAGGTGGTATTAAAAAAATTGAAAAAAAATAATTATAATGTATATATATATATATATATATATATATATATTCGTATATATATATACATATATATATATTCGTATCATATAAACATGTAGATCTTAAGCACAAGCATACCCACATTATGTATTCAATGAAGAAATCATGGTTTTTTGCAGTCGTACAATCGACATGGAAGAGTCGAAGTTCAGGCTGTCCTCCATTGGAATGTTCTCCGAAGCATAATAATCGAAGCCTATAGATTCATCAATACGTTTATTAATCGACTAGTTATAGGTGATCTATGTGCGGGAAGTTGCTACGTAGTAAAATGTACCACTAGATGTAACTTATTAGAACAAATGACGAAGATTCAGGAAAAAACACTCCAGGTGCGTGGTTTAATTAAGCAACTCAATAATCGTAAAATTCCTTCCTCTCCTAGTCCATGCAACGGGTTATATACTTACGAAAACTGCATGCGTATGAATACAATACACGATAAATGACAAATACCGTACAAGTAGCCGGAAGGACGCAATAAGAGCAGAATACGATAGGACTAGCTCTAGGGAGAAAATGCTCGCGTGACGACGATGCGATCTCTTTAGCTTCGGCGTCAGAATATTGCGCAAACAATGGCTGGCGGGACTTGCAAGGAATTGTAGGAAAAAAGAACATCATCGAACAATTCTATTAAAAAACATCCGAAAGAAAAATAATTTATTTTTAGAATATAATTAAAAAACTATTTTAATGGATTTTATGAGATGAGGCGGATGGATTAAGGTTTTTAGACTTATAAAAGAATACGCAAGTTTAAATACATGACATAAAAGAGAAAATATATTAAGATATTAAAGATAGGTAAAAAAGGAAAAATGTTAAGTCTTTGGATTCGATTTTCTAAAATAAAAGGGAGTAAATTTTTATTATTACATATATATATATATATATATATATATATATATATATATATATATATATATATATATATATATATATATATATACACTTGTTTATTGCGAAAACAACTTAAAAAGCAATACCTTAGAGTATGTATATATTTTAAAAACTTTTGAAGAATGAAAAATGCTTTAAGTTATATAAATACTCAAAGGTATTGATTTTTAATTTGTTTTCGCAATAAACAAGTGTATATACATATTTTGAAGATTGAAAATTTTTTGAAGATTGAAAAATTTCATGAAATATTTATTTATGAAAAGAAAAACACGATTACGTTCTGCATGAAGTGAGAAAAGTTTTCGACGATATTAAAATATGTTTTTGTCGTGATGAAAATTTGCATTACATATTACTTGCAAATTTAATGTCAGTAGAAAAAGATTGCCTTTGGAGATAAAGAAATATATAAATAAATAAATCAAGGAAGAGATGAAACATTACAAGAATATTTTAGTGTGGCGTAACTCTTCTGAAAAAAAGGAAACTTCAATTTAGAATTTTCTGAATTTTAAAATTTTTGAAAAATATTAAAAATTAGTATTTAACTTCATTGAACAAGAACACATTTTTATGCATTGCTGAGCAAAAATAATTATATTTGTTAACATTTTGATTTCCAATAATTACTTGTAATAATGTATATGATTTTTTTTGTTTGTTTGTTTAACTTAATATGGCTTTCAAAATGCTTCTACGAAAATAGTCATTATGTTTACATTTAAAAATATGTTGAACTTAGTTAATTTAAATATAGTTAATTTAAATTTTCGAAAGAAACGAAAAATTCTTTGGAAGAAGATAATAAAATAGTTTGCCGTCGGTACTTAAAAATATTTGTTCCCTTTTGAATGAGAATAGTGATTCTTTTTTTTTAAATATATTTTTCAAATTCTATTAACTTTGAAAAAAAAATATGCATGTTAAAATACAAGAATGTATTGATTTTATTAATGATATTTGTTCTTCTTAAGGCTATAAATACTATTGAATGTACATTACACCGCATATATATTTTTAATAAAATATTTAACCCCAAAAAATCTTTTTCTCAAAAAGTATTTCTGTAACTTAAAGAAACTGCCTGAGAATGAATTTAAATTTGAAAGAGTTCTGAAAACAATTGTACATTACCAGAATATAGGAAAAGTAAGGATTAAAAGGAAAAGTAAAAATTATCGTAACTTGAATGATTTTGCAGTAAGATTATGTAGCTACCAAAGATCTTTATTTGTTCATGTCCTAACGCATACGTAAATTTCATAATACGCAAATTCTCTCTCCCTCTCTCTCTCTATAATATATATATATATATATATATATATATATATATACAAACTATATATAACATATATATATATATATATATATATATATTAAAAACTAATAATTTTTTTATATGCAATAATTTTTTTAGATTGACAACTTACATTAAAAAAGCCTTTTTCATGTGGAAAATACGAATTATACAATCAAATAAATTTTTGAAATTTATCAAAAGCCATATTTTCTTATTAGTCGCATGCTAAGATTTATTTGCTAAGATTTTGCTACTTATGGCATCCTTTTATATTCTGATAATTTCAGAGCTTAAACATGTCTGGTAAATTTGTGCTTTATTTATATTATTTTATTTATTTATTCATAGGGAAGTTTTTTAATGGATATTAGCCGTAAGAAAATGGTGAATTCTTTATTTCGTTTTAAGGGCAAACGGATTAATCTTTCGTAATCGATCTCCGCGCAATATAGATAACTGAAAAAAAAATATTTCATTCTTTAAAATTGTTTTTAAATCCATAGACAATCAGTAAACTGAGATGAACTTTGCAAACAAATTACATTTGAAAAAAAAAATCCTATTTGGTGATCTAAAAATTTAAATTGTACTTCGTTAATTTGTCTTTCACAAATATGTTTGATTTGTGGTTTTTTTTTTTTATTATTATTTTTTTATTTAAAAAATCTTATCTTAAACTGTTTTTTATTATTATGTATTGAAACCAGCACGTGATAAGATAAACTTTAAAAAAAATCACGCTTAAAAATCATTTTAGGAAATATAATACGTCAGTCAATGAACACAGTTTTTAAACAAATTGCATTTGAAAGTAAATAAAAGTTTTTTCCCTATGCGACGAAAATTGAAAACGTCGATGGTCAGAAGAGTAAAAAATTGTAGTATCGAAAATTTCAAGACCGAAATCTGATCCTGAAATTTTGCCATTCGCCAAATGACGCCAGCGTTACACACAGATAAGTTTGTTCTTTATAATATAGATACTTAATTAGTAAAATATAATTAAGATCGGTTATTAGGATGTGGTTATCAATTGAGGCTCTTATGCTTGGATTTCCGGAATGAAAACAGCAATTTTCACCATATCAAAATTTGCATACGCGCTTCTCATATCCATATTCATCATTTAAAAAAAATTGTATTTTGTTTGTTCATTTAAAAATAATTTTAACCCAAAACTTGAAGTCACGATTCGCAGCAACATCTTTTATGTGAACGGACGCACTCTTTACTTCTTTTATCTCAATTCCGGAGAGTAAAAATTTCCGTAATTTATGTTTTTCAGGCGCATTTGTTGTAAAATGTTTACTTTTATCTAAGAAAATGATCGTTTTCTTTTAAATATGACATCATTTTCACTTAAATAAGCATTTCGCCTAGTGTCTCCAACTTAGTATCAGTACACATGCTGAAGGAAGAACAATATAGAAAATTTATGAGGAAAAATGCTTGTTTTCAAAAGCAGCATGTCATTTTCCGTTATTATGCCCTAATACATTATTCGGGTCCTAATGGGATTTTGCGCCACGAAACCCTATAAAACATTTTTTATCAACAATTTTGAATTTGTATCAGAAAATAGCATGAATAAAGCTAAAAATAACTCATTATTTCTCTCTTGTCTGCAATAATGAAAGCTATCTAATTTTCATCATTTTGAAGAAATTTCATAAAATGTTTTTAAATCTAAAATATAAAAGGGGCATGTATAAAAAAAAAAAGTGCGATCACATCTACGAAGAAAGAGCTTTCGGTTTAAAAAAATATATTAGTAAAATTGGTTTAGCAGAAATTTCAGGGCAGATGACTAAAAAACACACTTGTGTGTCAAATATATAGATTATATAAAATTAGGAAAAATTAAATTAAACAAATTATGTTATTTTGATAAAATTATAGTAGACTATCCTAAAGAATAGCATTAAAATTTATAATTCGAGAGAATTTTCGACAAAAACTTCAGGAACACGATGTTATTTTAAACCACGAATTATTTGTTTGCTTGTCTAACTCGGCGAAGCAAATCCATTCAGGCGAGAATCATCAATTTCTGTAATATAAATCTCTATTATTTGCATGTCACCTCTCTTTTATAAAGACACTCTACATTTTTGTAAAACATTGCATTTTATCAGTGTGTGATTTCCATTACTTTATTTTCAAAAGTGAAGCATTTTCACCTGTGAAGAATTTCAAAGAAGCTGGGCTGTGAAAATGACGCACTTCTACAAAGCATAATTCAGGTTTAAGAATCCAAATACACGCTATTTATAAAATGACGTCATTTACATCCGCTAAATCAATCCAATTTTACAATCCAGTCTTAAACTTCCTATATAGAAAAGTGTGCATATGACGTTATTATCACGGAATAACAGACAATATTCTTTTCATAGCCCATATTTTAATTTCAACTTTTTTTCAGGTTTTATGAGAAAATGGCAAGATAAAGATGCATTATCTCCTATTTTCGACTATTTTCCGTTTACTTTCAAAGATTTTCAATAGAAAAGCGGTACTCTTGTTGCTACGATAAGAAAAAGGTATTAAAAACTACAAAAAATTAATATGTCAAAAATAAAGTGAGATACAGCTTTCAAACAAATTGCATTTAAAAGAGAATATTTTTCCTTATACGACGGTGTAAAAATTTAAAATATGCGATGTTTAGAAGTTTAAAAATTTGCAGTAGAGAATATTGTAAAACCAAAATTTTATTTCAAATTTCAGAGTGTTGCCATTCGCAAAATTACGTATGCGTTACGCGCAGATATGTTTGTCCTTTATAATATAGATATTACCGACCACCAAGAAAAACTGAAAAATAATGAATCAAATTACATTAACAAAAATACAGTCCCCCCACCCAACACACTTCACAAAGATTCCAAAAACATAGTAAAAATAGCAGAAATTGAATAACAGAAATGGAATAATGGAAATTTGTAGAACTTAGACAGAATCGTCGGGTCCTAAATGCCTAAAGTTCCACAAATATAATGTGTGGTTTCATCTTCATATTAGCCATAAATTAGCTAAAGAATGTGAATTTTGGACTACAACACTCATAAAATAAAGAAATAAACCATTGAACACAAATTAAGTTCAAAATACAATAAGATATGAAAAGACAGAGGAAAAAATAAACAAATTGCCAAATTGTAATCCATACTAACTTCATTTATTTATTGAATAACAAACATAAGACTTGTGTGCTTGACATGAGAGACCGCTTATAAGTCGAAGACAAGATAGCACAAGGAAATATTACAACACAAGAGAAATACACCCTGGGTGCTCCACACAAAGTGTGTGTGCAATGGAACCAGAGGGAATCGAACCCACAAACTCTTACGCTCGCAAACGATTAGCAGACTGGTGCTTTGACCATTCAGCCACAGAGTTCCCCCATACTAACTTAGCATGAAGCATAATATAATACAATCATTGGATATCACAGCACATGTTGCCAAAAAAGTTTTTTTTTATATGATGGTGGACCAAGCGTCAACAATATACAACATAGCCCAGTACACTCCCATTATATATATAACCAGCGCCCTCTATAGATTATTTATAATTGAGAATGTACTGTTCCATGTATTCAAATGAATCAGTGTGGTGTTGGCATATCAGTAAAATAAAAAATATTATATAATAAAAAATATTCCTAACTATTAATGGATTAAGTTTTAAAGCAAATACTGTTTAGAGATAGATATATGAAAATTAAATAAATATTAAAAATATGTTAATAAATATATACAATTTTATTAAAAGAAATTAGTAATTGATATATTAAATCAAAATGATATGTAAAATGGTGAAATAGATGATTGTTAATGTTTCACATAAATATTTGCATATGGGTATATCATATCACAATTTAAATTCCTGTGACAACATTGCATCATCACTTAAATTAATTTATAATTAAATAAAAGAAATATTAAATTTAAGATGCTAAAGATTTAATATTAATAATAATTAAATTGAAATTAAATAGTTACATTTAATGTGTCTACACATTTTCTTAAAGAATAAATTTAAGTGGAGACGGAAGAACAAATAATAAAATTATTAAAACATGCATTTTATTTCTTATATATATATATATATATATATATATATATATGAATACAATATCTGAAAAATTTGAGTCAACAGAAATTTTAATATTTTTACAACATTTTACAGTTACTTTCAAATGAATAAGGTGTATGGTAAACCATAAACGAAATGCAATCATTATAGCAATATTCCATAATGTGTATTAAATTAGACAGGTTTTATTTGTAGTAGCAAAGTATATTATTGAAGAATGGCGCCTTAAATCTCCGTAAAAGAGTCGATATGAGTGCTTTAAATATGCAATTTGGAGAACTTGAGTGCTTCACAAATGATCTATCGGATATAAATCCGGCGATTATGAGGTACCTTCATCTTCTAGATAATTTCACACTCAAGAAATTCGTTTACTGGTGAAGCTTGATGGTGGCGAGTATTTCCGTCTCAAATAGGAAGTTATTAACGATTACACGCATCAAATGTTGACAAATATACTCTGGATCTCATTCCTGTATATTCCATCAATAATAGTTGTATTCCTAAAAATTTGTAGGTGCTCCTATTCAAAATAATTCCGCCCTATGCTATGTTTTCACGAATGTTGAATTTCGAAAGTTTTTATCTTTAGTTTGTGTGTTTTAATTCCTCCTAATTATATAACATGGTCTAAATCAACATTTGGTCGAAGTCAATGATGCTTCAATCTCGAGAGTCTCTACACATCTTGCTCATCATGAGTTAGAAGGAAACATTTTTTTGTTTTCCTTGCATTCAGCTATATTTTACGCATGAGGTCTTTTACGGTATATCAGGATAGTCGGGCTACTGTAGGTGAAAGAAATTCCCTTTTAATTAGAATTAGAGTTTTAATCGTCCCCTAAAACTGCGTACCATGTGTGCCGAAAGAACTGGCAAAAGAAATTACATATTTCTGTGTAGCGAAAGCTAATCTTCTTGAACTATATGACAAAAGTACTTTGAGATACCAGCCACTAATCTCTCATCCGATTCCATTTAATGCAATTTGTTTAAAGCGTCTTTCCATAATTATTACTTTAATTTTTATTACATGTCCATCAAAAAATATCATTAATGAAAAAAGTGTTTATACTTATGCAATTAAAAAAAATATTTGCAGTAAATAGGAGTAAAATTAATTATATAATTTTTTTGTTAATCAATAATAAAATCGCTATTAATTCCACTCTACAAATGATTGTACTTTAAGACAGTATGCGTGTGAATGAATTTCTGTACTAAAAAAATTGCCAACATCTACCATTTTTCATTTAAATCCATAATGTATCATTAATTGCAGATGGAGAATCTTTCAGCTTAATCTATTTGATATTTTAAAATGTCATGTTTAATTGCGATATAACGTATAACTGTTTAATATAATACAGTTAATTTCTTGTTAAAATTGTATTTACTTATACATGTTTTTTGCATTTCAACATTTATATTTATACATGGATTTCATATTAATATTTTTTTTTCGTTTGTTACAGATTCAATAATTAACGGATATTTTGATAACTTAATAAAGTTCGTTTCAACTTATACTAAATGTTGATATTATTCAAAAGCGGATACATTATATTGAAGCAGAATGTAAATTTTTTTAGGACACTAGGTCTCAAATTTGCAGGGTCTCTTTTTTAGCTCACAGGCTATCAAATCCTGAGAGCTAATGCGTCCGCAGATTCTGAATGTATGTATGTTCGTAACGCGATAATTATTGATAGAAATATCCGATTTCCTTCATTTTTTTCTTTGTTCATTCATATAAAGTGCTTCCCTGATTACTTTTTGGGGTTCATTGGTTAAGTATAAGGGGAGAAACGGGGCTACCCCCCCTTAACTTCGATAAATGGGTTTTTCTTGCAGAATTATCAGATTTTCTTCAAATTTGGTACACCGGTTAATAAGATAAGGCGCTTACCTAATTAGATTTGAAGGCGTCTAAAGGTGAAATTCTAAAGGTGGGAACGGTGAGCTAAACCCACTTAATTTAGATAAATGTTTTTTTCTATCATATTTGCTTGAAATTTGGTATACCGGTTTATTCTGATAAGGCACATCCCTGATTAGATTTGGAAGTTTATTGGTTAAATATAAAGAGGAAACGGGGGACTACTACCACACTTAATTTAGATAAATGGGTTTTTCTATCCGATTTTCTTGAAATGAGGTATACCGGTTAATTCTGATAAGGCGCTGCCCTGATTAGATTTGGAAGTTTATTGATGAATTATAAAGGGGGAAACGTGGGGCTATTACCCCCTTAATTTAGATAAATTGATTTTTCTAATCGATTTGCTTAAAATTTGGTATACCGGTTTATTTCCTTAAGGCGCTTCCCTGATAACATTTGAAGGGTAATTGGTTAAGTATAAAGAAGGGACACGGTAGGGCTAACCCTTCCGTTAATTTATTTTTCGTGGGCATTATTCTTTGAAATAAGAGTATAATATACAATTAATGTGAATAAACTGTTAGCTCAATGCCAACAGTTTAACTGGGCACTTTACTTTTTTTTATATAATAACTTGGTTTTATAAAAAATACAAGCTTTCTATAAATGCTGAAAATTTTAATAAGCATTTTAAGTAAATGACTCAAATTTGTTTATAACATGTTGGTGAAGAGAATGCTCACAGAAAAACGAGAAATTTTGCAATAAAAATACAATAATAATAATATTAATAGATGATACATGTATTTATGAATTTTGTCTCCTAATTTCTTACGAAACTTAATGTTTTCAAGATCGGTAAAAATAGAAATTTAACTCTTAAATGCGCGATTTATTATTTTGTTTCGAAAAAATTATATGATTCTCTGAAAGGTTTATTACACAGGAAAAATAATGAAAAAAAATCACCGATACATTTGTCATATGATACGTCGATCTTTTCTTTAGTTGTACATCTACAATACAAGTAAAAACTACTGTCGTGTGGCTGTTTTACGCTAAAATAATTAAACTTGGTAAATACTTTATTAAGTATGTCTCCAAATACCTTGCTTTATATAATTATTTATTTACTAAAACTTAACCTTTAACCCTGAAATTCCAATGATAGAATACGTTCTGGAAATTACGTAGTTCAAAGAATTTTACTTTACACCAGAAAGTTTCAATGGTTCATTTCGCTTTATTTAAATGCGGAATATATGTATTTTAACTAAACCAAATGTGGCTAGTTTAATTTTCTGGTGTGAATTAGGTATATACAAATAATAATAATAAAAAAAAATCTATTAAATTCAAAACAGTGTTGTTTGCATATATGCAAAGCTGTGCACTAAAGGGTTAAGAAATGTAAAATAACTTAAAATTCGGTCTTTAAATAATACATAAATGAAGCTCATGTATCTCTCATAAGCTTATGTTCTCTAATTTATTTCAATTTAGAATGGAGAACACAAAATGCCTCAAAATACGATATGAACACGTGAAAAAGATTGAAGAAAAAGATTAAGTAATATTTGAAATATTATGGAATGGTATTTTTATACATAATAAACTTAATCGTTTTAATGATAGATATTACTTTGCAATGATATTTTTCTACGCATTAAAGTAACTTCTTGATAAATATAAAACAACTTTTTAAAACAGTGTTTTGAAGCTTCGGCTCATTTTTGTCCCAAATATATTTTAATGAAAATCGTTGGAGCTGTTTTTAAAAAGTCCTTCCGGCCAGTGCCGGGAGGAAGAGGTAGCTTTCATATTCCTTATTTTAGAAAAGCCAACTTATATTATTCAAACACACGAAGCTCAATTAAGTGGAAACCGAATGTAGGAGATTCAATACTAATTTTTATCAATACTAAATCATTATGAATGAGAATTTCGCGAAATTAGTCAGCTTTATCCAAGCTGCTTTTATTTAAAGTAACTTATATTTGGCTGCCAAATTCGGCGATTTCTTAAAGTGCCTGCCATTTTAAGACAACATGGTGGATGAGGCTAACCAGTGAACTTGGTCGAGACCTTAGTAATTGCTGTGCACATGCTCACTCACATCGGAATCGGTTGATATATACGAGTGCTGTCGCAGGCAAAAAATCAGATTTTTCAAAATGTCACCCACGTTAGAAATTGAAACTGCTATATCTGAGCCATTTTTTAAGATAAAGACAAACAAAAAATGCTCCTAAATCCTTATATCAAGATCAAATACTTAAGAAAGAAACCTTTTTAAATTTCTAATTTTTTTGCACCTCACTTTAAATATATATTTTTTTAATTTAATGGCCGTCATTTTGAAACAAGATGGCTGATGAAGCTGGCCAGCGAACTTGGTCGAGATATTGATGTATACTATCCACATGCCTTCTTCCGTCGAAATAGGCGAATACGTGTGGTATCGCGAGACAAATACAGATCGTTTCAAAGTGTTAGCCATGATAGAAATTCAAAGTGCTATAATTCAACCACTTTTTAAGATATAAACAAAAGAACAAATTTTCAGAAACAAAAACTGCTCCAGAATCTTTGTATCAAGGCCAAACACATAAAAAAAATCTTTTTCATTTTCCAATTTTTTAATACCTCATTTTAAATTTTAAATTATATATATTTTTTAAATGGCAACCCTTTTGAAACAAGATGGCGAATGAAGCTGGCCAAAGAACTCAGTCGAGACATTGGTATGTACTATGTACAGACCAAGTTACATTCAAATCGGTTCATAAATACGCCTGTTATCGCGTGACAAAAATCAGGTCGTTTTAAAATGTCAGCCACAATAGAAATTCAAAATGTTATAACTCAGCCATTTTTTTAGATATAGACGAAACAAAACCTGTTCCGGAATCTTTGTATTAAGGTCAAACACATACGAAAAAACTCTTTTTCATTTTCCAATTTTTTGGTATCTCATTTTAAATTTAATTTTTTTAAAATTTTTTTAAATGGCCGCCATTTTGAAACAAGATGGCTGATGAAGCTGGCCAACGAACTAGGTTGAGTTATTTGTATGTACTATGTACAAACCAAGGTACATCCAAATCGCTTCATAAATACGTCTGTTATCACGTGGCAAAAATCAGAGCGTTTCAAAATGTCAGCCACACTAGAAATTCAAAATGCTATAACTCAGCCATTTTTTAAGATATAGACGAAACAAAAACTGCTCCCGAATCTTTTTATCGAGGTAAAACACATAAAAAAAAAATATTTTTTCAATTTTCAATTTTTTGGTACCACATTTCAAATTTAATTTTTTTTTAAAATTTTAAATGGCCGCCATTTTCAAACAAAATGGCGGATGAAGCTGGCCAACGAACTCGGTCGAGACATTGGTTTGTACTATGTATAAACGAAGTTACATCCAAATCGGTTCATAAATACGCTTTTTATCGCGTGGCAAAATTCAGGACGTTTCAAAATGTCTGCTTCGTTAGAAATTCAAAATGCTATAACTCAGCCATTTTTTAAGATATAGACGAAACAAAAACTGCTACGGAGTCTTTGTATAAAGGTCAAATACATAAAAAAAAATATTTTTCCATTTTCAATTTTTTGGTACCACATTTCAAATTTAAAATTTTTTTTAAATATTTAAATGGCCGCCATTTTGAAACAAAATGGCGGATGAAGCTGGCCAACGAACTCGGTCAAGACATTGGTATATATTATCTACACACCGAATTACATCCAAATCGGTTCATAAATACGAGAGTTACAGTGTGACATAGGTCATATATATATATATATATATATATATATATATATATATATTGATATATATATATATATATATATATATATATATATATATCAATTTTGAACGGAGGGTGGTTTCGGGGTCTGGGGGTCATGATCGATGAAAATATACCAAAATTTTTTGAAATCGCTTTCCTCCGAACGGCTGCAATAGGTAGCTTTTTGTAAAGAAAGCTACCTAAAAGCACAAAAATCATCCATAAACAATTAAATTTAAAAATCAAAAAAACCGAAACTAATTAATTATTTCTCATCAATGTGAAACTTTTTTTTTCCAATTCCTACTATAAGCTCACACTCTCGCTATATATATCTTGTTCAAATTTTCAATCGTTAATAAAATACTTATTATTCATCAAATCAAGCTCAATTTTTTTTTTATCTTTGAGGGGATGACACTTGATGTTCACTCAGTTTTTTTAAATATTAATTCATCAATTAAATTAAATTAATTAACTTTCAATAATCGAGAGAGCCCTTTTCTTTATCAAGGTTCTTTAGAACAGAAAGAGTCCTATCCTTGATCAAGCCATTTTAAGCGCTACTCAAGAGGAAAGAATAATGGGAGAACAAAATTTTCTTATTGACCTAAGTAGGAATTGACTTAAAAATATATATTTTTTTTATATTACTTGTTTATATTACTTACCTATTTTTTTTTTATTTACTTGTACTGATGACTTTTAAGTTGTGCTTAATTGTTAGTTCCTATCTATAAACACTGTTTTGATTAGGTCTATAGATGTCTATGATGGTTAGGGTTGCAGTAAAGCTACAGATCCTGCATACACAACTTCCAGGTTGTATAATATTTTAACGGAGCTCCTGACTATAAAATAGTCAAAGAAACGTCGTCTTCATTTTGAAAGACCTATCAAATTATATGCCACTGAATAGTGTGCGTATTTTTTTTTTTTTACGTCTCTACCACCATTTTGTATTTTACGCCCCCTATTTTGAACTTATAAAAACAAAACCTAGCCTATAACCATAGGTCCGTTAAGACGAATTGATAGAGACATCATTCATTAAATTCCATCCAGCCGTTGGGATGTTTCGAGGTTTAAAGAAATCCACGTACACAGATACGCGTGAAACACATAACCCTTCTTTTCAGTCGGGTAATATATATTTAAATAAATGTCTATTGTTTGTTTAATAGTATAAAACTGATTTATTTTCTGTGACCAAGTTTATATATAGAAAAATCCGTTAGTAAATTTTATTAATATTTTTTTGACTTGATATTTCGTAAATTTAATATTATTTACTTTTATATTGGCATGTACAATATAATATAAATATACATATGAATATTTTGAACTTCCAGAAATCTCATGCAAAAAATCATTTTGAGAAATATAATTTCCCTTCTAAGAATTTCTTATTGTGCTTGGAAATTACTTTTTTCAGAATATTTCAAAATAAATATTTTCCTGTTCCTACGTACAAGGAACACATTTCAGACAACTTCATGAAATTTTGGAAGATTTCAAAATCTGTAAATTTAGCTTGCCGTATGAGCATTTCAAATATAAATATTTATTTTATGGGAGATTCAAAGTGGTTTAGCTACAGAAACATGATATCCTTAAAAAATTACATTTTTATAAATGAATTTAAAATGCAATTCTTTTTTGCTACATTTAAGTCTAGCTTTATTGGGTTGGATTTAAATTATTTTTCTAATGGACGTATAATTAATTTTCAACTTCTTAATGTCTCTCTATTCTAAAAAACGTATATAATGCTAATGCTGTTGAATTTTATACTTGGCTTTTTTGTGGCCGTTTGACATTCTCGGATCATAATAAAAGACACTAGAACATACAAAAATAAAAATTGCTAGTTTTATAGAAAAATGTGTCATACATTCGACGAAGTAGAAAGTTTTTAAATCGATAAATTATTTTAAGCACTATTTATTGTTGAAATAGGTAGTTCAGTTAAGAATATTTACAGTATCAAAAAACATGCTTACTAATTTAAACATATTTTACCATTATACACGGTGATTGGAAAATAACTGGCCAAATATTAAAGATTGGTAGAGGGGACCAAAATAAGCATTTTTAATCATAGAATCTGTGTCCGGAAATGAAGCAAATAAGCGTCATCTATTTGTGTTTATAGCGATATTTCATTGCACTTTTCACAGTTTTTCTTTGTCATCAGCCCTTAAAGGCGCCATTTCCGAACATACATTCTAAGACGAAAAATGTTTGTTTAGTTTCTCTCTACCATCCTTTAAAATTTGTCTAGTTATTTTTCGATACGGGACTATATTGTGCTGTCCACTGTTGAATCGTTATATATATATATATATATATATATATATATATATATATATATATATATACACATATATATATATATATATATATATATATATATACATATATATATATATATATATGTATATATATATATATATATATATGTATGTATATATATATATATATATATATATATATATATATTAATTTTCAGAGATTTTTCAAATTTTTTGTTCAAAATTTCAGTACATCAATTGCAATTACATACTTTGAAAATGTCATTTTTTTACCTAGTATTGCGAAATTAAAAAAAAAAAGCGATAAATAAAACTCTATTATATATATCCGGGAAGCAACGGCATTTTTTTCTCTATTTTATTCAAGCTCATTTCAAATGTGCAGTAATTCTTACTTAATCATTCACGAAACATCAGCTGTCACAACAGAGTGTATGCGGACATAGGTACAGTCGTGAAAAAAAAAAAAAAAAAAAAAAAAAAAAAAAAAAAAAATCCCTGTCGGCTAAGGCCTACAGACGGAGGTAGATTTCGAAGTTAAGTACTAAATTCACCAACAAAACGTAAATCAAGATTAGAGATAAACCCAGTTCCTTCACTAAGAACGAGCTCTAGGGAGCTAAACATTTTGTGAAAATTCTAATATACACGAATACACACACGCATGTATATGGAATAGGGTTAAAAATGGCTAAAGCAAATTCAGAGAACCTCAAAGTGTTAAAATATGTTAATATTTCTGTAGTCGGGTTTTTATCATGTTTTAATACGTTTCTTCAAACTCACATGACGTTACATATTCACCTGCTGAGGTCCATTATATTTCTAATATGACGCAATATTTTGATTTTTTTTTCTTTTAATTCGTCAAATTATTTATTTCATTTTGAGTTTTCATGCAAAAATCATGCACTAGAAAACTTATGACGTAATATTCAATTTGTTTTCAATTCGTAAAAGTGTTTATTTAATTTAATTTTCACGTGAATATCTTGCAATAGAAAAGCAATTGTTGTGGTGAGAATTTTATTGCTTTTTTTAATTGTTGGCAACTGCTATAACGAAAAATATTTATTTTTTCCTGCCATTGTTGTGAAAGAGCTGGTTTTATCAGAATCATGTTAAGACGGTATTCAAAATTTTTAACCCTCCCCCTTTCCATTCTCTTGGGCCGATTTTGCCCATTTTCAATCACCGCCGAGATATTAGCCATCTCAAAGTTGTTGGCGAGCTTATATATATATATATATATATATATATATATATATATATATATATATATATATATATATATATATATATATATAAACTTTTTAGGTGGGTGTGGTTTTGGGTTTCTGGGGTCATATAATGAAAAGTTATGAAGGAATTTTTCAAAAGTCTCACCATGGTAACGACTGCAATAGGTAGTATTTCTTACGAAATCTACCTAATTAAACACCCCTACTCAACAAACTATCGTAGAAGAAATTTACTGGTACCAAACGATTGGAAATAAAGTCTACTTTTAAATGATGCATATAACATTTGCTTAGGGGGGTATCTACATATTAAAACGAACCATAACTTCCTTTTTTTTCAATAGCAGTACACAATTGTGACTGCATAAATGAATTCTGCACCCTTCAATTAGCCTATGGAGGAGAATACATATGGAGGAGTTTGATTCCCCATGCAGCGGTGGTTCATGGGTTCGTAGGTATTGTAAGATAAAAACCCTCCAACACTGTAGGTGAAAGCAAGTGCAGTCAATGTTTACTCATTCTCAAATGAAAATAAACAATTCGTAGAAAAAGCATCAGGTAGGAAGTTAAGTAGATATATAATTTTCATGATAATGTGCTCTGTAAGGTCAAAACAGGAAAAATCAACAGCGGCCCTTTCATGGACCTTACAGCAGAGGGGTCGGGAGCCAACTCAACTTAATGTGTACTGAAGCACATGACTTGGCGTAATACATTATCGCCAACCTACAAAGTTTTTGACGCCGGAATAACCGAGCAACCGTACATGTTTCAGGAATAAGAGCGTCATGAAGCCTGGCTTTGTTTATATTAACAACAAATTGCGCTTAAATGTGATTGTGAAATCTTTAACGAATGTATGCAACATGTAACAGGCTAAGATAAGTGAAATATAATTTGAAACCGCAATTCCCATAAAATACTTTTTTCTTTATTTTTTTACCCGTCAAATTGTAATAGGAATTAAGAGTGGCTTATTTAAAACGCAAATAAAATACGATAACGAAAATGAACCGTTAAAAAGGGCAGATGCACGGAGGTTTATGCGTCCTTGATTGCTTTAAAAAAAACTGTTAAGAAAGAAAATAAATATGCGAGAATGAGATTTTGAATAAGTGGAAAAGATATGAAATTATCTTATACTACTAGGGGGCTCGGCCCCCTACGAGCTACGCTCGCCAACCCCCGTCCAGACACCGTAGACTCTAAATGCACGCTAATTTGATCGGCTTTAAAACGATTTCGAAAGATTGAATTATAATTTAAAAAACAGTGGCGATCTCTCTATAAACGGATTTTTATTCATTTCTCTTTGATTGGGGAATTTTAACGCCAAATCCGTTGCGGTACTACTTGATTATCCCGTCGACCAATTTCGCCAAATTATATAAATCGCCAAACCACTCGCCAAATTATACAAATTGACATAATTTTTATTTTAAATAACGAAAAAACAAATAAATTAGTACAACATTAATTAAAATACAAATAAAATATCGAAATAAAAATAACTTGATGACGTAGACACGTGTAACAACATTTCAAAATAAGCTAATATAAAAGGAATTAAGTAAACAGAGTCTTTGTCTCCTGGTAATTTTTAACAAAGTGAAAAGAAAGTTCTTTTAAATGAGACATTTTAAATTAATCGTTTTTAATCTGACGTAATTTTGACCAAACTATTCTTTCTCTTTTTAATATTCACATGAAAATACTTGTGTTAGAAATGAAATATTATTTGCGCTTTCCTAACAAAAATAGTTGAAAAGTATCCTCTTAAAATATCAAATAAATGTCTAGCGCAATTTCTAAATTTAAACCGTTTTGCAATATTATTTTGTGTTCATTTTATGTAATAACTGTAATGTAACGTAAATATGACGTAATTTCTCCTATTTAAGACTTCTAACGCATGTTAACAAATTTATTGTTTTACAAATTCCTTTCTCTCTTAAAATTCACGTGTAATTATGGTTTTTATGACGTAATTTTTAATAAGTTCCTGCTTTTTGTACATAATTATTTAATTCTAATTCCAAATGTTTTTTTTTTTTGTTTATAATAGTCACGTGCAAATAAATTTTTAATTTATTTACGCGTATATATATATATATTTTTTTTTGAAGCAAACATTATTGTTTCCACTGTTTATATAGTTGGCAACAGTTTAAATTAATATCACTTTCTAAAATCTGTTAAAAATATCTCTAGAAATGCTGAAAATCTGAATTTAAAATAGAAATAAAACCTCAAAAAATTAGCCAAAATAAAAAAATTAATGCAATCTGCACTCCGGCAAATTCTAACGCATAAAGTGATCTAAAAATGATTAAATTCCTATGAACAGTTTTTGCTCCTATAAAACTTTTTTAGTGGAACGATTTTGTCCAACTTTAGCATTAAATATCTCTTAAAATAATTCTTCGATCTGAAAACTGTCTGCATCAGCGTGTTTATCAAACATTTTTGTATAATACTGCCGATTTTCATATTTTTGTATGCATTATTTTTCTTAATATTAACGAAGAAAGACCTCCGGTCACAAAAAATTCAAAACCGGCGGCGGCGGCGGCGGTGACAGCGGTAGTTACCTTTTTTTGGAATAGAGAGATATTACGAACCAAAATTGTGTGTGTGTGTGTGTATGTAAATTTTATCTTGAATATAGCCTTAACGATTTTGATTAAATTTTGCACACTACCGTTTTCGGACAGAAAAAAATCATTGGGATGGGTCTCGTGTTCGAGAAAATTTGATTAGTGGGTCATTTTGGGTCATAATGGGTCAGGGTCAGGCTAATCATATCTAAAGATCGGCTCAATCGATTTTGACTAAATTTTGCATCTAACCATTTTCGGGCACGAAAAGACCGTTGGAATGGGTCACATTTTCGAGAAAATTTGATTAGTGAGTCATTTTTGGGTCACTGTGGGTCAAGCTATTTTTATCTAAAAAACGGCTCTAACGATTTTAACTAAACTCTATATTCTACAGTTTTGGATTACGAGAAGAGCATTGGTCTAAGTCACATGTTCCAGAAAATTCGATTAGTGGGTCATTTTGGGGTCACCGTAGGTCAAGCTAAGTTTATCTAGATAACGGCTCTATCGTTTTTGACGAAATTTTGCACCCTACTTTTTTAGGGCACGAAAAGACCTTTGGGATGGGTCGCATGATCAAGAAAATTCTATTAGTGGGTCATTTTGATTATAATGGGTCGGGGTCAAGCTAACGGCATCTCAAAAATGTTCAAAAATTTTGATAATTTTTTTTTGTTATACCGTTTTACCGTACAAATGACTACTGAAATAGCTCACATGTTCGATTAATTTTGGTTTGTGTGTTAGAAATTTGTGTAAAATATGGAAAGATGGCCGCCAAGCCCATCATGCATAATTAAAAGAAAAATTAATTTTCAGAAACACGTTATGATGTATTTAGTAAAGGAGAAAAGTCTTTCTATCGACGCATACTTAGGTACTCGACTTACGCATGGTAAATTTTTAATAAAAAATGTTAAATAAGTACCATAATATAAACTTGGAAATTTGATATCACACTATTTTTTAGCCACAACTTTTCCCCTTTTATTTTTATTTTATTTTTATTTTTTTACTTTTGAAAAGTTGTTTTTTAGTAGATATCAGTCATTTTTTTAAACAGATTATATATAATTGAAATAATTCTACTCGCTAAAATTAGTCCTTGTATAGCCTTTATCAGCAGGGAACAAACACAATAGTATGCATTTTGTTTACCTATCATTCATTTTTTAGAGTAATTAATAATTTAAAAGTAAGGAAAGTCAGTTTCTTCTTTCAAAGTATCAGTCTTTCTCAATTTATATCTCCTTAAAATTTTCTATGAAGGATGAAAATTTAGTAAAAATCAAATAGAGTCAAAATAAAATATATATTTACAGTTAGTCTGTCAGTTAATTGTTTTTTAACTTTTAGTAAACTGTAGACGGAGCCTTCCCTTCTTTACGCTAGACGTCCTTGCCTCGGCCATGTGATCATAACGTAGATTGAATATCCTCTATTCAAGAAAGCGGATTGCCGTACTTTCGACAAAAAACTTGAAATGAGCATGCCTCCTGTGCATATATCACCACTCTTATGTATAAAGGCTCTCTGTTATGGTGTTGTTTCTGATACAGCGCCTAGAATACCTAGTGTGGAAATATGCTATCCAAGCAGTTCTAAAAATTTGTATCCCTTAAATGGGATACTGCTAAAATTTCAAGTGTCGATCGCAGCGACATCTGCGGGATTTTCGTATTAATATTATTACATTGTATAGATTAGCAATTTCTTGCAGTTGTAGAAAATATCCTGCAGATGTCGCTGCGATCTGCATATTGCAGCAGTATCATTGCACATTTAAGGGATACAATATTTTGAGTATTTTTTAAGTATTACAAGGTTAACCGATTTCAACACTATATATTCTAGGCGCTATAGTTTCTGAGCGCTGTTGGTTAAATTTCGATATTTGTGTTTTAGAGTGAGCAATAGAGAAAAGTAGTAAAACTATTGAAACAACAACTTCTTTAATATTGAAATATTAAAAAGGAGTTCAGAATCAATGCCTTAAATAGTTTCAAATATGCACTGTTGTTATGACATCAATACCCTTCCTGGATGTGGAAATGCAAAACTGTATTCAACATAATTGGCCACAATCTAGATAGATTTTTCGCTGTTAGCGAAACGAGATTCATCAATCAGAAGCTTGCACTTTTGCGAACTTTTCGCTGTTTGCAGCAATGCAGGCTATTGATTGGTGAATCTCGTTTCGCTAACAGCGAAAAATCTATCTGGATCCCAGCCTAGATTTCTGTAAACATTGCACTTCATCCATGGCACTAAAAAAATGACTCAAAACTTTTATGACATAAGCCGGGATCCAGAAACAGCAAAAATTCTCAAACATTCTGGCTTCTGATTGATCAAACTCATTTTGCTAACAGTGAAAAATCTATCTGGATCTCGACCATAGTTTTCTTCTATGAAATCAATGCAAAAGGATAATATAAAAGAATAGTATAAGACTTCTAAAATGGTTTGACGGGTTTATCACTGTTTGGCATAATTTATAAACTTTAGAATTAATTAACAGTTTTTCGCTAATTAAGAATAGAAAATTTGTGTTTTTAAAGCTGAATTTTATAAAAGCACGTAGATTGAGTAAATATCTGTCCAAAAATGCAATCCTTACTTTTTTATGTCCATTATTTAAGTCTCTACCTCGATTGAAGCATAAGGTGTGACGAAGAAAATAAATTTGTCATTTTCAGTATCTCGACGTTATTTTAAAAAATCTATATCTCTGTTTATAATTAATTTATGAGTATGCATTTGATCTCAAATTGAAGATCTTTTCCATTAGGTCCTTCTGGTGTTGCTTTTATTTTTCTGCGATGATTGGTTCTTTTGATATGTGAAATTTTACGCTGGCATGTTTGGTCGATTTAACATGGAGAAGCTGTCTTCAGTACAATAAGCAGTTACGGTGTCTTGCGTTTTATTCTTTGCGTTTGTTTGTTTGACGAGGTTAGGATTTTTTTTCAGCTTGGCTTGGCAGAACGACCGTCCTGCTTGATATGTGTCTGTATAATTAGTAGATGGGCGTCCGCATTATAATGGCAATATTCTCCATCTAATTAGTGCGTATTATAGCTGTAATTAAATATGAACAAAAACAAATTCAGGTATTCATGGAGTTACGTTTACACGTTAGAGATAATTTTCTACTACGTAAATATTGCAGCACTATTTGCCTCACCTCTTACTGTGCTTTACATGGGAATGCTTATTATGCATATGTTGTTTGCTTGCCGTGAATGCAGAATCATAGCAAAGAATATGAACAGATTATACACCTAGACATAAGATTTAGGATTACGATTGTCGCGTTTTTAAATAAATTGGTAGAACAAGGCTTTATTAGTCGCTCATCTTATCAGTTCCAGACTCTTAGATTGTCAACTTCATTAAATATTTGGAAATTGCTTCAATTTGCTATTTTTCCTTATATGTTTTCTTTTACATTGTAATTTCATTTGAATTCAAAATTTTAGTTGAAAATAATCAAATGCTCTCCAGATCAATCTTGAATGCTAAACTTCGCATATAAATCAATTAATCAAGATTTCTATTTTTATTCAAAATTACAGACAGGAAATCACAGAAATGTCTAGAAAAGAGAACAGCAGCTTTAGTATCAATATAAATATACTTTAAATAAACATCTTGAAATAATTTTTTTATATTAAATTATTTATTGGCCGGAATTTTTGCGATTCATTATGATTTGTTTTACACAAGTTTGAAGGATTTTTTTTATTTATATATATTCTTTGAACCATTTATCTTTTACAATAACAAGAATGACTCAAAAAATGAAATTTGTTTCTTTTATGACAGTATCTATCGTAAAAATAAGAAAATAATTCACTATAAAACGACTACAGGAAAAATGAAGTCTGTCATTTGCGTGACATACTGTGTTTTAAAATCTTTTCAGACGCTAAGCCGCAACACTTCAACAGAATTATGAAACGCATAAGAAACACATAGTGATACGCAATTTTTTTCTGCTACCAAATATCCGGTGATTATTCAATTCAATTATTTGTAATAAAATAAATTATTTGGTATTTTTTAATCTTTGAATTTGCTATTTATATTGTAAAAATGAATGTATATATCTTGTGAGTGGATTAATATAATCTTGTTCCTTATTTAGTTAAAAAAAATTTGTTCCTATCAATTTTGAGCCGTATGTAGATGATATTACCTAGCGTTATACAATTAATTCTCAATATATGGTTGATTTCAATTATCCAGCTAAAGAAACAAACATTTTATTTTTGACTTTTAAAGATTTGTCATTTTTTTTTGCACATAAAAACATTCAGTTCTACTATTTATATATACCAAACTCACAATACATTTTGTAACGTTTAACTATTTCTTTAAAATAGATTTATGTATATCTTATGTTAATGCGCAAATCATGTATAAAGAAAAAGTGAGAAGCAGGTGTTAATATCTGAAATTAAATATTCCAATCCAACAAATGATTTGTTTTATTGTTCTCAACTATAAAAACAGAATGTTTAATAACTGCCTAAAAATAAGTTTTTTTTCGTATATAAAAAATATATTAATTTCCATTTATTAGTTACTAAAATGTATTAAATGTGATGAAACATAAATTACATTTTTCAATTTTTCAATTTTAAAATATTAAATAAATTCCATATTTACCTGTATAAAATGAAAGCTTTTAAATCCCTTTCTTCAATTTCTCAAAGATACAGATGGAAATTGACGTTAAAATGAACGAAATTCACACTCAATATAAATGTATAAAGTTAATTTTATCGACTTTTCATGTTTTATACTAATTTTCTGAAACAATAGATGAAATACATGCGATTCAATACTTTACGTGATCGTAAATTTGTTCATGACTTCTTAAAATATTAAATGAAAAAAAAATTTCGAAGGAAGCAAATAATTACTACAAAATTTTATTTTTTGAAGCCCAATTTTGAAAGATTAAATATATTTTTCACTGTAATGTAGCGGTACAAGTTATATTTTCGAGTGTAAACATAATTGTTAATTGTTTAAAAATTTCATTTGAATGTTTGTTTCATGTAAGTAAATAAAAAATTAAAGGAAATTAATTTGTACTATGTTACTGGATAAATAAATCTAAGTGTACTATTAATCAAATTATTAATTAATATTATTTAGAATAGAAAAATATACTGAAAAATTATTTTTAAAAAGATGGGGTAATCCGTAAAATCAAAATGCGCTTGATTTGAAATCTAACTTGGAAAAACTCGACTTTGTTTTATTCAACTGTGACTTTAAAAATGAATGTTTTGTATTGCTGTAGTACTTAAATTTTAAAGTACAAAGGCTCAGACATTCCATAATCTGTATACAGATTTCTCATGACAAGGTACGGCATGTTTTATTTTAGAAAATCGTGTTTTTACAAATGTTGCGACACAAATAATTTTCAAGGAACATTTTTCAAATAGTTATACACATGTGGCAAATTTAACGCATATAGAGTTTTAATTTTGGATCATTTGGCTAATGTAGTCTTTGAAGCCATTCCGTCAAATATGTAATTGTTGAATATGATAACAATCCAAATTTTCAAGTTCGTCCAATTTCTTTTTGAAAGTTTTGATTTAGCATGCAAGCAGGATTTTTAATAATAAGAATCTTCAGCATTTTCATATTTTGAAATATTTTCTTTTTTCTTTTCTTTGTTTACGCTCGGAATTCTTTCGTAATTTCTGCTAATGTAATATTTCAAGCCTCCGCAGAGTGGAGTATTTGACCCGAAAACCTGGTCAAAAATATTTTTTCGATGTAAATATAGTCCGATTGGCTTGAAATTCTTAGATGTCATTGGGTATCACTATGGCATGTTTGGTATTGTAAATAAAGTCTATAGCTTTTACGGTTCATTTACAGAGACATCCAAGATAATTCCCTTACATTATGCTCTACGGCAGTGTTGCCAGATGGGCTACTTTTTTAAAAATCTGATTCTTGATTGGCACCACTTTTTTGAAATGGTAAAATATGCCTTATTTAATGACATATTAATTAAGGCAAAAACAAAGTTAATTTTACCGTTTCAAAAAAGTGGTGCCAATCAAGAAAACTGAATTTAAAAAAAGTAGCCCACTGGCAACACTGGTCTATGGGGGAAAATCGTTTGCTCTGTATTTTAATGATATTACACTTTTAAACGTAGTGAAATTTATAAACATCACTAAGGTGTACTAAGGCACTTATTGTAGAATATGGTGTGCATAGAATATATCGTTCAATTACAGGGGAAAAAATATGGCTGAAGAATAAACTTGACTATTGAAGTCTATGACCAATTATTGCTGGAAGCGAGTTTGTAGTTGTGATAGGCGTTTTAAAATATAACGTTTTTTTTAAGTATTACTTGGAGTGGATACATTCTATAGATCATATACAGGGCTGCAAAAAAGTTGTCAAGTACATATCCGTTTATTCACGGAAATGGCTGAATGGACATTTTTAACGGTGCTATGCGTTTCACTGAAGTATATTTTAGCATACTGTGAAGTATACATACAAATCAATAGCTTAGTTTAATATTTTATATCTTAAAAGCTGACGAAGTGTAAGTAAGATTTTAAGATTTTACATTATAAATACATTTATACATTTGTACATTATAAATATACATTTTATAAATACTTTGACAATTACGAAAAAATAAAGAGTCATCATTTAAGAAGAGCACAAAGAAAAAAGAATTTAAAATATTAATTTACTAAGTAGATATTTTAAAAATACGATTAAATCACATGCCCATTGACTTAACATGGAACTTACATGTTACATTGACTTAACTTGAAGTTGAGCGACTTGTAACCTTAACTATTTACTATTTTTTTGACGAAAGCAATTGTTGATAGGTTTTTCTTATTCACTATTAATGTTTAATTAAATGTATTTAATTTTACTATATATAAAACTTATTATTTACATTTAATAATGCTTATTACATTTAAATTACATTTAATAATAATTATTGCATTTAATTTATGTTTAATAGTGTTATATTTAATAGTAGGTTCAGTAACGTGGAGTATATATATATATATATATATATAGTAGATAGGTAGTTTTTGAATGTATTTAATTTATTACCAGTTTCAAAATGATTTTTCAGAACTCTTCTTCATCTTCTGCACCACTCTCTTCTTTGGTTTTATCGGGACTACCATCAGACCTTGCTGGAAGAAGAAGTTGTAGGGTCACGCTACTGTTCGGCTTGCTCTTTTTAGTTGATAAACGGAGTTATTAGCATATATGACGATGCTTATTTTCGCGTACATTATAAAAAGAAAATTTTAATTAAATTTTCTTCGTGCCGTTTTTCAGTTTTGGAATTAAAATTAGGTGTCCCATTTTAAGGACACCGTCCTCGAAACGGTTAATTCCCTCCTTTCTCTCCTTATGTTACACACATGAGCCAGAAGAACTAATTAGGGAACCCTTTCTCAATAAATAAGTACATGCGGTTTGAAGGCGATCGGATATTTCTATCAAAAGATGTCGAGTTGCGTGCATATGTGCGTACCTACATACGTACATATATACGTACGTACATACATACAGACAGAATATGTAGGTGCAAAAGCTCTCCGGTAATATCCTGTGAGCTAAAAACCTGCAATACGACAGTAAATATATAGCTCTTATCTCTTTAGCTCGGTGGCCGCAAAATAGGGTATTTAAATAGTCATTCCGAATTTTGTTTTTTATAAAAAATGGCAACAATATGCGAAAGATTTTTTTTGCAGAAATTGACACTCAAGACTATATCTAATACTATTATAATTCAAACACGGCGGGGCAAAGCGCGGCACATATTTAAAAAAGCTTTCGATATGTGTAAAATAGAGCCAAACAGGCTTTAAAAATAACCCTTTAACACATTTAATGTTTCTTTATTACATTAAAAATGAAACTATTTAAATTAACACATAGTTTAACACTAAGCTCTGACCTTTGTTAAACACGCAAGCCCTGGTTAGTTTCAATTCAACAATTCATTGAGCCACAAAAAGATTATATTTAAACATAACAACAATGCCGAAAAACAACAAAAAACCACGTCTTCTCAGAAAGAAACTTCTTCTTCGGCTGAGACCAGGAGCCACCGAATATAACTCATGTTCCTAAAATAGACATAGATCGATGCACCAATTAGTTAGCTATTAAAAAATGTGATTTTTACAATTGCTGACGAAATTTTATTTTTTTCTTTTTTGGCCAAGTTTTTGAGTCAAATACTGTGCGCCGTTCGATATAAATAAAAACTCCAGGTAAAACATAAGACTTTACTTTTTTTTTTCGAATCATGAATTCCGTTTGTTGAGATCGCGAAAAAATTAAAATTTCAAATTTCCTTTTCCCTTTTTGGCATTGTATAAAAAACATTCTGGAGTGATTTATTATAGTTTTTCAAAATATGTCTTTAGCATGTTCACAAATAAAAATCTTGATTTTCTAATTATTCTGTGAATTATTTTTCATTTTTATAACGGTAATTTTAACTCCTTAACTGTCGCATAAAATTTCGGTTTAAAAATTCAAATTGCTTACTGCCAACACTTTTTTGAAAAAAGAAATATTCACCTTATTTAGTGACAGGCGAAGCCAATTACACTGTTTTATAAAACTGGTGGGAATCAAACAATTTGAATAAAAGACCGAGCCTGTGAGTATCACGCCAGCGAAAAATAAGAGGTTAATTAAACCTATTTAAAAATAAACACACCATATACCAATTAGGTGTTTGGAGTAGAATGAGAGTCACACATTTCTTCTGTTGACGCTCTGAACTTCCAAATCCGTTTATTTTCTCTTTTAACAACATTTCTTTTAATCATGTGAACACGGGATCATGTGAACACATTTATCAGTTCAGAATAAGGAATATTTTTTTTATATTTTCTAGTTACGAATTTTTTGGAAATTTTTAGTTTAACTGAACTTTAGAATTTTGTTTGTATTTTCTGTTACAGTAAAGTTTAAAGCATTTATTTAAAGGAAATAGAATTTTCAGGTAATAATTAAGCGTTTAAACTAGAACGTGAATCACGGTGTTTACATTATGTTCGACGCTGCCAAATTTCAAAACTATTCATTTCCTCTATGACACTTTAAATTAATTATGGGACCATGATTAATTAGTTATTTTATTTTTGAACGGTAAGAGTTGAATACATTTTTCTGTTTTAATGTATTTATTTATTGTTTCAACTCAATGTTAAACCTCTTAATTTTATACTGGGTAATTTGACTTGCCTATTTATACAGACATTACAACATTTTGAAAATAGCAAGTAGGCCTCATTCAAAGTATAAAATTCATAAACTGTTTACGTCTCTCCGTAAACTGCCCCTACATTGTTAAAAGTTCAAACATTTTGTTTAAAGTTCGGTGAAAATAATAAAAATATTTTTTCCAAGTTCATTCTGGGCATCATTAGTTAAAATCGCTAAGTCTCAACTGAAATGTTTCCGATCTTTTTCACTAAGCTTAATAGAAATAGTCATCTGTTATCTATCTTTGCGTGCAGCATCTCATTATAGATGTTCGAATTTACTCCAAAAATCTCAATAGCAAGACTTCGAAATGCGTAAAATAGTCTATTGTGATTTGAGAAGTTTTCAACTTTGTTGAAATGTTGAAATTTAATGGGGATTTATTGTTTATTATTTCTATATTGGTACTGAATTTTTAATTTTACTACTGTGATAAAAAAAAAGTACATGAAATAGTGGCAGAAAATAAAACTTATAAATTTATTGGTCAAAATTGTTTGCATCTCGTTCAATGTAATCTGCTTCAACTGCAATGAACTACTGTTAACGTTTTTTTCCAGTGATCAAAACATGGCTTAAACTCGTTTTTGTGAAACCTCTTCGTAGAGAATATTTTTTATCGAGTTAATAGACTGAAAACGATGATCTCGAAGAAGAAATTTCAACAGTGGAAATAACAAAAAGTCACGCGGTGACATATAATGCAAATACGGAACTTGCTTAGCGATAATTGTGAATGTTAGGTTAAAAACAAACAAAATAATAATTCACGTTGAGAATGCGTATTGTATTATCGTGGTTCAAAAGCAATGAGTTTTTGTGCACTTTTTCGAAATATTGCTTCACGATAATGGCACAAAAGATTCAAAAATTTATTTTAATTAGCTACTTGGCCAGTTGATAGGAATGCATAATGTATAACACCATGCCAATCAAAGGAAAAAGTTACCATTATCTTGATATTTAGGAGCATTTTACGTGGACATTTCGATCTTCGGTCCATTCAAGTGATTGTTGTGTTGTTTCTGTATCAAAAGAATATATCCGAGTTTTATGATAGGTGATAATACGTCTTAGAAATAATCGCCACGAGAAAGTATCTCTCGAGCCACTTCAGCCTTTATTGTTTTTAGAATAATTTCAAAGTTCTGGGAAGAATCGAGAAGAACGCTCCGTAACACTAAATGGTCTTTTAAAATTGCTTGATATGCAGAAAATGATATCAGAGCTTCTTAATGGGGCTCAGTGCTTCAGAATTTTTAAAAATCGATTTTTCTTTTAGTATCTATTTTGATTATTTAATTAATTCTGAACACATTGATAAAACCGCATAAAAACATTTGCATTTTTAACGGTGTTATGATTTTTGTAACAAACGTTACAAACCCGCACCCATTTAACTGCAACTTTAAGTCGCGTTTTCTCAAAATTTGATTTTTGACGACTATCCGTAAGATTAAAAAAAAAAAAAAAAAACTATTTGATGGAATAGCTTTTTATTTTCATGCATGTCACATCATTATCCATAGAATGAATTAATATATTTTAGATAGTTAAATATTTTGAGTGTTTCTAATGAAAAAAAAGTTGTATTTTTTAGGTGTTTTTAAATTTTCAAATTTGAGAGTTTTTTTAATAAGGTTTCTTTTGAGTGATAGTTATATCCTTAATTCATTTTATAGGGTAAAGTTTCCTGATCATTGTAAAGCAAAAATTAGGTTCTTATGTCAATTTAATGATATCTTACGGATGGTGATATGACACCTAATTTTTTTTCCGAAAATTGTGTAATGTAAATGTTGCTATATATTTTTTTTGTTTTATTAGATTAAAGTACTTCATTTTATAATATTATAAGACTACAAACATACCTTAACCCTCCGTCTACCAGACGGGTCCATTGGACCCGACAGGTACATACAAAATATTCATTCAAACCAGAAATTTCTTTAAAATAAACTAAGTATATAAACCAGACAAAAATAAGGTAAATAAATAAGTTAAATAGTTTTAAATAAAAATTCTGGTGTAGAACGTTTTATTAAAACTTGAATAAAATTCCCGGTAGATCTAGGGTTAAAAATATCAGAAAGTTAAAATTAGTTATACTGAATACTTCTGTTTTTATATGGACTGAAAGCGAGAGATCTGTTTACATGTATTTCGTTATCGATCAAGCCTTGAGCAAGACACTGATTGTGAAACGATAAACACAACGCATCAATTCTCATAATCTGATGGTCTATCAGATCACGGAATATCTACGGTAGATTATCTAAATTTTTATATAAATCAAATACTGTTGTTGATGATAAACAGTCTCAGATAAAAAGCTTTTTTTTTTTTTTTTTGTTAATATTTCAAATGCTTTTGCAGCATATATTTCATTGCGAAAACAACATTTAATGCATGTTCTTTGCTCAATAACATTGGTCATTTCAGAAATTCAACATAGTTGAAATTCTTACCTCATTAAAAACAAATTGATCTCACCAAAATTGAAAAGATCTCAGTGAATTGATTTTCTGTGACTTGAAGTATCCCAAAAGTTTGCAGTGAGCATAAACTTAGTTATATTTAAAATAAAAATCATTGTTACCGCTGTTAATGAATCCAAATCGATCATTGAAAGTATTACAGCTCAGCCGAATTATCAAATCTCCATTATCGTCGATTTAATTTTTAATAAAATTAAATATTTATTACTAAAATAAATAAAAACAACAATATTCTTCGGCGGTCAAGCATCATATTAAGTTTTTCAATCACATGTGTAATATAAATTATAATTGTTATTACAAAGATTGATTAAAATAGTTTATTTTGAACATCATTAAAAACTATTATTTAGAGCTTCTATAGCACTTGCATTAAACAAACTTTTCATAGAATGTAAATTTATTTTATTGGATTTTACAATGTTGATTTACTTTTTATGATATTTTAACAATTATTAAGAGATATGCAATAACTATTAAACAAACCTTTAAATTCCCTGTAGATAAAATATATTTGTGTCAACTTTAAAATACATTTATAGTTGTAGTTAAAATTTCATAATAACGATTAGCAAGTTGATAAAACTCGAAGCCATAGAAATGCAATTACTTCAGTGAAAACAAATGCGTCGTTTACTACGAATAACTTTTAAAATGTGCTGAACCTGCAAAACAAAATATTTTTCGATAAGTTAAACAGAAAGCGTTGCCGTTTGCACGACTTCTAATTTCTTGAACTGGAAATACGCAAGTATTTAACAGTTAATCTGTCGATAAAAAGATAATTTCTTAATGTAAAAGTTTTGCCTAAACACGGGAAAATTATACTGTATATCGTTCAGTGTTGCCAGATTGGTTACTTTTTTGTCCCGAGATTGTTGATTGTTACCGCTTTTTTGAAATAGAAATATTCGGCCTATTTAAAAATAGATTAAAAATTCGGAAAAATAAGGCGAATCATACTATTTTTAAAAAGTTGTGACAGTCAAATAATCCGAATTAAAAAAGTTCCCAATCTGGTAACACTGATATTGTTTATTAAATTTAAATAAAATCGTTTAGTCGAATGTTACCAATATATTGATAATAATATTGATAATAAATAACTCTACAATAGTCTACTAATATAATCTACATTTTTGTTAGAGCCTAGAATTATGTTTAACAAGTAGGGGTCACCAGTAGGTAAGTAAAAAACTGTATTATTAATAAATACAAGAAATTTATTTTCTATATAACTGAAAGGAAATAAAAATCTACAATCTTTAATTAGACTAAATTTTTAGTCAAAATCCAAACGGCAATATGCATCTTTTGTTATACAGTCCTTTAACGTATGTCATATTATTGTTAGACGTTACTTTTTTACGTTATCATATTATTGGTCAATTAATATTAACAGCAGAAATAACATCATCTTAAAAAAAATAATAAAACATTCATGAAAATTTAAATACATATTTACACACATACATCCATTATCATTAACAAAGTGACCATAATTAAAGTGAACTATTACATACCTGGCCTTTTTGAAAAACTTTGACAAGCTCTTTTTCCATGCGCAAGATATTTGATTGGTGACCCCCCCCCCCCCCAGCACCTCCCAACAAAATTGAATAATTTATTGAGTGCAAAGATTGAACCCGACCTGCAAGATAAAATTAATGGAGTGTACGTCATTAAATTTGATACTAAAAAAGATCAAAAACTACAGTATATGGGAATGTCAATTCGAAATTTGATAGATATGATAAAAGAACGTAAAAGTGACCTACGATTCAATAGAATAGTTGCTGCTCTTTCCAAACTTTCCCAAAAGCAGAACTTTAAAATTGATTTCAAGAATGTAAGTATTATGTGCCCCTTGAATAAATATTATGAATTAATAATACGTGAATCAATAAAAAAATATAAAACAGTAGTGGAAAAGCATGCAGTGGCATATTATCTTGCAATGTTCCAAATATACAGCTAGTTTTGATCAGAGAGCAGTGATTTGTAATAAAAAAATCTGTTCCTCCTCTCCCCCTTCACTTCTCCTTTTTTCTTCCGTGTTAGTGGTATCGGTCATGTAAAGCGGACGAACGGTTTGAAGTGAGGCTTTTATGAGTGAGATATGGGTAAGTTTCGTTTTTGACATAAGTTTAAATCTTAAATCCCAATGAAGGTTAGGTACACAGCGGAAAGTACTTGATTTTGTAAAATGTTTTCAACTGTTTTAATAATCTTTTAGGAAGTGAATCATTTGTATAATTTTATATTATAATGAATAGTTCTCAATGTGTTCCAAGCTCAATCTATTTTTGACAATGGAGCTAAAAATTGTAGGATAATTTCATAAGACGAGATACGAAGTATTCCTCGAAAACAAAATTCAAAAATTCACCGCTTGGGAGATATGTGGCCGCTGTTTTTTTTTTTTTTTCAGAGAATCTTTCTTGCCCTGTCTTTTATAATAATCCGACAATTTTTTTTCCAGTTCAAGAAATTAGATCTCTGTACAGAACTCGCTTTGTACTGTCCGTTTAATTATTGGCCTTTTGTACTTTGATAGGTATAAACAAAACTACATATATACATATGACTGTATTCACTTTTTATACTAACAATATCCATAATCTTCTATTTAGAATGTTCAATCACTTTGCTTAAAAAAGTAGTATTTCTCATTTTTTATAAACTTGTATGAAAACGCTATTCTCGTGATTAATGTGCAGGGTGGTCATAAAAAACTTTGCCGATATATAGAACTCTAGCGGCCGTTCCGTTTAACCGATCGAGATGAGATTTCAGATATATTTTATTCAGAGGTATGAGCTTGGGATTCTGTGAACGGCAACAAATTGGCGCTCACGGTTACGGTTATAGGTACAGACATTTGCATATGACAGAGGCAAGACAACAATCACAGAACGCCTTTCGACGGATAATCAGCGTAGGAAACGGATTCTTGCCTCTGTCGTATGCAAATTTCCTCCGTTCATTCCGATCGTGTTGTTTTTGGCCGTTCGCTGAGCTGTTTTTTTTGTGCGAGCATAACGCGTCCATTTATTGCGATACACGTACCGTTCCAGCGCTATTTAGGGTTTTTGCATGCGCTGAGCATTTTGCGACGAGAAAAATGGCCGTTGCCATTCGAAAATTTCGAGTTTCTGTACCTATAACCGTAACCGTGAGCGCCAATTTGTTGCCGTTCACAGAATCCCGAGCTCATACCTCTGAATAACTATATCTGAAATCTCATCTCGATCGGTTAAGCGGAACGGCCGCTAGAGTTCCATATATCGGCAAAGTTTTTTTATGACCACCCTGTATATGCCTTTATACATATTGGTGCATATTTTTTTAGTTGTAAATGCTCAACACTCAGATATAAATATATCCGTTCTTCATATTTTTGTCCGTCGAAGTGATGACGAATAACAAAAATAAGGTTGTTTTTTAAAAATTAAGGAATATTTCTACGGGTAGCATTTTGTCTTTCGATTTCAAATCTCCGGTGATTCACAATGAATATATTGGAATTCGCTAAAACTTTAGCGAACTACATAAAACTAGTAAATTCGACTGTTGATTCTCATGTTTGATGTAAGCTAAATACACTTTGTTAACACTTAGTGTATGTTTCAGAAATTTTCGAAGAAAAAATGTCAGAATTTACTCAATTGCAGATTTATAATTTTCCTTCTAAAATAATTCTTACATAGATTTAATTGATTAGATTTTGAGACGAATAATCGAAATAATGTTAAAGAAATATTAAATTTTAAGTGATAATATACATCTCTTGAAATTCTTCTGATACGCTAAGATTTGTAAAACTTTCTGAGACATAATTAGTACCAAATTGTAGCCGCTAATATACAAGCATAAATAGTTACGCCTGTCACTCACTACTATAACTTCAGTACGTTTTAAGTTAAAAATCGCAATTTAAAATCATAAAGGTAATTTCTTTTTGTAACATAAATTTTAAACAAATAATTCTGATAATTTTTAAAATGATAATAAATTTCAAAATAGCTTTAGAAATGTAATGAATTGCAATATTAAATGTACTGAAAATATTAAAATTTTAAACTTTTATTTGTTAAATGTCTCGGAATATAATAATTTTGTGAAAAAAATATATATATGTTATTTGTCCAATATAATGTTAAACATTAAAAACTTGTTGATAGGTTTTTCATTATAAATTATGTACATATCATCCATAACGTAAATTGTCAATTTTTTTTTTCATTAGCTAATTATATTTGTAAAGATACAACATCAAATATAAAAATTCTTCAGATACAAATGCTTCTAAAATACTTCTTTATCATGCTTAAATATTACTGAAATTCACAAAAAATAAAAATAGAAAAAAAATTATTCAACTATTTTGTGAAATTAAATGTCGTATTAAATTATTTAGTTATTTGTTATGAAACAATAACGAAGTTCGTACATACTATTATTCTATTATACGTACAACGTATTCTAATGCCCTAGTGATATAGACTTGATTCATCATGATTATAAAATATTCAGTGTTTGGAATATAATTTCAACAAAGTAAAAGCTAATGCAGTGCATTTATTAATAAAAGCTAAATTGAAATTTCTGCAGAAAAGAGTCCTGAAAATTTTAATATATATGAGATGAAATAAACTTAATGTGTTATAATCTAAAATCTTAGTAGAAAATAACGAAACATTGCAATTGATATAAATAATTTAATGACTTAAATTTCAAATGATTTAAATTTATATTAACTTTTAATATACTCACAGAGAAATACAAAATGTATATCATCAGTAAAATATCTTTTGAATTACATGAAATCTCACGATGGAAAATTCTGGAACACATGAAATAAATAAATATAAAAGAAAATGTATAATTAATTTGTCATGAATTAATAAGATATTCGTAGCATATTACAAATGATTTTACGTTTAACATAAAATAACTAAAGTTCTGATAATTTTTATTTCTAATATATAGTAAATATATTGAAAAATGTTTTAATCTTATCTTAAATTCAAGAGAAAGCCTGAATATCTAAGAGTATTACAAGAATAGTCCGTACACTGAAGTTTGTGAAAATTGATACATGTACGATAAATATTTATTTTTTAAGTTTCTATCTACTTTTACACGACAAGAAAGGACATACAAAATCACTGCTATCTTAAAATACGTCATATCAAAAAGTAAGTTTTTTATATTTTTTTTATACAGATTGATACAGATTTGTTGTTACAGAGATATCACGGAAAAGTCTCTTCCTGTATTGTTATCGTTTAAAAAATATTTTTATTTCTGTATGTATTTATACAACTGAGAAAGCATTTTTTGTTTAATATTTAAAATTTTGGCCAGAAATTTTACACTAGTAAAAAAAATTGAGATACTTTAAATTATTTTTTTTTCATTATTTGAAAAGTTTTTTTTATAATTTTTCACTAAAAATATATATAACGGGAATTTTTAGTATTTAAGAATACAATAAAAATGATTTATTCCCAAAGTCATTTTACAGGGAAAATTACGTATTTATTATTAAATTACATTAAAAATAATTATATTCTTAAGAAATATCTTATCATCAAGTTTTGAAAACGAAAATGTATGAAATTGATATGTAGCAAATTTTTTTAACTATCTTATCGGCTCAAAACAGAAATCAAGACATTTAAGACACTAGGAAGGAAATATTAAAAAAATCAAAATTGTATATATAAATACATGGATAGTATCCAGACGATATGTTTAATGTTTTACTGCATAAAACACTTTCTTTTAAAGTGATAAGATAGTAGGGGGGGGGGGGGGTTAATGTACACTAAAAATAAGTATATATATGTTATGAAATAACAATAAAACTATAAGTTATTTCTGTACGTTATTTGTGCGTAAAATCGTTGTTTAGATTTTAGCTTTTTTTATTGCAATTCGCACAATCTTTATTCTATGCTTATAATAAAACACTTATTCTGCATGATTGCGCATATCAACACATATGTAACCTAAAAAGGTAAAAAATTGTTTAATAATAATAAAGTATAAGAATTCTCCAATCGGGAGATTATCTATACTAATATTATAAAGAGGTAAAAATTGTTTATTTGTAGAAGGTAAGTTCTGGAACTACCGAATCGATTCCAAAAGTAATGGTATCAAAATGATGGTGTTAGTCCAACTTAGAACATAGGCTATATCTTATGTCCGTGCCACTGGCCAAAAGGGGGTGCAGGAGCAAAAAACGTTCTAAAAATGCAATTCTTGTGTTACTGAACGGATTAGAAACATGAAATTTAGAATGGTAGTTACTTATAAGATACTAATGACCACTAAGGACATTTCTTAAAAAAATCGAAATTGAAAAGGGGTGAAAATGCGCGAAAAGTGTTCTAAAAAGCGTTCTAAATGGCGATTTTTACGCAATTTCAGGAAGTACCAAACTGATTCAAAAAATAATAGTGTCAAAATAATGGTGACAACCCTTGCTCCAACATAGGCTACATTTTATGTTGGTGGCACTACCCTTAAAGGGGAGTGCATGAGCAAAAAAACGTTCGAAATTGTGATTTTTGGTGTTACTGAAGGGCCCAGATACATGGAATGTGGCATGGTAGTTGCTTATTAGATATAAATGATCTCTAAGAACATTTCTTAAAAAAATTGAAATTTAAAAGGGGTGAAAATGCGCAGAAGGGCGTTCTAAAAAACGTTCTAAATGGCGATTTTTACGCAATCTCAAGAAGTACCAAACCGACTTCAAAAGTAATTGTGTCAAAATGATGATGATAACCCTTGCTCCAACATAGGCTACATTTTATGTCGGTGCCACTATCCCTAAAGGGGGTGCAGTATCAAAAAAACGTTGAAAATTGCGATTTTTATGTTACTGAAGGGCCCAGATATATGGAATTTGGCATGGTAGTTACTTATTAGATATAATTAATGATCTCTAAGAACATTTCTTAAAAAAATCGAAATTTAAAAGGAGTGAAAATGCGCAGAAGGGCGTTCTAAAAAACGTTCTAAATGGCGATTTTTACGCATTCTCAAGAAGTACCAGACCGATTTAAAAAATAATGGTGTCAAAAGGGTGGTGATAACACTTGCTCCAACATAAGCTACATTTTATGTCAGTGCCTTTATCCCTAAAGGGTGTGCAGTAGCAAGAAAACGTTCGAAATTGCGATTTTTGTGTTACTGAAGGGCCCAGTTACATGGAATTTGGCATGGTAGCTATTTATTAGGTATAATTAATGATCTCTAAGAACATCTCTTAAAAAATTCGAAATTTAAAAGGGATTAAAATGCACAAAATCGTTCTAAAAAACGTTCTAAATGAAGATTTTTACACAATCTCAAGAAGTACCAAACCGATTTAAAAAATAATGGTGTCAAAAGGATGGTGACAACCCTTGCTCCAACATAGGCTACATTTTATGTCGGTGCCATTATTCCCAAAGGGGGTGCAAGTGCAAAAAAACGTTCGAAAATGCGATGTTTGTGTTACTAAAGGGCCTAGAAACATGGAATTTGGAATGGTAGTTACTTATAAGATATAAATGATATCTAAGAACATTTCTTAAAAAATTCGAAATTTAAAAGGGGTGAAAATGTGCGAAAAGAGTTCTAAAAACGTTCTAAATGGCTATTTCTACGCAATCTCAGAAAGTACCCAACCGATTTCAAATGTAATGGTTGGAAATTGATGATGACAGCCCTTGTTCCAATATAAATGATCTACTTCATGTCGTCGTCACTACTACCTTGCGGTTACATTTTAAAAAATGTTCTAAATTGTAATTTTTGTGATTCTGAAGGGGTTGAAATCTTGAAATTTTGCATGGTAATTACTTATCAGATATAAATGCTCTCTGAGAAGAGTTCCTTAAAATTTTCAAATTTAAATGGGGTGAAAATAAACGAAAAACGTTCTAAGTAGCGATTTCTACGCAATCTTAGAAAATATAAACCGATTTCACAAGTAATGGTTTCAAATTGATGGTGACAGTCCTCGCTCCAACATAGCCGATATTTTACCATTGTTGTCACTACCACCGGGGGGGGGGTACAGGAGCAAAAAAATGTTCTAAATTGCGTTTTTTGTGTTAAGAGGGATTCTAACATTTTAAATTTGGAATGGTAGTTACTTCAAAGATGCAAATAATTTCTAAGAATTGTCGAAAGAAAATTCCAACTTTAAAAGTATGAAGTGATGAAATTACGATTTTTATGCAATGGTATGAAACTCGAAACCGATTTCAAACTTAATGGTTGTAAATTGATGGTGATTTAACCTGCTCAAACATAAGCTATATTTTATGTCGGTGATAAACCCTAGAGGGATGCAGGAGCAAAAAACTTTCTAAATTGCGATTCCTGCGGTACTGAAGAGGCTAGAAACTTTAAATATAGCACGGTAGTTACTTATAAAATATAAATGTCCACTAAGAACAGTCGAAAATAAATTCGAAATTAAAAAGGGGTGAAGCGAAGGGAAGGAGTGAAAAGCATTCTAAAAGATTCGTAAATTACGATTTCTATGGAATCTCAGGAAAAAAGAAACCGATTACAGAAGTTATTGGTTGCGAATCAAGAGTGATTATCCCTGATCCTGTACGAGCTATATTTTATGCCAGTGTCACTACCACCTGGTTGACAGGAACAACAAGAAAGCCTTTAAAAACGTCTAAATCCCGTTTTCTATAGAATATTAGGAAATAACAACCACTTTCAAGGTTAATGTTGGCAAATTAATTGTGACAGTCTGTGTTTCAACATTTTTCGAGACATTTTATTTCAACTCTGTTTCGGCATTTGATATTGATGCCACTAACACCAGAGAGGTGGTAGACAGTTAGAGAAGAAGCTTGGAATTTGACATGATGGTTAATTGTTAATTTTAAAATGTAAATGTGTTGAGATAGTTTCTAAAAAATTCAAAACTTCAAATAAATACCGAAATGAGCGTATGAAATGAGCATAACAGTCTCAAAATACTTTCTAAATTATCATTTATTTGGAATTAGTTTTAGTTCTTCTTATTAATTAAAGTCTCATTTCTGTCTATTGAAGTTTAGTCAAACTGTGGCTTAAATTGTAATTTTGAATTATTCCAAAAAGTGTTCTTCTAATAAAAAATAGTCATGCAAATATCACTTGGCATATTTCAACTATAACGCGAGCAAAGCCGCGGGGTTTGCTAGTATCTTATAAATTTTATTTATAGAACCCCTAACATTATCACCAAACTCGATTAAGTTAGTTTTCATTTTCTGTTTTTATAGACTCCATCACTTTTTGAAGTTCTTAAATAATTTGTTTAGAAAATAAGTAAATGAAAAGATTTACATTAAATTTAATACAAATCAGTAAGTTCATTACACTTTCCATAAACAAATAATAATAATCGAATTTAAACATACGCAGTTCCGTTTTCGAACTGCAGCACCGTAGCGAGCGCTGCAGATTATCTTAGACCTTGCAGTTTATTTTCACACGTTAAATATACATTTTGCGCATTAACATATCTAGTAATTTATTTTGCATCTAGAGTAATTTATAAGGTATCTGTACCCAATATGGACACCTTAAAAAAATTGATTTTTTTCACCCCCGTGTACACATCATAGGACTCCAAAAATATATGACCACTATCCCTGGGCTGTTGACTATCATCATTAAAATTAGCGACCTTGTAATTATTATGGATTAATTTTAATGATAAAAATAAAAATTGTTTACAAATATCCATATAAGGAACCACCTGTCACTAATATGGACATGCATGTCCTTAATAGGGACAGCCTCATTGGGGGACTTCTCATTGACCTACTACACAGGGTGTATGGAAGAGCCACTCTTCCAAAGGATTTTAGAGGAGAGGGGATAACAGAAATATATTTTTACACACACAAAAATAAATCATGAGTTTTTAGTGATTTAAAATTTAATTTTTCTTAAGTAGATTTTTTTTACTGTATCTATGTATTAATTATAAATATGATATTATAATCTGTAACAATTTATTATTTTATAACATTTTGTGAGAAATTTGTTATTTTTCTCTTATAATAAAAATGTGGAAATAAAATATTGAAAAATAGTAATCATGTTTGTCAGTTATAAATCAAAAAGTTTGCGTGCCAGTGACATATTTTGATTCAGCGATTTCAATCAATTTCCTAGTTCTTTTCACATGATATATTCATTAATTATATGAACTTGTCAGATAATCATTCAAGATACACAATTCATAATCATAGCATAAAATAACATTCCCAATTTCCGAAGAATTTTCAGAAAATAATATGATTCTAACAAAGGAAACTACGATATAGATCTTTTAAAGAACATTTATCAATGTCAAATTCCTCGTTTATCATTCTAGAAATACGCGACCTCTTATTTAAGCCTTCATTTTACTAAATGTAAAAAGCACTTCTTGAGTTTTTCTTTCATAAATAAAAAATGGCTAAAACAGATTACTTAGATTTTGTATAAATTTTCATTTTCATTTTATTTTTAATACACATGAATATACTAATTTGACTAGTATTATTGATTTTTTGTAACGTTTATTGTGTAAAAAATAGGCTAAAATATATTATTGATTTGTTTTTACTTTTATTGTGTAAAATATAGACTAAATTATATAATATATTGCAATAAATCAGACGTTTGAACAACGTTGCGCAGTTGTGGGAATTTTTTTTTTCAATTTGAAATATCTTTCCCAAATTACAAGAATAATCTTCGAATAATTTAAGGACAGATTTTTGTGAATAAATACAATAATGACGTAAAAAGCCATATGTATTTTAAATAATATTATTCCTTTATAAAGCAGCACTGCGTTTAGATACCGTAAATTTTGCATACTAATATTTTGATGTTACAAATTAATGAATATGTTTTAAAACAAAATATAATGTATTTAACAAAAAAATAATCTATACACAACAAATTGTTAAGCAATGGATATCAGTTGTTAATAAAGGCTTGTTTATAATTTTTTTGAATGTAACATAAAAAGAAGAAGACAGTAAGAGAGTGATTAGATCTCCAAATCCTGTTCATGTGTTTTAAAGAAAGTAAATCTCCTACACGGCGTTTCAACTATGATAAGATTAATTTTTAAAGCTGCTAAGGAACACAAAGTATTATTTAAAAAAATAAGAATTTAATTACGTTTATACAAAAATAAAACCCCAATATTGTACATACCAATTTAATTGCTGATTTTTAGGTTCCCGTACATAAAAAGTAAAAACGGAACCATTATAAGATCACTCCTGTGTCTGTCCGTCTGTCTGTCTGTCACAGTCATTTTACTCGTAAACTATGGAACGTGGAAAGTTCAAATTCGGGGAAATAATAAAGATCATTGACCACATATTTTCAGATTAATAAACATTCATAAATATATTTAGTAAAAAAAGTAGAGGGGCTAATTATGCTACTTGGGAAAAAAATATTTTCTTTGTATATCATGTCGGGTATCCTGTGAAAGCTTTTGTAACGCTGAACTCAAAAATACATTCCTTTTAATTTTAGGGTAGCGCAAAAATATGTCCCCGAATCTACTGAAACTAAAATTATGAAAAAGTTGGAGGTAGTAGACGTTAATACAAACCTTACCGGAAAATTATAGCGATTATTCTGCGTCGCATAGGTTTTGAGAAATTAGTATTTTTCTGTTATACACAAATTTCGATTTACGGGCATTCAGGAAAATTGTTGAGCATCGCTGAATATACCTATCGTTGCAGAAGAATAAAAGCATTGATAATAATGATTTTTGAAAAAAAATCCTCGGTAATTAGCCGAGATATTAACCCTTAAAGGTACGGTCAGTTTGGACATACACAAGGACAGGGGCGGAGTACTGTATGCATAGTTAACAACTTTTAATGATATATATGTGTAATGTCATGTCCAGTAACAGTATAAAAGCAATAAACGTCAAATTGTTAAAAACATACTAATTTAAGGGGTCTCGGGACTCTAAAAAGTAGAAAAATTGGAAAAAAAAAGACAAATTTTAACATTTAATGTCTTAAAATGTATATGATTTTAAAACACAATTTTAATTGGGATGAAAGATATATGTATGTTCTTTCGTTTCATGTATTTATAAAATTTGAAGATACAGAATTAGTATTTATAGGGGGCTCGAAACTGTTAAACATTTGTCGAAAAAAAAATTGGCATATCAGTTTACGCGCAGGATTACAAAATAAATATTGCATGTACAATAAAAATTTTGGTGCTCACTTATAGTTCAGATTACTCAGATACTTCACTTACTAATAATTTCCCTGAGCTTAAATTTGTATTTAAAGCATTTTTATATTTTAATGCAATTTTGCATTTTGAAAATTTTGAAAATTTCAATAGTAAAATCACCTAAAAAAATATTTTTTTGAACAATAAAAAGGAAATTTTAGGTTCCGTTTATACAGACTAACATGCTAAGAAGTTTTTGAGGTATCCTGCGCGTTATGCCCAAAAAACGCCATTTGGAAAATAATGACTATAAAGTTTAGGAAACGCCGCTTCAGCTATTGAGCGGGTATAATTCTAAAAGCCAAAATTCTGTTCTAATGGGAATTTCAAGGAAACAATTACATCAAAATATTCAGAAAAGATAGGAGTTTCATCTAAAAAAATTAAAATCTCTTAAATTTTGAATCTTTAAGAATCCTGCGACCACTTAATCCTTTCCGGCACGGAGTAATTCTATTTATAAATTTATGAAATAATGAACTGACACCAGAACTTATAAACGAATTTATTAGAAAATACGAAGTTGCTTATTTTCAAGTACACCATAAAGGGAAAATTTTAATAAAATATTTTTGGTGCCGTTTGTCTGTTTTGGAATTAAAATTAGATGTCCGTTTTTTAAGGGCATCGCCCTCGAAAGTTTTAATTAGAATGAATCGCATAAATACTGTGGTATTTGCGATAGTTTGCACTGATTGTATCTCTCAATACGCCTCGAGTGACTTTAAAAGTTAATTAAACACCTATCAGGAAAAACGCGCACTGACCAAGGCGGCGTTGCAACTTTGAGACCTCAATTCGAAGCGCGCTTAGCACAATACCAAATTTAAACTTTGAACAAAGGTTTTGTTTTAGCTACACTGTAGAAATAAAGGTTATTACTACGCTGAATTTAGTTTCATGAAATGCCAAATGAAGTTTAACTATGAACTGCGTTTATTGTCAGAACCAAATTAAGTTCATCATAAACAGATTAGGATAATATTTAAAAAAGAGTTATACGAATAGCTATATTTGATATTATTTAGGTTCCATATCTATTTGAACTTTCATGGTATACCCATTTACACTTTTCTAATATATATATATAGTTATACCCAACCCTACGTTGTAAAGTTTTTTACAAAGTCTTAGTATTCTTTTAGCAACTTTTTTTTATATAATACAATTACAAATTCATATATTTATTCTACGGAACCATCTGTGCGCGAGTAATGCTCGCACTTGACTGTTTATTCAGTAATATTTTTAACAATGAAAAAATATTTTGGCACGATATTCACAATTATCATGAATTGATTGAATTGTTACGTTATCCTGAGAGTTTGTGGAAGTGAGCATCAAAACTGTTCAGAAACAATAATCTTGTTATTCTTGAATGTAGTTGACATTATACAGGGTCTTTCAGCACAGCAGTTACAAAGTTTCATGAGAAATGAGGTACACCTAGACAATGCGAAATCTCATAGAAATGCATAGTCGGAAAAACTTTCCTGTCGCAGTAGTAACGACACTAAACATAAAAAGGAAGGACACAAACAGGGTGAGAAAACATGTTTATTATTATTAGCGCCACAAAAGAGCTGGAACAGTGCTGGTCAGTGCTCTTGCACGCCTCGTGGAGCTGCTGGGGATGCCCAGAATACGGCCGGTATTTTCGTGAACATTAGATCTTCCATACATCGGTGATATGAGGCCTGGATCACTGCCCGGGGTCGTAATTTCGAACACCTTCTTTGATGCGATTTTCGCTCTCTTTTTTCTTATTTTTTAGTTTTCTGCTTTACTCAGAATAACAAACATGTTTTATCACCACTTGTGTGTCCTTCTTTTCCTTCTTTTGTGTCGTCACTACCGTGCCAGAAAGCGTTTTTGACTGTGCATTGCTGTGTGATTTGCCATCGCCTAGTTGTACGCTATCTCTCCGGCAACAATGTAACACCTGTGGTGAAACAACCTGTATAAGATAATTAAGTGTGTATTACTTTATCTCACTCACATTTTGTTTTCACTGTATCGTCGTATTTCTCTCAAATCACAGAGAGTTTTCTTTTAATATTTTCATTACAGTTAAAATTATTAATACACAAGATGCGTACACTGCATCAAATTTCGAAGATGTCTGTCATCGCTATTTCAGATTAGAAAGCTAACTTTTAATATTTCTATCACACATCACTCCATCATGTAAAACATTGTTGTAGTACAATGTGTTCATAAAAGAATGAACCACTTATAAATATTATCAGTATCAACCGCAACTGTTGTAGATTGTTGGTTAAAGGTCACTAATAATGTGTAACTCAGACAGTTTTAGGTAAGCTACTGCGCGCATACTGCTTTGTTATTTACACACTTGTAGTGTCACATATACAAAATGGAGACTCCTCAGCGTAAAGCGTTTTGTGTTCTGCAATTTTTTAAGAGTGAATCTGTAATTTCAGTTCAACGTACGTTTTGTTTAAAGTTTAATTTTGATCCCTCATGTGGTGAAAACACGCAGACTTGAAAAGACTACTGCTTGCGTTACTCCTGACTTGTTAACCGAAGTGTGGGAAGAACTGGGCTTTAAGCTGGACTTTTGCCGTATATCTAAAAGAGACCATATTGAATATTTTAAAGAAATACTACACTGCTAAAAATTTGCAGCATTCTGGCAGCATTCGTTTTTTCCGAAAACGGTTACACAACCGTAATTTTAACACTATTCTAACAATATTATTGTCCATTTTATGGTCAGACTATAATTAAATTATGGTTATGAAACCATTTTTTCAAAAAACGGTCGAATGACCTGCCAGAATGCTGCAAAATTTTTAACAGTGTAGGTTGTTTTACTTTCAATCTGATGTATTATTTGCTTTAAATAGTCTAAATTAAACTACTATAATATACCACTGAAACTGAGACATACTTTTATGGACATTCTGTGTTTTGTAGGAATACATAATGTGAAAAAGTCTCTTAAAATAAACACATTAAGGTCTCTTAAGACTTTGTTCAGACTGTAGCGAGATATCCTGTTTTATTTTTATTTATTTACTTATTTATTTATTTATTTATTTATTTACTAATTAAATATATTCAAATGCAGAATTAATGTGCTATGTATGAGAGACGTGAGATTCCAATCTCACATAATCCATAAAAACAAATTTTCGAAAATCGTCAAAAACCTTTAAACTGCGTCCATTGGTTTTCAATGTAAACCAAGATTTTCAATGCTAGAAATACCTCATAAATCTTGATTTTTGCAGGTTGTAGTGTTTATTCAGTGCAGGTTTACCAAAAGAAAAGAATGATTGAAAACACAGTTTTTTGTTATTATTATTCTGGATAAAGCGAGTTTTGAATCTCTTGTCCTCATATACACTAAAAATTCATATATACTAAAACTTTGCAGCATTCTGCCCAGTCATTCCACCGTTTTTTGAAAAAACGGTTTCTTAGCCGTAATTTAGCTATATTCTGACCATAAAATGGCCAATAATATGGTCAGAATAGTGTTAAATTACGGTTGCGTAACGATTTTAGATAAAAACGGTCAAATGACTGGACAGAATGCTCCAAATTTTTAACAGTGTATATATATAATATATATATACATATAGGTCCTCAAATGGTCCTATTTCTATCATATGTGAATAAAAGATACAATAGATTGGTTTATTTTCATTTGTAACACTTCCCTTTTTATTAAACACAAGACAGATGATTGTTGCTTAGCTGTGAAGAACACTGTTAAAACTTTTGCAGCATTCTGGCAGGTCATTCGACCATTTTTTGAAAAAACGGTTTCATAACCATAATTTAACTATATTCTGACCATAAAATGGCCAATAATATGGTCAGAATAGTGTTAAAATTACTGTTAGTAAAATAGTGTTAAGATTAGTGTAACAGTTTTCGGAAAAAACGGTCAAATGACCTGTCAGAATGCTGCAAGTTTTTAACAGTGTACGTTTTCCTTTATCGCATTTTAGTTTTGCCGTATTTCCGAATGCTGTTAAAATTTGTATTAGTAAAAAAGCTGTAGGCAGCTATTAGCAACAGGAACAAAAAAAATCAGTAAGAACAGAAAACATAGACAACAAACGGAAGATTTGCGAAAGAGTCTCAACTGTACAGGTACGCACGCTTCAAAAAGAAGGCGTTTTTCAAAACAAATTTGCGCGTTTAATTAACATCTGGCTTATATATCATATTTATAAAAAAAAAATATAATAAAACGGGAGCCTCAGGTGCTTCAAAATCTCTCTTGGACTATACTCATCGAATATTTACGACATATATGGGGCATTATCACACTCTTTTGACTTTTGGGGAAAAAAATCTGACAAAATTAAACTTGCTAAAATAACATTTTAATATGATAGACGAATGCCTTAATGATTCAAAATAAAGGAAAAATGGTCAGCAGCGAATTTTTTTTTTATTTAACCGAGGTTTAAGTTAAACTTGCGAGTTTAATTTTCCTTACCATTTTACCCCTATAACTTTTTTTATATTCTTCTAAATTTTTGCCTCTAATGAATTTGCCTAGTGCCCACAGGACATTCAAATAAGAAATAATAACAATGTAGTACTTTTAATACAGAATTTTTGTATAATATTGTCTTAAAGGGGTGTTAAAGAAGGGACGGTAATGTAAAAAAGGGGGATGGTATTGGAAAAATGACGAAATGGTAAAAAAAAGGACGGTAAGGAAAATTACCAATTATTTTTAGGAAAATCATGTTAAGACTAAGTGATAGCCGCAAAGTTCATTGATTTTTAGAAACGGTTGTTAACATTGGATTAAGTTATTTACTTTTTTTTAAAATTTATCTCGAAAAGTGCAGGAATAAACATTGGGTACGGTGAGACTACCAATAAAGCCACGGTGCTTAAAATTGATATTTAAATGCAGATTTAAATTCTACAGTAAATTTCCTGCCAAAGAATTTTAGACATTATTTCTCTAGCATACTTTTGCATGATAAAAAACTCGAAAAAAATTCTGTGGCTGCATCTGAAGTGATTTTCTGTATAATTTTAGAAGAGGGATGGTAAAAAATCTAAAACCTAAGGACAGAGTTTAAAAAATAATATCAACCGTAAAAATGTGTGTAGGCTAATTTTTAGCTACTTATTTATATAAAACCATAGTTCCAGTTTCAGAAAAAAATTACATCGGATTACGTTTATTGAAACAATTTCCTCCAGATAGCTCCAAACTTAAAAATCAGTATCAGGGACACGGGACGGTATAGGGGTTTTCCAGGTGTTTGGACCCCCAACATCGTCCAAAACTTATATCTCGTTAATATTGTTGTGCAATCATGCAATGGGATGTTTCCAAGTATATGAAACAAAAAAAAATACTCTTTATTGCATTCACAAAATCTACTCCGTAATCCAAACTAATTATTTAAAAATTACGGTTTGCTGCTTGTGTTGTTTATAATTATTTACACTATAACAACTTGCCTGTGAAGCCCGAACTCAGTTCGATGAACGCAAATGCACCAATTTTAGAATGCCTGACCTAAATTCGGGCAAGAGAAAAATCGGTGTTTCGAGTCCGTTAATCCCGAAATCAGTTTACCCGATTCAAAATATGTAATTTACCATTTTTCCAATAGATGACGATACTTTCCAGAGAAAATTTCGACAGTTTCACGCTATTTGTCGGATTTTTGTAATATTGTAGTTCAGAACAAAATTAAAGAGAATTTTTTTCAATTTGCATGTTTTCTTCGAATATATTCCACAGGTAAGGGACTAAAGATGGTTTGATCTGTTATCAATGTCTTTGCATTTTGTGAATTGAAAATTTCTCTTTTTGTAATTGGTTTCTCTTATTTTCTTTCGGTGCTAAATTAAATTTACATTTCAGTATGTTTTATGTATCGTTCAGTTCCACAATATCTTTCTCTTTTTTATTCATTTTTCCAAAATGTTTTCTATCTTTTGATGGAGTAACTAAGACTTAAGTCTTAAACTTAGTATTTTCGATCTTTTCAGGTTCTTGTTTGAATAATCGAATTTATAATTCATTATCTTTTTATGCTAACTTGTAATTTTTGTTGGTGTGTCTAAGATCCTTCTAAAGTTTCTCATTATCGGCTTATTCTATTAATAATTTTTGGAGCTTTTGTTTCAGAGATTCTATTTCTTTATGTTTTCTCGTTAACTTAATTTTAACGATAGACGCAGTATATGAATCGTTAAGTTCTAAAAGGTATTTTCTTTTTTATTCTTTTCTTCTAGAATTTTATCTATTTTTCTTGAAGTAATTGAATATCTGTGTCATTATGGTTCTAATCAGATTTAGAATTTTAAGATATCATAAGCTTATGATTGAGTGAAGGAATAATCTTGTTGTGCCCAAAGGTAACAATTTTTTATAGGGAAAACACTATTCCCATTATAATAGCATCTCTATCTCAGATGCTGTGGAAGTTGTTGTACTGATGTGACGAAAAAAATAATAATTCGTTGCAACTTTTAGGTAATTTTCATTACAAAAAAATTACCTATTGCAGCCCATCGGAGGAAAGCGATTTCAAAAAATTTTGGTATATTTTTATCGATAATGACCCCCAGACACCGAAGCCACCCTCCGTTCAAATGTTGATTATTGGTATCTTATACATATTTATATATACCTAGGTAGCTAAATGTTTTAGCAATCTTTAAATATACATGTATATGTATATATACATATATATATACATATAAGTCTATAACTAATATGTATAATAATATATATATGTTGCATTCTAGCAACATTGGATTGGCTTTATCGTTGAAATTGCAGTACAGGCTGTCACGATAATAGCTGAGGGTCTCATCCAGTGATAATGGCGTAAAAGAAGTGGTCAGAACAGATAATTCGAATCTGTTATATTAGTAGAACCAATTGTTGAAATGCAGTTGTCGAGTGAAAACAATGGAATGCATCGTTCCGTGAAGTTTCCCCAGAAGAAATTGAAACAACTCATAATATCAGTGAAACACTTTATTAGAATATCTTGCAAAAAGTGCAGTTTCCACCAAGATAATTAGCCATCGCTCCGTAGTAGTAATTAGATTTAAACAAAGTTCCAGATAATCGAATAACAGGACGGTGACCGGGGGATGGATGAAAACTAGAAATACGACTCAAATCTGCTAAAATCTGCAGAAAAACACAGCGAGTATCAACTTTTTGTTCCTCACGTGTAAGGATACAAATATGACGTAGATCGCGCTATCAACCAATGAATAATTAAGACTGTCACGTCATATAAAGAGTGCGAACAGAACTAACGGATGGATTTGGAGGAAAAAAGTATATCATCAGAAATGCGCGGGAAAGTAAAAATGGAAGCTAAAAGAATAATTTCGAAAGAAAAAAGCGCGGGAATGGAACATGTAATTTAAGAATACTAAAAGTGTAATATTTAAGCGATTAAGACAAGTGAGACATAAAGGGAATTTAACAGAGTTACCCAGCAAACACATTTCTTTCGGCACACGATCGGACCGCAGCCGGCAGTGTCGGTTAAGTGTCGGCATGGACACAGTGGTTTCGGTGAAGTGTCGGCAGCATGTCGGCAACTGAAACATAAGAATCTGCTTTTTCGATTGCCGGTTACCTTAATCGGTCCCCTTATGGTTATATATCGGCAAGCGTCTTACACCGGCAAGAGACGCAGGACCGATATGTGATTTCCGATAGTGGCCCGACTAGATTTGCCAACATCGGTCCGGATTCGGAATTTTTAGTCTTAGCCGACATTTTTTTTTTTCTTAATTTTGTTTGAATTTGAGTTTTGATAAGCTATGGATATTTCATGTATTTCATATGAAATGCTAATAGTGATAAACAAATAAATTTCATAAATAGCTTATATATTTTTTCTTAAGCTGTTATTGAATTAATTTTAAAAACGGCTTACAATTATTTGAATCATCAAAAGAGTTTTTTAAATCGCCCCTTAAAATTATTATTCGTTATAAACTTAACCGTAGAAAAATAAACTTCATAAATTAATTATTTTCTAATTATATATTCATTTTAAAAGCAATAGCTATGCTTCTTATTTTATTTAAAAATAAAATTATTAAAAAGTTCTTAAAATTATTTTACAAGCTATAAAAAAATATAAAAATATATATATAACTTTTTAGCATTAAAATTTAAAAGAAAGATTCAGAAATCTCCCACTTCTTAAAAAAAAAAGATAATTTAATATTTCTATTTTATTTGATGATTAAAAATGTTGATAAGTAACAGAATCATTTTTCCTACATAATCACTAAAAATATATTCTACATTAAATCATCAAATGGCAAAAAATGAACTCTTATTGTAATTAAAAGTGATTAATTGCCAACTTATTTTTTTATTAAAATTAGCTTTTCTATGTTACAAATATATATTTCTTGAATTAACGCATTTAATTACATTATAATTCCTAAAGAAAAAAATGTATTAAGAGAAAAACCTCCGAAAGTCACTTATTTTATTTAATAAGCATTCTTAAATTTATAAGAAAGTATCAGAAATATACTCCATTTAAAAATTATCTTCCAACAGAAACAAAAAATGTAAATTAATATTTTTATTTTATTTTTAAATTAAAAATATTGATACGTGACAAATTAATATTGCAACATACTCATTAAATATATGTTCTACTTTAAATCATCAATACGACATAAAATGAATTCTTATTCTAATTAAAAGTTAATAATTACCAACTTTTTATTTATTAAAATAAATTTTGCCATGTTAAAAAATATATTTTATTAATTAACGCAGCGCATGCAATTACATTATAATCGTAATAAGAAAATTTGATTAACTGAACAAGACCTCTAAAAATATTTTTTAAATATTTAATTATTCTTAAATTTATATCTATTCTTAATTATTCTTAATTATATCTATATCTTAATTAAACTTAAATTTATTATTAAATTCCTTTGGTTTAACGAATTCACTACGATATTTATTTCATTCATTTAAATATTAAATTAACTTTTAAATAAACGCACGTAAGGCATTTACAAATAAATAAATAAAAAATAAAAACACTTCAAAATTCTAATTTTCCCATCTACCATTTACCTCCAATCACAAACCATTACGTCCTATCTACCATTTACCTCCAATGACAAACAATTACGTATCGATAAGACTTCCCCTTATTAACTCTTAAAATCCTCCCCTGATCAAGTCTGAGTGGCCAAGTGGTTAAGGCATCTACTTCCTGTCCTTGAGTTCGTTGGATCAAATCCAACCACGTCCAACGCCGAAACACGTTCCTTTCAAATATGCATTCCGCGATGGTTCATAGATGGCGCCATCAAAACAGATTTTTTTTTCCATTGATGCAGGTGTCGGGCTGCAGCCGGCATTCGTTTGGATAGCTATCGGCGTGCTGTCGGCATAGTGTTTTGCCGATACTGGACTGGCTGTGCGCCTATCTGTCGGGCGTCACTCGCCCGGCGTGTCGAAAAAGATACGGAACCGGTACGGCAGCCGGTATCGTGCCGATACCGTCGGTAACGGCAAAGCGGCTGTCGGCCGATTGTTTACCTATAGCTCTGTGTTTGCTGGGTAACGATAGAGATTATTTAAGGATAAGGATTTATTGAAAATAAATTAGTAATTTAGAATAAGATAAGGAAATCGCGGAATTAGATCTAATAATGTAACATATATATATAACATTATAATGGATTTAACTCCATGTGTACATAGTACATACGAATGTCTCGACAGAGTTCGTTGGCCAGCTTCATCCGTCATATTTTTTTCAAAATGACGCCATTTAAAAATTCAAAAAAATTAAATTTTGAAATGTGGTACCAAAAAATCGAAAATTGAATTATTTTTTATTTATGCGTTCGACCTTGCTTCAAAGATTCCGGAGCAGTTTTTGTTTTGTCTATATCTTAAAAAATGGCTGAGTTATAGCACTTTGAATTTCTAGCGTGGCTGACATTTTGAAACGTCCTGATTTTTGTCACGCGATAACAGGCGCATTTATGAACCTGATATGGATGTTCCTTGGTGTGTACAAAGTACATACCAATGTCTCGACCGAGTTCATTGGCTAGCTTCATCCGCCATCTTGTTTCAAAATGGCGGCCATTTAAATAATTTAAAAAATTTTAATGTTGTACCAATTTATTGAAAATTGAAAAATATTTTTTTCTTATGTTTGACCTTAATACAAAGATTTCAGAGCATTTTTTGTTTTGTCTATAACTTTAAAAAATGGCTGAGCTATAGCACTTTGAATTTCTAATGTGGCTGACATTTTGAAACGTCCTGATTTTTGTCACGCGATAACAGACATATTTATGAACCGATATGGATGTACCTTGGTGTATACAAAGTACATACCATTGTCTCGACTAAGTTCATTGGCCAGCTTCATCAGCCATCTTGTTTTAAAATGGCGGCCATTTATTTATTTTTTAATTTAAAATTTTAAATGAGGTACCAAAAGACTGGAAAAGGAAAAAAGAAAATTGTGTGTGTTTGACCTTAATACAAAGATCCTGAACAGTTTTGTTTCGTCTATATATATATATAAAAAAAAAATGCTGAGTTATAGCATTTTGAATTTCTATTGTGGCTGATATTTTGAAACGACCTGATTTTGTCATGCGATAACCGGCGTATTTATGAGCCGATTTCTATGTAACTTGGTGTGTATACAGTACATACCAATTTCTCGCGCGAGTTCGTTGGCCCGCTTCATTCGACATATTGTTTCAAATGGGAACATTTAAAATATTTTTAAATTTTTAAAATTTCAAATGGGGTATCAGAAAATTGAAAAATGCAAAAGATTTCTTTTATGTGTTTGACCTTGTTACAAGGATTCCGGAAGAGTTTTTGTTTTGTCTATATCTTAAAAAATGGTTGGGTTATAGCACTTTGAATTTCTAGCATGGCTGACATTTTGAAACGATCTGATATTTTTCACGCAGTAACACACGTATTTATATTAACAGTTTGTGTAAGAAGTGTTACAATTCTTGTGTGTAAAAAGGCATGTGGATTTGTATGTAGCAATGTCTCGACCAAGTTCGTTGGTCAGCTTCATCCGCCATCTTATTTCAAAATGGCGGCCATCAAATAAAAAAAAATTATATTTAAATTGAGGTGCAAAAAAATTAGAAATTGATAAAGGTTTCTTTCTTAAGTATTTGACCTTGATATAAGGATTCCGGAGCATTTTTTGTTTTGTCTTTATCTTTAAAAAAATGTCTCAGATATAGCAGTTTTAAATTCTTTATGTAGGTGACATTTTGTAAAATCTGATTTTTTGCCTGCGACAGCACTCGTATATATCAACCCATTCCGATGTGAGTGAGCATGAGCGCAGGAATTACTAAGGTCTTGATCAAGTTCACTGGTTATCCTCATCCACCATTTTGTCTTGAAATGGTAGGCACTTCAAGATATCGCCGAATTTGGTAACCAAATATAAGTTACTTTGAATAAAAGAAGCTTGGATAAATCTGAATGATTTCGCGAAATTCTCATTCATAATGATTTAGTATTGATAAAAATTAGTTTTGAATCTTCTATAATCGGTTTCCACTAAATGGAGCTTCCTGTGTTTGAATAATATGAGCTAGCTTTTTAAAAATAAGGAATATGAAAGCTACCTCTTCCTCCCGGCACTGACCGTAAGGACTTTTTCACTTATACCACTGTAAATATCAAACTACTTAATATATTATAATGAGTTTAGTCTGCTCCCTCAATAAACATTTGTAAAAGAAATACATTAAATTTCATTGCATATTATGCAAAAAATTTAGCTATTACAAGTTTTGGGTATAGCAAAAATTTGAAAAAACTTCATTTTGAGAAAAAGCTAAAAATAAATTTTTATCACAATTCAAAAGCTTTAACATCTGTAACTTTAAACGCTGTAATTCTAGTTCTAGTTAAGATGCATACACTAAAAAATTTATTTTAATATTATTACAAAAATGAAAAATCGATGTTTTAATCGAAAATGACGTTTCAAAAGTGTGTGGATACCTCAAAATCATTAATTTGAAAACATAGTCTTATCCTTAAAACTATACTTATTCAATTACGAATATTTATTTGTGCATATTTAGGCTTTGCACGTTTACACCATTAGTTAAGTTAATCCATTAAATTCAAAATCCTTTACAAAAATTACTTTTACACAAATTTTAGAAATTTGATAATTGTTAAACGATTCATGATTAAGTGAGAAACTAGGCATTTGAATTAGAGTACATTTAAATATTGAAAAATATTTTGTTTGGGAGGGATATTTACATGGAAAACACCAAAGATAGCTGTGATATCAAACGATATCATATATTTATAGTGTAGATAGTTGTAATAATGTTTTTCTTGAACTTCGGATGAAAAGAAGATGGAAAATGCGTTTTAAATTCTTAAATAAAACTGTGGGTTTTCAGTGATGTTGTACAAAATTGGACACACAATAACACGGATACCGAAGATTAAAATAAATACTTGTAGATGAAAATGTAGATTTTAATGCAGACAAGGGAACACACACAGGTGTCATGGGAATAATACAAAAATCATGTTTTATTTTTACATCTTGAAATGCAGACAAACAGTGAAAGAGCTCACGTTTTTCATTCCTGATGTTTTAGGACAGATATATACATTGGCTAAGACACAGATCTTGCAATGGATGACCGTTGCATAGGAATATATGGAAAAGGTTAAATTTAAATTAAATGACTAATAGATAATAAATAGCCAAGAGTTAGTGCGTGGGGAAGTAAGAAAACATTGATGGCTGCCGATAGCATGGAGCGGTTGCAGTAAGTTAAAGGCGACAGATATTTAATTGTACATATGGATATTATTATATAACCACTGGTTTAACCAAAGTTTTTAACTTTTATTAAAGCATCGAATTAAAAAAAATCTTATTAAGATAAAATTGCATTGGCAGATGCAACTCGAAAACACACTTTTGAATAAAGTAGCTGTGAAAAAATATTTTTATTATTTTCTTTTATTAGAGGAAATAGTAGAAGTAGTTATTTAAGAAGATTAAAGTAATACGTAAACTGGAAATAGATTAATAGATAACACCAATATATGTGATATCAAATAATATCACAGTAATTATATAAGCACTAAATGCTTAACCTTTTTGCAGCAAGATATTTAAATCTTGCTTTTCGAGAACAATCCGCTAAATCGGATGATATGTATGCACATTAATAAATTAATATTCATGTCCTCATATGGTATAATACTCACATGTGAAAGTGCTATTTGAAAGAAAGGACATACAAATGCCAATTACATTTTCAGAATATCAAAATATACTTAAAAGGTCCTTTTTCATAGGGTAAAAATGCAAATAAAAAAACGGATCTTAACGTTAGTGTAATATCTAGTACATACAATACATTTTACGTATTATAAGTGAAAAATTAAATATTCCCTAAAGTGCAAATTAAAATATCCAGATTATGAGTGTGTATATCATTAGAAAATACACATTTGTTTTATAAAATAAATGCAGCTGTAGTAGAGTTAGTACAATTTCTCAAATTAAATCTGCTGATACATTTTTTAAAAACATGATAATGATATATATATATATATATATTACAATAGGCAGAAATAATTTAAATGTAGTTTCCCAATAATGGTATTATGTTTCATATTATACTCTTATTTAAAATTTCTAATTTAAATATAATTCGTTATAATTTAGAGCACATATCTTTTATCAGAGCATCAAGATTGATATTTTATAATACAACCGCATTTATCTGCTGGGTAATTCTATCAGTTATAATTTTGCATTATGAAATTCCTTTAAGTATTCAATCAGATTTAATTTAGAGAGAAAACACAAAACTATGTTTAAATTATTCTACATAGTATTTAATTTAAATTAATCGATAAACAGAAGGGATTTATAAATTGCCAAATACGTTTGAATACGAAGAAACTTAATTTAAATCACATATTAATTTATCGAAAGTTTACAGATTATCATTTAAAATTTACGCTTGAATTGCGAGAAATAACTTTTAATAATATCCAGTATAGTTAACAATAATTACTCTGGATTTATGGAGTTATACACATAATTAGAACTATCCTTAATGAATAAATCGACGGCTAAATATACGCATTAAATACACTGTTAAAAATTTGCAGCATTCTGGCAGGTCATTTGACCGTTTTTTCCGAAAACGGTTACACAACCGGTAATTTAACACCATTCTGACCATATTATTGGCCTTTTTATGGTCAGAATATAGTTAAATTATGGTTCTGAAACCGTTTTTTCAAAAAACGATCGAATGACCTGCCAGAATGCTGCAAAATTTTTAACAGTGTAGTTTTAAATCAAAAACGGTTTAATCCTTTATCTATGGCATTATGATCTACTGCAATTTTTTCGTGATTTTTTTTTTCAGTTACCACAATGAAAATTAAAGGGTAATCATAAAAAAATAAACACCCGTGAGAAATTTAAGTATTTAGAGGTAATTAATTAAAGTGGTACTTTAAAGCACCGAAAGTACACTATGTCTAAAATATCGTAACAGAGAACCCACAAGGTACTTCAACTGGTACAATAAAAAATATTTTCGATTTAATATGTATGTGAAATTAGGCTTTTTCTTATTTACAAATAAACCGTTTGGCAAATTCCGTTGCCAATCATTTATTTCAACACTTTAGAATTGAAAATTATTTGCTCCTGAAAAGTTTAAAAATAACTAAAAAAAAAGTTTCGAACTTGTTAGCAGTTTTTTAGTTATGCGACGTCCATATTCTGGGGACAACATATTCTCTCACATCTCCACATATGCAATATATGAATTTACAGATGCCATTTCTAGCATAGCAAAAACGAGCCGGTGCCACAACTTTTTCGATTTCCTATAAAAAATAACAATGAAAGCAGTGGTGGAAAATTGGCGCAGAGGAGGAGCCTACTGACACCACTAATATTTTATAGTATTATTCCCTTTAATAAAAACTCAGAAATTCTGTCATTAGATAAGCCAAAAAATACTACTAAAATTTAGTGATGTCAATAGGCTCCTCCTCTGCGCCAATTTTCCACCACTGATGAAAGAGAAAAGAAGTACCAGGGAAATCATTACTACACTACATTTTAGTAATTACATTTTAAAGCAGATGAAAGAAGGATAACTACGCAGACGAAAAGTAAACAAGAAGTTTTTCTCCAACACCCCTTGTACTGACCGTACTTATAAGTACCACCGAGTAATTCAACTGTTAAATCAAATACATACACCGTTCACCTAAAATAGCTTGTCAAATTGTATTCTAAGATCATAATGGACACACAAAAAAAACACAACACTTATCTTATATCCTTTACTGTGATTGCAGCAATAAAAAGACGAGCGTGACAATCTGAACAAAAATTCGGCACAAATCCCATCGACTATTTCAAAGATAGCCTCATTCCTCTGTAAAATAACAAAACTAGAACTAATGATTTAACGATACTCTCGTTGTGGATCCCCTGTTTTGGTGTAGATCGTGCCGGTGGGTGCCGGGGCGCGGCCAACAGACACGTCCGTGCCGACGTAGGATTGCCCCCTTTGAGTTTCTAGTATAGTTCTGTAGTCGCAGGCCGTGAGTGTTGATCGTGGAGCTAATAAATGTCAATTTAAGTGAGTAGCTGTTTCACTGAAGACACATTGTTTTCGGGGACCTGGTTTATTAATCTTTGTACATCCTTTTGAGAGAAATCAGGCCCCTTTGACATGAGAGCTAGCTGGAGCGAAGAAAAATCTAAAACTAATGGAAAAAAAAACAAAAAAAAACACCCTGGGTTAAATTCACGAGATAAAACCAACGTGTTGGGGGGGGGGGTGTATCAAACGATAAAAGCTAAGCCCCTTTTTAAAATTCCCTTTTTGCCCCTTTTAAAATTTAAATTTAGAAATTAAAATTAAATATTTTTAAATGCTTTGGTAATTGTGTCTCAATCGATTGAATGCCTTTGTCCCTGTTAAATTAGTTTTTCAGCATCGCATCTTATAACTTTCAAAGATCGTTTTGGCCCATTTCATAAGAATTTTACTGAGGTAACTGCAATTTTATAGTCGTTCTGCATTTAATCGGCCGTTCTTGAGCCACCACTTTTAACCCGGGCAATCAATCATTCAGCTAGCGACCAATTAAATGTTAAATACGCCTCTTTTGACTGCAACGTCCCCTAGCAGGAGTAATGCAAAATACCTCGTACTTATACCGCTGCACGAGCGGCAAGAGAGGGATTTTGACCATCTAAGTAATTCCTTTGGTCCACGCAACTTCGCTCTCCAGGTATCGCTTTGCGATACATTTAACTCCTGATCCCGATGCCCATCAAGAAGTAAAATAGCAGTTCTCATGTCAAAGGGGCCTGATTTCTCTCAAAAGGATGTACAAAGATTAATAAATCAGGTCCCCGAAAACACTGTTTCTTCATTTAAACAGCTACTCAATTAAATTGACTTTTATTAGCTCCCGGATCAACACTCACGGCCTGCGACTACAGAACTATGCTAGAAACTCAAAGGGAGCAATCCTGCGTCGGCACGGACGTGTCTGTTGTCCGCGCCCCGGCACCCATCGGCACGATCTACACCGAAACAGGGGACACACAACGGGAGTAGCGTTAAATCATTACATATATATTTCCACGCTCAAAAACTTAAACATTTTTGACACATTTTCAGACTCATTTTTAAAATTAAAAGCATGAAACTTGCTGACGAGATTTTTTGAAAAAAATTATAAGCTACTTGTGTTTTTTTTTTCATTCAATTAATTAGATCTTGATTTACGAATAATTATTTTCACAGTACGATCATTTTTTTTTCGTTTCCAGCACAGTCGTTTCGGTAAATTCGGTTCAAAATGCCCAGTTTGTCAGTATTCTTTTAAATATATTATGCATTTAACAAAAAAATCGACCAATAGCGCACATTATATAATTTCTGAGAAAGACAATTTGACAACTGCATGCATTTTAGACCAAAAATAATTTTAAAAAGGAGGCAGAAAATAAGCAGTTTGGATTTGAGTACATCCATCAGGGTTGCCATGCTACAGGGAATTTCCAGACCAGGAATTTCTTCGGCACCAATACTTCCTTACACAGAATCTCTCTTTAAATCAGGCGAAATTTCGTTCAGTTAATCTAGATATATTTTTCTATAAAAAAATACTAATATTTAGACTGGAAAATCCCTTGAAGCGTGGCAACCCTGTCCTTAATACAAGATTTTTTTCTTCAACTCCTATTTTTGTTTGATTTGTTTTTGCTGTAGGTGTGCTATCAAAGTTTAGGTCCTATCAAAAAAGTGTCAATATAAAATTTGTAGATAATATTAATAATATGTATAGTACATTTAATTGGATTGAATATCTTGTGAACTGACGAAGTTATGAATATTTTTCTTCTTCAACACCCCTTTTTTCGTTTTTATTTATTTATTTATTTATTTTTTAATAAGAGATGATCCTATCAAAATTTGTCAAATTAAAAGACGTAGGTAGTATTAAGAAGATTTATAATAACTTTAAGTAAATTTGATATTAGGGGAATTGACGAAGTTATTCATTTTTTTCTCCCTAAAATCTTATTTTTTTCGCCCTTTGAGACCATTTAAAATTTTATCAAAAATCTGTGGTACATAAATTTATGCGATTTTTCTAGAGATAATAATCATTTTAAACAGATTTCATATACATTATAATTAAGAATTAATGAAGTCTATCGGTTTTTACAAACCCTTCCCCATTTCTACCCCCCTTGGTCCTATTTTGTCCTATTTTGTCCAAGAACTGGACCGAGGTTTTCTGCCCCTTGATTTTATGTGTCAGTTTGGAAGAGATTTGGTAGAGCCGTGGTTTTAGTTTCAAGAGGTCATGATGGGCGAAGATCTGGAAAACATTTTCCGAAATTCCAATATAGAGGAGAATGCAATAGGTAGAATTTCTTTCGAAATCTACCTAGATAAGAAAGAAACATAAAGATTAACCAATAACGAAAGCTTCTCAAAGCCATCTAACCACTTAAAAATTACATTACAGAACTGATACAATTCAGTATTGTTTTGTCAAGAAAATATTTTGCAGCGTATTACTATAATATTCAAAAGCATTTATCTAAAAAAATTTCCATTATTTAAATTAAAATAACTCTGGAGAAACACAGCACCGAAAACTGGCGATATGAAGCAATTAAAATAATAAAACTTTGTAAGAATCACCTAAAATAAAAACAAAACATAGGACACCCATTGAGTTAAAAATATAACAGCTCGTCATCAGCTACAGTGAACACGTATCCGTAAAGGGACAAGGTAAATAATGAATTGAAAGGTAAATAATGTTGCAAAGAATGCGACAGATGGCGTTAGCTGAAGGGAGCACATGCAAAAGAGAAAAGTGTTGCCAAAATGATAGAAGAGAAATTGATGGTGAAAAAAATGGAAATAAAAGAAATAAACAAAATTAAAATAAAATAAAAGAAGTAAATTAAAAAATATATAAATAATAATAAAAAAAAGAAAAATAAACAAAAGATCCCCTCCCCCAAAAATAAATAAATAAATAAATAAGTAAAACTAAAGAAAAAGAAAAGAAACAAGTGAAGAGAAAGAAGAGGGAGAATAATTACAAAAGTAATTTCCACGCTGGAGATAGGAAAGGAGATTATGAGAGATCATTGACAAGATTAGCAGAATTTTAGAAGTAAAATATGCTTCATGAACATCCAAGGGAGAGGGAGAGGAAGGGGAAGGAATAATTTTGGACATGGAGAAATTGAAACAATGACTGGAAGACCAACAATGAGAAGTAATCGAAGATTTAGAGATTTCTTGATTTGCAATGTACCTCTGATGCTCGCCTAATCTGAAATTTAAAGCTCTCTTTGTTTGACTAATATAACCTAAATTGCAAGAGCAAGGGATAAATAAACACCCCGCCGGTTCTCATTAGGAATTGGATCTTTTAGAGAAGAGAATTTAATTTTATTCATAGGTTTGAAGATAACTTTAAAACGACAAAGGATTTTAGCTGAAGAGAAAAAAAAGCAGAACTATTATAGGGTTAAATAACACTATAATAGTAACTCTATATATAACTCTATAATAGTAACTCTTTTGCATGTGCTCCTTTCAGCTAGCGCGATCTGTCGCATTCTTTGCAAAATTCTCTACCTTTCAGTTCATTTTTGACCTTGTCCCATTACGGGAACGTGTTCACTGTAGCTGATGACGAGCTGTTATATTTTCAGCTCGAAACACGTCCTATGTTTTGTTTTTATTTTATTGTGATTCTTGCAAAGTTTTATTATTTTAATTAAAATAACTCTGCATTTGAAAATTAACAGTTAAAAAAGCGAATGTGCCAATCCCAAAGGAAAAACTCCATTTTCATGCGTGTTAATATTTCAAAAAAGTGTTTACAGATGTTAGTCCTTCAGTGTAAGTATTTGTTTCATTTAACTAATCAGATAAAAAAGAGTTAATCTCCATCACAATACATAAAATCAAATAAATTTAATAAAATTATCATTTATCTTTATTCTGTTAACCATCAGCTGCTTGATAATCGCCAAGTTAGCTGGATGCAAATGGACCGTTTCTGCATGAACAGCAGATGAATAACATAACTACCAAAAATCGCTGTCGCAGCGCTCCTTTCCCGAGGCAAATAGCCATTTCAACTAGGACCTGTCGTCCATAGCCAAAAACATATATATGGAGTTTTGTTAAATTCTAAGCATAGCTTCACACACTTTTCGATGGTACAATATTGGAAAGGGTATAAAAATTGCTATTACAGCGCCCCATTCAAATAGATGTTTTTCCAATTTTACGTGGGACCTGCTGACAAAAGCCAAAAACATACATATGAAATTTCGGTCAATCATATGCATAACTTCATATGCATTTCAATGATATAACCTCCTTAGCCCTCAGACAAATATCACGCGCTACCAAAAAAACAATTTATATCAAGTGGGTAAGTGTGATAACAGATCGCACAGAGGGTTTCGTTTAATATTCCTTTCAAAACACTTTATCCTTTTGCAAAATCTGTTAGTTTCACATTTCACAATCAGGGGGCACACTTTCTAAACATACCTCTATCCGCACGAAACTCTATTTTGCAATCTATCTGTAGTCGAAGGGATAGGGCCCATAGCACCCGGTATAGTTTTGAGCCCCCTGGCTGTAAAAAGTGGAACTAATATATGTAAGGCAATGGTGCATAATATCGAAGAGTGGTCAAAGGAATGTCGGCAAAAGTTAGAAAAATTCCCACCGAGTGAAAAGCGTGGCGATTAGAAAAATTGCTTAAAATGCACAAGTTAGAGACCGGAGGGATTTATATTTATATAAGGCTTTTTTTAATTTATATGATTTGCCGTGTGATCGCAAGTGTTCAGCTATAAGTATTCAAAAATTCAAGTCTTCAACTTAATTAGCTCAGTTAAAAAAAAAAAATAATAAAGCTTAAAATACACGAGTTAGAGACCAGACTGGTAAATATGACTTTTTCAAAATTTTATGATTTGTCGTTTGATGTGAAATGTTCAGCTACCGAAAATTTCAAGTCTCCAACATACATAGTTTCTTCGAACGGTCTCTGTGACAGACAGTACCAAGGAATGAGACGAAAAGATTTTCGTCAGATGAACGGAACCCTAATCAGTATAAAACAGTTCCAAAAATGTATCAGTCTATAAATTAATGCTTAGGATATGCACACATTTATTAAAAAGTTGTAGAAGTAATTTAAACAATTATAAAAGCGTTTAAACTAATGTATATAGGGTTGTTCAGCTTCTCCTAACACCAAGGGTGGGGAAGATAATATTGAAAATGGCACAAGAAAAGTTATTACCGTGCCCCCTTACGGCGTATTATTCTTAAATTCACGTTGAACATGCTGGTAATTGCCAAAATCGCACATATATGCATAATTTAGTTTAATTCTGTGCATAAAATCATATGCATTTCGAGATACAAAGCGGGCATACGGACGGACAGATATACATTTTGCACAAAAAAATGATTTTCACGATTTCTCATTCCTAAAACGTGTAAATCCGTCGAAAACCTTAAGTCGAAATAAATATTGATTACAATACACTCTTATTTAGAAAATAGAAAATAAAAAGAAAGAGATTTCACCATGATGCAATGCGTCATCCTTGTTACTAGAAAAATAAGAGTTTTCATTTTACAAAACATGAGGAATAAAGGTTATACAATTATAATTCTAGACACATTTGGCTCAGAGAAGAAGTTCTAAAAAATTTGACAGCGGTATCTCGTATATTCCAAAATAACTCCAGTACAATTCTTAATTATATAAAAATTTATTTGAAAGAGATATTATAAAATATGTACTGAGTGTTTCATGTTCATTTTAGACTATATCTGGTAATCATGCATAAATTTAATGTCATTGAATACAAAATAAATTCACTTCTATAAAGTTAGTGTGTGTGACTTTCATTTATTAGGGTTCCGTACTTAAAAAGTAAAAACGAAACCATTATAAGATCACTCTTGTGTCTGTCTGTCACGGCTATTTTTATCTGTCTGTCACGGCCATTTCAAATTATGGAAATTTCAAATTGGGGGAAGTAATAAAGACTATTGACCCACATATTTACAGATCATTAAACATTCACAAATATATTTATGGAAAATATAGGGGGGACTAATTAAGTTACTAGAAAAAATATTTTTTATATATCGCGTGGGGTATCGTGTGAAAGCTTTCGTAACGCTAAACTCAAAAATACGTTGCTTTTAATTTTAGGTATTATAATTTCAGAGATACCTTCGAAAATATAGAGCAAAAAAGTATTCCTCTCATCTATTTCCGAATCTATTGAAACTAAAATTATGTAAAAATTAGAAATAGTAGAGGTTAATTTAGACCTTGCAAGAAAAATATAGCGATTACCCTAGGTAACATAGTTTTTGACGAAAAGGCGTAAACAGAAATTTCAATTTGCGGCAATTCGGCAAAGGTGTTGAGGAGCACTGGAGGTGCCTATCATAGCAGAAGTATAAAAGCATCGTTGATAATAATTTTCGAACAAAATCGTTGATAATTAGCCGAAATTCATCCTTAGCAAAACCTGAACTAACATCAATACAACGCACTTTTCTCCTACAAATATTAAGGGGCTTCCGCACAATCTCCAGAAATGCACTACATATACTCACATGTATTCCACCCATCACACTTCAACTAGAATACGGACACGCCAAATCCTCAATCCTACAGCTAAAGCGTGACACAGTAATATATTCTCTTTTTCCAAACACAACGTTACAATACAAAGTCAGGAGCTGGCAGCTTCACCCAGCGGAGGAGACTTCACACTTTCAAGTAAACACAACACGCAACAACTACACACCTGCCCTTAGTACCACACTCTTCATTGGTGGATCAGGCACAGAGACCGACATGGGCGCAGCCTTCTGCGCCACGGAGGGCACGGTGGTGGTCCATCAGTGGTCTGCAAGGCTAGATGATAATAACTCCATATTCCAAGCGGAGCCGTTCGCAATACTAAACGCATTAGAATGGGCGGAATCCCATTCCAGCAATAGTATTACCATCTACAGCGACTGCCTCTCTGGCCTGCATGCAATACAGACACACAGGACAAAACCTCCCCTAGTACTGCAAATAAAACTAAAACTAAAAAATCTCGTACATCGTATCTCGCTAGGTCACGTCTCGGCTTACAAAGGTATCTTTGGAAATGAACTAGCAGACGACCTAGCGAAGAAGGCCACACAGAAAGAAGCAATAGACACACACCTCCCAGTACCGCAGTCATACGTCAAGGGTCCTTAGAGGAAGGATACTGACGCGATTTTACGAACACTGTGATACCTCATTCAAGGGCAGGCACACATATAAGCTAATTCCTAAAGTTTTTCTCACACTTTATAACTTAAAACCATACACCACCAGCTTCTTAACAGGACATGACCCTTTAATGGCATATCTGGACCGCTTCAAGATAAGATCCACTGGCACTTGCGAATGCGGTGAACTTGGCACTGTAAATCACCCGTATTATAGTTCTAGTCTCACGCCATTCTGGCACTTGAGGCGTCCAGACATACTTCCAGTCAATTGGCTCCAAAATGTCCTTTCACGCACCCTCCTACTCAACAAATTAAAACACATTCACAATTTCCTTACATAAATATCAATCTTAACGTAAGTCCTGGTTCTGCTTATTCAGTCGCACTGTCACTACATCAAGCTACAAACAGCACCAGAATCCAGCCCTCTTTGGGGGTTTGAGCTTTATCCTGTCCATCGTATAGTCTCCTACGGACAGATGAGCTCGTGCTTCCCACCATTATATCTGGTGTTACATCTCCAATGGATGCTTGAGTGTCTGCGCGTGCCATCTTATTAACCTAACCCAGAACCTACCATCTCATGGACGCTTGAGTAATTGCTGGTACCATGCAAATAATTCTTTTCCCCTTTTGCCACCACTTGTCGCGAGAGGGGTCTGCCGCCTGGTGGCCAGGAGCAGTGATGTATTTTTCATTTATTTAATTATTATTATTCTTGAATGTTCTCTACTCCCGCCCTTTGTCGCGAGTACGAGTTTTCCAGGCGGGCGGGGGCATTTGCCCTTTTTTGTAAACTTCCATATTGCTTTATCAAATAAATTCTGGGTTCTGTGGTCGGTGGTACGTGGCCGCCCTTGGCAGGTGAGCGTCGCCCCGTGCGCTTCTTATGTATGTGCGTCTGCATTCGGCCGGACAGGGCTGGACTGACGAGACAAAACGTGTCGGGAAACATACCGGTAGAGACGTTAAGCTGTAGGGGCAGGCCTAGCTGACCATGAGCAGTCTCTCTTAGGCTGTCTAACATTTTAAGACACGGACAGTTTGGACATACACAATGACAGTGCGGCGTACTCTATGTACCATCGGCTTTTGAAGTATAGATAACAACGTTTAATGATATACTTGTGAAATGCAATGAACAGCATCAGTATAAACGCAATAAACGTCAAATAGTTAAAATTAGACTAATTTAAGTAGAATTAATCAAATAAATTCTATTGGATTCCCGAGCAGATTGCATTGAGAGGATCTCTCAATACACCACCCGTGTCTTTAAAATTTAATTAAAAACCAATCTGGAAAATGCGGCTCGTACTAAGGGCTACTTTTCGACCTCCTTTCGAAGCGCGTTTAGCACAATGCCAATTTCAAACTTTGAACAAGTGTTTTTCAATTTCAAGGTTTATTTCAATTTAAAATGTTTATTTATTTATTTTTTTTCTTCGAAGGTAAATTCTTAAGAAGATTAAAAGAGTTTACTAAAAATGCAGTTTTCATTTGTATAACATTATTTGTTTTCATGAATTGATTTTTTGCTTGTTGTTAATAACATTTATTAGTCACTTTATTAACCTCCTTAGTAAAGTTTATTTAACACAAATAATGAAATTTGTCCATAGAATTATCTTAAGTTTGATTATGCTATTCCTATTATCTATTGGAAAAATATGCATTACTCAATGGTTTATATGAAGATTAATTTAAAAAATATATGGTATTTTATTTTAATAAAAATATTTTTTCTTTCCAAGGCTCTCCATAAGTTGTAGTAAAATATGAAGCATAAGTAAATGATGGAAGTGCGAACCGTTTAAATAATTCTACACAATTTTAAGAATAAAATAAGCTTTAATTTCTATCAAGCATTTCCCACCTCATAAGAAAAGTACTAAACTACAGCGAGAAGATAATTCCCAAGATAAATCAAGTGGAAAGCTTACAACTAAAACTTCTTGTGGTACTTTTGCAAGAAACTTTCTTCAGTGGATTCGCTCTAGTGATCTCCTGATATGAGGGGAAAATAAAATATGCTGTTAATGGCGGCTATAGACGCTTGAAATAGAATAAAAGAAGCATTTCATTCTTTTTTATTTATTCTCTGATGGCACAATGTAGGAAAATAAAAGCAATGAAAGAATTTAAGGCAAGACCAATAAAGGATTCGGATTTAAACTTAAATATAAAGAAATTAATTCTTCGAATATAGAACATGTGATGATATAATATGCACGTAAATATAATTTAGAAACGTAAATTTAAAAATGCAGTTATTTCATAAGCGTTTATAGGGATATTTAAAATTACCAAACTGTTTTAAATGAATTATTTTTGTCTTAAACAAGTATATGCAACAGCAATCATTATAAACAAATATAACAATTTATTACATAAAATTGTTTACTTAATTCTTCTTTTTTATAGTTGCTAATACAACTTATAAAAATAAATTTATAAAAAAAATTAGTTTATCCTCATTATAACTTTTTAAATTATATTTTTTACAAAATTGCGCAAATAACAAACAGCAATTTTGATCGGAATAATTTTTTTGCGAATAAATTGACACCGGCTATTATTTTCTTGAAACATCATAAGTTATTTTGCTCATATTATGCATTTAATTGTAAATAATTGAACATTTAGTTTTAGAACACTATTGATAATAAAGCAGAAAAAGTGGACATTAAATATTCCGAAATTTTAACATATCTTATTATTTAACGAAATTCAAAAAAAGATTCGCATTTTAGTTTAGATGACCTTGGCACATATTATTTTGTGAAAATTGACGAAAATATCAATTTTCCATTTTTTTCCGTATGGCGAAACGAATCATCCGTTATATATTCTGATAACATAACTTAAAGATCTGAGAAATAAATGTACGCGAAAAGCATTTTTGCACAATCTATAAATTTATATTTCTTCCATATTGATTTATAAATTTATCGTTATAATCAAAATGCTAGAATATGAAATAAAATTTTTCACACAACTAAATCATTTCACGGGCGAATTAGGGTGCATTTCAGAAAATTAAGTGTATGATTTCCAATAATGTAAAACAGTTTTTTTATATATACAATGTTAAGCTGATAGTCTTTTTTACTTCATATTAACAAGTATAATGCTCTTTTCTAGTTTTTCTTACTTTAGTTAAATTTTAAGGAAATAATACCCTTACAGAACGCACTAGTTAAAAATAGTATGAAAAAAAAAACATTGTTACAAAAAGTTGCATATCATAGGATATGCGAAATTTTTAAATTTTGGTATTTTTAGTTTAAATTATCTAATTGTTAAAAGAATAATTGTATTTTTTTATTACAACCTTTCGTTAGTAAAGTTATTTAAAATGATATAAATAAGTGTTCTAATCACTCAAATAAAAGCAAAAATAGTTCAAAGATCAATTTGTATAACTATAGAAATAAATATTATATGCTATAGATTGTAAACAATGTTTAGTAAAAATTAAATGCGATAGAGAAAAATAGAGATAAAACTTTCATTTTATGCTAAACTGTTACATAGGTTTATTAAATAGTTATTCAAAATCTTCATGTTCATAAATCATGTTTTTAAATATATTTTACGTATATTATCTGTATTAAAACAAATATGAGTGTAAATAAGACTACTTAAATAAAAGGTGGTGGTAAGAAACTTTAACCGTTCGTGAGTTGATAGTGACAGTACCGTTTAAGATAACGGGGTACTGTTTAGTACGTTAGTATTTAATCGAATGGTTTGGAAAATGAAGAAAGGAAAAATCTAGCAATGGTACTTGCAATTAAAGTTACAAAATTTCGAAAAGTTTTAAAGACGGCACATAATTGTTTTCATGACAAAGTACAAAATCTGGCATATAACAATGACATAGCACCCTTTCATTCTTCGCATGTAGTGTAACGCTCCACGTTGATAACATTATCCTCTAGAGCTAGTTTTCAAGTTTGGCACGAGAACAGTAATACACTCTCGATCGGTTTTTGTCTCTTGGGATATTTAAAATTCAGCGTTGTCAACAAGTCAAAACAGCTATTCACACGTCAGCAAACTAATACGTCAACACTTATATAATAACCACCAACAATTGGCAGAATTCGATTTCATCTATTACTCTCCGAGTCTTCTGCATACGATGGGTCATCGTTTCTAAACTGGAGTAAGATGTTGTATTCCGAGATGATCACTTGTGTATGTGCAGTTGTTGTTCTTTTGTGTATGCGTCTTTAGAATCTTTTGATTGCGCTTGTTTAATGTTACCATGCCAACTGAAAAAAATCCTTTCTTTGAGTTATTCATTTTTTTTTTTCTCAGAGAAGACTGTTTTGTAAAGGATAATTAATGGAAGTATCATTCGAAATGCTTTTTTTTTTTTTTTTTTTTTTTTTTTTTTTTTTCACTTTTACCGGCAGTGTCAGAGCTTGATTAATGCTCCTTGCTTCATTAGCAAATGTAAAATTGACTATCACTGCTTCTTTTGCTCTGAAATGACGGCATTTCCACTAATAACTAGAATATTGATTGAAAAGCATTGAGATATTGATAAAAAAGCAATTTTAAAATGTTACTTATGAAATTTTACGATAAAAGAAGAAATACGTAACGTTAAGATACAAGTTACAGAGTTCAAATAATATAGCAAATTGAAATACTATTTTTATTTACCACAATTTACGATTAGTTGGGATGTAGAATTTTTGAAAAAATGTTTCACTAATGTGCATATATTTCTAAAAATTCTTAAGTGAAAATGTTTCTAATATTCGAATATTATTATAATTACAAAAAACCTTTACGTATGCATACTTTTTTTTCTTTTTTTGTAAATTTAATAGCTACTAAATTTAATATACAACATGAAACTACAGAAAACTGTATACTTTTTTACTTTATATATATTTTCGTGATACTATTTTGTAATGAGAATTTTTTCCATATAAAAAAATACATATATATTTTCGAAGAAAACAACTGACAAAATCTTTGTATTCTTGTAGATTATCCTCAAATATTGTTAAAGGAATTTTAATGCAACAAAAATGTAAAATTATGACGGTTATTTTTCACAAGTGATTTACTAACAATCTTATTTTACAAAATTATGATTTTTTCTTTATAGAAACGTCTAGCTTTGCTTGGTGCCGGGTAAATACTTTTTAACATACTTATAATTACTTTAAACGGAAAATAATAACTAACTTAATCGTTGGAAGCATTCTAAAAAACAAACTGTCATGAAAATTTAGATCTCACCTATAAATCGTGAAAACAATAATCGTAGAAATAATTTATTTCTTTTAAAACAATATATCTCATAAAAAGGCTTTTACATTATAAATATTAAATTAATCTTTCACAAATGGTTGATGAAAAAGTAGTAATCGACAAATGCTAACTGTAATCCGCTGTCAAATTTCAATGTAATTGTTTGAATTGGTTTGATTTGATACCATAATATGGGCTGTTCAGACCAGGCCCTAGCCTTAGAGTATAGTTTCAACCTGGGTCACCCTTCAGCTGATTTAAGAAATCGTTAAGAAACCACCAAAAACAACAGTTTTTGTGTGTAGATTTTAACTCTCCATAACTTCTACCGTGAAATAATCTTGATAAGAGCTAGAAATAACGTAAGTGTCAAAATATTACCTTTAGTAACCTGTAACCCATGTGTGATCAGAATTTTTTCCTTTATTGTTTATATTTTGGCAGAAAATATTTACGTTTTCATAAAGCCAGCATGAAAACTACTATTTCGGGGCTACTTTGTGCCTTGTTACTTAGAAATGCCTTTTATACAGCCAAATCTCTTAAAACATGTTTCAAGTAACTTTTTCTTTCAAATGTTGCAAAATGTTACATTAGTTGAAAGAAATTAAGTTGAAACTGGTGTGAATCTCTCTATTCCAAAAGAAAGTAACTACCGCTGTCACCGCCGCCGCCGGTTTTGAATTTTTTGTAATCGGAGGTCTTTCTTCGTTAATATTAAGAAAAATAATGCATACAAAAGTATGAAAATAGTATTATACAGAAATGTTTGATAAACACGTTGATGCAGACAGTTTTCAAATCGAAGAATTATTTTAAGAGATATTTAATGCTAAAGTTGGACAAAATCGTTCCACTAAAAAAGTTTTATAGGAGCAAAAACTATTCATGGGAATTTAATCATTTTTAGATCACTTATACGTTTGAAGTTCCCGGTGTGCAGACTGTATTTTTTTTTACTCTTTTTTTTTTGAGGTTTTATTTCTATTTTAAATTTAAATTTTCAGCATTTCTAGAGATATTATTTACATTATTTTAGAGAATGGTATTATTTTAAACTGTTGCCAAATGTATAAACAGCGCAAACAATAATGTTTGCTTCAAATTAAAAATTTATTTACGCGTGACTATTATAAACAGAAAAAATCATTTGTAATTAGAATTAAATAATTATGTACGAAAAGCAGGAACATATAAAAATTACGTCATAAAAACTATATTTACACGTGAATTTTAAAAGAGGAAGGATATTGTAAAATAATAAATTCATTAAAATGCGTTAGAAATAAGAGAAATTACGTCATATTTACGTCACATTACAGTTATTACATAAAATGAACACAAAATAATATTGCAAAACAGTTTAAATTTAGAAATTGCGCTAGACATTTATTCGATATTTTGAGAGGTTCTTTTCAACTATTCTTGTTAGGAAAGCCCAATTAATATTTCATTTCCAAGAAAAGTATTTTCACGTGAATATTTAAAAGAGAAAGAACAGCTTGGTCAAAATTATGTCAGATTAAAAACGATTAATTTAAAATGTATCATTTAAAAGAACTTTTTTTTCGCTTTGTTAAAAAATACCAGGAGACAGAGACTGTTTACTTAATTCCTTTTATATTAGCTTATTTTGAAATGTTTAACCTATTTTACTTAATCAAAGACGAAAACAGTGATTGTATCTTTGGTACTACTTAGTTATCCCGTCGACCAAAAATCTATCATTCGCCAAACTATAAGATTAAATTCCATTAATGGTTGATCGTAAATGTCACATTAACTTGACTTTAAGCAAGTTACACGTGTCTACGTCATCAAGTTACTTTTATTTCGACGTTTTATTTGTATTTTTACTTTCTTCTATCTTTACAAGAAGAAAGTATTGGATTTATGAAAATTTTCGAATTCCGGTTTTCGACGAATTTACACGTTTTAGGGGTCAGAGAACCCGAAAAACATGTTTTTACAAAATGTCTGTCTGTGAGTCTGTCTGTCTGTCTATGTGTCCGTGTGTGACACAAATTTTGTGCGCGCTCTATCTCAAGAATGAATGCACGGAATGTAATAAAAATTTATATCCAGTTAGTCCCTGATACAAATTGATGCTGATTAGTTTTTGGTGCAAATCGCTGAACAGGTGGCGCTGCTATGCTGCATTTTTTACGATTTCCGCAATGGCTCTATCTCAGGAACTAATGCACTGATTTTCATGAAACTTCAGATTAAGTTGGTCCTTGATATGACTTGATGCAGATTACGTGTTAGTGTAAATCGCTCAATAGGTGGTACTGCTGTGCTGCATTTTGCACGATTCCCGCAATAGGTCTATCTCAAAAACTAATGCACGGATTTTCATCTAACTTCAGATTTAGTTAGATACTAATACAAGCTGTTGCTAATTAGATTTTGGTATTAATCGACCAATAGGCTGCGCTGCTATTCTGGAATTTTCATGATTTTTGAAATAACTCTATCTCAAAAACTAATGCACGGATTTTCCCCAAACTTCAGATTCAGTTATACTGTGACATAAGTGGTTGTTTGGTGGTTTTGATGTAACATTGGTTTTGGTTTAAAGCACCCAATAGGTGCCGCTGCTAGGCTGAATTTTGCTGTATTTACACGATTTCAGAGATAGCCATATCTCAAGAACTAATGCACGGAATTTCATACCTTTAGAATCCTCATGATGGGCATAGATTGCCGTTTAATTTTGGCAGTGTGATAGCGAATTTTCAAGTATTAACATGTATGAGATAGAAGAAAGTTTTGGTGTTGGTACATCCGACTAGTTATTAATGTTGTACTAATTTATTTGTTCTTTCGTTATTTAAAATAAATATTATGTCAATTTGTATAAATTGGTGAGTAGTTTGACGATTTATATAATTTGGCGAAATAGGTCGACGGTATAATCAAGTAGTACCGCAGCGGATTATGCGCTAAAATTCCCCAATCAAAGAGAAATGAATAGAAATCCGTTTATAGGGAGATCGCCACTGTTTTTTAAATTATAATTCAATATTTCGAAATCTTTTTAAAGCCGATCAAATTAGCGTGCATTTAGAGTCTGCGGTGTCTGGACGGGGGTTGACGAGCGTAGCTCGTTTGGGGCAGAGCCCTCTAGGCCTTTCAAAAATCTGAATCTTTCTTCGTCAGGTGCAAAAAAGACGTGCTTCTACTATGAAAGCATTTGAGTCTTGCCGCTGCTTCCATGGTAGAAGCACGTTTTCCTTGCGCCTGTCGATGAAAGACTCAGATCTTTCGAAAGGCTTAGAGCAATTAAAAGTTTTTGATGGTGATTTAGGAAGTTCTTTTGTTCTTGTTACATTAATTGTTTTTGTTCCAGTTGCTGAGGATAACATGACGAAAATTGTTTCTCGTTTCTTTAATATTAACAATCGGTTAATTGTGTTTAAATGTTAAAAGGAAAACCATTTGTTTATCGTTTTTGCAGTGTTTGTATATTAGCATGTTCATTGTATCATGTTAATTGTTCACAACTCTATTTCCATGTTGAAAAATCGCATATAATATTTTTTAATAATGGAAATGTGAGTGGAACCAGGAAAAAGTGACCCTACGTAGCCTTGTTCGACGGTATTTATGAAAATTATGTCATGGTAACATGTTCTCGTGCTGTAAGATTTCGTAACATTCTCTCTTTGCTCCTTTTCAGAAAAAAAAATATCACCTTACTTTCTTTAAGAATTAAATTTAAAAGGTATTTAATTTTTCCCCGTAAATCTATTAATGGATGTTTAATGTTTACTGAGATATAATATATAAGATTAGATGGCTAAGGCACAAAATATAAAAATCATTTTAGGACAAAAAATGGCGCTTGTTTTAACTTTTTTCAAAATATTCAGATTTGCTGTACGCAATGCAGAGAAATTCTATTGAAAAGGTACAAATTTATTATATTGCACTAAAAAATTAAAATTGAGATTTTTATTATTAAGTCAAAATCAACAGTGAATTTCGACAATCTGGAAGATATGCTACTTTTTCCGTTCAATATGAAATTAGAAAAATTTTGAGCATTAGTTTCATTCATTACTTATACTGTTATTAATTATCCGGTACGACATTTGCACACCTGTGCGTGCAATAGATTTCCCCAGCTTTCAACAAAAATTAAACATACACGGCGAAAGCTTTCTTTTATGAAACTAATTTTTTAAAGCAGTGGAATTTTATGTTATTTTAAAGAAATGTATATATTTCTTATTTCTGTATGTATACATATTTTAAATGCAGGCATAAGAATATTCATAAAAAATTATGTGCTTCTTTGAAATTAAGGTTATTTAAAAATTCTTATAAAAAAGGCTTTCAAAAATGATTTTGAAAACAAGTGGTTTAAACATGGAGGGATAATTTAAAAATAAAAAAAAGCGTATTATAAAAATTTAGATTTCAGTAAAGACAATGATCGAATCAAATTTAAATTACTGAAAGACTCGTAACAAGAAAAAAGGAATGTTGAGATTTAACATTAATATTTATAATTCTAGTTTAATCAAAACTACATTTTTATCAAAATTACAGTTTTGTGTGTTTTAGATAAGTACTTCGCACATATTATAATATTTAAAATATATAATAATTAGGATACATAAAATAAAATCTGGAGAAACTTTTTGTTTTATTATAACTTTCGAAACAGTACAAAGTGGAGAGATTTTTTTTTTTTTTTTTTTTAATTTGTAAAGTACCTTTCTTTTTTTTTTTCTTTTTGTTTGTCCTTTGTGGGAAAACATGTATATATACCTAATATGTTACATATCATCAAGCATTTGTAGTGTTAAAATTAAATAGAAAATTTGAAAGTGAATCGAAATAACACGCCATATATTATTAAGCTAAATTTGCAATAATCTTGCTATCCAGTAAATAATTAAAAATTACTCTACGAAATTAAAATATGTATACTCAGTGTTACCCTACAAAACATTAAACTTATAAATCTATTTTACATGTAATATGAAGTTTTTGTTATTACAGCTTTAAAATTATTGTCAATAAAAGTAATAGATCACAAGTAAAAATAATTTACGTAAAATATTTATTCTAATATATTAATAATATTTATATAATATTTATACTAATATATTCCTTGATCTGAAATGATTTTTAGCTAAAAGAAATTAAATTGTGTAATATTTAGATGATTTAAGGATAATGTTTTACAAAACACCTTTTAATGCGGAATATGTTACATTAGAATCTGAACATAACATAAAACCCTACAAAAAAAAAAAAAAAAAAAAAAAAAAAAAAAAAAAATCATTTGAAAATATATATTTTTAATACGGAAATACAGAAATTCAAAAGTTTAGAAGGCAAAATCAGTTTTTTTCCCCTAAACAAGAACTTTTAATTTTACATATTTGTTTTCGTTATATTAGTGTAAATCTGTATAATATACTGAAAAACAAAACATTTTTAGCGTATGCATGTGTAACAAAATATGTTAAATTAATGTGTTTTTAAAATCTGAATGTTAAGGAGTTTTGATATTTTCTTATGTAAAATAAATTGTAATGGAATTCATTTTGTATAATATTAAGTTTTCTCTTTGGATTTAAATGATTGAATTATAAATTTTAGGCTAAAATTCATATTCTTTCATATTAAATGTATTTGCGGGTATGATAGCCCACGTTAAAACTTCAGAATTATAGACAACATAAGTAAGACTAATTAGATAATTATTTAGATAATAATTTAGATAATTATTTTTCATGTTATTTTTGTAATTCTATGTAGAAATTTCATTGGATAGCTTTCCGAATTGATACAATGTTGGGTTCCAATACCTTATTTATTACATCTACATTATTATGTAATCATTTTGAATCTCGAATGTATATTTGCTGTATGAGTTTCAATCAGTGAAATACGTTCATGATTATTTAAATTTTTACAGGATAAAAGAGATAAAGCTCTTTAAATTTCAAGTTTTGTAGCTGAAAATATTGAGACGGGGTTGGAAAATATGAAACACACTTTTTTTTTTTTTATAGGACCTAATATATCTAGTTTATCCAATATAAAATATATGTAACAAAATGCAAAATGCGAATGTATTAAATTGATCTTTTTGGGTTCGAAAAATAATTATGTAATGGGTATTTTACATAATGGGTAATTATGTAGTTATGGAAAAATAATTATATAATGAATACGATATTATCGTATTGTTATAGAATTTAAATTATTAAGTATTTGGTTTTCTTATTAATATTGGTTCAAATATGTTAGTGAGAGATTCAAACAAAATAAAAAATAATAATTGGTGCTTACGCCTCGTTCTTCTACACTCTCAAAAATAATCTACTTAAAAATAAGCATTTCTATGTACTCATATTTTTTAAGTACAATTGCTTCAAAAAGGAGCATTAACCTACTTAAAAATGAAAATTTCTTTGTACTCGATTTTTTTAAGTACAATTAATTCAGAAACGAGTACATGATATTTTGAAGTTGTGTATACTTACACTTGATTTATAAATGTATGCAGAAATGAATACATACATTTTGTATTTTAAAGTCTTAATATTCATGTTTAAACCATATGTGCTCAAAAATATGAGTTTTCTGATAAACCCTTTTCTTATACCGAATTGACAGTAGGGATTTCCAAGCTTTTATTTAAAGATATGTCTATTTTTGTCATAATTTTTAATTTATAATACACACTTTTCAAATTTATTTACAATTTCATTAGAAATGTTAAAGAAGAAAATTTAGTTTAAGAATTGTTTTATTACAAATTAGAATATTTTAGAAAGGGAAAATTCATCTCTGCTGTTAGCGATCTTCCGTTGCTGATTCATAAAAGGTGTCATTTGGAAGCAGCTGGTAACTGCTTTTATAGCACAGTCAGTACAATACTGAGCTCCCACCTAGAGGTCTCGGGTTCAAGTCACGGGGCGGCTCATACACAAAATTTCAGGGGTTAAAATAGTAAATTCGTTGTTCTTTACTCTAAAAATTGTAGGTCTTCGTAATTCAAAATTACCGTAATTAAAAATTGTCGGTTTTCTGTAATTTCGCTTTTTTTTCTTATAATGTGTGTGTTTCTATACATACTTATTTTCGAGTAGCTGTACGTACTAAAAAAATGAGTACATGCGTCTTTCAAATTTAACAGTTAAGTACTCGGAGCCATTTTAAGATCGGAAAGTGCTCAATAATTGGTACCATTTACTTATTTTTAAGAATAGTGTTTTAACAGTGTAAGTATATTATTTGAAATTCATAATTTTGTACACTGATTCTCTACAATCAGTTTTTTAGTTTTTTAGTTTCTTAAAATTGGAAAAATCGAAAAAAAAAGACCATTTTCAACATATAATACCTTAAAATGTAATTGATTTTAAGACAAAATTTTATATCGGGATGAAAGATATAAGTATGTTCTTTCATTTCATGTATTTGAAAAATTATAAGATGCAGAATTAGGATTTACAGTGGGCTCCAAAATATCAGACATTTGACGAGCGGAAAATCGGCATAACAGATTATGCGCACGATTACAAAATAAATTTTGCAAGTAGAAGGAAAATTTTGGGTCCTACTTATGCTTCACATTGTAATAATTACTCTGAACCTAAATAAATTTGTATTTAAATCATTTTTCTATTTTTAATACAAAGTTGTATTTAGTTAATGCAAAATTTAGAAATTTTCAACAGTATAATCACCTATAAAGAATATATTTACATAAGAAGGGACAATAAGAAGGGAATTTTAGGTTCAGTTTATACAGAGTAACATGAAACATAAGTTTTGAAAATTTCATGAAAAAAAATTAAGAAGTTTTTGAGATATCGTGCGCGTTATGCCCAAAAACATCATTTGGAGAAAATTGACTTCAAAGCTTCTGAAACGCCGCTTCGGCTACTGAGCGTGTATAATTCTAAAAGTCATAACTTCTGTTCTAATAGGAATTTCAAGAAAGCATTTATACCAAAATGTTCAGAAAAGATAGTAGTTTAATATCTAAAAAAATTAAAATTTCGAAAATTTTAAAGCTTTAAGAGTCCTGAGACCCCTTCAAACATTTTCTTTAAATAGTGACCTAAATATGTGACCTTCTTTCTTTTTTCATGTTCATCATTTACGTCTTCATATTACACTTAAATTTTAACGAAATGAAATTTTAATATACGTTTGGCTTTTTTTAAAGGAAAATATATATTTTAAGGCATTCTAAAAATCAGAAACTGAAAAAAAAATTCAACAGTTTAACAATAGTATCAACAGTACGTACACTAAACGTAAACACAACATATTCTAAGCAAACATTTACAGAATAAATGGTTCAGGTTTAAAAGGTTTTATATATGTAAAATGTTTACCTTTTATTTCCTTTTCTGAAATGGGCTAAACTGAATTGTCAATATTATGTATAAAGTAAATTTTGCGCATTTCTGTAAACTTAAATAACTTTACCGAATTTTTATTCCTAAGCAGGCAAAATCATTTAATTATTGATTAAAACAAAGCATTTAAAAAAGACTACAATTAGTCATAAGTTATGAAATAAGGGTTATCAAGAAAATAACTAACAATATATTTTGTAAAAGTTTTCAGTAAGAAACAAAAAAAAATGCGTTTTTGATCATAATTACAATTTGCACCTTTTCATTTATTCTTAAACATAAGCATCATTTTACCCTATTTGGAATTTCTTCAAAATTATAAATAGTCCAGTCAAATAGTCAGAAATGGATAAAAAATAATCTGATGGAATATTTTACGATTTTAAACTATTTATGGTGCAACAGATGTTTTTCATCTAATGGCATTTTTTTTACTATTTGACTGGACTAAAATACGATATCATGTGATGTTGAATCATGGAAGATGAATGTTCATTTTGTCGTTAGAAAACACCACCCTTCTAAGTGGAACAATTGCTTACATTACAGCCGATATTTCGGCAAATATTTGTCGCGGATTCTTTAGATTTATGGAGAATTTTTATAAATAAGCATATTAAAAAATCAAATATTGATTAAAAGAATATATTTAAAATATCTGAAATACGTCATAAGGTATTGTGTTTTCATGAGCGTTTTTCATAAAGTAATAAGCAACCAAAATTGTGACGATCATTTTGGGCTCATCAAAACAAAACGCAGTTTTGTCAACAAACAAAACGAAAGTTTATTTAATGAAAATGTAGAACTGGCTGGGCTGTTAAATAAATGTATTTATTTAGATTGCTTTGACAAAACGATAAGGTAATCTAAGAATATACAACATTTACTTCTAACTAGCTAGATATTAAAGATTTTTACTCACTTTACTTAAAGTGTCATTAAAGTTATCCACCACTAGAAACAAAACCAACACTTAGAGGTAACTTAAGCGATCAGCGGACTATGTGAGTTCGCATACTTGTTTAGTGAATCAGATAAGTAATATTTTACCAAACGCACACAGTCTTGAAACACTTTCCCACGTTTAATGCAGAACACCTGAAGCCCTTCACTTGTGTCGAACACGCAACAAAAATTAAGTAAATGCTGTATGGGATCTGCTGTAAATCCTGAGGATAAAAATTAAACTGCATTATATATGTCTAATATAGCATCACAGTTATCCGCTTAACGCATCTTCTCAAAATACTAATAAAACTAAATTCGTGAAAACATTTAACTTTTTCAATATGTTAAGAAATATAGAACATGCCCATATGTGGGCAACTAATTTTAGAAACACCGAACAACATTTTTTTTTTTAATTAGACAACTAAGTACCCTAATTAAAATATAATTAGGAATACTTTCATTTTACCCAAAAATAATTAAGATTTATATTTATGCTTTAATGAACAGTGTTTCACGTATTTTTAAAACTAAGTGCCATTTCATTCTGTTTGAAAATTCGGCTAATGTACAAATGAGATTGAATGATGGGCATTAAGTTTCCGAAACAGCTTTTTACACAATACGCTGCAATATTTTGCCATTTATCCTCATTTTACTACTGGCTACAATTTAAAAATAAACGATGTATCTAATTTATAGGGTTTCTGTGTGATGTTTCACATTGAATATTTATCATTTGTTTTTCATAAATTATCTGCTACTCTTAAATTATTTTTAAACGCGCCGTTATTTTAACATGTAAAAGTTTTCACAAACTCCACTAATACAAAACAGACGCAACTTGTTATTTTGTTTTCCTTTTATAAATTGAACGCGTTGCGACAGACTACCCACACCAATTCTTATAATATAAGTAAAGGTAAGTATTTCGGTATAATAAACTGCATTCAAACACAATACTATTGAGTCTCCTAAAGCATATTATTTTTGATAACATGACTGTTCCTGAAAATGTTTAGCTAAATCACTCATATTCTTCCAAGAATATTATCTAGTGTGAAAAATTCAGCTTTAGATTATCTACTTTCAATTATCTGTAATTAAAAGCTAGTGATCTGAAAAATATTTAATTACATTTATTTGATCAATGCAAGTCCAAAATTTATTGTAGAAATTGTACTTCACTATTTAGCGAAAAAAAAAAATCTCTGAAGTATGGTCACTTTTGCATTAATAATGTTTTATTTTTAAATTGAGTTATTATGTTCATTTAAAATAAGAATAAAACTATACCATTTAATAAAATCTTATAGCACACATATATTTTCATTCCCAACATATAATAATAATAATAAATATATATCTGCATAGTAATCTGCTTAATATACATGTAGTATTAAAATCATGTATTTATTTTATCATTTATAATATAAGGAATTATATATATTGGTAGATCAGATTGAAAATAGATTTTACTAAAAATAAATCGTTCCATTTAGTATATTTGTTTCTGTTCTTGTATATGCATGTCTCCTGCATTAAAAAAAAAAAAAAAAAAAAAAAAAAAAAAAAAAAATATATATATATATATATATATATATTAATGGAGATTACAATCGAAAATAAACTGTTGGAAATCATAATATACTATCTTAAAATGTACAAAAGTATAAAGGAACGGTTTTAGTACTTGACAATCCCATGATTTGATTCAAATAAATGGGACTTTCTGTCAGCAATCGTTACTTACTTTTTCTCAGAGCGATAACGCCTTTTTTCACTTGTAAATTTGACAACAAACAAATGTATCTGGAAATGTTCGTTTATTTTTCGAACCCGTTTCCCACGCAAATTTCAACTCGGCAAAAAATAAATATTTAATATTAAAAATTGCATTTGCCATTTCTAAAGTGGAAAGTTCTTTGGAGTTTTTTCATCAGTGTCAGACTAAAATATAATTGAACAAATCTTATTTTAAACGTTAGAAATTGGTTTCAATATTTTGAGTTTGTGAAAGAATGAATTTATTTTCGATATCATAATTAAACTCATTTGTACTAAAATAAAAAAGTAAAACATAATTATAATGTATATAACTTATACACAATCTTTAGAAGTCGTTATTGTCTTCAAACTTCAAATTTTAGCATATTTTAATTTATTTTTTACAATCTGAAAACTATGCAGTATTGTGCAACGAATGTAATTTTACTCTAATATTAACAATGCATTAATTCAAAAGTAAAGATATTGCTTCAAAAAATGATACGCATATTAATGTATCGTTGATATATTTAAAACAAACCCGGTTAGATATTGAATATAGTATTTTATATCTGATATATGTATTTCAATAACTGTCGATACTACGCAACGAACAATTTACTGACTAGTTAATTACCTAATGATGTATAAAGAATGAACTTTGACAAATTTTATTAATATAAATGAAATAGCATGGAAAATCATAAAAATATAAATGGAATTTTAAGAAAATAGAAAAGTAGAGTTATTTTTTACCGTCTTTGTAATTATTGTGTTCAGGCATATCAAATAAAAAAATTTGTTTGTTGATTAAACTGAGTTAAAATTGTAATGTTGTATAACAGTACTGCTACGGAAATGTTTACCAATAATTTGGAGAAAAAAAGTTAAACTGGTGGATGATAAAAAATGATTAACAACCTTTTCTTTTCAGCTCCTTAAAATGTAGAAGAAACACACAAAGCATGTTGAAAAGAGAATCGTTTTTAGAGTTTGTTGAACAGGCTAAATAATTGCTTTGATAGTGTATTTAAAATACAATGTCATTTTTATATTAAAAAAGGGGAAGAGAAGAGAAATCCGAACCATAGCTCCAAACTGCAAGCCTGGTGGTGTGTTTTCCAACGGACGCGACGGCCAAATCCCATTTCTTAGGCCATCTATTTTCAGCAGATTTAAAAAGGTTGGTCAATGTTTATATTTATGCATTACTAACCCAAAAAACTGTAAGATTCTCAATGTAGCTGCCTGGTTCAAAACAAGGACGATTTATAATGAATACAAAATATTAGTAACAAAAACACGACTTGTAATAACTATAATACCAATAATAATAAAGATAATAATAATAATAATAATTAGTGAATATATATGAAAACTATTTAAAATGGAAACAAAGAAGATAACAAAAAAATCATAAATTATCGCCTGAAGAGGTATCCGAGAGGTATGGATAATTATTTCAAAAAATGACTTCGTTTTTCTCTATATATCTCATCAGTGCTGGTATTCTGTTCATGCGAACAGGACTTTCACTGATATAATTAATGCAATCCTAAATCGCCGTACTTCTGTATTTTTTAAAGTGGTAAGTCAGAGGACAATCTAGTACGTAGTGCAGTGAGCTGGAGAGGAAACCACATACACAAAGAGGGGAGTCACGTTTACCTGTGTCGTAAAGAGATATCTGGAAATGGCAGTGATTTGTGAAGGAAAGAAAAATCTAACGATTATTTACGGTAAATTGAATGGGAGCACTTAATAATAAGTTATGTGTGTAGCGGCCTGTCTCATCATTGTCCCATCTTTGCTGCCATTCATTTTTTATTTTCTTATATTAAATAAGATAAACATTAATTCTAGAAGTCCGAAGCTCTTGCGATGGCTTTGACGCATTTTAATTTTGTTTTATTTTCTAATTTAACAGCACTCATTTTAACCATGACTGCGTACTCTGATTCCAAATGAATTTTAATGTGCATTTCGATGTGTTATGCAGCGCAAATTTAAATTAAATTTATATTGTCTTGATTTTCAGCCTATAGTTCACATGCAGAGAGTCAAATTTATATTATTCTACTCATTATTATCTTTCCATACAACTTTCCCTTCTTGGAAGATCATTTGCTGAAACGATTTTAACTGTATTATCATTGGCCCAACCATAATTAAAAAAGAACCTCGCTGAGATAATTGCGGATTTGTACAGTTTAAATAAAGGAAACTAAGACAACCAATTTTAAAATAAATTTCAAATCAGGTTGCTTTTATTGTATTTAAATTTATTCATCATACGGCATGAAGTACTACAATGAATCCTTGTATTTAATCTGATAACAAATCTTCGATAATGAATGGTTAGATATAGAGATTAAAATTTATATAATTGTCATCATATGCGTATTTGTTTAGATATTCCATACAGTTGCACTCAATTTGTGTCTGATTCTAATGAAGGTAATTAAAGTAAAGCTAAGATTCAAATTACAATTATTTTAAACGGAGTTAATTTCTAAAAAAAAATAATAATAATAATAGTCGGCACTACTATTATTGCTTAGATTCACATAAATTAGATTTCATAAATGTATCAGTCGATCATTTTACTACATAAAAACATCTTATTATACAAACTAAATTATACTAAACAAAATAGGTTTTGCTATCCATTGTACACTTTATTCACAAGTTAAAAGACGATATGATAAAAATAGGAACAAAACATATCTCAACGTTTCCGTTTAGTCTTTAAAACCATCATCAGGAGCAAAAGTTTCGGAAACACAAATCATCAGGAAACAATCTATATGCTACATCTTAAAAATTAAATTCAAACTGGTAAATGTTCAACGGAAACTTTAAAAATTCTTAAAAACTAACTCGGGCCGTCATTTATTCAAAGTAAAAAAAGAACGTTACAAACGTGGAAATTTCATAGTTCTTTCAAAATAGAAAGCCAGATTTAAGGTATGAGAAGGGACAAATTTCTTGTTTTCCTTAAACGAATTTTCAGATATTCACGAATGACGGTTTTAAAAGGAACAATAATTTAACATGCATTCTAGCTCGATACACTTTACTTTTTTCGGTGGCCAACAAATTAATTCATAGGCTTAAAATTTAACACTATAGTTCACACTGACCGTCTATGACTATGAATGAAATGCATGACAACACAGTAAATTTTCATACAAAAAGGTTTGAATAATAGTTTCTTGATATACTTTGATTCCGCACACCTCGTAGCACTTTTATATGTAACGTAATTCTTTATACATAGTATATTGTGCAAATTACTTAAAACCACAAGGAAGTAACGAAGAATTTTAAACGCATATTGTTCTTTACAACCCATTAAAAACGGTTTTTTAAGTAATGGAGATTAAGTAAGTTAAAAACAATTTATTTGTTGTTCCAAATTTAAAAAACAAAAACAAAAAAAACACGTTTTTTGGAAAATTAAATAAAGAGACAGTTATTCCGCTTTCAGAAAAAAAGGTTTTAATCACACAAACATTTAATTCTTGCTAAAATTCGCATATACTAAATCAGTGAGGTTTTTTTCTTTTTTCGTTTGTAATTTTGAAATCTGAAAATATAATTTTAGAAATTAGTCCTAGTTAATATCTATTGGATATGTCAATATTTACGACTTATGCAAATACAGCGATACTAAAAGTAAAAATTTTAATTTATTTAAATGAAACTGCTTACAGAAGTAATTATTTTAGGTAAAAAAAAAAAAAAAAAAAAAAAAAAAAAAAAGTGAAAATATTCCATTTTTTCCACCGTTCCGGAACATATGTGAAAAACTTCGAAAAATATATGCACAGTACATAACACTTTAATACTATACTTAGGACTAATATTTTATGTATATGAAAACGAATTTAATAACATGGATTAAAAAATTATTTCATTTTCTTTTAATGTTATAAATAGAAATTATCAAGAGATTTTATTTAAAAATAACAGCTTCATGTATAACGAATTCTTTCACTGCTAAAAATAAATAACGCTTTCGTAACGTTGAACTCAAAAATACATATCTTTTAATAATGGGTATTATACTTTCAGAGATATCATCGAAAATTTAGTGCAAAATTTTGCACCCACCGCCGTCTATTTCCGAATCTACTAAAACTTAAATTATGAAAAACGTAGAGGTAGTAGACGTTAATTTGAAATTTGCTGGAAAATTATAGCGATTACCCTAAGTCCCATAATTTTTTACATCAGCACATTTTTCCATTACACACAAATTTCTATTTGCAGGCTTTCAGCAAATGTGTTGAGGAGTGGTGGAGGTACTTATTTTAGCAGAAATGTAAAAGCATTCTTGATAATGATTTTAAAAAAAATCGTCGGTAATTAGCCGATAAATTAACCCTTAAAGACATGGACAGTTTGGACATACGTAATGACAGGGGCGGTGAACTCTATGTACCATTGGCTTTTTAGGCCCAGATAACAAATTTTAATGATATAATTTTGTAATGCAATGCCCTGTAGCAGTATAAAGGCAATAAAAATCAAATTGTTAAAAGCAGACTAATATAGTTAGAATTAATCGCATAAATATTGTGGGATCCACGAATAGTTTGCATTGAGTGGAACTCTCAATACGCCTTCCATGTCTTTAAAAGTGAACAAGTAAAAATTAAATTTAAAAATCAAAAAACCAAATTGCGTAAAAAGCAAACTAATTAATTATTTCTTATCAATGTTAAACTATTTTTTATATTACTTACTTATTTTTTAATTTACTTGTATTGATGACTTTTAAGTTGTGTTTAATTGTTACTTCCTATCTGTAAACACTATTTTGATGAGGCCTATAGATGTCTATGATGGTTAGATTTGCAGTAAAGGTAGAGATCCTACCTACACAACTTCCAGGTTGTGTAATATTTAAACGGATCTTCTGACTGTAAAATAGTCATTGAAACATCGTCTTCATTTTGAAAGACCTATCCAATGATATGCCACTGAACATGGTGCGTAAAAAAATATTTTCTTGTCTACCGCCATTTTTATGTTACGGCCGCCATTTTGCATTTTTAAAAACAAAACCTAGCGTATAACCATTGCACTATTAAGACGAATTGATAGAGACCTCATTCATTAAAATCCATCCAGCTGTTTGGATGTTTCTAGAGTATAAAGAAAACCATATACCCAGATACGCGTGAAACACATAAACTGCCTTGGCAGTCGGGTAATTAAAAATCTATCTGAAAAAGCGCGGCACAGGCCAAGGCGGCATTGTAATTTTGCGACCTCCTTTCGACTTGTGCTTAGCACAATGCCAAGTTTAAACTTTAAACAAGGGTTTTGTGTTAGCTACATTGTAAAAAGAAAAGATTATCACTACGCTGAATTTAGTTTTATGAAATGCGAAATGAGGTTTAAATATGCATTACTTTTATTGTCAGTACTGAATTAAGTTCATCATAAACAGATTAGGATAAGATTAAAAAAAGAGTTATACGTAATAGCCATATTTGATATTAGTTAATCTTTATATCTCTTGGAACTTTTATGGTATACCCCTTCAAATTTTACTAATTTATACAGCTATATCCAACCGTACGTTGCATAGTTTTTTACAAAGTCTTACTATTCTTTTAGCAATGATTTTTTTAATAATGTAGTTAATAATTCATATGTTTATTTACGGAACCCTCTGAGCACGAGTAATATTCGCACTTGACAGTTTATTTAATGTAAATAATGGAATACTAATTTCTAGTTATTTTCAGATTTATAATTTAAAATTTTATTTAAATTAGATGTGCGATTGGAACCAAAGTGATTGACGTATTTTTTCCCAGGATAAAGTAGTCCTAGGACGTGGAGTTTTTGAAAGTGAATAAATGCTTAAAAATAACATACGTTTTATATTATTCTTGAGATATTCATCTTTAAATTTATCAATTATATGTTACAATTTTATCGATCAAAATGTGTCTCAGTTACAAAACATATAGGTCAGTAACAATGTTAATGTGTTGCTCAGTTTGAAAACGATTTATTTAATCAATATTAATGTGGTATAAAACGTTTGCAATATATTCAATAAAGCACTTTTAAAAACCGAATTCGATATTTTTTTAATAAATATTAACGAGAAAGGTAATCACACTGTAACTTTGACATAAAGCAAATTAATGCTGTGTTGGATCTGTATAAACCTATTTTAAACTGGGATGCTCATGAACAGTGAAAAAAAATAATTTTAATTAAAATTGGTTAATCTATTTATAAGTAGGGGGTAATTTCAAAGTAAAAAAAAAAAAGATCAGTTGGATAGTAGAAATATTGTTATCATAATAGGAAAAATAAACAAAATACAATTTAAAGTTTTAAATATACATTTTATTCACCAGGACCGCTACCAGCGCACAGTGGAGTATTTGGTGGATTTAGACGGCCAAAAATATTTCCTATAGGAAAATTGGAGTAAAGTTTTTTATTGATTGACTTTTCAGATTATTATTACTTTTTAGTAGTTTTCATTGAAAAATAGGATATTTTAAAATATATATACAGGGTATATGGAAAACACTGTAACATGTAACATGCACTTGAATTGCAACAAAATGTTAATGAATACTTAATATTAATCTTTTCATGTAGAGTAATCATATATAGATAATCATATAGAGTAATCATATAGAGTAATCTTATAGAGACTGATCTTTTCAAACAGAGTAAGTCAAAAACTAAAATGTATAACACAATATTGCATTTCCTTTTAAAAATCCGAATATAAATAGTATTTTTACCATTTTGTTATCTTGACTCTTTGGATGTTTTAAAATCGATATCAAATTATACTATATATTTAATAAAAAATATGCTCAAAATTTACAAATTTACTTTTTAAATACCATGTTTACCGGAAAATTCTGTTGCATAATGTTCTTTCACGCCTACTTTTTTAAAATTCAGATTTCTTCATTGGGACCACTTTTTTGAAATGGTAAAACTCCCATTGTTTTCACCTTAATGTGAAATGTGAAAACTGTGGGAATTTTACCATTTCAAAAAAGTGGTGCTAATGAAGAAATCTGAACTTTTTAAAAAGTAGGCGTGAAAGAATATTATGCGACAGAATTTTCCAGTAGACCTATACATACATATATTTTTACATCTTATTTTTTATTAAAAAACAAATTAAATTCAATGAATACGCTTTTACAGAGTTTATCCAAAGTAATTAAATGAAATCAGACATTTAGTTATAACTTATATAATTTATTTTATTTAATGGATGTAAAATATTACAAAATTCTCACATAAATGAATGTATATACATATATACATATTCGATGACAAAATATCAAGATTATTCATCTGATGATTCGTCTTCGGAATAACTTTCATCACTATTGGGATCTAGTTCACACTGATGGGATATATGAAGGCTGTAAAATTTTGCAGGAAAAAGTAAAGCTAAAGTCTCGAAGTAATCTCGTTAGTTATGTTCAAATAGTTAAAGTCTTTTGAAACAGCTTCATAGATGAATCAATGCATTGTTGATTTTGTTTCAGTTGCGGTATTGCAAATTTTACCAACAACCATGGTTAATAACATGGTGTGTTTTACATCATAGACATTTCCGTTTAAGGTTACTTTTGCCCCTTCTAGTGCGTTGATTTCATGCTCAATGTACGAAATTTCTTCCATAGTGACGTATATATATATATATATATATATAGACTCTTTTGCAAACTTAATTCTCATCGGCCGACAGAATCTAGGTGATGAACACGTTGGAGTTTGCCAAATGATACTTCTGTATAATATTAAATATTAATTTATTAATCAAACAGTTAAAAAAATATATTGGTCAGATATGTAAATTGGAACTTTTTAAGACCGAAGATAATACATTCTGACAACAATTGCACTTTATCTATCGTAGAATACATTTCGAATTAAAAGGGAAATGAAAACATTAGCATTTACAAAAACATGCAGCTGTGATTTTGAAAGGAATTCTTCTGAAATCGCAGTTTTTCGCAGCTACTGTTTTCAAAATTATTAAATACATATATTGAACTCTCATTTAGTGCAAAAAAATCATCAGGATCCATCCTGATGTATAACAAATATTTTATAGAATACTGAAATTAACAACACAAATTTCAAAAATATACCACACGTTTTATGTCGCTTTATCATATATGTTAAATTAACAAATATAAATATATTCATGTGCAATGTAAACATATATACAGGAGCTTTAACAATCCATAACGATATGGTATAACGAAAAGTTTAAGGAGAAAAAATATCACATAAACAAACAGGCACAAAATCGAACCCCAAAGTAAAATAAAAAACTTAGTGATACAAGCACGTTTTACCTTCTCTGGAACTCGTTTGCTCAAGCAACGCAAAAATTTATATATGTACGGTGAATCCCCACCTATTTATCTTCACAATTAGCTACATTTTTATCTCCTCAACTGCGTTTCGAAAAATTGACTTTTGGCCGGCTAAATCAGAAAAATTCTCCATTGTGCAGCGTAAAGAAATATCATTTGGAATATTTTATCAAAACATAAATTTCACCATGGTAGAAACTTATGATGAAGATTGATTTAAAATCATAAAAAAATAATTCGTTACATTTATTTCCGTCATAAACAAATATAAAATTATTTTGTGAATGCAGTTTTTTTTTCCAATTTTAGTACATCTTCATACAGTAACATTTATAGAGTAAAAGAAAATCAATTTTAACTAGACTTACTAATAATATTTGTTACTATGAAGAGATGTAACAGTAAATATATATATATTAAAAGATTATATATATAAAAGACATATATATATATATATATATATATATGTTGAATCTGCATTTTTAAAATTTATTAACTTATATAGCTGTCATACAGCAGGGATGAACAGAGGTGACCGTCCCGGTAACCCAGCTTCGTAAAAAAAAAAAAAAGAAAAAAATGTTATCCCCTTTTTGGCTAGGGGCTTCATTTTGGCAAAAGAAAGTTGCCTTTATTGGCCCATACTAAATTTAAACAGTTGCACGGATTCTAAATCATAACATATAAAAGTACTTATTTTTTTATATTTTTGATAAGTAAATTTCTCAACAAGGGTACTATCGGTGTAAAAAAAAGAAGAACTCATCAGGTAAATTGTTTTATGATACATAACTTTGAACATACTGGCAGCTTATTCTGAAATTTAAAAAAGAACATCCAAAGTAAATTTTATTTAATTATAGTTAACGTATTTTGCGGCATGAGATGATATAAACAAAATTCATATTTTGCTGAATCTGTCAAATCTACCTCCATCTTTATTCAAAGCTTTGTTTTTTTAAATATTAAAATATAGCTGAATCAACACTAATTGGCAGTAGTTGGAAGCGTACTGCTTCTGAATTCATTTGTGTTGCTCTGTAAAGTAATGCATGTCGAAACCCCGTATATACAATGGAGAACATGCTGAAAAAAATCGTACTAACTTGCACAGATTTCGCAGATTTTCCAATTTGCATGGTGGTAGTAAAATCCATTAACGCTTTCACGAGGTAGTGTAATATATATATATATATATATATATATATATATATATATATATATATATATATATATATATATCCAAAAACCAAACCAAAAATTCGAAACTACGGAACTGATCCAACAATAAATAAACTAAACCAAATGACAACTACAAAATAACTAAAAACAACTAACTTTAAAATCAACATACTTTAAAAACGGCAAACTTTAAAAACATTCAAACTAAAACCAGAAGAAATTGAAACCATGGAGACAGGCCGGCATGCACTTGCGACATGCAACTGCGGGGTTAAAACCAGTTTTTATGTGCACAACGCTCCCCAAACAACCTGTCAAGACCAAAAAGAAAAAAAAAACTAACAAATCGAATGAGCTGCCTAGACCCATCGAAAACCAACAACTGAACATGAAACCCCAAACAATCGTGCACGCAAACCCTGAACAGTCAAAGCCACGGTTACTCCTCTCTTCGCATCCACATTACCTCTAAATCTCTGCGATAAGTCTTACACTTTACGAAATTTCGTAGCAGACTCTTCAAAAATCTCTCAGGATAGCCATGGTGCAATGCCAGAATATACCAATTGTAAAGTTCTTCAATTTTTTCCCCAGTATTTGATGTCAATCTATCTATACGGTTTAACCCGTTAATAAAAATATTTCTATATATTGAGATATGCACATTTGAACCAAAATTTAAGATTTTTATAGTTTCAAAGTTAAAGCTTATTCGTTTATCATATATATCTGTTTTTATCTCACCATTTTTTATCTCGATATTAATGTCTAAATAGTTGACCATGTTTTTACTTTTTGACTCCAATTTCAAATTTAAACCTCTAGGATAGCAATCAAATTTTTCTTTTTTCACATCATTGCATCTGACTATTAAAACGTCATCAATGTAACGAAAGCACTTCATATCCTCATTTATATCAATTTGTTCCTCATACATATATAAGTAGATATCGTCTAAAATCGAACTACAACAACCCCCCATTGGAATACCTCTAACTTGTTTGTAAACAATTTTCCCGTCATATAAGTAGTTCTCACTCACTACAAAGTTAAACAAATTAGTAAACCATTCCTGTCCAATATTTGAGGAATTATATTTACTAAAAAACTCCATAATTTTTATTTTAAGATTGTCCAAATCTATACTATTATACAAATCTTCAAAATCATACGCAGTTAAACTTGAAATGTTTTTCATTAGATTTAAATGTTTAATTAACTCAAAGCTGTTTTTTATTATACAAGCCGGTTTATCTTTCAATACTTCATCAAAAATCTCTTTCAATAATTTCAACAATTTTTTATTACAATTTTCCAAATATGAACCGAAACCACATGTAATAGCTCTAAAAGCAACCGGATCTTTATGAAACTTTGGAACCATTACCAAATATGGAAAGCTAGTACTATTTTGCTTTATTTTGATTTTTTTATAATATTCAACATATATATATATATATATATATATATATATATATTGAATCTGCGATGCATTTTTTAAATTTATTAACTTATATAGCTGTCATACAGCAGGGATGAACAGAGGTGACCGTCCCGGGAACCCAGCTTCGTAAACAAAAAAAATAAAAAAATGTTATCCCCTTTTTGGCTAGGGGCTTCATTTTGGCAAAAGAAAGTTGCCTTTATTGGTCCATACTAAATTTAAACAGTTGCACGGATTGCTAAATCATAACATATAAAAGTACTTATTTTTTTATATTTTTGATAAGTAAATTTCTCAACAAGGGTACTATCGGTGTAAAAAAAAAGAAGAACTCACCAGGTGAATTATTTTATGATACATAACTTTGAACATACTGGCAGCTTATTCTGAAATTTAAAAAAGAACATCCAAAGTAAATTTTATTTAATTATAGTTAACGTATTTTGTGGCATGAGATGATATAAACAAAAATAATATTTTGCTGAATCTGTCAAATCTACCTCCATCTTTATTCAAAGCTTTATTTTTTAAAATATTAAAATATAGCTGAATCAACACAAATTGGCAGTAGTTGGAAGTGTACTGCTTCTGAATTCATTTGTGTTGCTCTGTAAAGTAATGCATGTCGAAACCCCGTATATACAATGGAGAACATGCTGAAAAAAATCTTACTAACTTGTACAGATTTTGCAGATTTTCCAATTTGCATAGTGGTAGTAAAATCCATTAACGCTTCCACGAGGTAGTGTAATATATATATATATATTTGTGTGTGTGTTCGACACCATAAAATAAATATAAAAATATAAACACTCTTTTCATGACAAATAACACATTAAAAAAGCATGCTAACGATAGCATGGATAGCTTTCGCATGGTGACAATAAAAGCATGCTAAAAATGTAATAATGTAAGCTTCTAAAAACTCCGCATTAAGAAAGTTAAATATATTTTTGACAATTCTGTTCGCTAAATAGTTAAAAAACACAGTCTTTTTAAAGCTTTTAATATTGAGATTTTTAAAAAATATGAGTCTCTCAATATCCGAATGAAACGGATGGCATTCAAAACAAACACTTGAATAAAACAATGTTTTATTTACAAATCGCCCTTAAGTTTATCAATTCTCATTACAAGTGACTGTAAATATTAAACCCTACGGAAATTTCTAGCTTGTAAATAAGTTGAAATTTGTAATCTATGTCTGTATGCATACTTATAAATGTTTAAAAATTTACAATTTTTCTAAAACATTATATTAAAATTGTATATTTTGATAAGAATAGTATTTTATGACTATGATGGTGGTATCATTTATGTTTTAAAGAAAATTGTGTGTCCAATTCATAGAATTGGTTTATATAAATATAAATTTTTATATACATCTGGTTTAGTCAGAAATATTTATATAATTTTGAACTGTTTTTCCTGTTTTACCAAATATTTAAATAAAGTGTCAATACATAAAATACAGTTTATTTTAAATATGATAAATCTAAGAACACAAGACTTAAATTTGTTTATGCTGATTGAACGGAAAATAAATTTAAAAGATATTCCTCCTTCTCATTGAGAGAGTTATTTATGAACTAATTTCGTATTGTCAACTAACAAATGTCTAGAAATATTTTATTTAACTTTTGATAAGTTAAAAGGATTGTTTTGGAAGAATTCCAAATAGGACAAATTCATGTATATTCAGATTAAGATAAAGAATGGCAATCAGTGCAGAAAGGAACATTGTATTGCTTTAAAATATGAATTTATATATAAAAGTAAATGTCATACATAAAGCACAAATCTTTTTAAACAATTCGTTTAGTTACAAAAATCTTAGTTTAAAAATAAACTTTTCACTTTTACGCCACAAAAAAAAAAAAAAAAAAAAAAAAAAAACACTTTGAGAACTATTTTTATCTTAAATCTGTGAAATTTTTTTTAATAAAGGATAAAAAATGTTCACATAAACTAAATTATGTCATCCATTGAAAAATAGAAATTACTGTTAGGAAAATATTAAAAAATTTGTCTATTAACATTATAATAATAATTTCACATATTTAATTAAAGGGTCTTCTATGTACTATATACTCGTCTATTTACTTGTAATATACTCGCTATACACAATATATGTATTCTTTTTCTAATGTTATATGCCTGTAAAAGGACTACGCATTCTACACAACTACTATATAGAATTGTGCATGATTTTACAAAGTCATTGAATGCATGAAGTTTATAATGTGCTACAATTATGCGAATATAGATGTTCTAAAAAAATATAAGCGACATAAAATTTTGCACATTGTACTTTGGTATTGTGAGAAAATATACGATATTTATTTCCGATATCCATAATTTCATTAAAACAAACGACAAAAAGGAAAGAAAAGTGCACATTAAAGACACCTTCGCATTCTGATAGCATAATTAGTGGGGATCTATAAAAAACAACAAAAAAAACAACAAAAAAAAACAACAAAAAAAAACAGAGGGCATTTTACATGTCTAAAGATGGTATATGTACAAAATAATTCTGATTCAATCCGTTTTTTCACCAATTACTGATGAGCTATTTTTAGGATTATTTTATTATGTAAAGTTAAGATAAAGGCAAAGGTGAACGTATATGAGGATTTGAGTTTTAATACTCAACTTATCCAGAAAATCAAATTTTTGGAAATCGCGAAAAACCTCTGACTGTGTCCATGGGATTTTATTCTAAACCCAAAATTTTGCAAAAATATACGATAACACTATCTTTTGCACTTTTTTTTAAAATGCAGGTTCACTTATAGAATAAATTGATATAGAAAACTCGATTGTTTCAAATTTTGGTTAACCCGAGAGTAGTCGCGACATTTTTTAGAACGTTAGTAGTCGCGTTCGGTCCATTTGCCGCCGTTACCAGCAGGCCGAAAACGAAGGGGAAACTTGCCGGTGTTATCAGATGATCGAAAACGGATAACGTAGGGTGAAAATAGTGACTGAACTTTAAAAGATTACAGCAATTATTCATTTTACAACCTTTTACAGCAATTATTTATTTCGCTTAAGTATATATTCAGTTGGCATCTAGATAAATGTTTTTAATAACTCTTTCTTCGTTTTGCATAAATATTTAAAAGTAAATAGTAAATGATTTGATTGAATTTCTGATGTTACTATGAATCAATAATTAGTAGGAAAACATTTACTAATATGAATCTAAATTCATGATAGGGGTATTTTTATTTATTTATTTATTTATTTATTTGGAAGGAGAGAATCAGAGTCAGGTAGATTTTTTTGATACTCCGGCACTCTATATCCATTTAATAAAATAAAATTAACAAATTTAGCATCAATATATTACACTGACATTAAATTGAACAATTAAACTGAAAATAAAAATGGAACCTATGACATGCAACAGAAAATCAAATACAATACCACTAATTCACCAGCATATTGCGGACGATTAATTCATTTAAAACATATGAAAAACCATCAAATTTGATGCCATAAACAATTAAAGACAATATATATATATATATATATATATATATATATATATATATATAAACTTTCTGTACAATAATACCATTGAAAAATAAGGAAAATGACCAATAATCACAAATACCACATAAACCAAATATTATTAAAAATGTATAATTATATATATACATATATATATATATATATATATATATATATATATAATAAAGAAAAAGGTAAAAAATTCTTAACTTCGAAATTATAAATGTAAATGTTGTAACTACGTTTTATTTATTTATTTATTTTGTGGGGTGTCTGTGTGTGTATGAGAGGGGGGGGGGGTCTCGAGATTTTGTGATTAAATCCAGTTTTCAAATGAAAATGCACGATTTGTAGTTTTTCTATTTATTTCAGGGTGGGAGCAGCGCCTTTGAATAAAAACTCTGGATACGAATTTCGCTCATATAAAGTAAATAATAAATAAGTTATTGAAATTATATATTTAATTTAAATACATTTGCAATTGTAAATTTAAATCCTAAGATGGATAAATTATTTTAATTAATAGAATCACTGAAAGGTTCATCTTAATAGGGATGTATTTTACAGAAACTATTTAATTAAAATGAATATTCAATTGTACATTTCATAATAAGGTATTAATGTTATAATTTATTGTTTTATAATAACGTTCATTAAATTAATAAAAACAATAAAAAAATTTTCTCCGAAATTATAAATATGCAGAAATAATTTAATTTAAATGAATTTTCTCTCATATTCTCGAAAACATTATTCTGAAAAATAGTTTGAACAATTGATGAAGGACAACAAATTTAAATTTGTTAGATACTGTCCCCAAGCCTCTATTGGATTTCAATAATAATTTCTGAGGCATTGTTAAAAAAAAAAATTGTTTTTACTTACAGTATGAAAATTTAAAAATAGATAAATTTTATAAAAATTCTTAAAATATTTTTTTTTAAATCATAGTATAAACATTCACTGAATTATCCAAAAGAGTTTTTTTATTTGCGTAATTTCTAACCTACATTATAAAATTCTCATTATTTTTCTTATTGTACAAATAAATTATATGTATGTTCTTCGCAAATATACACACTACATTTCTGAGAAGATTGTTTTATCTTTCGAATTTGTTTTATTGTACAAAAACGATACTTTTCAGATTTTGGATATACGGCAATTTTTTTTACTGATTCCCACAAAATTCTCTTATTTTCTTTTTTAATGGTTTTGCAGTGTTATTGTCTGTTTTCTTTCATTTATATGTTCGGGTAATAAATGGAAAGCAAGTTCTTTCAAATAATGATGATGAATTTCCCTTTTTTTCCATATTTAAATAATTATCGATTTGAGAATTTATTCCCACAATATTTGACAATGAAAAAAATGTTGACCATCCATCATTTTTTTGTGCGAACTGACTACACAACTAATATAATAAAACAATTTTAAGTCACATTCTAAAAGTAAAAAAAGTACTCTTTGAACGAATAAAATAGCAGAAAGGAAAGAAAGACGAAATAACAACAGACAGAGAGTGCGTACTTCGAAGAAACCTTCCCCACAGATTTCGCGGAAATGGGAAAGGATGAAAACGAGGGGGGAAAATTCAACTAACGTAAGTGGTCGCAACGCGGTCATTTAGACCGATTGAAACTTAAGAATGCGATAAAATGCTAAGAAATAGCAGGAATGACTTGCAATTTTACTACACAAGAGTGTGAACACTCAAGGTCAGCTACACGGAATTTGGCTATCGTAAATTTAACGGGAAATGAGTTACAGGAAGATAACGAATTTCGGGCGGGGAAAAGACCAGCGCGCGATTATTAACGGGTTAAGGCGAGTTTTGAAACTCACGTCTTCATATATATGCGGTACCTCTTTATATATATATATTTATCGTGAATTTTTTGACAGGTGGTTTCTTAAAACCACTGTATTTGCCATTAATTACTTTATCGGACACAATCACATGCACAATTTCTCTTTATGGCGACAAAATACGCATATATAAACAGATGAAATCCGACTCAAACACTTTTCAGGAAAAGTGTTGCAGTCACCTTATACTTTTCACATCACCATACTTTTAACTCGTTCACTGGACACCACACTTCAAGTCTCAACTCGAACTCATCGCTCTTTTTGTGGGCCTCTAGGTGGTAATGTTGTTACAAAATATACATATATATAGGGTAAAATGGGGATAGATGCCGCAGCTTTACTTTTCTTCTTGTAAAATGTACAATAAAGTAAAAAGCAGCAAACTAAGTGTTAGAAATAATTAATCACACCTTATAGAATCTAATTTCAAAGTTAAACGGATTTAAACCCTCTTAATAAACTAGACATAATTATTATCTCAAACGTCATTTTTTAACATAATTTTGTATGTGCTGGGTGAGATTCAGCGTGGGGTATGGGACAGATGCCGCATGGAGAAAAAAGCTACGCTGTTTATTTTTTTTTCAAGAAAATCACATTTATATTTTCTCAAACTACTTAAAACGAAAATAAATAACAGTAAACTTGCAAAAATTATATATATTACTAAATTGTGAAAAGTTTAATGAAAATGCAAAACTGTAAGCTCAAAAAATAAAACTTAAGACAAAAAATGGAAATGTAGTGAAAAACATTTGAATATACATAAATGGATAGCATAATTACTGGAAACAATACACAGCATAATTACAAAAAAGATAGAAATTACTGGTTTATGTCCAGGCGAACATTGTTGTTTGCTCTTAATGTAAGTATTAGTTATATTCTATTTAGACCCTAATCTGTTTATTTTTGGCATTTCTTCTCATTCTTCGATTTTGTATTACTATTCACCCACAATCACACCACACGTCCCATTGAAAAAGTAAAGCGAGGCTTTTTCATGCAGGTGTCGATTGAATTTCATAGACTGAATCCTGTCCGCTTTAGACATTGTTGCTTAATAAGACTCCAGACACTCAGCACATTCAAAGTCATCAAATTCCAATCCAATACTGCCATCAGGATCCATAAGAGAAAAAATTTCGTCATTGTCGGAAGATGAACCATATTTTAATTTCTTCCTCAAGTAAGTTGTTTTCAAGTTGATATTTCCCTTCCTCTTTTACACATTTTATTTCCACCAAGCTGTCGTTCTTTGACGCTTTCTAGTTGCTTTTTCTTTTCATTTCCCTCTTTTTTTTTCTTGTTTATAAAATATGTGCTTGTAATATTTGCATCATTTTGCTTTTTCTTACTTGGTTGTATAGGTCTTTTGACCATTGGTATAGGAGATATTTTGTTTAATAATTTAGATGGTGAGAATATTAAAAGACCTACTTTTCCTTATTCACACTTAGTGAACCAACATTGTTGCTGAGAATACTTTGATAAGTAGCAGAATGCGCTAATATATGTCCATTTAAATGTAAGTTCTAATTAAATCGCAGTGATGAATTTATTGAGCCGAAAATCAAAAATGCATTTTGCAGCATCTGTCCCTCAATCTCAGTGTGGCGCATAGGGGCCAGTAAGATACCGCGCCGCCATTTTGTTACACGTGAGCGACGCGAGAGAAAGGCAATCACATATCTTTATTCTACGAGGATCTAGTCTATAGTTGCAATCGGTTTTGGGATAAAATCTCTACTTGTTTCGCTTAAAATATGTAATAAAACTTTGTTAGAATAATTTTAGTAACTTACCAGGCAGGTTCGAACCATAAAAAGTGGCATAAATATGTAAATACTGACAATTAAGCGGTAGAAATGCATGCAATACAGCACACAGCACAGAGGAACACTACGAACTTCTTAAACAGGTCTAGGGAGCTCTAGTTTCTCCCACACAATGTCTGTGGCATTTGTCCCACCGCGACGTCTGTCTCCATTTTACCCTATATAAGTGTATATGCGGTACCTATTCCGATAAATTTCAACACACTCCATCTATAAATTTAAGATTTAGATGGCATGTCGGGAAGCATGTAGCAAAGTAGAAAAGTACATTATACATATTTAGTCAGAAAAGACATATTGTGCTCACGGGACATGATAAATAATTATATATTGTAAAATAACTAACATGAATTTTATTTAGTGTTGATATTTATAGAACAAACTAAGTTGTATTTGATAAAAGCCACAGCTTCCAGTTTAAGTTTGAAGAGAATTTTCCAGTATATTTTTTTCCCATTATAAAAATGTATTTATAAAATCTATTGAATTGGAATGATTATTTAAGGGGTCTTGTACCTTTTAAACGCGCCGAAAATTAACGAAAAACTTCAAAGTTTGAATTCGTCTATCGTCAAAGCCTTTTTATGTATAAACATGAAATTTTGGATATTAATTAAACAGATTGTGCTTTGTAATATGCTACATTAGAAATTTATTAACCCTTTACAGAATTTGTGTATTGTTGAAATAAAAATAGCTCTTTTTTGTACCACATAAGTCATTGCGCGCATGATATCTTGAGAAAGTATGTATGGATTGGCATGAAATTCGGTAAAGATACTAAACATATATGTGTGTTTAAAATGATCTACTCTTAGGCTAAAATTATTTCATTAACTATATAAAAAAAATATTTTCGTAAAAAAAAAAAATAAAAATTTTGTATTTTTAAGGAATAAAAATAGCCATAACTAAAAATATTGCCATTGTAAATACATAAAAGTAGATCATTTTAAACACACATATTTGTTTAGTATATTTACCAAATTTCATGACAATCCATGCATACTTTCTCAAGATATCATGCGCGCAATGACTTATGGGGTAAAAAAAAGAGCTATTTTGATTTCAACAATACACAAATTCTGTAAAGGGTTAATAAATTTCTGTTGGTAGCATATTACAAAGCACAATCTGTTTAATCAATATCCAAAATTTCATGTTTATACATAAAAAGGCATTGACGATAGACTATTTCAAACTTTGAAGTTTTTCGTTAATTTTCGACGCGTTTAAAAGGTACAAGACCCCTTAAATAATTTTGTATGAATATGATTTTAAATCATAATTTTTTTCAGTTCATCAAAAATATTTTTTATTATGCACTACAGTAATTTACATCTAGAAATAAAATCAATTGATTTAAATGACTTCTCTTTTAAAATATATTAATATTTCCTATGTCAAGAAATTGTCAACTTGTAACATTTCAAATTTTTTAAACTTACAATAAAGGTATTTTCAAAAATTTTACGTGGGTATCCGTAAACGTTCTTGTGGGTGTAGGTAAGTCATTTCACGATTATTGAGTTAAAATAATCTTGTGAGAAAAGTAAAAGCAGGTGAGATATTTAAAGGATCGGGAATTAATACATTTTCTATCATTGTATGGTAAATGTTTATTTTTTCATTTATCATTTAGTTTTTGAGAAAAAAAAAAGAAACATAACGCTTAGATAGATTCATAAAGCATATGGGAAAATTATATAACAAGAGTTGTGTTAAGAATTTTAATAAGTAAGAGATTTTGTAAGTAAATATATTTTTTCATCAAGCTCAAAGGTTTTTAATATAAAAACGATTACACAATTATAATTATTGTATTACATTTCTTATAATAAAACAATATACAGAACACGTTTTAATTTAGTAATTCAAACTATTGTTTACACTTCGATAATGTTATCGTGCAGCATACAGTGCGGTGCAAAAGTTTAGGCAAAAGCTAGATGTTTTTATAAAATGAAAAATATGCACCGGAATGCCTTGGAATTTTTACTGTATCTAAACAATTGATTTAGATATTCATCTTTCAAATTCGGAAACAATTCACAGAAAAGTAATAAATTATTAAAAAAAATCAAAATTGTGATGTCGCAAAAGTTTATGCACAAAAACGAAATATTTACATTTCACATAGCACAAAAGTCATTTACTAGTCTGTGGTGTTTCCTTTGAACCTAATGAGATTGAATACGTGATTTTCCTTTGATAACACGAGATTATGGAAGGTTTTGTGAGCAAGTTTGTACTACGTTTCCTCGATCGCTGATTTGAGTTTTAACACTGAGTAATACTGCTTCCTATTCTTCTAGACGTCGAGCCCCACCAGTGGCTGAGAGGTTCTGCTCTCGAAGCTGGTAGACGGGAGGTGCTGGGTTCGAACCCAATCGCGCCCGTCGGCCTAATCGTTCGGAGTTTTCGTGGTTTTCTTCGAATCGTGGATTTCCATGCGTTAATACGGATTAGGTTCCCTTAGAAAGACCTCCACGGAAGGCACTCCCCCTAGGGCCTATATCCCTCGTGTAGATAATTGGCCGTCAACAATCAACCAACCAACCATCTTCTAGACGTCGCGTAAGATGATTCCCCAGATGTTCCTTATTGGATTAAGATCTAAAGTGAGTGCTGGAGGTTCATTATACTGATATTCTGAGATCTAAGCCGGAAACGTCCAGTTGGGACCACTTAGGAGTTCACCAAATGGTCATAAATGCTCACTCTGAGTTTCCTCATACTGTTGTGAATTTCGTCTGTCATTTAGGAAGCAAAAAGACGTTTGTACATTATAACTAATTGCGCACCATACCATGAGCAAACCACCACGTTGTTTCCTGCTGAATATGCTCTTTGGAATAAACATTTTTAATAGTTTTCAACGTTGCAAAACACTATAAATATCACGTTTAGACCTATTTAAAATAAGTAAAATTTGCAAATAGGATTTACCTCCAGCTTTCAGCTTACAAACGTCTACAACTTCTTTAGGCCAGAACTGCAGTGATTTTGGCATAAATCGTTTGATATAAATCGTACAACAATCGCTACACTTTAAACTCTAGGAAGAAAGTACCGCTGATCCCCAGCTATCATGTTTAGGGAGATATTTGCATAAAATCTCATTTGTGCATAAACTTTTGTGACATCAGAAAAATGTTTTTTAGCAATTTCAGATTTTCATAAAGGTTGATTTTTTCCAAACTTTAGATATATATTTATGATCATAGTAGTCACCTACAGTTGATGTTTTAAAACATTTCGTTGCACAATTTTATTTTTATTAAAATAATTGCGTTGTGCTTAAACTTTTGCGCCGCACTGTAGTTTCTTACATTATATTTAAAATAAAATATTTGTTAAAAGTTTATTTGAAACTAGTAAACACCGCGGCTTTGCTCGCGTAATATTTGAAATATGCCAAGTGATGTCTAAATTTATTTAAAGAAATTATACTTTTAGGAATAATTCAAAAATTACTATTTAAAGCATAGTTTGACTAAACTTCATTATTACACTGCATTACGCAGAAATTAGACTTAATAAAAATTAATAAAACTAAATAAATGATAATTTAGAAATTATATTGAAACTTTTATGCTCAATTAATACGCTTATTTCAGTATTAATTTGAAGTTTTGAATTTTTTAGAAACCATCTTCTTACATCTTAAAATTAACTATCATGTCAAATTCCAATTCCTACTACCTCTCTCAGAAGTTTTAAAATTTTAAGAAACCGTTCTTAGTACTCATTTACATCTTAAAATTAAACACAATGTCAAATTCTAAGCTTCCTATCTAACGGTCTACCCCCTCTCTGTTGGTAGGAGCACAGACATAACATACTTATGTTGAACCCTCCGAGCGTCTTGAGGGCTTTCTGCGTTTTACATAAAAATGCTTATAAAAATAATCTTAATGTAAATTTTCTTTCCCTGTTTGTTTGCAAAATACACTTCATGTCCCTTTATTTGATATTACATTTTGTTGCTTTTGAGGAACCGGAAAATACGTCCAAACCGCTCCGAGAGTGAAACCGGGACTATCAACATTAATTTGCCGACATTAATTTCGAAATCGGTTTTGTATTTCTTTTTATTCCATAGAAAACGTAATTTAGAAAGCTTTTAAAGTTCTCTTATACAATGTTTTTTGTTCTTGTGAACCCAAGGTGGTAGAATCATCCGCATAACATATAACCAGTTTAGGATCAGAGACTGTTACCATTGATTCGCAGTTATTACTTTTATAATCGGTTTATATTCCCTGGAATTGCATAGAAATCTTAATTTAGGACTTTTTTAGAACGCTTTTCGCACCTCCCCTTCGCTTCACCCCTTTTTAATTCGTATTTATTTTCGACAGTCCTTCGAAGGCATTTATATTTTATAACTACCATGCCATATTTAAATTTTCTAGCCTCTCCAGTATCACTGTAATCGCAATTTAGAAAGTTTTTTGATCCTGCAACACTCTGGTGGTTGTGGCACATACATAAAATATAGCTTAGGGTGAACAGGTTCTACCACCAACAATTTGTCACCATTATTTTTAAAAATTCGTTAGGTATTTATAAGATTGCATAAAAATTGTAATTTAGACCGTTTGAAGAACGTTTTTTGCTCACTTCATACTTTTAAATTTGGAATTTTCTTTCGACTGTTCATAGAAAGCAGCTGCATCTTGTAAGTAAATACCATGCCATATTTCAAAATGTTAGTCCCCTCAGTTGTGCAAAAAACGCAAATTAGAACATGTTTTCCTCTTGCACCCCCAGATGCTAGTGACAGCAACATAAAATATAGCCTATGTTGGAGCAGGGACTCTCACCATCAATTTGAAACCATTACTCTTGAAATAGGTTTGGTGTTTCCTGAGACTGAGTAGAAATCGTAATTTAGAACGGTTTTACAACGTTTTTAGAACGCTTTTCGGGCATTTTAACCACTTTTAAATTTCCAAATTTTTAGAAAGAGTTCTTAAAGTTCATTTATATCTAATAAATATGTACCTTGCCTAATTTCAAGTTGCTAGCCCCTACCGATCACAAAAATTGAAATTTATAATTTTTTTGCTCCTGCAACCTTCAGGTGATAGTGACCCCGACATGAAATAGCGTCTATGTTAGAGCTGACGTTTTCAGTATCAATTTGTCTACCATTACTGTTTAAATCAGTTTGATTATTCTTGAGAATGCTCAAAAATCGGCATTTACAACGTTTTCAGAACGCTTTTCGCACATTTTGACCCCTATTAAATTTGAAATTTTTAAAGAAATGTTCTTAGAGATCCTTTATATCTAATGAATATATTACATGCTAAATTTCATAAATCTAGGTCCTTCCATAATTCAAAAATCACATTTTTAGAACGTTTTTAGTTCCTGCATCTCCTCTGGGGTAGTGGAAACAGACATAAAATATAGCATATCTTGGAGCAATAGCTGTCACCATCATTTTTACACCATTATATATGAAATCAGTTCTGTACTTCCGGAGGTTGCATAGAAATCGCAGTTTAGAATGTTTTTTACAACGATTTTCGCTCATTTTCACCCTTTTTAAATTTCCATTTTTTTAGGAAATGTTCTTTGAGATCATTGATATCTTATAAGTAACTACCATTCCAAATTGCATGATTCTAGGCCCTTCCATAACACAAAACCGCAATTTAGAACGTTTTTTTCTCCTGCAACCCCAAGGTTTTAGTGATACAAACATAAAACAGAGCCAAGTTAGAGTAAGGTCTGCCACCATTAATTTACAACCATTACTTTTGAAATCAATTTGATACTTCCCAAAATTGAGTAGAAATCACCATTTAGAATCTTTTTTAGAACGCTCTTCGTGCATTATCACCCCTTTTAAATTTCGAATTTTTTAAGAACTGTTCTTAGAAATCCTTTATATCTAATAAGTAACTAACATTTCAAATTTCATATTTCTAGGCCCTTCCGTAACGCAAAAATTGCATTTAAAGAAATTGTTTTGCTGCTGCACCCCTTTCGGGGTAGTGGCACTCACATAAAACATAGCCTATGTTAGAGCAAGTGCTATCACCATCATTTTGACACCATTATTTTTTAAATCGGCTTGGTATTTCCTGAGATTGTGTAGAATCCGCCATTTAAAACATTTTTTATGACGCTTTTCGCGTATTTTCACCCCCTTTTATATTTCGAATTTTTTAAGAACTGTTCTTAGAAATCGTTTATGTCTAATAAGTAACTAATATTTCAAATTTCATATTTCTAGGCCCTTCAGTAACGCAAAAACCGTAATTTAGGATGTTTTTTGCTCCTGCACCCCCCTTTGGGGTAGCGGCACCGACGTAAAATATAGCGTATGTAATTAGTTGGACTACCACCATCATTTTGATACCAATTGATGGTGAGAAGAATGAGAGATTACTTTTGACGTCGGTTCGGTAGCTCCAGATATTACCTCTAACAAACACGCAATTTTTACATGAAATATAGCCTATCTTGGGGCAAGGCTTATCACCATCATTTTGACACCATTATTTTTGAAATGGGTTTGGTATTTCCCGAGATTGTGTAGAATCCACCATTTAGAACGTTTTTAAAAATTTTTGTGAATTTCACCCCTTTTAAATTTTGAATTGTTTGGAAAATGTTCTTACATATCATTTATATCTTATAAGTAACGTCCATTCCAAATTTCACGATTCTAGGCCCTTTCATAACACAAAAATAGCATTTTTAGAACGTTTTTTGCTCCTGCACCCCCTTTGGGGTAGTGGCATCGACATAAAATATAGCCTGTGTTATAAGTTGGACTAGCACCATCATTTTGATACCATTACTTTTGAAATAGGCTCGGTAGCTCCAGAGATTACCTCTAACAAACACACAATGTTTACCTCTTTATAATATTAGTTAGATTAGACAACATTTATATCTGAGCATCTTGCTAGGATGTTTAGTGGATGTTTTGGATTACATCATACGACTAATTGTCGTAAATTCTTGATTAATATTCAGAAATGAGTTCAGCGCTGTTTTATAATAAAGTATCTTCAATAAATGTTCATAATGAAAACCGTTGAATAAGTGGATGCATACAATTGCATTTCCTTCAGGATCATGCGAAAATACGAAATGCCACTCACAATTTTGATAGTAAGTAAAAAGAAAAAAAAAATGTTTATCAAACATTCATTCACTTGAAACGGGTTTGAATTAAAAAATGCATTTCATCTCGGTTATTTTCTTTAGATTCATAAAACTATCCGAACTATTTCTCGAAATGATTAAACCTTATACATGTGACATTATATACATTTGTATCGCTTTTTGTACGAGCAATAACAAATTATTTTAGTTGAGCTGAATTTTCAGTTTGTAATTTATGCAATTTATGTTCTTGTCATCGTCATATCTACGATTGTGAATACGACTAGGTTGTATATACAATATATTCGGGTATACATTCTATCAAAATATGACATTTTGTAAATACTATAAAATTATAGGTTGTCATGAAAAATATTATGTTTTCTAGATATTTATACTTTTGGATGGCAATATTCGTTAGATATCAAAAATAACGAAAAGGAACAACTGAATTCATCAGAATATTGGAAAAGCATAAACTACCGAATGATAATCTGGTCTCTAAATCGATTCTGTGTTAAATAAGCACTGAAGTGCTTCTTGAATAAAACATAAACGATGAGGAGTGAATTGATGAAGTGCATTGGAGCCAACAAAGCAGTGGTCAGTCAACAACAGACATTTTTATGGTTTTTGAAGGTGTCTGCTGCAAGAAGCATGCTTCGGTTATACCTGTCGTCTTAATTCCGCTAATTATTATTCAATGGATTATTGTGTGTATAGAGACATTTGACAAGTAAATAACGCACTGCCGAAGTAACAATTGATTGACAAATTTTGACGAATTCATATGATAGATGCTTTTGCTCATACAGAAGGGAAGAATAGTATATTCCAATGTTTATATCTGGCTTTCCATATTTTTCTCCAAGACACACTTCCAAAGAACCTGGTTTACTCCGAGGTAAAATCGACTTTTTTCCAGTTTTTGTAACTCTGTTTCCCAGACCAATTTCGAAATATTATGGAAAATCCACAAAACCGTTATAACTGCTACGGTTGGCTGCATGACTGTAAATTTTACATCATATATCAATTTTTATATGAAGACTTCCTTTGACAGCAAAGTTCCATGTGTTCGTCTTACTCCAGCAACTGTCATTTAGCCCTTACACTCTGTAAGCAAAGTATTACATGTTAAATATTAATTTATCGCCAACTTGTGCTTGATGATAGAAAATGTGATCCAAGATCGCTAGATATTAATAAGTTAGCAATTATTTATAATATACAAACTACTCTATATATTACATCTGTATATGAAAATGGACATTGTTGGTGGATTCTAAATATGAATGTGATTTTAAAACGTCATTGTAATTTTTTTCAGCATTGTCGTCATTTGAAGTCACTAGATTGAATTGGTAAAAAATCGTTGTATAATATACTAATAACATAATAATATACTTTTCTCTATGTCTTATATCATACACTCAGTATTTCAAACTATTGCGCTTCCAAATTGAGTATAAAAGATTCGGATAAACGACGCTCTATAACATCCTATCATTTATAAAATTATAATAGTATATATATATATATATATATACTATTATAATTTATATAATATTAATTAATATATAATATATAAATATATAATATATAATATGTTAATATATAATTTATATATTTTATATAATATATATATATATATTCATTATTATCATCAATAATTATTTATATTGTTATCATCGTGTGTCATCATTATATTATTATCGTTCTACTTTTAAATTAGCTAATTTTAACATCTAACAATTTATTGAAAATATGTGGTTCAATATCAACATTTTAAGCATTAAATATGCATACTCAAAATTTTTTCAAGACACTAAATCTTTTAAAATTAGAAAAAAATATAAAATTTTGTCGATATGTTTTTTTTTTTAATTAAACAAAATAATTAATATTTTCGTATGATAATTATAAATAATAAAGGAAATATAAACAATAAAATTGTTTTTATCCTTCGAGATTCACATAAGTGTCAAGAAATCCCATGTTTTCCCTACACATGCTCACGGTACCTAAAATGAAGAATATATATACGAGTGGTATAAGAAATATAAATAATTATTAATGGTAATAAGCGTCAATTGTAGAGTTATTTCTCAGCGTAATGTGTTTACAAATAAAAAAAATCTACTTGAAATATCTCTAATTTACTATGTTACTCTATTTAATATAATACACTACATTTGAACGAAAATTAGGAAAAAATATCATTTAATATAAGTACATAGTTTTAAAATTTATATTTTTTTCACAATAAAGTTTTAGATATTTCAAAGAGAAAACTACATACTATAAATTTTAGTAAGTCATTTATGTTGTAGATGTTTTTGCAATTTACATTAAACATAATTTCAGTTTTTATTCGAATAGAAATTTTGCTACTTTGTGTCAAATAATTGAAATGACCATTTTTTTTCTAATTTAAGTCAAATAGAATTTAAAACATATTGTTTGTTATAAAATAAAACGCTTGCGTAGTGTAATAAATGTATTTGTAAACTGCATCCACGTAACAATATAATATTAAATTTCATATTTAAAACGTTGCAAAACGTCACCTTTACCAAATACGTGGTTTCGTAAAATACACAGAATTTCTTCTCCTTTTCCTGCTTTATACAAAAGCTGTGAATGAATCAAGATGAAAAACATTCGTTGTTATATTAAATTAGTATCATACATAATGAAATAATTGAAAAAAAAAATAGATTTTCAGATTTTTACCTACATTTTAGATAATCTTTATTTTTATTACATTTTAATATAAGTATTGATTTTCCTTTCCTTTGAATAATATTCTCTTAACGCAACTCATTACCCTCTGGGATTGCGTTCACGCAACGGTCAAAATAATTGTTCATGCTTATATAAATGACTTTGCCACCACTATTTTAGAAAGATAATTACATTATTTATTGGCAGAAAGTTTGAAATTTTTTTTTGAAGTAATTGCTCTTTTGAATTTGTGGTGAAAAACGACTTTAAACCAGAAATTTGAAAATTCTTACTGTATAGTTTTGGCGATTAATGTGTTAGATTTGTATTGTTTGGCGTTGGTTAAGTATAACTAATACTCTTATTTCGTTTATAAACTGCAGAAATATACATATTTTTATATAATAATCAGAAGGATATTATATATAAATAGCAATTAGATGAAAAAGTTTGAATAATACTTTATACATGTAGGGATTTCATTTCATATACTATTACTTAATTGTATGACAAACTGGATAATCACGTATTATCGAAATAAACAGAAGTCTTCAGGTGTTCAACTTTTCATCCTAATCGGAAACAACCGGATCTGAAGGTAGAAAGGCACATCCTTATATTTGTATATATTTTTATAACCGATGCCTCTGAAATAAACAGAAATGTTATAAAATAAACAGAGATATTATTATATATCATGTTTGTTTTAATATTGATAATATACAGTAGCATTTATTCAAAATAATAAATTCCTTTATTCAATATTTTTATGTCTTTTTATTTCTGTTAGTAAAATACTTAATGACACTAAAAGAAGAACGAGAGAAAAAAAAATGTTCAAAATTCACGAAAAATATGAAATGTTATTTTTTTTATTCATGATTTTTATTTTTTCGGTTTAACAACCTATTTATCCTTAAAATATAAGTATTCAACTTAAGTATTTATTGGCGAAGTTATTTTAGTTATCTAAAAATCCCAAACTAATAAATTATATTTCAATGTAAATGTCTTCCGTAATAGTAGAAAAAAAGTACCTTTTAAAAAGTGTATCTTACGAAAAATTCCAAATATCTTACTATTTTCAAAATGAAGTCATGGAGAAGTAATTATTATCAAGGTTGAATGATTAGATAATTACATTTCGAAATAGTTTTCTATTAAGAAAGGAATTACGTCTTAGAAACTGCTAATTAAGTTATCTATAACAAGTTTCAAATTTAATTAACCTTCATACGTAAATGGACATTTTATCAATTATATATAGCCGCGCGAAATATTTTACAAGTTAATTCGATCTTATTATATGACAACCATACTCATTAATAAATTCTTAATTAGTCTAAAACCGCAATGAAAATACTTATAAACTATGTATACATTTTCAAAATTTGAAACATAAAAACTTGTTATTTTGTATTATATTCCTTCATCGTACTGATATCACCAAAATAGTAGAAATTTTTCTAAAATGTCCAAATACATATTTTTTAAACATACATATATACTAGTATTACTTTCAAGCTAATTTATTCAGCTATGGTGTAACACAAAAATACAGAAAACAGATATGAATGGATGATTTTTTTAAGGGCAGGATACGTTTAGTCAGCATAAATGAAAGTTTTCAGATTCGGTAGGGTTTTTTTTTCCAAAAGGCATCTAATGTCACGAAAATGTGAGCAATTAAGTGAGTAAAAAGTTATAGAAGTCAGATGTAACCTCTTATAGCACTTATCAACTGCATAAGACATGTTATAGCCAATCGTTGGAAATATAACAATAAAAGAAAATACACAAAATGTATACATAACTCTGATGATCTGACTGTTGAACCAAATAATGAAGTAAATTTGTAAGATCTGTAAGCTGTTTCAAGTCTGATTGCAGTATTCTACCCTCAATGTCAATAGGTTTAATGCAACAAGGAACTAAAACCATAAAAGTTCAAGGATACAATAATTCACAGATAGTATCTTCTATGTTTTCCAACATAGTGATTTTCTTTCCTTTACAAGCATTTCACATTGTAGATGTATTGAGTGTCCTTACTTATATCTCACGAAGCAAAAATCTATCAAAATTATCTGTCATACAAAGAGAAAGTGATGTTTAGATAATGCTGAATAATATGTTGTCTCATTTTTGCTGTAAATTGCACTTCTCAACCGAAATATTCCAAAGTTCTATGGTTTAGTACATCATTCAAATACAAAGAGATATGAAGATAGATATTTAAAAAAAACCTCAGAAAACTCGTAATAGTAATTACACATCGTTGAAGCTACCACTGCGATTTCATTCATTTCATTTCAAAATTTTACCTACTATTTTTTCTGAGAAATGCTGTAATTTTGAGTATTCAACATTGTCACATTTGAAGTGATATTCTATGTTAGCTATTTAGAATAAGACAGCATTTTCAAGAAGAAATTTTTTATTGATTATATGATATGTCAGATATGATGTATGGCATATCTTTAGCGTTGCAAGAAAAAAATCGTCAGCATCATGAGAAAGGAAAATTTTCACGGAACTGGTTATATCCTGACAATATTGAATAAATGATAAAATGATTATTATATGATAGAAAAATGTTTTGCAGTTTAAAAAAATGCAATTACAAAAGAAAATTAATTATTAGCAGAATTACGCAAGGAAAAAGCTATTTTGTGAATTATTTAAAAGTTTCTGCGTTGTATTAAAATTGTCAAATATATTCAGAAATAGCTATAAAATTTAAACTCGATTTCTGAAAACACAATTACTATTATCCGATAAAAGAATTCTAATAACTTAAATTGCTACTACCAATGCCATATCCAGTGTTGAAATTTTGTAAATCAGCCTACCACACATTTCGAATAATATTCTTCGACCTTTTTATCTGTAAAATGTTACTCAAACTTTTAACGCAATGATTATTTTTTTAAAAATGTGGAAACTTCATTCCCTAAACCGTTATCCTTCCACTGACTGCGACGCTATAATACTGTGCTCCAAATAAATTCATGAAAATATATATTTATATCAGAAATCGATATTCTGCATTTTCAAAATTATTAGGGCATACAATGAAATAACGAATAAGATTAATTTAAAAGAAATTTGGGTAAATTTATCGAAATATAAAAATGTTTAAATTAAAACGTAATTATATTATACTATGTTTTCAGATTAAAAATATTCGTTCTTCAAATCCAGTATAGAAATATGTTAACGATATAAAATACTGCACTCTCCATTGCATTTTTTACCAAACAAATGTGAAAGAGAGATATAAATTTAATGTAGATTTGTAAACACATTGTAAAATAAACCCTTTTAAAAAAAATCCCTGCCGGCCCGGCCTACAGGCAGAGGTAGATTTCGAAGTCAAATATACTAATTTCACAAACAAAAACTAAATCATGATTAGAGATAAATCCACTTTAACAATTTTATCAGGCCGCTTTTGACGAGTTTTTATTTAATTTTTATATAATAGCTGGTTTTATAAGAATCGTGTTAGGGCGGTATTAAAAAAAAAATACTTTTCCATGCTCAACAACTCGAAATTTTCTGGCATAATTCCAGATTCATTTTTAATTTAAAAAAAAAATATGAAACTTGCTGACGTGATTTTTGAAGAGATTTATAAGCGACCTGTGTTTTTATTTTTTGTTCAGTTAATTAAAACTTGATATATATACAATTATTTTCTCAGAAGGACAATATTTTTCGTTTCTAACACAATCGCTTCGGGAAATTCCGTTCAAAATGCCCACTTTTACATAATTTTTTTGAAATATATTCTGCCTCTATCAAAAACTCGATCTTTACGGTACATTATATAGTTTCTGAATAAGCGAATCTACCAATTGCTGGACAGATAATTACACCTGTTTATTTTCTATTTAATTTATATCCAAAATTGTTAATTGGTCCAAATCATCCAAGCAACCTCATAGTAAATTGGTATATAATTTTATATACCTTAGATAAATTCAAATAACATAAGTGATCGTAATTACATAATTCTAGTAGAAGAGCAACGCGAAGCATTAATAAAATTAAATTATAATTCGCGTCAAAATGTAATTATTAAATTTAAATAATTACGAATAAAATTAAGAGTTTGCGTTGTGAATTATTTAGACGAACTCTTCCACTTATGAATTAAACTATAATTTAAGCTGTAAAAATAATTTGACACACCTTAAACATTATCAATTAAATAATTACAGAAACTTTTTAAAACTTGATTAAATATTTTATTTACAATGAACACAACTATATACAGAAATACATAATATTAATTCAAAAAAAAGAAAGCAACACTTTTGTTTGCTTCTCATTATTTTATGTATATTTAATCCTTTAAAAAAAAAAAGACAATATTTTCATTTACTCTTATTATTATATATTTTTCTTTTTGCTAAAAGAATAATTCTCTTTCATTTTTAAATTACCTTAATTATATTTAATTATTGGTTTTGTCGGATCTCAGATTACTCTCTACCATAAAATATCAGAAAAGGATATTTATAATTTTTTATATGATTTTAAGTGGTAAAAGAAAAAGTTTAAAGTAGTACCTTTTTTTAATATACGGGATGGTGGCCTTTATTCATCAAATTCAGAGTTGTCGCGTTGCTTAGGATCATATCCATATGTCATCAGGAATTCGCTTCGTATCAGAGCGGCGATATCGGGATGGCAGGATGCATAGCTACGGACCTCTGTAGAACAATCCACTTTATTTTAACATCAGGAAGACATCCTCAATTAGGCTTGCTTAGGCTCACTCCGATATGTCCATCTCGCCTGGGCATTAATAGGGCTTTCGGGATTCATTGCACGGGCTTTCAGGAGAGCTCCTGCGTTTTCTACATCTTTTTTCAGACTCTCTTTTTCAAACCTTATTCTTCTGGCACACCAACTTCTGCAGTGTGTGGAACTATTTTGTCTAGTCCACTCTTATTGGATGTGAGAAGATTTTGCATTATCCTTCGATAGGCCTATTAGCTAACAGTCTGCAAATGGCCCCTTACATATACTTTAATATTATTATCTGCCTTAAAGTTTGGGTGGTCTGAAAAGCCATAAATTTATGCCAACACTTTTATTAAGGCCATAAATCTATTCCAACGTTTTTATTATTTTACGATTTCTAATTATACACCACTTTCCATTGGCTTGTCATAAAACGACACCATGGCGTCTGGCTATTGTTGTTATCTGAGATCCGAACTCTATTCAACATTATACATTCATTTTACAATACAACAATTTTTTAAAAATATATATTTAATATTTAAAATCAACTTAATAATTTTTGTATGAACTTACACTCCTATTTTACTTAAATATATAAACATTATAATTTTACACTCATAATTATATTTTATAAAAAATATTTATACAAACAGAAATAACAAATTACGCAATTTTACTTTGATTTAACCAACATGGTGCGGGAACATATCATTGTTATATGTTGCCCAGCATCTCTCCCGGTCGTCAGAAAAAAAAAATAAAAACTGATTGCTGGTTTTATTTTTTTTTTGTAAAGCATAAAAGAATGTACGTGTCTATATGACTGTGTATCTACACAGTTTTTGAACTAAGTCTGTAAAGTTCAATTATCAATAGTTCTGGTATATTTTATAAGAAGTTCTTCTATTTTTCATAACAGAAAGTTCAACACATGATAGCATAGTTGTCTGTTGACATTCACATTTATAGAAGACATCTGTACTTAAAATCTGACATCTTTCTCGAAGCCTTTTTTCTTTACCACACACATGTTTAATAATTTTGTAACTTTACAGTTTTAAGTGCCCAAAATACATTCAAAGCTATAATTTTGTATGAAACTAATATGCCGAAATAAACCTAATTACAAGAAAAATAATGGCATACACATTTGACATATTATTTCATCACATATAACCTTATGACACAGTGTTTCATTTAAAACACATTTTATACTGAATAAAAGTAAATACAATGGTTGTCGTATGACATGTTATTTTTCACATAATTAATCTGATGTATTCAAATTATAATCAGAAAAATATTGTATACAAACTGGTTACATTATTTTATTTATTTATTTGTTACTTCTAACATGTATGATACGTCAACATATACAAGCTATTTCATCTCCTTTAATATATCATTACGTAATGTTCTCCAACTTTCAAAACAGATTAGAGAAAAAAAAAGAGAAGAAGAAGGAGAAGAGAATAAAACCAGTTTTTGACCGTCCCCGATCCTCCCGAAAAGTGGGGGTTGGTCAAGCTACTAATCACTTTCTGCGAGGTGATTTGTGCTGTGACAAAATTTTACGACTTCCAAAAGTATGTATTTAAAACCATTTCATGCTTGTAATTACCTTATTAATTAGTATAATTTCTTGATATACTTTCTTCTTAACTAACAGTGCATGCCTGTATGTAATTTTTAACATAATCTATGCATAAACAGTATATGTATTTGTATCATATCTAATGTAAACCTTCTGCCTGAAAGCATATATTTAAAATGCATAATTGCTTCATGCACTGCTAATAACTCAAATTTAATACTCGGATAATTTTTTTTTCCGGTTCTCTAAGTTTTCTCCCGAAAAATTCAACAGGTAGCAAATGACCATCCTTTTCTTGAGCTAGAACACCTGAAATTGCAACTTTGCTCCCATCCGTGAATAAGAAAAATTCCTTGTTAAAATCGGGGGGTCTGAGTGCTGGTTTTTGTACAATTTCTTCCTGAATTATCAGAAAAGCTTTTTCTGCTTCTGGACTCCACTTGAATTTAACTTTATCTTTAGTCAGCTCTATTAAAGGGTTAACTTTGTCTGAATAGTTGGGTATTAGTGTCCGAAAATAATTTGCTAAGCCCAATAAAGATCTGACCCCCTTTTTCGATTTTGGTCTGACTAAATTTTTGACTTTTTCAATATTCTTTTGTGATGTGGAATATCCCATTTGATTCACCCTAAATCCTAGGAATTCTATTTCTGCTTTGCAAATTTGCATTTTTGAAGGTTCGATTGTCATGTTGTGATTTATTAATACCTGTAGAACTTCTTCTAATGTTTTCGTCATCTCTGCTATTGTGTTTGCAGATATCAACACATCATCAATGTAGTATGATACTTTGCTTTTGTCAAAATGTCCCAGAATTTTATCGATTACTTCTGCAAAAATTGCGCTAGAATTTCGTGTGCCAAAAGCTAAACGAAGCGGCATATGTTTTCCAAATTCCGTAATAAAAGCTAGTTTTTTGCAATCTTCTGGTTTTAAATTTATTTGGAAAAAGGCACTATGTAAGTCTAGCACCGTATAGTATTTTTTACCGCTTATTTTTTGTAATAAGTCTTTTACGTCCGGCATCGGATAAGTATAAGGTTGTAAAATTTGGTTTAATAGTCTTAGGTCCGTTGCCATTCTAAACTTGGGTTCTGCATTCGGGTTAGTACTAGGATTTTTCTTTCTAACGAAAATAACTGGAAAAGCATACTCGGAGTCAGTCTTCTCTATAATTTTAGCCTGTAACAATTGTTCAATTTCCCTTTTCGCATACTGTCTTACTGCCTGAGGCAATTTATATGGCTTAGTTTGTACCGGGAATTCATGATTCAATTGAAAACTTGGTGCGACAAACGCTGATTGCCCCAATGTTTGATAACTTTTTGAAAATGCATGAACATTGCCCATTAAAATTTTTCGAAATTTTTGTTGTACTTCCTCTGATAAATGGCTTAAATCGAAATCCGTCTCTTTAGTTTCTGCTTCTCGCAATTTTCTTACATGTTCTATATTTAAATTATTTATTTCATAAAATGTCCCTTCTCTATATTATCAGTTGAGTCATCTTGCTTGCACTCAAAGTTCTTTATAATTTCCCCAATTTTAGTTCCTTTCTGAATAATTAACTTTTCTAACAGTTTATTCTTTATTATAATATTTATGTTATTATTTTTTTGAACTTCGTGTAACGAAGTCTCGCATGAAAATTTACTATTTTCTTGAATGGGGTCAAAAATAATCACATCTGACATATTTATATCCTCTGGGCATTTTAATTTTACAATTTTTGATTCTTCAGGTTGGAGAAAAATTCTATTTTTAGTAATGGCAAACATACTTTTATTTGAATGTTCCCCTGAATTACATGGCGTAATGTTATTCACTTCATAATTATTTACTTCACTTGCAACGTTTAAGTTAATTTGTTGATTTTTAAATTTTAAGGTTTTATTGCATAAATCCAAAATCATATGATTTTCTTTGAGATAATCGCACCCTAATAACATTTGGTACTGCCTATCAAAATCATCATTAGTGACATAAAATGTGCCTGTTGTGAATATACCTTTTAATCGAAAAGTTAATTTTACACATTGTTTTAAAAAAATCTTTGAATTCGTTAAATTTTTAATTTGGATCTGATTGCCCAAATATTTGATTTTGACGTTTGTATCTTTAATTTTTTTGAATAAAGAAGGTGATAAAAGGGAAACAGCAGCTCCAGTATCCAGTAACGCTTGTATTTCGACGCCCTGTATACTTAGTGATATAATTGGCAGACTATCTTTGTCTGCATTTGTTATATTTGCGATTGTTTTATTTATTTTATCGATTTCCGTCTCTGAAAATCCCGAATCTTGATCCTGTTTCACTGTTTTCTTTGCCCATTTTTTTTTTCTTTTTGCGCTTTTCAAATTGATACCCATTTTGATCATAATTCTCAGAAATATATCCAAAATCCCTATTTCCCGAATTCCAGTTAGGTTGTGAATAATCATACATCCCATAATGCGTCGGGTAATTAAAAGAATTGTAGTAATCATTATAATATCGTTCATAATCATTATAATGAAAATTGTTATTGAAATGGGGACCCTGATAACCATTGTGTTTATTAAAGAGTTTCTTATTCCGCGGAACACTATCATCTCTAATTGCATGGTTTTTTTTCTTTGATTTTTTTAGTTTTTCAATCTCCCCTTTTAATTTCTCGATTAGCTCTTTGTTTTGCTTACTTGATTCTATAATGTTCTCATAAAGATCTTTGTTTTCTTTATTTATTGCGTTAATTTCCTCAAACTTTGATTCATTATACGCACTTTCCATAAGTTTTGCTAACTCGCATGCCTCCTTGAAGGACCTGGGCGCATTTTTACGAACATCTAGTGCTATATCCTGTCTAATTGAATTTAAAAAATTCGACATTTTTAAGATTTCGATAAAATTCTCTTCCTTATTATCCACATTTTCGCCTGCACTTTCGATATAAGATTTTACACCCTTTTTAAACTCCAAAATGAAATCCTCTATCGTTTGACTTGCGGCCTGTTTTAAATTTAGGAAATTGCTCTGAGCATTAAGGAAGCTTAGTTTTGTACCAAATAACTCCACCAAATTATTTTTAAATAAATTATAATTGGTCTCGTTATATTTTTCAATCTGTTTACTTAAAATATGTTTTGCGTCCCCAGTAATTTTAGCCTTTAAAATTAATAATTTAGTTTCTTCCTGTATATCTTTCGAATTCAAAATATTATCAAATTCCTCTAAGAAAAATATAATGTTTTTGTTCTTTTTATTGTCAAATGATGACACTAACTTAATACGTGTATCTATATCCAGCGTCTGAGTCATTTTTAACAAATATTAGTAATCAATGTATACTTTTTCAAAATATCAATTCAAAATAGATCCTATACCTCTTAAAAGAATATTTTGCATCTCATACTATTTTCTCTATATTACAACATATGTATGAAAATATTCTAAATTGCATAAATACATAAAAACAACAGCACTAAAATTTAAAAAAAATTCTTGGGAGATGAAGTTGTTTTGTAGATTATTCTTTTACACACATAAATACCCCTAAAATGTTTATAATACACGTATATATAAAAAACAACATAATTTCATTTAACAGAAAAATATGTGTCTTTTTCTACAGAAACAACAATCTTATTTTATTGTTTTTATATGTAAATAATGTACTACTACTTCGTAGTACGACTCATAAATTTTCTTTCGTATCAAGGTGATACAATTTCAAAAATCATGATCTATTGACATTTCAATCATTTTTATACCAGACATATTATCAAAATTTACATATTATTCTTATTATTATTATTTATACAGTATATAAAAAAAAATATATATATATATATATTTTTACAAATGTGTCATCTGTGATGTGAATGCCATTATTTCTCAATGGTAACTGAGATCCAACCAAAAGAGAAAAGAGAGAAAAAAAACAAAATTGTAATTCCTAAATTTACCTATTATAAATCCCAGAATTATTTTTTTCATTTCCTTTTTTTTTTTTTTTTTGCTAACATATATTATTCATTTTATTTATATAAAATTATTATATGTGTGTCATTATTGTTACAATAATAAAATTAATTTTAATAAAATTTTAATCAATTAAACTTACATACCTACAATATCTTTAAAATTGTGAAATTAAAATAATACTTAAATTTATTTTCCTTTATTATTATTATTATTATTTCTAATGACCTCAGATGAACGTTCCTGAGTCATAGCACCATTTTACTATGAAGGGGGGGGGGGGGTGCTGGACAGATAATTACACCTGTTTATTTTCTATTTAATTTATATCCAAAATTGTTAATTGGTCCAAATCATCCAAGCAACCTCATAGTAAATTGGTATATAATTTTATATACCTTAGATAAATTCAAATAACATAAGTGATCGTAATTACATAATTCTAGTAGAAGAGCAACGCGAAGCATTAATAAAATTAAATTATAATTCGCGTCAAAATGTAATTATTAAATTTAAATAATTACGAATAAAATTAAGAATTTGCGTTGTGAATTATTTAGACGAACTCTTCCACTTATGAATTAAACTAAAATTTAAGCTGTAAAAATAATTTGACACACCTTAAACATTATCAATTAAATAATTACAGAAACTTTTTAAAACTTGATTAAATATTTTATTTACATTGAACACAACTATATACAGAAATACATAATATTAATTCAAAAAAAAAAAAAAAAAGCAACACTTTTGTTTGCTTCTCATTATTTTATGTATATTTAATCCTTTAAAAAAAAAAGACAATATTTTCATTTACTCTTATTATTATATATTTTTCTTTTTGCTAAAAGAATAATTCTCTTTCATTTTTAAATTACCTTAATTATATTTAATTATTGGTTTTGTCGGATCTCAGATTACTCTCTACCATAAAATATCAGAAAAGGATATTTATAATTTTTTATATGATTTTAAGTGGTAAAAGAAAAAGTTTAAAGTAGTACTTTTTTTTAATATACGGGATGGTGGCCTTTATTCATCAAATTCAGAGTTGTCGCGTTGCTTAGGATCATATCCATATGTCATCAGGAATTCGCTTCGTATCAGAGCGGCGATATCGGGATGGCAGGATGCATAGCTACGGACCTCTGTAGAACAATCCACTTTATTTTAACATCAGGAAGACATCCTCAATTAGGCTTGCTTAGGCTCACTCCGATATGTCCATCTCGCCTGGGCATTAATAGGGCTTTCGGGATTCATTGCACGGGCTTTCAGGAGAGCTCCTGCGTTTTCTACATCTTTTTTCAGACTCTCTTTTTCAAACCTTATTCTTCTGGCACACCAACTTCTGCAGTGGGTGGAACTATTTTGTCTAGTCCACTCTTATTGGATGTGAGAAGATTTTGCATTATCCTTCGATAGGCCTATTAGCTAACAGTCTGCAAATGGCCCCTTACATATACTTTAATATTATTATCTGCCTTAAAGTTTGGGTGGTCTGAAAAGCCATAAATTTATCCCAACACTTTTATTAAGGCCATAAATTTATTCCAACGTTTTTATTATTTTACGATTTCTAATTATACACCACTTTCCATTGGCTTGTCATAAAACGACACCATGGCGTCTGGCTATTGTTGTTATCTGAGATCCGAACTCTATTCAACATTATACATTCATTTTACAATAGAAAAATTTTTTAAAAATATATATTTAATATTTAAAATCAACTTAATAATTTTTGTATGAACTTACACTCCTATTTTACTTAAATATATAAACATTATAATTTTACACTCATAATTATATTTTATAAAAAATATTTATACAAACAGAAATAACAAATTACGCAATTTTACTTTGATTTAACCAACATGGTGCGGGAACATATCATTGTTATATGTTGCCCAGCACCAATTAAATGCGTTTGAGAGCAAAAATGAATTTAAAAATGAGTCAGAAAATAAGCAGTTTGGATTTGAGTGCATCCTTAATACAATGATTTTTCCAGCACAATCCGCTTCGGTAAATTCGGTTCAAAATGCCCTTTTTAACAGCATTTTTAAAAATATATTTTGCCTCTATAAAAACATCGACCATTACGGTACATTATATAGTTTCTGAGTAAGAAAACGTACCAATTGGAAGCCTTTGAGAGCAAAAATGAATTGTAAAATGAGTCCGAAAACAGGCAGTTTGGATTTGAATACACCCTTACTCAGATGATTTTTTTCTTCAACCGCTATGTATTTTTAATTTGTTTTTGCTGTAAGAATTGGTCCTATCCAAAACTTGTCTATATAGATGTTGTAGACAATACTAAGAAGATATATGATAAATTCATGGGGATTTTATATCTTTTGAATTGACGGAGTTATGGATTTTTTTCTTCTTTAAACCCCCTTTATGATTTCGTTTTTATTTTTTTTTTTTCGCAGTACGAACTGGTCCTATCAAAAACTTGTGAATATAAAAGTTGTAGATAATGTTAAGGAGATTTATAATAAAATTATTTGGATTTGATATCTTGAGAATTGACGAAGTTATGAATTTTTTTCTCCCAAAAACCCTATTTTTTGCGCCCCTTGGGCCCATTTTTAACTTTATCAAAAATATGTGATACATAAATTTTTGGCCCTATTTTTAGAAGTAACAAAAACTTTAAACTGATTTGATATGTACAAAAATAAAGAAGTTATAGGGGTTTTTCTGTTTTCACAAAACCCCTCCCTATTTCCATCCCCTTGGTCCGATTTTGCCCATTAACGAACTTGACCGAGAATTTATGCCCATTGATTTTATGTATCAGTTTGGAAGAGATTGGTGCAGAATTACGAACGTTATCGTGTCCAGAAGAAAGTGATATATATATATAGATAGATAGATAGATAGATAGATAAAGTTTTTTACTGAGGGTGGTTTTGTATTCTAGGGGTCATGATCGGTGTAGATCTGCAAAAATTTTTCAGAAATTTCAACATAGGAACGATCCCAATAGGTAGTATTTCATACGAAATCTACCTAAAATCAACAGAATATTGTACTATTACACCAGTTCAAACTCGTTCATTATGATGAGAGAAAAAAAAACATTTTTTTTTATACATATGTTATGCGTAAAAGGATATATTTTCTTGCCCATCGACATATGATACATTTGAAAAAATTAATAATGCGAATTCTGTTTACAAATAATTTTTGCTGGATGACACAACTTTTTCTTCTTTAAATAAGATTAATTAACGTTAATGTTAGATACGTTAACACTATTTCTACAGGTGTAAAATGACACGTTTTAATATTTTAATTCATGCATATTTTATTCATAACTTTTAAACTGAGGCAATCATAAGTTTCAGTATAATATTGAGTATTCAGTACATTAAAAGTATTTGTGATTATTTTAATAAAAAGGCGTGTATAAAATAGCAACAAATCAAAATCTCAAAAGGTGTCATTTGATATTATAATAAACAGGATTAAACAGCCAATTATGATTTTGTTGTATTTCAAATTTTAACATTTTCAAGTATAGTTAAAAAGTTGTTATATATTACCTTTACCTGCTTTTTGTCTGACGTGCTGCTGATTTGTCCTTCTATCCGTGCTCTAAGTCTTATAAATTTAGTTAGGTTATCATGTATTTTTTTATAATGAGGTTTATTGTGAATTGCGTAGAACATATAGTTTTTATACTGGGATGCGAAAAAGAATACTGTTCCATCACGGTCTTTTGAAAATTCGTTTGTGTTGCATTTAGTGTTCGTATGGTATTCGAAGCAAAATGGAATTTACATGCATAACTGAGGTTCACCAAAATAATTTTTCAATGGGTACTACAGTACAAAGTATTAGTTGTTAAGTTACATGACTCATAATAATTTATAATAACTGAAAGTGCATTTTATGATATAGTACACTTTTTGAATCTCAATCATGTTTCAGTGTATAACGTGATGTGTATAATTTCGGTACATCATACATGGACGTACACGAGAGAATTTGCACACATTACCGAGTATGAACAGTAATTATTACTTAAATTATTAAAAGAAATCATTACTTCACCATGTTTTTTATTGTTTTTACACATTTTTTATTTTGTTGTATGAAAATAAAATATTATTAACATTCTGTTAGCATTGTAAAATGTTTCATAATCTATGATTATATATTTTTATGTATTCTTTTATTCGACTGTAGCTGTTTTTTCCTTAATTTATTTTCTGAAAATCATTTAATTACAAAGTTCTCTTAAATTTGTATCATCTTATTTAACTATGAATTGCTTACTACTGTTTGAAGCAATACGGAATCTAGTACAAAATATTACATAAAATATGTATATATATATATATATATATATATATATATATATATATATATATATATACAACCATTTCCAAAGTCTAAGCTTAAATAGCCCACCTACAACGTACTGCCTATACATAAAAAAAGTTTCATATTTTATGAAAAATTTAATCTAGCATTCTATTGTAGGGGAGAGTAGCCGAATTTGGACCACTTCACATATTTTCTAATGTAACTCACTTCATTTTTAGAATATCTTCAAAATATCACTGTACGTGATCAATCTATTTATATACTAACTAAATAAATCTTTAGAACAATTTCTTTTTGAAAATCTTAAGTTTTATTTTAATTTGAAAAATTTGTCAAAATTGGTCCAAATTGAGCGACTGGTCGCCAAAAATGGACCCCTAGTCTCCTAAATTGGACCAAACAACATTAGGCTGTTTTAATGGGTAGGGAATTAATTAATTTTATTAAAAGAAAAGTTTACGTTTCATGAAACAATCACACAAAACAACAGCAGTTAAATATAATGAAATCAAATGTCTGAAAGTAAGAGTAATTGTATTCAAAATGTAAAAAAAAAAAAAAAAAAAAAAAAAAAAGTTATAATTAATTAAAAATAGAAATTATGGAACTAATTGCCTCTTAATTGAATATCATGTAAGAATTGATGCAAGGCTTAAACATGATTTTTTTTTTTTATATTTTAATCCAATGCACCCAACATGGAATTACATTGGGCAATCTGAACACTGAATGATTTCTACTACTTTCTGCACTGTAAATCAAATAACAAGTAAGAATAAAGAATTCAAAGAAAGTAAATACAAATAGATACAAAATAAAAGCAATTGCAAACACAATTTATTGCATAAACATGTAAAATATATTTTTTATGTTTATATAGGCCTAAACTGTATAATGGAATTGATCCAGATATGCAAAAAAAATTAAATATTCAAAGACTTGATGGATTAATCCAGTATTAAAAAGAAAATAAATAAAAAAAAATATTCTCCAAACCGCACAGCCCTCGAAATTGATTACTTACTTTACAAATTTATGATCGTTTATCTGGTCAAATTTAAGGAAGTCAAATATATCCAATTAAAACAACTCGTCATTTTTTTTAAAACAGATAATCTCATGACTAAAAAACAAACTAAAAAGCAAACAAATTTGCAAATATAGATGAATTTAGATATGTATATGAAAACATAACAACTTAATTTAGTTTTAAAGTATTCTCTTACGTTTAGTAAAAAAAAAATAGCTCAAAACAGCAAATTTTAAACTTAAACTTACACTATGTGCAAAACTACTTAAAAGATGATACAATATCAAAAAGATGTTAAATTATTTTTAATACCTTAGTACTTTCAACTAAAAAAATCATAGTCTTCGTCAGAGAAATATAAGAAATAGAAGCAAATTTTGGGTTTTTTTTTAACTGTCTGAAAACAGCACATGGAAAACAGGTGCTTTTTCTAATCATAAACTACTTCATTCTGATGAGATTTCAGCGGTAGATGGCGTCTCTTTCTGTAATTAACGGCAGAACTGCGGCGGTCCAAATATGGCTACTCACCCCTATTACACTAATCGAAAAAAAATTTAATAATTGTAAATAATATATATTTTCACCGGATAAATTATAGATAATGTTAAATTTAGCATACTAAATAATGATAGGCACCTATAACGTCGGTATCGTATCATTGGATTCTGTGGACTATATAATGGACAAAGCAAGGAATAATTTCTAATAGAAATGTACCAGAGATATAATATTTTGCAGTGATAACAATAATAATAATCCTTTATGTACTTTTCTTTCCCACCCTCTCCACATGCATACTAGTTTTCCATACACTATTTAAAAAATGTAAAGCAATTTTGTTTTCTGCTAAAGAAGATTTTTTAGACATTTCGATTAGATCTTTAAACATTTATAAATAAAACCTAATGAATGAACACGGCAAAAAAAAAAAAAAAAAAAAAAAAAAAACATTAAAATTAGGAGTGGAGAGTTTATGAAAATTCTACTAAAAAGGAATTTTTTAGTATCAACTTGCAAAAATCCAAAAATAGGGCAGATCCGTCGGGCTTCTGTGAGCAGTATTTATATGATCCGGTGGGTTCCAACTAATATTTAAATATCCCATAAAAGGAAAGAGATACAGGCTCCCCTAAAATTCAACACAAATTAAGGCAACTGCAAATTGGATTACCAAGAACATTTTACAAGCACAAACAGAAAGATGCTAATTACCATAATATCACCTGCAGCGTTTTAAATACGAGATATAATAGAAATGCAGTATAACAAAACGGTTTGTACTATAAAGACAATTATAGTTCAATTATAAATATGTTCCAGACCAAGCAAAACAAACACGTGGAACGAGGGATAAATCATTGTGGAGTTTTAAATGTTATGTTTGTGAAAGGAATTTGCAAGTATCTGGATCGAACAGTAACTGTTTTTGTGGTTGCAGTTTTGGCTTCGTTGTAAAAAAAAAAAAAAAAAAAAAAAAAAAAATCCTAGAGTGTACTGTAGAGAATAAACACTCCAGCTTTATTTTAGAAACAGGTGGTATACCGTGTTCCTTCAAAATTTTCAGATGGCATACGGTGTTTACGTCTGTATTCCCTCCGCTACAATTCTTATACACCAAATTGAGTGACATGCTATGTCCCATATCTAATTATTTTGTTAGGAAAAAACGCAAATGAATGGAAAGTTTTAAAAAAAAGTTAAGGTTCGAGTTTTCGGAAGTGATGTTCTACAGGCCGCCGGAGTGCAATACTTATGAGCTTCCCACACAAAAATCGATAGAACCCCGAAAACATTTAAATATTTACTAAATACAAAGCGATAATCTAACTGAGATCCGTACACTCTGGTGTAAGTTACACTTTGGCACCAAGGGAATTTTGATTAGAGAAGAAAAAACGTATTTTTACTAACTTTCGGTCTTAAACAAGCCTGCTCCTCGTAATGGAAGACTGTTGTCAAAATATAATTACACATAATAATCAAATGATTACCAAAAAAATAGCGCAATGGAAAAAGTCAAATCCAAATTGGATTTTGGAAGCTTCATTTAAAAGTAACAAAAAAAATGAATGATGAATTAAAAATTTGGATGGAAGGGATATTTCTATGAAAACTGTAATCTTAAAGCAAAGCTTAATTATCAGAAATAATTTCGATTTCAAATTTGATATTTCAGTTCGAAAGCAAAAAAAAAAAAAAATATATAGTCAGAAAATGTCATTAGGAGAATACCATTTCTTGGAAAACCTTAATGGGCTGAGAAAAATAACTGGTATATAACACAATGATATGCGCTATTACCTTACAAAAACCATTGCAGATGTCCGGCATGATTTGAAAATGTATACCAATTCTCTAGAAACATATATATATATATATATATATATATATATATATATATAAAGCAGTATAAGATTATATTTAGCCTGAACAAGCGCACCCCACCCCCTCACACAACAAGAAGAACAAGAAAAATAACTATGTAAACATTAAAATTTTAACAAAAACTAGGAAAAGATAGGCTGCGGCCTGATCGGCAGTGGGTTATGTTTCAAAAGCAGCCGAGCATTCGATAAAATATACATTCGTGGCAGTGGGTTTCGGCCAGAACAGTGATAGCAAAATCAAATGTTAAACATTCGATGGCTATATTATCACATGCTCCCCCACCGGACCCTACGCCAACAATATTAGATGAATGCCTCACCTGGAACATAGTAAAAGATGCTAAAAATATGTTCGTTGAAAAAAACCACACTCAACCAACTTAGCCACATTGCCACAACCCAAATATAAAACATAAAACAAACTAAACAGAGCAGAATCCAACATCCAATCAACCAATCCTAATTCTTTCCAGGTCTGTTGCCAATCGACACAGCACATCATCATAAAACCGTCCTTGAAAAGGCTTTAGGAAATGTGAGTCATTCACTGACGTTGAAAAGCAATCGATCAGTAATGAAGAAAATCTGCAAAATCTGAATATTTTTTTATAAAAATTAAAGGTATATTGTTTTTGTAATATAGATTACTTTTAAAATGAAACAATTATTTTTTAAACAGATGTTTATCTGTACAAATTTTAAAAAATCGAAATATTTGACTAATAATTATATTAATATATATACGTTTGTAAATATTGGAGGACCAGTGAACAAGTTGATTAACCTGAAATTGAAAACTATTACGTTTATTTTAAATTGAAATATGTACTTTGTTACCTTCTAAAATTATTTTTAAATCAAGGTAATCAGCCTCCAAACCATTATTATTTGTTTTCTTTAGTGCCAGGGAATCAGGATAAATTTCTTGAGAAATTTCATTAAAATCATTATTGAAGTTTAAGACGATCAAGTCGTCTATGTATCTGTAAGCCAGGAACTGGAGATCAGCTTTATTAATACTGTACTGAAACTCATAAAAAAATAAAAATAAGTTAGCAGCTGTAGATGAGTAACTATTACCCATACCAATTCCATTGATTTGTAAGTATATTTTAGAACCTGTATAAACATAATTGTTGTAAAGGCAAAAACGACATAATTTATTAAACAAGTTAGAGTTGAAATCTGTAACATCTAAAACCAGCTCCGCTGTCTTTAAAAGTGCCTCCTTTAAACTATTAATAGAAATAGTAGTAAATAAATTTTCAAAATCATATGTTTGGATAGAATTAATACTATTGCTTTTTAATTTTTCAGCAATTTCGAAGCTATTTGAAATAATCCAGAAACAATTACTGTCTTTATATTTGTATTTTAACATGTTCAAAACTTTTTAAAGTAAATCTTCAAATTTCCTATTAAAATTATTGCCCAAACTGTTGACATTGCTGCAAACTTTAAAAGACAGCGGAGTTGGTTTTAGATGTTACAGATTTCAACTCTAACTTGTTTAATAAATTATGTCATTTTTGCCTTTACAACAATTATGTTTATACAGGTTCTAAAATATACTTACAAATCAATGGAATTGGTATGGGTACTAGTTACTCATCTACAGCTGCTAACTTTTTTTATTTTTTTATGAGTTTCAGTACAGTATTAATAAAGCTGATCTCCAGTTCCTGGCTTACAGATACATAGACGACTTGATCGTCTTAAACTTCAATAATGATTTTAATGAAATTTCTCAAGAAATTTATCCTGATTCCCTGACACTAAAGAAAACAAATAATAATGATTTGGAGGCTGATTACCTTGATTTAAAAATAATTTTAGAAGGTAACAAAGTACATATTTCAATTTACAATAAACGTGATAGTTTTCAATTTCAGGTTAATCAACTTGTTCACTGGTCCTCCAATATTTACAAACGTATATATATTAATATAATTATTAGTCAAATATTTCGATTTTTTAAAAATTTGTACAGATAAACATCTGTTTAAAAAAGAATTGTTTCATTTTAAAAGTAATCTATATTACAAAAACAATATACCTTTAATTTTTATAAAAAAAAAAAATATATATATATTCAGATTTTGCAGATTTTCTTCATTACTGATCGATTGCTTTTCGACGTCAGTGAATGACTCATATTTCCTAAAGCCTTTTCAAGGATGGTTTTATGATGATGTGCTGTGTCGATTGGCAACAAACCTGGAAAGAATTAGGATTGGTTGATTGGATGTTGCTCTGTTTAGTTTGTTTTATGTTTTATATTTGGGTTGTGGCAATGTGGCTAAGTTGGTTGAGTGTGGTTTTTTTCAACGAACATATTTTTAGCATCTTTTACTATGTTCCAGGTGAGGCAATCATTTAATATTGTTGGCGTAGGGTCCGGTGGGGGAGCATGTGATAATAGCCATCGAATGTTTAACATTTGATTTTGCTATCACTGTTCTGGCTAAAACCAACTGCCACTAATGTATATTTTATCTAAAGCTCGGCTGCTTTTGAAACATAACCCACTGCCGATGAGGCCGCAGCCTATCTTTTCCTAGTTTTTGTTAAAGTTTTAATGTTTACATAGTTATTTTTCTTGTTCTTCTTGTTCTGTGAGGGGGGAGGGGTGCGCTGGTTCAGGCTAAATATAATCTTATACTGCTTTATATTTAATTTATGTGTTTTACTGCAGCTGTTTGGCGCATTTCACATGAATTTATTTTGTTTTTTGTTGGTGATTACTGTGTTTTACGTTTATATATATATATATATATTACACATATGGAAACTAAATATCATTTTTGGTAGAATTAATAAGAAATTGTACAATTTTCTAAAGGTGTTGATTCCTTAAAGCTAAAACAACTGAATAAATAAGTATGCTGTAATCATGAGCTTAATGTAATTAACAGTGGTTTTCGGAGATTTTTGACACGTACGATGTATGGAGAAAAATTCTTAAACGATTCCCTTGAATGTGCAGTTTTCGAAGACAGAGGAAATGTATCTGGGCCACATGTGACTATAATTACAATTGTGCTCATTGAACTTTCGAAATAAGCATTTTTAATAAGAATTTTCATGTACTTTTCAGAGATCAAACATACACTAATAATAAGAAAATAGTTAATAATATATTCTTAAAAACGTCAGATTATCGAGACCCTACCATACGCATGATATATAGCATTTTACATGCAAGATTTCCGAAATGCATTTTATATTTTGTATTCAATGAATTGTATCATACTTAATGTTTCTTAAATTTTGTATAGTTCGTTTTAGAATACTCAACGAAAAATATCATGATTTTACCTAAGAAACATTCTTTAATAAACACTTGTGAAATATCTAAAAGTAATAATTTTACAGTACTTTTCTTTAAAATATTATTTCTGCAATAATCTTATTTCCTATTTATAATTTAGCACATTAAGCTGTGTATATATCTTTCACATAATAAGGATTTTCTTTTACAATTTATGCTTAAAATGCAAAGCAGAACATATTTCCATATACTAATTATTAATTACCTACAGTTTAGAGATACAATCTCTTGATTGCGTGAACATTGTCGCAAGTTGAGAACTTAATCTTATTAAAATATTTTACTTAGGTTGCTCAAATATTGCAATATTTGACAGAGTTTGAAATAATAAAATTATAATAGGAAAATATCAGATGTGAGACACGGACTTTGGCAGTTATTTTACAGTTATTTGGCAGTTATTTTGGGTATGTAGAAAGGACATGTCTTCAAGCTTATTTACACGGTAATGTCAATTTTATTCAGTGTTATATATCAATAGTTAATTAACAAATTTAATTCACATACTGTTATTTATATAGATAACTAATCTCCAATTTTTTTAATTATCATTACAGATCTGAATTCTTGAATAGTTAATTATTGTGGAAAGAAATAATTGCTTCAGTTTCTTTATAGCAAACATTCGAATAAATTGTAATCCTTTTTAGAAAAGGTTCTTAGTTTAACTTAAAACGTCACCATGCAAGAAATTATTTACGGTAACAAAAATTGTTTAGGTATTTGCATAGCTATTTGCAACATCATATTGATTTTTGTTTTATGATTTTGACACAAAAAACATTCTTATGATTACGCTTATGGTCTAAAATATATTAAATATTTTCTCCAATAAGAATACCTAACGTTGAATTTTATGACAATCATAAATATTTTTGTAAATTAATTAAACGTTCAAAATATTTAATAAAGAATAGTACATCAGTTGTTTATATTATATTCAGATCCATGGCATAATTTGCTTTAATATGAATATAAGTTTTGTATACATTCTAATAAAATATAATTGAATAATGTATTTGGCATTTATGCTGTATATATGATATTCACCGTGCTTTTTCGACAGATTTTACATTAAAATATTTATTTGTGTATATATTGAATCATTTATTTTGGTAATTTTGCCCATTTTGTTTCCTATATGTTAAACTGTCCTAATGCTATTTTATGTAATTTTTTGTGTTATTATGTTACAATGTGTGAATTTTATTAAATCCATCTTGTTAAAATGATAAAAAATGTATTTCTAATATAACAAAAATGATTTCGTATGTTTTATATGAAAAATATTTTTAATAAAATAAAGGTCTAAAGATGAACAATAAATTTTAATATGTTATAGTTACTTTAAAATTTCTAGAATTATTACGTAACTACATAATTTTATAACAAACCTATAGAGGATTGTAGAATTCGTAATTTTTTTCATTTCACTAACAGTTTCTGATATTTCAGCATTCTTATTTTTGACTTATGTAAATATTTTAACGCCAACATTAATATTATATTCCAAATATGTTATCCTGAAAATTTGTAATTTCAAAAATTGGACATGAACAGTAAATATACACAAATATTTTGAGTTTTTTTAATGGCAGACTTCGCAATAAAAAATGCATTTGTTCATAGTGTATTGAACATAGAATTATTGAAAAAGAAAACTGTAATATAAAAAAAGTCCTTCCGGCCAGTGCCGGGAGGAAGAGGTAGCTTTCATAATCCTTATTTAAAAAAAGCCAACTTATATCATGCAAACACACGAAGCTCAATTTAGTGGAAACCGAATATAGGAGATTCAATACTAATTTTTATCAATATAATGAATGAGAATTTTGCAAAATTAGTCAGCTTTATCCAAGCTGCTTTTCTTTAAAGTAACTTATATTTGGCTGCCAAATTCGGCAATTTCTTAAAGTGCCTGTCATTTTAAGACAACATGGTGGATGAGGCTAAGCAGTGAACTTGGTCGAGACCTTAGTAATTGCTGTGCACATGCTCACTCACATCGGAATCGGTTAATATATAGGAGTGCTGTCGCATGCAAAAAATCAGATTTTTCAAAATGTCACCCACAATAGAAATTGAAACTGCTATATCTGAGCCATTTTTTAAGGTAAAGACAAACAAAAAATGCTCCTGAATCCTTATATCAAGATCAAATACTTAAGAAAGAAACCTTTTTCAATTTCTAATTTTTTTGCACCTCACTTTAAATATATATATATTTTTTAATTTAATGGCCGCCATTTTGAAACAAGATGGCTGATGAATCTGGCCAGCGAACTTAGTCGAGGTGTTGATGTATACTATCCACATGCCTTCTTACATCGAAATAGGCGAATAAGTGTGTTATCGCGTGACAAATACAAGATCGTTTCAAAATGTTAGCCATGCTAGAAATTCAAAGTGCTATAAATCAACCATTTGTTAAGATATCAACAAAAGAACAAATTTTCAGAAACAAAAACTGCTCCGGAATCTTTGTATCAAGGCCAAACACATAAAAAAAATCTTTTTCATTTTCCAATTTTTTAATACCTCATTTTGAATTTTAAATTTAATTTTTTTTAAATGGCAACCCTTTTGAAACAAGATGGCGAATGAAGCTGGCCAACGAACTCGGTCGAGACATTGGTATGTACTATGTACAGACCAAGTTACATCCCAATAGGTTCATAAATACGCCTGTTATCGTGTGACAAATATCAGGTCGTTTTAATATGTCAGCCACAAGAGAAATTCAAAATACTATTACTCAGCCATTTTTTTTAGATATAGACGAAAGAAAAACTCTTCCGGAATCTTTGTTTTAAGGTCAAACACATACAAAAAAAATCTTTTTCATTTTCCAATTTTTTGGTATCTCATTTAATTTTTTTTTATTTTTTAATTTTTTTAAATGTCCGCCGTTTTGAAACAAGATGGCGGATGAAGCTGGCCAACGAACTCGTTCGAGATATTTGTATGTACTATGTACACACCAAGGTACATCCAAGTCGGTTCATAAATACGCCTGTTATTACGTGAGAAAAATCAGGACGTTTCAAAATGTCAGCCACGCTAGAAATTCAAAATGCTATAACTCAGCCATTTCTTAAGATATAGACGAAACAAAAACTGCTCCCGAATCTTTTTATCAAGGTCAAACACATAAGAAGAAAATATTTTTTCAATTTTCAATTTTTGGTACCACATTTCAAATTTAAATTTTTCTTAAAAATTTAAATGGCCGCCAATTTTAAACAAGATGGCGGGTGAAGCTGGCCAACGAACCGGTCGAGACATTGGTATGTACTATGTATAAACGAAGTTACATCCAAATCGGTTCATAATTACGTCTTTTATCGCGTGACAAAATTCAGGACGTTTCAAAATGTCAGCCATACTAGAAATTCAAAATGCTATAACTCAGCCATTTTTTAAGATATAGACGAAACAAAAACTGCTCCGAAATCTTTGTATAAAGATCAAATACATAAGAAAAAAATATTTTTCCATTTTCAATATTTTGGTACCACATTTCAAATTTTAAATTTTTAAAAAAAATTTAAATGGCCGCCATTTTGAAACAAAATGGCGGATGAAGCTGGCCGACGAACTCGGTCGATAGATTGGTATGTACTATGTACACACCGAATTACATCCAAATCGGTTCATAAATACGCCTGTTATCGCGTGACAAATATCAGGTCGTTTCAAAATGTCAGCCACCCTAGAAATTCAAAATGCTATAACTCAACCATTTTTTAAGATAATAGACGAAACAAAAACTGCTCCGGAATCTTTGTATAAAGGTCAAATACATAAGAAAAAAATATTTTTCCATTTTTAATTTTTTGGTACCACATTTCGAGTTTTAAATTTTTTTTAAATTTTTAAATGGCCGCCATTTTGAAACAAAACGGCGGATGAAGCTGGCCAACGAACTCGGTCGAGACATTGGTATGTACTATATACACACCGAATTACATCGAAATCGGTTCATAATTACGGGAGTTACAGTGTGACATAGGTCAGATATATATATATATATATATATATATCAATTTTGAATGGAGGGTGGTTTCGGGGCCTGGGGGTCATGATCGATGAAAATATACCAAAATTTTTTGAAATCGCTTTCCTCCGAACGGCTGCAATAGGTAGCTTTTTTGTAAAGAAAGCTACCTAATACGGCTATAAAAATAGATTAAAATAATAATAAGAAAATATTTTCTATTTTGAAAAGAAAAAAAAAATCAATGTTAATATATATGTCACCGCTAATCATTTTGTTATCAATAAACAAATTTTCTGTTAGGGGATTTTTTCTAATTTTTACCATAAAATTCTAAAAAGAAGCCATCTAATAATGTTAATTACGGCACCATCCTAATTATTTCATAAGGGAGTTAAAAGTAGTTTCAAAGGACATAATGTCACATTTTCTTAATTAAAATATTATACAGGATGATTTTAAAGAATCAATCATTGAATGAAGCAAAGTTCATCAAGAACTCTGCACTTTGGAGAGTTCTTGAAGATAAGTAAGTTTTCAAAAATGAAAACATATATATGTGTATAACTTTTCTAAAATCACTGTGAATTACGTATAGTTGGAGTCAGAAATTTTTTTCTTGTGGTAACATTCACGATGTAAATCCTAGGTAAAAATGTTTATATAAAAATCGTAACTTAAAGGTGTTAAATAACCGTATACATTCTAATAACGTTCTTAAATTACTATTTATTTGGAATTAATAGAGATGGGAACCTAAAATGTTTCACGTCTCTTACTTTTAATGCGTGGTTAATCGCACAAAACATTTTTATACAAAATTTCAAATTTAAAAGCTTGCAGGAACCAAAACGTTACTAAAATTGAGATTTCGGTGATACCGTAGGAGCTTAAAGATTTAAAAGTCGCATAATGGCTACTTTTGATAAATAAATGCCAACTAAGTATGATTATCAAAAAATTGGAATTTAGAAGTGTGAAATGAGCAAAAAACGACATTATAAAATACGATCTGCATAAAATTTTTTGGTATAGAAACTTGCAACGTGATACACCTGTCAATTTTGAAACGAAAATAGCCGCTCAGAATAGGTTTTTAAAAATTCGAAATTAAGGGCAAAGGCAAAATAAACACCTTCCTAAAATTTCGATTTCTGTGATACTTTAGAACATCGTTCTCAAAATTTTCTATGCTGGTTACTTTTATGACATAAATTCTTGCTAAGAATGGTTTATAGATACTACGAAATTGCAGAGGGTAAAATGAGCATTATGCAATAAAAAAATCTTTATAAATTACGATTAATTTGGAATTAATTTTAGTGTAGAAACTTGAAATTTGAAACGGGTGATACATTTAGCACCTAATTGCTCGGACAGAACAGTTTATAAAGAGATCAAAATTTAAAAAGCTTTAATGATTTCGAAACGTTCAAAAATCCCTATTAATTTAGAATCACTGAATCGATTTTTTTTTAAAAATCAGGAAAATATTGCTAGCAATATCTGATTAAAACTAGGCTAAATTTACCTCTTTTCATTTGCACTCGAAATGAATGCCATAGAGAGAAGAGGACTAAAAGTACAATTTATTTGAAAATGTTGAAGATAGAAAGACATGGTGATTGATTTTAATATGTAAATGAGCTAAGCGATTGCGAAAACATCATGTTTTACGTAAGTGTATAGTCACAAAGAAACATTTTTAAATCTTATAAATTAAGATTTTGTTTAAGCTTTTAGAGAGAGAAGCGTAAAATTCGACAGCAGTTTCTTTTAAAAATGAAGAACAATTCTCTTAGAACAGTTTCTAAAGTTTAGAATTTTAAAAGGAGTAATGAGCGTTCAAGTTTCTGAAAAAGAGATTTCTTTAGAGCTACTTAACGGATTTTAAATCTTCTCTCACGATAACAATAATGACAGCCTCTGCTTTTGAATTGGCTATATTCTATCTCTTTACAAACTACGCTTAAGTGGATGAAAGAGTGAAACATTGTCTGAAATTCGGTTTTTCTTTTTTGTGTTTACGCTAAGCCTATGAATTTTTATATACGGGTTACTTTTAAGACGTAACTGCTCGCTACGAGCATTTGTTAAAATATGCCTGACGGAAAAGGCTGAAATGTTGAGGAAACACTCTATAATCTCTATAATATGATTATTCTGAAACTATACAGCTAGAAATTTTCAACTTGACATACAGGTTTCTACTTGTAAGCGATTCGACTAAAGCAAAATTTTCAAAATAATTCTAATTTCAAATGTGTGGATTTGGAGCCTAAGCAAAATATTCAAAATAATTATAATTTCAAATGTCTGGATTGGGATCTGGTTCTATAGTGATAATGAAAGAGAAGGAAAATCGCTTGTTTATGGTAAGATTATTTATGGTCAGGTAATTCAAAAAATGAATAGCAAATGATACGGAGTTCTACCTGTTACTGATCATTCAACTGAGCGAGCATCTATGCGCATGTGCAGCGCATCAATCCAAAGGTTGATTTGTACTTATATACTGCGCATGCGTAGAAGCAGAATTTTAATTTAAAATTACGATTAATTAATAAAACGTTCGAATAAACGAATGTACGATAACAAACCCGTGGCCAAATATCTTTCATTTAAAAACAAGAATGGAGTAGTTTCATGCAGTAGTTTCATCCCATGGGCTGTCGAAAGATAAAGCTTAGTTTTTTAAGTATATAGATTATAAAATTGGTAAAATTATACTAATGTCAATAAGAAAAAAATCATTTGCACATAACTCAGGAAACATAATATTATGACAATTTCACTCTCAATAAATTACCATAATTAATTTAACGACATTCCTAGAGGATAACCTTTAAAAAAAAAAAAAAAAAAAAAAAAAAAAACATATTTGCTTCAGATTAAATTATTTTAATTACTTGTACACGCAAGTTTACACACTCAAACACATAATACAGAAATAGATGCTCTTACGTTTTTGTATGTGTACGTACATACGTCTTGAAGTACATAAATTTATAAGAAATGATCATCTTATAATCTTTAAATAAATAAACTATTTTTTTGTTAAATTTAATACTTTTTATTTATTCTATCGCACGTAATTTTATTAGTTTCATTTTGTATCATTATCCGCTTTTTTACAGGACCATCGAAGTTTTTCTTGCCGTTTAAATAGATCTAGAAACGTATCAAAAGCATGATAACTTTAAAGTTTTTGTTCTAAATTGCAAAAACTGTACTTTACTAGAGCGAGAACGTATTTTGTTAAACTCCCAAAAGCTTTTTAGACCCATTTCACTCTTTATTACTTCTTTCAAACACTATCATGGCCACAAGTAAAACTTTATAAAGTAGTTTTGGTTTTCTCAAATGACATGTTTTTACCGATTAGCTTGGTATTTCCTCTAAAAAATATCTAATGACGAGAGAAAGGAAAGAATGATCTGCCTTAATGGGTTCATTGTTATAAAAATATTTAAATTTTTACTTAATAATAACACATTAATTAACGGATTACAATTTATTTACTTACATTTTCAGATATTTGAAAATAAATTATCTTAATTGATATTTTATTTAGAGGTTATATATTCGTAAGCATTTTATAATGAAATACATGTTAAAAAATGTAATTTAACTTATTCCATAAAATTTCATTTTTTTTGTATTATTCAACAACATGTGTTGCCTTTCATTAATTCCAATTAAATATTAAATTTTCAAAAATAAATTTAGACATCTCTGGAGAAAATATGGATGGAAGTAATAACTATTTTAACGTAATGTATTTAAAATGAGTTATGAAACCTAATTCATAATTAAAACATAAAAGCACTAAAAACGATTTAGAAGGACGTTTATTCATTCTGAATCCCTCATCAGCTAATTTATAACATAAAAGTCATACTAAAGTGTTAAAGTTCAACAAACAGAAAAAAAAAAAAAAAAAAAAAAAAAAAAAAAAAAAAAAAAAAAAAAAAAAAAAACATTACATGAAGTTTCCAAAGTAAAAATTATAGTTAAACCAAAACTGAATATTCTATTGGTAGAGATGCAGCCTCGTTAATTGTTAAATGAGCAGTTCTGGTGTACCAAGCATCCAAAAAAATACGACTTGCATAAATGCGGCAGTTGGATCGAATTATAAAAGCATTCTCAAAACTCGGAAAATGATCTGTTTTCGTGTGCTGACTGCGTTTACTTTTAAAAAAAATGTTGACGTTCTCTTTACTCATTGATTTCCAATATGCGGTGTTATCATTTGTAAGATATCCTGTCTTACCACAAGAGAATGTAAATTGGATTACAGCCATAAATTTTCACTAAGGAATGCTAACAACGATTTCATTTAGGGAAAGAAATTCTTAAGAAAGGTGCTGCAAACAATAATAATTAAAAAAAAACAGTAACATTTAATATATTTATATTAATGAATTTAAAAAAAAAAGAGAGAGCATAAAAAGATAAAATTAACTATCCAACACAGAAAACAGTTTAACTCCATTATAGAAAACCGTATAGCTGCTTTTGATTCTCGTCTAGAGCTAACTTTACTTGCTCCGTTAAGTGGTGACCTGATTCTTGTTATGAAATTTTTGAACCACTACACTCTAAATTAAAATGTCTGAAATTCAGTCACTTAAGTGTCTGAAACGGAGTGTTCAATTTTCAGACATTTTAAAATGTCTGAATTTTTAAGACACTTGTATGTGTCTGAATTTCAGTCATTTAAGTGTCTTAAACTAGAGTGTTCAAATTTCAGACATTTCAAAATGTCTTAATTTTTAAGACACTTGTATGTGTCTGAATTTCACACATTTGAAATGTCTGATTTGCGTCCATGTTTGACCCACCTCTCACTTGTTGGCAATAGGCAGACATTTTTTTTATCACTTAAAAAAAAAATAATAAGCATTATACGTAGCCATGATTGGACCACCTTCAATACTCGGAAAATATTTGACCATAAAACAGGGGTAATAATAATAAGCATTATACGTAGCCATGATTGGACCACCTTCAATACTGGGAAAATATTTTACCATAAATCAGGGGTACGTTTGTTTCAGAAGCAGGGCGTGATTAAACCACAGGCAAATTGGGTCATGACCCCCCTCCCTTCTAAATTTAGGGGGGCACAAACAGGGTATGCAATTTTCGTAAAGCTGATAATTTAATTCTCTTTCGACCTTGTATTAATTATGATTAATATTTTTAACTTCTAGAGTAGAATAAGGTTAAAAACAAAATATATATTTGTCTAAATACAGTAAAACCTATCAATAGTGAGCACCTCAGAATCACGGAATTCGTCCGCTATTCGGAAATATTTGCTTTTCTGAGGTAAAAGTATACAACAATGCATGCGGTGAGAATTGAAAAATGGTTTTACTAAATAGAGATATTCTTTCTTGGGAGTGTCCGTTATGGAGGTTTTACCGTAAAACTTTCATAACGGACAATTTTATTTAGCGACGACTCACCTTTTCCAATTTGTAACTCATACATAAATATATATATTGCTTCTCTGAGGTAACTCAGAGAAGCAAACACCTTCGAATAGCGGACAAATTCAGCATTCCGGAGATGCTTGCCTTTGAGATATTTTACTGTATTTAGATAAATCTATTTTTTATTTTTAATCTTATTATAACCTAAAAATTCAAAATATTTACTATAATCACAGTACAATGTTGAAACAGATTCAAAATGTAAGCAGAAGGTGGTGGCGGTGGAGGAGGGTGGGGGGGAGCACTGCCCAGTTTTCTCGTGATTTAATCAAATCCTGCATCTGCAAAAAAATCAGACCTGTATTACTGTTCGTTAATAGAGGTGTCCAGTAGTCTGGAGTGTCCGTTAAGGAGGCTAATGAACATTCCCGAATAGCAGTCACCTTTTTCTAGCGAGCACCTTTTAAATCTTACTATACTACTCTAAAGGTTAAAAATATTCATAATAAGACGTGCAATTTCGAAAGAGATATAAAGTATCAGGTTTACAAAAATTGCATACCAAATTCCTCCCCCCCCCCCCCAAAAAAAAAAAAAAAAAAAAATCCGGGGAAGGTTTCCATGCGCAGTTTGCCCATGCTTGATCATGTCCAGCTTCCGGAATCAAACCAACCCTGCTATATGTTTTGCTAAATAGAGGAGTCCGTTACAGAGGTTTTACTGTAGATATTTACACTAAAACATCCGTAAGGAACATTTTCGAATAGAGGACACATCTATTCCCAACACCTATAAATCTGCACATTTTTACTTCTCAGTAACGGATTAATTCCGTGCTCTCAAGGTTTTACTGTATATTAATTTATATATATATTCGAAATCATAAAAATTGATTCATTTTTGGTGGCAGAATAATACATTTGCTTCAAATGAATTCAAGGTCCATCGGGTAAGATTAATCAATAATATTTTGCAAAATTACTTTAATCACATGAATCGAAACATGCAAACTAACGAATTAATAATTCATACACGATAAGTTACAACATAAATTGAACAGCAACAAAAATGATGTGTGTTGCGAAGCACAGTATCAAACACACACATACAATTCCACCCCCATCCCCCCCCCATAAAAAACAGATTTAACTTTTAATTGCTTTCTTTTTAAATAGTTTCATGATTTTTTTTTACCACCAGATATATATAAAAAATTCTTTTGAAGGAAAAAAAAACTATTTTTTTTTTTTTTTATTAACATCACAGTAAAATTTTTTTATTTAACTTTCATTTATTTATTAATTAAAAAATAATAATTTTGTGAAAATATATACACAAACAGCAAAAACATAAGAATAATAGTTTTTTAAAGTCACGTTATCTTCCTAAAATATTAAATATCATTGTTACCAATCAGTAGGCATTAGTGATATTAGTCGTCTCGATTATTAGAGTATAACTGTGTTTTAATAATTGGTTTATTTAGATTAGAAGTTTTATTACAAAAATGAAAACCCCTTTAGAAAACTAAATGTCCCTGTCATGGGTCGCAAATGCGTATTATTTGTACCCATGTGTTTTTCTTTTTCTCATATTATTTTCATTTCTTTTTACACATATTATTCAACTTGATTTAAAAAAAAAAAAAAACCCTCATGTATGAGCTTAAGAAATCCACTATACTGGATTAATTACGCCTATTTTTATGTTTTGCTTATAATTTATTTTCAAAGTGGTCCTGTGTCTTTTAATTTAATTATGTTATTGAGATTGAACACAGAAAAAATATGTATCAAAGTATTCTTAAAAAAAAAAAAAAAAAAAAAAAAAAGTTTTTTATGAGGACTATATAAAAAAAAAAAATTGCATCGTCATGCAGTAGGGATTTCTTTCTCACTGGAAAAACTGAAACTTTATTTATAAAATATTCAAGAATTCATGATAACTCAATCTGATGCTTCCATGATTTCTTTTTGTGTTCTATTTGAACCTTCTGAAGCAAAAGAGAGTTCATAGCAATTACCAAACATAAATTTAAATTTGTTAATATCAAAACATTTACTTCGATAATATAGACTCCGTAAAATAATTACTAAACGATACTGTTGTCAATAAAAATTAAAATTCACATGTAAAATTTTATCAATAACACAAAGTATCTAGAAATTGCAAGGAAAGAAATTAATAGTATAGTAATAGTATATAAAAATTAGGATTTTTTAATATTGCCATATGGACGTTTTGTAAAATATAGATCAGATGATAATCACAAGAACTACTTACCTATTATTAAATAAATATATTTTTTTAATAACATAAAGGAAAAAGTAAATAATGATTTATATATTAATTTATTCTACACGAAATAAAATTAAAGCTGAAAAATATACATTGTTAATAAAGTCAACTATTGAAAAATGAAAGATTTGAATAGTGATTATGTTAATAATAATCAATAAATCTCAAAGATTTGTTTATTTTGATTATTTTTTATATAGTTTATAGCACATTAATAGCATATTAATGCAACTAAAATTTGTTTTTTAAGTAGAACTTAATTTGACAAGTTTTTCAGAATTAGGTTTAATGGTAATTTAAATGAAGATTGCAATTATTAAAATGATTATTTTAATATATGCATTATTTTATATTCTGTAATTAGTGGTTTTTATCCGCAAAAGTTTAATATGAAATGCCAATTAATTTGGAGTGATACATAAGCAAAAAAAGCAAATGATTCAAGCAACCTATTTACTATATAAAAATTTAATTTATAAAATGAAGATCTAAATAAATATTAATCAAATTGATTAAGACAGAAAATGATAATCATTCATTGAAAATGGCAAAAATGAACACACAAACCTTTAAACACAAAAAAATGTTTATTGAGTACAAGAAAGAAGCTAATATGAAAAATGCAAATTATTAATTATTATGATAAAATAATATAAATAATAAAATTACATATATATGAAATTTCAATGCTCTGTTTTCTAAATTGAGCAATATCATATCGTTCTATTCAAGCTTACCTTTAGGAGGGTTATCCAAAATGTTTTATACGGGAAATCCATTTTGAAATTTACATTAACATTTTCCTATATTTCAACTATATTTTTTAAATAGTCTAATTTATAATGGATGAAATAAAATTATTGAAAAATCTGTTGAAAGTTCAATACATGTATTAAAAAATTCAATTCACAATTCTTTTACGTGAACTTTCCAAGCAATTCAAACGTTAACGGTATTTCAAACAATTCTTCCGAATAAATAAAAACGTTCCATTTAACATCTTTAAAATGAAAACACACACATAAGATGTTTCACACCAAAGAATCAATTGCTGCAAATTCTAATACTCCAATAGATGAAAAACATATCTCTTCACGTACAAAAAATATATTATGTCAGCTTCTTTTTTTTTTTCTTTAACGATGTCATCGACTCAGTGACTCAAGCTTCGCTGTACAAGTGATGAAACTTCAAATTACTAAAAGTTTTGTCAGCGTGAAATGAAATGTTTTGAAAATTAAGCAGAAATTACTTTGCTAGTATACTTTAACTGTTTCCTTCGTTGGCCGTCGAGCGGAAGTCGTTGCCCGCCAAAATTGCAGAAACAAACAAACGGATGCGAACTTGTATTCTGATTGGCTGAGATGTAATAATACTTTCATGATACGTTTCGCTATTAGATTTGTATTTAAATCTTTTTTTCTTTTTTTAAATAAAGGAAGGCTTATAAATGTATAATCTCCCTAAAATTCGTACTTTTCATATCATACGCTTCAGTTCATATTTTTTCTTATCTAATTCTAAAAGCGAGAGTGTGAGATAGCAAGTATATAGGAAGGGGGGGGGGGGAGATGAGTGATTGATCAAGCGAAAATATTTTTGGGGTGCTAGATTGTCGCCTATTAGCGAGGTGGCAAGGTCTAGTAGATACCTTATTTAAACATAATCGTCTGCAGCGGTGGTTGTTAATGGGGCCCATGACCACTTCCCAGATTTTGAAAATTAGTTAGTTTCTTTATGTCTGTTTATTTAAAAAATATATTCTAAAGGACTATAGAATAATTAAACTATAATAGTAAAAACACGTAAGACAATTTTGTCAGGGTACTCCCCCCCCCCTCCCCTCACCTCTGAATTTCTCGATGAAAACATTTTTAATTCTGTGCCTTCTTTTTTTACGTTCATGTTTTTCAAATTTATCTTAAAAGAGGGCTATAGGGGGCAGAGTCCCCTGAATATTAAAAAAAAGTTCCAGTTCTTTGTTTCTTTTTGAATATTTAATTTCTTTTACTAGCAAATTTTTTGTATTGCTTTTTAATTTGATATGTTTACATATTGTTTTGCTCGATGCATTCTAAAAAAAAAAAACTCTTAGCATATTTCATATTCAAATTCTGCATTTTAAAAAAGGAGATTAGGTTGTGGGCCACAGGCACACTTGTTGGAAAATCGGGTCCTCTTTCAAGCCCTTCCCTACATTTTTTTTTCATTTATTTACCGGCGCTCATATATATTACTATTTCAAGACATATATCTTACTATTTTAAAATATTTTGGAGGGGGGATCCCTGTACTCTCCTGCGTACACCGACAAGAGCTAATGATTTTTCAGAACTTTATATTTTTATGTAAAGAATTTTTTAATTACTTTAATGAAAAAAAATAAATAAATAAAAGATAAAATTGGTTTCAAGAATTGGCTAACAGACTTGTGCAGTACAGTTTTGACAAACATCTTATGGTCTAAGAAAAATACTTCTGTAAAGTAATATCGTTCAGTGAGTGAAAAAGCATATTTTAATCACCTCTCATCCATTAATAAACATTCTTTGCTGGTGCCCTAATCAAATCCAGACACTTAAGCGTCTTAATCTTTAAATGTCTTAATTTCAGACATGTCACCAGAATTCAGACATTTTTTTAGTTCATTTATACCATGATCATAATAAGACACTTATGTGTCTCAAATTTAGACATCTATGATGTCTGAAATTTCACATTCAGACATTTAAGTGTCTGAATTAGTTTTTCAGACACATAAGTGTCTAAATTTAAGACGCCTCTATTTGCAGTGTACCCATTTGAGAGGTACTCAAATAGAGTCAAATTTGAAACACACAGTCTAACATACGGTTTACTCTCGTTAAACATATATACTTTAAATCTAAAAGATGTTTTTTTTTTTATTATGATCTCATTAAATTAAAATTATTAAAGGAAAACATATCATATATATCTTTTAATATATTTCATTTGCTATTATTAAATTAATTATTCATGTTAGTTACTGGCGTTATTAACGTTATGTGACAGACAACGTTTAAAGTCTTTTCCATTAAAAAAAATAACTATATTGAAAATTTTATAGCTTTTGAAAAATTTAAACATAAAATATTTAAATTATATTTTTTAATAACCATAAAAATGTATAATATTAAAACAGGTAATTAACCTGAATTCAAAAGTCACAGAATAATTGCATTATATTTCAGTTCGTTTTAATATTCTTTCGTACACAAAAAATAATTATATTTTAAAGTGTCATTACTTATTTTAACTGACCCTTTATTTTTTCTATTAGAAACGAACTGAATTATTTCAGAGAAGTGCTAATCTATTCAGCCATAAAAATTAAAAGCATATTCTAATTCTTCATACCAATATTGAAAAGAAAATATTCAGGGTGTCATGAAATGCTGTCTACAATTTAATGTTTTTATTACAAACATGAAAAAATAGATATATGTATTGAAAGTAGTATAGTATTAAGAGTATAAATTGAAGGGTTTTTTTCTCATCTTCAGCGAATAAGTATCTGGATGTGCACTACTGGATGCATGAAGCTTTCCATCCAGTACTTGCTTTATCGAGTAATGAGCCGGTCTCCTGCGCATTTTTCGTGCCACAGTTCATCTAATTGTGTCTGACACACACACACACACAAAAAATACATGGGGATAGCCTCAGTATTAGATAAAGCAAGGAATAGACGTAAAAGACTCTTAGAAGAAATCGCCGACGATTATCGCCTTAAAATGTTTCATGCAAACAATGGTGCACATAGGTTCATTAATTGATGAAAAAAACCCCATAAATATATAATAGTAGCATTATACTTATTTCTATAGACTTATTGTTCATGTGTATTTATAATAAAAATTTTAAACTGTACAGAGACTTTGTGGATACTCTACATTAGAATAAAGCAAAAACATGCCCGTGAGTAAGTTAGGTTCATATTGACGATGGCAAAGGCCTAAAATTTCGTTTTCATTGCATGTTTTAAAATGTTTTTCAAGAAAAACTCTTTTAGAAAACAATGATTTATTGAACATTACTATATTTTTTGACATCAGTGTACATAAAAAATACTTTCACAAAAATATTTGTGCGAAATGTGAAATTAAAGTAACTTTGAATCAGACGTGAATTAGTCTTTAAATCTAAATTTGCGAACCAGTGTAGCGTTGATTAAAGTTTTTTTTTTCTTTTTTTTTTTTTTTTCATCTCAAAATTTTAATGAAATATATAACAATTGTTTTGTATAATATTTTTAAATAAGTATTTTTTATTAATCTGCGCATTTAATCAAAGGGATATCCTAAATAGTCGTTCCTAATACATATTTGTGTATTTTTTAATTCAAATGTTCTTTTAAAACTTGTTGAAATATTGTTTTGTAACATATAAAAAGGAAAACCGTAAATCTAACGTTATTGTCACAGCATCCAATATTTATATTTATTTAATGGAAATCAAATTTTAAAATACAAAGAGTTTCGGAAGCTGAAGATAAATATTACTTCTAAAATCTATTTCTTTGCAGTACTTTTAGATGCATGTGTAAACAATTTATAGGAAGCAAACCTAGTTATGATTTAGAAATATATGAATTTAAAGCCAATCCTTTGTCTTTTTCTTTTTTTTCTAAAAAGATACAACTTGTTTGAAATAAAACAAAACACCTATGTAAATGTATTTGTAAATTAAAAGTTAAAAACATATTTAGTTAGATCTTTGTAACTATAACTTTGTCTAATAATGATTCATAAAGATTGTTTAAGTATAAAATGTGAACTTAAAATTATGATACAAATATTTTTGTTAAATTTAAGCCTATTTACACTTTATTTACAGTTTAGAAAAGCTTTCATAATTATTATTCCGTTATAATGATGTTATCGTATTTTTGTAAATATTGAAAAATATTTTTGAAACCATAATGTAACTAAATAAGCACAAAAAAGGAAGGATATTTAGCAACCGATAATTCCTTATATTCATTAAAAAGGTATAATCAACAAACATGCTCAGTTAAGTCATTGTAACTATAACTTTATCTAATACTGATTCATAAAGTTCGTTTAAGTATAAAATATGTACTTTTTAAAATTTAGATACAAATATTTCTGTTAAATTTAGGCATTTTTGCACTTTATTTACAGTTTAGAAAAGCTTTTATAATTATTATTCCGTTACCATGATGACGTTATCGTATTTTTGTAACTATTCAAAAATATTTTTGTAACCATAATGTAACTAAATAAAGAAAAATAAATAATTTAGCAACTGATAATTCAAATTCCTTACATACATTAATAAGGTATAAAGAAAAAAAAATAATGTTTATTATCCAGAATTATTCTAATAAAATATTTTTTAAAAAGATGACATATTCTAAAAGATTTTTTGGCAGAATTCTACATTAAAATTGTATTTATGTATTTGCAATTAAGATTGGCATTTACAAATGTCATGAAATTATACAAAATAATTTTTTGTAAAAAATATATATGGATATTACATAATAAACTTTAAGTGATTTTTTTAAGAAAAAACACAGTTTAACAAATTATATATTTAAAAAAATCACACAAATCCCAATTTAAAACTTAATTTCTTTTCATCCTATGTCTTTACATCTGTAGCAGGTTTTGACAGGATTTCCAAAAGTTAAAATATCAAAAGACTAATCCCTTTTATTCAATATTCAAGCATGCCATTCTGCAAGTGAAATAAACATTCGTTTGAAAATTATCTATTAAACTAATCAAAAAAATATTACAAAAATGTTGATTTCAAGCCAATTTTATCATTCCCTATCAAATTTTTATCAACTCTTTCTATAATATGTTCAAGATTTGTAAGGTGTAGGTGTAGAATTATTTGCTAATTTTGGAATATTTCTTTATTATTTATAAACATAACAAATAAATAGATAAATAAAAATTATATTTTAACTTGATTGTTAAAAATACTTAAAAATAATATTTATCAAAGTTATATTTCTGCTAAAAAGAGAGGTATGTTTATTTTAAATATTAAATCTAATTTTAAAAAATTTCGAAGACGTATAAATTTTGTTGTTCCGGAAAATATATCAATGAGATGAAATTTACGGAAAACAGTTTATTTTGTTTTACTTTTTAAAAGCTTCTAAACATTTTTAAAACAATTATTCATAGATTTTATTTTTAAAAATCTTTAGAAATTGATTAATTTATATACTGTCTAATCATACTACATATTAAAATTTCTAAAAATGTGTATTTTAAGGATGAAATATTTACAGAGTTGTGTTATAAGAAATAAGAAAATATAATGTGAAGTAAATTTTTAACTTTGAGGAAAATCAGAATTTATTTTCATGTTGATTACTGCTTAAAATTCTAAAAGAAATTTAATTGATGTCAGAAGAATCTGAACAAAATATCTTTAAAAAAGTGTTTCATGACGATTAATAAGATTTTTCCTGTTTTCTGTTAAACGTTCTTTCAAATTTTTAATTTTTTATTACTATTGTTCTTGACACAAAAGAATTTTAGATGGAATTGTATTTAGATGTTTTTTTGATTTAATTTCATTAAATCAAAGATTGTTTTATATTCTTGAGGAGTTGGAGATTACGTTTATAAATATTTTAATATTAGTTCCAGCATAGAATTTTTTTTTTTTTTTTTTTTTTTTTTTTTTAACATTGTAAGTATATATATATAGATTTTTTTTTTTTTTAACATTGTAAGTATATATAGAGAGAGAGAAATAATAATATGCATAATAAGTTTATTATTTTATTTAATATATAAACTGTAATTACAGTTTGTATTAAAATTAGGTTATTAGTTTTTTATTGTTCCTCTACCATTTTTAATCTTGTTTAATTTTGAACTTAGTATTCAATGGTTAATTATTGGTTTTTTGTGTCTGTTAGTCCCAAATTCATATTCTTTAGCTTTTTTATGGCTAATATGAAAATAAACTACATACTTTATTTATGAACTTTAGGCATTTGGGAAATGAATATTCTGACAATGTTCTATAAACATTCATTTTTCTTTTCCTGTTCATTTTATTAATTAATTATTTTTTATATTTAATAGTAATTCTTAATTTTTTTTATGATTTTATTGTATATAATTTATTTTATGTTATAGTATATAGCTATATAATAGTATTAATGTTATAAAATTATTTAAATTATCCGTATAGATTAATTGGGTGTGGTAGTAGAATATATTGTATGCATTATATTTACATTTGTATTTATTTAATATTTTTGTGAATAATGATATATAATATGGTATTACAGTAGAACCTCTTTTATCCGAAACTCTCGGTTAACCAAAATCAATGTTTAAAGCTTTTTTTTTTCTTTTTTTTTACTATCACATTCCTTGTGTGCAAAAACCATTTTGAAATCATTTTTTTAAATTCATATTCCTCTTGTGCAAGGGTCCTTTCCGAACTACGACTACATATAAATATTTTCGATCCTATGCTTAGTGTTCCTTTGAATTTAACTTGAGCTCCCCCAAGCTGCGGAGTGGAACGAGGAAAACGAACAAATTAGCAATTCTGAAGCTTTTTTTTATGTTTTGCAAAAGGTTTGGCATGACTGGAGCAGCAGAAAGACAGTGATACTGGTGAACTAATAATATAAAAAAACTCCTTGATAGAACTTCAAAGCAAAGGCAGTCGAAACTGTGACAAACAAGACGTTTTTTTCAAACCCTTGTGAATATATAAATGGTACTTAATTTCAAAATTCAGGCAATTTATTCTTGTTTTTTATTTTGCTATTGATTTATATTTATTAAACACTTGTTACCATAATAAGAAATATTGCATATATTTCTCCTTATTCCTAAAATTGAAGCATTCTCGATTATCCGAAAATTTCGATTTTCCGAAAGAGAGTCGGTCCCAATTACTGCGGATAATAGAGGTTCTACTGTATTTATTTATTAGGATTTGTGGGGTAAAGCAGTTGGTAAAATTTGAAAGCATTAGCTTTAATTTGGTTACTCTTATGACATTTGATAATAATAATTTTTTACCATACTAGATGGCAGCACAAAAATTTTACTTGCATTTTGTCTGTAGCTTCTATTAGAGTAATATTTTCAATTTCCAACACTAGGTGGTACTAAAGGCTGGTTATTGGCGATATTGTAAAATAATAGTTTTGGAACTTTTTACTTTAGTTAAGAAATTTAAAAGTGTTAATAGGTATTTTAAATACTAATATTGTAATTATTTTCTATTTATATTATATTAATTTCATTTATTACGGTATTTCAAATTGATTAATTGCAACCATTAGGTTTTAATATCTGTGCTAACTTAACTGCAAAAATAACCTTAAACTTATCGTGCTTTTGGATACCATGTGCAGGACTGTATTTGGATTAAAGAAAACTGGGATTATATTAGATATGTTGTGTAATATTACTAATTGTCATTGCTATGGATTAAATATTTAAAGGGTTGCGTTAATTTTTCCATTTCATGGCATTTGATGTTGTTCTGTTTTAATCTTGAAACTATTATTTTGGTAATATTAGTCATTTGAGTACAGGAGAAAAAAAATCAGCTTTTAGCTTTTTTTTTTTTTTTCTCACAGAAAACGACTATATTGCTTATATAATTGAATTCTGAACTCATGATAACGTAATTCAATATATAATCTTTTCAATTATTTTTATCGGTGTGCATGTTTTTTTTTCCTTCCATATTAATTCTCGTAATAAAGCACAAGGGACTATATTTTATACACAGTAGCTTGTATATTCTATGTTTTTAGTATCCATGTTAAGTGTGTTGGGGGAAACTGTATTATTGTCATTTCTTTCATAATCACAATTTTTGATGGTGGTCTTCAATGTTTATCTAATGCTTATATATATACTTTTCAGTCAATCTGTTTTCAGCCAAACTGCAATAGAAATTGCAGTAAAAGAAAAAAAAATACCGAATTTAAATTTTCCGGAATGAAATACATATATTGAGTAATTGTAAACTATTTTTTACATACGCGAAGTTTAAATTAAAATACGTGAATTTTTATTTACATTGCTAACAAGGCTTAAAATCAACAGATTGAAAAAGGATCCAGGCACACATAGACTGGCACCCTTTTCTCTTAAATGTTGGTAAGGCAGCAGAAGATGAAATAACTGCATGAACCAAAACACTGCGACACACATAAATCCAAATTAATCCAGCATTGATAATAAATCCATCGTTCCAGGTGGCTCAGATGAATGAGCGTTGGTGCGTTGAACCAAAGACGCAAGTTCGAGCCCTTGCCCGGATAAACCAACAGATTGAAAAAAGTATCCAGGCATACCTAGATTAGCACCCTTCACTGTTAAATGTCGGTAAGGTTGCAACGGCAGCCCAAGATGAAATGACTTCATGAACCAAAACCCTGATACACATAAATCCAAATTAATCCAACATTGATAATATATATATCGTTCCAGGAGGCTCAGATGGGAGAGCGTTGGTTCACTGAACCAAAGGCGCAGGTTCGAGCCTTGGCCCGGATACTTTGTCGCTCTGTTGATTTTGCGCCTTGTTAGTAAATTGAATATAAATTTACGTCATTAAAATTAAACTACATATAGTTCTGTGTACAAAAACTCAGTAGAACTTTAATGTAGCAATACAAAAAGTTGGCGCATGTTCATTTTTATTAAGTTATTTATCTTGTAAATATGAAACAAGATATAGAAAAAAAAATATATATTATTTTTGTTTTAGTTTTGAATCTTTGTTGAGAAAAATAGACCAAAAGAAAATTGTTTGAATCAATTCTCCGCATATCTATATTTAAAATACATTTTGTTTTACTTTTATAATATATATATATAAAAGAAAAAAAAAACAGTAACCATTCTTTTGAAAATAGTATGCTGTGGCTTATTAAAAATGTTTCATTTTTCAAACATATTTAAAAAAATTACAATTAATTTAATCAATAAAATAACAACAATGCAATTTTCATTTATTTTAATAAAAACCTTCTGGATATACACTTACAAAAATTTCTTATAGAATTCTATACATAAAATTTATAGAAAGTATTATGGAATCCCATAGAATTATTGCCCGTTTTTCTATAAGCTAGTTTCACCAAGAGCTATAGAAATATTTTAGAAGTTCGATGGAAATGTCTATAGAATTTCTATAAAATATTTCAATATTTTCTTTAAAAAATTCCATATAAATATTCGAATACATTCTATAAAAATATTCGAATAGCGCCAACATGCAGCTGATCCCACGTGGACACATCTCCCAAGTACTAACCGCGCTCGTTGCTATTTGGCTTTAGTGATCGGATGTGACCAGTACTTTCAACGCATTCCTCGGCCGCTGGCTGACTTTGACCTCTCATTACACTATTTAAATTTTGATTCTTTTGCGATTTGCGTTCCCAATCATTAAATTTGTACATAAATTATTGTATTGCATGGAAATCAAACATATGTTATACACTGATTCATTCTCAACTGTGTAAATTATGAAAACCGAAATCAATTGTAACTTAGAAAACCAGATTTAAGAAGAAAAAAAAATCCTTTAAAGAATTTATTTGTTTAATAATTTAATTATTTATTTTGATAGTGGTCGTGGTGCTATATTATTTACAGTTTAAAAAAAAAATGAGTTTCACAGCTTAAATCGTGCTAAGATATTCATTTCAGATTTCTGTTAAAAGTAATTAATCTCACGGCATCGGGCGCAGTGTGATAAAAATAACTCTTATTTTAATACAGACTTGAAAAATATTTAAAAGTCTAAAATTAATATTTGTTAAACTTGAAACTTAGCTGTTTAAATATTTTTATACTTCAGATTAAAAGATTTGAATAAAAATCACAATTAGTGGATAAAGTTTCTTCAGTTTGATGAATTACCATTAGTGAATAAATTTTATTAAATTAGATGAATTACCATTAGTGAATAAAGTTTATTCAGTTTGATGAATTACCATTAGAGAATAAATTTTATTAAATTAGATGAATTATCATTAGTGAATAAAGTTTATTAAATTAGTATAATGTTTTATGAAATTAGCAGCAAATTAATAAATGATTTTAAAATTAAATGACAAATTAATGAATCAGAATTAAATTTAAATCAGTGTAGTTCGACTAAAATATTATTACATTAACAATAGAATCAGAATGTATTTTTATTATGAATTAAATTATAATGATATTAAATCTATGGAGTAATATTATATTAAACTGATGTATTACAAAATTAATTATTATTATTATTTAATATATATGAATAGATAATTTATTACACATAAATTTTAAAAGATTAAAAACTTAATTTTTTTATTAAAAAATTCTATAGAATCATTAGGCTATAGAATTTCTATAAGTTTTATAGTGCTCTATAAGAAACTTGTCTATAGAAAAAATATTCTAATGAATTCTATAGAAGCATTTTCTTTCGAAAAAATATTGTATAAAACTCATCAAAACTCTATAGAAGCAGTATTCTATAGAAAAGCTACTCTATAGAAGTAAAGTATTCTATAGGGTTCTATACAGATGTATAAAATATTTTCTTAGGGGTATGCCGTTAATTATTCCAGTAATTTGATTTGCTAAATATTCCTAATCAATTTTTTATTTTTAATTTGTTTGTTGATATTTATTTTTTTCAAAACCAAAATATTTTTATGGACAATTATGATATTTAACGGAGCGCGTAGTGCATTTTCTTTATTGTTCTTATTCTCATGGCGATAAAAGAAAGAAAGATTGAAAGTGTACTTTTTACATCATTGTAAAAAAATCTATATTTATTAATTTGTAACATTTAAAATAAGTACCGTATATTTGATTTTCTTAGGTTTTATATAAAAAAAGGTAGAAAAGAAAAGAAAAGAAAATGAAATAATAATCATAATATGAAAACTGTTTATTTATATTAAATTATCAAGTGTACACTTTTTATTCGAAAATAATATCTAAATCATTCTTAGATCTAAAGTAATTATACTAATATGAAAAACTACTGATTGATTTTTTTCTACGATAAAAAATATTATTCCGAGAATAAAACTATCTTCAGAGTTTTATTTTTTCATACTCAATTACATTAATACAAAGAGTTAACATAATGAGATTAACATGATTGTATCTACAAGAATGTATTTATAGAATAATTTTCTTTCTTTTTTTTCTGAAATATCGTGTAAATCTATATTTCTAAAGAACAAAATGCACATTTTTATTATTTACTAATTTACCCTTCTAATATTGCATAAACATTTGTAGTTATATTACATTTAATTTGGAAATAATATTTATTAATGTATGCGTAAGAATTAAGTTAATTAAACATTTCCGAATCTAGACAAATGAATTCTTTATCAAAAGAGAAACGTTTCGTGATTTTTTTGCTGTTTTGCTTATTTAATTTTTAATTTCTATTTAAATGGAAGTATAATATTTCCTTCTGAAGCAGTTTGGAGTGTGAATGCAAAATATGGAATGATAAATGTTAAACAAATGTAGTTTTTCCTTCAGGGATATTGAAAGAATTATCTCGCGCATTTTAAAAACATATTAATATATTTAAATAAAATTTATGTTTTTAAATTTTATTATTAGGTTCCCTTGCTTTTTGTTAAAAAATTTAAAATAAATTACGGACATTTAATTGAATAAATATAGAAATATGACAGTTCATTTTATTAAAAAGTAAAAGAAAATATTTCGTGATTTCAAAAATAGTTTATAATTATTTTTTGGAAATATATTAGGAAATAGAAAGTTTGAGTGAAGGCACTTGAATCAATGCCACAAGGCGTTTAAATCAATGAGACGTAAAGGACCTGTGATCTGTTTTTTTGTGTGTCTTGTATGGAGTATTTCACAGTAGCATTCGATTGCACAGAGGTTGTCAGTGGCGCAATTGTACCACTAACAATTGAGCAGGTGTATCTTATCAGATGAGAATAGACGAATGCAATATGTGAGTCATCTCATAATAGAAGGCCTCTCTCGTGTAAGAGTGGTAGTCTTTATTGCACAGGAAATAGTTGTAAATGGATCTGTAATGAGTATAGAAATTCACTCGTTATTTGATTAATTGTAATTCTGGTGGTACTACTGTAAACAAAAACTTACGTGAAATATTACTAATGGTGCACACATAATAGGTAATTGGTACAAACGTTTTGCTACAGTGTTTCGACTATTCGCTTCGGTTCAGAAAAAGAATGTGATTTATCACATGACTAGCAATGTTGCACAGAAACAAAACTGTATATTTTGAATTATATGGGTAACTTTTTGACAGTTATCTAGATTACCCATATTAGGAGAAGTTAAAAGTAACTTGGTGATTTATCTTAGGAAAATTATATTCGTTTTAGATTTCAGATCATTTTAAGCAAATCTTTATTAACAGTCATATTATGCCCATGTATTTCTTTTTTTTCTTGAATGTAAATATGGTGTTAATAAGAAAAATACATTTTCATAAATGTCGTATAATTTAACTTTAAATGTTTAAAGAAGGTGTAAGTACATTGACATTGTTTGTTTTATTTAAGTACTTTAAGAAACCCTTTTGTACATTTTTAACATGCTTTTATGGCAATAAAATTTATAGAAAAAACTGGATAATTTTATAAGTACGATCTGTAAAGCAATGCTGATTCTTTATATAATGGCAATCTATAATATTTTTTATGTCTTCCATTAGTATTTTCTTCCACAATATTTAATCATTTTCAAGCACAGATGAAAAATGTATATTAAATATTTTGTTTTAATGAAATTTATATAAACAAATGTACAGATGACAATGTTGAGACATATAGAATGTCTCAATTTTAATAAAAAGGAGAAAAAAAATAAATGTAAGCTATAGTTTCGCATTATTTTAAATTAAAGCGTGCGGGCCAATAGTTTAATCAAAATGGTGACTGAAAGATTGATACCAGATATCTTTGAGTGTGCTAAAAATTGTATTGAAAGTAAAAAAAAAAAAAAAAAAAAAAAAAACGCATATAAATATACGAGAGAAATTCAAAAAGCGCTACATGATTTCGGAATAAAAGGTATCGAGAATATGAGAAAAACTTAATATATTGGGTTATAAGATAATGTTCAGTGTTTTTATACTAATTCAGGAAAATAGCCGCGAAATGAAAAAAAAAACATTAAAATTGCATAAACAAATATAATAGGAAAGATCGAAAAACTGGATTTCTGCATAACTTCAGATATATATTTCTGCGACATTATCCTGATATGCGTCCAAACTTGACTCTGCAATGCACGACACACATAAAGAGAAAGTCAAGCATCTATAATTATTATTAAAGAAATATTTTAAATCTCTTACACTTTTTGGAATGTCACCGGTAAATCAGATTAAAAGTTCCATTTGATATTTCAATCATAGAAGTCCTATTTACGACGTTTAAACAAAACGTTTGCAACTTTTTCCGTAAAGACGAAAATTTACGTTTAAATAAGTTGGGATAACAGTAACCAACTTCTTTATAAATATATATGTATGTATGCATACATGTACATTAGGGTGGAACTTAAGTAAAGGGTAAAGAAAAAAAAAAACTTTATTGTTTTAATGTGTAATAGTGAATTTTTTTTTCCTTTTAGGTAGCTTTCATTACAAAAAGCTACCTATTGCAGCCGTTCGGAGGAAAGCGATTTCAAAAAATTTCGGTATATTTTCATCGATCATGACCCCCAGACCCCGAAACCACCCTCCGTCCAAAATTGACATATATATATATATATCCGACCTTTGTCATACTGTAACTCTCGTATTTATGAACCGATTTGGATGTAATTCGGTGTGTACATAGTACATACCAATGTCTCGACCGAGTTCGTTGACCAGCTTCATCCGCCATTTTGTTTCAAAATGATTCCATTTAAAAATAAAAATAAAAATTAAAATTTGAAATGTGGTACCAAAAATTGAAAATGGAAAAATATATTTTTCTTATGTATTTGACCTTTATACAAAGATTCCGGAGCAGTTTTTGTTTCGTCGATAACTTAAAAAATGGCTGAGTTATAGCATTTTGAATTTCTAGCGTGACTGACATTTTGAAACGTCCTGAAATTTGTCACGCGATAAAAGGCGTATTTATGAACCGATTTGGATGTAACTTCTTTTATACATAGTACATACCATTGTCTCGACCGACTTTGTTGGCCAGCTTCTTCCACCAGCTCATTTCAAAATGGCGGCCATTTAAATTTTTAAGAAAAATTTAAATTTGAAATGTGGTACCAAAAAATTGAAAATCGAAAAAAATCTTTTTTTCTTATGTGTTTGAGCTTGATAAAAATATTCGGAAGCAGTTTTTGTTTCGTCTATATCTTAAAAAATGGCTGAGTTATAGTATTTTGAATTTCTGGCGTGGCTGGCATTTTGAAACGTCCTGATTTTTGTCACGTGGTTACGGGCGTATTTATGAACCTATTTGGATATACCTCGGTGTGTGCATAATACATACAAATATCTCTACCGAGCTCGTTGGCCAGCGTTATCCGCCATCTTGTTTCAAAATGGCGGCCATTTAAAAAATTAAAAAAAAAATTAATTTAAAATGAGATACCAAAAAATTGGAAAAAGAAAAAGATTTTTTTTGTATGTGTTTGAGCTTAAGACAAAGATTCCGGAACAGTTTTTGTTTCGTCTATATCTAAAAAAAATGGTTGAGTTATAGCATTTTGAATTTCTATTGTGGCTGACATTTTAAAACGACCTGATTTTTATCACGCGATAACAGGCGTATTTATGAACCGATTTGGATGTAACTTGGTCTGTACATAGTACATACCAATGTCTCGACCGAGTTCGTTGACCAGCTTCATTCGCCATCTTGTTTCAAAAGGGTTGCCATTTAAAAAAATAAATTTAAAATTTAAAATGAGGTATTAAAAAATGGAAATTAAAAAAGATTTTTTTTTATGTGTTTGGCCTTGATACAAAGATTCCGGAGCAGTTTTTGTTTCTGAAAATTTGTTCTTTTGTTTATATCTTAAAAAAATGGTTGAATTATAGCACTTTGAATTTCTAGCAAGGTTAACATTTTGAAACGATCTTGTATTTGTCACGCGATAACACACGTATTCGCCTATTTCGATGTAAGAAGGCATGTTGATAGTATACATCAATATCTCGACCAAGTTCGCTGGCCAGCTGCATCAGCCATCTTTTTTCAAAATGGCGGCCATTAAATTAAAAAAAAAATTATATTTAAAGTGAGGTGTAAAAAAATTAGTATATAGTAGTAGTAAAATTCTTAAGTATTTGACCTTGATATAAGGATTCGGGAGCATTTTTCGTTTGTCTTTATCTTAAAAAATGTCTCAAATATAGCAATTTCAATATCTAATGTGGGTGACATTTTGAAAAATCTGATTTTTTGCCTGCGACAGCACTCATATATATCAATCGATTCCGATGTGAGTGAGCATGTGCACAGCAATTACTAAGGTCTCGACCAAGTTCACTGGTTAGCCTCATCCACCATGTTGTCTTAAAATGGCAGGAACTTTAAGAAATCGCCGAATTTGGCAGCCAAATATAAGTTACTTTAAATAAAAGCAGCTTGGATAAAGCTGACTAATTTCGCGAAATTCTCATTCATAATTATTTAGTATTGATAAAAATTAGTATTGAATCTTCTATATTCGGTTTCCACTAAACTGAACTTCGTGTGTTTGAATAATATAAGTTGGCTTTTTTAAAATAAGGTACATGAAAGCTACCTCTTCCTCCCGGCACTATCCGGAAGGACTTTTTGGATGCCTAAACTATCGGCAGAAAAGTTTTTTAAAATTAATTTGTTTTCCGGTTTCTCAAGGACGTGAAAATTCTAAAATTTCTGTATAAAATATCTTAAAGTAAACAACGTAGCTGTTAGCACATATCTCCTTATATTAAGCAAATACTATCCAGAAGTCACCACGAGAAGGTGGCTAAATATCGACTTCCACCCTCCTTACTTTACTTTTTTATGGATTAATTCAATTGGATATTCAACCTACAGGCTTATAATTCTTTGTCATTGCGTTGCGGAAATTCAACTTTCCAAAGATAAAGCCATCTCTTGCTTAATATCTAAAGACGGATGACGGATCTCGCGCAACAATTTTGATACACATTTCCACTGTTTGAGTCTGACAAGAAAAATCTAAAATTCAAGAGATTCCCCTGTTTGTACTTTTTTAGATTCTTCGTCCGATCAGTCCCTCAAGACATGATCCATTTTTTATAGTCTATAATTTCAATATGTTCGCATTTTTTCACGTTGCTTTCCTGTTGGTCTGGAAAATCCTTTAGTACCCGTAGTTTTTCAAGCAAGATGTTGAAATAAGTATCTAAAAATGTTCATTTGCATGCAATAAGTAAATTATCCATTGTAAAGTTTTAACAGTCTAGCTTTCAATGTTTTGATAACTCTAGATTTGTGACCTGCATTGACGGCGTTTCCGTTTCAACCAATAAATTTCAAAAATGAAATGTCCGCATTATTGTTTTAAAAATACTCCAACATTTCAGTGACTATATTAATATAAGAAGAAGATGTCAATGAAACATGACTAATATGTATTTTGATCCTGGTTTTTGAACTAAGACCATGTATTCATCTTTAATGATTTTTCGTTATATTTTCTTCCCTTTGCTTCAGTTATCAGAGTGATATACTTTCTGCCATCAAAATACAAACCTTCTAAAATCAAATCATTTCGTCTTTCTTGTTCTTTGTTTTCATTCCTCCTTTTGTTTTCTTTTTTCCTTCTTCAAGTCCTTCTATCTTTTCTTTATTATAGTAAGAAATACTCATATCATCTAGGGTTCCATTTGCAATAGTAGTTCTGTCTAATACTATGGTTTTTTCACCTTGGTGATTGTCAAATTCAGGTGTAGAAGTACTAGCGATTGAACTATTTCCTTCCGAGCTATTTTCTACATTTGGCGAATCATTCAATCAAAACATCACCTTTTTGTTTTAAAATGACTTTTTTTCCATTGATATTTGCTTTTCTAGTCTTGCTCCACTTTTATTTGTAGTTTTTATATTTATTGATGCTATTGCCATCACCCCATCTCTTTTGGCTCTTTTGAAAGTGACTGATATACAATATTGTTCTGATATACGATAATACTTAGTGCATTTACACAAAGAAAATTTTTTGCACGATTACCTAACATTTTACAATTTCATATTGAATGTATTATTATTCTTTCTAATCTTAACATTTTTCTTCAAATTTTGACATTTCTTACGATAGTTTCTAATTATTTTTATGATTTGTATAACAGAAACCGTTGGAATTGAAGATCTCAGCACTACACTTTTAATTGTATCAGCAACAGCATTAGATATCTCAGAAACAGTGTGTTCCAGATTTCAGCTGTCAGATGTCAAGTTAAATTGAACGCATAAATAATGTTGCATAACACCTTTATATGTTCGCCAAAGATGACAGTCTAATGTTAATTGTTTTGGTTCGCGAAATACAAGACACTTCAACAAATGTCTAGATTTAGGCACGCGAGCAGATATTGTCACATTTCACATCGACTGTTTATTGGAAAATAATCAAAGAAACTGTTAATACACGCCAGTGTTGCCAGATTGGGACCTTTTACATCCCCAGATTGTTGTGACCCCTTTATTTAAATAAAAATATTCGGCCAATTTAAAAACAGATTAAAAATTCTGAAAAATAAGGCGAAGGATACTACTTTTAAAAAGTGTTGACGGTCAAATAATCTGAATTAAACCAGTCCCCAATCTGGCAACACTGATACACGCTAAATCAAACTAACTTGTTGTGAGTTTCAGTCAAATAAATCAGACAATGAAAGCCGACGCCCACTAACATGTCGTCTGTAAAAGTCAAATAAAGTGGGGCCATATTTTCCATGGCACGCAAACTAAATTATTCTCTTTATTACAGGACATTAACACTTCATTAATTTTAATTTTGCAAAATATAAATATAACAATAAACTTAAAACACCTTTCCTGCAATTATTGGCTTTTATTCGTTTTTTAGGGAAAATCAGACTCTTTGAGGAACCGGAAAATATCATTTTAAAATTAAAAGAAAAATATTTTATTTTTATGGAGTTACAATAATCACTAAAGGAAAACAATAATCACTATTAGAATATAAAAATCGAAACTTCGTTTTTTAGTTCCACCCTAATGTACATACATAACATTTTACACTGGATCTTTGATTTATAATATGATATCAACTCTCCCTTTTAATTGAGATTTTAATTATTATTGGTTTATTTAAAAAAAATGCTATCATATGTATTAGAGGAGAGTGAAAATGACCCAAAACATTTTTTGGGGGAATTTTTTCTTTGGATGCGTCTAAAAAGTTACCTTTTGGAACACTGAATAACGGGTAAATTTTGTTTTCATTTGGAATTTATGTTTAGGGCTCTACCAGATCTTAAAGTTTATGCCCTTTATACGTGAAAAACCAACCTTTCACTGTGTAGTGTAAATTATTCATATTATTTTTCGTTACGAAATTTCTTTTTTCAGTAAAAAAAAAAACAAAAAAAAAACAAAAAACAAACAAAAAAAAAAACATAAAATATGACTGATTAAAGTATTATTTCAGCTCAATCGAAGTATCGTCATGTTTTAATAACTTAAACTGTAAACATGACTCTAAAATATGAATTGTCACAAAGTACATAAAGAAAAGGCACAATAAATAGATATACAGTTATCTGACTATATAGAAAAGACAGTTTTCTGAATATATAGTAATATAATAAAAATAATATATACGATGTACTGTAATACGATCTTTCTTTCACTCTAATTTATGTTGGTCTAATTTATATTAAAATTAGGTATTATCTTTTGTGATTTGATTTTTGCTCATATATATCCGTCCTTTGTTTCTAATCATATAAGAGCTAATAATGCTTCAGAAACTAATTTCACACATCTTTCAACTGCTTGAATATGATACGGAAACTTGGGGAATTGAAAAGATGGAATTTCTGATCTTTTCTCAGAATTTTCAGCTCCCCTGTTAATACTTTATTAAGAATGGGGGGGGGGGGATGTAATTTCACATTATTGCCAGTCAATAATGTCAATATAGTCTGTAGCACTGAAGTTCATGATTGGAAAATCAAACTGCCTTATTGTTGAACATCTCATTCCCCTTGCCCCCCCCCCCCCCACCATATTCTTCGGTATTCATGTTCTCAAGCATGGTTTCTTTCATCAGTTATTATTCCTAGTAAATTTTTTTCTGGCTGATAGAATTATACGTTTCGTTCAATAATTTGATCGACAATCTTCTTTAAATCTTCCCTCAAATAACGAGACAACGTAATTGTTTTAAAAACATTTTGAGCTCCACTTTTGTAGGAAGAATCTTTATTAATATGAAACCATATAAGCGCTTATACTTTATTTTCAAATTCAGCCATAGTATTCAGATTTTGGGAAGGATTCTGGTTTCCAATGTAAAGTATTAGCAGTCGATTGGCAGTTGTGAACCATCTAGTGTGAGGTATTTTTCCTGGATTACGATTTACCAGATTTAAGGAGCATTGGAAATGAAACTGCTTGGCACACGTCATAAAAATAATTTTGGTCTGTAATGGGAGACAAGAGCAGAATTTTTTAAATTCCACATCTGTCTGTTCACATTGATGAAACGATTTCCCAATGCGATCAGAAAAAGGCTCGTGGGCCGGAAGTTTGTCCATCAAGTTCAGAAATAAATGACGTAGTGGCAATTTGTTTACGTGAAGCTGGCATATTAACTACTGAAAGGAACGACTAATCTTTATTTTCAAATAATCTAATATCACCATTTTTTCTCCCAGTGTTTACAGCTGTTCCGTAACAACGTATAGCTATAAGTTTTTGAAGGTTTAAGTTTTTTTCAATGCAATATTTAAAAAAAAAAATGCAATATGCTTGCCTGATTGTGAAGATGATGTATTGTGTCCCAGACACTGTAAATTTCGCACTTCAATTAGAGATACATGTTCTTCACTAATAGTTGGATAGTATTCCCCAATTTTCTCAATGAAGTGTTTCATATTTTCTTTCATCAAAATACGTACTTTCTATTTCTGCTTCTAAAGTTTTCATATCATCTTTTTTAACACATTATGTAGTTTTCTTTCATTCTCTGCATACAATGCTTCTGTCGAATAGATGTGATTAATCGTTTTATGCCAATATCTTGTAGAATTGAAGAAGCTATTGCTGCCACACATCTAACAGAAACCCCATACTGATTTCAAACACTTGAAAGGTGATGTGTGAAAATGTATGTGATGTAAAAAAGCACATGTGTTCTCATTTATATTTGGACTCTTCATTAGCAGTAGATGCTTGTGATACGGGTAATAATTCTTAACACCCTGATTAGAGATCTGCATGGTCCGGCCCGTGTTCCGAAGCCCCCGGGCCGGGGCTCGGGCCTAATTTCATTCACGGCACTCGGGCCGGCCGGTCCTATTCACTACTCTTCACGGGCCTGGACGGGCTCGGACCTTACTTTTTTCCTGAAGGTTCGGGCCGGGGGGGGGGGCGTAACTTATTTTTTTCTGCACAGAGCCGGTACTGGTTTCATTCCTAACCTTCACGGACAAAATTTCCATTCCTAGTTTGGTCCCAGCCCCTATGAAAATAATTGTCTCGGCGTGGTTTAGTCCGTTCAAAGGTCAGTAAAATTAGGTTTGGCACATTTTTTCTTCAAAGAATGCATACATTTTTAAATCGCCATTATTCTACAATTAAACATTCAAATTTATTATTTTTAAAGAATAGTAGACGCTTATTAAAATATAGTTAAATTAAAATATAGTAAGACGTGTGAAAAAGAACCTGTCTATGACGGAATGTTGCTTTAAACTGAAAAACGTGTTGATCCATGCAAAATTAACATACTATACTACGTAAGAAAATAATATATAATACATTTACACTTGCTAAGAAGGAAACGTGTCTGTAACGCAATTTTTTTTATTTTCTACGTAGTTCCGTCTTAGATTTTACTGTATAGCATTTTTCAGATTTTTAATATTTCAGTACGTGGAATATGGATTAACAATATTAATGATAACTGAAACATTTTCATACAAGAAACAGAGATTCCTTATAAAAATAAATATCGCACCCTGCGGCACTTCTATAAAAATGAAGATTATAAATATGAAAAGAAAAGTTAAGATAAATATTTTTGCCTGAACTCCTCGAACGAGACAAATCTTTAACCAAACCGACGTAAAAATCAATGTTTTGTAGAAATTCACTCTGGTTGAGACGGGCTCTGGCCGACATTTTAACTTTTTGGGGGCCGGGTTGGGCTCGGGCTGAACTTTTAGTTGTTATACCGGGCCGGGCCGAATTTTCTTTTCTCTGAGTCGGGACGGGCCCGGGCCTGGAAATGTCGGCCCGTGCAGACCTCTTCCCCTGATGCAGTGCTAATACATCTTTCTGCATCATAACTGTCGCAATAGATAACATCTGTACTGCCCTCATTAGCTGCAGATGTTGATCTTGCTTTTTCAGCCCGCATCGAGTCCCTTGTTTTACTGTCTTCTCTTTGTCTCAATATACTTAGCTGAATTTTATCGAGCGTATCAATAGCTTTCTTGTTCGCCTTTGATCAAGAAGAAATTCTTGTTCTTTTAGAGGCTTCTTTTAGAGGCTTATTTGATTTTTCACAGGTACACTTAGGGATTGGCTTGCATTTGCACTCTATAATGTTTATAATTTTACTTACAGTCTCCGCTTTGAGAAACTGAACCTTCCTCATGTAATTATCATTTTCTTCTATGGGGAATCAAATAAGCTTCTACTATTCAAAAAAATTGTTGTCTATCATTTCATCAATACGACTCTGGGAACCTAAAATAATTTATGCTTTGTTCCAAATTTCTTCGATATTTTCTCTTAGTTTTATAATTACCTCTTACTTTGATGGATCTTTACCAGTCCTGCTGTATTTTAATTATTGTTTTTATATAAATAATGTTTTATAACGTCTGCTACCGTTGGAAAAACAGCTTACTTTAGTTTTGAAAGAGCACCATATAGGGAACATCCCACTGTATTTCCAATAATGGTAAACTCCAGTTTGCCTCCACTCTCACTCATTTGGACTTTAAAAATGTGAACAAACATTTGTAAAGCTCAATGAAACATTTCAAATATCATAAAATAAAGAATTAAAGGTTAAATATGATAAGGTAAGTTACACTAAACATTTTAAATATAAAAATGTGAAACGGAACTAACAAAAACCTCTGTATATGCAAAATTTATGGAAAGAACCTATTGTGTGAAACAATGGAAATATAAAAACCCTGGTAGTTCCCCGAATGGGTTTTTCAAAATTCATGAAATTTTGCACATATATTAGAAGTACCAAAAGGCAACTTTTGGCAGCTATCCGAAATCAAAATTCCAACGTTCGTTTTTTCACTCCACCCAGTATAAACAGTATAAAGTTTAGCAATAAAAATATAGAAATTCATAAAACTAAAAGAAAGTTTTGCAAAATTTAAAGGACTGCTATAAGATCTGTCATAAGATTCAAAACGTAAAATAACACTAAAAGCGGCAAAGTATTTTGTCTCACTCTTTTAACGTTTATAAATATAAAATATGCTTAGAGATAATTAAGTTATTTCACACACGTTTTAAACAGCAAACATGTGGCAAGTACAATTTGATCTTGTCTTAGAGGATAGTTCATAAAGTCTTATAAGAAAATCATACAGATAACTGAAAAATAAAAGGCAGCGTTCTAGAGAAGAATAGATATATTCTGTAATACTTTTGTGGCGACGAAAGCAACGTTATTGTGGAGCGTGACTAGTTACTTTTATGAAGCTTTGTAAGTTTTATCTACTGAGCGTTAAATCTGTTTATTTTAAGACGTGTTTCGGTTACCGCCTAATAAAATCAGCATTCTTTGAAAAAGTATTTGATACATTATTTCAAAAAATAATAAGATACTATGTATTTTGAAATTCCATTTTTTTTTTCATTACTTAACCCTCGCACTATATGGTTCTAGATGGGTTTAATTTGATCACATCTGGACATTTGGCAGTTTTTCTCCTTTAGAATATGTATGATAAAATTATTTTCTTGGAATTATCCTATAAAGGTATTTTTCATGATTTTATCTACTTAGTAATTTTTGTACAGTTAATTATTTTTGTTTATTTGTATTAATTCCGGATGGGGTAACATGGTCCCCTTATTAGGCAATCAGGGAATAAATGAAAGCTTTCTATAATATATAACATTTCAAGAGGAATAAAGATATTTTTAGGCATCCTGCCAATTGTAGTTCGATGTGGGTACAGCGTTACCATGCAAGCGAGTATTGGCCCCTCCCTCAATTCGTTATTTCTTTGTTCTAGTAAAAATTTGTGTCTAAAGTTTACAATTCAACGAAATGGATCGTCGTATTGTATGAACATGAATATTAGTTTAGGGGATAAATTATTTAATGGGACAGCCCTTTTTAAATCTCAGGCATTTAAGCTATATTTTGATCTACGTACTGCGAGGGTTAAATTCCTTTTTGCGTTTATATTGCCTGGAATTTTCAGAAAATAAACGAAATGTTCTTTTTCACATGACCGTATTATATAAATTTAAGGAAATATATATATCTGAACGATTAATGTAAATGATCGGTTATGTATGTTTGTCAAGCGAGATAAAATAAAAGGAAATATCCTATGAATAAGCATCTACTAGTATACGTTATGACGAAATGTCGGAGCATGGAGACGCGTAAAAATAAAATATATTCTTAAAAAAAATGTTTTATCTTCTAGATTACTGTTTAATTGTATAAAAGTAAGTTTTAATGAACAGCCACCGATACTTTATTTTAAAGTGTTTAATTCAGCCATCAGTTGCCTCAGGTAATGCACAAATGCTAATCTGTCAGCAAGTGCTCCCATACTTCTAATTTGGTAAACCCTGCCCTTAGCGAAAATCGCTTCCATTAGAACAATTTCCTCTAAATGACATAAGTTGTTTTATGTGACATATAAAGTGACATAAGTTGTTTTATGTGACAATACCTTTAGATGAATGTCCACAGCAGTTTTTGTCAAAGTTAAACTCTGGGATTTGTGTATGGTGGCAAGGTATGCAACAGTTAAACGTAACTAACTTCGTGAGAATATGGCTTTTTCTTCTTTCCAATATTTACAAAGATATTTGATAAAAAAAAAAAAAAAAAAAAAAAAAAAAAAAAAAAAAAAATCAGTTAGAAATAACCCATGATACCCAACAAAAGGAACTATTATATCCTGTGGCAAGCCTCGAGTTTGAAATTGTGGTCCATAGGCAATATCTTTTATCGCACTTAGTGCACCGTTTACCAATCCTCACTCCGTCCAGATATTGGTACGTAGCATAATGCATAGCCCTGCATCCAGCTGCTGAGAAAATTCCAGCCTGAAGTCCAGACTTGTGATCATCTTCACTCCGTCTTGCTGTTTAGTCAATGTGATATGCTAAACCATTGGTTAAGATAATCTACGGTAAAAATAAAGAATCACCACCGGATGTATTTGAGCGATTTTGGTTTGTTTAATGTAGCTCCGATCGTTGAGACTATCAAAAAATGGAGCTGTATCCATCGAGTTAGCGACAAGAAACTTCAAAGCTCCTTCAAAGAGTTGCTTGTCTGGTACAGTTCACACTTATTTAATATGGTAACAGGTAAAGGTTTGTAACACTTGTGTAAGACACAGACATAGATAGTATGCTATACTCCTCAGTCAAACGTGATACCTTTATTCATCTGAGTTGTTGTTATATCGTTATTTTGCAAATACTCGGAAGGCATCTGGGTTATTCTCATGCGACTTTTTCACACAAAATTACGCAGAATAACTCTTTACATTTGAATTGCTTTCGTTAAACAGGCATTTTCGAAAATTATGTGCATAATGTTACACATATATAAATATGTATATTTCTTAAAATGTACATTAAATCTAGCCATCAGATAAAACAAAATCGGGGATTGATGTAAATTTGGTGAGACATTTAGTGAACATGATTTCTCACGAATTATCTTTCATTGCTGTATCCCTTTTCCCCATCATAAGCATAAAACTATATAGTCATAGACATTAACGTTGAATTTCTCGCTAAGCTTCGCGACATTTGGCGAAATATCGCCAAATTTAGCGACCAAAATTATGCCGCCATAAAGTAAGCCAATTTGGCTGTAGCTGACGAATTTGGCGAAAATTTCATTGAAATTCAGTACTGATGATTCTTCTCTAATCGGATTCTTTGCATTTTAGCTTCATGTTCTCAGTAAAATTAGCTAAAATCTTAAAACCAAGAAACAGGGAAGCTACCTTTTCCAACCCGTACAGGAAGTTTTAGGTATCTTTCATTACAAAAAGTGAAAAGGTACCTATTGCAGCCGTCTGGTCAAAAGCACTTCGGAAACTTTTGGTATCTTTCCATCGATCATGACCCCAGACACCCAAAACCACCCTTCGTTCAAATTTGTCTTATATATATATATATATATATATATGGCCATTATATAAAATTACAATTCATCATCTTTTTTAAAAAAATAAAAATTAATAAATTGAGAGTCAATACATTACACTGACATTATATATAATAAAGCTGGATCAACTATTATTAATATCGGATCATTAATGAATTGTTTCTACTTTAATATACCAATATCCTAATTATCAATATATGAAGTTATAAAAAATAGATATATATCCATGTATATATATATGTAGGATTTGAATTTAAATATACTGTATTTTCTTTATGACCTGTATGATCAGCAAATTAACTGACGCTTTGATATATTTATTATCCATGATTTGAAAGCACGAGTTATAAAAATTCACGATCACGAGATCAAGGTTTGGACATATTCAAAAATTTGAAAAGAGTGAGTCTAAAAAATAATGTTGTGCATGAAGCAGCGGCTTATGAGATGCCAAGGAAGGTATTGTTAAGCCTAATAAAATTATTCATAAGAAATATGTTGTAAGTTTTAAGTAAGAAAGGTGCTGTATTTAGAAAAGTATCAACGAAGTGATGTAAAGTTACCCTTATAGAATTGTATTAAAGTGTACGTGTTGTGATTCCAACGTCTACTTATTCAAATCATCTATATATTAACATTTTACAAACAATAACTTCTACAAATTTGGGGGCTCGATGCCGGGATATTAAGCAACTAGTAGTGGAATAGTTAGTGAAATATTAATCGAAAACATGGGATCCTTAAATAAAGCTAAAAGAATTGATCTAATAGATCTCTGTGAGGAATGCGGAATTCAACCACCAGAAAAACCGACAATCCATGTCCTAATAAAGCTAATTAAAAACTGGGAAGATTGCGATGATGATTTTATAAAGGACCGCCTAGAAGTAATTGTGGCAGCGAGAAAAGCGCAAGCGGAATCGGAACTTGAAGAAAAGAAATTAAGAGCAGAGACTGAAGAAAGGAATCAAAAAACGCAATCGGAACTTGCAGAAAAGAAATTAAGAGCAGAGACTGAAGAAAAGAAACTAAAAGCGCAATCGGAACTTGAAGAAAAGAAACTGAAAATGGAAATGGAAGCGAGAAAATGGAGAATATAATTGGAAGAAAAAGATCGCGAAAGATAATTTGAGATTAAGAAAATACAACTACAAGAAAATTCAAGACAGCACACCGATGTGGACACAAGGACAATTCCAGGTAAGCAATATGAATTGCTTAGATTATTAACAAAATACGATAGTACAAATGATATTAGTTTATACTTGGCTATGTATGAAAGACAAATGGCGCAAACGGGCATTGATAAAAAAGAATGGGTCAACTATTTAATTAACCTAATGCCATTAGATGTTATTAATATAATAACCTGGGAGAGTGAACCCGAAATGCAAGATTGTGACTATATAAAAAGTATTCTTTTAAAACGGTACAAACTATCGCCAGAAGAGTTTAGGCTGAATTTTTTCTCCTCAAAAAAGAGCCATCGGCTAATTGGCGCGATTTCGCTTATGAGATCAAGGTATATTTTAAACAATGGATCGACGACCTTGAAATAGATAGCATTGACGAATTATCGGAATTAATTATAGTTAATCAAATTAGGCATAATTTACCTGCGGAAACAAAGACACATTTTGCAGTGGAATTGTTAATAATAAAAAAGATAGACGAATTAGTAAACAAATTAGATATTTACGAAACGGCACGAAGGGTTTGCAATAAACAAGCTATAAGGAATACAAGTGGGAGTTTTGAGGATAAACGATCGAGAATGGCTAACTACGCATATTCGAAAAGGCGCCAAGTTGACAATAGGCACAATGTGAACCATGGAAGAAACGAGGCACATATAATATGTTATAATTGTGACAGACCTGATCACGTGAGTAAGAATTGTACCATGGGAAGTAAAACACAACAAAATTATTCAAATTATAACCCGCAACGTAATCAAAATTGGCGACAAACGAAATACCAAGATTGGAGCCAAAACACGCAAAGAAAAGTAGTTAATACGGGCACGTTAAATGGAAAGAAAGGAAGAATCCTGAATATTCAAGGAATAAAAACAAACATAATAATCGATACAGGGAGTGATATTTCAATCGCCAATTCAATATATCATACGGCAATAAACGCACCAAAGTTAACCAGCAACAATATATCTATATCGGGCTTAGGTGGAGAAGAGATTAAACCAACGGGTTATTTCTTGCATAAAGTTTATGTAAAAGGTATAGAAGTACAAGATAAATTTTACGTAGTACAAGAAACTGATAATGATTTAATAATAGGTAGAAAAGCAGTCGAAGGCTTGACGTTAAAAGTAATGGAAGATGTTGTTAAAATAGTAAACGTCAATTCAGTTCGAGTAGGATACATTAAAATTAATGATGTCCTTTCCAAAACAGATGAAGTAGCCGCATCAAGTATAGATAACGATAATCGAGCTTGGGAAGATATGGTTAATATCAACTACGTAAATGCCGAGGTGGATTTGACTCATATTACAAATTTAACTAACAGAGAAAAAATACGAGAATTTAAAGAATCATACAAACCAAATAAAACAAAGGATACTGGGTTAAAAATGAAAATACTATTAGCGGATGAAAAACCTATCTGTGAACGACCAAGAAGGTTACCTCTAGTGGAGCAGGAAATAATCAGTAAGCAAATACAACAGTGGTTGGAAGATGCGATCATTAGACGAAGTTATTCAGATTTTGCGGCCCCAGTAGTCTTGAGTAAGAAAAAAGATGGATCACACCGGTTATGTATTGATTATTGGAAAATAAATCGAAAAATATTAAAAGATCCTTATCCACTACCGTTAATTGAGGATGTGATCGACAAATTGCAGAAGGCAAAAGTATTTACGACATTAGATCTCAAAAACGGCTTTTTCCACGTCGAAATTGATGAAAACAGTCGTAAATATACAGCTTTTGCAACACATGAAGGAGAATACGAATTTTTACGTTGCCCATTCGGATTGTGCACATTAGGTAATCAATTTCAAAGATATGTAAACACAGTATTCCAAGATTTACTACGAGAAGGCACTATCATTGTATATATGGATGACTTTGTCATTCCCTCAGATGATGAAGAAGATGGGATAAAGAAGCTGAAACGAGTATTAGAAGTAGCATCAGCGTATGGTTTAGAAATTAACTTCAAAAAGGGCCAATGCCTTAAAAAGAAAATAGAGCTCTTGAGTTATATAATTGAAAATGGAACCATAAAACCGTCTGAAGCGAAAACAAAAGATGTGCAAAATTTCCCTAAGCCAACTACTACAAAACAATTACAATCCTTTTTAGGTTTAACAGGATACTTCAGAAAGTTTATCCCGAATTACGCCAAAATCGCCAAGCCTCTAAGTGATTTAATAAGGAAAACAGATTGTTTAAAATTTGAAAGAGCTTTTAATGAGTGAAAGAGAATACTATCAACAAAACCAGTTCTTCAATTATATAAACAAGGATCCACACTAGAACTCCATACTGACTCAAGCGGCCAAGGATTTGGCGCAGTTTTATTACAGAAAGCAGATGATGGAAAATTTCATCCATTACAATACATGAGCAAGAAAACTTCACCACAACAGGAGAAATATTCAAGTTATGAACTTGAAATATTAGCCATAATAGAAGCTCTTAAGAAATTCAGAAATTACCTAATGGGAAATAAATTCAAGGTATTAACGGACTGCGCTGCGTTCCAGAAAACATTAAACAAAAGAGATTTAGCACCTAAGGTGGCAAGATGGGCATTGCTCATCGAGGAATACGACTACGAGATAGAACATAGAGCAGCAACAAGAATGAAACATGTAGATGCATTAAGCCGAAACGCCCCGACAACACAATCAGTATTAGTGATAACTAGATCACAAGGAGAAATAACGAAAAGAATCGCAATAGCGCAAAGGCTAGATGAATCTATACAATGCATCAAGTCGCTTATTAAAAATGGACCGTCCGATAATTACTTAGTAAAAGATGATGTATTATACAGATTCGAGAATGGAAAAGAAATATTGGTGGTGCCGGAAGAGATGCAACGAGAAATTATACGAAAAATTCATGAAAGAGGACACTTTGCTATATCAAAAACGGAAGATCTAGTGAAGCAAGAATTTTACATAGCTGGATTAAAGAAGAAAGTAGAGACAATAATCGCGAACTGTGTTGATTGTATCTTATATAATAGAAAGCAGGGAAAAGCTGAAGGTTTTCTAAACCCTATACCAAAAGGAGACAAACCATTGAAAACCTATCACATCGATCACATATGTCCATAACCTCTCACAAATAAAAATTATCAATATATTTTCACCGCAGTAGATGCATTTACGAAGTTCGCATGGTTTTACCCAGTGAAATCAAAGTCGGCCAAGGAAGTAATAGAGAAATTGGAACTACAGCAAACAACTTTCGGGAACCCAGCTAGAATTATAACCGATAAAGGAAAAGCTTTTACTGAAAGCGAGTTCAAGGAATATTGTACAAAGGAAAGAATTGAACCTCTAGAGATAACAACTGGGATGCCAAGAGGAAATGAACAGGTGAAAAGAATACACAGAGTGATGATATCCGTTTTGTCAAAATTATCTAGTGATGATGAATCCAAGTGGTATAAGTATGTACCAAAATTAGAAAGAATTATCAATAGCACAGTAACACGAAGCACCAAGTATAATCCTTTTGAATTAATGACAGGAGTTAAAATGAAGGACAGTGACATGCAGAACATCAAGAAAATTTTGGAAGAAGAATTTACAGAATGTATGATGGAAGAACGCGAAGACATGAGAGAAGAAGCAAAGAAAAATATACTCAAAATACAAGAAGAAAACAAGGTACAGTTTGATAAGAAAAGAAAACAGCCACGAAAATACAAAATAGGAGATATCGTCGCCATAAAGAGGACGCAATTTGGCAATACTATCAAACTTAAAGAAAAATATTTGGGGCCATATGAGATAACTGCAGTCAAGAATCATGATCTGTATGAAGTAAAGAAAGTAAGAGATCATGAAGGTCCAGGGAAGACTTCAACCGGGGCCGAATACATGAAGCCGTGGTCTATGGGTTAAACTCCTGGACGAGTCGGATAGATTAAATATACGTGTATGTGTATTGAACCTATAATCGAAATTTTATGTGAAAGATAAATGTATAAAAGTCTCAAGAGTGTAGCTCTTTAAACATAAAAAAAATAATAAGCCAAGACGATGATGTCGGGACGCCATCATGTCAGGATGACCGATTTGTAGGATTTGAATTTAAACATACTTTATTTACTTTATGACCTGTATGATCAGCAAATTAACTGACGCTTTGATATTTTTATTATACATTATTTGAAAGCGCGAGTTATAAAAATTCGCGATCACGAGATCAAGGTTTGGACACATTCAAAAATTAGAAAAGAGTGAGTCTAAAAAATAATGTTGTGCATGAAGCAGCGGCTTATGAGATGCCAAGGAAGGTATTGTTAAGCCTAATCAAATTATTCGTAAGAAATATGTTGTAAACTTTAAGTAAGAAAGGTGCTGTATTTAGAAAAGTATCAACGAAGTGATGTAAAGTTACCCTTATAGAATTGTATTAAAGTGTACGTGTTGTGATTCCAACGTCTACTTATTCAAATCATCTATATATTAACATTTTACAAACAATAACTTCTACATATATATATGATTTTTGTCATGCGATAACTCTCGTATTTATAAACCGAATTGGATGAAATTAATTGTATGCATAGTACATACCAATGTCTCGATCGAGTTCGTTGGTCAGCTTCATCCGCCATCTTGTTTCAAAATGGCGGCCAGTTAAAAATTTAAAAAAAATTTAAATTGAAAAAGCGGTGTAAATAAATTAAAAACAGAAAAATATTTCTTTAGAGTTTGACTTTAATACAAGGATTCCGAAGCATATTTTGTTTCGTCTTTATCTTAAAAAATGGCTGAGATATAGCAGTTTGAATTTCAAGGGTGGCGGACATTTTCAAACAATCTGATTTTTGTAATGCTGTATCTCTCGTATTTATAAACCGATTTGAAGAGGATGAAGTATGTGCATAATACTTATGAATATCTCGTCCAAGTTCGTTGGCAAGCTTCATCCGTCATCTTGTTTAAAAATGGCGGCCATTTGCACCATGCACTGCCGCGCAATGCTTTAATATTATTAATATCCGTTAGCTTCAAATTATCGTCAAGCTTGACGACACATCGAAATATCGTCAAATTTGTATTGAACGCCGAAATATCGAAAATTAATTAGCCATAAATTATGCCAACTTGGCTATAGCTTACTAATTTGGCGCATTTCACATTTAAATTCAGTATTCACGAATATACTCTTTTCGGGTTCGTCGCATTTCAGCATCTTAAAATTTCAGTAAAATTAGCTTCAAGTAAAACTTGCAAAATTTTAAAACAAAGAAATATGAAAGCTATCACCTCCTCTTGGCACTGACCGAAAGGACTTTTTATTTTGTAATCTACATATTTCCGTTTTCTAGTTACATCTTGACAAAAAATGCTTATCTCATTCACTTCAGAATGTTCACTTGCATTTCAGTTGTAACACATTCACTTACGACGAATTAAAAAAAAAAAAAAATTAGTAATCTTCAGTAATTTGGACCGCTGCCAAATTGTTAAATTTGCGCATCAAACAACGCTCAGTAAATTATGAAATTGCCTACAAACCCGATTACGAAACTTTTCCAATAGAAACATAAATTTGTTTGAATACAAACATATATACATAAGAATACATACATATAAGAAATACATACATGGAATTATATTTTTCTCCATTTCTTTGAGTTTCACTCGTAGCCATTCGGCTAATGTCCAAAATCATATTTTCCGCATTCGATTTCTTTTCGTTTCTCTTAATTTAAAATTTAAAATGAATTATGTCGATTTGGAAGCTTACGGGGAATGAAAAGCTCGCCAAAAAAAAAAAAAATAAATAAATAAAATAAAAAAATAAATAGTGGTCGTTACGTAAGTAGAAAGTAAAACTTCTGAAAGGGGAGGGGGGTCAATCTATATCTCAGGTCACCAATATATCAACATCGACTTCAACATTCGCCTCCATAATGATCCGTATAAGGTTAAAATGCAGACTTTACAGCAATGGAGCTAATATTTTAATTAATAACGGGATGAATCTCGTCGAATTGCGACGAAGGAAATTGTTTAAAATAATCTATATCTCTGGTCACCAATGTATCAACATCGACTTCAACATTCGCCTCCATAATGATCCGTATGAGGTTAAAATGCAGAATTTACAGCAATGGAGCTAATGTTTTAATTAATAACGGGATGAATCTCGTCGAATTTCGACGAAGGAAATTGTTTAAAACAATCTATATTTCTGGTCACCAATGTATCAACATCGACTTCAACATTCGCCTCCATAATGATCCGTATGAGGTTAAAATGCAGAATTTAGAGCAATGGAGCTAATGTTTTAATTAATAACGGGATGAATCTCGTCGAAATTCGACGAAGGAAATTGTTTAAAAACAAACTCATACATAAGTTAGTACTTGGTTTCTTAAAACAAATGTTATTTTTAACTTAAAGTTACCAAAGTACTAATTCCACATACTTCGACTGCTTAAAGTATTAAAAAAAATAAACTGTATTATTATACCTAATCAAGATCAGTAATTTTGATGGAATTTCCCATTGGGGCTGTTATGTTTAAAATTGCCGATTGAAAATCAGAAAAAAATATTTCACCTTAAGTCAGTCATGAAATTACTTTTCGTGTAAAATCTAAACTTAACGTTATATTCGCCGTCTCAAAATTTGCGTACGTATCTCTCATATTTACATTCATCATTTCAAAAGTGGCCAATGGGCAATATGTGATTAATACATATATTTCCAAACTTGAAATCAAGTTTTTCAACTACGACTTTGCATGTGAACATTCGCACTCTTGACTTGTGATTCTAATCTCCGTATCGGTGAGTAAAATTCTAGAAATTTATATCTTTTTGTGCCGTTCGTAGTACTATATTTACTTTTATCAGAGAAAATTATCGTTTTCATTTGAATATGATGTCATTTTGCCTCATTGAAACATCTCACCAAGCTTCTCAAACTCATTGAATGAAATAAAATTGAATTATAACGGCTTTTTGTGGAAAACATGAGTATATTTTTTAGCGTGACGTCATTTTCTGTTCAGTTTTTCAGAAAGTTTATTTATATTTTTATGAGAATATGGCATCAATAAAGGTAAGCAAACCTTGTTATTTTTCCTTTCTTTACAACAATGGAAGTAATCCAATGGCTACCATTTTGAAACAAATTCATAGAATTATTTTAAATTTTAAATTTATGTATAAAAATGGGAATGTTAAAAAAAAAAACGACTGTGGGAAAATCTACAAAGAAACAGCTTTCATAAAAAAAGGAATCATTAAAATTGGTTCAGGTAAAAGCCCAAGGCAGATGATTAAATAAAGAAAGCCTTATCTTTCAAATATATAGTATTAAACAACTCGTAATGTTATCTTTATGGGAAAATTTTGAGCAGACATTTCCTGCCGTTAGGGTTGACGAATAGTTTTCATTTTGAATACGCGCCGAGATTTTGGCACTTCTGATCTCCAGCTCATTTTTTGTGTCTATGCGACAAATATTTTGGACGCTATCGTGTTAACAAAAATGTAATTTTTGCAGGGAAGCCGGGGCTCCGACAAGAATACGCGCCAAGATTTTAGCACTTCTGATCTCCAGCTCATTTTTTGTGTCTAAGCGAAAAATATTTTGGACGCTATCGTGTTGACAAAATTGTAATTTTTGCAGTGAAGCCGGATCTGTGCTCCGGCAATTATCCACTTTTGTCTAGGAAAAATAATTTTCATTTGTTTCCATTTCAAAAGATACGTGTAGATCAATATTTGCGAGCCCGGATATGCCGTAATCAGTTTCAGTAATCAGAAAATTCTACGAGTGATTTTTATCAAGGAATTGTTAAGGAGAAATAGACCTTCCTAGGACCATTTATATTATGTGTTATATTACTAAGCGTTGGCGATATAGGCGTGTAAACAACTAATAAAACACGTTTGTGTTTGGAAAACCTGTAATCCGAAGATCTTGTAACTGATCAGAATGTTAAGAGGTAATACAAACATGGCATATGTCGTATCTCAGCTGAAACGCACTTACATGAGTCCGCTACTCATAGGACATCGAGAATGTGTATTAGTAAAGAGGTGTTACACAGTCTGTCGAACACTAAAGAAGCTTACAACACACTTTATACTCTAGGTGTGTATTATAATTTATTATAATATTCACTTAACTCTTTAGCAGCAAGCTGCAAATCAACTTTTCGCGCGTCTTTAAACATTTTAAGAACAAATTACAAAACTCAAACAATTAACTCTCATAAAACAAATAAAATAATAAAATATATAACACAATTATAAACTATATTATGGAGTCAACGACCAGAAAACCTTTGTGCAGCTCCTTCATTTTAATCCCTTTCATATGGCACGTTCCAGTTTTGTAAAACGCTTCTCATTCATATTTAGTTTCATAGTATTGCGTAATAATTTCAACGGCTCTGCTAGACCAGATGTCGAACGCTGGAGAAGCTCACAACACGCTTTATGCTCTAGGACTGTATTAACCGTAATTTGTTATTTCATTCATATAAACTTAAAAAAATTACGAAGACACCTCGCCATTTCACAGCAAAAACACAACTCTTCTAACTTTACACTATCGAACTCAATACCACTTTTTCACAGATGGCGCTCTACAACAGCGCTTGCCATTATGTATGGAACATTCCGCCTGACGTTCCAATGGTTATATTCAACCATTAAATTATACCGTCATTTCAATGTAAATACAAAATAAGCACAATATTAATAATGTTAAATCACACAGAAGATTATATATATACATATATATACAAGATTACACATTAAGCGACAAAATACAAATCTTACAAATTGATAGTTTCTAAACTCCAGATTGGTTTTTATTTTAACCACTCTGACCCGTTTATCTTCACCAAAATAAATCTCTATTATTCTAGCCAATGACCCTTTTTGAGGCGGTAGATTTTCATCTTTAAAAACCACTAAATCATTGACGTTTACATTATGTTTCTCTGCCATCCGCTTGGACATATGTTGCAAATTATTAAGATACTGAATGTATCTTTTCTTCCAAAAAATTTGAATTATTTTGGTCAGTTTTTTCCCAGTTAGACAACCAATTGTCTTTAACCTCAATTATAGCATTTAAGGGCCTGCCAATTAGTAAATTGGCAGGGGTTAACGTATCATATACATCAGTATCTGACGACAGAGATACCAGCGGTCTGGAATTTAGAATACCCTCTATTTGGGCAATGACTGTTAGGAATTCTTCATATGTCAACATGGAATTGCCTAAAGCTCATCTAAAATGATATTTGAATGCTTTCCCGCCACTCTCCTAGAGGCCACCAAAATTATGTGCTCTTGTCGTAAGAAATTTCCACTCAATTCCTTCAGCTGACATATAATTTTCAAGCCCCTCATCAGGTTTTAAAACTAAGTTATGAATCTTAGAAAGTTCTTTATTTGCAGCTATAAAATTTGTGGCGTTGTCCGAATATAGTTTCGAACACAAACCCCTGCGAGCCACAAATCTATATAAACATGCCTCAAAGGCCCCCGATGTCAAATCAGCCACAATTCCGAGATGAACGGCTTTTGCGACTAAGTATACAAAAATGCTTAAATATATTTTGTGGTAAAGTCTCCTCCTTTGATTCTTATACGTAATAAGGAATGGGCCTCAAAAATCAGCTCCTGAACAATTAAATGGGAAGTAAGGTGTTGCCGTCTTTCTTGGTAAATCGCCCATTAATTGCTCAACTCCTATGGGTTTAACTCTAAACCACTTAATGCAATCATACACGACTATCCTACACGTTGCCTTACCCAGAACTGGCGATAACTTTTGTATAACATAATGTAATAAGGCGGGTAGGGCCTAAAAAAATATCTCTCATGATATGCAACTAAAATTAACTTAGTTAACTGATGTCCCTTAGGCAGAATAATTGGGAATTTACTATGGAAGCTTAAATTAGATATTTTGTATTCTACCGTTCACCCTTATTATTCCATCGATGTTTGAAAAAGGGTTTAAGTATTTTATATTACTTTTATCAGGAATATATTTTTCGCGAATTAAGCACTTCATTTCCCCTAGAAACTCACTACATTGAACCTCTTTTACAATAAAAATTTCACTTTTTATAATTTCTTCTGTTTCCAAAGAACCTATCCTCTTTTCAGTTGGATTCTTCAAGTTATGAATAAATCTGAAAAGATAACTAACAACGTGAAATATTTCAGTATAACGGTTAGTAATATCAAATAACTCTTCAATAAAAGAATTAGCAGTTACAATAATAACAGGTAACTTTGTTGTAAATATTTGTGTTCACAAGAAAATTCGTCTTTAATGATCGACTTAGCAGTTTCGCGATTGGGATACACTCTCTCAGTCAGAAACGTAGGACATTCGAACGACAGTTTATTTTTATCCAGTTTCTCAGGATCCATATTCCTCTTGAAATAAGATCTGCGGGATTGTTCTCAGAAGATACTTGGCACCAATGTTGAACTTTTGACAAGCCATGTAATGTCACTGCACGGTTTGCCAGAAACATTTTTAGAAGATACGTCTCTTTTCGTATACAGGAAAGTAAGATCATTGAATCACTCCATAAATAAATCTCAATCGTCTGAATTTGTAAGGCACTTTTCACTTTTGTCATCAGATTTGCTAAAAGGACTACTGCAGAAGCTCCAACTTAGGTGTTGGAACACGCTTAAGGGGTGATATTCGGGATTTGCTGCATACCAAGTTCATTTCCGAAGGCTCCATCATCTGACGTTGATTTGCAATAAATGACGCATCCATAGGCAGAATCGGAATCATCTGCAAATCCGTGAAGATCAATTTGCACACATTTGTCGATTAATATGCACCTTTTAACACTCACAGTGTTTATTGCTGACAGTGACTGGATGGAGCGGTGCCGGTGTTGCGCTTCCATTTCAGGAACTGGACCGCTCCAACGTAATTCAAGCACCACAGTTTTTGGACAACGATTAAGCTTTCGCTATCAGAGAACATAAGAGTCTAAGGGGATAAAAGATACGTGCGATTGTTGAAAGCTCTGTTCTTTTCGTAGGCGGAACCGCGCTTTCCATCATGATTTGGAAAGTAAGGCTGTCAATGGTAGGTTTCCCCGTAACACCTAGTGCTTTTGCATATTCTTGAAAATTGTAATCACTGTCAGGCTCTGTTTTTAAATTTACGTTATTGCTATAACAATTGTGCAAAGACATTACTGCATTCTTGAGAGCCTCCACTAACTCTGATTGCAGCTCTTTCGCTTCGATTAGAGTGGCGGCGCCGCTTAAGACATCGTCTATGTAAAAATATCTTTCTTAAACTGGGGACGCTAAAGGATAGTTCTCATGCTCGTCTCTTGATAATAAGACTCTTGTCGCTAGATAAGGTGCACTTACTGTACCATAGATTACAGTTTTGAGCTCTTAAGTCTTAATTGGTTCGTTTCGTTCACCCCCCTCCCGCCAAAGAATTCTTAGAAGTTTAGTTTGGCTCGGATCAGTTAAAAACATCCTATAAATTTGTCTAATGTCAGCTACGAACGCATAAATATGTTTACAAAATCTCGTCAATATTTTAAAAAGGTCTTCCTGAATAACCCCATCGTTATATTGTAAACAGTTAAGAGAGTTCCCTACGGTTGCTTGTGAAGATGCATTAAAACTACACCAAGTTTTGCTGTACTTTTATCAGGGCGTTATACCCCTAAATGCGGTAAATAATATGTTCTTACTTCTTCCTCGCACTCCGAAATCTCTGTCATGTGACCCAATTTTTCGTATTCGCGTAAAAATTGTCTATATAATGCTAAATACACAGGCTCTATTAAAAAGGGATTCCACGGCGAATTTAATCTTTTAAGGGCAATATCTCCGGATTTCCCAAAACACATCGGATCCTCTTTTAATGGAATTTTAACAATATAACTCCCCATACTATCTCTTTTTACGTTTTTCTCAAAGTGCTCTTCGCAAATTATTGCTTCTTTATTTTTGGGTACCTTAATCTGAACATCTTCTATTTCCCTAAATTTCTCCATAGTTTCGTTTAAAAGAGTACTATCCTGAATAAAACCACAATGTACACTTCCCTGACTTGAAACGGGAACACTTCCACTTGCTACGTATACAAAAACCGTATTTTGAAAAATCAAATTACTATTAACCTCGCAAATTTGACCTGATCGTAACAACTAGTAAAAGATTATAGAGCTTAAAAGCAAATCTATACGACCTGACTTATTAAAGTTTTTATCCGCTAAGTTTACATATTTTAATTCTGGCAGTTTTCACGGCATGAAATCCGTAATTTTAGATACAATTAAAAAATTTAATTATTTTTCAAAATTGTCCTCAAAATTAGAAATCGTCGCCGTAACAACAGATTCTTTTTGTGTGAATGTATCTCCGATACCGCAAACTGTCAAATTGGTTTTCTCTTTTTTTTTGTTTTTTCTTCAGGCAAGTCGCACAATCTGAAGTCATATAATTATCCATGGTCCCTTGATCTAACATCGCTCGTATTCCGTAATAATTTCCTGTATCGCCTCTCAATAAATATTTTACAGTGATAATTTTTTTTTTATGATTTATTACTCGCGTAGAAAGTACGGATCTATTAGACAGAATAGATGGATTTACTCTTGAAGCAAGAGGGGAAGTAAATTTCTCGCCACCTGCTTCGTTCGCATTGGCGTTGCTCAATGTTAAAAAATTTCTCGGAAAATGTAATGAAAAAAAAATGTATCTTGATTTTACCCTGTCTTTCACGCAAGGAACATGAAAAATTTTATTTAAAATATTTAACCAAATGTTTCCCTAAACAATTAAAACAACAATAATTACCTCTATCCTTCCAGAAACAAGCAACGCCATATAATTTATGCATTTATATAAGGGGTGGCTTTCGGAACAAAAGATACATTTAATACTCTTGCAATCAGACATATTTCTCGGGGATGTTTGATTATTGTTCTTGGTTAATGATCTACCTCGAGACACAAAATACAGGTCTTCTTCCCCTGCTAATATCACTGGATCGAACCATGAATCTGATTGCCTAACACTAATATGTACAGCTGTTTCTTTATCTAAATTCTGAAACAATTTGTCTGATACAATTAATTGATTCATCTTCTCAAAATTAGAGACTTCTCGCAATTTTAAATAGTAATCAAAGGTAGTTGTCAAACGTCTCGCACACTGCACATGAGTTTCATTGTATTGCCTAATAGTTTTTCTGACTTGCTAAACATTGGGGGAGTTGTTTCAAATTCTCTAAGTACAATATTCTTTACTTTATCATAATCCCTCAGCTCATTATTGCTTATGTAAGAAATTACATTTGAAGATTTCTCACCTAATAAACTCAAAAGAATCTCTGCTTTAAATTTATAGGGTACATTTTTCGTTATAAATTATCTTTCCAGAGAAGCAAAAAAAAAAAAAAAAAAAAAAAAAAAAAAAAAAAAAAAACACCCCACCTTTCTTAGCGACTCGGAATTCTAATCGCTAAAGTTTTTATACTTTTTATTAGAGAATCTAGAGAACGAATTTTATTTTCTAAATCGCCATCGGTAGTTTTCCCATTTTTGCAGTATTTTTTTATAATATTAATTAAATCTAGTTTCCAACTTTATAGGTTATCACTTCACCTAACTCTTTAGGAGAAAGCTGCAAATCAACTTTTCGCGCGTCTTTAAACATTTTAAGAACAAATTACAAAACTCAAACAATTAACTATCTTAACTCAAAATAAAATAATAAAATATGCAACACAATTATAAACTATTATGGGAGTAAATGACCAGAAAACCTCGTGCACCTCCTTCATTTTAATCCCTTTCATATGACACGTTCCTGTTTTTTAAAACGCTTCTCATTCTTATTTATTTACATAGTACTGCATAATAATTTCAACGGCTTTGCTGGACCAGATGTCGAACACTGGAGAATCTCACAACAAGCTTTATGCTCTAGGACTGTATTACTCATAATTTTTTGTTTCATTCACATAAACGCAACAAATTTGCGAAGACACCTCGCCATTTCGCAACAAAAACATAACTCTTCAAACTTTACACTCTCGAACTCAATACCACTTTTTCAAAGATGGCGCTCTACAATAGCGCTTGCCATTATGTACGGAACATTGTCAAAGGTGGCGATACATTTAGATTTATTTCGGATGCTTTGAATGACGTATTCAATTACATACATTTGCTACGTGAATGTTCCGGAAGTACTAGATGACATAATATCATGAATTATATTTTTCCAATACTTAGTCAAAATCAGCTAGCAGTCACACGAAAAAGACAAGACTTTAAATAAAGAAAGAGTATAAGCGTCAGTTATGTTCAGCCAAGAATCTGGCTTCTATTTCATAAATGACATATTGTTGCCTATTAAGTGTCTTGGGGCAAGAGGGGACAGGTTGCCTTCAGTAGTACCAAAGTGCATTTTTGATCAAGAGAATGCCCGAATGCACACGAAAATCAGCAGCAATATCGTGCAGCTTATAAACATTTTCCAAAGGAAAAAACTAAGTATTTTAATATGCACTGTATTTATTATTGGATTGTGTTTTAACAGAGACATGCTGTCGTCGATTAGCGCCTTTTGGAGAGGTGAGAGGTCAGGTAATCTTACTGCGACTATTACATGCCATGGTAGTCGATAATGGGCAGTATTTTTAAGGCGAATAGAACTGCAGAATACAAATCATACTTTAATTGAATTTTCACATCATCATTCAGTAAATTTATATAGCGTAAGGGAAAATCATCGTATGACATTTATTGAGATCTTTTTAAACATGTAAGTTTTTACTATGAGATTTCGTTATTTTGACAGTGTTTTAAACATCAGCATTTTCAAACTTTTCATACTTTGCTATCGATAACTATGTCTCTTTTGTAATTTTGACTGTAACCTTCATGGGAAACGCCAGTCGAATAGCTCAACATTTTATTTTGTAACGTACGGTTATTTTAAGATTGCAAAATACTTGCAATATTTTTGCAACTAAAATAATTTTTTGTCGGATAATGAACATTTTCTTTCTGAAAAAATATTTTTATCTTGTAGTCCGGCTTTATATTTTGTAGATGCAATATACAATCAAAAGTTTTAAAGCAAAATGTTATATTTAATCGACAACGAGTTTAGAAAATTCTTTAGTGGAAAAATTCTTATACGTTTACAAATAAATAAATATTTATATTTTATATTTCCACCCAATTAATTTAAATACATGACATTTATGTGCTGCGAACTATTTAAATTCAAACGATTAAGTGAATGATTAAGAATGTGAAATAACACTTTATTTACAAACAATATTTATTACATGTCTACTTCTGTTTACCTTTCAACATTGGTTCCATATATCGAGCTGTTTGGGAGTGATATTGGAAGACACGATCTTAGATGCTTTTTACTATTTATTATTCATTTTTTCTTCCATCACTTTTATATTTAAAGTTAAAAAAGCGGATAGGCAAAGTTAGCAGCAATAGGAGACCCGACATTCAACTATCAATTTCATGATGATTCAACAAAATTTTTCACCGATTGTTGTGTAATATTTCCCAGATATGTTATTAATTCTGACTGCAATTTAAAATAAACTAACATCTTCCGGTTATTCCTAATTGCATGCAAAACAAATAAATAAAATAAATAAGAATTACTGTTTGTTGCTAAATTCAGCAGAGAAAGAATTCTAGGTAAGTTCTGTATTTCCCAGAACATTTTTCCACATATCAACGGATAGAACAATGTGTTGAACAGGAGGTTGGTGGCATTTCAGTTAATTAATAAATCTAGATTATTATTTTTTGAAATGGGCGGAGTCATGCTAGTTTAGTGTATTTACTCTTAAATTTTCATTGGAATAGGAAGACAAATTTAAACATTTATTTTCGACAAGTTTAAATTATTTTTACAAATTTATCAAAATATGTGTTATAGCTTCTAAAACCGCATGTTATATAGTATCTTTAAACATTTTTTACATATCACCTATTGGACATCATTTGTCAGATTTTCATTAGACGCAACATGAAATTTGTTTATTTAGCTAACCATTCAATGATTGTTTTTGTCACTTATAATAAATGTATAATATAAACATTGGTGCCATAAGTGTGGAATATATAAAGAATAAGCGATATTAGGTAAAATTACCAAAGTGATATAAGAAACTTTACTTCACTAGTAAATTGCTTGCGCGTGTAAAAGATCAAATATGAAAATAGAATATTTTAAGTCTACAAATTAATGGATATACAATAAGTTAAAAGTAAAACGATTCGACAGGAATTTATTTTTTCTCCTAAAAATGTATCTTCCAAATTCCCCAGCCAAAAGTTATCCATTACAACTAGAGGGAAAACTCAGAGGGCTAAGAATACTGTATTAGGTATAAAGTGAATAAGATATTGAAAAGAAATCTTTTAATAATAAATTTATCACAAATCAATAATCGTCCTCAATGAGAGGAGTGGTTTTCTCTTAGGATTTCGTTTTAATATTATTTTATCACATAGGAATTTTGTTTTTGCATGATTAAGAATTTATCTGCTTGTTTTAATTTTAAAAGAAGCTCAAAATATCATGAAAATTAATTAAAAATATCCATTATAACTCATAAATATCCTTTCATCTGTCCTTAATTTTTATCACTTCTCCAAACGTTTCTACAAGAAATCGAAAATATTTATTATATAGAGGTTTGATTTTCTTTTAATATCTTGTTTCCAAGATCCTTTTCTTAAAATCATATGGTGATTTGGTTTTTGCACGATTAATGAAATTTAACAAACTACAATAAATAAATTAATTTATCGTACTTTTTTTTCAAATCTCATTTAACTTCACAAGAAATGATCAATTTTGGAGGAAAAGAAACTGTAACGGTAAACACTAGTTACGATAATATTCACTTTAGTTACTTTTCGACATTTTTACCTTCAAAATTTATTTTATATCATCTACACGAAACTTTTAAAATTATTTCTCGGAATAAAATTTTTAATCTTACTTTATTCATTATAAAGCGCAACAGTATTGCAAAAATAAGCGTTATAATGTACTATTTTTTTAAAAATAGATACCATACATGAAAAGCATATTTTTTCTCTTAAATTTCCTTTAATGATTACAATTTTAAATTGAATTTTTATTAGAGATATAATGCGTATAAAAACAGTTATTATTTCTAAGCAACGGTTTCTATCAATACTATGTTAAACGGAATAACTGTAAAATTATTTTAATAAACTATAATTAATAAATACAAATTACATTCGTTGAAAAAAAGAATAATATTATGTAGCGAAATAAGTTTTAATTGTCTATTAGGGTGGAACTTAAGTATAGGGTAAAAAAAAAAAAAAACTTTTTTATTTTAATGTGTAATAGTGAAAACTGTTTTCCTTTTTGGATGTCTAAACTTTTGGCTGAAAAGGTTTTTTTTTAAATTAAGTTGTTTTCCGGTTCCTGAAGGAGGTCAATGTTTTGAAATTTTAGTATAAAGTAACTGAAAGTAAACAACGTAGCTGTTAGCTCATATCTACTTTTATTTAGCAAATACTATCCAGAAGTCACCACGAGGAGGTGGTTAAATATCGACTTCCACCCTCATTACCTTCCTTTGTTATGAATTAATTAAATTGGATATTCAACCTACTGTCTTTTTAGGCAAAATTTGTCATTACATTGTGGGAATTCAACTTTCCCAAGATTAAGCCGTCTTTTGCTTAATATTTAAAGACGGTTGACGCAGCTCGCAGGACAATTTTCACACACGTTTCCACTGTTTGATTATGACAAGGAAAATCTAAAATTCAGGTGTATCCCCTGTTTGTACTTTTTTTAAGTTCTTCATCCGATCAAACCGTCAGGATAGGATCAATGTTTTATAGTCTATAATTACAATATGTTCGCATTTTTTCAAGTCGCTTTCCTACTGGTCCAGAAAATCCTTTTGTACCCGTAGTTTTTCAGCAAGATGTTGAAATAAGTATCTAAGAAAAAAGTTCATTTGCCTGTAATAATCAAATTATCCATTATAAAGTTTTTAGGGTATTGCTTCCGATGCTTTGACAACAGATTTGCATCCTGCATTAAAGGCGTTTCTGTTTCACCTAATAACTCTCAAACTTGAAATGTCTGTATTATTATTTTGAAAATACACCAAAATTGCAGTGGCTATATTAATATAAGAAGAAGATGTCAATGAAATATGACCAATATATTTTTATCCTGGTTTTTGAACTGAAACCAGATGTTCGTCTTTAATGATTCTTTATACTTTTCCCCCTCTGCTTCAGTTATCATAGCGTTATCCTTTCTGCCATAAAAATACTAACCTTCTAAAATTAACTCATTTCGTCTTTCCTGTTCTTTCAAATTCTTCCTTTTTTTTCTCCCCTTCTTTCAGTTACCTTTTTTTTGTTATTATCAGAAATACCCATACCTTCTAAGGTGCCATTTGCAATAATATTCGCAGTTCTGTCTAATACTCCGGTTCTTTCACCGTGTTGATTGTCAAATTCAGATTTAGAAAAACAACCGATTGAACTATTTCCTTCCGAACTGTTTTTTACACTTGACGATCATTCAATCAAAACATCATTTTTTTGTTTTAAAATAACTTTTTTCCTTGATATTTCGATTTCCAGTCTTGCTACACATTTTTTGTAGTTTTTATATCTATCGATCCTATTGTCATCACCCCATCTCTCTTTGGTCTTTGAGAAAGTGACGTTCTTGTTCTGATATACGATAATATTTAGTGCTTTTGCACAAAGAAATGTTTTTTACAGGATTACCTAACATTTTGCAATTTTATATTGGATGTGGGATTATTCTTTCTAATCTTAATATTTTTCTTCAAATTTTGACATTTCTCGCACTAGTCTATAATCATTTTTTATGACTTGTGTATCAGAAACCGTTGGAATTGAAGGTCTCAGCAATACACTTTTAATTGTATCATCAACAGCTTTAGATATTTTAGAAATAGTGTGTACCAGATTCCAGCTGTCAGATTTTAAGTTAAATTGAACCCAAAAATAATGTTTCATAACTTCTTCATATGTTCGTCAAGGATGACAGTCTAATGTTAATTGTATTGGTTCACGAAATACAAGACACTTCAACAATTATCTAGATTTAGGTACGTTAACAGACTTTGTCACTTTTGACACCGAATGTTTATCGAAAAATATTTAAAGAAACTGTTAACACCCGTTAAATCGGAATAACTTGTTATGTGTCGCAGCCAAATAAATCAGAGACAATGAAAGCCGACACCCACGACGCTGGCTTCTACAAAAGTCAAATAAAGTGGGGCTAACTTTTCTAAGGCACTCAAACCAAATTAATCTCTTTATTGCAGGACATTAACACTTAATTAATTTAATTTTGCAAAATATAAATTTAACAATAAGCTTAAAAAACTTTTTATGCAATTATTGGCTTTTTTTCGTTTTTTATGGAAAATCAGGCGCTTTGAGGAACCGGAAAATATCATTTTAAAATTAAAAGAAAAATATTTTCTTTTTATGGAGTTAAAAAGGAAAAAAATAATCACTATTAGAATATAAAATTCGAAACTTCGATTTTTAGTTCCACCCTATTGTCTATATATCAATAATCCAAGCTAGATTGTTATTGCTTATAGTTAAAAACATCACATTTTTCTTTGAAACACCATACACTCTTTCTATATATATCTTGCTAATACTTTCTTAGGAAAAGTAACATTGATTTATTTTTTTAAAGTTTTCAATCATACCTTAACATCTTGACCATTGCATTTTCCTCATCAAACCTCATTTTCTATGAGGTTAAGGCAATGCTTTTAAAACAAATTTATATATATATATATATATATATAATAATTCAAATTCATAAAACCTTCATACTCGCAGACATTAACTAAGTACTTTTTTAAAGAAATACAAATCTAAATTGCAATATATTACGACTTAATTGACATTTAATTATATTCTAATTGATTCGTGCTTTTCGAAAGATAATTATGGATTTCACGTAACTTATATCTATTATGATTCGAATTAAAGGTACTTTTTCAAAGCTGATCTGCATCTAACTTTTCATCAATTAATTAGAAGTGATTTAGGTGAATCATGTTATTCAAATGACGCTTAATGATAGAAAATACTTTCTATTCAAAATTTAATTGTCTCAAAGTGAAAAATGATTTTGATCTTGAAACGCGAAGTTGATAATTAATTTACTCAGTGCATTTTGCGAGAGTTAAAATATATTTGAATAGAATGGCGTTTAGAATTTAACGACATCATTTGATGAGAAAAGATTCATACATATTTAGCAAAACAGTAAACATTATTAGACCCAAATTTCAAATGGAAATAAAAATAGAGAAATGTATATGAAAGAACTGTTTAAATATTTGTAAGTATGTATTTTACGTTATCTTTCATTAATTTATTTTATTCTTACGTATTTTATTTTTTTAATAATCATAATTATATAATCTACGGAATATTAATTTCGGGTATTTCAGTAAATTTACTGCAAATAGTCGAAATATTTAATAAATATAACAATTAAAAAAGCTTTGAAGTAATTGTAACAATATTTTATTTGACACTCTATTATCAGAAATGGTAAATACAAATAATGTAATAATGCATTAACTCTCTTGTAGAAATTCTATGTAAATTGTAAGCATAATATAAATTAAAAAAATCATGTGCAATTTCTATATAATTTTTCAATTTATAAGATTTAGAATACTTTTTTGTACAATATTGTTGCATTATATAATCAATAAAAACAAGATTAACAATTATATTCGAAACATTTAAAAACGTTAATTTAAGTGCTATAAATCAAAATTTGAAGAAAAAAACTTTGAAAAGTAAATAAAATAAATAATAGCATAACTATTATTTTCACTATGATTACTTTTTTTCAAAAACCTACACATTTTCTATGAAATGGAGCGAGATTTGAAACTTTTAAGACTTTTTAATGTGTACGATAAGTTAGTTTATATGTTATTCATCGTTCAATTTTATTTTTTCCGATTTGAATATTTAATAATGTAGATAAATACAGTGTTATATTATTTTTAATGGCATTTGGAACCATGTCAATTTTTAATAAAGGGCTTTTATTCTATCGATATTAATATATTCGCAGTATTCGTCATATTAATAAATATTTTTATTGTATATATAATCAATGCAAAAACCCTTAACGGGTTAAAAGTTTGTGACGCAGCACTTTATCTTATGCTGTAAGAATTTTAAATATGGAACTTAAAAATAATGATATCAAATTTTGAGTGACGCTATGCTATTAATTATAATCTCTATATATTATTTATTTCATCTTTTTATTTTTTTATAATCGCATGTGCAAAAATTACGTTCAATTTAAAAAAATGTATAAAAGTTTATTCATTGATGCTTTAACATTTACACCTCTCATAAATTCCAAGTATGAGTTTTAAAAGATATGATATCAAAATTTTAGTGACGCTTTGATGTGGCTTTAAACGATTTGTTTTAAAATTAAATTTAAATTATTTTTGTTTTGGCTAAGATATATTCACACATCTAAATAATAGCTTTAATTTTCCAATATGCTTTAAATATGTCACTTTCACTGAATTTATATAATGCATTTAAATGTATTTATTTGAATAAATTGATTTATCATTTCTCCAATGCTATTAAAATTTTAAAATAAGATTTGCGTAAATAATTTTTTTGCGTCATTGTATCCAAACTAAGGGAAATGTATTCAAATGGATACTATGAGGCAAAAAAATTATTGAATTATTGAAAATTTTAATGAGCATCGTGCAATGAGATTTTTATAAGAACTCTTTGGTAAGATATGGAAGTAATGTACAACATGCATGTTTAGAGGGTATTTCTGTTGGTTTGCTTCAGAGATATAAAAAGCTATGTTAAATTTTACTATATAAAAAAATGACTTTGTTAAGAAAAATAGCAAGAAATATTACTCTTTAAACCTTTATATATATATATATAACAATCATCGCTCACTTATAAAAGTAATTCCATACATTTATATTAAATCCAAAACTACAAATTTCTGCTTCTCCCTTTTCTCATTCCTAGTGCAAAAAAATTAAACATTCTTTAATTTTATATAAAATAATCTTTCACCATCCCTATTTAAAATTCTTTATTAACAATAATAATAAATCATATAAAATAATCCCCTGAGCTCCGAAGATTCCACTTCTGCTTTTGCACCCACCTCTCCAGCTTACCTAAATAATAAAATCTTTCAAAAATTAGTTTGAAAAAAAAAAAAAATCTGCAACATTTGTTGCTCACTAACATAAATAAATAAATAAGCTCTAACTTCCCTAATGTACAGTCATGGAAAAAAAAAAAGTAAACACCCCCTACTGACTCCTCAACAAATTTCCGTAGAAGAAAGTTACTGGTACCGAACGATTGGAAATAAAATCTACTTTTAAATGATGTATATAAAATTTGCTTAAGGGGTTATCTACATATTAAAACGAACCATAACTTTGTTTCTTTCAATAGCAGTACACAATTTTTACAGCATAAATGAATTCTACACAATTTAATTAGCCTAAAAACAAATTTTTATGCAATTCGTACTATAAGTTCCCGAGAAATTAATTATTTTAAAACAAGCTTATTTTAAGGGCTGTATCCAAATTGAAGTTCGGTACTCGATTGTTAACCGAGAGAGCCCCCTTCTTGATCAAGGCACCTTAAGCGTCACTCAAGCAGTCAATGAAGTTTGCTAGATTACAGGACAGCCTAAGACATTTCAAAATATCTAGTCACTTCTATCATAGACGGCCCCTTAAACCATAATTTTGCCGTTTTTTAAGCATAATTTTAAAACTATTTGGAAGAAAAATGTGAAATTTTGGATTTTAATAAAGCAGGACTTAATAAATCTAAATCCATCAAAAAAATTTTAGGTTACAATTCATAATTTTTTCGAATATTAATTTCATAATTCATATCATAAAATTATAAAAATTGCAAATTCAACGTATTTATGTTTAGGTATGTTAGTATTACTGCTACACAAAAAATTAGCACATTAGGAGCATAATTTCAGAAGATATGAATAAAAATATGAAAATATAATTTAACATTAGAAGCACTAAATTTTGAATGTTTATAATTCAGAAACTTAGTATTCAAATTACTTGAAATTTGGTGCCTAGGCATAGTTTGAACCGAAGATTTGAAATATCTCGTTAAAATTGGGTATTGCCATTGAAAAAAATGAAGTTTGGATTTGTTTTAATATGTAGATGGCCCCCTAAGCAAATTTTATATACATCATTTAAAAATAGACTTTATTTCCAATCGTTCGGTACCAATAACTTTTGTCTACGATAATAATTTGTTAAGGAGTTAGTAGAGGATGTTTACTTTTTTTTCCACGACTGTACATTTCACCTCTTCTCCCTCCCCCTACTCCCCAACATTAAAAAAAATTAAATCTTTATTTTTATACAGAAAATTCTTCTATATAAATTATCCTCCTATTCCTCAAAATTACCACTTTCCCACTCCAGCCTAGAGATTTCAATCTTTAAAGCTTTTTAGAAAATCGGATCTGCAAAGTCTGTTGCTTAATAATAAAATATATAATCATGTACACTTTTAATTATTTTTCACACAATCAATTGATGTCATGATAATAGTTGTTCTGAGTGAATATTGTGTTGGCTGGGCTGTCGTACAGATAGCTCAATTGGAAGAGTACTGGCAATTAAAGCCAAGGGTTATTAAAGTTCACTGTAATTCAAGATGTTTAACCCCTTCGCGACAAGAGCCCTTTGGTTAATTTTTAACCTTTTACTACAGGTTTTTAAAAACAGAAAATTTTCTGTAATTGAATCACAGAAATGCTCACATTAAAGAAGGTAAACTTTACAATTAAAAACAAGTGGTGAGAATAATAAAGGATTCTGAACACCTTAAGTGGCCAAGTATACCGGTCGCTCATTCCCAAGGGCTTAAAGATGCTTTTTTGCTATTATAACCTTCAGGATTTACAATATAAAAAAATCTTAATCACTTCTGAGGTAAATAAAGACAGTGGAAAAAAATCAAGATGGCAATGTTTTGATTGACAAATTCTAAGCTGAGTAATTTGTGCTACAGATTGAAAAAAATATAAAGTTGTAATAATGTCCTCTTACAGATACTAAATCTTTAAGGTTTTTGATGTGTGAACTACATATGAATACAGTAGAAGATCTTTATAATGCACACCTTGGTATGAGAAGTTGTGCGTATTATAGAATTTTGCATTATATAGATCATATTTCATACATCATTAAATTTACTTCGTATACATGCTGTATGTGAATACTGTGTGTAACTTTAAGATTGAAGACAAATAGTTTCTTTTTCACATTTTTATATCACACAGCACACAAATGTTACAAACAATCACAAACACTGAAAAACATGTAGAATGATGAGGTGACTTTTGGGGTAATAACCCGCTGTTAGAACAAGTGACGTTCATAAAACATCTTTTGGGGAATACTCCCGCTATAAGCAACAGAATAATTGGGGATAAGACCCGCTATAGCATAATGTGCCACAATGGCAGCTCAAGAACAACATACTATACTTGGGGATAACACCCGCTCGAATACACAATGTGCCGAAATGGCAGCTAAAGAACAACTATATACTTGGGGATAAGACCCGCTCGAATACACAACGTGCCGCAATGGCAGCTAAGCAACAACTGAACTGGGTCACATGACCGCAAAGCTACGGAGCTCGTTCGGCATGCGCACAAGGTCCGAACATGCCGCCCCGCGTTGCAATGTGCGTAGCACATTCAAAATATTAAAATACACTATAAATACAAGAACTAAATAAAATACCAATACCATAAAATAATATTACAATACAAATACAATAATAATAAGTTGCAATAACAAGGACTATACAATACAATAAAATTAAATTCCTTGTTACAAAATTTAAGCTATTTTCTAAAAATAGTTCTATATTGTTCTTAAGAAAAGTTGAATGTAAAATAACATGTAAATCTTAGGTGCACCTTAAAATACATAAACAATGAGAAATAAGTATATACATTAGATTTCATTAATGGGCAAGACACACAATCTAGATATGGATCTAAGAAAGATATTCGAGGCTGTTTTTACCTTTGCAACCCTAACATTACCGTCCTTTCCTGGTATAACCTCTAAGATTCGTCCTAGCATCCACTTACAGGGAGGTAAATTGTCCTCCTTTATGACTACCATCGCCCCTGGTTTGATGTTTTCCCCCTTTACCTGCCATTTTGAACGATTTTGGAGATGACTCAAGTAATTTAATTGCCAATTTCTCCAAATTAATTGGACGAATTTAGTGATTCTCTGCCACCTAGATAATCTCGATTCTGTGATATCAATCAACTGAGGTTCTGGAATGGCATCGATAGGCCGACCAATTAGGAAATGGCCTGGTGTCAATGCATTAAAATCATTTATATCGGTCGATAACGGAGTTAAGGGACGCGAATTTAGTACCCCTTCGATTTGGGTGGTGACTGTTTGGAATTCTTCCATAGTCAATCTAGCACCTTTTAATGTTCGTTTAAGATAATACTTGAAAGATTTTACACCAGCCTCCCATAAACCACCAAAGTTGGGCGATCTAGGAGGAATGAACTTCCATTCAATAGCTTCTGAAGTAAGGTAATTAGCTAATTTTTCATCCGGTCTACGAACTAACTCATGAAGTTTGTGCAATTCTGATTTAGCACCCCTAAAATTCGTAGCATTGTCTGTCATAATAAAAGCGCATTTTCCTCGCCTTGAAACAAAGCGTTTAAGTGCGGCGATAAACGCATCAGAAGTTAGATCCGTTACTATTTCTAAATGAATAGCCTTTGTTACTAAGCAAACGAAAATCGCGACATAAACCTTATGAAAAATCCCTTTTCTTTGATTTTTATATTTAATCTCAAAAGGGCCGCAAAAATCGGCTCCTGTATGGTTAAACGTAAAATTTGGAGTTACTCTTTCCGATGGGAGGTCACCCATGATTTGTTTAGCAGTAACTGGGTTGTTCCTAAAACAGACAATGCAATCATGCACTACCTTTCGCGCTAAATTTTTTCCACTTACGGGCCAAAACCGCATACGTACGTAATGGATTAAAGTTTGGGGACCAATATGAAAATACTTCCTGTGAAAATGCTCAAATATGAGTTTTGTGAGCTTATGGCCTTTCGGCAAAATGATTTGATGCTTCTTATCAAAGTTTAAATCTGAATTTTCCAACCTACCGCCAACTCTTAAGATATTATCTTGATCCAAAAAGGGGGATAAACATTTAATTTTACTGGAAGGGGGAACCCTTGATTCTCGTTTTAAACCCTTAATCTCTTCCTGAAATTCTGAATTTTGTACTAATCTAATTAGAGAAACTTCTGAATTTTTTATTTCTGGGGTTGTGAGGCTGCCTCTGCGCCGGTCTGCTAACTTGCATTTGCAATTGTGAAAAAACCTATAAACATATGCCAGTATGCGAAGAATACTATAGTATTTACCACTTATGTTGAGAAAAAAATATACTTCTTCAGGATTCCTGAAAAGAGAAAGAGAAATATTAGAATTGAAATCATTACAGTTATTTTTATATTTTGATTTAGTCTCTGGAATGTAATCTGTTTCTGGCACAGAAATAGTTTCTTGCTCAGTCACCAAGTCATCAGCTGCTAGGAATTTTGGTCCCCTAAACCACATTGGATTCGCTACAAGGGAATTAACACTCGCACCTCTGGTCAAGAGATCGGCAGGATTGTCCTTGCTAGAGCAGTGATACCAAGAGTTCGAATCTGAAAGTGCATTAATCTCTATGACACGGTTTGCCACAAACTGCTTCCATCGCTTTGATGATCCTTTGATCCAGAATAAGGTTATTTTGGAATCTGTCCAATAGTACACCTTCGATGTGATTTTTTGATCTAGGATGGGTTTTACTTTATTGGTCAGTCTTGCACTTAGTAAGGCTCCGAGAAGTTCTAGCCGAGGCAGAGTTATCTCCTTTATCGGTGCAACACGACTCTTTGAAGTCACGAGATTGACTTCCACACCACTCTCTCTTTTTATTCTCAGATAAATTGCAGATCCATACGCTATTTTACTAGCATCAGAAAAGGCGTGTATCTCTACAGCTATTACTTGATTCAAGCAACCAAGAATTTTCCTCGGAATTTTTAATTCTGCTAAATTTGGAAGTTCTTCGAGCCACTTTAACCATTTTTCGTGCACATTAGTTGGTAACTGTTCATCCCATGCTGTCTTCTTTAGCCATAGTTCTTGGAACAGGCATTTTATTCTAATGGTGAATGGCGTCAGCATGCCTAACGGATCGAAGATTTTACCAACTGCTTGCAATAGTAGACGTTTTGAGCTTTTTTGCGATGACAAGAATTCTATTAAACTTTTCACTTCGAATGTCAGACAATCTTCTTCTGTTTTCCAGGACATTCCTAATACCTTGCTTAGATTGCTTCCTAGGCTTATTGCAGCATGTTCTGCTTGAATATTTAAACCTTCCTTTTGCCAGCATTGCAGTAACGCTTCATCATTTGTTATCCATTTTCGAAGAATCATTCCTGCTTCAGACATTATTTTGTTAGCATTCAGGGAAACATCAAGAGCTTCTTGCAGCGTATCTTCGCCAGATATAAAATCGTCCACATAAATATATTTATCGAGTAGGTGAACAGTTCTTGGGTGTAGGTTCATAAACCGCTTGATGTGCTCCTTTATTGTAGCAGATAGGAGGAATGGAGAGGCATTGACTCCAAAAATAACACGTTTGAATCTGAAAACCTTGAAAGATTTTAAACCATCATCATACCACAGAAAACGGACAGAATCCCGATCTTTTTCAGCTAGTGAGATTTGAAGGAACGCCTTCTCGATATCAGAAGAAAAGGCAATTTCGTATAATCTGAAGTGGATTAAAATATCAAATAGAAGTGGATTTAAGTTGGTGCCGGCCATAAACAATCATTAAGGGACAAATCATTGTTATCATGAGAGCTGGCATCGAAGACGATTCGGACCTTTGTAATAAGTTTATCTTCTTTACAGACCGCATGATGGGGCAAATAATAAACTGCCCTGTCTAAAACAGGTTCATTTTCTTGCACCTGCTCTATAATTCCTTGCTTTAAATATTCCGTGATTATTTCAGAATATTGTCGAAAAAGCTCTGGGTTTCGATAAAATTTTCTTTTTAGACCTTCCAAACGCTGTTTCGCAACATTAAAATTATCATTTAAATCCTTCCAGTCTCTCTTCCAGGGTAACTGAACTTCATAACGATCGCCTACAAATTTGACAGTTTTATCGAATATTTGTTGTGCTTGATCAGTTTCCGATATTTTCGGATCTCCATGTTTAATGCCTATAGACTCAAGCTCCCAAAATTGTTTTAAATTATCATTTATTTCATCGAAATCTCTAACGAAATTGCACATAGTAATATTGTTTGTTTGCGTGTTCTCCTCTAGCGCCCCAGTTGGGATCCATCCAAAAACAGTGTCTTGCAGAAAAAGTTTATCATTTATCTTAACTGAATTATGCTTTAAAATTCTATAAAATAATTCAGCGCCAACCAATGCGTGAACTTTTCCCGGTTTGAAAAATGTGGGGTCTGCCAATTCCACAATATTCGGTAAATTAATGTCCGATACATTTAATTGCTTTGATGGAATTACATCCGTGATTTTGGGAACAATTAAGAAAATCTATATTCTCCCTGAAAGAGCCATCTTCGTTTGTAATTACACTCGAAATTTTATTTTTTACATTATAAGTATAACCGTTTAATCCTGTAACGGGTACATTAATTATCCTTTTTTTAAATTTCAGCATGTCAGCGCAATCCTTAGTTAAAATATTGACATTGCTAGCATTATCTAAAATGACTCTAAACCTTCGTTTATTTCCGAAATTATCTTCTATAAAAACAAAGCATGTACTCAATAAAATTGATTTTCTTTCTTTACTTATATTATTCAAGGTCTTTAAGGATTCGTCATTATTTACCGAAATGTTTTTCATTTCTCTATTTACTGCACCTGCAAGAGGGGAGGAAATTTGGGGGGAAGCCAATTCATTTTTGGATTTATTTTCTTTTTCTCGATGAAGCCATGAGCTGTGTCGCAATCCACAGGTATTACAATTATATTTTGAAATGCAAGAATTTACGCAATGAGAATTATTCAAACAATTAATACACAGCTTATTTTTCTTCACAAAATCGTATCGTTCAGAAACATTCATTTTTCGAAACTGAGAACATTTGTTCAAATTATGAAAAGCCAATTTACACAGAATACAAGTTTTTCCATTCGATTTATCATTCGAATTTAGCATGAAATTTTTTTGTTTGTTCGAAAGAGGAATGTTTTTCTTTAAGGGTTTTGAAGCAGAGTATCTATTTACGCTTTCTAACGTAGAACTGCGGTTTTCCAAAAATGACATTAATTCATTAAATTGCGGGTATTCTGATTTTTTAATCGAATATTCAAATAATTTTCGAGATTCCTTATCTACCTTTTGCAATATAATATTGATAAGGATAGCATCAGACAGATTGTTTTGTTCATATTGTAATACTTTTAAGGCCCTCAAATTTTTATTTACACAATCAATAAAGGATCTCAATTCTTTAGAAGACTCGTAATGTATTTTTTCATAATTAATTATGGCCGATAAATGAGTGTCAATGAGCAAACGTTGATTTTCGAATCTTTCAGTAAGTGCTGTAAACAATGACTGAAAGGAATCGTCTGGGCTCTCTAGTTGTTTTGCTTCATTTTTTAGCGATGCTCGCAAATAAAACAGCTTCTGAGCGTCATTTAACTGAGCATTATTTATAATTAAATTTGTAAATTGTACTTTAAAGATTGACCACTCTTCATATTTACCATTGAATGTTGGTAGTGGGATTTCAGGTAACTTAACTTTAATATTATTCGAACTTATAGATTCAATACTATCAGCATGCACATTTATTTCAGAAACTTTAAGATTTTTAAGAAATATGTTGAGACTTACCTCAAGTTTCTCGAGACGATCTTCGAGTTCATCTAACTCGTTTTCGATTTCTGGTAAGTCCTTAATCTCAGGGATATCATAATATTTATCCAGTATTTCCGATACTTTTGCTTGAAGCTCGGGTAATTTTCGAATCTTTATTTCGAGCTCGGTACTCGAGTAATTAATTTCGTCTGTATTATCTTTTACGAAATTTTCTAATTTCGTTATAGCACCTTTTAGAGCACCTTTTGTTCTATTTAATTTTTCCATAGCAGCTATTTCGCTGCGAAATCGACGGACCACTACAATGCATGTGAATACTGTGTGTAACTTTAAGATTGAAGACAAATAGTTTCTTTTTCACATTTTTATATCACACAGCACACAAATGTTACAAACAATCACAAACACTGAAAAACATGTAGAATGATGAGGTGACTTTTGGGGTAATAACCCGCTGTTAGAACAAGTGACGTTCATAAAACATCTTTTGGGGAATACTCCCGCTATAAGCAACAGAATAATTGGGGATAAGACCCGCTATAGCATAATGTGCCACAGTGGCAGCTCAAGAACAACATACTATACTTGGGGATAACACCCGCTCGAATACACAATGTGCCGAAATGGCAGCTAAAGAACAACTATAAACTTGGGGATAAGACCCGCTCGAATACACAACGTGCCGCAATGGCAGCTAAGCAACAACTGAACTGGGTCACATGACCGCAAAGCTACGGAGCTCGTTCGGCATGCGCACAAGGTCCGAACACATGCTTTAAATTACATTCCTTGGAACCAGAAAATGTGCAAATTATGAAATTTTACATAATAGGTATAGATCACACATTATTAAATTACCTTAAAGATATTACCTTGAAATATAACATCCAAATATGCCTGTGCAAAATCATTATAGACAGTGGTAACTCATGACTGACAGTTTTGGGAACACTAAATGCATGGCTGGCCAATTTATTCTTTTTCACTATTTTTAATAATGAAATCTTTGCCTTATTTTTAGCAGAATTTTCTTCCATTAAATAAAGCAAAAATTTATTTAAAAAAAAAAGAAAAAAAAACCAACAACAAAAAACTTGCTGCAAGAAAAACCTGTCATGAGCTGCTCTGATTATAACACTCATTTACAAAAAATTTTAATATAATAACAATGTTTTCATTACTCCAAAATAATGTGTTAAAGGCGATAATGTATCATATTTAGTGTTCCAAGAAATAGCAATATTTGTAAAATACATGTGCTTCTTAACTGAAAAAAATTCATTGTTTATATCTGAGAAATACATTACATCTTCTGCATTAAATTTTTTTAGTGGCAGGCTTTTGTGATTGAACAAGGACTGCTTGCAGAGTGCTTTTAAGGATTTTACAATATAAAATTATGGCTCTTGAGCTACTATTAGTCAAATACAGTAATAGAGATAAAAAAAAATCATTAAATAGTTTATTTTAAAAAATTACTTGTATTTTCATCAGATATACTGATTATTACTACCATATGTTATGTGTAACATATTTATTAGAAAAGTTACAACTATTTTCATGAAGTTTTAGATCCCCCCCCCCCCCCTGACATACTGTCAAATTTCGCGAGGTTTTTTTTTCTTGTGATGTTCCTCCCCCGACCGAGAATGGAGCGGGTTTTTTACAATCAACTGATTAATTTTGTTTTTCTTTTATTGCTACTTTTTTATGTTAGTGTGGTGATCTTTCAAATGTTATTGCACAACGAGGCGATAAACGCGCTACTCTGTAAGTGGCACGGCAACCCTCCAGTATACAGGTGGAATTGATAAAAAGAGTTTTTGTAGTCGGAATATGCGGAATGTTACAGAATAGTGACTGGTTTAATGAAAGCAGAATAAAAACTTAATACTTAATTTAAGATGCGAGTCAGATTAATATATTAATTGAAATGGTTACTGAGTAATCACTTTATTAGTTTATACAAAGTCTAATTATCATGACAGCTACAATGCAGCTGCTAATGAAATTTTGTGAATCCAATCTTTTCTAAATAGTAACATGTTCTGAATTGTTCTTATTTACAATTATACTTCATTACCACAAATACCATATAAGGGAGCTGGCTACTTTTATATTTTTTAAAAGTAAATTATTTAAAGCTTTGTTTTAAGCATATTAACTTTAAAATTAAATAAAAACAAGTATCTTATTTTTGCAAAAAAGCTGTTTTATCTTATTTATCTATAAACTTTAATTACTAAATAAGGAAAAGTATCATGATGAAAATTTTTACTTTTAGGAGCTCAAAACAACCAGTCAGGATAAAATGGTTCATTTTGAGCTAATCGTGATAATTTAAGTATATAAAGTAGAATTTACTATCAGTCAAAAATATGTCCAAGACTGAAATCAGTCCTGAGACTCAAGGTCTTGCACCCATGGGTGTAATCAATTAGCCTAAAAGAAATGCTTCAGGTGTTTTTTTTTTCTGTTTTTCTTTTGTTAAAGAGATAAACGGCAATAAGAATTTTTTTCCCCTTTAGGTTAAATTTTATAAAAATAAAATACTACGATGCTTTAATTTTTGAAACTGAAAAGAGTTGTATGAAAAAAAAAAAAAAAAAAAAAAAAACATATTTCGATACCCATATTTCGAAAAAGATGTCATTTTAAGTCAATTTTCGTTTATAATATTATTAGAAACGATTCGCAAATGAATCATTTTATAAACGGGATTTGAAATCTTAATTTTGATTTCGTCATACCTTTTATTTAAATTGTGCGTTCTTTAAAAATGAAAGGTTTTGTTTAATTTCTTTAAAAGAAAACTCAAAATTAAATTAGTAATCTATCTATATTACACTCACATATCACAAGAAATACCTATGCCACACATGAACGTTATTTTGTAAGGAAAACAGTTATAAGTATTGTTGAAAATAAAAACAATTCAGAACATTATACTAATTAGAAAGGATCGGTTGCAAAGAATGCTGTCTGGATAATTAAAAATTGTACTCACTTTCTCCCCTTGGAATAACCATTTCAAGATCTTTGATATTTCTTATTTCTTCAGTCAACTTCGCGTATCGCGTAGTGATACATGGCGAAGTCTTATGGCGAACGCGATGAATTTTCATTTCGATACGAGAATTTTCGATAAATATCGAATTTCGATACGAGAATTTTTTTTTAAATGTATTTATTTGAATAAATTGATTTATCATTTCTCCAATGCTATTAAAATTTTAAAATAAGATTTGCGTAAATAATTTTTTTGCGTCATTGTATCCAAACTAAGGGATTCTATTATTTATTTTATTATACTATTTTCTCCTTAAAAAATATTTACTTACTATGAATAACAATGAAATAAAATACCTATAATTACAAAATACTGCTCCATTTTAAAAAATCAGTCTAATTATTTTAAATCACATAATAAACTGTTTTCGTAGTTTAAAAAAAGATTTATTGCCAATATTCAGATTTTTAACTGTGACCTAAACCGCACAAAACCGATGTGCAACGTTCTGTCTGCTAGCCCATAGAATAACATGTAATCCGCGATCCTAAGAAGTCCATTTTTTCATGCGGATTGTATAAAAATTAAGAGTTTTCCTAGATACTAGGTTAGTCTTATCCACTTCGTCAAAAACAGATTCATTTTATATATTAATGTTTTTAAAAAAATCTAGACCGTTTCGGAGAAAAAAAAAAGACAAACTTACACCATCGAAATTGCTTTCAAAATGGGTTTACAGATCTGAAAATATACTGCACGTAGAATTGTAAAAAATTCAGAATAGGATTAGACTGCAGATATAAGACTGTTTTAAAAAAATCAGAACAATAGGACCTATATTTGATGAGTTATTAACAGGCGGCTTTTCGCATTTTCTTTGATGTCGAGTTAGCTGTATATATGAGTTCCGCCATCTACGAATTCTACGATACGATACGATACGATTTTAGGCTTAAGGCTGCGTCACTCGGAATACTACCGTCTTCCATGATACTTAAAGTAAAATATCACAATTTTCATAAATATATTTTAAAAATATAGCTATTTATGTTTAAAAGACATTTTTGTTACAATAAGACAGCTAAATTTTTTGCATAAATTTTAGCATAACTTGTACACTTCAGAGGGCATAAGACTGGTTAATATCATAGATTTATGAGATTGCAATCATAGCTGAATGTGGGTTTACCATATGTAGCCGAGAGAGCCAACTTGTCATGTACTGCGCGTATATTTAGACAAGTTTCAGATGGGAAATAACAAGACAGCGTTTATATACCAATGGATTAAGCTGAATAGACAAAAAATTATGAATGGTAAAATAAATATTGAAATATATGTAAGGTAAGGTGCCCTATTATATCGTCCCTTAGTCACTTTTAGGCCCTTCGAAGTTGTAATTTTCAGTGAAAATCTACCAAGTTTGGATTTTACATAGACTACAACTACCCATGCACATAGAAATATAGGCAAATGTCGTACAAAAAAAAATTAACAATGCGAAAAATTGTTTTATCAAAATTCTAAAAAATGCAACAGAAAAAAATGGTCCCAATTTCGTCCCCCCAAAAATCCAATACGCCGAAGCTTAACTTATAACTTAATCAAAATGTATTTCTAAATGAGAAAGTAATGTAATTTACATTAAAGTAAGGCACAAAGAAATGTACTAATTATCAGTGGAAGAATAACATAACGAAGCATTAGTCATCCAAACATGAGGAAAAAATTGAAAAAAAGTCACGAAAAAGCATTCCTAATTTCGTCCTGGGACGAAAATAAGAACTGAAAGGGTGAAGAAATTGGGACCACGCTACTTCCCAATATGACGGAGCTGCAGTTCCCTTAAGATGAACTGAGCGTCCTAAAACTTACTGTATGCTACTGTCAGCATCTTTCCAACATAAAATACATGCAATGAGTAAGAAATAAAGACTTACAGTACAGTGTTTTTGTATTTTTATGACTTTTTCAAAATATTTACAGTTTTTTAACCTATAAGTCAACACACTGTTCCAAATTTGTAATAAACGTTGTTTACATAAATAGCGACAATACGATTAATCGTTCTTCTTACTTATATCTAACCAATTTTATATAAAACCTCGAGAGCGTATTTACTGTCTTTAAAAGATACAAAACGCTTTTACTGATTCAAAAGTTAAAGTAAAACGGCAGACAACTTAAAAAAAAAAAAAAAAAAAAAAAAAAAAAATGTAAGTCTGTTATATTTTCACGAAGAATGTTTTAGTTAATGGAACTTTATTTTGAGATTCTTGTATAAGATGTTTTTTGACAACTATACATAACATAAAATATGTCAGTAACATAAAAAGTCTTGAAACTAAATTATATATACTATTTTATTAGGAAATTGACGATAAATGAAGAATTAAAAATTATTTGGATGTTGGCAAAAATAAAGTGGAAAAATGCTAAAGAGAAAAAAAAAATAGAAAAAAAATCACAGTTTAAAATTGAAAATATTTTGAAAGCAGAATTTATTTTAATAATATTTGACTTCTTGTAAAAAGAAACAGTGATTCATCGAGGTTTAGAAAGAAGTATACATATTTTCAAAAAAATGTCTTTTTTCGATATCATGAAAATTTATTTTATGTAACTCTGAGAAAAAAATATGAATTAACGTAATCGAAGAAACGAAATTTAACATAAATAATATTTTTTAAACAGTATTTTAAACTCATGGTGGACAAAAGTATATTTTATTAATAGTAAAAACTTTTATCTTATTTCATTGTACATATCCTTTTCTAAAATATACCGAGTGTTTCAAAAGTTCGGGGAGAAAGTAAATCGCAATAAAAAAAGATTTGTCAGTGTGAGAGACGTGCTGTTTGTAGATAAATATTCAGTGCGGTACGGGATTTTGTGTGACACCAACAAAAAAATTAGTTCAAAATCTCAACAACAACTGTACAACACATAATGCCATGGAACATTTCCATATTGATCACACAACGCAAGATTTGGATGCTAAAGCATTAGAGAATTTTACATATGCACTTTTTTGTATACAAATCTTGCGTTGTGTGAGCAATATGGAATTATTCCAATGGATTATCTGCAATAGCGCCCTCTATTATCCAGAAAAAAAACAAATTTTTTGTTGGTGTCATACAAAATCCCGTAGCATGCTGAATGTTTATCATTAAACTGCATGTCTCTCTGACCAGTAGATTTTTTTTTTTTTTTTTTTTTTTTTTTTTTTTAACTCGGTTTACTTTCGCACTGAAATTTTGAAACACCCAGTATATCAGAATGTGTGTTTCGTGTGTTTCCTAAATGATTATTTATAAAGGCAAAATAAATTAAATTATTTGTAAATGGAAACAATAAAGGGCACAGAAGAAACTAGTACTGAGAAATAATATTTACGAATTTTTGACAATTATCACTTTGAAAATTTAATTTATTCCAATTAATTCTGTATCTTATTTTTTTATTCAACAGGTTTTACCAGAACTGCTGCAAGATGTTCCGATCGCCATTCGTAACCGGATGTGGTTTCAACATGATGGAGTGCCCACGCACTTCACCAGTGATGTGCGCAGTTTCCTGAATTCCACATTTGGGACTGGATGGATTGGGCGTGATGGACTCGTTCCTTGGCCACCGCCATCTCCCGATTTATCGAGGCTTGATTTCTTTATATCGGGACATCTGAAGAGTCTTGTTTATTAGACTCCAGTTGACGCAAACGAAAATCTAGTATCTCGCATATCCGAAGCTGTTGCACGTGTGCGGGAAATACCTGACACCTTTAGACGTGTACGCCAATCGTTCGATCGACGCTGCGAAGCATGTATCACAGTAATATTATTGTATGCATTATTATTTACTTGTAAACTACATTGTAAATAAACATTTTATCTTTTTCATTCATGTATATTGATAAGTTTGCCAGTTTTGCGCTTTTTTTAAATTCAAAAATTTCGATTTCATACCAAAAATTTTGAAAGAAGAATTTTATTGTTAAGTAATTATGAAATATTAACAAAAGAATATCATAAAAAAAATTCTGGTATGAATGAGAAATTTTCAAAATTAAAAAAGGGTCCTAGTGCCCCCCTGGTGTTTTTACCTTAATGCGTCACTTAGTCCCACACATTCTTATACATTAGATGATTGTTATTGTGTGCTCAACCTACCCTTAAAGTTTGTACCATCAGTTTAAAAACACCCTGTATATGTACAACTATTGGAACTGATATAATTTCACGAATATTATTCAGTAAGTATGACAATCCAATAAGCATCCAAAGCAGAAAACATGTTTGAAATACGATATATGTGAATGATTTTTTGAATGGCAGATTATGTACCCCTTAATAAATTGTATATCAATTATGTAAATATATTTTAATATTAATTTTATTTTTTATCCATTTTCATTCCAAAATTACCTTTCGGATATGAATTGCATTTAAAATAAAAAAGAGAATGCGCCATTTAAGAAATTACAGTTAATTACAATATGTATAATATACACTAATATCCAGTTGGAAAACAGGTGGAAAACAGTTATTAGACTGGTCTACAGAATAAAACATCTTTTAACCTTTTAAATAAACGATATATTTTTATACTAATTTGGGTTCATATTATGTTTTCTTATTAACCCATTTGTGCCTGAATTTTTGTTTTCTCAATTATTTTCGTAAAATCCCTTTAAAATGCTTAGAAAGTGTTAGAATGAAATTAAGGTAAAAAATTTGTGTATTTATTTTATAAATGTAAGCGCACTAAATATGGGAATATGCATGATATTTGTAATACAGTGCGTCCCAAAAATATAGACAAAGGTCAAAAATGGCATCTCAAACTAAAATACATATCATGTATTTTCAGAAAGGATTCAGATACATTTTTTGAATTGATTAATTCTAATTTATTGTAAAAAGAATTAGGAAATACGTAAAAACTATGAAAATATTTTTTTAATGTAATATCGCTTGTCCCATAAATATAGACATCATCTGACTTTACTTATTATATTATTAGTAGTAAACTAAATATTATGAAATATTTTTTTTCAGATGATTATTTATTCACATTTTTTAATTGTATGTATCGCTTGTACATCTGACTTTTATCGGTTTGGAATCATTTTTTGGCTTGCTTTCGACTGACGAATCGACCTTTTCATAAATTTGAAAAAAATGCCTAGAGGTAAAAAGATTTCAAAAGAGGATAAAATCACAGTTTTGTGTTTAAAACTTAAATGCAAAAATCTTAAAGAGATATAAAATACTTTAAAGAGATCTTTACCACGTTGAGTGCCACGGAGACTGGCACTGAAGCTGAAATTTTTACAAAGCTTTAAGTAATTTTAAAGAAATTATAATCCTGTAATGAATAAAAGGTAAGTAAATTTTAAATACATTTTCAGTAATTACTTAAAACAATATATATATATATTAGTTTTACATCATATTTTGGACCGTATGACGCATTCTAAACGGAAAGTTCAGAGTCAGTCACCTGTGACTGACATGGCACTTAACATGTTAAAAAGTGTTTAAAGAATTTTGCATAATGGCGACAAGTGGTGTAGTAAGAAAAGAACTGGTCGACAATGAATCACATCGATGCGCGATGACAGAATCATTCTAAGCATGGGAACTAGAAAATATATTTTATTGCGAAAAATTACATACGAATGTAAATAGTGTCAAAAATACAATTCACAGAAGAATACTATATTCTAAACGAATAACTTTCAAGAAAATGTTGAAAAAACCATGCTTAAGAAAACACCAGAAAAGTGTACAGTTAAACTGGGCTAAGAAAATTCTGTCTTATGGTGATAAATGGCTGTCCACAATAATTAGTGACAAGAAAAGGTGGAACTTGGATGGACCAGATGAATATAAATTTTGATGATATGATTTAAGAAGCGATCAAAGAAGTTTTTCAGTAGACAGCAAGGTGGATAATCAGTAATGACTTGGGGTGGTTTACGATTTAATGGACAAATATTTTTAGCATTTGTAGCAAGAAATTGAACTCCCAGGACTATCAGAAAATCGTTTTATTCCAATACAGGATTTGCTGTGAGGACCAAACTGCGTATTTCAACCCGAGCTAAAATAACATGGAGAACTTATGGGAACATCTAGCACGAAAAGTATATGAAAATGGACGCCAATATTTTTCGACCAAGGAGCTTACAACAGCAATACAGCACGCACGGTATGAACTGTCCCCCAGATAAAATGCAAAAATTACTACTTTCGATGGAAAACCGTGTATTTAAGCTGATTAAAGTTAATGGAAACACGATTAAATACTAATATTTGTAACTGTGTTCCTCAAGTCCTTAAATAATCCATAAAACAAATATTGTTTATAATTATGGCACACCCTATTTTCTGTTTTCTAAATAAATTCAGCATGTGTTGTGTTTTCTAATACAAATTAATCATAACTTGTGCTTCATGTAGTGTTTGTAGTTAGACAGATTAAAAAAAATCATCACATTCTTATTCTTTCTCTAAATTGTATTTTATACTTTTGCTTATATTTTTGGGACACTCTGTAGTATAAAATATGCAAAATTCTATGTTTTGTCTAATTTTATATAAAATAAGCTTTTAATTATGTATTATATACTGTATTTAGCATTTTAATGAACTGCTAAAAAATATATTAATCTCTTTACAGAAACTAATAACTTTATAAGTATTAGTAATAATAAACTAAAAATAAAAGTATTTGATGCATAAAAACATTTTGTTTCATAATCATTTTGAAAAGGATTTTACTAAAATAACTGTCCCTTAAATGGCTAATAAAAATATGTACGCATTCGTGCCTAGCGACCTATATTTTGTATGTGACAAAAATACATTAAATAGATAAGCTTCAACATATAATTTCACAATTTAAAAAAAATATATATACGTATTTCCAAGAAGTCTACAACCTAATATTATGACTTATTTATTCCGATCCTTAACAGAAAAAGAACCCAAATAAACTTACTTTTTTAATTTCGCCATCTTGAAAAATAAATAATCTATAAACTCCTAAATTAAAAGCCTTCATTTAAGTAAATAAATATCGAACTCATGCTGTCATCTTTCGGTAACAGATAAAGACATTTATAGATAATTTTATATAGAGAGAGATTATTTCATGAAATTTGCATGTTGGCATGTGCATGTTATAAAAAAGAACAAAATTATTAAAAAATAAATAAATAAAATTCGAAGCGTGCCAAAAATGGGACGCTAGGCATATATGGGTTAAACTTTTTACACAGAATTGATAATTTATGATCAATATCAAATGATTAATCTTATATCATCAATAAAGAAGCCTTCCTCTGTTTCGGTTGTCTTTTGTGTTTAGTTTCAGGGTATCTCTAACCATGTCCCAATAGATTTCTGCTAACATTGACGTTTTCCACTGCCCCTGGTAAATTTTCCCATTGTCGATATGCCTTGATGAAATCATTAACCACGTGTCACTCACAACACCGCAGTTTGCAGGGAAAAAGTCGACATTTCAGTAATGAAAGCTAATATTTCGGGACATAGTGCAAGACAACTCACTTTGGAATATGAATACATATTATGTAATGCTTAATACTAATAAATGCAGAAAATCTTTACACTTTTTTTCGTTTTCATAATTTAAAAAAGGGCTTAGCACTTCTTTCCTTCTGGTTATAGATTCCATGTTCTAAATCCAAATAAACCTTTGTACAAACATAAGAAGTGTTTATTATTCAATTTCAGTTTGTAAGAAAAGCGCTGCATTTTTTGGTCAATTTAAGACTTATAAAACATTTTATGGATTAAATAAAATACAAAAAGTGGTTAGAAATATCTCAAAATAAAGAACATTTCAAGAATTAAAAAAAGACTAATATTTGTAATATAAAACGTTTGACAGAAGAAAAATTTTAAGCAGAGATCGTTAAAAGGAAATTTAATGCTTTCAATATAAACAAAAATAAGAGTAACTTAATATTTTGTAAAAAGTATTCCTGCTTTTAGGAAAATCCTTTTTCCACTATTCTAGATTTTTTTTAGAAAGATGTTAAATTAAAATAGTTGTTTGTTGAATCTTACATTTTTTATTCAACACTATCTTTCCTCTAATAATGCAGTCTGAGAGTATGTTAATTACAAATTGTGAAGGCTTTGTTATTATGTTTTTCTTTAGAAAAAAGAGACAATCTTTATACGTGAAAGACATTATTCATAAATAATTGTGATAAATAGTACTTTTTCCTCTTATTCATACGATAATCTTATAAGCAGTCTAAAAATTAATATTTGTTTCAGACTGCAGGGCTCCAACTTGGTACGTTTTTTGAACAACACTTTTATTTAAATAGAAATCTCTTTTATAATTTTCGTAGAAACATACCAGGAAAAGCGTTTTTATTGCAACTGTGGCAGAAACCTACCAGGAATTTCTTTCTAAAATATTACTGCTTTTCAAAAAACGGAGCAGTAGTAGTGATGATACTATGAACGAGACTACTAAACTTTTGTGGCTAGAATGTATATTTTCTGTTTAGAAAAAAAATAAGGGATTTTTCGTTAGTTTTCATATATTCCTTACGTTTTACTGTTAAAAAATTACAAAATCAAGTACATTAAAGAAAACGTTTCCAAATTTCTGTATACCGAAATACCTCTAAATAATGAATACCTTGGTACTGCGATTTGTCTGATACTCTGAAGTCAAAGCATATAAATATGTTTGAAATAGTGTTTGCTAAATGAGTTTTACCATCTTCGCATGAACCCGTTACGGACGTTTTACTTGATCTATAGCTATATCAATTATATATACTAGTAAATCTTCAGATCATGAGCCTCAACGTCATCTCTTCAACTTATCTTTAGCAAACTTTGCGTAATATTAATCTTTCTACAAAAACAAAATTTAAACTTTTTAAATTACACAAACATTTATAAAAGGAAAAAAATATTTCAATAGTTTCAGACATTAGAAGCGTTAAATTAAACAGGTTGTTATGTAATGATATTCTGAAATTCTCACGAGCTACTTATTCTAGTAATTTTTATATAATAAAGCAAATATCTTCAGGGGGCGCCCCCCTGAACCCCACGTTGTGTAATTTATTTTGCATTTGTAATTTTCTATTGATTGAGTTAATGATTATCCTATATATTAGATTCCTTTTTACACTGCGATTTATAAGGATAAGCAACAATTTGGTCAAGCATTTTACGTTATCCTAATATCCATACAGCAGTATTTACTTGCCTGCTAACCACAAACACCTGTATCTAATGGATAAAGAACTTTTGGAAATGTAAACTGAGACATCGAATTTAGAAATCTAATACCTTCATAATTTTTGTTTCCAAAAAATAATTTTGATTACCATTATGCAATATTTATATCTAAGATCTAATCTAAATATCTAAAAATGTACTCGATAGCATTAACTTACTAAAATCACCCTAAAGTAGGGGGACTTCTAAACCTAACGGTTAATAATTCATCATCGTGTCCACTTCCAATTGACTAAATAGATAAACGTGATTTGGCGCCGTTAAGTATTTTTTGTGATAGCCTTTTAATAGTACCCACGTTTAATTTAGAATCGTGATGTTACAAACACCATTGAAATTTGACGCACACCTGTGTTCAGGTCAAATTACGAAAGGTTAACTAACCTTTTATTTCCCTTAGCCAGGCATTTTCTTTCATTTTTCGTAATAGGGATTATTTTAATAATTTAATTTATTTTACACTCTACAAGCTGTTACACGGGACGTTGTTCACGTAGCATTAAAATAGAGATAAATGCATTAAATAAAACATTTCACTTCCCACCAGACATGGTCAGTCTCAGGCTTTTTGCACAAAACTATTATCTTACAGAAAATGTTGTTCTTTTAAATCGCACAAATGTTTCAATTAAATAAAGTAACATTTTTTGTATTAAAATACTGATATCCAGAACGCCGGAGGCTTGGCAGCTCTGCTCCTCTTAATAGAAACATATATAGTTAACCAACACTTTATCACATTTTATAGGAGACAATACGGAATTTCTTGTTTGTATGGCCTTACATATACCTCAGTCATAAAAATGTAAAATTTTGTGCCAATTAATATACACAATTGCGAAAATGAAATCGCAACCTGAGAAAAGGAAGGCCAAGTAAAATCGTGTAAATTGAGGAATCTTTCTTCGTAGTGTTGGGAAAATACCTCTACAAAAGTTATTTTAGGTGCTATTTGGTGTGCAATGTTTATATGTATTCATTCCTGACCTATTTATCTTTTTTATTATTTGTAATTTGCATTTTCCATTTTCCTTTTGCACGAGAAAATCTTACAAATTAAAATTCACTCTTTGGGAGAAATTGTTATCCCTTTTTTTTGGCAACAGAAAAGTTTATAAAGTTTAATAGAATAATGTCAGTTTATTCTATATGAAAATAACGAACTTTTTCATTTATAATTAAAATAGTTAAATACATAAATAAAAATATTATTCTATATAGTATATAAATACTATTTTCATTTCTACGTTTAAATCAATCTATACGCAAATATCTATACAAAGGCATTCCTTAATTCATTCCTTTTAACTTTGATTTGACTTAAAAAACCATACATACTTTCACATTTATGATATTTTTAGATGAGATATAGTTGCTACGCAACGGTTAAAAGGAAAAAAAAAATGAAATATAAGTAAATTCATAAAATAAAATGTTTTATATTATTCGAACACATGTATAAAATTCCATCATGAGTTATACACCTAATTTAAAAACTCTGACAAATGTTTTGACAAAATTGTAAACTAAAAGGAATAATTTAATACTCTTATTTAAAAATTTCAGCATCCAAAATTTACCATTTAGATCTATTATTCATATGAGCGATTTCTTTCAACAAATGAAAATTTGAAAATCGTCTGACTTCCCATAGAAAAGCATTATGTCACAAAATAAAATGTTCTATATATTCCGAACGAATGAACAAAATTTAACCCACACTGTAAAAAAATGGTAACTTTCCATGTAAAATCCAGGAACGTTTCGCATTTTCTCAGGTTTTCAGAATAATTTAGCTCTTTCCTGTGAAATTCTGGTTTTCTTATCTGAAACGTTCCTGAACTAAAGTTGGAAAGAGCAAAACGCTGCGGCCGCCATTTATTATTTTTTTGCTATAATCCGTTGCTCGCACGCGAGTGTCGAAAACGAATTCCTTAAATGAATGTAAAAAAATCAATATGGAATGTAAATAAATCAATAGACGACATAATCTTTTACGTCCCTATTGTCAAGACAATTCAGGTGAAAATACAATACCTCTGTGACATCGCAGAATTTCAGACACTGACATTTTCAGAAATTAGATGCCGAGGTTTAGCATACGTTTCAAATACCCATTAGTTTGCAGCTCTCAACGTGTCTTTCGTGGTGTGGACGCAGAAGGCTCGCACGCCACCCGTACGGCCCGAGTTCGATGCTACCTGTAGACTTTTTTTTTTATTTTTTAATTAATTTTATATTTTAACACTTTATTACAATTTGATTTGAATATGATATACACTATGACGCAAAAGTTTAGACAATGACGTCATTCAGCTTTAAAATGTAGAATTATGACGTCAGAATTACAAAAACCTGTAAATATATTCAAAAACTGATTTAAAATGCTATGTACAAAAGACAGTCGTTTTATTTGCTATAATACTAATTTTTTTCATAAAAATTCAAATGTGCTTGTCGCAAAAGTTTAGACACTATTCTGAATTTCTTTGAATATTCGCTGGCATATGCAAATTTAGAATCGATGATGTCACAAATTTGGAGTACTTAAGTTCTGCAAACGATTGCGCTTCATAGTCGACATGCCGAGAGCTAAAGAAATTCAAGTGAATGAGGTTTCAAGGATTTGGCAGTTGAAAGGTGAAGGGAAGAGCGTTTCTGAAATTTCTGCTATTATTAATAGGTCAAAAAAATCTATTTATCGAGTTTTATCGAGTGGTTCCGAATATAAAGCAAAATGTCGGTCTGGGAGGCCACGTGTGACAAATGTACGAGAGGATCGCCTGATACAAAGACTAGCGAGTACTCAACAAATGAGCGTACGTGGAGTTCAAAGCTCATCGGGACTCTCTGTATCAAAGGATACGATTCGTAGACGAGTTTTGGAAAAAGGAACAATCGTTTATAGCAAAATGCAGAAGAAACCAGCTATGAAACCACATCATAAGTTACAAAGACTTATGTGGGCTCGAAAGCATATGTCATATGGAGAGAAATGGCAGTCAGTCATATTTAGCGATGAAAAAAAGTGGAATCTGGATGGTCCAGATGGTTGTTTATCGTATTGGCATGACTTGCGGAAGGAACCTCGACGTTTTTTTAGTCGCAGACAAGGAGGGGGCTCGGTGATGGTTTGGACAGCCTTTTGCTATAATGGACAAGTATCTCTGACCTTCACCAGTGGTCGTCAAACTTCACAGCATTATACACAGACATTAGAAGAAAACCTACTGCCATTTGCTGAGCTTCTAGGGGGTCCTCAGTGGGAATTTCAGCAAGACAATGCTTCAATTCACACTGCAAAACATTCAAAATCTTGGTTTAATTCCCATAATATAAGAGTTCTCGACTGGCCAGCATGTAGCCCAGATCTTAAACCTATAGAAAACCTTTGGAGCATCATGTGTCGCAAAGTTTATAGCAACGCTAGACAATACTCTTCTGAAAAGGAACTTAAGACATCTATTGAGAATGCATGGTACGATATCGATCCACAAACTATGCAAGATTTAGTTTCTTCCATGCAATCTCGTGTATATGACGTAATACATAAGCATGGATGCGCAACCAGGTTTTAAAAATTGTTTATTTCGATTTTATTTAATTTGTGTCTAAACTTTTGAGACAGCAGTTTATTTTTGTTACCATTTAATTTATTGCAATATGCACAATTCCACTTTTCTTTGTTATAAATATTGTTTATATGTACAGCACATTAATTTCAAGCAGTGATTTGAAAATTGAATAAATATTTTTCAAAGTATGTAAGAATTTCTTCATTGTCTAAACTTTTGCGTCATAGTGTATAATTGACATTTTGAATTGCTGCAAATTTGATTTTTTTTTTTCGGAAAAAATGTACAATTACGTTTTTTTTTTTTGTTTTTTTCGTGAAAATTTATATGTATTTTATCTAACTTGTAAACTAACATAATTACTGACGAAAATCCAAAATATTTTATGTCTAGATTTTTTTTCTAATTATTATTTACATTTATATATTTTTATATCTTAAGCAAAGTTCAGAAACAATATATCATATATATATTTATTTTATTGAATTTTAACTGAAAATTTATTTTTTCGTGTAAATTATAAATAATGATTTTGATGTCAATTTCAAAATATTTTTTCATTCTAACAAATAATGATAATAAAGCGAAAATTGTCAACTGGAAATGTAAAAATCATCTGCGGATCCCGCATGCTGTGAAATGTCAGTAATGTATTGCTGTCAACAGAAATATTCCTGGTATTTCGCAGAAAACTTACTGGCATTTCTGTAGAAAGTTTTTAACATATACAGTAAAGTTCCAGTCATTTTCAAGAAATGCTTCTTGGAAATAATGGGCAACTCAGCTGCCCATTTTTTCCCAGGAACGTTGCGGAATTTTTTTTACAGTGCAAAACTATACAGCTAAATCCGGGGAGCTCACCAATATACATCCTTAATTTCAAGCTAATCGGATTCTTTTTACGGCAGTTATCGCGGAACAGACAGACTAACTAACTAACAAACAAAGAAACAAACAAACAGATGGAAACCAAAAAATTTCGGGTCTCCACAGTAAGCCTTCACTGACGTTTCGGAAATTATTGATATATATATTACACACACACACACACACACACACATATATATATATATATATATATATATATATATGTGTGTGTGTGTGTGTATGTGTGTCGTGGAATGTAGTCCCTATTTCTGTATTTTGGACTGTGTTCGGGCGTAGCGCGTTAAGGAAAACGACAATAAAACATTCCGATCGCGTATTTTGCTTCTTCTGTAAATAGGCGCTTTGGAAAAGCTCGCGATTGCACATACGTGGACGCGTTTGTTGATTTGCTAAAAAATGAATGTTTTTAGATTAATTTTTATTTGATATTTCGACTAAAAAGTGAAATGTCTGAGCTTCAGGTGCATCAGGACGCAACTTAATTAATCAGATGAAAAAAAAATTACAATTATAAAATAATAAAATTTTATATTCAAAAGACAGATCAACTTGGCCAGGGTTGCCACGCTACAGGGAATTTCGTGACCAGGAAATTCTTCGGCACCAGTACTTTCTTACTGAGAACCTCTCTTAAATTCAGACGAAATTTCGTGCGGTTAATCTACATATATTTTTCTATAAAAAAAATATTGATATTGCGACTGGAAAATTCGCTGAAGCGTGGCAACCCTGTTGGCAAATTATTCGTGGTTTTAAACTGAAACAATATATCTTTTTAAAACATTGTTAGACATAGTATGGTGCGTGAAAACTGCAGAGTATAAACTTATAGTCCCATTAAACTATAACAAGAACGATTAAAAGATTAATAACTGCAATGTGTTCAATATATATATATAACCGGGAAACAAAGAATAATAATACATTTTTTTTATATTAAATGTTGCTCGCACCTCATCTTTCATGCAGTGAGGATGATAACTACATATCAATTTTAGTTTGCAGAAAATTTGCATCAGTTTTGCTTTACAAATCAGCAAATTTTCAGCAAGTTCTGCATAACAAGAATAAAAGTTCATAACAAAACTGCAGCAAGATAATGCAAATGCCAAAGACATCATACCATGAACTTGCAGTTAACTTGTCGTGCAAGTTAAATTCATGCTGGATAAAATTTATTGCAAATTAACGCCAAACAATTAGAAAATTTAGTTTTGTCATGACTAAAGTACTGCAAATTCTTTGCAAGCTGGTAGAAAATTCATTTTCATCTTGTCAAAAATATTTCAAACATATTGCAAAGTAGTAATCTTGTCCATACAAAACTATCTGTTTACAACTGTTACACCCTAAAGTTTAACCCCTTCAGGTCTATTGATGCATACGCACTGATGTATATGCACCGTCAGAAGGCATGTATCGTTTGTATCACAACTAATAAAGGTAATATTTTAACAAATACAAATACAAATAACATACAATTAACAAATAAAGGTAATATTTTAATTTTAAATTCGAGTCATTTTTGGTATTTGATAAGTATAGCGTTTAAAAAAGCGGTGTCAACTTAATAAAAATTGTGTGAGGGATGCAGTCCCTACAGGGTTAAGAATAATACGCTTGAATGGGGTTAAAGGCAAATATAAATAAATAAATAAATACCAATTAACACATTCACGACGGAGAAAGATAATTCTCGTTTTCATTAAAAAAAAAACATTATTGACTAAAAGTGTGGCTTCTACATTAAATCATGTATATCATGTATCATGTTATAAATGCATTTATATCATGTTGTCCATAGTTTTTTAGATTGTAAGACATTTCGTACAGTTCGTACATTGAAAGATATTTACCGATGCATAAACATGGGACACTATCTAGAACATCACTTTACAAAAGACTTTCAAAGCGGGGAGAAGCTTCTACGGTTTTAAAATTCAGATTTGATAAAAATTGCCCGTCGACAATGTGTGAAAACTATATTTTAGAAAAATCCAATAACATTGAGAAAAATCACTTAAAAATTAAATTTTCAATATAAATTTAAAATGGCCGAAGACGTAAACATAACTTAGTAAATTAACATAACTTTTTAATTTGTAAGAATTTTTATATGAAATAAAATGTAGATTATAGATAAAATGTTTCTTTACAAAAATGAACCACATTTTAAGATTTAAAATACTAAGTACCTTTTTTTGGGTTCCTTTACTTAACCAATCAATGAAAATGAGATTCCATAACAGTAACAATGATACGTGTGCCTTGCTTTTGAGTAGCACCCAATTTCTGGAATTTCGGCGCATGTGCTGATTGTCTATTTCCTCAACAGAGAATTTTTTTTCTTTCGTCACTTTCGTGAATTAAAGACAGTCTAGCATCAGTTTCACGACATACTGTTAATGCAATTAGGTCATGGGGTTCTTGCTGGAGATTTGCTACAAATTTGTGAAGTCAAATTTGTCACTGCAAGATAATGTGAGAAAAAAATCAAACTTACTGCTATTGTGCACGCTCTCTGGGTAAGTCTTTGGAGACCATAAATATAACGATGAGTGGCATCTAGTAATAAATGCGTACTTCGTTGTCCACTGCCCGAAGTACGTTTCACGAAATTTAAGACCTTAAACCCAAAGCGCCTTACAGGATGGGATACGTCGTTGAATAATCATTTTATCTGCGATTGAAGATGGCGAAATAAACTATAAGAAATTAGTGTTGTCCAGAGCATTTGAAGACCATATTTACGCGGGAAATCTACAATACTAGCCGCAACCGTCATATTCAGGGTGAAAGTTGAAAATGACGAGCAAGAACACCATGATATCGACGGAAGTTGAAATGAATTTTACGGCAGTAAGAATATAACGAAATCTAGGGATTTCATGAATTATCTTAAAAAGATAAACTATTTAACCAGAGGATACATGAGGTAAGTAAGTGGATAACACATTTGCAATGTATAAATATGCGCACAAAGTGAAGGTTAACTCCATATGTTTCAACATGTTTAACTAAAGAAAAATTCTGATGGAGATTGTAGTTTACCAAAACTGAGATAGTTTTTCACACATAAACTCTTGGACATTCTTGAAATTTCAGAAAGTGTTGATTGAAGATATGAAAATGCCTTTTCGAAATTTCTGTGTGACTTTTTTTGCGTTAGCACTTTTAAGAGCGCCTCTCTGATTTTAAAATTCAGCTCTCTTACACGTGACATTAATTTTACCTGCTTCAATTGAAGCAAAGGGAAAACAAGTTGTAAATTGCACGTAAAACGTGGGAAATGTGGTGCGTTCGTACTATAAATAGTTTTATAATTATTCAGACCTTGATGCAATAACTTTTGCACTCTTATGCAAGAATGCTTGAATACATAATTTATTAGGATTCTATATATTAAATTTATAAAAGAAACTAATAAGACTCCGTCTTAAATAGAACGTAATCAACACGGCAACCTAGAATCATTACCTATCATGGAATATCAATGATTATTTACGTATGATAGGATTTAGTAGAATGAAGAAAATTTTTATTATTATATTTTAAGTTCTGATTAGTTTTTCATAAAATTTGCAATTACTCAACAAAATTCTCCAAAGAATTTATAAATTAATTTTCAAACCATTCGGTTGGGGAGATTTGCGCTGTAATATGCGGACAGACGGACAGCCAGATGACGATTATAAGTACAACATATTTATATCTATTCGACATTTCCGAATAGACAATAATGTATTGGTGTTTGAATGTCTCTGTAAATTGACTTTGAACATTACGTACTTTATTTTCAATACCGAACATGGGATATAGTCCAGGCAATAGAGACCGTATAGGGACTCTACCTAGCAAAATTAATGGCAGTTCTGGAAAAAAGCTTTCTTTATGGTTTTTGGGTCGCTGAATCCGAATGTGTAACTTCCCACCAAAATTTCAACCGGCAACCTCCAAATTTTGGTTAAATTCCCCCCAAAAAGGCTTTTATTAAAAAAAAATCATTTTTTTTAAATTGTTTTAGGGGAAATGTATCTAGAAATTCAGAAACTAGACAAATTTTGCAACAAATAGGATATATGACATTATGACGTAGGATAAACGGGGAGAGAGGTGACTGCCTCGGAACATTCCCCGCGCGCTTTTCTCAAAACCAAATTTTTTTAAAAACTTAAATTTTGGGGGGTTGCCGGGGTAAATTTTGGTGGGAAGGTACAAATTCGGATTCAGCGACCCAAAAAACATAAAGTGAGTCTGAACCTCGAACTAGTATTAATTTTCCCAGGAAAAATCCCCTATTGCCTGGACTTCATAACTTAGTGCACGTAGCGCCGCAGTGCATGTTCAGAGGCAGCCCTCTCCCTCCTCGTTCATCATACGTCATAATGTCATCTATCCTATTTGTTGCAAATTTTGGCTAGTTTTTGAATTTCTACATACTTTTCACATAAAATAATAACAAAGTTAAGTTAAAAACAACTATTTTGGGGGTTTCGGGGAGCTAAATTTCGGGGGTAAGTTGAAAATTCGGATTCAGCGACCCTAAAAGCTTAAAGTAAACCTTATAGAGAATGTTCGGAGGGGAGATGGGAGGACAAATGTAAACGCGTGAGGGGTTAAGTGGAATTTCGCAACTTAGTCCACGCAGCACCGCGGCGCATGCTCCAAGGCAGATCTCCCTTCCCCTTCATCTTAAGTCATAATGTCATCTATCTAATTTGTTGCAAATTTTGTCTACTTTCTGAATTTCTAGATACCTTTTCCCTAAAACAATAAAAAAAATGATTTTTTTAATAAAAACTATTTGGGGGGGGGGCATTTTATCAAAATTTGGGGGGTTGCCGGTGGAAATTTTGGTCGGAAGTTACAAATACGGATTCAGCGATCCAAAAAACATAAAGTAAGCCTATTTCCAGAACTTCCATTAATTTTGCCAGGTAAAATCCCTTATTGCCTGGACTAATAGTAAATCTCAATAACATATATCAATTACTGAGCAATCCAACTGTACAAACGCAAGTTATAGTTCGGACAGGCAACCCGAATTCTTAAACACTTTCAACTATGTTGGATCGTGTTAAAACACACCATAGGTTGAAATGTTATTTTCAGAAATATATGCCACTAGACGGCCACATACTTGATACTTTTGTACAGCCCTGTATTTTGCCTACTATCCTATATAAATGCCACTATTTATCAAATAAAATTTATTTAAGACTAAAACACGCTTAAAGCGTTTCCGGTGCTCAAAATTCTATTTTTTTATTTATAGAGATTTTGTTCTGAATTTTTTACTGAAATTTATTTTAATATAATAAGAATAGCATGTAAAAAAATCTGAAAAAAAAATTAAACATTCTTTTAAATTTAAATTTTATAATTTTAAGCTAATATAATTTTTGATATAACTCTTGAAGTAATTAAAATAATAAAACTTTGTAAAAAATCACCATAAAATAAAACAATACACAGGACGCTTTTCGAGCTAAAAACATAACAGCTCGTGATCAGGTACAACAAACACGTGTCCCCAAGCGAACAAGGTCAAAAATGAACTTGATACATTTCATACAGTTCATTGCATATTGTTTTATTTTATGGTGATTTTTTACAAAGTTTGATTATTTTAATTACTTCTAATCGCCAGTTTTCGGTGCTATTTCGTTCAACTCTTTAAGTACTTACTCGATTTACAATTTTTTGTCATTTTAATTTGTCTTCAGGATTTCATAAAATATTGATTATGAATTTTATTAAAAAAAAAAAAAAAAAAAAAAAAAAAAAAAAGTGAAAAAATGAAAGTATTTTTATGAGTGAGTTTTCCATTAATTAGCATATTTTCACAATCATCACTCAAAATTAAAAATGCTGAAGACAATTTTTTGGAAATATGCCATAAAAACATTGTTGAAAATTTCATACATATATCTTCCAAGGTTTGTTTGTGTTTATGACGGCCAATTATCAACACGAGGGATACAGGCCCTAAGGGGGGGGAGTGCCCTTCGTGGGGGTCTTTCTAAGGGAACCTAACCCGTATTAACGCTTGGAAATCCAAGGTTCGAAAAAAAACCACGAAAACTCCGAACGATTAGGCCGACGGGCGCGATTGGGTTCGAACCCAGCACTTCCCGTCTACCAGCTTCGAGAGCAGAACCTCTCGGCCACTGGTGGGGCTATCTTGCACGGAACTTTAGATATATACTTTTAAAGATGACAAATCGTGAAAAAATTCATTCTGAGATAAAAGATGTTAAAGTTCTCATCAGAGGGTAGCTGATGCATTGCTTCTTAAGACAAAAGGTCTTATATCTTTGGATCTAAGGAAGATAAAAACATGCGGTTCAAGATATTTAACGCTAAAATCTCTGTTTTTAAGCCAATAATATATATATATATATATATATATATATATATTGCATTTTTTAGAATATTTAGCACCGGAAACCCTTAAGGGGGTAGGATACCTTTAAACAATCAAAATTTTCGAAAATTTTTAATACATATTTTGATTCCGTAATTATTTCTGAACAATATGCAAAAAACCGCATTAAAAAATTCCCATTAGTTTACTAATTATGGCAATTTTATTATGACTATATATTAAGAATACATAGGATTATTAAACTTTGCGTTGCGTTTATTCAAAACGATCAATTTTGATACTGCGCGCAGTGTTACTAACAAACTAAGCATGGCAATCAAAAAAAAATTTTACCACATATTCCTTTCTGTACTATCTACAACTTAAAACCAGAAAAATGTAATTTTTTTTTCTGTTTTTGTACTTTGAAAACATTTTTCAAAAAGTTATTAGTTTATTAATTTTTTTGTTAATTTTTAATTTAGTCAATATTTTTTACAAATATTCTGGTTTTAGTATAAAGGTAAATCCATTATGTATTTATTTTCACCAAAATTTCCTCTTTATATGCAGATTTTCAGATTTTATCATGTGCGCAAGATTTTTTTCACTTATTATCATATATTTTTAAACTTATCATTTCAATATTGATTTATGAATTTACAAGTATATATATATTTTTAAATAGTTTAAACATGAGCTTTATATTTAAAGGAAGTTTGATTTTTATTTTGGAATTATTACAGAAGTATTGAAGCTTGGAACATAGTTATATTTTTTACTTTTTCGACGTGTTCAAAGGTATCCTACCCCCTTAAATCTAGTGAAATGACACTTCCACAGATGATTTATCTTCCATAGACGGACATGTATATAATTCTTTGCGTGACCCTGTATAACATATTTTTCTATATTCTACAAACATATCTTCGTATACTAAATGTAGTTCTGCTTAAAAATACATAACTCATTGAAAAACCACCTATAAGCTATTTTCTTTCAAAATCTGCAAGCCTTGCGAATTCGTTTGCATATGATTTACAGCATTTATACACACAACGTAATATGCAAAAATTCAGTTAAACATAAAAAATTATACCGGTCCTAAAAATGCACTTCCAGCAATCCACTAATATACAGTATTTCGGGTACAGTATAATATCTGAAATATTTTGCGTGTCCCTGTAAATACTATTCACTTCTATTATACAGTAAGTACATTTTAGTAAACTTCTGAAACGTATATGAATTTCATTATATGTATAATATTTTAACATAATTAAAATATGCCGCAAACAATGTTGTCACCTCTACCTTCATGGAACGGAATTCATTTGTGTGGCTCTGTAAATGGAAAATAAATATTATTTGCACCGCATATTTTCTGAAGGTATATTATAGTGCACTTCATAAGTGCATATCAATTTCATTCTGTTCAAATTTTTTACTGTCTGTGTAATTAAACTATACATACGACTTTCATAAATTTTGAAGTGACTCGACAAAATTTTGCAACAATTATATATTTAAAATTTCGGGCCATTCGATTGGGTAGTTTTTTCTCTGTTATATGCGGACGGAAGGACATAATGACAGGCAGACCGAACGCATTTATATAATTGCGAACGCACCTAAAAAGCCCAATGCGTTTATATCCACCTCGAGTGAAAATGTGCAAGAACTTTGTGTAACACATATCTTATCACCCGGTATGAAATTTTCATTAAAAAAAACAAAAAAAAAAAACAGAGTAATTCCATTTTTGTTCCATTCGTATATTTTTGAAAAAAGATTTTAAATATTACTCGGCGTTTTCTTTGTAACTTCCGTTGTGCCTGAGTATCTTAGATCGACATGATCATAAACGCTCATTAAACAGAAAATCCTTACAGTTCTTCAATTATAATACAAATGTATATATTTGATTGTGTGCTGTAGAATAAAGAATGCTGATTCCATACTTTGCGTCAGAGGTAGTATTATTGATAAAAAATTAATAAATCCTACTAAATATTGTAAATTGGAAGTCTCATTTGCCGTACATCCCTAACATTAGGCACTGTTATAGAAAATATATTTATCTTACTGTAGTTAGAATATATTTTGACAAAACAGGCATTTACTGACTTCGTTAAAATTCCAGTAAATTGTTTTTCTATTTCTAAAACGAATAGGATATTTTAAACTAATTTACATATAATAAACAAATTTAATGGTTAAAGGAAATCGTTTATTATTTGAAAAAAAAGCTATCCAAGGACTAATTAATACTTTTAAAAGAATGATAATATTTATTTAAAAACTAATTTACAAATTAAAAACTAAAAATATTCATTAATCATAACTTAAACATTAAAGAAATTTCTGTTATATAAAAGAACTAAATATGTTTTTTTAACGCAATTATATTACAGACTCTCAGTAAATTTGTTGTTTTAAGAAACGAGAGCAATTTCAACTTTCTATTTTTACGTTCTTTTGTTCCCAAATGTAAACAATTCTAAAATATTTTTTAATTCGTTCCGTATTCATTCGGTACAAAATTTTAAGTTTTTAATTAACCTGCAATTCTCAAGACAATAAAAATGAAAGTAAAAGGTTTCTTTAAACTTCTTTTTAAAACGACGGAAAAAATTCTGCATTAGTTATACGTGTAATATATAGTGCAATATAACTTATTTAATTATGTTTCGAACTGAAGGTATTACTCAGAATAATATCCATTGGAATTATAACTAACATTTTTATTTAAACGAACATTTACCGAATATGTTTTCAAAGTTATTTTCATATAACTTCTGTGACAAGGCATTCATTTTTAAGACTGTACTTCGTACGAACTGTGTTGTCGTCTGCTTAAACATAAAGCATATGCAGTGTGATAAAAATTACAAAACCACTGAAGAATTTGTAAATTGACGAAGAACAGGAAATAATGCGCAAATTTTAAATTGCATATTGCGTTTGATAGTAATCCCTGTTTGTTCTAATGTCAATTGTAAAAATGAACTTAAATTGTAATAAAATTTCCTCCATTTTCTTAAAAGACCTGTTCAGTAAAAAAAGATTAAAAAAAACTGCAATATTTATGTCATTTTTTACATTTTCCAATAATGTTGAAAAGTATTTATGACTTCGGTTTGTCAGTTCGTCTGGCCGTCTGTACGAGCTCCAACTCCCGTAAATATACTCGGATCGTTCTGAAATTTTTGGATGTTAGGGACCTCTATCATAGCACGAACCCTATTTCAAATGAAGTTTGTAGCATGTTTAGTTCATTTTCAGGGACAGTCAAAATACTCCATTACATTACGCCCTATGGGAAAAATCGTTTAAAAAGATTTTTATATATGTTACATGCTTTTAAACATAATAAAATTAATATGCATTTATCAAGTGCACTAAAATATGCATTCTGTAGAATTTGTCGCGCAATGAATAGTTATTGTTCTTTTACAGGGCCACACAAAATAATTCTGTTACATAATGATAGAGGGGTGGAGGGAATTTTTTTCCGGCGTATTTTAATTATGTTAAATTTTTTCATGTATAATGAAATTGATATACGACGCCGAGGTTTACTATAACTTATTTCATGTATAATACGAAGTGCAGTTTGCAAGGACAGACAAAAGATTTCAGATACTATATTGTATCCGAAGTACTGTACAGTAGCGATGATTGCTAGAAATGCATTTTTAGTTATGTTATGTGCTTTTATGTTTTGCTATATTTATGCATTGTATATGGTGTGTATAAATGCTGAAATTGATATACAGGGCTACAAAAAAGAATTTGTAATGGTTCCTAGGTAAACTGCTTAAATGTGGTTTTTAAAAGTGTTATGCATTTTTACGCTGAACTGCTAGTTTACTAAGAAATGTTTGTAGAACATATATAAAATGATATAAAGGGTCACGCAAGGAATTGGATACATGGTCGTCTATAAATGATGATTTCTGAAAATGTGATTCCAGCAGTTTTAAGAGTGTTTTACTTTGAATTAAATTTTAGCTAAACAGTGGCGTGTAATAAAGGTACTAGGTTAACTCTAGGGTTAAACAAAAGTATACAATGTTGTTTCCATCTATTAGTATAAATTGCTGAAAAAGAAATTTCAACCTGTTATGTGTTTTCTTGCTAAACTAAATTCCCCCATTATATGGTATATATATCAACCTACAGATCAAATACTGGGCTGTTCAAAAGAATTGGAATACATATTTCCTGTAGACGGTAACTGCTGAAATCATTTTTTCAAATGTTTTATGCGATTTCTAAAATGTTTACGTAGTTCTCTTATATACCTTATTTCCCTAAATAACGAAGTTTTGTTAAAGCATTCAGGAAGTGTTGAAAAGTGTTTCATAATCTATGCTTAACGTATGCTTTTTCTTACTTGTTTAGTTATCATAAAGCGCATGCGTTGGTTCGATGGAAAAGTAATGACCTATAAGTAAAATTACATTTTTTAAATGCTGTTTATACGAAACTGCAACGATGAATAAAAAAAAATATTTTAAATCCAACATAAATGACACGAAAGGAAAAATATATGTACAGCACGTGAAAAGTTTATTAGCTATTTATGAAAAAAAGAGTCTATTGAGTGTGATTTCAGAAAGCTCAAGGAAAATAATCACATGTCATGGTTTGCAAGAGTCTTAAATGAAATACCAATGAAACATTGCAGTTTTGTAGATATTTATATACTTGTCGTATTTCTTGTGTCTACTTGTCTTCGACGTTGTGTAGTCAGATGTTTTGGTACGTATATGAATTCAACAAGGGTGTGATTTGAAAAGCGAATTTCTGATCATTGGCAATGCTTTAAGTTCTCAAACAAACACTGTGGGAAGGGGTAAAAGCCTCTTCAGCCATACATATTTTTTTTAATATAAATTAGATACATTTAACTGAATTATAAATTAAAATCCAAAGGAAATAGAATATTCTTAAATATAAGAATCCAAAGCCTGGCCTGGATAACAGAAATAAGAACAGATAAATATTAAATTTTAAACATAGAGTGCCAGAATATATAAAATGCAAAAAATGTAATTTGGAATTTGGAATGCTCTCAACTGTGCTTTTTAAGATTGTTATGTCCTTCTCCTTTTTGAAAGGTGGGTAAAACAGTCATCTCGACTAAAGATGTCAAGCGTCCTTTTTTACACTGCTGTTTAGTGTGTGCTGTCTAAGATTGCGCAACGAAATTTTGGATATTGGAGCTTGATATCTGTGAAGCCTTCGAGAAAGATTTTTTTTTTTTTTTATATAACGTGAAATTTGCTGAATGTTTAGATCTAAAAGAATGATGTCATTCCGCACAAACGTGATTGCATTCATAATTTGACGAAAAATTTTATTCTGGTCTGTTAATGCAACTTCGCTTCACAAAGAGACCCCCAATCTAACAACACGTAGTGCATAGTAGATCTGATGAAGAATTTCTAACACAATAACTAATTAGGAATAGACATACAGCTATGTTTAAGCTGGGGTGGAGCATTTAACATGGGGCGTTTATAGATGAGTGATTTATGCCAGTCACTGTCAAATGCATTGGCAATGACTATGAGTACGACAGCACTTTTTTTAGGATGTCCTCACGGATGAGTTCAGTCACTACCAAATTCTGGTTCTGTGTCGATAGTTTGAGCCTAAACCCAGATTTCTCTGGAATGATTATCGAAATGGTAGTCACGAACTCCTTATGAAGGCTCGTGAGGGCGTATTTATAGACTTGAGACAGACAAAAGAGAAGTGAAATGGGTTTGAAGTAGCAAGGGACATTTTTGTCCTTTCCAGGTTCATTGGACTGATAAAATTAGCGCTGTTTTGCAGCGGTCAGGATACGTGCGGATTGTAAGCATACACTTTTGAAAGAATGTATATGCTTTGATATGTATGAAGGAATATGCTTTGCATCTTTCTAGAGATGCAACTGAGTTCGGGGTTTTGTTATTTTTTAGATTACAAATATAAGTGTTCCCAGCAAAATTATTGAAATATCATCGAACAGAACAACTGAAATAAGCTACATAATGTTTTATGGTATTATTAGTGAAAGCACATATATTTTCTAATTAAAAAGAAATAAATAATGAAGGCATAGACAAATACTATTGTTATGATTAGAGAAAGTACTAAAGTTATCGACATTTCTTTGTGCTTCTGAGTAAATATTTCAGCATGATATTTTCTTCCATTGCATCTAAATTCACCCAGATGGTTTTAAAATGTAAATGTCTGTGTTATTAGTTGTCGCAATTAATAACTTGAAATGAACTCTATGATAAACATTTTGGGTACATTTATTGGCAGATTTTAAGTTAATAACGGTGTTCATCTGCGACTGAACTTGCAGTTGCCATTGTAGGAAAAGGGTACGATATTCCTTAAAGAGAACATAAGTACATGGTCAATTCAATGGAGAACAGAGTACTCGACGTTATAAGAAAAAAATCGAGGATCGATAGGATATTGATTTTCACATTTCTGTTTGTTTTTCAATAAGTGTTTTTATATTTTTATACACTTCTTCTCTAAATTAATTAAGGTAAGAAATACATTAGGGTGCTACTTTTAAATCAATGATGTAAATGATGATGATGACACAATGCATGAATAAGCTAGTACTTACTATATTGATTAAATTATTTTACATATAAAACAAATCCATGTTTTTTTTAACTAGTTTATGTTTTTAAGTACATTTTTGTTTCTAGCAAACAACTGTTTTTCAAATGATGTCCAAATACTAGTTTTATTAATTGAAATTTAACTGCATTTCAAGTTTCCATACTAGATAGAATTTTATAACGGTATGGAGATTTTTATTTCAATAGGTAAGTTTTTCAAAATTAAGATGACATGCATTTCAATATTTAAATAAATCATAAAATACGCTGTTTGAAAAAAAAAATGCTATCCTATTTTTATGGATTTAAATACCTTTATTTTTATATTTATAAATTTAAGCAATGAAATAAAAAAATGATTTATTTTGTAAAGTGTACTATATCTTGCCTAAAAAGACATTATTTATTCACCCGAAGAAATGTTTTATATACAGTGCGCGTAAACAGAAATCAAACAATAACGAACAATCAAGCACCTGGAATAGATTACAAAATGCTCTTCCATACTAACAAAATACCATTGATAAATTTCCTTTTATATATAATGGAATACCCACATAAACACTTACATGCACCTCAAAGGACTTTTCACTAAAGGTAAAAAAAAACTTATTTTTGCGCGTCCCCGCAAATTAATTATGATAGTTACGCATTTCAATTTCAATAGCGGACATTTTATAGCGAAAGTCCTTAACATATAAGAATTGCATGTCATTCGGTTAATATTTACGCGAGTAAGAACACGGACTGAAGGACAGACAGACACATATACTGAATTCATAAAGCATTTACCGTTATGTTGAAAGATGTTTAAATGGAAAGTGTTAATTCATTTAATAAATATTAATTAATAATACATTTTTAAATATATCTTAATATTCAACAAATAAGTAAACGTCATTTAAATAATATGTTTGTGTATTTATATAGATAGATTGATATACTGATAGATATAAAGATATGAATTAAATTGTGTAGTACAATTTTTCATTAATTCTTTATATAAAAAAAATTGTGTTTAATCTATTATTAAATGTTCGAGTATCTTACAAAAAGAATGTCCGATATATTATCTTGACAAATAGTACCACTTACTGATAGGCTAAAACAGTTTGTTTTGTTTTTTATATTGATTTCCGATTGCAATCGGTCTTGTGGGATATAGTTTTGATTGCATTGCACGTTTTCGTTGTTTTTTGTCATCGTTTCTTCAATACATGACTCTGTGAGGGAAAGTGATATCATGAATGGTTTTATCACTGAATTGGAAAATAATAAATACGATTATTCGAATGCTTCCGTTACTTAAAGAAAGTACAAAGCATGATTTTATTTTTTTTAATAAAATACTGTGGAATACATTCATGAAAATTAATTGAAAATTGTAACATATTTTTTTAATTTTATGTGTTATTTACACATTTATATTAAGGATTTTAAATGTCTCTACTACGAAATATACATAATTATATAAGGAAGTTTGGGTAGCTCTTGATACATAAACTATATTAAAGAAATTTTGGAAATGAACAGAATTAAACTTTTATTTTGAAACCAGAAATTAAATACAACATATCTCTTAACGTAACAGTAAGATTTTTTTCTTTATCTTTGCATAAATCAAGTCTTTCACTAAAATTTGACAAGTATTTTACTGGCATGTTTCACTGGACATACATAATTACTGATGACAAAACCGCTCTCTGTCATTACACATATTTAAATAGTAGTAAGGCTGCGAAGGATCGATGCAGGATGGGCATAAGTTTCACCCGCCCAGTCTTTACGTTTATGCCATTGTAGAACATTGTTTTCTCCAAAATAGGAATAAAGTATTTCAAACAATATTGTATAATATGACGTTTAAAGCTAACTTACGAATATCGCGGCGAAAACGATCGTTATAGAGGAAAAAGAAAGGGCGTTTGAAGCTAATTTTTGATGCTAGACAACGGGAAAAGTTCGTCATTATCGCTTTATGAAAGAGAGCAGGAAAATAAAAACTCTATGCAATTAAAGAAGAGTAAGGGGTATGCTCATATCATTATTCTTTTCGAAATTCTATTTTACTGCTTTTATACATATTCACGAAATCAGTTTATTTCATGAATGCGTTCAGTTTCAATTGTTTTTTATTCTGATTCACAGATTCGAATATCGTTTTCTTTATTCTAATAAATGCAATGTATCTTTCAAAGAATATAATCGAATTTGGCGTTTGAAGCTGATTTATGTAGCTCGACAGTGGGAAAAGGTCATCATTTAGGAGCAGGAGAATGAAAACCGCGATACGTGCGAAGAAGAGCACGGGTAAAGTGAAACCCTTTTCTATCTTATTCTGAAATTCTATCTCATTACTTTTATATATACTGACGAAGTCAATTACTTTCGTAAATACGTTCAATTTGCAGGAATTTTTGTTTTATTACCAAGGAATCGGATAGCGTTTTCTTTTATCAAATAAATGCAATGTATTTTACGTAGCATATTGTCTAATATGACGTTTGAAGCTGATTTCTGAAGCTCGACAGCGTTAAAAAAACGTGAAAAGTAATTACGCTATACGATTGAGAAAGAGAGAGATGGAGGGGGGGGGACAAATCTGTTTTTTTTTCTATCTTGTTAATTTTCCGATTGTAAATATACTTAAAATTTATCTCTATATGCTTCTATGTATATTAATTCAAAGGGTTTATTAGAAAATAAAACTTCGAATAGTCATACGGATCTTGTCCTTCCATATATATATATATATATTTTTTAATTTTATGCTTTCCTGTGTAATTTGATATGCTTGATGAATCTTGCTCTTTATAAACATTCCACCCAAATATTCTTTACTGGTTTTCGTCGTTTAATTGCATGACTGTGTTCATAAATATGACAGTTCAATGACATATCAATAACATTTTCGCAGTGTGAATTGAAATCATAATGATTTTCAAAATCGAATTTATTCAGTTTTTCAATATCACTCTGGGAAAAAAATGGGTCAGTGACATATAAAAGAAAGACCCAATAAATCGCCAACAAGTAAATAGTTGTCTCTTCTAGTCGCCACAGGAGAAAAGTTTGCATCTTCGCGTAAGTGGGTGGGCGTCTCAATGAATAACAATACAGATCGCTTCGTAAAGGTCAAGTGATCAATGACATTAGTTTTATAAGTGTAAAAAGAGCTAGAGTACAGCATTTGAAATGGAGCTGTGCTTTGATTGACGAAATATTTTGTTTTCAAGTGTTGATCTAGCAGAAATCAACAATTTAATAGAGTAAATATTATGCTTACTAAGAATTGGTTAAGTTTCACATTTACATACATTTTCGGTTTAATGCACAAATTTTTCTACAATTTTAATTAGTAGTTTTAATATTTAAGAATATTTCCCTTTACTATAAACAATTTGATTTGAATAATTGGAGCTTTAAATCTGTACTAGGTGGAAAGACCACTTTGAAAATCTAGAATTTTAAATTAATTTTTTAATCTAAAAAAAAAAAAAATGCATAATGAATTTGGTGCACATCATTTTTCTTTGTTGACCTAGTTGAACTTCAAAAAGTGGTATGTCACTATATTAAAGCGCATCGTCCTACACTTTCCACGCCACATACCATTATAACAATATTACTTTTAAATGCTGTGTATGCATTCTTGCTGAAATAATTACTACTGTTGCACTAGTACTGATACATTAGTACGGTGTTACTCATGCCCACACTTATAATACGCTTAATATGATTTAATCTTAAGCTTAATAAGAATTATTTATATCTTATATCTTATATTAGTAGGGATATTAATTCAGAACTGTTTATACATTAATAATAAGGTATTGTTTCTGTACATAAACGTATTTCAGCATATTATAAACAATTTAATTAACATAAACTGTATTTTTAATCCATGTTAGCTCAAATAACAACTTATGAATATTTTTGTCAGCCTTTTAGAAGTAACAATTTTATGAAAAAATTTTTAAATCATAACCAGATATCTGCTGATTTTTTATTAAAACACCTAAACCTGTACAAGAATCCGTTCAAGAATCACTTTCTTATTTACGTCAATTTGTAAGCTAATGCATTTCAATACTTTTATAATTCCAAATTAAATTGAATTACCACTAAAAACTGTCAGAGCATTCGATCGTTTAAGGTAACGATGCTTAATCCCACTAAATATTGAAAGACAAGAAGGGAAAAAAATGAGTAATATTATTCACGGTGAAAATTACCAATTAAAATATTATTATTTATTTAAATATCTGCCATCATAATAACAGAGAGAAACAAAGCAATACTTTTGTAAAAATTGTAAGGAACCGCTGCACAAGGAAACGTACTCAAATTCGTACAACAGTGGATCATATTATTAAGTCTGTAAAGGACGCTTTAAGTTTAGACAGCAGTAAATAAGACAGCATTTGTTGGCCTAAATGTGAATATTTGGTGCGTAGCCAATAAACAAAGTTAAAAATAAACAAAGCCTAAAGAATAGTTATTGCGAAAAACTGGTTTTGGAAGGGAAATATTTTAAAAGTTCGATTTTTTTAGACGAAAGATTTTAACTCAAAGCCAAATAAAATTATCGAAGATGTTGTTTAATGTAGAAGACCACGAACTACTTCCTCGTTCTAAATATTTCCATATATTTTAAATCTACCATAATGAATACTCTAGGATGATAATTATTTAATCAGACTTCACTGATATGCAGAATGCATGTAGATATGATTGCATTCACTGCAAAAGAAAATAGGGTTTTTTATGAATAATTTACAACGCACCAGTGTACATTATTTATTACATTACATAAATGCTTTTCGAAAATGTTTTTATAACTGTCCACTGCAATGAACCTAAGTATGAAAAATATCAAAATAAAAACTGTAAATAAGTTTTGCACTGTTATTATCTTAACAACTTTTTTTATAATCTAAATAGCACACAGCTCATGTAATATATTCGAAATACAATTCCGAATTTAGTGAAACAGGATGTTGGTATGTGTATATATATATGTTTTTAATATTTTCATTTTGAAATAATTGAACTTTGCTTCGAAACTTAATGCAATTTAGATCTGTATGTAATGTAAAAGAGAAACTGCTAAACTTTTATACTACAACATATTTCTGAATTTAGCATAAAAACCGGTTATCGTGCTTTTAAATTTATCTTATCGTAGAAATTATAAAAACAAATTAAAAATTTCAATGTTTTCATGAGTTATTTTTATTCCCATTATCTAGTGATTTTGTCCTAAATATTAAATCAAATTATCAAACGTGTATATCTAACCCAAAAAGAAGACTATAAGTCCCATTTCTCGCGCGATGCGTCATAGAATAATGAATGTAGGTTAAATGCCTTAATATCTGGCTAGCACAAGTAGTCGGAGACAATCTGACGTAATGTGGAAATTGAAGACTGACACCATTTGATTTTTAAATAAGTTATATTTAAAGTTAAACTATTTACAAAATTAGGTATTTAGAAATTAATATTGACATCTAAACACAACTTAGATTTCCACTTCGCAAACACAGTTTTACCATTCTTAGATCAGTTGCCACACATATTCAGAGCTACTCAATTCAGTTTGACTTTTTACTTCAGTCGCAAAGAGCGTCTCCCGTTCCGAAGCCTGTCCCTCGAGCGCATGTGTGCTGTAAGTTCATGGGGAAAGAAATTAAACTGGATGAGGGCACTTTGATCGTTAGTCGATAAAAGGCAGGCACGTATGTGGCGCCTTGAATCTCGGGGTGCAGTTGTAGAGTTTGATGCATACCCCCACAAGTTTGGCAATCCTGACCATTTGTAGAAGATCAGGGCTTGTAATTACTCATTAACCGACACTTTATAAACTGGAGCCTGACACTGGTAACTTTTAAAGTAGATTATATTAACAAATTAAATTGTGTACAAAATATATACATTCAGTTATATGCACGGAATAAAACATCATTTGTTTCTTTACGTTGTTTGTGGCCGTCTTAAACAAACATAAATCATTACTCAGCTTTCCACAGTTCTACCCGCTACACTGTTAAAAAAATCAGTGCCATTTGCTGCATCGCCACTCCACCGCTTTTATAGAAAACGGCTACTTCACTGTATCATGGAGCATTCTCATTGGTCAGAATAGAGATATTCTATAAAAGCGGTGGAGTGACAATGCAGCAAATAGTACAGATTTTTAGCAGTGTAGTCAAAACATAACAACATACTAGCTCTCTCTACTAGCCGTCGTCTCTCACTTCGTTTCAGTTCCAACTTACACACTGGAAAAGAACGTCTGTCGATAGGAAATCTGTCCCTCAAGCGCTTACGCGCTGCATTTCTCTTTTATCACTTCATGGTGAAAGAAATAAACAGAAGGAGAGCGCTGTGGTTGGTAATCACTAAAAGGTAGGCATAGGCATGCAGGTGGCGCACAGAGGGACGTTTTGAAGATCTAGGTGGACAAAATCCATTTTTCCAATTATCTCGGAATTTGACAACAACGGGTGTACTGTTAGCTGAATGTCTGTATTTTCGAGATCCGTACTAGTTTTGGCATACAAAATCATAAGTATCGAGTAATTGTGACCGTAAAGTAGCCATTTGCGCAGTTCGTTTGAGGGAGTTTCAAAAGTTGCACTGGCATCCTATAAGTTTGAAAGCATGTCGTGACTATTCTGTTTTATTTGAAAGCACAAGTTTGATCTAATATCATAGCTTTGTCAAGGTCAGATTTAACCCATTTTTGTTTGAAAATAAGCGATATTAAACTCGCTTTACAGCTTTTTTCAAAGGCAGAAATTCTGGATGATCCTTGATGTTGTTTATGGATTTCATCCTGACTTTTACAAATTATTCAGCATTATTCAGCAATAAGCATTTTTTTAAATCAAAGTGTCATTCCTAAAGTATTGAAAAATTAAACAAACTCCTGCAGATAGCTGCATATCTGTAGACTTTTATTAATAAATAAGCATCGCATTAACTTCCAATGCATATATGTATGTTTAGTTCAAATCTTGCAAGTCAAATTTAAATCACTTTTAACTATCCTATTGAGTTGAAACAATGCACTCATGTGTAATTTGAATGACCATACAATATTACTAGGATTTAAAGGACGTAGAAGTTTGTTTAGAATACTGTTTCTACAGGGCTTCACAAAAATTTAGATTAAAACTTGCAAGTTAATTTTAAACCAATTTCAATAATCTGATTGAGCTGAAACTTTGCTCAGGATATGTCATTCTGATGACAATGCAATATTATTATTATTTATGGAACGTAGCAGTTACGCTTTTTTTACAGGGCCACATAAAACTTAATTCACATCTTCCAAGACAATTTTAAACCACTTTCCGTTATCTGATTGTGCTGAAACTTTTCCTACATGTGTTTTTCCGATGACAATAATTTTACGAACGTAGAAATTATGCATTTTTTACAGGGTCACACAAAAAATCGCTGACAGAATGTTGCTAAAGAGCAGAAATGTTAATTAAATTTCTACAAAATTACTATAGGTTATTGAGATACACAATAGCATTTTTGTAATTGAAAACAAAGTGCGTAGCAGTTGCGTTTCTTTTACAGAGACACATAAAATAATTCAAATACATTACCGTCTATATGCAGAAATTTTATTTCAAATTGAAAAACATTTATGTAGGTTATTTATTCACACAACAGCATTTTTTTCAACCGAAAATAATTTTAGTAGCATTTATATGTTTTACAGGGTACCACAAAATATTAAAGTTTTTTTTAATATGATTTTATTTAAAAAATTTTATTTTTCAGGATGACTACACAAATTTCTCGAGAAATTCTGAGTAGACAAAAAATACAAAAAAATGACTGTTAACTTACATGTGTGCATTAAATTGTTTTTTACTTAATTGTAAAATAAGTATGTTTAACGCATTATTTGTAATGCATTTATACAGGGTGCCCACTAAAGTCCTTCCAAAGCACTTAATTGCCGAACGGTTGCAGCTATACTCATAAAAGTGGTGTCTAGGTATAGTAAAGTGGCTATGATCTACCAGAAGACACCACTTCCATTGTCACGTGATGCAAAACAGTTGATTTAGTGTTCCTATCTCGAAAAAGTGATTCATGCTCAGAACGATATTCATTTAGCATTCATGTTCACAAGGTGTCCTAACGACCTAAATCGATGATGCTCTACAAATTTGTCATTCACTTTTATCTCATATATTGAACCGTTTTCGCGGTAGGAACGCTAATGCCGACATTTTGCACCAGTTGGCGCTGTAAGCGGTCTCTTCTGGTAGCGCATAGCCTCTTTACTATACCTAGACACCCCGTTTATGAATATATATGCAGTCGTTTGGCAGTTAAGATGGTGGGAACGGACTTTAGTGGGCTCCCTATATTTTTACTTTAAGACATTAATGTTAAATAACCTAATATTTATCACTGTTTGAGTATTTTATTAGTAATGCATAAAAAAAAAACAGCAAAAACTAATTAAACTTCAACGAAATAATTTTGTCCACCTAGATCGTCAAAACGTCCCACTGTGTGACGCCTTGAATCTCAGGGTGTGCTTGTGGAGCTAGATGAATATCCTACAGTAATGTATTATGGATACTTCATATTTTGTTCCAAATGAAATATTAAAAATTCCCATTGCTCTGTCTCATTTCACAAACCATCGGCCAACAGAAAGTGGGCCGTGGGTAATCTTTTAATTTGCTAATCAACTTTATTGTTTGTGGTGTAAGTGTCCCAACGTATTGGTAATTTTACCATATGTATCAAAAGATTCAGTTTATGTTCTTTCAACTTCCCATACTGCATAAAAAATTAAAAATAAATGTAACATTTATTAGGAATATTTCTAAATGTAAAACATTAACAATGAATATTATAAAAAATATTTTCAGTAAGTTTGAACTATCGGAATATGTTAGTATTTCGTATTTTTCAATTTGAATCATTCACGGAAAACAACTATTAAAATGTAAATTTTAATGGAGAATTTGTTGCAAATTATTTTTGAAAATATTAGGAAACATATAATTGCATCTTTGTTTTTTATCTTTGGCTGCGTATTAATTTCCGGAACAAGAAGTAGGAGATTATATCAATTAAATATTGAATCCTTTTATTTTAACTTTACTTTATTACATCTCAATCATGAAGCGTTATAAACATGTCATAAAGTGATATATTCATTTAAAATTATGAAAAGAATACCTTAGTGCGATGACAAAAATATATATCTCGAGACCAGAAATTTTTTTTTATATATATCTCATAGATATAAAAACCAATATTTTTTTGGCAGTAGCTGAAAAAATATAATGTATTGCGAGAAATGTAATTTTAATATAAATTTATTAAAAATGAACAAATGGTACTGTAATATACGTTTCTGGTTAACGTCTTCTAACTGCCACGTATTGTATAGTTATTCTACCTTGTAAATACACTACGTGTCTTTCAAATAAGAATATTCTCTCCAACATAGATTACTTCAGATTTCAGACAACAATTTATGGTTAACATTTATATCCGACGGAAAAGGGAATATCATAATCTGTTTCATATATATATGATATTAAGGAAATCATTAAACTGAACTTTAATTTTCAAATCCGTAGATGAAATATAATAATAGGCAAATATTTTAAACCGTTTTCAACCGTTAATTATTTCCTACTTCTATGAAACTTGACTGCTCTGCTTAAATCTTTGTTTGAAATATTTTTTTATAATTTTCAGTAATAAGAAAAAAACTTTTTTTAATTAAAATAATCGATAATAATAATTCCTGAAAATAAATATGCCTAAAATTATCTATTAAATACTGAGATGATTATTATTTATAAACCCTTTGTGTATCCGATTTGAAAAATATTTACTTAGATATTAGAATAAATGATCTTAAGAATTCAAAAACTAATGAAAAAAATTAAATATAAAATATTTATTGACAAAATTGTACCCGTTTTTACATAAATAAAGAGAAATTACATACTTCTTATAAAAATTGTCTATTTTCTAATCCAAATCTTTAAAGTATACACCTTTGTAAAGTATTACTTTTGTATTATTCATGTGGAAAACGCCTCCAGTCTTCTTAATTTTACAAAATTTACGAAGTTCATTTTAGCAATAACGATTGAAACTACTCAAATGGTAAATAAAACTTTGGAATTAAATATTAATTGAGTATCGCCATCTGTTTAGAATTTTCGAACAAATTATATTGACTGCTGAGTTTGGAGATAGCAGCCAAATATAAAATCGTCTTTTAAAGCACACTGTATAAGTAACATCGACGTCCGTGTATGTTACCGTGTTGCACATCGGTAACATACAATATTTCTAGAAAAATGTATTTTACAGAATACACACATATCATTGACACTCATTTTTCTGGACTAAAAAGCAATAATTCGACAAACTATTTAATATATTTGTTTTGTTTTTTATTATCTAATCTTTGTACTATTTTAATTTATATTGTGTGCAGTTTGACCATAAATTAAATTCCAATTTACAAATTTATATATAATTTGGCATAAAATTTCAATAATTTAAGGACTGTGAAAATATTAGGTCATATTATGCCCCCCCCCCCCCCAGAGAGATAAATTGTTAATAAATCATACACGTAAAAGGACACGTAAAATACTATATGTCTGACTTTAGACGAGGTATTTTGACTTTATGAATGTCCTACTATTTAGGAAACTTACAAATGGCATACCATTAACCGCCTTTTCGTAATGCACAATCCAGTATGGTTAACATTTTTTGGAGGCAAACTCAATCTTTCCATTCCCTCCCCCCCCCAAAAAAAAAAAAAAAAAAACTGCTAATATCAACAATCGAAAGAATTGAAATTCGTCAACCGGTTGAAGAAAAAACGGTAATATCGCTCATTTTTTTCCGCGATCATTTGGTGAAATTTGTGGGATGTTTTTTGCGATTCTTTGACAAAATTCACATTTTCTCTGCAACCTTTTACGAAATTCGCGATGTTTTTGCGATCCTTTGGCAAAATTAGCGGCTTTTTCGAGGTCCTTAATTTGCGTTTTTTATGTGGGTTTCTTTTGCGAAATTTGCAAGGTTTTTTTTTTTGTTTTTTTTTTTTTGTTGTTTTTATTTTGCAATTCTTTGACGAAATTCGCTTTATTTTCTGCGAACGATTGATGAAATGGATCTTTTCGGTGATCATTTATCGAAATTCGAAATATTTGCTTATGTCTGAATTTTAATTTTCGGAAAATTCGGAACAGAATCACCCCTGTAATAAACTGAGATAAGATTTTTTTCAAATATAATTTTTCTTGTGTGTTCTTCAAAAACAAGTTTTTTAATTGTATTTTGATTTTTATAGTGCAAAATCATAATAGTCACACATTCTAAAAATATATATATATGCACTCTAATTGCTTAGCTTATACATATTTTTTTAGCCTGTATCTTGCCGAACTTTATATTCTGAACTGTACATCACAGGCGTAGAGTTTTCAAAATTATTGGAGGGGCTCAGCCAGTGGCGCACACAAGGGGGGGTCTACAACCCCCTGGAACAGGGATTTAATTTACTAAATAATGAATACAAAAATAGTAAAACCTGCTAAGACAAAATTACAAATAACCGCCGAATATTTCCGTTTTATACAGGTTTTTATCTACCTTAGCTGGTAAAAATTCAAAGTGTTCCTTTCGATGCCATCATGAAATGTTTGCCATTAGACAAGATTTCGTTATAGAGAGGTTCCGTTTACACAGGCTAATATTATATCCATATCCATGCAACCTTTCCATAAAATCTTTGCAAAAGCAATCGCAAGTTCGCTGTTTGTGTGCGTTTATTGCCGATGGCTAGGAAAATTTACTGCCCGCAGAGGTCTGAAAATTTATATGAGAATAGTTCAAAGCAGGTATGGATGCCCCTGAGGCTCGCATTTTTAATTTTTTGATAATTGGCCGAGATATTAATGAAAAGATCATCAAAAAAGAGATCTTTTTCTAAAAAATTGGCGGAGGCGCGTTCTTGCATGACCAGAACCTACTTTTCAAGAGGAAAGGAAGGAATAACTAAATACATTTTTTTTCCCGTTCTGTTTTAATGCCCATCAGCAGTGCCGTTTAAATTAAGGTAAAACGGACGATGTATTCTTATAGTTCGTACTTTTACGTCTCAAAAACCGCAATCAGTTTTTTTTTTTTAATATGGTTCTTAACACTTTGAAATTTTTTTTCAAAAAGGGATGTCTCAGTCGACTTTTTCTCCCTTTCGCCAAAGCTTACTCAGGGCTCCATTTTACAGGTACCGATTCACAAAAAAATATGTATTTAAAGCTAAAATCTTCTTGTCGCTGGTGAAATCGGTTTTCTAAAAGACTAATTTTAATTTTCTAAACAACTTCGCGACCGCAGGTCAGTTGCGCCTCACCGTGATAGAAGACTATCTTTCCTTCACAATCTTTTTATAGCATTTCGATTCGACGAAAAAGCTAAAAAACGGTTTCGGCGCGGTTTCGCTTGGCTTCGGCACACGTTTTCACTATTAAATATGCATATTTTTCATGAAATTTTATAGAGTCCCCGGGTACAGTTATATTTATAACCTATTAAAATTTTGGACAGTTCGGACGACGATAACTATATATATATATATATATATTTGTTGTTGTTGTTATGTGAAAGAACTCGACGCGAAAACAAGAAAAACTAGTCGGATGTGACAATCCCAAAACTTTCTTCTATCTCATACATGTTAATACTTCAAAATTCGTTATCACAGTGCCAAAATTAAACGACAATCTATGCTTATCTCAATCATAAGGACTCTAAAGATATATGTTCATTAAATTGTATGCATTTTAAAAGGAGATATAAGCATCGCATCTTTTAAACAAACAATTGAATTTTGGCATCCAACCTCTTAGATGTCTGCAAGAAAAATTCTCAGCTCAAAGAGCATAAAAGCGACACCTGTCGCGCTGTATACACCCAAGCCTAAAAAAAGATCGATTTATATAAAAGTCTAACAGAATATGAAGTCTGATTAAATTTCGTGTATTAGTTTTTGAGACAGAACAATTGCGGAAATCGTTAAAAAAACGGAGCATAGAAGCGCCATTTATTGCGCGATTTACACCAAAACGTAATAAAGAACAACATATATCAACGTCTAACTGAATTTGAAGTTTGATGAAAATTTGTGCATTGGTATTTAAGATAGAGCTATTACGAAAATCATGAAAAATTCTGTATCGCAGCGCCACCTGTTGGCCAATTTGCACCGAAAAGTAATCAGCACCATTTTATATCACAGACTAACCTAATCTGAAGTTTGATGAAAGTACGTGCATTAGTTCTTGAGAAAGAGCTATTGCGGAAATCGTGAAAAATGCAGCGAAACCTGTTGAACGATTTACACGAAAACGTAATCAGCACGAAATAATATCAAGATATAACTGAATCTGAAGTTTGATGAAAATCTGGTCATTAGTTCTTGAAGTATAACTATTGCGGAAATCGTGGATAATGCATCATAGCAGCACCATCTATTGAGCAATTTACACTAAAAATTAATCAGCACCAAACAATATCAAGGACTAACAAAATCTGATGTTTTATGAAAATCTGCGCATTACTTCTTCAGATATAGGGCGATTTGCACCAACAAGTATTCAGCACCAATTTATATCAGAGACTAATTGAACCTAAAGTTTTATTAAATTCCGTGCATTAGTTCTTGAGATAGCGCGCCGAAAAATTTATGTCACAGACAGATTCACAGATAGACATTTTGTAAAAACCTGTTCGAAAATTCGAAAATTTTCTTGAATCCAATACTTTTTTCTTGCAAAGATAGAAAAAAGTAAAGAGGAAGAAGAAACATATGTCTTCCAGAAGTATATATATCAATATTTTTTTCACCAACATTTTACACGGGCTGAGAAACGGTTACATTTATAACGATAAAAATTTTAAAGAGTTCGGGCCAAAAGAAACTATTTAAAAAAATATATATATGAAACGACCGTACGTGAAAAACAGAAAATGACTTCTTACGAGCGCTTCTACCATTAAAAGTCAATATTTTTTGGATTTTTTTTTTTTTTCATTTAAAAATATAAATTCGGACAAAATCGGATTAAAAGTATAAAATCTTACAAATTTGTGTTTTATTAAAGGTTATTATCACGGGTCCGGGCAACGCCGGGCGGGCCATTGTCTGTCTGTCGGCCGTGTTCTGAAGAAAAAAAAAACCGCTGCACGCAGAGCTACAAAATTTGGTATGAAGGTACCTCTATGTATTTAGTTATACATCCCAAAGCCCAATTTCGAACTTTTTTATTAGACCTTTTTCAATATAATTTTTAATGCTTTTTCACGGTTCCAGGCGATTTTTTAAAAAAAATTATTAAAATAAATCCTATTTCAATCCTTTAGCTTATAATATAGTAACTGTTGTCCTCTTTTTAAAAACGTTATTTGGAATTCGTGCAGCGATTTTTGAATTTTTCGCAAATATTTGCATGCAGTTTTTAGCATTATTTCGTGCTTCGCAGCGGGTTTTTTTTTTAATATTGATAAAAGGAATTTGATATCAAATTTTTAGAATTATACAGTAAATCTTGTCATCCAACATTTTTTAATTTTTAATGCGAATTTTTGCGATTTTTCGCAACGAGTTTTGGTACTCGTGAAAAAATTCCGATTAATATGTTTTAGAGTACTTTGTAGTAATTTTTCGCCTTTGCGACTTTTGGAATTTTTATGGCTTCTAATGCAATTTTCAGCAGCTTTTCGCGTTTCGAGTGACTTTCTTACATTGGTAAAAGGAACTCGGTTTTAAACTTGTAGCCTAGTAATAAATTTTGTTCACTTTGAGCGATTTTTATTGTGATTTTTTGCATTCTGTGGAGATTTTTTGACATTCGTGAAAAATTCCGGTTAATGTTTTTAGTCCACTTTAGTGAATTGGGATTGTTCTCAGCGATTTTTGAATTGCGTTTTTTTTTCGTATTTCGTAGCGTTTTTTTTTTTTTTTTTTTTTTTTTGACATTCATAATATTTTTTTGGTTTCAAACTTTCAGCCTAATATAGAAAATTTTCTGTTCCGCGATTTCTGAAAAAAAAAATTTCATTTTTTCAACACGATTTTTAGCGTTTTTACGCGTTCCGTGCCTTTTTTTTTTAAATATTTATAAAATAAATTAGTTTCAAACTTGTAACACGCTGTAGTATTTTTTTTTCTTTGCGATTTTTGATTTTTATCGATTTTTAATGCGATGTTTTGCGTTCCGCTGCTATCTTTTGACATTTGTAAAAGGAATTGGGTGTCAAACTTTTAGCGCAATATAATTAATTTTGTTTTATTTTAAATAAAGTTTATTCGAAATTCGTATAGCGCTTTTTGAATTTTTGCGAATTTTTATACATTGTTTACAGATTATTTGCATTTCGCGGTGATTTTTCTACATTCGTAAAAGGAATCCTGTTTTAATCTTTTAGCCCATAATAACAAAATTTTGTCATTGCAATTTTTGAATTTTTTTGAGTTTTTTTGCAATTTGCTACAATTTTTCCAAATTAGTAAAAGGAATCCGGTTATTTTCTAGCCCATAATAGTAAATTTTGTTTTCTTTTCATTTAAATTTATTTGGAATTCGTGCGGCTTTTTTTTAAATTTTTCGCGATTTTTTGAGTTTTTTCGTGTTTTGTACTATTTTTCGACGGACCGGACAACGCCGGGCATGTCAGCTAGTTAGTGTTTAAATGCAAAATATAAATACTACAGGGTTGCGCATGAAAAAGCGGCCATGCTGTGTTTGCCATGAATGCGCATGTAACTTTTATATGAACATCGAAAAGTTTGAAAATATCGCGAAAATCGAATCAAAATATCAGTCCGAAACGACACAGAAAAAAAAATGAAGTATAGGCCTAGCCCGGGTTTACGGAAAAAATTTAGATCCTGTCCCTACTCAGCCTGATATTAATGAAAGAAAATGGGCTTGAGAAAAGGTTTCTTGCTCGATCTGAATAAGAACAATTGAATATGTACTGTTTATTGTTACCAGATCCTGGTGAATCGTCATGTACTACAGAGAGACCGCTTGATAGATTTGGACTATTTTAATAAATATGAGCTTTATGCATGATTTAGAGACAAAGAATTTATCCCTTTATATTTTATACTTGGAGACACTGGTGATTCTTCCTGGCTTCTAGTTTCATCATTTGCAACAAAACTTAAATCCTCTCCCCCCTCCGTCCCAAGTTCTTTAAAGCTCTAAATTGGAGTCACCTTCTTTGTAGGTTCGGAAAACGGCGAACCATGTATTCTGTGCTCTAATCAGATCATATCGGGCACCATTTGTTGTCCCTTAAAAATGTGAATTTATTGCCCTATGTATATTACGCCGAATCAGAAAAAGAAATTCTTCTCAGAAAGTATGCCCAGTGTCCAAAGAAGGAAGAAAAACCGACCATTAGTCCAGAAGAAATGTACATTTTACCTTGCAAAAGGTCGGGTAGAAGATTTTTTTTTTCTCAATTGTTTATAATGACGCTAACATGGAAAAACCAATTTTTCTAACAAAATTTCTTAACGCTAAATTTTCTGTGGCCAAAAAACAACAAAATTTTAGGACTTTTTTTGATATTCTTTTTTTAATATCTCGAGACCCGTTGTCGCAGCATATTATTTGTCAATTACAATATTAAAGAGAATACAATTTTCTACAACATTCATATTTACAACTTTTTTATACACTCAATAGCAAGCGCAGTACGCTATTTCAAAAATAGGACATTTTTTTTCAATTTTCTTTAAAGCCGTGAAAAACGTAGTTCCGCCCCGATTATTCAAATGTTTCCTACGGATTTAATCGTGTATGTCAACTTCTATATATTGGTTGCAGTAAATTATGTGTCTCAGGACCAAAACTAGCATTTTTTGCACCCTTGGTAAACATGGATTTTGCTCCCCTCCCCTTGAAAAGAAAATTTACTACGAGAATTTTAATAGATCTCTAATAGCCGGATTTTGAAAATTTTAAGTGTGTAATCATTAAATACACAATGCTGAACTACGTAATCAGGTTTTTTAAATATTGATTCATTAAAACCTTGAAAACCGAACCGAAAGGAACCGAGATATATTCTGCTTTAAACAGGTTTCCATCTTAGCAGGTATAATTCGTCATATTCTTTCTCTTGAAAATACACAATTTTTTCTTTAAAGACCGGATTCCGTATATACAGATTTCATTTTCAAAGATTTTACGGTAGTTTTAGTATTGAGGCGTTTAAAGTCACAGTTATATGAATTATGAGACTAAATTAGTCGCACGAAGACATTCGCAAGATAATATTAAACCGTGAAAAACATAATTTTGCCCCAATTATTCAAATATTCCCCGCGGATTTAATCGTGTATGTCAACTTCTAAAAATTGGTAGCAGTAAATTATCTATTATTAGCACACTCACGTCTTTATTTTCATCTCAACAGACATTTTATATTCAATAAATTTACATAATTTTAAAAGTAGGGCAGAGTGTAGATGAATGAGACAATTTTCATATTTAGACAGTAACTTTAAGCGAATACAATGTTAACTTCAATGGATTGTTTAAAACAACACTTTAATATTTAGTAACGTATAGGCACGATAGTTTCAATTAAGAAAGAATTCTTGTTCAATTTTAATAATTTAATAATTTTTATAATACATACATATTTTTCCAAGCATCAATGGAGTAGGTGAGAAAATTTGCGAAAAACATATTTTATTCCACACTACAAATGGTATATTTTATTTACCAATTATTGATCACATATGTTTTAATCTTTTTACTGTTTTAAAGATAGCAGGCATTGGATTGTAGTTTCATATAAAAGGGGGGACTCAAAAAATAAATATATTTTATGTAAGAAATACTTTTACCTAATAAAATAGCTACAATAAAAATGATAACAGATTATTTCACTAACTAATGTTATGCATTTTATCTTTTGTAAGATTTAAAAATTCTGTCAATAAAATATTTGAGATTACTAGTTTCATAAAAATGTTTAAAAGGTTAGTTTTAAAAAATATTGTCATTTTTTTCCCCACTTATATCAATAAATAAAGTAAGAGATTATATATTTTTAGCATGCAAAAATATATAAAACTTTAAGATTATCTATTAAATGCTTTAAAGCTCAAACAGAAAAACGTACTCTGGTTTGAATTTCAATAGTTAATTTATTTTTCATATGATGCCTGAGGTCGATGCCTGAGGTGCCTGACGTTATGGGTTTTTAATTTTTCAAATTTGGTTGCATTTTTTTTTTTTTTTTAATGAGGATACTTTAAATTTCAGAACGGGTTCCAAACAGTTTTCAAAAAATGAAAGTGTCTGAATATTTATAAAAAAAATGCAACCAAACTCAAAAAAGTGCAAAAGCACAACATTAGATATTGATCTCGAGCATCCAGTGAAAAAAAAAAATTATTTAAAAGTAATAAAATGCAATCGAGATATTTGCTCCCATACGTTTAATATTACCTTGCGAATGCAGGGTTCGCAGTGTTCCTAAAATTTTCACACTTTGCTACCACTATTTTAAAACGATAATCTTTATTGTATATTTGTATTATAGATGTGAAAGGAATCTACCACGAAGAATTTTTATTTAAAATACTGGTAGCAAATTGCGAAAATTTTAGGAACGCTGCGAATGTCTACGTGTGACTAATTTAATCTCATAATTCATATAACTGTGACTTTAAACGCCTTAATACTAAAATCTTTGAAAATGAAATCTGTATTTACGGAATCCGGCCTTTAAATAAAAAATTATATACTCGTATTTTCAAGAGAAAGAATACGAACAATTATACCTGCTAAGATGGAAACCTGTTTAAAGCGGGATATATTTTGGTTCCTTTCGGTTCGGTTTTCAAGGTTTTAATGAATCAATATTTGACAAAGCTGATTACGTAGTTTAGCATTACGTATTTAATGATCACACTTAAAATTTTCAAAATCCGGCTACTAGAGATTTATTAAAATTTTCGTGGTAAATTTTCTTTTTAAGGGGGAGGGGCGGGGGGGGCACCAAAATCCATGTTTGACACAGGTGCAAAAAAGACCAGTTTTGGTCCTGAAACACATAATTTACTACTATATACTACCAACATATAGAAGTTGACATACATGATTAAATCCGTGGCTAACATTTGAATAATTGGGGCGAAACTACTTTTTTCACGGTTTTTAAGAAAATTGAAAAAAATGTCCTATTTTGGAAATGGCGTACTGCACTTACTACTGAGTGCATAAAAAAGTTGTAAATATGAAGGTTGTAGGGAATTTTATCTTCTTTAATATTGTAATTGACAAATAATATGCTACGGCAACGGATGTCCAGATATTTGAAAAAAATCAAAAAATGTCCTAAACTTTTGTTGTTTTTTGGCCACAGAAAATTTAGCCTTAAGAAATTTTGTTAGAAAACTTGGTTTTTCCATGTTAGCATCATTATAAACAATTCAGAAAAAAAAAATCTTCTACCCGACCTTTTGCAAGGTAACCCCCTTTTTTTGGTACATTTCCCCTGGACTACAAGGAGAGAGCTTAGTTTTTTCCCATACGCCACGCTAAAATTTTCCAGTTGTTTTACTTGTTTACAAAGAATAAAGGTAAACAGCAAATTTAGAGAAAGAACAATTATCCATCGTAAACTTTATCCGCTAAAAACTTTTGTAAATTATACGAAATTCCAAAATCTGAGTTTTTTTTCTATGTCAGTTGGCGTAAAAGAATATAGCCCATCTGAAAAAATTATTGGAGGGGCCCGAGCCCCACGGGCCCATATAACTCTACGCCTATGCTGTACATATTTTAAAATTTATATTACACGTAATTCATATCCGCATTAAAATAATTTTGTGATTAAATTAAAATGTACACAGTTGGTGTATTTAGTCTATGCTTTGTTGCACATGTGCATACGTTAAACAAATTACTATATTTTACTTTGAATAACTGAGATTTTCCTATATTTGTCCAATTTTTTCACTATGTGGCGACTGGATCTTTTGGGTTTAGGGTTCATTGGCTTCCTTAAAGATTTTGGAAATCTGTACCTATATACTAAATTCGACGTCTAGTAAGCTTTCTATTGTAAAATAGAATTACAGCATTTACGATTCGTTTGCAGGGCAAGAGATATTTTGTTAGGGCCAAAGAGTTATGAATTTATCCGATTTTCACGCGGTTTACTGTATTTCGATTGTTTGTATGAGAAGTTCAAATATTTAAGTTTCATGTAAAAATATTAATTAATTTTAGATTTATACAATTTTAAATTAATTGATTCCTCTACTTTATATAGAGAAAGAGAATATTAATATATCTAACTTTTTTTTAAATGACCGTTTACACATGATATTAAGATATGTTACTAAAGTCCACTCAAAAAAGTTTCATATAGTAAAACAGATTTTTAGCATTTTAGGTTCCGTTTACATGGTCACTCAAAATATATTTTGATATGGCTACATACGTATGTAATTATCGGATTTTTACACGGGTTGTTGTATTTTATATGTTTTTATAACCTGTTCAAAACTTTAAAATTTCCTTAAAAAATGTCGATTAGTTTTTGATTTACATATGTTTAAAGTACTGGATTCCTATACTCGAAGTAGATGAAAAATTACTAAATAGCCTAACTTTTGACAAAGATGTTACATACACGCTGTATTTAGATGTGTCACTGCATTCGATCCAAGTCAGCTTCCTGTTGTAAAGCGGTATTAGAGCCTTTACGGTTCGTTTACATGATCACTTACAAGATCTTAATTACATTACAACCGATGGATAATTTCTGAGTGATATGCATTTTAGTAACTTTATGCTATTTCGATCTCAATAAAGTTTATTATGTTACTTAAAAAATGAATATGAATTCAGTTTGTACGTCTGAAAGCTCGTTGATCCAAGTTTCCAATTTATTAAAGAAGTTTATATTATCCACTTTATTAGAAAAATTGCTTCTACATTTTTGAATGCAGCATTTTGAAAATGAAATAATGTAGAGATTTTTGAACACAAAATTTAGATAACAATTAAATGGAATTTTATTTTGCATGAAATCGTAAATAATTTGACGGAGGAACTGCAGACAATAATCATCACGCAGTGGACCTCGATTATGGAAAATTTCTATGTGAGCATCGATTATAGAAAAAACATAGAACATGCTCAAAATGATACTGTACGAACTTTACAAAATCACCGAGCAGGCGAGACCGGGGCTAGTGGGCTACAGGGGTAATTAGGCGCAGTCCTCATAAATCGCCTGTTTGTAAATAGATTGCGCAACCAGTCACAGAGTACCTTTCTTCTTGATTTTTACAATCCTCATTGTAGTTTACTACATTACATTGTAGTTTACATTGTAGTTTACATTGTAGTTTTGTTAGTTGCGTTACCTACGTGCAGTGGACATTATTGCGATTATTACACCTTAATACAGTATTACGATTTTTCTATTTTTTGCACTCATAAGTAATTTTTTGGTGCTTCATTCTTTTTCTAATTTCTAATACTTATGTTAATAATTGCGATTTAACATGTGCAGTGTTTTATAGTGTATGATTAACTGTACCTACCTCATATGTGATTTACTTGGATTATTTTTGCTTAGATAGTTACGTGTCCCTTTTGTGAAGAAATTTATTATGGAGCTAGTAGGCGCATTGAATACGAGGCAAGTTGGCTGGGTGTTTGGCAGGGTGGGTCGAAAAAACCGAAATATTTATAATCGAAACGTAATAGCGCGGAAAAGTTGCCTTTTGTAAAAAATATAAAATACGTAAAATATTACACCGTTTGGTTAATATCTTTTACCGCCGCAAGGGGTCCAAATTTCGAAAAAATCGCAAAAACATACTTTTAGCAATTTTTTTTTTTTTTAATTATCCAAACATATTTATTCAATTTCTAATAGAACGCAATAGCCACGCCAAGATATTAGTAATGTAACATTAACATTTCATTTTTGTGACATCGTTGCTTTTACCGCCACAACAGGGCCAAAATTTCTAAAAAATGTTAAAAATTAAAGTTTTTCATTTTTTCAATTTTCATAACATTGGTAATGTTTTCAGATTTTTTACATTTCTAATAGGCTGGGAAAGGCATTTTATGTTGTTAATTTCATGCACATTGTTAACCATGATCACTGTAATTCTATTTTTAAAAAAAAATGCTCAATGATAGAAACACCTGCAGCTGCCTGCATGTAAAATTAATTTCTCGCTGCTAGAGGGCCACGTCTCACTTTGTTAGTTTTTCTTGTAATGTACTCCTTTTACTCTATACTTTGATGGCCCTAAAGATAGAAATATCTGCCAGGTTAAAGAGGTGGCAAAGTTTCATCTGTGCGAAGTCAAGGAGGAACATATCTCTTTCTACTACAACCAGGTCTGAATTATTTTCGTTATTTGACCCCAACGTCTGGCAAGGCGACTTCTATATGCAATGACATTATAGATTTTTTGAAGAAAAATGAAATCCCGACTGGAATAATAATTGCAGTTGAATTTCGCGGAACTGTCTTCAAAATAGGATGCAAAACTGATGTTATAGTAGGATTAGTTGAGAACAACTTTTAAAAAACCACTTTATTGGCTTCCTTGACCTCACTTCAATGAGCTTCCACTGAGACATCTTTTCAAACATCTTGATGACAAAAAACAGATTCTCTATCATATTGTGGCCCAGCTGGTTGATCTCTTGCGATTTGCAAAATTTAAGCCAATTTAATCTGATCACCTAGCTGTTGATAATGATGATTTGTCAACTGACCAGATGTATATGTCTGAAATATTGCACGCTCTTTCAACACGCGTGTATACAATTGACCTTTTTTGCTGAGTCCCTGGACAAATATTTCACGCAAGGTGGATCATTACTGCTATTTGAATTTTAAGACTCCACGTGTGAACAAAGAAACCCTCTTCTTAACTTGTCATACTCTTAGAGTACATCCTGAAAATGTACTGCATCAGTTGGTTCACAATTAGAATGAATCACGCATGTTTTCCAGAATCTGTGCACTATAGTTAGTAACTTACGTTACTTGACAGATAATCTACGAAAGATTATAGTTCCTGTATTTTCACGAAATGACTATTTCGCAAATCATACAAATAGCCTCTTTGTTATGATAGCATATGAAGAGGAGAACATCAGGGCCCCAACCATGAAGAAAATCGCAAAAGCACGAAGTTCTGTGGACTAGATTAGTGCCATTCGTCACTTTATCATAGCAGACTTCAACACTGAAGCTTAAATTTGTATGGCTTTAGTCTACTGACAAATCTGAAAACTAACGGAACCACCTGTTATGGTTTCTTTATCGACTAAAAACGCTGGTGAGTTTAAAATGTTCGATTAAAGATACCAGCTATTATAACTTTCCTTGTCCCACTCAATCACTAGAAAGATGCGTGAAATTATTCATTGAAGCACTGATAAAGTTTGTTTACTAGACCAGAGGGAGGATCACATCTGATCAGTTTTGGCCTCTCGAGAAATAATGGCTTCATCTGAAAGCAAGTTATATTATAAAATTCATTTACATTAAATTCTTCTTCATTTTAAGTTTATTTAACCCGTTTCGGTTAAACATCTCTATATTTTAATTAATAAAATACTAAAACATTTTGCTCATTTTATATAATTTTTGTGGCATGAATCGGCTGTTATGTAGTAAAACATTAGTAGATGAAGCGATCGTCAAGAAAAATGAATGATTAACTTTATTTTCAAGTCTATTACAAATAGTTATAAAAAATTATGATATATTAATAGATATAAAGTAAAATTATTTATTTCTAGACAGATTATAGAAATTATAAAAATTTAGGGAAAAAAATGAAAAATTGAAATTTTTGAAATTTTTACAAAAAATATGGTCTTTTTGCGGCAAATAAAGATATGATTTCATCATAATGAACATTTACCGGGACATTTCTCATATCTTCATGTAGCTATTGTGTTCTATTAAAAATTGTATTGTTATGTTTGGATAATTTAAAAAAAAATGATAAAAAAAACATGTTTTTTGCGATTTTTTGAAACTTTGGCCCCCTTGCGGCGGTAAAAGATATTAACCGATCGATGTAATATTTTAGAAATTTATTCTGAATTACAAAAGGCAACTTTTCCGCGCTGTTACATTTCCATTATAAAAATTTCGGTTTTTTCGACCCACCCTAGTGTTTGGTGTGTGCTGGTAGCTTGAAAAACGGCAAACACCGAGAAAAGTGGTTGCAACGCAAAATTTTGGGCACACGAGGCTTCCCCAAACGGAGACACTCGATTTTTTATTTGTGACAACTGTAACTCTGATGATGATATCGAGTAGGATAGAAGTTACTCAATGTTAATGTTTTCTGCATTATTTTTATATCTGTATAAGTTCGAATTTACATTGTACGGCGATAACGCCCTTGTTTAAACTTACTGGATTTCTCTTAACTGCGTGTCTTATTTGAGTTTCATTTAAATTTTTATAAAGCGTGTGCCAACTTACCCTATAGGTATAGGAAACTTGCCCCGTGACGGGGTAGGTTGGCGCACAACTTTCCTTTTATTTTAGGCTTACGCTAAACATGAACTACAAAACCTACAAAATCAAAACTCCGGGTATTTATAGCCCAATACCTGCTCTTTAAAAGTACAGTTAAAGTTTCATAAAAAAACTTAACAAAAAAATTAACAAAAATCAATATCTAAAAACTGCGCCTACTAGCCCCGGTTTCCCCTACTTACCATCAGAAAAATAATTCGAAAAATTTAAGAAGTACTGTTTATAAAACAGAAAAAAAATGTGACAAAATGTTTACTTCCACATTGCTTTTATAGTAAAATGTTTGAACATTATAGTGAAGATTTAGCATTTTATTTATTATATACTTTTTTGTTGATAATTAAATGCATATAAACGAATATATATATAGTATGTTTAGATTTTCTCATACTGCAATAACTGAAATAAAGGTTTCTTCCGTTTTATTTTAAATTATTCATGTTGGAAAAATTATAATTTATGCATCAATTTTACTTTAAACAAATTAAAGTTTTTCAACTTTCATAAAGGCTTTATATATATTTTTTTTCTGTCGGTCTTTCTATGTGTATATTGAACATGTATACCCATTTTTTTCAATAGTTCAAAATTTGCAATTTACTCAATTTTAGCCATTTTCCAATGGTAATATGGTCAGCAAGGTTTTTAATTAAATATTTTTTTGTTCGATATTACAATTCTTTTATATCAAATAAATTGTTTTGCATTTATTTTGGAATTTAATTGTTAAGTTATCATTTAAAAAATTAAATAAGAAGAGTTACAAGACCAATCGACTCTATTATTTTGGACTGGTTAATCAAAGAGTAATATTGATATGCCATAAAACGTTTTTAGTTCATTTTTAATTAGGTTATAGTGCTACCTGAAAAATTTCAAAAGTAACCGAAATTAAGGAAAAGAATTCCATAATGATTAACTATCGAATGTCAAAACTTTTATGAAATGATTTATAATTTGATAAAATTTCATCCGAAAGTTCTCAGAAAATAATTGGAAAGCATCCGACTCGGTATGTCCTGTCAGCCATGTAAAAAACAATTAGAAATTTGGAAAGTATATATCGAAATATCAGAAAATCCAACAAGTATTAGACCCTATGAAATATTTAAGGAAAAAAAAAACACGCTATAATCAGATAATCAGCGCCTTAGTGACTTCTTTCGTAGGAGCGTTGGATTTTCATAGAAAAAAAGTAACTTTTTTAAAAAATTACTTCAAACACGCCGGCTAATGAAACTTGTTGGATGCGGCAATCCCAAAACTTTCTTCTATTTCATACCATGTTAAAACTTCCTGACAAATGCAGCATATCAATACCACCGGTTAGATGATTTACACCAAAATATACACTGATAAACAAAAATTGACTTTTTATTTTCTTCTTAAATTTGTAGGTGATATTCCAATTACATACAGTTTTGAGTAAATAAAAATGATATTAGAAATTTTTACTTGTTTCTTATTTTTTTTAAAACGAAGGATATGTATTCATAGGTTATTACGATATATCACAATTTAAGAGGTCGTACAATAATGCATTAATACATAAATGTTAAATTTACCAGCAGTGTACTTGTAGACTGTTTTTACACAGTTTACGCAGCCGAACACAATATGAGTGTATTAATTTGAGTGCATTAGTACTTTTTTGCATTCATATTTATGTTCAGTATATTCTCTCTTGATGAAACTAATATAAACGGAAAGCATTTTAGCATTCCATTGCGATCGATAACGAGACTTCATAGCAGAAACCTATTGGTGAAATCGTTCACCATGCTCGTCGCTAAACGCGCCCATATTATCTGGGAAAAAGTGACTGTGAGAGTGCAAGAGATGAAGCTGTAATGACACGTGACATTTTAGCTTTTTAAAATTGTTTACCATATTTTGAACTATACACTTGTAATTTGTTGCTTTGTTATTCCCTAAGAAATTATGCACAACGCCCTTGAAGGAAATCCATCGAACTTTAGATTCAGGTATACCTTGATAAATATAGGGGCTGATGCTATGAAATATATGCTATACTGCAATTTGCAGGATTTACACTATTTCACCAATAGTCAGATCTCAAGAACTAATGCACTGAATTTCATATCTTTAGAATCCTCATGATGGGCATAGATTGTCATTTAATGCTGGCACACAGGTAGTGAATTTTGTAGTATTAACGTGCATGAGATAGAAGAAAGTTTCGGGATTGAGACATCTGACTGAATTTTTCGTCTGCTGTATTTGTTATTTTTTAATTTTCTGAATTTATTCTGCCACTCGCTGAAATCCCAACCCCTTCCTTGTCATTTGAATGTTTAAAACTTGTATTTACAAAAATGAAACCCTTTATTAAAAAAAAATCATATTATAATTTATTAGTTTGTTTAATTTGTAGGTTCTACATTTTTTTTGGTCCTTGAAAGTCCTTAAAAGTCCTTGATTTTTATTTAATGAAATGTGTACAAACCTTGTATTATTCTTTCTATATATATTTTTTCTGCTTTCTACTTCCCCTGTAAAAAGTATAAAAAGCTAAAATAGTCCTTCATATGAATTGGTTTCTATTATGTTTTGATGTAAATTGCTCAACTGGTGGCGCTGCTGTGCTGCATTTTTCACATGGACGAAACACATCTTATTGGCGCCTAGATGTATTATAAGTAGCAGATATTTGTTCACTTTCAGAGTCATTAGACTGTAGTAACAAATTACTTTAAAAGGCAATAAAATAACATAATAAAATATATTTAAGCAGGGATATCTCTAAAACGGAAACTATTTTGTGATTATTTCCTAAATTCCCAAGGGTATTGTTACTTAAATCTGTTAAAATATTCCGAGAAAAAATTTCTTGTTTATCAGTGATCGTTAACAACTTTGACAATTTCTAACTGAATCTGAATTTAAATTCATATTCCCCTCCATTAAATCTCTTCTTCCTGATCTTCGTAAATGGGGAATTTATAATGTTTCTTATAATGGATGTGATTTGTCTTATATTGGTCAAACAAAAGAAAACTCGAATTCCGCTTAAAAGAACACTCTCGTTATGAAATTAATCAAGAAATTTCTAAATCTTCTATTGCCAAGCACTCTTGGAAATCCGGTCATAGTTTTAATTTTCAAAATGCTAAAATTATCATTGATGACTTAATGATAAATCTCATTCGACAATGCCCTCTACAGCTTAGAAAAACCTTGTAGTACAACGATATAATTTATTTTTTTGTATTAATTAATATTAGTCTGTTTTTCATATTTTTTATTTATTTATTTATTTATTTTATTTCCTGTGTTCAAATATTTTAATATATGTGTGATATTTCATTTTATTATGATCTATTTTTAATTTATTTTAATTTAATTTTAGAGTTTTTTTTTTTTTTTTTTTCAATTTGCTTCCTTATTCCCCTTCTACTCTGTCTTATTTTGTTTTGACTGTATTCTTCTGTGATTAGCTGCTGTCTTCTGCTTTCCTATTGGCTGTTGATTTCTACTTTCCTATTGGCTGTTTCTTTAGTTTGTTTCCATTCCCTTATCTCTCATTTCAGTATTGCTGCTGCTTTTATAGTAGAAGAACTTCTTCTTTGCGCCTGATGAAGAAAAACTCAAATTTTTCGAAAGGTTTAGCGCATGTAATTGTTTTTTATGATGTTTTAAAAAGATCTTTTAGTTCTTATTGATTCACACCAGTTTCAAATTTATTTCTTTAAAAATTAAATAGTTAAAAATATAGTCGTATGTAATTCCAGAAAACACAAACATTATAATAGCATGGAGGTCGCCAAGCAGTTTTTACATACTGTACCTCATCCAGTGTCCTTCGGAACATTATGAGTAGCGATAGATTTTTAAACAGCACTCCCAGTATGCACTATGTCGCTTGTTTTTATGTGATATCACATGTTTTAAGAATGAGTTTTAGATTTGTAGCATGTCGGGATCATTTAAAGCGAGTTGTTTTCGTTGATATATAAATTGTTTGAACTTTTTATGTTATTTTCAGTTGCGAGACATCGACGTTGCCTGCACGTTGTGTTTGACATGACTTGTAAAATGAGTGTTCAGACTCTTTTAACAGAGTATTTAGTATATTATAAAACAAAAAATATGTCCTTGACTCCGATGTTTTATTTATTGAAGTTTACGATTGCAACACCTGAGAAATATCGCTTTTACTGTATTTTTTATCATCTAAGAATGGTGCAACTTTCATTTAACACCTTATTTTATATGAATTTTAAATTGGGAAAATGTTGTTTCAAATACAATTTGGTTAAAAAATAAAACGATATACTACTTTTATCGATTTCTTTAATAATTTTGAAGCAGAAATTATATATATATATATATCTTTTTCTTGCATCTGGATTTCGAACGGTGAACCCTTTGAACTTAAAGCAATATAAACAGTACAGCCTTTGTTTCCGACTAATATTCCATAATGAAAATGAAAATATAAACCAAACATAAATTTAATGGACACCTTATTGAACAATGAGCTTAAACCGCTCAAATTATCAGAATAAAAACTGTAAGTAAGTAAATTTACTGAGATTTTTCCACAAAATAACTGGTGGTATGCTGCTGATACAAATGTATCGATTTGAAAAATTTCAAAACTTTATTCGAATGTAATTGATATTTTTCATATATAACTGCTTTTTTGTGTTAGATTTATTTTGTTTGTTACTAAAATTTTTATTTAAAATGTACAACCAATGCTCCACCCTTTAATCTTTTCTCAGAATTATTCATATTGATATATTTAACAAAGTAATTCTTCTTCTGTTTTCTTAATATGTATTAAAATAATAATTGTGTTATTTATTCCGAAGTGTTGTAATAACAAATAACTTCAAAATACTCTTTCATATTCAGTGTAAAATGCTTATATGATTTCTCTATTTAATGAATTGTTAGAAGCCAAATAAAGAAACTCAACAATGTTACATGTAAATCTGCTCATACAGTTCCATGTAACTAGGTATAAACACGAGATTGAACACATTATACAATGCTAACTTATTCCTAACTTAATTATTTCCACTGGGAATTTTGACCAAAACAACAGTAAGCCTTAAGACAGAGATATCTGGAATGTGTTATATATACTTTAGTTACGTGTTTAACTAAATTAATCTTTAAACATTCAAAGTAGTTCACTGAACGAAAATACACTATTCAAATGCTAAATGGAAATCCTCGTACACTATGAATAAGGACGCATAAGCAAAGATTATTAGTGTTGTATATTATAAATATAAACACGTTTTCTTATTTATGAAATATTAACAGGTAATTTTAGTTTGATACAAAAACGTCCCCACGTACAAAGAAGTGATTATGCATACTTTCTTAAATCCGTTTTAAAAGTTTAATTTTAATTAGAAATACCTTCTAAATAGCTCAATTATTTTTTCTTACTTTTTTAAGACATACTCGTATTTATATTTTTAGAAAATTTTAACATTAATCTTATCATTGTACAATCACCTATCCCTCTAAAACCTGAGGTTTTTATCATCAGAAACCTTTGTACAATATCTAAACTATACTAATATTAGACAAAGGACAAGTTTGTGTGTGTGTTTATTTGTAGGAGTAAGTAATCACAGGAAATACCAAAGTGATATCAAAAGCAATAGAGGCAAATTGATGGTATTAGTCCTTGCTCCAACGTAGGATATATTTTATGTCTGTGCCACTAACACCTTGGGGTTGCAGAAGCAAAAATCGTTCTAAATTGCATTTTTGTGATACTGAAGGAGCTAGAAACTTGAAATTTGGCATGGTAGTGACTTATAAAATGTAAAATTTCTGTAAGAATAGTTTAAAAAAAAACGAAATTTAAAAGGGACGAAATGCGCGAATAGCGTTCTAAAAACGTTCTAAATAAAGATTTTTATAGAATTCGCAAAGATAACTCACTAAAAACAGTTTCTAAAAATTACTGAAATTAAAAGGATGAAATAAGTGAAAAAAATGTTCTGAATTTTGTTTTTTATGAAGTCTCAGGAAATATCAAAACGATTTCAAAAGTAATGGTGGAGATTGATGATGGCAGACTCTACTCTAACATAGTTGTATTTTTTGTCTGTACCACTACCAAAAGAGGGGTGCAGGAGCAAAAAACACTCTGAAATTGCAATTTTTGTGATGTTGATAGTGCTAGAGACATAAATACATAATAGAGACATGAGCGAAAAGCGTTCAAAAAGTATTATAAATTACGATTTCTATTGAATTGTTAAATATAGAAACTTAAAATTTGGCATGGTGGTTACTTATAATACGTAAATGCTCTCTAATAATAGTTTCTAAAGGATACGATATTTAAAGGGCTAAAATGGGCGAAAAATCTTTTAAAAACTTTCTAAATTACGATTAATCTAGAATCTCTGGAAATATTAAACCAATTTCAAAATTTATGTAGGCAAATTCATATGACAGTCTCTGTTCCTCTAAAAAAACTGCCCATTATATTTAATATATATACAAGTTTTAGTATTTTAAAACTGTATAACTATTGTTGTTTAACGGATTGGAACCAAAAGAGGATAAAAAATATTTTAAATTTGATTCTACATTAAAATCTGCGGTAAATAGCATTAGATTTTTATATTCGTATGAGACAAATGAGCGAATTTAAAAATTAAGAAATTGATATATTAAAACTAGATCTCACACAAGAAAAAGCGAAATTGAATCTCTATTTCTATTTGATAGAATAAAACAATCTAACAAAATACAACCAATTTTAAACACATTGAATCTTTTCTGAAAACAATTCATGTTGACAGATTTTTAAAGCAATTCTTCTCCTTTATTCTTATTAACAAAATATTATGCGCGTCGGGAATTTAGAAATATTTTAATAATAAATTGTTTCAAAGAAGTATTTCCTATTTAAAGGAAAATACAAATCTGATTTCGATATTTCGTAGATTCCTAAAAGAGTAATTAAGAAACTCGAACAAAGCGACATGTAAATCTTCTAACATAGTTCCATGTATCTTGAAAGAAACTTTAGTTTGAGCATATTATACCATATTTCATAAATTAATTATTTTCAAATCTCACAAAATACAATTTTAATACAACGCTATGGGGAATGCATTATAAATATTTGTACTTTTATGCGTTAAAGAAAATTAAGTTTTGGACAATCACATAGTTCAATTCAACAAAAATGTATAATTGAAATGGGAAATCATTGTTCATTATGAAGAAGGAATTCAAGGAGAATACCATTATTTTGTATGGTATAAATTGGAACACGTATTTCATGCATGAAAATTCTTATTGGTAATTTTAATTTTCAAAACAATGTTTGGATATACTATGACGTGATTGTGTATGCGTCCGTAAATACATTTTAAAAGTTTAGTTTAGCTAACACAATTTGCATGACTACAGACATACACACATTAAAATTTTATTAAAAACAATTAAAATATTTAAAAATATATAAACGTTTCGGCTATTTTCATAGCCCTCATCAGTAAACGAGCAGAGTCACAAAACAGCAAGAGCCACAGTAAACAAAAAAAACAGTTAAAATCACGGTCTAAGTAGGATAAAATAATCAGCAAGAACTTGGGTTGCTTCGTTGATTTGCGATTCAGCTAAAAAAATTCTCCAATCCTCAAGAAAGACACGGCTAAAATATACGGGGCAATTGGCTTCCACAATTCGTGCACTCTCAAAATCGGGGACATGATTGAACTTAAGTGCATGTGCAACCAATCTTGAATTCAGAGTACCTTTATTAAAAGAATTTGTATGCTCTTTGAGTCTAGCATTTAATGAGCGTCCAGTCTCACCAATGTAAATCGAGTTGCAACCTTTACAAGGAATTTCATAAACGACACCATTCAGGTCAAACTTCGAATATTTATGTTTAAAATTACTGAAAATATTACCAATCCGGTTCAAGGGAACATGAGCTGTCCTAACATTAACATCCATGTATACGGCTGAAATTTTCTCAGAAATATTACTGTAATAAGGCAAAGATATAGTTCCTATGGGATTGACACGCTGGTAAGGAGTAGGATACTGGTCTGATTTGCTCCCAAGTTCCGAAATAACTCTAAGACACCAACGACGTGGATAGTCGTTGAGACGTAAATCATTCCTTATCTTACCAATTTCATTATCAAAACTCACTCTGTCACTGCAAATTCTCAAGGCTCTGTTGTACAAGGATCTGACGTCGATTTTATGTGAAAGTGGGCTATTGGATTTAAAATTTAAATATTGCCCGGATGAAGTATTTTTTTCTGTAAACAGAAGTTTTCAAAATAAGAATATTATTAACAATTTGTCTCTGGAGCAAAACATCAAGGAAAGGGAGTGACCTGTTATTTTCAAACTCTATCGTGAACTGGATTGAAGAGGAAAAGGAATTCGCTTTGTTTAAAATCTCCACAAGTTTATCTTCTTCAGCAATTATAAAAACATCATCAACATACCGCCTTCAAAACTTAATCTTATTACCCGAACTTGAAATAATATATTTCTCCAAATACTGCATAACAATATCTGCTACTAGGACAGATACGTTTTATAAACAGTTAAAAGGAACTGCAATGGGCTACCACCTGTCCGTGAGAGTATCAGAGATTGTTATGCAGTATTTGGAGAAAGATATTATTCTTAAATTAATCTGAAGTTACTTTTTTAGAAACTAATTGGTTTGGTTATGCAACGCATAAGAACTGTGATGTGTATTGTGACCTAGCATTATCTTAGGATATAGATTTTAAATTTTATATCGAAAATAATTAAGAATATCATGCAAAAAATATAAATAAACTAAAAAAACCACATAATTTACGATCCTAAACAATAATAGATTGGAATAGAACTTTATATTTTTAGTTTCACTAAAAAAAATTACAATTATACTGATCTCAGTTTCCCACAAAAATGACTTAACTGTACAAATAAAGCTGAATCTATTACATAAATATCAAAACACATACGTAGTTTTCATTTTTAATGTAATAAATTCAACCACCCAACCAAAAAAACATAACACCTACATGTCTATGTCAATATGCTTTATAGAACAACATTATTCTTCTTGCAATGAAGATTGCATTTTTCATATGACAAAGGAATGTTTACCGAAGATTAAAATAATTCATATAACCTATATTCTTTATTTTCAAGCAAATAAAAGAGATTTATTTTACGCATGCTCATTTTCCTGAAATTCTGTGCGGATTACATTTTAATTACTGTCGCAAAACAATTTAATTGCTTTCTATCCTGCAATTTAAAGATGTCTTTAAGGAAGAATCGATTTTTCTTATAATTATCTGGAATATAATCACTTCGAGGCACTTATGCAATGTTCATTCATTATTATGATTTTAATCTTATTGATAGTTTTATTAAAATAATTTCAAATGTCATTTGCATTTCGTTTGAGAAATTTATGGATTTTTATGCAAAAACATTTATTATTTTACAATACTGAAAGTGGCGATAAAGTTTTATCACATGTAAGTAAATGTTGTTAAATAGATTTACATGTATAAACTTATTTTAATATTGACTTGAACTTATTTTCATACTTAAGTCATACTGACGAAATTTTTCATTTTTTTTCAAGTTAATAAAAGTTAATAAAATTTCAATTAATTATCATTGTTGATTTGTACGTGTGGCAAAAATATGACGCTGGAAAATTTTAATACCAGATTAAAACACAAATAATAGGTAAATGCTTTGTGCGTAGCATTTTACTCATTTTTTCTATAATTAATGGTACCTTATGGTACATTTTTCAGATTGCAAACGATGCAATAAAGATTATCTGGTTTTGATATGGAAAATTTGTGATGCAGTTTTTTTTTTTATTATTTATTTATTTTTTCTGTTGTTACTGGTAATTTCATGGTTCGTAGGGAGTCCTGGAATTTTCAGACTAAGAAACTCTTCGGTACTAGCATTTTCTTAGAGAAAATATCTTTAAAAATTAAAATTTCGCCATTTTTTATTTTTAAAAATACTAAAGTTTTTCCAGGAAAATTCGTGAAATGTACGAATCCTGTAATTTTTGACTGACACTTCTCTTAAATCCAATTAAGAAAAAAATATTTAAGCTGCATAAGTTTCAAAAACCAAACGATGGCAAAAAGGAAAATGATTTAAAACTCATGAAATTCAGAAACTCATTATAACATGTATATACAAGAAAACTGCCTTTTAATTAATTTTAACATACATTTTGAGCTCCAATACAAGACAGCCTGAAGATAAACAAAAAATAGTTTTTTGAATCCTAATGCGTAAAATAATTGTCTGTAGGCGTTAGTCCTTGATATCTACTAAAGCGTACATATCACTTTAAAGGTTTTCCATAAACTTTAACTTTCTAACATTCTTTGAAATGTATATCGTTATTATTCAGGAACAAACAGCTGAATGATTGTAGAAAGCTTGTATATTTTGAACATATAATTGAAGATATTTAAATTGTTTCGATAGATAAAACAGTTTTTACGTGTGTTTGATCCTCTTTGATGCCTGCACATATACTGCTAGGCTCTAAAACAAAATAATATATCGATATTTCGATAAGAATCACTTATAATCTTTTAGGATAGCCGTCTGTCTGATTATAGGATATAACTCTATAAAAGCGTCCAATGCAAAAATGTTTGAATATTTTTAAAAGTCATCTTTATCTCTGAAAACAATGGTTTTTTTTGTCGAAGATGATAGTCATATGGTAAACGTTCATTTTATCATAAACATATATGTAAAACAAAAAGATTATTTTATATCACTGATATCGAATAATACGTCATGGAAAAGTGGGAGCTGAATTTTACTTTGGATTGTTTTCTTTATTTCAACTTCTATTTTCCATAAATATATATGATTATATAATAAAATCTTAAAATATATATGTTGTGAAATGATAATTATGGTTATTTAAGAAAATATATATTTTGATATAATTGGTTTTTAAACACCGTGCATGTAGATTTAAAAATAAAACTTATATATAATAAAGTTTATTAATGTATAATCAACATATTTATTATCAATTTTATCACTCTTTAAGTCAGAGAAAATTGTATATTTCCTGTATATAATAATTTCAATCAGGAAGGGAATTAAACAAATTTAAACATTAAAAAAATGGATGTTTTGCTATGAACAAATATTATGACAGAAATCATTTTACAAACAATTACTATAAAAATGTATTAAAAGAAACATAATTTTCAGAGGAAACATTTTTGGGGGTCATTTGCATGGAACTAAATAGTGCACATATTATATTAAAATAAACATGAAAATAATTTAAACTCTATTAAATAAAAAGCGTGATCAAACATATTTAAATAACAACAGCATTATATATTTTACACGTTAACAGTTTTCCTTGTAGGCAGTATTACCAAGAAGTGTTCGCTTGCTCCGTTTCTCACAGCATTGTAATACCACTAAATTTCAATAAATACCTCTGTTTAAAGATTTTTTTAAAAAATATCTATTGAAAATATCAGACAAAATGGCATTTTACTCATGTTTTTAGTTTATTGAGTTAAAAAATAAACTTTTAAGGGTTAATTAGCTATAGCCTAAAATACTCAAATTATATTTCTTCAATTCATTGTGTAATTTTTTTTTTCGACATCTAAAACATTCATACAGAAACCGACAAAAACCGCTTATACTGAATTGAAAATTACCGCGATCTGCTACGGGTCAATCCATTTCAAATGGTCCAGCATTGGTTGCTCGACCATTTTTAAAAAATCTGAAATTTTTTGTACAACAACCCTAACATAATGGAAGTTCAAAATGACTATTATTTTAATTTTATTATTTTTTGTTTGTGCATGGCGTCTATCTTTGTTTCATCACCTGCAGCAATTTTCTCACATGAAAGGTTTATGGAATTGTATATAATTCATCGTTTATTTCTCCAATTCAAGTGCGGATTGAAGCAATTTGTACAGAATACATTGGGCTAAAAATTTGGTAATAGAGTTGTTTCCGAAACTAACTGCTTATTGGTAAATTTTAAGCATAACGTTTCAGTTTTTTTTTCCAAAATTTGTCCGTTAACAAGACGAAATTTTTCTAGCAAGGAAAACTGTGAACATGACATAATTTTTTTTACAAATAGGACGAAAGTACTTGTACTCACACGCCAAGTTCCAGATCTAGGACTTGGTTTCTTTACGCAAAAAAAATCCCAGATTTTTCAAAAATGTCAAAAATCGCCCCTTTTAAGCTTAGATATCTCTAGTGGGGCACGAGACAAAAATCTGAAGTTCTGGTTTCTGAGAGTATTGTATAGTAGTGCTATGCACAAGAAATTTCAGGATGGAGATTTGACTACAAGCTGACATATCGCAAGGGCAACATGTCAAAAGAATACTGCCAAACTGTTGTTTTGCTGTAGTCACAGCTAAGTTTTTATCTAAGATTTAAATTTATTTTTTTATTATTTTTAAATAATAGTAACAGATAAAAAGCCTTTTGCAAAGCTTAACAATTAATTTAAAAAATAATTTTGCCTACGTCGTACATTTTGTATGGTTTCAGTAATGTTTTTTTGTAATTTTAGTAACCAAAAGAAACCTCAGCACTTTTATATAAAGGAAAAAAAAATATTTTTATACAAGACCCGACACAAAAACAGAATAGGGAAAGCGAAAAGCTGTTAATGTTGGCATACTTATTGAGACATGATCAAATGTGTCAAAACACATTCCTGCTTGTTGGTTTAAAAACCACAATTTTAATGCTGCTTGACAATCCTTGAAACTTGTTCCTACCATAAGTATATTCCTGTAAATGAAACATTATACGACGTTATCATGCATCAGCCTCAAGTAATTTTTAGAAAGTAAAGATATCCAAAGCCCTTTCAAAATTTATACTTCAGAAAATGACATTTTTGCATCAGAAGTAAGATAGGAATTATTAATGAACTGAGACTTGCACATAGTGATTTCAAAGTTTATTTCTATGAGCCAGCAAGTCCAAGATCTTCAATCAAGTTATCAAGAAATGACAAGACTTGGTTCCTACAAATAAAATTTTGAGAAAGATCAAAATTGTGGTTTTTTAAACCAACAAGTAAGAACGTGTTTTGACATGTTTGATCATGTCTCAACATGCATGACAACATTAAAAGCTTTTCTCTTTCCCTGTTCTGATTTTGTTTCAGGTCATCTATAAAAATATTTTTTTTTCTTTATGTAAAAGTGCTGAGATTTCTTTTAGTTACTAAAATTACTGAAACCATACAAAATGTATGGCCTTAGGCATAATTATTTTTTTTATTAATTGCTAAGCTTTGCAAAGGGTTTTATTTTCTGTTACTATTATTTAAAGATAATCAAAAACATAAATTTAAGTGGCACTCGGAGATAAATACTTAACTGTGACTACAGCAAAGCAATAGTTTGGCAGTATTCTTTTGACATGTTGCCCTTGCCATATCTCAGCTTGTAGTCAAATCTCCATCTTGAAATTTCTTGTGCTTAGTACTACCATACAATACTCTTAGAAACCAGAACTTCAGATTTTTATCTCGTGCCCCACCAGAGATATCAAAGCCTAAAAAGTGCAATTTTTGACATTTTTGAAAAATTTGGGATTTTTTTAGCGGAGAGAAACGAAGTCCCAGGTCTGAAACTGGGCGTGTGAGTACAAGTACTTTTGGCCTATTTGTAAAAAAAAAATTATGTCATGTTCACAGTTTTCCTTGCTAGAAAAATTTCCTTTTGTAAACGGACAAATTTTTGAAAAAAACTGAAATTTTATGCTTAAATTTCACCAATAAGGATTTATTTTCGGAAACTACTGTATTACCAAAGTTTTAGCTCAATGTATTCTGTACAAATTGCTTCAATCCGCACTTGAATTGGATAAATAACGATGAATTATTTACAATTCCGTAAACCCTTCTTCTGAGAAAATTGCTGCAGACGATGAAACAAAGATGGCCGCCATGCACAAACAAAAGTTAATAAAATTAAAATAATAGTCATTTTGAACTTCCATCTTGTTAGGGTTGTTGTACAAAAAATTTCATATTTTTTAAAAATGGTCGAGCAACGAATTAATGATTTTCTGGACCACTTGAAATGGATTGACCCCTACAGAAATTACGATCTATTTCAATAAGCCACTAAAGTAATAAATTATGATGAGAAAAGATATACTTGAGATTTCCGAAAAATTTATTATTTGTATATTATCTATTCCGTTATATCTAATACTTGTTAAATATAGCATCATGTTTATGCATCCAATTTATTCTACGGTTTTCTGAAGAAATGTATTATGCATAAAATGTTCAATGCAACTTTAATTGAAATTAACAATGACTCAGTTAGTTCTGATAATGAAAGATATTTAATATAACGATTTATATTAATAATAAGTTTATGAAGTCAGTCATGAAGTAATAATAAAAATAGGTACATATAAAATGGTCTTTAATAGGTCACAAATAGATGAAACTACGCAAAATCTACAAATATGGTTGGTTAAGATATGGATTACATGTTCTGCAGGATTACTAGTATTATCTGAAATAATCAAGTATCGCAATTATTTCATTTTAAAATAATGGTGTATTTATAGACAATATACACTTGCAAATTATCGAAACAAATTATTTTACAAGAGTATAATTTAATGTATCTGTTCTGAAATACTTTAAAATAAAATTAACGGGGAGCTGAATATCTAAATATAAATAATTTCGTTAAGCCATGATGTATTATGTTGTTCCTGAAATATCTCTAAGTTAATTTGTATATTCAGCAATCTACGGTCTTTAAATGCAGGATATTCTCTGGAATAGGGAAGACTTCAGCTTTCAGATAATAAATTTTGGTTGACGATTACAAATGGAGATCGTATGTGCGTAATCCGTGTCAGATACATTTGCACTAATGAAAGCATTAACAGTGAGCTTTAGTTTGTTAAATCGTAGCCGGAATATAGTTAAAACTTATTTCCAGTAGTTACATTTTTCTCCATAACTAGGTGGATTTGATAAGAATTTAGGAAAAATGTTAAAAAGTACAAAAGAAGAAAAGAACTAATTGAAAATGCGATATTTTAAAATCACTAATAATTTCATGGATTAAAAAAGAGATGTTTCTAATGAATGGGATTTTACAATAATTTTTATGTTGTCAGGAAAAGTTCCAAAAATATAAATATTTATGTGTAGGTTTGCATTCATTTCTCGGATATGGATTACATGGATTATCTAAATTAATCAGTTATCTCAATTATTTAATTTTTAAAATTCTAGAAAATGGATGCAACCGAACGAAAGTAGCCCCAATTTCGTATAAAATACTACTTATTACATTCTCTCCTATGTTGGAATTTCTGAAAAATTGTTGCAGATCTACACCGATCATAACACCTAGAACCCAAAACCACCCTCAATAAAAAACTAAATCTATCTATCTATTTATCTATCTATCTATCTATCTATCTATCTATCTATCTATCTATCTATCTATCTATACGATGTTTTTAAATATCTTTTCATTTTGAATGTCAACAATTCATTTTGAAGTATTTTTTCCTTTTGGTATCTTATATATATTCATATATATTCCCAGGTCGCTAAATGATTCAGCAATCTTTTAAATATTATACGCTTAGATAATTGCTGCAATAGCGCACTGTCTATGTGTATTATCAATATGATTTCTACTATGTAGTTATCTGATACCTATTTTAGGATTCCATTATTTTTTTCATTCCTATCATTGCATAGCTTTATTTAATGTTATTTAATTTTCTAGTTATGATTTTATCTGTATTTTCTTGTGGTTAGTGTATGATATTGTCCTATATATTCTCTATTTTTGCTATAGCTTTACATAATTCTGAAGAGATAATCATTTTATATATATACATCAATATGGTAGTAATAATTATTTCTATTCATAGATTTAATGTTAATATGCTTTAGAAGTTTAAATTCATATTACTTTGATCTGAGAAATTAATTGGGAATGCGTTTTGGATGTCTTTGCAAGGTTATAGTTGTTCTAGGATTTGATGTTAGATGCGGATATTTTTTGACTTACTTGTTATCAAAAAGTCCAGTGGTATCTTGCTTTTTTAGTCTACGAAATTAGGGTTATCATTATTTGGTTATGGTAAATTTGAAGATTGTTTTTGTGTTCTGCTTCTATTATTGTAAATATTGTATATATTATTCATACTCAAGATTTATTATTTAATCAAGACTAATTTAATTAAATTATTAATTTTTATATTATTAAATTTTCTTTTTTTATGGCAATTATTGAATTTTCCAAACATAATTTTTATATGGCAGTTCTTAGTAAACATCTCGATCCTGGCAAGATACACTTAGCATCTATGCAGTGTAGTGCCCGGTACAGGAACAATAATTGCGTTGTTCCTGGATCGTCATCAAGCGACCATTTATACTCTCCCCCTCGTCCTTTATTTTTTCGTAAGTGTTATGATGCTCGGTGCAAGACATGTCCATACGCTTCTCAGACACAAATTGTCTCAGATCCTAATTATTCAAGTTTTTGTAAAGCATTTAATGTGATTTATAGTATAAAGTGCAACTTATGTAATATGAAATATATTGGTGAAACATCAGGTCCAATTCATAAACGTATCAATCATCATCGTTCAGACTCTAATAATAACACAGCAAAAAATATACAATATACAGCTGAAATTCAACATTTTCATAAACATCAATTTAAAAATACGACAATTGAAATCATTCAAATTCTAAAAAATAAATCAGAACGTCTTTATATGGAATCATCGTTTATGAAATATTACAACACAATTTATCCTTATGGACTTAACAGTGAAGTATTTAACAGACCTGTCAAAGTCTTCACATCTATAAATAACAATATTGATTATTCTCTAATTTATCCTACTCTTAATCATAATTTAAATGGTAAAACAACACGTAATAAACGAGGAAAGGGTTCATCATCAGTTGTAGTTTCCAAAAAATCTATCACTAAACAATTAAATGATCTTCAAAGTAAATATTTAGAGCTTTATAACTGGTTGTTAATTCAAAAACACTTCTTTGCTATTAAAAAGAAACAGATTGTACAACATTTAAATGTATTTCTAAGTAAATCTTTCTCTAAACATTTCTCTGATATTTATTTTGACCTCATTATGACTAGGGTTAATCTTTTAAATATTAATTTACAAAAAAAAAAAAAAAAACATAAAATTCAAAACATGAATACTCAAATGTTAATTACTTTTTCAAATCACATATTTAATAAAATTAATATCAATTCTATAATTAATGATAAAAATTGTTTTTTTCATATTAATAATCTTCATATCTCAAAAACCTTTAAATATCCTAATACAATTGGTAGAAAGATTTTTAACTACAATATATTTTCAAAAAATACATCTGCTGCAAGTAATTTTCCGTGTAAATGCAATGACCCAACTCTAAAAAAATACATAAACAATGATCATGGACATATAATCACTGGAAATCTTGATATTGTTAATGATTTTAAATTGAAACAACTAATGGGTTATGGTACTAAATATAGACTTACATCTAAATTTAATGTTAAATCTATTATCAAACAGTTTACACATGATATTGATATTTTTATTTATAAAATTTCTATCTCTTATAATAAGCCTATTGAATATTTTAATCAGTGGAAAATATTAGTAATTGAAAAATTAACTATGTGTTTAAAAAATAATATTGCTGATTTGGTTTCTATTAATACACAGCATATTTTCCATCAAATTACTAAATTACAAAACTACGTTATTACATATGTAGACAAATCTCCTAATAATTATGCTATTATTTGTAAATATTATTATCACCAACTTCTTACAAATTGTATTTCTTCTAATAAGTCATTTCAAAAAACTAATGAAAATGTAATTGTAAATAATCGTAAAATTCGAAGTTATTATAAACTATTAAATATTTTATCTACTAACTTTAATTATCCATATTTAGTTCTTATTCCCAAATTTCATAAAACTCCAATTAAATTTAGGACTGTAACTATTGGTTGCAATACATATAATAATAAAGCCAATAAACTTCTCTTAAAAATTCTTAATCAATTATATGTACTTACTACAAACAATGATAATACACATTGTATAAAAATAGCTATCAACTTGTCAATATTTTAAAAAATCTTCATTGTGTATATAATATAACGACATATGACTTCAAAGATCTTTTTAATAATATAGACCTATTAGATTTAAATAAAATTATAAATGCATTATTTAAAAAGTATTATAAAAAACTGGAATTACCATCTAATATTGATATTGCATATTTTAAATCTTTAACAAACTTCATTATCTATAATAATTATATCTTGCAAGATAACACTTTATATTTATAGCATGTCGGTATACCACAAGGCGGTTGTACATCCAGTTTACTCTCAGACTTATACTTATATCATTATGAACGTAATTTTACTAATAATAATCTACATTTATATCGTTATATTGATGACATAATTTTAATTGATACTGATCATTCTGCAATTACTCAATTTCCAATTGATTATCCCACTAATTTGGAATTAATGGAAAACCTTTTATCTAACAATACAATTAACTTCTTAGATCTTAAAATTACAATAAAAGACAACAAAACAATCACAGATTTATATGACAAACGTAAAGAATTTAAATTCAAAGTTAATACATTTACAAATTCTAAATCTTGTCTACATCATTCTGTATTTCGAAATATAATACTTAATCATTTATATAGAATAAATTGTTTATGTTCTTCTCCTCTAATTAACAATAATATTAAAAAACTAATTTATGATGCATTAAATCATGGTTTTCCAAAAAAATTCATATACTCATTAATATACAATTAGTATTTTTCTTACATGATCTTTTAAAACAAATTAACACATGCGTAAACAAAATTACAAAAAAATTATAAAATAAAAAATATCTATAAAAAATTAAAAATTGTAAAATAATATAAAAAAATTATTATAGGTTGGATGGGTGGGTAGATGTTAGAGTACGGAGGAGGGTGGTGTTGTCTGGATAATACACAATGGTTAATTTATAAAAGAAAAAAAATGGGGGCTTTTGTATTATTACTATATTTTTGATACGTATTTTATAAGGATGTTGATATTTTATATGTAATTGGTGAATTTCATTAATAATTAGCTTAATTATTGTTTAATCTTATTTACAATCATTTGTTATAAATTTTAATTTAATGAGGACAATATCATATTAATTACTAATAGTATGCCATTTTTATAGTGATTAATATACATATAAGTATATTTAATATAAATAAAGTTATACTGTATGTATTAAAATTGGGTAATTATTTTTATTATTATTCCTCTATTCTTATTAATAATTTAATATTTATCTATTTTCACTTTGTGTTATAAAATTTATTATCGGTTTAATGTTTTTGAATGTCCCACATTCATACTTTTAGGATTTTTATGGATGTATGAGTATAATCCACACACAATATTTGTGCTTTTTAGGTAATCGGAATTTAAGTATCTGTTTACCTTCTTTATACCCCCATATGTTTTTTATTTCCTGTTCATTTTATATTTATCTTATACTAGCAAACCCCGCGGCTTTGCTCGCGTAAAATTTTAAATATGCCAAGTGATATTTATATGTCTAATTTTTATTAAAAGGTACTAACTAAATTTTTACTTATTACTTTTAAGAATAATTCAAAAATTACTATTAAAAACACAGTTTGATTAAACATCATTATTACACTGCATTAGGCAGAAATGAGACTTAAATTTATAAAACTAAATAAATGATAATTTAGAAAATATTTTGAATTTTTTATGCTCGTTTAATACGCCCATTTCAGTATTCATTTTAAGTTTTGAATTTTTTAGAAACCATCTTCTTAAATCTTAAAATTAATTATCATGTCAAATTCCAAGTCCTACCATCTCTCTCAACAGAAAGGGCTATGTTGAATTAGGAACTATCACCATTAATTTGCCAACAATAATTTTGAAATCGGTTTGTTATTTTTAATATTCCACAGAAACGTAATTTAGAAAGCTTTTAAAGGCCTTCTATAGAACGTTTGTTGTTCCTATAAACCCCAGGTGGTAGAATCATCGGCCTGTGTAGGATCAGAGACTGTTATCATTGATTCGCTACTATTACTTTTAAAATCGGTTTATATTCCCTGAAATTGCATAGATGTCGTAATTTAGGACTTTTTTAGAATACTTTTCACACCTCCCCTTCGCTTCACCCCTTTTTAATTCGAATTTATTTTCGACAGTCCTTCGAGGGCATTTATATTTTATAAGTAACTACCATGCCATATTTAAAGTTTCTAACCTTTTCAGTATCACAGAAATCACAATTTAGAATGTTTTTTTTTGCTCCTGCAACCCTCTAGTGGTAGTGGCACAGATATAAAATATAGCTTATGTTTGAGCAGGTTCTAACACCAACAATTTGTTATCATTATTTTTTAATAAGTTTAGTATTTGATAAAATTGCATGAAAATTGTAATTTATAACGCTTTTCGCTTACTCATCTTTTTAAATTTGGAACTTTCTTTCGACTGTTCTTAGAAAGCAGTTGCATCTTGTAAGTAAATACCATGCCATACTTCAAAGTGTTAGACCCCTCAGTTGTGTAAAAAACGCAAATTAGAACATGTTTTGCTTTTGCAACCCTCAGATGGTAGTGACAGTAACATAAAATATAACCTATGTTATAGCAGGGACTGTCACCATTGATTTGCATTCATTACTTTTGAAATATCTTTGGTATTTCCTGAGATTGAGTATAAATCGCAATTTAGAACGTTTTTAGAATTCTTTTCCCGCATTTTCACCCTTTTTTAAATTTCTAATTTTTTCGAAACTGTTCTTAGAGATTATTTATATCTAATAAATATGTACCTTGCCTAATTTTAAGTTGCTAGTCCGTACCGATCATTAAAATTGAAATTTAGAACGCTTTTTAGCTCCTGCAATGTCTAGGTGATAGTGATACCGACATAAAATAGCGTCTATGTTAGAGCAGAGTCTGTCAGCATCAATTTTCTACCATTTCTTTTGAAATCAGTTGGATTCTTCCTGAGATATCGCTGACAAATCGGCATTTAGAACGCTTTTCGCGCATTTTGCTTCTGCATCTCCTCTGGTGTAGTGGAAACAGATATAAAATATAGCCTAACTTGGAGCGAGATCTGTCAGCATAATTTTTACACCATTATATTTGAAATCAGTTCAGTACTTCCTAAGATTGCATAGAAATCGCAATTTAGAACGTTTTTTACAGCGCTTTTTGCGCATTTTGACTCCCTTTTAAATTTCGATTATTTTAGGAAATGCCCTTAGAGATCATTGATATCTTATAACTAACTACCATTCGAATTTCACGATTCTAGGCCCTTTTGTAACGCAAAAACAGCAATTTAGAACGTTTTCCCCCTGCACCCCCTTTGGGGTAGTGTCACACATAAAACATAGCCTATGTTGGAACAAGGCTTGTCACCATCATTTTGACATCATTATTTTTAAATCGGTTTGGTATTTCCTGAGATTGTGTAGAAACCACCATTTAGAACATTTTTTAGAGCGCTTTTCGCGCATTTTCACCCTTTTAAATTTCGAATCGTATAAGAACTGTTCTTAAAAATCCTTTATACCTAATAAGTAGCTAATATTTCAAATTTAATATTTCTAGGCCCTTCAGTAACACATAAATTGCATTTTTAGAACGTTTTTTGATCCTGCACCCCCTTTGGGTTAGTGGCACCGACATAAAACATAGCCTATCTTTTATCACCATCATTTTGACACCAATATTTTTAAAATCTGTTTGGTATTTCCTGAGATTATGTAAAAACTACCATTTAGAACGTTTTTTAGAACGCTTTTTGTGCATTTTGACCCCTTTTAAATTTCAAATTGTTTAAGAACTGTTCTTAGACATCATTTATATCTTATAAGTAACTAATATTCGAAATTTCATATTTCTAGGCCCTTCAGTAACGCAAAAATGGCGTTTTTAGAACGTTTTTTGCTCCTGCACCCCCTTTGGGGTAGTGGCACCGACATAAAATATAGCCTATGTTCTAAGTTGGACTAACACCATCATTTTGATACCATTACTTTTCGAATCGGTTCGGTAGTTCCAGAGCTTACTTCCTACAAATAAACAATTTTTACCTCTTTATAATATGATGATGATGATGATGATGATGAGTATAGATATAATAGTTTTTATTAAAGATTTTTATAATTTTAATAATTATTTATATTAATTATTAATGAATTTATTTTGTTTTATGGCATATAGCTATATGCTATATATTATCGATGTTCTAGAATTATTTAAATTCTTAGTGTAGTTTAAATAAGTTAGCTAATAGAATATTTTGTATGCTTTTTAAATTTTATTAACAATAGTTTTTTTTTTAATACATTGTGTGGTTTATATTCAATTTATAATTATCTATATATAAGGATTTGTTTGGTTTTGCTGTTAATAAAACAATTGTTACATTCAAATGCTTACAACTGTTTATCTTGTGACAATTGAATCATAAAAGTAATTATAGATGGCAGCACCAAAATTTGTATTTTTTCGATAAGTTCTAAATTTTACTTTTTCCAGCTACATTTCAGTTATATTTTACTACACCAGGGGGAATTTTTAGCTAAATTTTGACGATATTGTTAAACAGTTTTTAATTAATTTAATAGTGCATTTTAAATATGTAATTACTTTCTATTTATTTTATTTTATATTATATTAAAAGTTATTTAACATTTATTTCAAAATGTATTAACTGCATGCTATGGTATCAATTACTGTGATTTCTTAACTGTTTTATTCACCTTAATCTTTACGATATTTTGGGTGCCATGTGCGCGTTGATTTATTCTAAAATATTGAAATATTAATCGGTATGGTGTTTATTATTTCTATTTTATATCCTATAAATATTTAAATAGGTTTTATTGATTTTTCCATTTCATATTATTTGTTTCTAGTCTGTTTTCATTTTTAATCAATTCACTTGATTTTAAAAGTTGTTTGGGCACAGGGGAAAATAACTTTTAGCTTTAGCTTATTTTTCTCACAGAAAACTTCCATTTTGCTTATATCATTGAATTCTGTGCCCTTGACAACGTAATTCAATATATAAGCATTTCCATTATTTGTCGGTGTCCACTTTCTTATTCTTCTTCCATAATAATTCTTATAATAAATTAAAAAAATATATATATACTTACAGCTTTGGTTCATAATATTGCGGTTTTTGATGGTGGTAGGTTATGTTTAATTAATGGTTATATATATATATATATATATATATATATATATATATATATATTTATTTATTTATTTATTTATTTATTTATTTATATATATAAATCACTTTCTTCTGTACACGTTAACTTCCACAATTCTGTACAAATATCTTCCAAACTGATACATAAAATCAAGGGGCATAAAAGCTCGGTCAAGTTCGTTAATGGGCAAAATCGGACAAAGGGGGTGGAAATAGGGAGGAGTTTTGTGAAAACTGAAAAAACCCATAACTTCTTAATTTTTGTACATATCAAATCAGTTTGAAGTGTTTATTATTTCTAAAAATAGGGCCAAAAAATTATGTATCACAGATTTTTGATAAAATTAAAAATGGGCTCAAGGGGCGCAAAAATAGACTTTTTGGGAGAAAAAATTCATAACTTCGTCAATTCTCAAGATATCAAATCCAATTAATTTTCTTATAAATCTCCTTAATATTATCTACAACTTTTATAGTCACAAGTTTTTGATAGGACCAATTCGTACCGTAAAATAGGTTTGGGGGGGGGGTTTGAAGAAGAGAAAAATCCATAACTCCGTCAATTCACAAGATATAAAATCCCTATGAATTTATCATATATCTTCTTAATATTGTCTACAACATTTACATTGACAAGTTTTTAATAGGACCAATTCTTACAGAAAAAAACAAATAAAAAATACATAGTGGTTGAAGAAAAAAAATCATCTTATTAAAGGTGTATTCAAATTCAAACTGCTTATTTTCTTACTCATTTTTAAATTCGTTTTTGCTCTCAAACGCATCAAATTGGTAGATTCTCTTATTCAGAAACTATATAATGTACCGTAATGATCGAATTTTTTGATAGAGACAGAATATATTTCAAAAAATGATGTCAAAGTGGGCATTTTTAACAGAATTTTCCGAAGTGATTGTGTTAGAAACGAAAAATATTGTCCTACTGGGAAAATAATTGTTTATAAATCAAGTTTTAATTAATTGAACGAAAAATAGAAACACAGGTCGCCTATAAATCTCTTCAAAAATCACGTCAGCACGTTTCATATTTTTTCTATTAAAAATAAATCTGAAAATGTGCCAGGAAATTTCCAGTTGTTGAGCATGGAAAAGTATTTTTTTTAATACCGCCTTAACATGAATCTGATAAAACTAGCTATTATATAAAAAGGAAATAAAAACTCGTCAAAAGCTGCCAGATAAAATTGTTAAAGTGGGTTTGTCTCTAATGATGATTTAGTTTGTTAGTGAAATTAGTATGCTTAACTTTGAAATCTACCTCCGCCTATAGACCGGGCTGGCAGGGATTTTTTTTAATTAAGCTAATGGTGCATTGGTTGGTTGAGTAGGTTTTAATTGCGAAATGTCCACGAGAGTTAAAAATATAGTAATTTTTTTTAAAAAACATTGTCTTAAATCTTGAAATAAGAATACGTTGAAATAAAACAAAACCAGATTGATGATAAATCTAATTAAAGCGTATTAATAAAGTCACTCTATCAGATAATAAAAAGTACAAGTTTTTATAGCAATAATCAGTACAAAGATGATTGGTTACAAAAGGAGTTTTTAAAAGTCCAAATTATGTAACATAAACAGTATTTATTAAACCATTAATAATAAAAGAAAAATAAGTAAATTCATGTAAGGCTAAATTTCTGAACAAACATATTTTCCTCATTAGTATCACAATCATAATTGTATAATTCCATAGCAATTTCGCATAGCGAAGAACCAGTTTTGAATCCTTAACATTGTCAAATGGTGGAACAACACTTCATTTCTTGTATTTATTTCACTTCACAGTTGGAAACTGTGAATAAACTTGAGATAGGATTTTGTTTTTCTGTGTATGTGACAATTCTTTACCTTGATTCATTTGAGAAACAATGGCTTTTTGCAATTTCCTTGCAGTCGGAACAAAACGATAACATTTATATGGATTTATTGTGGCATAACATCCATGTATGTGTCGCACACTGTAATTGTTGACTAGCTCACTAAATTATTTACAACATATTGATCAATGAATAGCAAGTGTACTTTCTATAAAATGCTTAATCTATACAAATATTATAAAGAAGTAAAGTTTGTTTGTTTGTTTGAGGTAATCTCTGGAACTACGAACTGATTAAAAAAGTAATAGTATCAAACAGATGGCGTTAGTCGCTATTCCAACATAGCCTATATCTTTTGTGTATACCACTAACCCAACCCAAAGAAAGTGCTGGAGCAAAAAAAAAAAAAAAAAAAAAAAAAAAAAAAAAAAAAAAAAAAAAACATTCTAAAAACACGATTTTTGTGTTACTGAACGGCCTAGAAACATGAAATTTGACATGGTAGTTACTTATAAGCTATAAACGATCTCTAAGAACATTTCTTTAAAAAAGTCGAAATTTCTAAGGGGTAACAATGCGCGAAAAGCATTCTAAAAAAGCTCTAAACGGAAGTATCAAACCGATTTCAAAAATAGTGGTAGGAATTTCGTGGTGACAGCTCTTGCTTCAACGTGGGCTCTATTTTATGTAGGTGTCACAACCACCTAAGGGGTTGAAGGAAGACAAATGTTGGTTTAATGATAGTGCAGGGCGTAACAACTTGAAATTAGGCATGGTAGTTCCTTATAATGTATAATCATCTCCGAGACTATTTACTAAAAAATTCGAAAGTTAAAAGTGGTGAAAATGGGCAAAAGCGCTCTAAAAACGTTTCAAATGGCGATTTCTACACAGTCTCAGGAAGTACCAAACCAATTTCAAAAGTAATGACTGGAAATTAGTGGGGATAGTCCTTTCTCAAACATAAGCTCTATTTCATGCCTGGCGGTTGTAGGAGCATAAAAAGTTCTAAATTGCGATATCTTTAATACTGCAGTGGCTAGCAACTTAAAATTTGGCATAGTAATTACTTACAGGATATAAATGCTCTTTAAGAACATTTTACAAAAAATTCGAAATTTAAAAGGGGCGAGAATGGGCAAAACGCGGTCTAAAAACATTTTAAATGGCGATTTCTACGCAATTTCAGGAAATATCAAAACGATTTAAAAAGTAATGGTTGCTAATTGGAAATGGCAGTACTTACTGCAACATACGTTACATTTTATGTTGTTGTAACTACCACCTGGATATTGCAGGAGCAAAAAAAATTATAAATTGCGTTTTTTGTGACACTGATGAGTCTAACATTTTGAAATTCGACATGGCAATTTCTTAAAAGATGCAAATCATAATGTTAAGAACCATCGAAAGACAATTCCAAATTTAAAAGGATGATATCAGAGAACAGCTCTCTAAAAACGTTCTAAATTACGATTTTTATGCAATCTTACGAAATACCAAATTGATTTCATAAATAATGGTTAAAAATTGGTAGTGATAGAACCTGCTCAAACATAAGCTATATTTTATGTCAAAGCCACTAACATCAGAGTGTTTCGGGATCGAAAAACGTTCTAAATTGTAAGTTCTGTGGTACCAAAGAGCCGAGAAAAATTAAATATGGGATGGTAGTTACTTATAAAATATAAATGCCTTCTAAGAATAGTCAAAATATAAATTCAAAATTCGAAAGGAGTGAAGCGAAGGGAAGGAGCGAAAAGCGCTCTAAAAAATTCATTCCTAAAATATAATTTCTACGCTAACTGAGGAAATAATAAACCGATCACAAAAGTAGCAGTTGCGAATCAATGGTGACAGCCTCTGATCCTCCACACGTTATATTTTATGCAGGTGTTGGTACCACCTGGGGTTGACAGGACCAACAAACGTTCTAAAAATGCATTAATTTTTTTTTATTACGTTTTTTATGGAATATTAGGAAATATCAAACCTATTTCAAAATTAATGTTGGGAAATTAATGGTCACAGTCTCTGTTTCAACATTGGGATTTTATGTTAGTGCGACTATCACGCGAGAAGTGGTAAATCAATTGTAATTCGTTTAAATAATCATGTTAAAAGAATTATTTAATTAAATTGAGATACAATCATTAAATTGTTATTATCCGAAATTGTTATTAGTCATTAAATAAATTAAAATCATTAAATCATTAAATTGAGATACAATATCCAAACAAATTTCATTCGAAAGAGTACTTTGTTGTCCTATTTGATCATACAATGATTGAAACTATGCGATTTTTAGAAGTGATGTAAGCGATAATAGTGAAGTCAATAATGTGGGCCGTTCGTATCATTTTCATACATTCCTAAAACTAGCTTCTAGTTTTAGTCAGTAGTCGAAAAATTGAAATACGACTTTTTTGTCGGAACAAAAAAATTTGTTGGGAAAAATGAAGACTTTGTCTCTAATTAAACAAACAATAGTCATAGATAGCAAAACATTTATTGCGTAACTTTAAATGTAATTAATTTAATACACTGTTCGAATAAAGGTAATTTTTGGACAATCGCTTAATGTTTGTTTTTTTGTTGTTGTTTATGTATAAATATTGAACATTCTTTAATGTAACTTGAAAGATTTAACAGTAAATTTTAGTTTAAAATCCAAATATATTTTTTAAATAAAATTATTCATTGCAATTATTGCTCTTTTACTTGATAAAAAATGAATTAATTAATTTGCATATTAAATATATTTATCATGCATTTCTTAATACTTCATAAAGATTCTCAAAAAATGAAATAATTCCTTACAATTATTTGTATAACCTTCTTAATAAAAAATATAAAAATAAATTAAATTTTGATTTAAAAAGTACTAATAACGAAAAAAAATCATAAAGTTTTGCGTTTAGCATAATGATTAGATTGAATAAAAAGGAAAACTACCCTGAGATCCCTATATAAAAGTAGTTGGAGAGGATAATGGGATGAATAAATAACTAAAAGAATATATCGAATAACGAAAGAAAAGGCCGAAATATGCATACTACATTCGCTATATATATTTAAGGTATAAGGTTTTAAACTATCAATAAATTAAGCGTCAATTAAGCATCATTTAAATTAATACTGCATTCTCTAGTAATGTATTTATCTTTTTAAATAAAGAGTGACATTACATGGTAATAACATATCGAAAACTGACATTAATGCTTAAGATTTTTCACACGCCTACATTTCGATCATAAATCAAAAACTTCTATTTCTAAAATCATTAATTTCCCCTTAGCGGCATGTTTTTCTGAATTTTTGTTTCCTGTTACTTATTGAATTTACGTTCCTTGCTCCTGCAAGGCTTATTGGATTTTAGATTTGATGTATTTTAGTAAAATGTGTGTTGAAATATAATGTTTACTGTTACAAATTATATTCGAGCAAAAATTAAAAATATGTACAGAGGAATAGAAGTAGCATATTACTATTTTTTTACGATAAAGCTTCATTATATTATTTTTACGCAATTATAAACGTTCATAATTCGTATTTAGAAAAATATGTAATGTGCCGGTTTTAAGATTTCACGTACCATAACAAATACAAATTCAATATTATTAAAGGTACATATATATTCACAGACTTGAACACAATTAATACAATGACCCAACATGGTGAAAAATTTGTCAGGATCAGGTTTCGAACCTGGTTCCACAGCGTGTCGTGATGTTGCTTTAACACTAAGCTACCCTGGCCGATATCCCAGCACGGCAATTTCTCACTGATTTTTTATGGTCTTTTTTCATAGGTTAAAATGTTTCAGTCACGAATAGTTTGACACAATATATCAAATATTTCTGATTTACAACATATTTATTTTTATTTATGTGTTCTTTTTATGCATTCGCCTTCCGGTTAATATTGACATTTCGCCAAATTTAATTGCTATAATATTTTAATACTTCATTTATAGGTGATTGGATCTGGTCTTAAAAATCATTATTTATTGGTTAATTTAATAATTGTTGTTCCAATTTTTTTATTTTTATAATACTTGATACTTTTATAAATTATATTTGAAATTCATGATAATTTGTTATATTCTATAATGGTTAGATATGTTGATATAAATAAATAAATATATATATGTATTCAAGATATTGTAATATTTTTAATTTAAAATGTATATTGTTATAAACTATAATAATATACCGTTTTTATCAATGAATGTATGTTTGATAAACTCTGTTATATACAAAGGAAAAAAATATTTTTAAAATTACTAGATTATTGTGTGCATTGTCTAATCATTATTTTAATCTCACCTTTTGTTTTTTTTTTGGAGGGGGTAGTACGTTTCCTTGAGGCAGTCCTCGACTTCTCCATTGTTCCTATAGAGACTAAATGCATATTTTTCCAATAGTCGTTTTGTATTAACCGTTTCCAAAATATTAAAAAAAATGAAGAAAAATATTGACAAATAAGTTATCCTTAATTATTTAGTTGAATGTTATTTTTAAATTAAGTCGTTACAAGGTATCTATTTAACTCTCGTGGCTTGCAGAAATGCACATTCGCGCTGACTCCTGCCATCTTTTGTACAACAGCAAACACCAGTTTTGCTCCTACGATGTCAGTGTGTTGTTTTTAAATATCCATTGAATTTATCAACCTGTCAATTGTGAAATATGGTGAGTGATTCTGTTACTGAAAACAAGAAATATGACAGCAAAGATATTCTACATCAGATATGTGATATTTATGATAGATTTATGATATGAATTTGTCTTATTTAATGAATTAATAAGCGCGTGGAATTATTCATGAAGGGAGAAAGATCGCCCATTATGAGTATATATTAACTAACAATTTTGAGTGTGATGCTCATAAAAGAACTCATTTTGTAAAGACGATTTCATTGCATAGGAGTTTCCGTGTATGGCAAAATTGTATCCCCAAATTTGACCTCGACACGGCCGCAATCCTACCAGGAAAGGTGACAAAAACTCGACTGACGTTACGACAATGTTTCAACTAACAGGAAAATAGGACTAGATATATTTCATTTAGAATCCTGACAGAGTTCAATTCTATCCTCAGTTAGAATTACTGTCCGAAATAAACAAAATTTAGATTGGGTTAACTTCTGGTGTACAAGCTGCTTAAAATGAAAAAATTATGAATTCAAGAGAAACATTACTGATGAGAAACATACAAAGCAATAAATAAGCCCCATAAATCTCAGAAAATATAACTCTCGAGAAGGACTAACGATATATTTAATGACGACTATATAATGGTACCATTCTAAGATACCATGCAAACGGATTTGATTGAATGTTTATTAATAATCTTTACATTCATAATAGATTCCTGACTTCGGTGCGAAAAGCTACGCTCCAAACTATTGAGCATAGAAACATTGAAATTGTCGGGGAAGGGGGGGGGGGGGGTAGCATACTAAGAATTCTAAAATTGTAAGAATTTTCTAAAATTTAATCTGTAAAAGTGGTTAAAAGGAAAACGAACGTTTAAAATATTCCTCAAAGATCAAATTATTATAGTTATGCGTCAAATATAAGATGTTTATTCATTTTTCTATGTTCAGTCGAATGGTGCAAACTAAATTTTTCAAAGTACAATAGCTCGTGAGACAGTACATATCTTTCTAATTAGGCAATGTCGTTGTCACCAAAATTTCAAAATTTCTATTACGAATGATTATTTCATAAAATACATCAGATCAATTATACAGCAACGAAAGAAATTCAAATTAATTCTTTTTGTTAATCAATTATTTTGGTTAAAAAAATTAAAAAATTAAAACGGCTATAACATTTAGAATATATATATATATATATATAATCGCCTCGAAAAAAAAGTAAAAAAAAAAGTGTTAGTAATTTCATTTAAAATACCAAAAAAAAAAAAAAAAAAAAAAAAAAAAGGCGTAATGAGAAATTTATATTATAAAATACAAATATTTAAATTAAATATGAAAGCTATGTTTAAATGGCTTAAAAAAATTCTGAATATCTGAGATTGAAAATGAAACAATATTTCACGATTTATAATTTTCTCCTGAATGAGAAGACAAAATCCGCACTTTTACTTTATCCATGCGCAAATCTGGCGAATAATATTTTTAAATTGTCAATAAAAGTACTTACAATCGTGTGTTTGTTTGTAGCGAAGAAATTTTGGAAATCCCTACCGAATTAAAAAAAAAACAATGTTTTCAAGATACTGGTGACCATCTTTGCTCCAATATAGGCTATATTTTATGTACATACTACCATCCCCAGGGAGGAGCATGAACATAATTTTAAGATCCATGTACTGTCTATGGACGGTTTCTAAAAAACTTGAAACATAAAGCGTGAAATGAGCAGAAAAAAATGTTATAAAAACTTTACGCCATATAATTTGTATGAATTGTTATACATACAAACTTAAAATTTGACATATTTGCTACCTTTAAGGCGCAAACGTGCACACAGAACAGTTTTTCAAAAAGTTCGAAATTCAAAAGGCTGCGGGAGAACAATACATTCTAAACATAAGATTTATGTGACACTTAACGAACTAGAAACTTGAAATTTGGCATGACGTTTACTTTAACCTTTTAGCGTGCGGTGTCCACAAAAAAGGACACATAATTTAATGAGTACTGGCACCAAGAATATTTAATTGGAATTTTCCTTTTACAAATTACGGTAAAATAAGCAAGTTTTTTTATTTTCTACTAAATCCATTTGGAAATTCTAGTGTTAGTCCGTTATTTCATCGTTCTTCAAACAAAATTAGTAAGCACCGGAAAGGGTTTAGATTCAAATGCTCGCTCATAATGCCGTCTAAACTTACGATCTTTGTGAAAGAATAGCGAATATAAACTTGAAATTAGACTGTGCGGTTACTTTTAGGATATAAAAGATCGCTAAAATTGGTTTCTAAAAAAAAAAAAAAAAAAAAAAAATGTACAAAAAATGTAAAAAGTTCCAAATTACGATTGCTATAGAATTTTACGTAATATTTGTTATATAGTTAAATAATTACAAATTCATTTTAAATTTAGCTAACATATTTGTAATTTTGACAACAAACCAATAGCACATTTATCTATGTGTTCATTTAAGGAATCATGATTTAAAAAAAAAAGTATTTTTTATTAAATATAACTCAATTAAATTGCTTTAAAACTAATTAAAAAACACTTTAAATTTTGCAGTTTATAGTTAAAATGCTACACTGTATAAAAAACAACTTTTGACAAAAAGAACAATTTTTCCCAAACAAAAACCCCTATATAAATCCAATTAAAGCCATTGGAATTGCATTTTTCACTATTTTACTTATAGTCCAGGCAATAGGGGATTTTACCTGGCAAAATTAATGGTAGTTCTGGAAATTGGCTTACTTTATGTTTTTTGGGTCGCTGAATATGAATTTGTAACATCCCACCAAAGTTTCCCCCAGCAACCCCCCCCCCCCAAAAAAAAAAAAAAATGGTAAAATGTCCCGCCCCTCCCACCAAATAAAATGTTTTTATTAAAAAAACTAGCAGACCCGCCCGGCGTTTGTAAATAATAACCTTAAACAAAACTTAAGTTTGTATGATTTTATATCTTTGGAAATTCTTTTAAATGAACCTAAATTCGGAGGACCCATTGCCTTCCGCAGCGTCTAATGTGTCCCCATCAAACTTATTTCCGAACGAACCTGCAATGTAGATCCCCACTATCTATGGCCGCATTTACCGGAAGTGCCCGTACGTGCCGGAGACAATCGAAAACCAAGTTGAGTGAGCCAAACCTCGTAGAAATCAAGCCCGCAGAATTAAAAAAAATGCACCATTAATGTTAGAAAATGTTGGTAACTAAAGTCTAAGATAAAATTTCATAATACAGAAAGTATCTGAATTGTAATCTAAGTTGAAGGAAGCAAAGTTGAAATTGGGCCCTTAAACCCGAGGAAATAACGCTCCACCAAGCGGCGGAAGATATCTCCTCACCTTGTAAATTTCATGAATTAATGTTAGCATTAACACAATATTTAATAAACGGATATTTAATAAACGGTATTTAGATAAACCCTTAACTAAAGTTATCTTTAAAGTAACGCGATTTTTAATTTACGGCTGTAGTGAGTAGACGTAAGTTGATGCAGAAAAAGTAGATTAATGTTCGAAAATAGTGGTAGCTGAGGTATAAAGAAATACCAGGGTCTTAACTGGAATGTAGTTGGGTATGAGAGAAAATTTTTGCGGTTTTAAAGTAGTTGTCAGACGCTAAAACTATGTTAAAGAAAATTGCAATAGAATGGTACAGTTTTTAAAAAAGCTGCAACAAAGGCCCCAAAGACGATTAATATTCAAAATTGGTGGTAGCTGAAGTCTGCATATTTTTTTTTGTTGTTGTTCATGTAGTAGCTGAAGAACCTAAGAATTTATTAGGAAAAAAAGCTCTTAAATTGGACCATTTTTAAGGGAGCTATAACAGGGGGACCAAAAGGGCCAAACAGATAGTTGAGAGCCGGGCCCTAACTGCAAAACACATATAAATGTTTTAGTACTTAGCGTTTTAGATCTTCAATTAGTCAAAATTAATAATATGGTACGAAATAATCATTAGAATAATATTTTAAAGAAATGCGCAAAAATGGGGTAAATAATTAAAAAGGGGCCCTAGAGCGCCAATAAAAATATGAGGGTGTTGATGTAGGAGGAACAGTCCAAGACTGAATTTTAAAATTATGCAATGAAAAGGTGAGAAAATAAGGGTGTAAAAAATGCATAGCACACAAAAAATTCAAGGGGCCCCGGATCGGACCCTACAGGACTCAAAGTTGCCCCATGATTTTAACTGGAATGTAGAAACTGGAAAATAACTAAATGGAAAAATGGTTCAAAAACGAAGTACGGATTAAGTGGAGCAATTTATCAATAATTTATGGTGCAAAATCTTCAAGGGGCCTTGTACCGGGCCCTAAGGGGTAAGGGACTTCAGTGGCATGTAGTTTGGTATAAATACACTTTTTAGTATTTTTTAATGTAAACTGTGAACGCTAGAACTATGGTAAAGATAATTGAAGGAATTCGGATCATTTTTAAAGAAGATGCACCAAGAGCCCCAAGAAGACAATTTATATACAAAACTGGTGGTAGTTGAAGTCGGGAATATTTTTTTGTCGTTCATGTAATAGCTAGAGAACCTAAGATGTATCTTTAAAAAAAAGCTAGTATATCGGACTTTTTTTAAGGGATTTATAATGGGGGGCCCAAAAGGGGGCAACTGCTAGCTGAGAACAGGGCGTTAACATGAAAACATGTTACAACGTTTTAGTACTTAGCATTTTAGATCTTCGAATAGTCGAGATTAAGCACAGGTTATGAATTATCGTTAGAATATAATTTAAAATAAATGTGCAAAAAATTGGGGAAATGCTTAAAAAAGGGCCCTAGGGCCCCAATAAAAATATGTGAGTGTTGGTCATATAGAAGTGTTCAAGACTCAACTTTAAAATTACGCACTGCGAAGGTAAGAAAATTAGGGAGTGAAAAACGCATGGCACACAAAAAAATTAAGGGGCCCTACGGGACCATAGACGGGCCCATGTCTTAACTGGAATGTAGAAATTTGGTGGCAAAAACTGAAAGGAGAATTCGCCCCAAAAACGACGAAGCTCGGATAGAAAAGAGGCAAGTTATTAACAATTAAGTGCACTAAAACTTCAAGGGGCCCTGTACCGGGCCCTTTGCCAGGGTGCCAGGGTCTTAACTGAAATGAAGTGATGGGGTCGAAACTGAATGGAGACTTCACCCTAAGAATGAAGACGATCGGATAGAAAATAGGTATGCCATTAACAATTTAGCGCACTAAAACTTCAAGGAGCCCTGTACTGGGCTGGCCCTGGACCTTTGACAGCGTTCCAGGGTCTGAACTGAAATTTAGAAATGGGGCAGAAACTGAAAGGAGAATTCACCCCAAAAACGTCGAAGATCGGACAGAAAAGAGGCATGTTATTAACAATTAATTGCACTAAATCTTCAAGGGGCCCTGTCACTGGCCCCTTGCAAGGGTGCCAGGGCCTTAACTGAAATGTAGTGATGGGGTAGAAACTGAATGGAGACTTCACCCCAAAAACGAAGAAGATCGGATAGAAAAGAGTTATGCCATTGACAATTTAGTGCACTAAAACTTCAAGGGGCCCTGTACCGGGCCCCAAAGGGGAATGAACTTAAGTGGCATGTAGTTTGGTATAAATACACTTTTTAGTAGTTTTTAATCTAAACTGAGAATGCTAGAACTATGGTAAAGATAATTGAAGGAATTCTGATCATTTTTAAAGAAGATGCACCAAGGGCCCCAAGAAGACGATTTATATTCAAAACTGGTGGTAGTTGAAGTCGGAAATATTTTTTTGTCGTTCATGTAATAGCTGGAGAACCTAAGATGTTGTTAGAAAAAAAGCTAGTGAAGCGGACTATTTTTAAGGGATTTATATTAGGGGGCCCAAAAGGTGGCAACTGCTAGCTGAGAACAGGGCCTTAACATGAAAACATATTACAACGTTTTAGTACTTAGCATTTTAGATCTTTGAATAGTCGAGATTAAGCATAGGTTATGAATTATCATTAGAATATAATTTAAAAGAAATGTGCAAAAAATTGGGGAAATGCTTAAAAAAGGGCCCTAGGGCACCTAATAATAATATGCGAGTGTTGGTTTAAGGAGAAGAGATCAAGACTCAACTTTAAAATTACGCACTGCGAAGGTGAGAAAATTAGGCAGTGAAAAACGCATGGCACACAAAAAATTTAAGGGGCCCTTTACTGGGCCCTACAGGACCCTAGACGGGCCCATGTCTTAACTGGAATGTAGAAACGGGAGAATAACTAAATGGAGAAAGTATCCCAAAAATGAAGATAGGATAAAAAGGCAACAATTTATTAACAATTTAGGGCACTAAAACTTCAAGGGGCCCTGTACTGGGCCTCTTGACAGGAATCCAGGGTCTTAAGTGAAATGTAGAAATTTGGTGGCAAAAACTGAAAGGAGAATTCGCCCCAAAAACGAAGAAGATCGGATTGAAAAGAGGCAAGTTATTAACAATTAAGTGCACTAAAACTTCAATGGGCCCAGTACGTCATTTGATAGCGTTCCAGGGTGTTAACTGAAATTTAGAAATGGGGCAGAAACTGAAAGGAGAATTCACCCCAAAAACGACGAAGATCAGATAGAAAAGAGGAATGTTATTAACAATTAATTGCACTAAAACTTCAAGGTGCCCTGTACCGGGCCCCTTCCAAGGGTGCCAGGTTCTTAACTGAAATATAGTGATGGGATAGAAACTGAATGGAGACTTCACCCCGAAAACGAAGAAGATCGGATAGAAAAGAGGCATGTCATTAACAATTTAGTGCACTAAAATTTCAAGGGGCCCAGTACGTCATTTGATAGCGTTCCAGGGTGTTAACTGAAATTTAGAAATGGGGCAGAAACTGAAAGGAGAATTCACCCCAGAAACGACGAAGATCAGATAGAAAAGAGGCATGTTATTAACAATTAATTGCACTAAAACTTCAAGGTGCCCTGTACCGGGCCCCTTGCAAGGGTGCCAGGGTCTTAACTGAAATGTAGTGATGGGGTAGAAACTGAATGGAGACTTCACCACAAAAACGAAGAAGATCGGATAGAAAAGAGGTATGCCATTAACAATTTAGTGCACTAAAACTTCAAGGGGGCCTGTACTGGGTCCTTTGACAGGATTCCAGCGTCTTAACTAAAATTTAGAAATGGGGCAGAAACTGAAAGGAGAATTCACCCCAAAAACGACGAAGATCGGATAGAAAAGATGCATGTTATTAACAATTAATTGCACTAAAACTTCAAGGGGCCCTGTACCGGGCCCCTTGCAAATGTGCCATGGTCTTAACTGAAATGTTGAAATGGGGTAGCAACTAAAAGGAGAATTCACCCCAAAAACGAAGAAGATCGGATAAAAAGGAAGCGATTTATTAACAGTTTAGTGCACTAAAACTTCAGGGGCCCTGTACCAGGCCCCTTGCAAGGGTACCAGGGTCTTATCTGAAATGTAGAAATGTGGCAGAAACTGAAAGGAGAATTCACCACAAAAACGAAGAAGATCGGATAGAAAAGAGGCACGTTATTAACAATTTAGTGCACTAAAACTTCAATGTCCCTGTACTGGGCCCCTTGAAATGGTGCCAGGGTCTCAACTGAAAATGTAGAAATGGGGCAGGAACTGAATGGAGAATTTACCCCAAAAATGAAGAAAATCGGATAAAAAGAGGCATTTTATTAAGGTTTTAGTGCAGAACTTAAAGGGGTCCAGGGACCCCGGCTCTTAAAAAATTAAAAATCCGAGCCTCAGGTGCATCAGGACCTGCCATGGACTAATCACACCTGAATTTTCAGACTTCAACGTGCGGTAGTTTTAGCTAGCCATCGCACACACACAGACAAATTTGTTTTTTTTATTAGTATAGATGAATTATTTTATTGTTTTAGGGGAAAAGTATCTAGACATTCAGAAAGTAGACAAAATCCGCAACAAATTAGATATATGACATTATGATGTAGGATGAAGGGGGTGGGGGGATATGCCTTGGAACATGCACCGCCGTGCTGCGTGGACAATGTCGCGCTATTTGACTTAACCACTCACATCGTTTACATTCGCTCTCCCATCTTCCCTCCGAACTCTCCCTATAAGCTTTACTTTAAGTTTTTCCGGTTGCTGAATCCGAATTTTTAACTTCACCCCAAAATTCCCTCCCCCCACCCCGCAACCCCCCCCCCCAAAAAAAATAGTTGTTTTTTTATAATTTTTTTATTGTTTTAGGGGAAAAGTATGTAGAAATTGAGAAAGTAGACAAAATTTGCAAGAAATACGATATATGACATTACGACATAGGATGAACGGGGAAGGGAGAGGGCTGTCTGGGAACATACACTGCGGCGCTATGTTATGCAAGTCCAGGTAATAGGGGAATTTACCTGGCAAAATTAATGCTAGTTATGGATTTCGACTGACTTTATGTTTTTTGGTTCGCTGAATCCGAATTTGTAACTTCCCACCAAAATTTCCCCCGGCAAACCTCCAAAAAATGGATTTTTTGAAAATATTTGGTTTTTGAGAACAGCGCGTGGGGAATGTTCCGAGGCAGCCCCTCCCTCCTCTCACAGTTTATCCTACTTCGTAATGTCATAGATTCTATTTGTTGCAAATTTTGTCTACTTTCTGAATTTCTATAAACATTTCCCCTAAAACAATAAAATATTAAATTTAAAAACAACTAGTTTGGAGGTGTTGCGGCGGGGGGGGGGGGGATTTTGAGGAAAATAAAAATTCGGATTCAGCGACCCAAAAATCTTGAAGTAAACCTTATAGGGAAAATTCGGAGGGGAGATAGGAGAGCGAATGTAAACGATGTGAGTGGTTAAGTGGAATTGCGCAACTTAGTCCACGCATCACTGCCGCGCATGTTCCGAGGCAGATCCCCCCTCCCCCTTCATCCTACATCATAATGTCATATATCTAATTTGTCGCAAATTTTGTCTACTTTCTGAATTTCTAGATACTTTTCCCCCTGATGATTCTAGATTGTCTTAATAAAAACCTTTATTGGGGGGCATTTCACCAAAATTGGGGGGGGGGGGTTGCCGGGGGAAATTTTGGTGGGAAGTTGAAAATTTGGATTCAGCAACCCACAAAACATATAATAAGCCTTTTTCCAGAACTGCCATGAATTATGCCAGGTAGAGCCCCTATACGGTCTCTATTGCCTGGACTATTAACTGAACATGGTTTTTGTATGTAAAGATAGAATTTTATAATGGATTTTTACCCGTCTTCTTCGTATGGTGGGATTATATAAACTACGTCAGCAGGTGTGTTTCCGAAGACAATACAACATTTTATATTTCTTAGAAATAAATTATAAAAATAATACATTAATTTTAAGATAGTCTTCTTTTATCCTCTGGTATCTACCTTATCTTTTATCCTGTTTTATCCACTAGTTATAAATCACAAAATATTCTGTGTAACTCATAAACATGTATACGAATTGAAAGAACAAAGCATTTATTTATGCGTCAATAAACGCTCTGCAACATATGCCAAATGGATGTCAAACTGCTACAATAAAATATTTTAAAGAGAAAGGTAGAAAAAAAAAATAAAAGCCAAGAGTGTAATATTTAAAAATACCCTTTTATCAATGTAGGTAGAAAATAAATAGAAAGGTAGAAGGGAAAGGTAGAAAATAAATAAAAAGCCAAGAGTGTAATATTAAAAATTCCCTTTTATCAGGGTAGGTAGAAAATAAATAGAAAGGTAGAAATTAAATAAAAAGACAAGGGCGTAATATTTAAAAATACCCTTTTACCAATGAATAGTCTAATATTAATTAATTTGCAATTATATAAATAAATGAAATATTGATAAATGAATTTAGAACCCTATTCACTTACCAAAGAAAAAAGTTTTAATCATATTTTATTTTACTTTCCTGTTACACAAACTTAAAAAAGGAACAGAGAAAAAATTACATATATTTAACACAGAAAAAATTGCATATATTTAATTAAATATGGCGTAAAAATTTGAAGTTTCATAATCAAAATCGGCGCTAACGCTAAATTGATGTATTGCAACGAAAAAGTTTGGGAAAAACACGAATTGCAGTAACAAAGTTTTGCCTGATTACCAAAATGAACATTGATTTCTTATATAAAGTGTTTTTTAAACTATTTTAAATTTTACTCTTATTTATTTAAATTTTAGCCGACTTTTTTGCAAACCTGCAATATTATAGATTTTTCTCCTCTGCTGTTATTATTACTTTTTGATCTCATGACCAGACAATATCGGATGGGTCCCGTAGTTTATCTTAAAGCGCAAATCGTAAATGTAATATCCAGGAAAATAAATTAAATATTGCATATTTTACAAAAACAAGAAATATAACACTCTGACCTTCTAAATTTAAAATTTTATACACACTTTAGTAGTAATGAAAATAAAAACACCTATGTTATCCAGTAGTTCTAAATTCTATACATTAGAAACGCACAGCCCATAAACACACCGTCAAAAAATTTGCGGAAAACTGCCCAGTCGTTCAAACACTTGTTCAAAAAATGACTTTAATATACTTGTACTCTATTATAACCATAATATGGGCGATAATAATTTTAGAATAGAATTAAATCACGGTTATGAAACCGTTTTCTATAAAAACTGTTGAATATCTCCACAGTTTGCTGCAAATGCATAATAGCATAGGCAATTTTTTTTAATTGCTTATAATGAAAGTATAAAACTTATTTTAACTTCAAAGAATCCACGTTTCAAAGATCCCGATACATGGAAAAAAATATGTTTCGTTCGTTTATTGTTACACGATGACTCTATAAGAGTTGGGATCGGAAATCAAGTGGATAGCTAAAAAAAGACAGAAGCGGCTAGAATAATAAACATCAAAATATATTCGATAGTAGATTTTTTTTTCGCAACAAGAAAAACATTATTGTAAAGCGTGACAAAATTTATATGTGTATTTTTGTAAACCTGTATCAACGGATTCGTAAATATGTTTATTTTAAGATCCTTCTGAGATTATATTCTACAAAGCCATTTTTAAAATAAATAGAAAATGTGGGGTTTTTTTTAAAGCATTAAGACTATTTTAGCAAACTTTTAAAGAATAAACGGTGCTGTTCATTATCATTAAAATGAATAATTTAATTTAAGTTAATACAATTATACATTAAATTATAAAATATTAAACAAATCATTAATAGAAATTGAACTATATTTTGTCGACTTTCTTGAAAAAAATATAAGCTACTATCCTATGTAAAGTTTGTCACAACAAAAAAATATACAACCAATCTACAGATTTATAGCAGATTAAAGAAATAAAATGAAAACTCTGCTGTATATATATATATATATATTTAAAGAAATATGAAAATATATTAGAGACAGAACATTATGCCCTTATAATTTTTTATTTAACCATTTTTATTATGTTAGAGGAAAAAAATATTTGATTGCAGAGTTAAAAGAAATGTTTAATAGAGACATGCAAATGCAATATTAAAATGAACACCCAAAGAGAAAAGGTAAGAAAATAAAATTTACATACTGAGATATGCCCCGAAAATTAGGTTTCCGTCCTCGTCCTTATAAATTTTTAATTTAACAACATGTATTTCTTTTAAAGATAAACATGATAACACAGCAGCGTGGCAGTGGTTTCTAAAACATCATTCGATTGTTCTTTGCCCTTAGAATTATAGAAAGAGAACAGAAAACTCCTTGAATAAAATAAAACAAGTGGGTAAGTGTGATCATAGATTGCACAAAGGGTTTCGTTTAATATTCCTTTCAAAACTTCCAGTACATTTATCGCCATGGAACACCTTATAAATTTTGGTAAACACTTCCTAAACTATCGTAAAGCTTCAAACAGATTCGCTTTGTTATATTTCCTAATTTTGTTCCTGCACCCCCCTTCCCGAAATGCTAAGACATATCACATCTGCCAAATTTAGAAAAGTGCCCCTCTTGGGAGGGGCGAAGTGGGTTAATGGTCACCATGATCTCTGACGCGGCCTGATGTTTAAAATTTTTGTTATGTTTTATAAGCTATATTAAAGTTTCAAACAGATTGTCCAGCTATATTTCCTAATTTTGTTCGTGCCCCTCCCTCAACTCTCCTCGAAATGCGACACGCCGTTCTTCTTTATACTTTTTCATCATGTGTTATAAAGTATCTTAAAGTATAAAACAGATCGCATTGTTAGATTTCCTACTTTAAAGGAAATCGCTGTCTGTTCCACATTCCACCACGAGGGAGCGCACTCTTTTCTTAACAAAAATGTATCTGAACGTAACTCCGTTAAACAACCTATCAGCAGATATGCTAGTCGAGGGGGTGGCGGTCTTAACCAAGAATTTAAGGTATTTGCTTAAATTACTATTCGAATATAGTGGTATGAACACTTACAAAATTTTTGATATTGAATAAGTAATAGTTTTCTCATCAGGCTATCAAAAAAACGCACGCAAAACAGCACAAAACGACCTGTTATACTGCCTAATTTTGTTCGCGCCCCTTCTCCTCCTCCTCTCCGACCGGAATGTGACGCGCCATTCTTTTTTATAATCTTTTACTATTTGTTATTCAAACAGATCGCTTTGTTGGAATTCCTACTTTAAATGCGATCGCGGTCTGTTAGTCCCACATTCCACCACCAGGGAGCACACTCTATTCTTAACAAAAGTGTATCTAAACGAAACTCCTTTACACAACCCAGCGGTAGATACATGGTTCGGGGTGGGGCAGTCTTAAGCAAGTATTTAATATATTTGCTAAAATTATTATTCGAAAATAGTGGTATCAATACTTCTAACATTTTTATCTGGTATAAGTAGCATGTATACTGTATTTTTTAAAATCGGACACCGTTGAAAAGAATACTACAATGAAACATCACGTGACTGCCTTTTAAAATAAGTATATAATAGAAATAAATCAATTAGTGAAATTAGCGCTCCTCCCCCCCCCCCTACCCGAAATTTCACGTGTCGTTTTAAATAAACTTTCTCTTATGTGTTATAAACTATCTTAAAGTTTCAAACAGATCGATTTGTTATATTTCCTAATTTTAACAAAATCGCGTTATGTTAGTTCCACATTCCACCACCAGGGAGCGCACTCTATTTTTAACAAAACTGTATTGGAAGAAAACTCCATTAAACAACCAATCAGTAGATATGTTACTCGAGGTGGCGTTCTTAATAAGAAATTAAGATATTTGCTGAAATTACTATTCGGAAATAGTGGTAACTAAACTTTAGACAATTTTATAATAAATAAGTAGCATATATCTCAAGACTCCCTCAAAAAAGGCACCTAAAGCGGCCAGAAACGCTAACTTTTTAAATAGAAATCTAGCGCCCCCCCCCCAGGAATTTCACGCGTCATTCTTTTTTATACTTTATCTTATGTGTTATAAAATATCTTAAAGTTTCAAACAGATCGACTTGTTAGATTTCCTAATTTTAACAAAATCGCGTTATGTTAGTTCCACATTCCACCACCAGGGAGCGCACTCTATTCTTAACAAAAGCATATCTCAACGAAAGTCTTTCACGCAATCTTTCCGTAGATACATGGGTCGGGATGGTGGCGGTCTTAACCTAGAATTTAAAACATTTGTTGCGGTAACAAGCGCTAAGATTTTAAAAGTAAATCTAGCTCCCCCCGCCCTCCTCAAAATATCACACTCCATTCTTTTTTTTATAATTTTTCTTATGTATTATAAACTATCTTAAAGTTTCAAACAGATCGAGTGGCGGTCTCTTAACCAATAATTTAAGATATTTCCTGAAATTACTATTCGAAAACAGTGGTATGAATACTTGTAAGCTTTCTGATTATGAATGAGTTATACTTATCGCATAGCGCTGTTCAAAATCCCCACGCAAATTGTTAGATTTCCTAATTTAAATTATTTCGTGGTTAAAAACGCACGTGTCTCCATTTTAATCGATGAATTTGATAGCAATAAAACGATTAATTAAATAATAATTAATATCTCAGCTTCTAATTAAGCAACCGTTTTGAACTGGGTATGTATGAAATCTGCGAGAGATTTCCCGTTCGGATGTCAAAAAAATTTATCAAAAAATTTAATATTTAAAAAGTTAAAAATTCGTATTAAAATATCCCACTATCAAAAACCGCTGTCGTCGCCATGTCTGACACCTCCTTCTCGGGAAAATGAAATCTCATTTCATTGTCTTTCCAAATAAAGAATTAAATTTTTATCTATCGATTATTAGTGGATATCTTCACTTATACACATCGCACAAACATGAACTTTATACCAAATTAAAGTAATTTTTTTTCCGCGTCTGTCTATAACTTTTACAAATTTCTCGGACCAATACTTTGTGAGATACGATTTCGATTTAAAATGTCCACTACATTTACTGCTTAATTTATGCTCTAGTAAACCTCATTTTCTGGTAACCCTAAGGAGAATTGGAAATAAAACTCCAAGATTTAGAGAAAGTGCGTTTGTTCCTACATTAAAAATGCTGATTGGTTAATTTTAGAAGTTAATTAGCTCGTAATTCGGTTAATTACCGACTTTTTCTAAATTTTAGGATTTGTCGTTTGATATGAGGTGTTCAGCTATAAGTACCCAAAATTTCAAGTCTCCAAAAGGTATAGTTTATGAGAACGGGCTCTGTGACAGACGGACAGATAGACAGACTGACAGACAAAGGAGTGAGACGAATAGGGTTTCTTCAGATAAACAAAACCCTAAAAATACGTAATATATAATTAAAAAGAATAGCTTCAGTTTCATATATAATTTACTAGAAATTTACCAGGGAAAAAAAAACATTTAATTTAATTTTTATTAAATTATGTAATTTTTATATAAGTTACTATTTGAAGTAATTTTAATGAAATTTATATTAATATTTTGTAATTTATATTAATTTTAATTTAATTTTTTTGACATTTTACTAAATGAATGCATTTCTTTCATACATATTTGTAAAATTAAAAGGAAAGTAATTGCAATTTATTTCTTTTTTCTTTAATGTGCACTTTAATATATATAAGAATTTAAAAAAAAAAAATGTTAATAAATCTTATGATTTATTTATGGTAATTTTAAATGGAAAGGGAAAAAAAAATAACAGGTAAAAGTCAGTTTACTCCGTCCAAATGCTTCCATTTATGTTGTTTACATATAATTTTATTTATGTACGATGATTTTATTTTCAGTTGCTTGCTTCTCTTTTATTAAGTATTTTCATGGAGGTTTCAAAATATATATTAAAAAAATTTGCTCAAAAATATCTTTTTAAGGAATATTAAACTTTATATAACAAAATAACACTTCACAGAATTCCAATAATATCCAACAAGGTATTTTATTATGATTTTGTGCTTAAAATCCTTTATGAAAATAAAAGTTCTCAAACACGAATGCATCTAAAGTAACAATTGTTGTATATTTTAGTAATTCCATATGTAAATTGTCACTATAGAAATGAGTTACAAAATATATACATCGAAATAGCTTTCCCAAAAGAAATGAAAATAAAATGATATTAGAACAATAAAAAATATTTTATTGCATAATATTGTAATTCCGTATATAAACTGTTTATTATAGAAATGAGTTCAAAATTATATACATCGAAGTAGATATTCCCAAAACAAATGAAAATAAAATGTTATTAGCAGAATAAAAATATATCAAGTATCTAAAATTTGACAAATTTACTTTTGGATAGTTTTACAAGATTTATTATTTATTATTTATTTACGGACTCTCGGCCATCCTTCTGAGCTGAAACCAGGTTCATTCGTGATAACGCGGAAGGGTACGCACCCATTTTGCTATATTAACACAAATATTTCTTAATATTTCTTAATGTTATTTATGTATATTTATAAAAATTGTCGTTTTTATTTAATTTAGTGTAGTTATTATGTAATTTATGTTGAAGAAATGTATATTCTGGCAATCCCTTATTACCTTATTTGCTTGGAGATCAGTAAATATAGTTTTAGAAAGTGTTTTGAATACCTGAAACGGAAAGGGGAATTTATTTTTCATAAGTTATGCATGGATTTTTTTATTCATATTTACATATTTGCTTCTAAAGGGTCTCATGAATTGCAAAATATTCACAGAACTTCTTCTTTTTATTTATTACCAAGACTTTTCCTGGTAGATTAAACAATTATTAAAATCATTTTTGGTATAATGTGTGGTCCTAGTTATGTTCAGAAATATATTCTTCGTTGATGTCCTTTTATAAATACAGGGGTAAAATCGTAATACTAAAGACACAGATGATATTGCTCTCTAATGATCGAAATATATACACTGACGGAAAAAAAAAATCCCAACACCAAGAAAGACTTGCGTTAAAGACTCACTTAGAAAGAATTGTTTAAAATACACATGTGGGAGCCCAAAGGGTTAAATGCACGACTTTTTTAAAACTTTTATGGTTTGTCATTTGATGTGAGGTGTTCAGCTATAAGTATGCAAAATTTCACGCCTCCAACCTAATTTGGGGCTCACTTAGAAATAATTGTTTAAAATACACATGTGGTAGCCCAAAGGGTTAAATGTACAACTTTTCAAAATTTTATGATTTTTCGTATGATACTTTGTGTTCAGTTATAAGTATGCAAAAATTCACGCCTCCTACCTAATTTGGGGCTCACTTAGAAAGAATTGTTTAAAATACAAAAGTGGTAGCCCAAAGGATTAAATGTACGACATTTTCAAAATTTTATGATTTGTCGTATGATGTGTGGTATTCAGCTATAAGTATGCAAAATTCCAAGTCTCCAGCATGTATAGTTTCTGAGAACGGGCTCTGTGACAGACGGACAGACAGACAGACAGAGGAGCGAGACGAATAGTGTTTCGTCAGATGAACAACACCCTAAAAAAGCCCATATCACAATTAAAAATGCAGTTCAAGCAATCATTACTAATATACAGTAATTCGGATACAATATAGTATCTGAAAAATTTTCAAATACACCGCAAACAATTTCCCCTATACCATTATGAACGGAATTCTTTTGTGTAGCCCTGTAAATGAACAATAACTATTCTTTGCACCGCATAGTCAACAGAATGCATATTTTAGTGGGCTTCATAAAGGAATGTCAATTTTAATATGTTTGAAAGAGTGTAACACCATTAAATCAATTAAAAATAATTTGAAACGTTTTTTTCCTATTGGCCGTAATGTAACGGACCATTTTTGACTGTCCCTGTAAATGAATTAAACATGCTACAAACTTCATTTGCAATAGGAAACGTGCTATGGTAGAGGTCACTAACATCCAAAAATTTCAGAACGATCAGATCATATTTACGGGAGTTAGAGCGTGGACAGACGGACAAACAAACCGAAGTTATAAACACTTTTCAACTTTGTTGGAAAGTGTTAAAAACGATGAATTCGTAAATAAAATATTCCTAAAATAAGACTTTAATTTCGATTCCCAGTATTCATTTAATTGATCACAAAACACTAACTGAAAAATAAAAACCCTATCCCAGTTATCAAATCTGTAGGCTATCGTTCTACTGGGTGAATTTCAAAGTAATTTATTTAAGATATAATGTAGTGTTAACTGTGTGTTGTAGTAAAACTGAGATAAATTATGCATCTGTTAATGACGTTTCCAGGCTTTTGTTGAAGAATGGGATAAAGGTTATAGAATGCTTTTATTATAAGTACAAACGTAAATATATGGAAAACAAAATAATTCAATCTTATAAAATAAATGGAAATGCTTAAATAATTTATTTTACTCCTGTAATTAAATGTTTATCATTAGTACAGATAATGTAGTATTTTTTAGACAATTAATGGCCATTCAGCAAAATTTTGGAAGAATTTTGCTTTGGCATTAGAAACTTCTTCTGAATCCTCAAAAAATAAAGTTATTTTACCATAATTCTTGAAGGTGAAAAGGGGAATAGTTCGAAGCAACAAACACCATTCGAAAATCTATATGACTATAGAGATGGTGTAACATAGTCTTAATTGACTATTTGAAACTTTTATATGAGTATGAGTCTGTATTAATGTGAAGCAAGTGAAATCCGATTCAATTATTATTTTTTTATGATCATATCTTTTGTTATATGTTAAAATTTATATTAAGTATAACAATAAAGTTTTCTTCTCTTATTTTGGATACATAATTCTATAAAAAGAATTAGAAAAATTTTACTTTACAAAATGTATTTAAGAACATGAAAAATAATTTTAAATTTCATATTACACATTTTTTATATATATTTCCTCCTTGAAGAACAAGATTTGTAGATCTTTTTATCTTTCAATTTTTTTTAACCTAATTCCATTGATAATCTTGCATAATATTCAGCATCAAAGTTCTAGTTTTATATATCACAGAGCTTTAAAGCAAGATTTATTTTACCTTGCAATTATAAAAGACTGTTTTATAACTTATGAATCATTGGCGAAAGTGTAAGAAAATACACTACCTGGCGTGAAATCAAGCGGAACTTTTACAACTGGGAATTTGTGTGATACTTTTCAGATAACCCTTTCTCTTAAGATATGCTCTAGTGATCTGGAGTGGAAATACGATAAAGTTTGCAAGTGTTTATTGCGTTTTAAGGTATTTGGGATTGAATAAAAAAAGTTAAGAATAGCTCTTACTGCAATTTTAAACGATAAATAACAATACACAAATAATTCAGTAAATATTATAGCTCGAATTTATGTATCATTATCTCTCACTTATTGATTTTCTATTAATTAGATTTTTTTTCATAATATTCCTCAATTATTATTTTTATTCATACTTTTTATAATAATTTTTATCGTATATTTATAATAATTTTACCATATTAGTCATGTTTAACATGTTTTACTTGACTATCGTGTTAGTCACATCAATGATTTTTTATAATATTACTGAAGCAGAAAAACAATAAATCGCATATGTAGAAACTACAATTTGTCTGATTCGGATTCTGCCAGTATAATCATAAATTATATCGTAAAGTAAAAGTACGGAAGTACCGAAGAATTCAGGTATACGTGAATATTTAACTTATACAGGGTTCGTAAGCATCAAGGGATTCAGGAGATTTTAGGTGTTTTAGTACCAAAATTTCGAAAAGAACTGGTTGCTATATCTGAAGATAGTTTTTTTCATAAAATAAGGCAATTATTATTTAAAAAAATTCTAGTAAAAGGTACTCGAAAGCCCTTGAAGCGTAAGAAGCCTGTTATAGTTTCTTTTACTTTATTGAGAAGACAGATTTTCTAAAATGCACTAATAATTCCTTAAGCACAGTAAATATTTAACAGGAATAAGAAATTTTAATACCGTGATTGTTAAATCGACATCAGATGATTTTCCTGTTCTGTAAATATGATGATATGCATTATCTATAATTGTACAATAATGGAACGATTCACTATTTCAATGTACTCATTTCCCATTAACCCGTAAAATTAAAATACATTATGTGTCAAACATCTCATATATTAAATATGAATTTTACTTACTATTAAGCACTGCTATGAAAACAGTTTGGAAGTTGTTGACACTTTTGTTGGAGCCAAGCGGTGAAATGAAATCGTGTTCTCATTTGTTGCAGTTTTTTGCCGGTGAATTTAATAAAATTAATATTAATTATAAGAACTCTCCATAAGTGATATTAACGAAGATCAGTATTACGTTTAACAGTTAGATTTATTGTTATTTATGTCAGTTTATCTCTGTACTAACTTGTCGACGATTGATAACAATATTTTTTCAAGATAGCATGCCGAGTAATATGGGATATCACCTAACCAACAATTTGAAGATGAGTTTATTGAAGACTAATAATCTATCCACTCCGACGTATAATTTGAGACAATCTGTTTAAAAGGTTTTACAAGTATGAGGAAGATGCTGTGTGCCTGCTTTGCAATTCAATTTTTTAGAGGAGTGAAGAGGGGAGGAGTGGATAAAACGCTGATCAATGTTATGTGGGTTCATGTGGACTATTGTGCGGCAGAAATTATAGATCATTCGTTATTTGTAAAATTTAAAACATTTTTTATAATAATCTGATGTTTTGCAAATGATGTAATACTGTGTACTAGGGTGTGTCGAAGAACAGAAATTTTTGATTTTCGATAAACTTTAGTGCGGAAAAGTTGCCTATTGTAATACGAAGAAAAACGACATAAAAATTTTTTAGAATCGGTTAACATCTTCCATTCGCGCATCGTACTTAAAGTTATGTAATATCCAGGAAAATAAATTAAATATTGCATATTTTACAAAAACAAGAAATATAACACTCTGACCTTCTAAATTTAAAATTTTATACACACTTTAGTAGTAATGAAAATAAAAACACCTATGTTATCCAGTAGTTCTAAATTCTATACATTAGAAACGCACAGCCCATAAACACACCGTCAAAAAATTTGCGGAAAACTGCCCAGTCGTTCAAACACTTGTACAAAAAATGACTTTAATATAATTGTACTCTATTATAACCATAATATGGGCGATAATAATTTTAGAATAGAATTAAATCACGGTTATGAAACCGTTTTCTATAAAAACTGTTGAATATCTCCACAGTTTGCTGCAAATGCATAATAGCATAGGCAATTTTTTTTTATTGCTTATAATGAAAGTATAAAACTTATTTTAACTTCAAAGAATCCACGTTTCAAAGATCCCGATACATGGAAAAAAATATGTTTCGTTCGTTTATTGTTACACGATGACTCTATAAGAGTTGGGATCGGAAATCAAGTGGATAGCTAAAAAAAGACAGAAGCGGCTAGAATAATAAACATCAAAATATATTCGATAGTAGATTTTTTTTTCGCAACAAGAAAAACATTATTGTAAAGCGTGACAAAATTTATATGTGTATTTTTGTAAACCTGTATCAACGGATTCGTAAATATGTTTATTTTAAGATCCTTCTGAGATTATATTCTACAAAGCCATTTTTAAAATAAATAGAAAATGTGGGTTTTTTTTAAAGCATTAAGACTATTTTAGCAAACTTTTAAAGAATAAACGGTGCTGTTCATTATCATTAAAATGAATAATTTAATTTAAGTTAATACAATTATACATTAAATTATAAAATATTAAACAAATCATTAATAGAAATTGAACTATATTTTGTCGACTTTCTTGAAAAAAATATAAGCTACTATCCTATGTAAAGTTTGTCACAACAAAAAAATATACAACCAATCTACAGATTTATAGCAGATTAAAGAAATAAAATGAAAACTCTGCTGTATATATATATATATATATTTAAAGAAATATGAAAATATATTAGAGACAGAACATTATGCCCTTATAATTTTTTATTTAACCATTTTTATTATGTTAGAGGAAAAAAATATTTGATTGCAGAGTTAAAAGAAATGTTTAATAGAGACATGCAAATGCAATATTAAAATGAACACCCAAAGAGAAAAGGTAAGAAAATAAAATTTACATACTGAGATATGCCCCGAAAATTAGGTTTCCGTCCTCGTCCTTATAAATTTTTAATTTAACAACATGTATTTCTTTTAAAGATAAACATGATAACACAGCAGCGTGGCAGTGGTTTCTAAAACATCATTCGATTGTTCTTTGCCCTTAGAATTATAGAAAGAGAACAGAAAACTCCTTGAATAAAATAAAACAAGTGGGTAAGTGTGATCATAGATTGCACAAAGGGTTTCGTTTAATATTCCTTTCAAAACTTCCAGTACATTTATCGCCATGGAACACCTTATAAATTTTGGTAAACACTTCCTAAACTATCGTAAAGCTTCAAACAGATTCGCTTTGTTATATTTCCTAATTTTGTTCCTGCACCCCCCTTCCCGAAATGCTAAGACATATCACATCTGCCAAATTTAGAAAAGTGCCCCTCTTGGGAGGGGCGAAGTGGGTTAATGGTCACCATGATCTCTGACGCGGCCTGATGTTTAAAATTTTTGTTATGTTTTATAAGCTATATTAAAGTTTCAAACAGATTGTCCAGCTATATTTCCTAATTTTGTTCGTGCCCCTCCCTCAACTCTCCTCGAAATGCGACACGCCGTTCTTCTTTATACTTTTTCATCATGTGTTATAAAGTATCTTAAAGTATAAAACAGATCGCATTGTTAGATTTCCTACTTTAAAGGAAATCGCTGTCTGTTCCACATTCCACCACGAGGGAGCGCACTCTTTTCTTAACAAAAATGTATCTGAACGTAACTCCGTTAAACAACCTATCAGCAGATATGGTACAACAAACACCATTCGAAAATCTATATGACTATAGAGATGGTGTAACATAGTCTTAATTGACTATTTGAAACTTTTATATGAGTATGAGTCTGTATTAATGTGAAGCAAGTGAAATCCGATTCAATTATTATTTTTTTATGATCATATCTTTTGTTATATGTTAAAATTTATATTAAGTATAACAATAAAGTTTTCTTCTCTTATTTTGGATACATAATTCTATAAAAAGAATTAGAAAAATTTTACTTTACAAAATGTATTTAAGAACATGAAAAATAATTTTAAATTTCATATTACACATTTTTTATATATATTTCCTCCTTGAAGAACAAGATTTATAGATCTTTTTATCTTTCAATTTTTTTTAACCTAATTCCATTGATAATCTTGCATAATATTCAGCATCAAAGTTCTAGTTTTATATATCACAGAGCTTTAAAGCAAGATTTATTTTACCTTGCAATTATAAAAGACTATTTTATAACTTATGAATCATTGGCGAAAGTGTAAGAAAATACACTACCTGGCGTGAAATCAAGCGGAACTTTTACAACTGGGAATTTGTGTGATACTTTTCAGATAACCCTTTCTCTTAAGATATGCTCTAGTGATCTGGAGTGGAAATACGATAAAGTTTGCAAGTGTTTATTGCGTTTTAAGGCATTTGGGATTGAATAAAAAAAGTTAAGAATAGCTCTTACTGCAATTTTAAACGATAAATAACAATACACAAATAATTCAGTAAATATTATAGCTCGAATTTATGTATCATTATCTCTCACTTATTGATTTTCTATTAATTAGATTTTTTTTCATAATATTCCTCAATTATTATTTTTATTCATACTTTTTATAATAATTTTTATCGTATATTTATAATAATTTTACCATATTAGTCATGTTTAACATGTTTTACTTGACTATCGTGTTAGTCACATCAATGATTTTTTATAATATTACTGAAGCAGAAAAACAATAAATCGCATATGTAGAAACTACAATTTGTCTGATTCGGATTCTGCCAGTATAATCATAAATTATATCGTAAAGTAAAAGTACGGAAGTACCGAAGAATTCACGTATACGTGAATATTTAACTTATACAGGGTTCGTAAGCATCAAGGGATTCAGGAGATTTTAGGTGTTTTAGTACCAAAATTTCGAAAAGAACTGGTTGCTATATCTGAAGATAGTTTTTTTCATAAAATAAGGCAATTATTATTTAAAAAAATTCTAGTAAAAGGTACTCGAAAGCCCTTGAAGCGTAAGAAGCCTGTTATAGTTTCTTTTACTTTATTGAGAAGACAGATTTTCTAAAATGCACTAATAATTCCTTAAGCACAGTAAATATTTAACAGGAATAAGAAATTTTAATACCGTGATTGTTAAATCGACATCAGATGATTTTCCTGTTCTGTAAATATGATGATATGCATTATCTATAATTGTACAATAATGGAACGATTCACTATTTCAATGTACTCATTTCCCATTAACCCGTAAAATTAAAATACATTATGTGTCAAACATCTCATATATTAAATATGAATTTTACTTACTATTAAGCACTGCTATGAAAACAGTTTGGAAGTTGTTGACACTTTTGTTGGAGCCAAGCGGTGAAATGAAATCGTGTTCTCATTTGTTGCAGTTTTTTGCCGGTGAATTTAATAAAATTAATATTAATTATAAGAACTCTCCATAAGTGATATTAACGAAGATCAGTATTACGTTTAACAGTTAGATTTATTGTTATTTATGTCAGTTTATCTCTGTACTAACTTGTCGACGATTGATAACAATATTTTTTCAAGATAGCATGCCGAGTAATATGGGATATCACCTAACCAACAATTTGAAGATGAGTTTATTGAAGACTAATAATCTATCCACTCCGACGTATAATTTGAGACAATCTGTTTAAAAGGTTTTACAAGTATGAGGAAGATGCTGTGTGCCTGCTTTGCAATTCAATTTTTTAGAGGAGTGAAGAGGGGAGGAGTGGATAAAACGCTGATCAATGTTATGTGGGTTCATGTGGACTATTGTGCGGCAGAAATTATAGATCATTCGTTATTTGTAAAATTTAAAACATTTTTTATAATAATCTGATGTTTTGCAAATGATGTAATACTGTGTACTAGGGTGTGTCGAAGAACAGAAATTTTTGATTTTCGATAAACTTTAGTGCGGAAAAGTTGCCTATTGTAATACGAAGAAAAACGGCATAAAAATTTTTTAGAATCGGTTAACATCTTCCATTCGCGCATCGTACTTAAAGTTGATGAAAAATTGATAAATCGCGACTTTTTCTATTTTTTTTAAATTAATTAAAACTTTAAAAATAAATACGCTTTACCTTTTATGCTTGTTTCATGGATCGCATAACCTAAATAAATTAATTTCCGATCAATAATCGATTTTTTTGTTCGCGCAAGAACATAGAAAAAACATAAATTGCCAATTTTTCGCACTTTTCACCATGCAACCCTTAATTCGTTTTGCTAAAACAAAACTATACAGAACTCACCACGTGGTGGTAGTTGCACGTTGAGTTCTACCCACATCCTACCCAACCAACCGTCCAATTGTTGGGTGTGGTATTTATATTATATTAAAAAGACACCATGCATGTCAATGTGTAATTCTAATTAAATGCTTATGTAAAAAAACAAAGAAAATTCTTGTCTTTGAGTTGAGGTTCATGATTTTTCAAAGGAATTACAATTTGTAAAAAAATCGGATTTATTTACAAAACAGTTACAAAAAAGTTAAATGTGAAGACCGAGCGGAAAGCTCGTGATCTTCAGCAAGCACTGAGTGGTTCCTCAAATAGTTTTAATGTTCCTAAAGTGGCAGTGTACTATGAAATTGATGAAGTCAAACACACTTCTTTTGAAGACTCGGAGTATGAGGAAGATAAGTACAAACCGAATACATCGACTAAAAGTCTAAAAGGGAGATGAGAATTAAAATTAACGCAACAGCGCTAAACAGCGATCGTTTCGGAGTTTTTGATCGACCAAGAGTTGTCATGGCGTCAAGTGTTCACTGTTATCCGGCATAGTTCTGATGTGGCACAGTTCTGATGCGGTTGATAAGGGAAAATAAAAAGAGACAAGAGTCGTTTAAGGACGGATTTGAAAAGCCTACCCTAGTAGCAAATTGTGTCTGGCCCTTGAATGGCCTCTCATCGAAATCCGATTACACGATAAGTGGCCGATTATCGTATTCTCATCGGACAGGGATGATTTTCATCGGCAATTACTCAGAAATGTCTCATTGGCCTTAGATCAATGGATGATCGCAACCTGATGAATTTTAGAAAAAAATATGATGAATCCCCGAGGAGTACGATTTCATGACGATGAATGTCCGATGACTTTGAGATGAGTTATCAAGCAAATTTTGATGAGAAAGCGATGAATTATAGATTGATTGGTTGGGTGTATAAATGAAAGCGATTTCCGAATATTTATTTTCAGATTTTGCGAAATATACATACATTAAAATTTTAGGAGTTAGAAATTTAAATATGCTCACTTTTAATTTCTATTAGCTTTACTACAATCATTTGAAACAAAATATTTAAACAAAAATATCCAAATTTTGTTTTATTTTTTGAGGGGGGAGGGGGGCTGAATTAAAGTTCCATATTTTCTTAGTTTATTTCTGAACAAATACTACTCCTTCATTTAAATAATCCTATTAAATTCTATTATTTATCCTCTTCCTAGAGCCTTTTATTTTAAATAAAGTTTGCTTGCTGAACTCAAACTGATTTATTAAAAAAAAAAAAGGCTCTAAAAAAGGGATTTTCCAATATTAATACTTAAAAAAGGGATTTTTTAAGTATTAATATTGGACTAACAATTACCACTGTTATTGTTTATCATTTTGTTTGATAGAAATATTTTAAAAGAATTTTGTTAATTCTATTATTGTTCTGCTTTGATAAGTTTTTGCCCTTTAAATTTTTCATTTTAAAATGTGAAAGGTTATTTCTTTCATTTTATTCGACTTTAAGAGATCAAAAATGCATTGGGCCTTTTTTCTACCAAGGTACATATGAATAATTCAATAAGTTATACTATTGTATAAACACTCATAACTCACAAGAGTGCATATTTTTAAATAAGCATTTTTTGGAGGGGGGGAGGGTTAAGGTGGGATTCAGGTGTCTAATTAGGTACAATTTAGGTCTGTTCGGAGATCCTTGACAAGAGGCATACAAAAGAAAAAGGCCCTCACACCCTCCTCGTTTAAATAAAGACCATTTTTTATCACACAAACTGTCCCAAACACATACCCATATTTGCCAATAAGCCGTTTTTCCCAAAAATAAATACTTTGAACCAGAAAATTTATTTAATTAAATGTGTCTTGCCTCTATGTGGTAGAGATTTGAAATATACTTTATTTCATTAAATAAAATTTCTGGTTTAAAGTCTTTTTCTTCTTTCATTACGTGGGAAGGTGGTAATAAGTATGCTTATATTTTTTTCTTAAATATTTCATAATTCATATCTGTAAAGTATAAAAAATAAAACTCTTGAAGAAGCACACCGTAATAACAGATTATATTTCTAAATCAAATGTATGAATTAGGTTCAGCTTTGCAAGTCCCATTTTTAATTCAAATCCATTTCATTTAACCCCTTGAGAAAGTGATTGTGTTCCTGTAATGTTAAATTCACACCGGATCTTTGAAAATTTTTGTTTCAAAATAAGGAAAAGCAATTTTACAAGTTTTTTCCATCAAAGTTACAAAAATAAAATTTATTTAAAAGTTTCCGGTGCAAATCTTGATTAAACTTAGGTGAGATAAAATATATCCCATCGCCTCTCAAGGGGTTAATATTCACAACTTTCACGTCTACGGTTAATTTCTTTTCTATTAGTACTACCTAGATGTTTAAGGAAAAATCTTATGTCATGCTGATACTTCAAGACTGCATTGTCTGTGAAAACTTCTGTAAAGTAGGTCTTTCCCCCTCTGAAATATTTGTATCTTTAATATGATTTAAGAAAAATAGATAGAAAAACTATTTTAATTAATATTTTAATAATTATTGATCAATCTAATTGTCCAATTTATTTGAAAATAACTTTTTGAGCCTTTCTGATAATTTTTTTCCCAAAACACTGCTGCGATGATTTTTTTCATTCAAAAAATTTACATAAATTTATATTCATTATGGAATTGGGCTTCATTAGCACAGGATCAACATTCTCTGGAAGTGTAGGAAAAAAATTTTCAACACCTAAACTTACGCATCCAGATGCATAGGTCACAATAGTTGAATGCGAACAAATCCACACAACGTGGAATAAGGAAAGGCTTTAATGCTCGTGATATTATTTAAAATGTTTAACTGTTTTTGTTTATTAATCCATAAATTTCATGACTGAAACAAAATTTAAAATACTACTGTAGTAGTTACACAGTCAAACCTCGTTAACATAAATTTCAAGGCAAATTAAAAGTTTTTCCCTCATGTTATCATCAATAGTTTATATTATTAGTAACAAAATCGTTGTATTAATTTTGACAGGTATTGTAGGAACAATTCATATTAAAAGTATACCAGGTTAATTCTGTACATGTTAATGAGGTTTGAATGTACTTTTTGTTGTTTAATAGCAACATCCATCTCCTGTTAGTTTCTGTTTCATAGCTGCCAACTTGTACGTATTTTTCTTACCACTAAAATTTTATAGAATTTTTTTATTTATTTAAACGTTAAAATTGCTTGAATTGCGGTGATTAAATTAACTAAAATTTTCTGTTACATTTTAGTGGTATGAAAAATCCGTACAAGTTGGCAGCTATGCTGTTTAGATATTAGGGCAGATGACTGAAAAAATACATTATCTTAATTCATTTTTTTTTTCAGTTTTATATCTCTATGCCTACATAAAACATCACATTAATGGTAGCTATTTTATCTTATTGTTTCTAAACTTGAAGTGTTGTTTTAAGAATCTACATATACTATCTGCATTTTTTAATTACTACATTAATAAAATACCCCAATTTCTAGTGCATACTCTGCTGATCAAACAAACATGTTTAGATCCAGGAATGTTAATAAATAAGATTTATCTTATTTCTATTTTCTACATATTATGCAACATATTTAAAGAAACTTTCTTGATGTAAAATTTATTGGATCGGCTGCAAACTATGTACATCTGAAATTAGAGTACACAAAAAGTACTTAAATTCTGTTCAATTAACTTGCTCATTTCATATAAATGTACTATTTGAAAGTTTTATTAAGGTTAAACAATGGCAGAAAAAAAAATGTTGCTTCTTCCCGTAACTCTTCATAGAAATCTAAACACAAATCTTCTAAGTTAAATAAGTTTCTGAAGCAATTTATTGTCTCAGAATGATTCAAACGTGGCTGTGTATATTCACATCCCATAAAAAAGTAGAAGTAATAAAATATTTATTGAATATTCATGCATAAGAATTAAATGAGGACGTCAGTTTCAAAACTTGTCTTATCTAAAAGTTAAAAAATCGAGTTTTCTCTGTCATTCTATTCTACTGGTACTGGTGGACATGAATTGAGAAAACAATACAATCTGCAAAACACTAGCTTTACTGTGTATTTCTGGCATTGTAAAATCTTGGTTTAGAATGAAGACCAACGTGATCAGAGGTTTTTCACGATTTCTGAAAATTTGATTTTCTGGATAAGGCGAATTTTGAAACTCATGTCCTCAAATATAGCTAATAATTTCAAAAGCAAACTTTAATTAACTCTGATATAAATTTAAGATTTATTTATTTTTAAATAACACATAATATAACATACACATCAAAAGAAATTCAAGGTAAGTTTAAATATATAAGTGCATCAATTACACTGTTTATAATTAATGTTCCAACAGGAACAAACAAAAACTAATGCATTTAAAATAACTTCGGAAAAAAAAATCGCAAGGGAAGGTTGATCTGTATTTTTCATTTGAAGTCTGTCATCTGGGTAATTACATGAAGTATCTTGTTTTAGAAGTGTTCGAGCCAAATTATCAGGACGGAATGCCATCTTTTCTTAAATGTAGCTAACAAAACTGCTGACAATATTTCATTTTCTGCAGTGTACAGAGGGGATATCATGAATGTCATCAGATGTAAAATGCAGTTCACAAAGCTAGACAAAAAGAGAAAAAAATAGTAAATTTTTGTGCATAATCATGTGTTGTGTTAAATACATATAAAACTGTGGTTTATTTCAGTAAGCTTTATTTAGTACCCTTGTATTTTATTTCAATGAGAGATATATGGGGTCATTCAAAAAAGTCCATTTTGAAATTTTTAAGAAAGAAAAAATATCTTTTGAAAAGGATTGAATACTTATTCAAAAAAAGAAACTGAAGGTGAATTTGGGATTTTGGCCCCAGCTTAGTATTTTTTTTTTTTTTAAATCTTGGATTTTTTGGGTCTGCACAATTTGAAATAACAGCAAAATTGTAAAAATTTTAAGTCAAGATAGAATTTGTTAAGGCCAAACCTGAAAATTTTAGTCTGTGCAGACCTTTAATGTCTACTGTTATTTCAGTTAATTTTTCTATGTACAAGTTAAAATTAACAAACATAAAACTTTCCAAATAGGAACCGGCAAATTTGCAAAGAAAAAAAAATTAAGACTTCATATACAAAATTACACTTTGTTTCTATAAACAGTTTCAGTGTTTATATAACCATTTTACAAAGAGCCAATTTTGGAGATTTTCTTCAGATTGAAACCTGGTACTTATCAAGTATACCCTACAGATTTCACCCAAAATCTTATTTCAAACAACAAAAACCAGCTTTTTGCTATGAAGAAAAGGTGGTTTTATGATTTCATGGAATCCTCTATAATTTTCTTTAAAGGCAGGATACCATTCATTGAGCCGAAAAAGTAGGTCAATTTCATCCTCCCCCCATAGAAAGAATAAAGTACCACAAAAACTGAATTTAACCAGTTATTATTCATAGTCTGTAGTATAACAGATATTTTTTATTATACAACAACCCCAGTAGCAGAAAATTCTCCATGTGCCTGTGACAGATACTTCAGGGACAAAAAATAATCTGCAGGTAAAATATTTTTACAATTGAAGCGTTAATTAATCAAACAATCACTTACATGTAACGTTTTTAGACATTTTAAAATATTTTATTAATAACAATATTAACTTTTTGTATTAAGTAATAAAGAAAGAGCTAAACATAATACTATGAAGCAAAATAAAGGTCTGACGAAGAAGAATCTGCAAAAGAGAAAAGAAAATCTGCGAAGCTCGTCTCCTGTTTCGAACATTCTGCTACCGGGACAACAACTATTAAAACTGATGGCAATATTGTCAGTTGCATATACAACATTTTTAGCATGACATGTAAAATACAGTTTAAATGGATCACCCAATCATGTTTTTCTTTTTGGAAATAGCAGAATATTTTGCGGGCCCATCAGCCTTTATATGTAATTATAATATATTCTTTGAGCTACACCGAAGTTAAGAGATAAAAGTTTTCTGAAAAAAAAAATGACACTTTTTTTCTGAAAACAATTTCGCCCCCCCCCCCCCAAAAAAAATTAAATTTCAATGAACTGCTGTAAAATTTGTAAAAGGTTTACACCACCATCGTTATTTTATGTCACACAGACCTTTCGATTTGAGACAGACTGCACGCAGATTGAAGAGAAAATTTACTATTTTTGGCTTTATTTTCAGTCACACAGATAATTTTACAACATCTGTTTTATTTCAGGCCCAAGGTGCATAAAACCAAGCAAAAAAAAAAAAAATACAATTTTGTATAATTTTTATTCTTGGAAACCTGAGGAGAAAAAAAAAAGCCAAATTTTCACAATTGGGGGGGGGGGGTTCCAATTTCGAAATTATTTATGTTTCCACAGACATGAGGGAGAAGAGGGGAAAAAAAGGGAGGGGTTGAAAAAAAATAACAACAATTTAAAAAACAACTCATAAGCATTCAACGTTTATCTTTAAAAATCACACCTTTCAAAACTGCAAGTTTATGTAGTTAAAAAAAATTTTCATTACAACACGTTAATTTGGCATGGGCCCGATTATTGAAAATTCATCCTTTTGATTGACACTTGGATAAAAAACATGAAATGGTCCTTAAAAATAGACTTCTACACGGTTTTCTTGATTTGTAATCATAATTATATTTATTAAACCATTTGAAAATTTTAAATGATAAAAAGAGTAGGCATATAAATTTTTAAATACATTATTTTTTTTATCTTTTCTACTTTTTAGTGTTTAAATATTTTGTTGTTGCAGATTCACAGTCAGTTGGCATATTTTCGAAGAAATGATTTGACACATTATCTTCATTGTTTTTGTACTCATAAACAATTATAACTACACTTCTTCTAAACTGTTTACTCAATGTGTAATCATAATTATATTAATATTAAACTATTTGAAAATTTGAAATGATAAAAAAGTAATATTTTTAAATACATTTATTTATTTATTTATATTTTCTACTTTTTAGTGCTAAAAATATTTTGTTACTGCAGATTCACACTCAGTTGGCATATTTTGGCAGAAATCATTTGACACATTATCTTCGTTGTTTTTGTACTCATAAATAATTACAACTGCAAAAATTATTTGCAATTTATCAACATTTTCAAAATCACTTTGTGGCAACCTTTATTTACATTTTAAAAACATTCACAGATTGAAATATCTTTATAAAATAGTTATCAATGTATCAAACGCACAAACAATTATTTGTTTTATATTGATACCATTTAATATACACATTAAAAAACTATTAGTTTAATTTATGCATAAATAAAACATAACAATTAATACAATATATATATATATATATATAATAAGAAATAAGCCATATATAGTTAGACATTTTTTATTGGTCGCAATTTCAGTTTCAGGACAGTTTATAATATTTGCCAAGAAATCACACTTTCTTAATCTTAACTCGGTCATGACTGAGTTATGTCATAGCCCCTATAATAAAGAAGTATTTGTTACGTTAGTGTATAACTTAACATACTCTTTGAAGTAGCAAGAGACGTCAAGTTACGTCTGGTAACTCAAAAACATTAACGTTTAACATGGATCAGTTTATACCAACCAAAACACGAATTTTCTGCTTAAAATCAATACGAATCGAACAACAAAAAAATTCTACAAACTGAAGAGAAAGGAAAGTAATACATATTTTAATACAATTATGGAAAAAAGTCTATAATTAAATGTTTCATATAAATACTGTCTTTTTTGCTTTGAACAGTTTGAACACATACAAATTTATTAATATTTAAATACAGTAGAACCTCGATCCATCGTTTTTCAAGGTGTGTGTGGAAAAAACGATAAATGCAGGAAAACGATGAATGTGGTTTAACGTCAAAAAAAAAAAAAAAAAAAAAAAAAAAAAAAAAAAAAAAAACAAAGTTTAAGCATCATTTACTAATACATGCAATGTATACAGTATATTAATAAATACTAATTTGTTACAGACCAAACTGTAAAATAAATAAATCAAAGTTGTAGAAAATGGATATTTATTCTAAAAATGAGTAATTTTATATTCAGTTTTTCGTTCTTTTTTTAAATTAAACAACAAATTTTCAGGTCATTTTCTGTAATTTCATGTACATATAAAAAAGTTTGTATAGTTTCAAATGCCGTAATTAAATCAGACAGACTTTGCGCTGGTGTAGGCTTAGCTTCATCAGCATGAACATTATCCTCTGCTTCTTCGCCATTATTTTCATTTTTTGCATCATCACACATTTCTTCTATGCTTAGGACACCACATGTCGCAACATCTCGATCAATAGAAATATATCGTTAAATTTTGTAACAGAGACATCCTCTTTTGCACGCAACCACTCTTCATTTGCATTATCGTCAGCATATTCATTATTTTCTTTCCCTTCTGTTGAGCATTCTTCATGAGTTTTTTGCAAAAAAAACTGCATTTCACGAAACACTTCTGGATGGAATGAAGAAGTTACTCCATGCCAAGCTGAAAGTACAAAATGAATAGCCTGCAGAAGCTCTATTTTTGTAGTACGTTCTTTTGCTTATTCCATGAAACAAAGATATTTCACTAGCTTTCTCCTGTAAAATTGCTTAAAACAATTGATTATTCTGGCATCAAGAAGATGTACGACCTCTTGGTAATCTCTGCCCCCCCCCCTCCCGAAACAGCTCAAATGAGTTATTTTAGGATAAAAGAAGTAATTCCAGTTTGTATGTCATATGGATCCGCTTGACCTTCAATTTCATTTCGGTGGGGAGAAAAATTTTACAACGATGAATGCGGGAAAAAGATTTCTTGACGAACGATGAATGCGGGTTTCGTTAACATTATTTAAGTATAATTTGTGCAGGGACCATAGAAGTAAAACGATCAATGTGGGAAAACGATGGATGCTGGAACGATAGATCGGGGGTTTCACTGTATAGTATAGATGCTGCTTAATGTGATTACATTGGGACCACAAGTTTTTGATAACAATATACAGGGTTTTAAAACACCCAGCACACTGGTCTAAAACTCGGGGCTTTCTTAAAAAAAAAAAAAGTGTGTGTGTGTGTGGGGGGGGGGGGGGACTTTATTGAGTTTTTTTGCAGAACACTTTAAACTTCTACATAATACATATACATTTATCAGTGAAACCTGGGTATAATTTTGCATTAATTAAGTATGATTTAGCAAAATATATATATAAAAAATTAAGTTAATTTAAAAAGTACATTTGTATCTCATGGGACCGGTTTGCTGCATTAAGAATATATTGAACCAACTACAACTGAATTTTTTTATATAATTCTTAATATAATTCAAAATATTTTTCACACAAAGCGATGCTTTTAGCATGATGCGTTAGGTCGAGACATGATGATTTTGAAAACACTAACAGGCTGATATTACACATAATCACATTAAGCAGCATCTACTGCAAAAAGTAGTTTCTTTAGCATAAACTTAATTATAATTACCGTTAAACAGATTTCTCTAAAAAGTCACGCTGCAAGGGGAACACTGTTTGCATTCTCAGAGTGGATTCTCAGGAATTCTAGGTATATCCTAAGGATTAAAAAAAAAAAAAAGTAATTGAAATGTAAAAAAAATATTGGATTTCATTAAAGTAGTGATACACAAAAACAAGTTGGAAATTGCACGTCAAACGTAGCTAATGAGGTGCGTTCGTACTATAGCTAGTTTTATAAATATTTTTTGCACCGCATATTGTACTCACTGAATGTATATTTTAGTACGGTTCAATAAGTGCATATCCATTTCATTCTGTTGGCTGTAACATCATTAAAATGCACTTGAATTTTTTTTTTTCCCATTGGCCGTAATGTAATGGAAAACTTTAGACTATCCCTGTCATTAAACTATAGATCTGATTTTCATAAAATTTGAAATGACTCAACAAAATATTGCAATAATTATATATTTAAAATTTCAGAACATTCGGTTGGGTAGTTTTTCCTCAGTTATATGCAGAGTGACAGACAGACAGACATACTGACTGAATGACAACTATAGCTACATATTTATATAATTACGAATGCACCTAAAAAGGAATTTTGGTAATGTAAAAATAGTATTGACTATGGGCTTATTTGTCAGGGCATAAAGCCCGGCGGCCCTACTACTAATTACTTTATGCACCCAGGGGTCCTTACTGCTTTTTTTGATTCACCCTTTTATTTAATTTAATCGAAAAATACATCAATCAGCTGCAAAAAAAAAATCTGAATTTCACTAATTGGCCGAAGGAGAAAAAAACCCAGCTAAATTCATCGAATAGGCAAGGGAAATGCAAAATTTGTTAATTGATTGTAAAGAGGGGGGAAAAATCAAGAAATATGTCAACTCTACACAAGAAAAAAACTGAAATCTTTTAATTGTGATCGATTAATGGGGAAAAATATCAAATTGTCTACTCATCTCAGAAAAAAAACATGAAATTTTTCAATTCAACAGAGGAAAAACAGAGTAAATTTTGTCAATCAATCGTAAAATGAAATGGCAGGATTTATCAATCCTCGCAAAAATTTTATAACCGCTGAAGACAGGGCTTGAAATTCAATTTTTAGGGTTTCGTTCATCTGATGAAACCCTATTCGTCTCGCTCCTCTGTCAGTCTGTCACAGAGCCCGTTCTAGTCTTTTCTGCGAACCATTCACAAAATTTGAACTTTTCCGTGCCCTATGATGAAATTTGCACCCCCCCCCCCATGATCCTTCGATGAAATTCACGATTTTTCAGCAGCCATTCGACGAAATTTGAGTTTTCGTGATCCTTCGAAGAAATTGGAGTTTTCGCGATCCTTCGAAGGAATTGGAGTTTTCGCGATCCTTCGAAGAAATTGGAGTTTTCGCGATCCTTCGAACAAATTGGAGTTTTCGCGATCCTTCGAACAAATTGGAGTTTTCGCGAACCTTCGAAGAAATTGGAGTTTTCGCGAACCTTCGAAGAAATTGGAGTTTTCGCGATCCTTCGAAGAAATTGAGTTTTCGCGATCCTTCGAAGAAATTGAGTTTTCGCGATCCTTCGAAGAAATTGAGTTTTCGCGATCCTTCGAAGAAATGAGAGTTTTCGAGATCCTTCGAAGAAATGAGAGTTTTCACGATCCTTCGAAGAAATGAGAGTTTTCACGATCCTTCGAAGAAATGCGAGATTTCACGATTCTTCGAAGAAATGCGAGTTTTCACGATCCTTCGAAGAAATGAGAGTTTTCACGATCCTTCGAAGAAATGCGAGTTTTCATGATCCTTCGAAGAAATGAGAGTTTTCACGATCCTTCGAAGAAATGAGAGTTTTCACGATCCTTCGAAGAAATGCGAGTTTTCACGATCCTTCGAAGAAATGCGAGTTTTCACGATCCTTCGAAGAAATGAGAGATTTCACGATTCTTCGAAGAAATGCGAGTTTTCACGATCCTTCGAAGAAATGAGAGTTTTCACGATCCTTCGAAGAAATGAGAATTTTCACGATCCTTCGAAGAAATGCGAGTTTTCATGATCCTTCGAAGAAATGCGAGTTTTCACGATCCTTCGAAGAAATGCGAGTTTTCACGATCCTTCGAAGAAATGCGAGTTTTCACGATCCTTCGAAGAAATGAGTTTTCACGATCCTTCGAAGAAATGAGAGTTTACACGATCCTTCGAAGAAATGAGAGTTTTCACGATCCTTCGAAGAAATGCGAGTTTTCACGATCCTTCGAAGAAATGCGAGTTTTCACGATCCTTCGAAGTAATGAGAGTTTTCACGATCCTTCGAAGAAATGCGAGTTTTCACGATCCTTCGAAGAAATGCGAGTTTTCACGATCCTTCGAAGAAATGCGAGTTTTCACGATCCTTCGAAGAAATGCGAGTTTTCACGATCCTTGGAAGAAATGAGAGTTTTCACGATGCTTCGAAGAAATGCGAGTTTTCACGATCCTTGGAAGAAATGAGAGTTTTCACGATGCTTCGAAGAAATGCGAGTTTTCACGATGCTTCGAAGAAATGCGAGTTTTCACGATCCTTCGAAGAAATGCGAGTTTTCACGATCCTTCGAAGAAATGCGAGTTTTCACGATCCTTCGAAGAAATGCGAGTTTTCACGATCCTTCGAAGAAATGCGAGTTTTCACGATCCTTCGAAGAAATGCGAGTTTTCACGATCCTTCGAAGAAATGCGAGTTTTCACGATCCTTCGAAGAAATGCGAGTTTTCACGATCCTTCGAAGAAATGAGAGTTTTCACGATCCTTCGAAGAAATGAGAGTTTTCACGATCCTTGGAGGAAATGAGAGTTTTCATGATGCTTCGAAGAAATGAGAGTTTTCACAATGCTTCGAAGAAATTGGAGTTTTCGCGAACCTTCGAAGAAATTGAGTTTTCGCAATCCTTCCAAGAAATTGGAGTTTTCGTGATCCTACGAAGAAATTGAGTTTTCACAATCCTTCAAAGAAATTGAGTTTTTGTGATCCTTCGAAGAAATTTGAGTTCTCGCGATCCTTTGACGAAATTTACGCTTCTTTCGCGATCTCTTGACAAAATTAGCGGCATTTTTCATGATTTTTTGATGAAATTTGAGTTTTTTTTTTGTTTTTTTTACAAAATCCTGCACCGGTTCCTTCCATATTTTTAGTCGCCAGTCTTTCAAGTTTAATCGCCGGGTGGCGAGTGCTTATTTTCATCTTTACGACAAAACCCTTTTGATTTTCACAAAATAAAATACAGTCGACTCTGTGAAATCTGCACACTTAGGGACAGAGGGTTTTGCGGATTACACATCTTTGCAGATTATAGATCATCCATTTGTTTACATTAAACTTTTTAGAGTCTGGCAATAAATTAGAAACAACTGCACACAAATTATAATTACAGTGTAAAAGAAAAACATAATGCATTATTATTTTACTAATTGTATTAATTTTTTTAAACGTTGACACAACATAATGGTAATTTCAGTTTTGCTTTGTTGTCAATAATTTTTTTCTATAGTCTATGAACAATCATTACTTTTTGCTCTGAGATAAAATTTTGTTGCCCTGGAAAATTTAAACATTTATGTCCAATTTATATTTAAATATTTATTCATTGGAGAATTGATAACTTATGAAAAAAAAATACCAAATTTAACTTTATCTAAGAGTTTAACTGTTAATGGAATTTTCATTGTTTACATTCCAACATGTAGTCCGGATAATAGACATTGGCGGATTATACATGAGCGGATTTCACAGAGTTGACTGTATTTAATAGTTCACTTATATATTATATTAAAAAAAAAAGAAAAAAAAGTCGCCAAACAATGTGATTTAAGACCATAAAGTTTATAAGTGTAATATGGTCACATTTGTTACATGTTTATCATTTTTGGACCACAGTCAAATATCTTGTCTGTGCATTCTAATTGTAGAAGATTGCTAAGAAAGTATGGCAACAACCAATCAAGACTGCAGTGAAGATAACCAAACTATGGCTGTCAGAATGATTGGTACAAAATTGCATTTTTTTTTTTGCTTATTTCTACTATTATATATATATCCCCCAATCTTTATGTTTCGAGCTAAATTTGCTGTGTCAGAACTGATTAATAAAAAGTCACTGGTCTCAAGGACTCAAACATTAGAATTTACTGGTCCACAACATAAAATTCTATTAAGCACCTTTAACCCTTTGAGCCCTCTCTCCTCCCCAGAATATAAACCAAACTCACTTTTCAGTTATCCAAAATTTTCAGCATTAATAAAATGTGAAATTTTAATTTGTTAAAAATAAAATAAAATTGTGATTTGCGATCGGGAGGGCAGAAAAGTTACTGGTTCTGCGGACAACTAAATTTTTCAAATTAGGGGCTGCCCACAACTAATGTCATGCTTGGAGTAGGGTTCGTGAAATTGTGACAAGGGGATGGGAGGGGGTAAGAAGAAATGTGACATCACACATTTTGGTTAAAATAAAAGCATTAAAAATCAGCAGATTAAATTTTGAAGTTATTTTGAAATTAAAATCAGGGGTCGATCCATGCAAAATTTGGGGCCTATTTAGGGCCCTTTCACAAAAATCTATTTAATAAAATAGGCCCCTTCACAAAATTCCTTTTAATAAACAGGCCCCTTTCATAACATTCTTTTTCATAAAAACTGTTTTAAAATGTGTAATTTGTAAATAAAACCAGATCACGAAAAACAAAAAATTTAGCAAGGGGATTTAAAGAAGTTTTTGTTTATAAATTCTTGGTTCGAATGAGTAACTGGATTTCCACTTTCGTTACAAAATGCTATTTTTCACAAAAATATTATAAAATTCACAAAAATAACTTACTTTTCACAAAATGGGCCCCAAGAATAAAAACCTGCATCGATCCTTGAAAGTATTTTATACTCATAAAGTAAGGATAGTATTGAGTTGACTCTAAGCCGCTTTTTAGCAGGGCGCAGCGCTAGGCGGCCCTTTTTATTTCTTTTTTGCGCCCGGCAGCTCTTTTAAACCCTCCCGATACGCCCAGCTGCCCTTTTCAACATTTCCTATGTGCCTCGTGGCAATCCAATTGATCCCGAAAAAATATCACAAATTCTAGGCTCTCTAAACAAACCAGTTCAAAATATTTTTGTGAACAAGGTTTAAGTGTCCCTTTTTTGAAAAAAAAAATGCGCCTTTTTTTAGAACAATGTTTCCTTTTTGAAGAAATGTGCCCTTTTTTAGATAGTGTTCCCTTTTTTTAGAATAGTGTTCCCTTTTTAAAAAATTACCGCCCGGCGGCCCTTTTTTTCTAGAGTCAACACTAAAGGATAAGATTTAAAGCCAAATATATTAAATTCCATTTCAAATTCCAAAATACTACTGTTTTCAAATGCTCTTTCATATTAATATTTTATGACTATTGCATATTAATTTATGTTTTTTGTCGTAAACCTTAATATTATTTCATACAAAATAAATACACAAATCATATTTTATAGTTATGCTCACAAATGTCATGAAAACAAATAGTTAAAGTTAATATGAAAGTTTAATTATAAAGTTAAAATTTTAAATATGATCTATAAAGCAGTGCTTTGTTTCTGAACTGCAAGTATATGTTATGTAATATAGCATGACATGCGACAAGAGGGGAGGGCAAGAGGTAAGGTGAAGTGTGACAAGGGGGGGGGAAGGACCAAAAAGTGTGACATCATTTAGTGGGACTGTCCCTTAGTGGTCAGGTTGAATTTTCAGTGGTCGCGGACAAGCAGAACACCAAGGATTCTGAATGTTGATTTGTAAATGTAGAACGAATATTTATGTGGAGCAATATTAATTTATAAACTGCCTAATTTAGAAGACAATGAGTTACTTATAGTTTCATTAGAAAGAATATTTTCTGGTTTTCATTTAATTAAGTTTAAAAAGGTTAGGCAATAAAAATACAGGCATGCTAACATTTGCATTCAAATTCTTCAGTAAAAAATATATTTTGTTCTGTGTATAAAAATTCCCTTGATAGTGAATGTTTGTTTTTTGTGAAAAGCAAATTGTTTCTGTTTTCAATTAGTTGACTGTCAATTTTGGTGTAAATAGAAAGAAAAAGATTGTGTTCTTTTTAGGTGAATTATATTTTACTTTCCAATTTATATTAAATCTCAAAATATTTATAATCAGCAATAAGTATTTGACTATTTTGCAGCATTCGAAATCCTGGGTGGTCCGCAGGTCCGAGACCACTAAAAATTCAATTGGACCACTAATTTAAAAAATTTAGTGTTTCGAAGGACCAGTAACTAACAGTAACTTTTTCCCCTTTCTGACAGGTAAACGTAAATTTTCCCATCCCTGAGAAAACTGCAACCAAACATTACAATAAGCATAAAATTTGCATAAAAACTTAGTTAAAATAAATAGACGGAAATAAAAAACATAATAATTTCAGTTTTTGTTTATGTACTATTTAATTTTTAGCAAAATATAATTTTACATTTTATTATGCCGAAAATTTTGGGTAACTGAAAGGAAGTTTAATTTATATTCTCGGAGGAGGAGAGGGGGGGGGTGTCACTCAAAGGGTTAAGGTACTTATATAATTTTATGTAGCGGGCCAGTGACGATGTCTGCGGACCAGTAAACTCTGATGTTTACTGTTCCTTGTGATCAGTGATTTTTTTTTTAATCAATTCTACCGCTGAAAATAGTCAGGGTTGCAAAATCGCTAAAAAAATGTCGGTCATAACAAAAAAGATGACAGACGATCAAGGGAGAATATGCAAGGGATATACAAAAACTCATTCAATTTCATTATAAAAATTAACATAAGGTTAACAGATGATAAGATTAAAAATTCAAAACAATATTCTTGTATTTAATAACATTTGTTATAATACTTGTCCCCAAGCAGCATTAGCGATAAATACAAAATATTATTTTGTCTTCAAAAACATCGGTAAATTAGAAAAATTTTGGTTAAAAAAAAAAAAAAAAAGATCTATTCAATCTATCTTTTAACATGCTTTTACAAACAAAATATCAAAGTTCTCCAAATGTTATTTATGAAAAAGGAGAGAGAGAGAGAGATGGGGGGGGGGGGGGAGAGAAATTTGTAAAAAGCAAATAGTATAACATTTTGTAATGATTCTGAGATTCATATAAATATTAAAATTGATCTAAGCCCAATAAAAAACAATGATGTTTTCAAAACAAAATACCAAAATTTTCCAAACGTTATTTCTAAAAAAAGAGAGGGGAAAGGGAATTTGTAAAAAGCAAATAGTAATAAAATAAACAAAAAATTTTGTGCATGCATGTGCAGTAAGTAAAAAATACTGCATGTATGAGCACTGCATGCCCATAAAGCAAAAATTCAAAACAATATTCTTGTATTTAATAACATTTGTTAATGCTTGTCCCCACGCAGCATTAGCGATAAATACAAAATATTATTTTGTCTTCAAAAACATTGGTAAATTAGAAAAATTTTGGTTAAAAAAAAAAAAAAATCTATTCAATATGTCTTTTAACATTCCAATGAAGCAAGTAACTTTTTTCCCTCTCTGACAGGTAAACTTAAATTACCCCATCCCTGACAAAAACCGCAACCAAACATTACAATAAGCATAAAAACTTAGTTAGTTAAAATAAGTAAACGAAAATAAAATACATAATTAATAATTTCAGTTTTTGTTAATGTACTACTTATTTAATTTTTAGCAAATTATAATTTTACATTTTATTATGCCGAAAATTTTGGGTAACTGAAAGGAAGTTTGGTTTATATTCTCGGAGGAGGAGAGGGGGGGGGGTGTCACTCAAAGGGTTAAAAGTACTTAATATAATTTTATGTAGAGGGCCAGTGACGATGTCTGCGGACCAGTAAACTCTGATGTTTACTGGTCCTTGGGACCAGTGACTTTTTTTTAATCATTTCTACCGCTGTTTTGATATTTGCGAACCCTGCAAAAATTTATTTTTTATCATAAGCGATAAAAATAAGAGTATTTTATGAACTTTTTTGTATTTTAATATCACCCCCCCCCCTCTGCCTGTTTTTTTTTTTTTTTCTTTTTAAATATCCCAGCAGTAGGGGTTGTTTTGTGTGTTAATAAACGAAAGCGTTAAAAGATGTTTTTTGTTTAGTATCCTTAAATCTTGACTGAATGATACTAAAGCATTTTGGATTTTGGCTGCCAGACTGCTTGGTTTCAGAAACAAAATACTACTACATACTAGGGTGTAAAAAAATCATGATTTTTTGGAACAGATGTCATATTCGCCCCATATTGGCGCGATTTTTTTCTGTCGCCAATATCATATAGGCAACAGGTACTTAACTTGCGCCAAAGTGCTTGATGAGGTAACCCGGATTATGTTGTTTATGCTGTTGATGTTTTCGCCAAATTGGCAAGCGAAAAAAATCGCGCCAATATGGGGCGAATATGACATCTGTACCGATTTTTTTTTTTAAATCAGATTTTTTTAATTTAAATCAGATTTTTTTTATTTTTTTCCCTGTGTTAAAATATTAAACATTTACCAAGAATTAAGCATTTCAAAAATGAACAACCCTTCAGTTACTAACATAATCTATGTTTTTTTGCTTTAATTAATAAAATTTTAATTATGCAATTATAGAATTTACAAAAAACTGCAAATTAAAAATTTCTTTAGTAACATACAACATTATGTGCATTAATATTTTGTAATAATTATGTAAACCAATATTAAATACTGCTTACATTTTAAAGTTATTGATAAATTGCATTTAATTTTAAATTGATGATACAGATTAAATTTTGTAATTATTAAACAATTAACTTTTTAAGAACACAATCTACATTTTTGAAAAAGTGATTGAAAAAAGGTGATAAATAATAGTTTGATAAATGCATAAAGCATCCAGTAATTTTACACAGGTTCTAAAGCGTATGTATATCAAATCGATCAAAAATTGTAGCAATGTATACAGCAAATTCACACATAATTTAAAAATAGATTACAAAAATTGTATTTTTGAAACTTAAATCGGATTTTTTCCCCATAACATTAAAATATTTGAATAGCTACTAAATATTATAATGTTTTGAAGTTATTTAACATTTAGTTAGATTTTTTTTTTAAATGTATAATACTTCTTTTTACACAGTTTAATATTTTTATAATTAACAATAACAAATATTACATTTTTTACAAGTGATTTAGTGATCATTTTCATTACTGATTATAATGCTTTTTCACACTATTTTAAAAAATCAGAAAATATGTGATTTTATCATCTGATTCAAATCAATTGATAAAAATCATTGACACTCTATTGCTATGTTTATTGTATAGTATAAAAGAATGAATAACTTGATTATTAAAATGAAATTATGGCATTGTAAATTATATTAGATTGAAATATCATTTTTAAATTAAATGCTTTTTATGTTTGTTAGATAAAAACCATGCTTTTTACAAACTTACTGTACTTAAAATTTCACAATACTCAGGAATTATGCTTAGAAACAATTATTTAAAGCTTTGTTTTGTGTATTCATAAGTCACAATACCTGTAGAAACTTTCCAAATGATGTTCATCTTAGATTTGAATACTTTTTACGTCATTTTAAACATTTAGAATTTTTTTGATTTTAATCAATGATTTTTTTTTAAAAATCACTTGATTAAAATCGTGATTTAAATCGCTGATTTAAATCAACTGATTTAAATCGTTGACACCCTACTACATACAGACTTGCCAAGCTCCGAAATCCAAAAATCAGAAATGAAATCAATTTTTTTTTTCAGTTTTAAATTGCGCTCTGTTGTCGTATAAGATTAAATATAAACAATTACACAGACTATTAAAAAAGGCGCATTACAATCAAGAGCACGGGAAAACGTGTGTAAATCAGAAGCATTGTCAAATGAAAAAGGTAATAACATCAAAAAGAATGAAATAGGTACTTACATATTTCCGGAAAAAATGTATTTATTCCACGGATAATGCAGTGTAGCAATGGCGACCGCTTCCTTCTTCCTCGCGAACGGCCGTTGACAACAACATCGTCTTCATCCGGGATCTTCGTAGCTCTCGTGTTTCAACCAATCAGATTCACGCTTCCAGAAAAACTGCGTTTTCGAGCATTTTTCACCGTGATTTGATATCAGGCCGTTATCTGTTGCACATGACTATGCGATTAGCACATTTTCCTCGGTAATTATGCTCATAATGATACCTTTCAACCGAGGAAATTGTGCCCATCGAAAACCGGTTCTCAGGTACTGCTCGCAAGGATATACCTGTGTTATTACTCGAGCACATTTCGAGGAATTGATGAAAGGCCGAGAAAAATACGATCTGTCGATGCTACTAGGGTATTCACACCCCCTGACGAAAGTTCGGGTCTTATTTTGACGGAAAAAAAATTGATACTTTGTTCTGCGAAAAATTTAATGTCAAGCAATTTCACTGGAATGTGAAATAAGAACACTATTCTCTTATCCAAGAATCTGGATCAACTTATATTGGACATGCATCTCCTTCCTCGAGTTCACCAAATGATATGTCAAAGCATTATTTCTTGTTTGTCTGAACTATTAATATCACTAGAAAAACTAGAAGTAGTAGGGTGTGATGGTACTGTAACAAACACTGGATGGAATGCTTTCCACCAACTAGAAAATAATAAAATGTGGAGCAAAAGCATTCGGCATTTTAATGAGCTTTCTTGTCCCCAAATTTTCCAACACATTCACGGTCAAACGGAAGGGCCTAGATCTGTTAGTGCGTGAATCAGGTAGAAGTTCACTTCTGTGAAAAAGCTCCTGTGGTCGATTGTTAACTCGTAGATTGTTCGATTCCTGATATAGACAGGACTTTTTTGATCGAATAACAAAAATATGTTTGGGAAATTTTGAATGCAATCACCTTGGGACATTGTCCATAAGACTTGGTAAATTGGGACCCTGGTACTTTGTCCGATTCCAGATGAATGCGGCCAACCGAGGCTTTAGATTGTATCAGATTCATCCGTAAACTTATAAGAAATAGTTGGCTTCATCATAAAATCATACATGCCTGTGAATTCACCATAAAGTAAGCAAATATTTTAGTGACGGGACAAAACATGTATTTGAAGCAATCCAAACATCACGCTATTTATCCGACGAATTACTACAAGTTGTCGATCCTGTAATAGAACGAAATGCGTTTTTTTCTCACACAGAGAATGTTGTGTTGGCAATGATTGTAGATTAAAGAAAACGTATTCGGGATATTCGTTACAGAAGGATCGTAAAACCAAGACAAACCGCCCCAAAGGAGACGATTGTTAGAAATGTAATGCCACCTAATGGAAACTTTCAAGCTTCCGATTAAATAGAAATTATTAATTCGAATTCTTGTGCGGTGTATCCTTCCCCAATGCCGCGGGACGTGAGTGAATATGATGTTAAATCGTTCATCACTTCTGACACTACTCTCAACAGGGAAATACAAATGTTTCCTTGTCACACCGAGACTGTTAAGATGTGTGTGAAACTTGTGACAGAGAACTCGAATAAATTATACGGACATGACGATAGAGATGGCTATATCCCAACAACACCGAAGTCTAAATTGGTTATGCCTCATTTCTCCAAAAAATCAAACTTTAAATGTGTAGTATTAGATATAAACAAAGAAAACGTAAAAAACACAGTAAGCCAAAGAATGCTATTCTATAAAAAACCTTTGTAAATAATTGCAAATATAATGTAAATGCCACATCCAACAATTAGATGGTTGGTTGGGTAGGCGGAAGTGGAACTCTATGTGGAACCACCTCCACGTGGTGAGTTTTGGGTCGTTTTGGTCTCGCAAAACGAGCGAAGAGTTGCACGGTCAAAATTGCGAAAAATGGCTAAATTTATGTTTTATTTCTAAGATGTAGCGCGAACGGAAAAATTAGAATTTTGATTAGAATTTAATTCATTTAGGTTATGTAAACTATGAAACAAGCATAAAAAGCTATAGCGTGTTTATTTTTAAAGTTTTAATTAACTTAAAAAAAATAGAGAAAAATCGCGATTTTAGAACTTTTTCATCAACTTTAAGTACCATGCCCGAATGGAAGATGTAAACCGATTTTTAAAATGTTTATGCCGTTTTTCTTCTTATTACAATAGGCAACTTTTCCAAACTAAAGCGTCACGAAAATAAAAAAAAATTCCTTTTTTCGACCCACTCTACTGCCTACGCATTAAATATATTTTATTAAACTTGTAAATCATTAAATTTTACATTCATTAAATTAACTTGTAATCATTTATTAAACTTGTAATTATAACATTCCTTATAAGGGTATTTCGAACTACTTGACTAGTTCATAGTACCAGGAATTTCCAATTATTTTTTTTAAATCTAAATATTGATATGTATTTTTTCTTCCACTTTAAACGCATTAAAAATGTATTAAGAAATAGTCCAAGTTTCTACTTTACCGAGTTTTAATGTATCTCACATATTTTATTTTGACCTGCGAAGGAAGTTGTAAACGGATTTCCACAATATACGAACTTCCTATTTAGTTTTAATTGTGGGTTTATACATTTTAGTTTAATTATATATACGTAGCGCGGCGCTGGTCATGCCATTACCTCATGGAGTTGGCGGTTGAAATTCCACGATTAAATAGAACTCTATTAGAATATTAAAAAGGAACTGGTCTGCCAAGTTATATCTTGCTGTAAACTACCTTTTGAATCATTTTGTTTTGGTGTACTGGTTGATCTCAATTGAGTTTCAGAAATAAATCCTGCCTCAGATAGCATAATAGAATGGAAAAAGATAAACGGATGCAGGAATTTAAGTCGAAACCTCAATGTCCATCTAAAAATCGTTCACTGAATCTGTGTGTGCAGGCGGTTACCACTAACATATGGCCTTCCAGATTTGTTCCATTTTATTATGCTAAATGACTAGTATTCAATCCTGGAGCTTCAGCCGTAAAGTTTAAGATGGGATGTTTCGAGTAGCCGCGACCGCCAAAAAGAAAAAAAAAATACATTGAAACTTATAAATGTAATACTAAAATAATTTAAAAATGCTACCATGCTTGCGGTTTTCAGTGCACCTTTTTATTCAGAGTACAGTGATAGTGTTTTCCTATAATTACTTATTTCTTCGAAGACAATAAATATTCACTGCTCATATGTATATACATTATTAGTTAATTTAAATCGTCATAAAATATTTTATGTTTTATTTTATTACGTTTTAAATTAAGATTTCATTTCTATTATCACATAAATATTGTAAAAAACAAATTTAATTTTAAATACAATATATATATTTTTTAAGCAAATTTGACGAAATCTTTCATTTATTAGAGTTCATTTAAATCGTTAAAAAATAATTGCTGAAAATAAAAATTTTCTATTATAAATATAAAACCATGAGAAAAACAAACGGCCGGAAATATATGCGTTTTTTTTTTCGAATAAACTATCTTCAGATGACAAACTCTAGCAATCTAATGTAATACTGGGGAAAAGTACACAGCTATCAATGTCTCTTGCAGACTCTTATGATTGAATGGTAAAATGTTATTGGTTGCTTTTCATGCCACTATAAAAGCAAATAATATTCAAAAGCTAAATAATTTAAGCATTAAGGTCAATAATAATTCAAGCGTTTTTGGTATACTTGAGTGTTTATCATATTTTTTTATTATATATATTACTTTTATAACATAAAGATGCTAAAGGCGAAATTTATTGTATCGATTTATCCAATAACAACAATCTATATATAATTTCTCTTACGTAGCATTGAAAAAGAGCTGTATTTGTAGCTTGCTATTTGGCAACAGCCAAAGCGACGATTCTGAGTGGTTAAGTTACGGTCAAATGTCCCAATCCACTTATCAAATCAAAATACAGACAGAATCTCTCTTTTAACGCAAACCGTTTGAGCAATACATGAATGACAATTGCTATTGTTCCATTTTAAGGTGACGTGAGGAATTCAGTGAATCAGCTTTTTGTCCAAGGTTGTATTTAGGCACAGGCGAAAACGTTTTGTTTAAAGTTCGATAACGTGAGACGTAAAATCTTTTATAGTGTCTTATTATAGTTCTAAATTAATTTAAGCCGTGATTTTCAATACTATAGTCAAAAATGAAAGGAGAAGGACGATATCTGACACTAACATGCCATTTAAATTTAAACGGCGTCAATTTTCTGTTCGCTTAGCTTTCTCAATGATGATCCACAAATCACAGCGCCAATCTTTTGATAAATGCATTTTTATTTATATTTTCAACAAAATTTTCAGTTACTTTTTTACGAAGTAAAATATTTGTAAATTTCATATGTTGCTTGCTCGGATCGCATAGCGGCCTAACTAAAAATATTTTTTACTGTGTTTTCTTTAAGGTTTTAAATTAATTTTGTTTCCACGATACATTTTTATTTACATTTCCAACAATGTTTTCCATTACTTTTTTATACATTAAAAATGATTTTAAATTTAATACGTTGTAATGATTTATGATAGCACTCATTCTGTCTAGAGTTCACATAAACAGTGGCGAACGAACGAAGCGTTCTTTGGGATCGCGTAGCGATTTTGAGGTGCTGGTTTAAGAATTTTCCTTAAAGTTGTTAAAGTAGTTCATAAGCCTGCAAGAATTTTTATCTGGGAACTCTTATGTTCTATATTTTAAACATAAAACTTCATTTTATGTGAAATTAAATTGTTTAATATCCTTCTCAGTTAACATGTCATATATTTGAACCGCATGTGTAAATTTCTCATATTGAATTTTGAACATACGAATTTAGAAATTTCTCAATTCTTTTCTCAATCTTTTTCAATAATCATTAAACAAATTAAATTTAGAAATTTCCTTTTACAGAATTCTATTCCTATTTCTTTTAAATCACCTTAAAATGAGAAGATAATATCAATGAATGGCCACAAAAAATAGAAGTTTATTTTCCCGAAGATAAATGTAATTTTCTACTTTGAAAACTTCCAGATCTAATTTAAATTTGAATATTTGTTTACCATCTACCTACAAATTGAAGAAATAATATATATTCTGTAAATTTATTCTTTAAATTTTTTTAAATGCTTGGAAGTATACTTTGTAGATTTTTAAAGAAACATTTACACATACCGAAGTGTAATCTAATTTAAAAATTCTCATAAAACATCGAAAAGTGATATTCATAGAAAATTGTGAAACAATTTTGAATACACCAACAAAATCAAGCAACCACACAAAAATTTTTAAAATGATATCATAAACCCGAATTATCAGTATTAACTCTGACAAATATTTTGTAAAGTAAATGAAATTAAATAAAAAGCAAAGTACTGTCTTAAGTAACATAGACAAATTTGTAACACCAGATATTCTGTAGATAATTTTTGAGGTACTATGAATACGAATATCATACGGTATAATATATGCAATAATTTTAGTGCTACAGATGGAATGAAAATAAAATTATGCTGAACCAATTTCCTCAAGCAACTCTCGTCAAAAAAAAAAAAAAAAAAAAAAGTAAATACGGGATATTCCAAGCATATTCGAAAAGATAGATGATCAAAGAGCAAAAGTGTCTGATAAATATATATATGTATAAAAGAGACGTAAAAATATAGTTGTCATTGTTTTGTTTTTTTAACAGGAAACATGCAACTTATTTGGTCTTACTTGGATCTTACTTCTTGAAAAATTCGGGCATCATTAATACTTTGGCCTGGGAAAAGCTTACCAAAGCTAGCTAGATCGTTTTAACAATTAGCACATTTATTCGATCATGTTTGCGTAATTGTAAAAAAACAAACCTAACGTTATTAGAAAATGCAAACTGTTAATAAATAAATATATATATATATATATATATATATATATATATTGTGATAAATTATCTAAAATTTCTTACGATGTTTTGCTAAAAAATTCCTATATTTAGTTTGAGAATAATGCTATTAAAATCTGTAGGCCTTTTTCTCAAAAATCTGTTGGAAATTCACCCAAAAATCTGTAGGAGGCTTTTGGCTCATTTCTGCAGTTATTTTTAATAATATCTTTAAAAAGTCTTCAGATATATTTAAGGTAAAGCTAAATCTGCACAATTTCTTCAGATTTCTGTAGAATTTTCGAAGAAAGAGGAGATTTCTTCAGATAATCTTTGTATGCTTTTATTTTACCTTTAAGATAAAATTATATTAAAAATATCATTTACGAACAATATATTGGATATGAAATAAAAGTTTATTTTTTTTATGTTAATTAAAATGATAGAAAACTTTATATATACTACTATATCGGATTGTCTGTTAAAAAAATCTTTCAGAAAAATCCCATTTCCTTAGTTGCATAAACAAGCGAAGGTAACTCCTAGATGCAATGAATTTATTATGCGGAAATATATTTAATTCTTTTTGCTTAATATCAAAATGTTGGATATTTACATCACATCATCTCCGAAACATTATTCTAAAATAAGGTATCTTTCTTATCGTTGACTTTTACAATATTATCGTTAACAAGAATTAATATTTCGTCAAAGTAAAATAACTAATTTGTACTTAGATAATTATTTTGATTTCCATAAAGATTTATTTCTAAAGTGTATATAAACACTATATTCAAATTTGACGTTATCGCAATGAAAAACTTATTGAAGTAACTTTGTACAGTTTGAACATATTTTTTAAACTTAAACATTACATAATTTTTTTTGACGTACTATGAATTGCTTTTATGGAGGATAATGATTTAATTAATTCTTATGAAAAAATTAATTTAAAAAACCAAAATTTTAAACCAACTCTTTGGACCAACATGGACTCAATTTGGACGCTTTTAATCTAATACTGTTTGGATCATATTTCCATAACGTTATGTAGTTTAAGAGGAAAGAAATCAAATATCTTTAAATAATTAAAGCAAAAAAAGTAAAAAAATGAAATTATTTAAATTATTTATTTCTTAAAAATAAGGGGAAATGATGTAATAAACATACCTAATTCATTGCTTCTTGAAGCCGCAATTTCTTCCCGAATTTAATTTACTGTCATCATTCTTATGCTTGTCATGATTTCATTTTAAATCTATGACTAATGCATAAAAAAATATTTAAAAAGTTTTTTTTACATGAAATGTTAAATCATACGTTTTATCCATACAGTAAAGTCAAACCAATAAATTAAAATAAAAAATCACTTGAAAAATATTCCGGAAATTTCCAGTATTTTTATTATACTGATATATTTCACATACAATAAGGTATAACACACAATAAAGAAAAACGGAAAAATGTTATTTTAAAGATTACATATGTGAAATATTTACACAGAAATGAGTGCAATAAAATGCTATTTTCCTATAATTTTTAATAATCATATCATTATAAAAAGTAATTAGAAAATATTATGTGTAAATTAATTTTGCTGTTTCAGGAATGTATGTTAAACAGCAACAGATATTGACCCGCCCAAAGTGTAGATTTTAAAGATCTTTAAAGTTAATGTTATCAAAACGAGGATTTTGTTCTTTGAGCGCCTGATTTCTATCAAATTGCTGTATAGAATTTCTTAAAATTTTGATTGAAGGTATAAACTTTGTAGATCCACATAATTATGATGAGCTATCTTTCACACACATGGACACAGCGATACCAATGAAACCAGGATTTGATTCCATTATTTCCAGTATTTGGAAATTGCACTTCTTATAAATTGGAAAAGAATTTCGATATTTCTTCTCAAAAACCACATCGCATCCATAGTAAAGGGGTGTGAAACAATTTTAGCTGTTCGAAGTGTACACGCAACATAATTAAAAGTTTTCATTCTCGACAACCAACACTTGCATGTGCATTATCTTGACATTCGCAGGTGCTCATATTGGTGCTTTTGTCTGTGTCTCTATTTTCATGAGCCTATTTCAAAAAAAAAAAAAAAAAAAAAAAAAAAAAAAAAAAAAAAAAAACAAGTGGGTAAGTGTGATTGATCACAGATCGCACAGAGGGTTTCGTTTAATATTCCTTTAAAACACTTTATCCTTTTGTGAAATCTGTTAGTTCCACATTTCGCAACCAGGGGCGCACTCTATTCTACACAAACCTCTATCCAAAGGAAACTCCGATTTACAACCTATCCGTAGGTATATTAGTCGAGGGGATCGGGTCTATAGCACCCCAGATAGGTAGGCGCCCCAGGAAATTGCACGGAACATTCTTTTATAAGCTTTTTATTATGTGCTATGAACTATGTCAAAGTTTCCAGCAGATCGACTTGTTAGATTTCATAATTTTAACAAAATTGCGTTATGTTAGTTGCAAATTCCACCACCAGGGAGCGCACACTATTCATAACAAAAGTGTATCAGATCGAAACTCTGTTAAACAACCTATCAGTGGATGTGTTACTGGAGTTGGTGGCGGCCTTAAGCGAGAAATTAAGAAATTTGCTGAAAGTACTATTCGGAAATAGTGTTAACTAAAATTTTGACATTTTTATATTTCATAAGCAGCACGTGTCTGAGTATATGATAGTGCTCAAAAAACGACACCTAAAAAGGTCGTAAACGCTATTTTTTAAAAAAGAAATCCAGTGCCCCTCCCCCGCCCTCCCTTCACAGGAAATTGCATGCACCATTATTTTATAAGCTTTTTACTATGTGTCATGAAGTATCTTAAAGTTGCAAACGGATCGCCTTGTTATATTTCCTAATTTTAACAAAATCGCGTTACGTTAGTTCCGCATTCCACCACCAGGGAGCGCACTCTATTCTTAACAAAAGCATATCTGAACGAAACTCCTTTGCGCAATCTCTCCGTAGATACATGGTCGGGAGGGTGGCGGTGCAGTCTTAACCAACATTTTAAAACATTTTCCGCGATAACAAACGATAAGATTTAATAAATAAATCTAGTCCCCCCCCCCTCCACTCCTCGAAATATCACACTCCATTCTTTTTTACACTTTTTCTTATGTGTTATAAAGTATCTTAAAGTTTCGAAGACATCGAGTGACGGTCTTAAACAATAATTTAAGATATTTCCTGAAGTTGCTATTCGGAAATAGTGGGATGAACACTTATAAACCTATAAACTTTTTCATATTGAATAATTAATACTTACCTCATAGCGCGCCGTCGAAACACCCCACGCAAATTGTTAATTTCCTAATTTAAATGAAATCTCCGTTAATAAAGCACGTGCCTCCATCTTAATCTGGCATTTGATGGAAATAAAAGGAATTAATAAAATAATAATTAATATCTCAGCTCGTAATGAAGCAATCTCTTTGAACCGCGTATGTATGGAATCTGCGAGAAATTTCCAGCCCGGATGTCAAAAAATTTAATCGAAAAATTTAATATTTAAAAAGTTTAAATTTCGTATTAGACTTGCCTCCCCTTAAATTTCTCCCGCGCCGATATGTCCAGAAATGATGACAGCTGCCTTCCGGTGAATGGAAATCTGTTTTCATTGTTTTTAAAAACACACAAATTAAATTTTAACGATCGATTTTTAGTGGATTTTTTGCGTTCTATCCTACGCAGAAATTTGAAATTTATACCAAAATAAAGTAGAATTTTTTCCGCGTATTTCTACACCTGTTACGAATTTGTACGACCACTATTTCGGCAGATCCAATTTTGCTTTTTGAAGGTCCACTTCATTTATTGCTTAAAGTACTCCGTGGTAACCCTGCACCGGCTGATTTGACGGAGCATCCGCTGAGTTTACTGGTAACCATAAGGAGAAACTGGGGAGGATTTCGATAACGTGCATTTTCACCTGCATTCAAAAGGTTGATTGGTTAATTTTAGAATTTAATTAGCCCGTAATTAGGTTAATTACCAACTTTTTCAAAATTTTATTATTTGTTGTTTGATGTGAGGTGTTCAGCTATAAGTACCCAAAATTTCAAGTCTCTAATATGTATAGTTTCTGAGAACGGGCTCTGTGACGGACAGACAGACAGACAGACAGACAGACAGAGGAGCGAGACGAATAGGGTTTCGTCAGATGAACGAAACCCTAACTAGTAAATCTGCAGATCAGGAGCCTCAACGTCAGCTCTACAATTCATTGTGTTTAGCGCCCTTTGAGTAATATTAATCTTTCTACAAAAAACGAAATTTAAAGTTTTGAAATTACATAAACATTTATAAAACGAAAAAATATTTCGAAGGTTTCTGACATTAGAAGCGTTAAATTAAACCCCTTGTTATGTAATGGTATTCTGAAAATCTCATGAGCTACTTATTCTGGTAATTTTTAGATAATAAAGTAGATTTCTTCAGGGGGGCTCTGGCTCCCTGAACCCCTTCGTAGTGTAATTTAATTTACATTTGTAATTATCAATTAATTGTGTTAATGTCCTTTAGTAAATTCTACCAATAGACGGAAACGTACATGAATTATTTTCTACAGCCCTGTATATTACGTGAAGATTTTTATGCGTCGTCTATAACATTTAAATTTAATGCAGACAAAAAACCCTCTTAAAACTGCTCATATCACATTTCCGGGGATTAGTATGCATAGTGTGCACCATATATCCAGTTTCTGTGGAGTCCTGTATATGGTTCTATTTAAATTCTGCAAACATTTGTTAGTATACTAAATGTAATTGGGCTGGGAAATACATAACTCAAAAAAAAAAAAAAAAAAAAAAAAAAAACACTGAAGCAATTTGCGCGCGCTCATTTTCATTTATACTTACGAATTCATTTGTGTATCCCTGTACATGGTCTATACAATATTTAAGCACTACTTATTAAGCACAAATTTACTTAACGTTAAAACGCACACCATAATCGAAAATGCTCTTCAGCAATCATCCCTAATAGACCAGAACTGTATCCGAAATTTTTTATGTGACCCTATAAATGAACGATAAATACGATACAAATCATATTCAAGCTTCTTGTAGTCAACCACAGTAATGTAATTTAATTTCATAATGTTTGAATTAGTGCAACACAATTAACACACTGACGACAGGCAATTTAATTAAATCTGGGTTTAAAAACAGTAGAAGCTCCTCCCTCTTCTGAAAGTGTCTCGGAAATTGGTTTCTGAAATATGTTTTTCATGTTTATGCAGCAGTAAATATCTTTCAATGTACGGATGTAATATATAATGTCTTACAATCTATAAAAAATATGGACAACACAATATAAATGTCTTTTCTGTAAGGTAGAAGTCACTCCCTTAGCCAATGACGTATTCTGAATAAAAACGAGAATTCTCGTTTCCCGTCGCTAATGTGTTAAAATAAGCTGTGAAGAGTTTTTTCCCCCCGTAGACCACATTTTAATCGACCACTTATGTGTGACCCTGAAAAAAAAATATGCTTTGCACCCCATATACTACAAAAATGTTTCAAAAATACATATCAATTTTATTATTTTGTAACAGAGTAACATCATTAAAAAACGCCACAAAAGGATTTTCTTCAAAGATTGTAATATTATGAATACTTTTGAGTTCCCTGTACGCATGCTGTAAGTGCTACACATAACATATTTTATAGTAACCAGGTTCTAGTGCACCTTAATAAAGTATATAAATTTCATTACGTTTAAAATTGTGTAACATTATTAAAATACACCGCAGACGATTTTTCCCAAAGACTATAATGTAACGGAATAGTTTTGAGGACCCCTGTAATTAAGCTATGAATGCTACTCTTCATTTTTAATACCAAACATACTTTGGCAAACCTCAATAACGTATATCAATTACATGCAATCCCGACTATATTTACGCGAGTTAGAGCACGTAGAGAAACACGGCAGGCGACAGATAGAAAAACTGAAGTCATAAATACTTTTCACCCATGTTGGAAAGTGTTAAAAAGGATTTACATGCCTTTAACTGTACTTTTTTTTCACTTATAGCATGGTTAAACATTAGTTTAAACATCCTAATCCATGCGATAGCAATAACATATTAAAAGCCCCCCAAAATATGCATATCTGGAGATCTATAAATCTACTGGAAAATAATTCATTATCGTGTCCACTGTTAATTGCATAAATTGCATCGATTTGGCGCGATAAAATATTTTTTGTTATAGCCTTTTAATAGTACATGCAACAAATTAACGTAATTTACTAACTTCATTCATACCGGGTGTCCCAAAAAGGACTGACTGATTTTGAAATTCAATAACTTGCAAACGGTGACAGATATTTAAAAAATTCTTGCAGGAGGGTTATGCATAAGGTCAAAAGTTTTATTACAGTGATTTTCAATTTTAGTTCGAATTACAAACAATAGATGGAGCTGTAAGCAATAGTCGCTAAATTCAGGCTCGATTTTTGGTACTTCGTGGCCCGGATAATACATTTCCATCTCCTTTTTCTGCATGGAACAAGATAAAGGACCAAAAATTGAGCCTGTATTTAGCGACTATTGCTTACAGCGCCATCTATTGTTTGTAAATCGAACTAAAATTGAAACTCACTGTAATAAAACTTTTGACCTTATGCATAACCCTCCTGCAAGAATTTTTTTAATATCTGTCACCGTTTGCAAGTTATTGAATTTTAAAATCAGTCAGTCCTTTTTGGGACACCCGGTATTTGAAGCAATGATAGGCTACGAATAACAGTCGCTAGGCAACGAAGAAAAGGAGAAAAAAAAAGAAATATGTATCATGTAAAACAAGAAAATTAATTTAAAAATTCTTTATATTATTGGAATACATGTATAAATGTCCTCAAAACATTATACACGTAAATAAAAAAATCTGATAGATACATTGATAAAACTTCAATATAATAGGAATAATTTTAAACCCTTATTTGGAATGTTAGTATCCATAATTTGACATTTAAATCCATTAATCAAACGTGCCATTTTCTTTCAACAAATGGAAATTTGAAAATCGTCTGACTTGCCGTAGAAAAGCATTATAAAGAAAAATTAAATCTTCCATATTTTCCTAACGAATGAACCAAATTTAACCAAAAACTATACAGCTACGTCCGGGTATCTCGCGAATATGCCCAATTAATTTCAAGCTGATCGGGTGCTTTTTGCGGCAGTTATCGCGGAACAGACAGACAGACAGACAGACAGACAGACAGACGGACAGACAGACAAACGGAAATCAAAACTTTTCGTGTCTCCACAGTAAGCCTTCACTGACGTTTCGGCAACTAGTAAATCTGCAGATCAGGAGCCTCAACGTCAGCTCTGCAAGTCACTGTTTTTAGACACACTTTGGTAATATTCAATTTCATGCAAACCGCAATTTAAAGTTTTCAAATTATGTAATTATTTATAAGAATAAAAAATACGAAGTTTTCAGACATTAGAAGCATTAAATTAAAAACGTTGTTATGGAAGGATATTTTGAAATAATTTTCATGAGCTACTAATTCTGATATTTTTTTTAAATAATAAAACAGATTTCTTCAGGGGGCGGGGGGGGGGCTCCGCCTCCTGAACTCCCCGTGGTTTCCTTAATTTACATATGTAACTTTTTATTTATTGCACTAATGGTTATCGCAAATCTTAAATTTCTTTTTATACTTCCGAGCCTTAATTTTCAATACTGGTGGACAGAAAATGATTCACATTGACGCAATTATATTAAAAGTTTAGGTTTTATGAATGAAAATATAATTTCCTTTTAAAAATAAAATAATTTTCATTCATATTTTCTGAAATGAGACGGCATTAAGAAGTAACACTCGTCATAAAATATTTTTTTAGGTAATCTAGTTAATGCTTGGTTTTCAAGAATGAGAATATTTAATTCCCAATACAATGACGTCATTTTCGACAGCGATAATTTTGCGGTGTAAAATTTTGACATTTACTATATATTTGATTTTCAAAAGTTTTTTTTTTTTTCTCATTGAAATTTTCGATTAAAAATTAACATTTCTGTTAGCTGTGTGCAGACGATAAACCATGAGATATTAGTAACATTTCTTTTAATAATAAGATTTAATATCATAACACAAGCCCTTTTTATTTCAACCTCAAAGCATATTAGTTTTATTTTTGATATATGAGATCAAATTCACCTTCTTTTCGTATTTTAGTTTTATTTCCAATATGAAGACGTATTCATGTCTATTTTTTATTTCATTTTCCTCTTGCACATGAAAATCTTTCAAATCAAAATTAACTGTTTAGGATAAATTATTATTCTGGGATAGGATTTTCTTGGCAACGGTAAAAAAAAAAAAAAAAAAAAAAAAAAAAAAAAAAAAAAGATTGTTAAATTTATAGCAAAATGTCAATTTATTCCTTATGAAAATAATGAACTTCTTAATTTAAAAGAAAAAAATATTTGAACAAAATAAGCAGAACATAGTCTTTCTTTATTTCTGGGGTAAATTTCATCTATATGTAAAGTCACAAAGGCATTAATTCGTCCCTTTTGACTTTGATTGACTTCAAACAATTACAAATACTTTCACATTTACGATATTTTTAGGTGTAGTTCCGTCGCTAGGCAACAGTTAAAAGAAAATAAAACAATGAAATATGTGCTTTGAAAAAAAGTAAATTTATAAAAAGATATATTATTGGAACACATATATAAAATACCTCCATAAGTTAAACACAGAATTTAAAAACTCTGACAAATGTATACACAAAATTTCAAACTAATATGAATAATGTATGGTTCTAATTAGAAATTACATCATCCATAATTTACTATTTAAATCCTTCAATCATGTGAGCCATTTCCTTTCAACAAATAAAAACGGAAAAATCGTCTGAATTGCTATAGGAAAGCATCAAGTCGCAAAATAAAATGTTCTATATATTCCGAACGCATGAACCAAATTTAACCAAAAACTATACAGCTAAATCCGGGGATTTTACCAACATGCATACTTAATTTTAAGCTAATCGGATGCTTTTTACGGCAGTTATCGCGGAACAGACGGACAGACAGACAGACAGACAGACAGACAGACAGACAGACAGACAAACGGAAACCAAAACATTTCGTGTCTCCACAGTAAGCCTTCACTGACGTTTCGGCAATTATATTCGAACACATGATGTTATAGAGTACTGTTTTATTGTATAATTCCTCTAGTGAATGTATACTTGAATTGTATACTTCATAACTTTACCCATATATGAGTATATCGCATAGTTTTCTTCTTTGCTTTTTTTGTTTGATCCTCTAATTTATTTGAGCAGGATATGTCTAAAAATGAATTGTAATTTAACATCGGTTTCATTTAAGAAATATTACTATAATATTTAGAGTCTCGTTGAGAACTAATAAAAATAATTATTATTTTACAAGCGTCTTGCTGGCTTCAATACATATCCATAGTACATACATAAGTTTTATCGAATAAACGAATTTTATCACATTAATCAAATTATTATGTGTACACATATATTTAATTATCTCTGAACATTACTCTCATTACTCTTATGCACGACGTTTCACAGTTTTTAACACAATAGTTTGAAAGACGTGCTAAAATTAGATTAAATTGTTATTATTAGGTGCTCAATACAATATGAAATAATAGCGTTTATATCTTATATTTTTTATGCATTTTAAAACTTTCTCTCAGATATTTCATCTAAAAAATAGAATATTTTTGAAAATGAAAAAAATTATTAGATATATGCTCTAAGATAAATTTTAATGCGACTTTTAAAACTTTCTTTATCGTTTCTGCATAACAAATACTGTTTTACTAATGCATTTTTTCTGAACCTTCTTTTTGTGCGAGTTCCATTATTCTCATTGGAAATGTTAAAGTGAAAAAATTGTGTACATTTGAAAAGGAAATACATTAGTATCAATTTTAAAACCAATAGTAACCCAACACTGCAAAATTTCTTAACTTTTTTTACTTCTAGAATGGAGAATAGAGCAATAAAATCGTGGCCCAACATATGTTTCTATATGAAAAAAAAATATTACAGAAACTACCGGTAATAATATATTTTATTCGTAACTTTTATTATTGTTTTTTGGGGGACTTTGTCAAACGAAAAAATAAAGAATGTTTATTACATTTTTCAAAAAGATATGAAGACGCAAAAAAAAGAAAAAAAAATTCCTTCGATTTTCTAAGCAAAAGTTCTACTCTAGAATGAGGTTCATTATTGTCTTATCCGACGTAAGCAATGCATTTTAATAATTTTAGTTTATTCTTGATACTTTAATTTTTCTTTGAAGATATTTCTTTAATTTTATTTAGTTTATGATATAAATTCATGTTTCATCCCGCGTATATCATAATGATTATCAGTATTCATTGGTACCCAGGCTTATTACACAGGTTATTTGAGTCATGAAATCATTTTTCTATTTAAAGTCATGACTTTTTCTTTTAAATAATGAAACTTTCATTCCATTGTCAATAACAAACGTCCAAAAAGATATAGATTACATTTTTAAAAATCAAATACATTGCTGACAAAAAATGTATTTCCAATATTTTTAATAATTATTCTACTTAAACACGTTTATGTTAAATTCTCACAGGCATTACTGCATTTAAATAAATTGATTTATTAATACATTAAATGAACCGTGTTACGGCTAAATGTCATGTTCTTTGCGAAAAAAATTAATTAGCATAAACCATTCAGATTCCATTGAATCCTAGCTGTCAATCTTTAGTCATATGTTGCGTATTTCCCACAGTAAGACAACTCTTCAATTTATAGCAATTTATTTTTTTATTTGCTTAGAATTCTTGTGGAGCCATTTTTACAATCTATTATCTATTATATATATATAATCCAAACGGAAATTTCGTTCCGAACGCCTAGATTTCGAGTTCTACCGCATGGATTTTTACGGAACTTATACCGTTAGATAGGTATCGTTCCAGGGAAGGTTTTAAGCTATAACACATCATTCTACCTAGATTGGTTATATATTATTACGGAAAATTCTATTATTTTGTGACTTTGTTACTTCATATTTCCTTAAATATATGGGCTCCTATTGGTCGTAGAGCTTAGATCTCGCGCCAAAAGTAGCTCCGAAGCACCCAAGCAAACTTTTCCCCGCGATTATTTTGCCGTCTTCCGATTTCCTCTAACTCTATTAGGGGCCCGCGTAGAGCCCCTTTAAAATATTTTTCGTAGTAATTTCAGCAATTATCTTAAATTATTGGTTAAGACCGCCACCCTCCCGATTCATGTATCTACGGAAAGGTTGCATGAAGGAGTTTCTTTCAGATACGCTTTCGTTAAGAATAGAGTGCGCTCCCTGGTGGTGGAATGCGGAACTAACATAACGCGGTATTGTTAAAATTAGGAAATCTAACAATGCGATCTGTTTTAAACTTTGAGATAGTTCATAACACATAATCTATTATCTATTCTATTATATATATATAAAATCTATTATCTATTCTATTATCTATTATATATATAAAATCCAAACGGAAATTTCGTTCCGAACGCCTAGATTTCGAGTTCTACTGCATGGATTTTTACGGAACCTATACCGTTAGATAGGTATTGTTTCAGGGAAGGTTTTAAGCTATAACACATTATTCTACCTATATTAGTTTTAGAATTATGACGGAAAATTCTGTTATTTTGGGCGATAAGGTTACCATTTTATTTCTTGGCGAAATTCATCGTTGATAAAAAAAAATTGAAACGGCTATTAAACCTCGAAAAATAAATGAAAAATTGTTACTAATTTTATTTAAATGAAAAAAAAAGAAAAAAAGAAGAAGAAAATCCGTTTTAATGAGTGATAATATTAAAAAACGGAAACATTTAATCAAAACCTGAAAGAAATATTTGTAATGCTTAAAAATTAATTTAATAAGAAATATTACACTTGATACGCAATATTTGGCTCTTTATCGCTTGCGTTAGATGTGGAAACGAATCTGAAAATTTGATTAGATGAAATTTTAACGACATTTTCTTTCTGTTCTGTTCTTTTCTTTTTTTTTTTTTTTAATATCTAATTGTCCCATCACGTGACTTATAGAAGAAACAAGCAGATGTAATTGTGAGTCACATGTGTAATTACTATTTGTTTCTTTACAATTGTTTATTTTTCTTTTGTCGCCAAACAATGTGATTTTAAGCCAAAAATGCATAAGCGTGACATTAGCTTGAGGATGTTCTCACAAATGGTGTTTTTTTTTGTGAAAGAGATCATTTTTTGAGTACATTTTCATATTCAATTGTAACTTATATAGATATCAGTTAATATTTTAAAAATGGAATCGAATACTTAAATTTCAGTGTGAATTTCTGTCACACATACATATTGTAAAATAATTTCATACTTTTTAAAATGTTTTTCGCCGTAATTCCGAAAGCATGTGATATTTATAAACTCGAACTCAGATCAACGAATATTACCCATTTTATTTAAGCAAATATTATCTATTTTCTCAAGTCATTTCGCCAATTTCATTTATAGGAAAATTCACAGATTCGAAATCTAGGAAATAAAGATAATTTTTAAGGAAATTTATGTTTCAATACGTTATTACTATGGAAAGATTCAACATTTTGAAAAAAAAAAAAAATTACAAGTCTTTTGTAATTCGTCATTTCTTCTTCGTCTTTCTTCGTACTTTCTCCTCTGTTATGTAATATTTCAAATGATATTGGACTAATTTTCGATCATCGATTCACCACAAAATCGCATATCTAATATAGTATATAAAATAAAGTCTGGATTAGGGGACTAATTAACGCACAGCGCAAACTACTGAACCTAAAATCTTGAAAATCGTGGTAAAAATACTTCTTATGACATAAACTTCTGCTAAGAAAGGATTTTCTAAAGTGTCACCCCTAATGGTTTTTGCACGGGGAGGGGAAAAAATCGAATATCAAAATTATGCGTCAAATGATAGCATATTTTAATGTAGTTTTGTATGCTGAATCGAATGCTACCAAATAAATTTTTATAAGTCCAACAGTTCATGACACATTTCATATTTTTCTAATTTGGCGGTGTCTTTGGCATCTAAACCTCAAAATATCTATCATTACATCCGTTACTCTAGCAACGGAAAAAATTCAAATCAACCCTTTTGGCTAAAAAATAAAAACGGCTCTATGAGTTTGAAATAAAAATGCAAGCATCTTAATTTTTTTTAAAAATAGTAATTTTATGTAAAATAAAAGGGAAAAAATTACTGAGAATTTAGCGTTATAAAGCAAAAATGGAAAAGGTATTACTTAGATATTCCGTCGACCAAAAATCTATCGTCAAACTATAAGATTAAATGCCAATAAAGGTTGATGGTAAATATCAAATTCACTTGAATTTAAACAAACTACACGTGTTTACGTCATCAAGTGATTTTAATTTCGACGTTTTATTTGTATTTTTATTAATGTTATACTAATTTGTTATTTCGTTATTTGAAATAAAGATTATATCAATTTATATAATTTGGCGAAATTGGTCGACGGGATAACAAGTAGTACCAATGAAAATATTTAAGTATGAAAGCAATGTTTGTAACGACATAAAAATTATTTTCATATATATAAACTCGGTTTATGGCGTCAGATGCCGTCATCCGAAGAATCTACAAGAGTCTTTTTCCATTTTTTCCGGTCATAGGTTCCTCAATGAAAGAAATTGGAATTGGAATAATATTGTGCGATTTATAAATTGCTCCTCGATAAGAAGAAAAAATGGGTACATTTATAACAACCGTGCGCACATCTCGCTGATAGCATTTTTAAAATTCCCAGTAGCAGTAGTTACATTTTGCGTATGTAAATGAAAAATATTTTTTTGCTTTTAATTATGGCATTATTTCCTGTCATTGTTTATCTTTTCAGTTTTTTAAATGAAATTAGTATAAGGCATGCATTTTAAATTAAATGAGTGAAAGATTTGTGTTTTAAATGAAAATAATAAAATAAGAATATGCTATGAAAACAATCTTTATTGATTTATTACCTGCGCCCGGCTGACATAAAAGTATCACAAAAGCCATATATTCACTTTTCTTTGAGTAGTTGCTCATGAGAATTCAAGTTAACCTTCCGTAATCGGATACGTCACATATTGGTGTATTAGCTTTAATGTTGAAAGCATCGTTTTTGTTTGAAGCGAAAACTTTACTATGAATTCTATTACACAAAATCGCATCATCATCATCTACTATATATTTACAACGGAAATTTGTATTTCATTCCGATTGTTTATAATACTTTCGTAGGATATACCGCAATTAGTTAGGTAATAATTTTGGAAAGGTTTTAGTGTATACATATTGTTCAAGGGTACTTAGTTATAGAGCAACACTAAAAGTTCAAAAATTAAGTGAACCTGATTATGAAACTTTAGTCTTTTAAAAAAAAATCTACAGAACATATTTTGTTACAAGTGGCCCTGTTGCATGACTTTTAGGAATGGTGTTAGTATATACGATTTCATTATATGTTGATTAGTTACGGAGATATTAATTCCTGTTGTCATAACGGTCTCATTACCCGACCAAAAGTGCGCTGTTTATAATCAACTAAAACAATTATTTCTTAATTGCTAAATTTTGTCCAACGCTTAAGATAACATTATATCGCAATGGCGTTCGCATCGTTTTCAGTAATGTGCAAGGTCAAGCTGAAGATCCATATTGTTTAAAATACAAGTTCAAATTCACCATTTAGTTTAATCCAAGGTTCATTTGGAAATATTGACCAGCGCAGCGGGCATAGCCTGCTAGTATATATATAATACAAACGGAAATTTCGTTCCGAACGCCGAGATTTCGAGTTCTACCGCATGGATTTTTACGGAACTTATACCGTTAGATAGGTATCGTTTCAGGGAAGGTTTTAAGCTATAACACATCATTCTACCTAGATTAGTTATAGAATTATTACGGAAAATTATTTTATATTGAACTTTGTAACTTCATATTTCCTTAAATATCTGGACTCCTAGTGGTCGTAGAGCTTAGATCTCGCGCCAAAAGTAGCTCCGAAGCACCCAAGCAAACTTTTCCCCGCGATTATTTTGCCGTCTTTCGATTTCCTCTAACTCTATTAGGGGCCCGCGTAGGGCCCCTTTAACATATTTTTCGTAGTAATTTCAGCAATTATCTTACATTATTCGTTAAGACCGCCACCCTCCCGATTCATGTATCTACGGAAAGGTTGCACGAAGGAGTTTCGTTCGGATACGCTTTCGTTAAGAATAGAGTGCGCTCCCTGGTGGTGGAATGTGGAACTAACATAACGCGATATTGCTAAAATTGGGAAATCTAACAATGCGATCTGTTTTAAACTTTGAGATAGTTCATAACACACAATCTATTATCTATTCTATTATATATATATAAAATCTATTATCTATTCTATTATCTATTATATATATAAAATCCAAACGGAAATTTCGTTCCGAACACCTAGATTTCGAGTTCTACTGCATGGATTTTTACGGAACTTATACCGTTAGATAGGTATTGTTTCAGGAAAGGTTTTAAGCTATAACACATTATTCTACCTATATTAGTTTTAGAATTATGACGGAAAATTCTGTTATTTTGGGCGATAAGGTTACCATTTTATTTCTTGGCGAAATTCATCGTTGATAAAAAAAAAATTGAAACGGCTATTAAACCTCGAAAAATAAAAGAAAAACTGTTACTAATTTTATTTAAATGAAAAAAAAAGAAAAAGAAAATCCGTTTTAATGAGTGATAATATTAGAAAACGGAAACATTTAATCAAAACCTGAAAGAAATATTTGTAATGCTTAAAAATTAATTTAATAAGAAATATTACACTTGATACGCAATATTTGGCTCTTTATCGCTTGCGTTAGATATGGAAACGAATCAAAAAATTTGATTAGATGAAATTTTAACGACATTTTCTTTCTGTTCTGCTCTTTTCTTTTTTTTTATATCTAATTGTCCCATCACGTGACTTAAAGAAGAAACAAGCAGATGTAATTGTGAGTCACATGTGTAATTACTATTTGTTTCTTTACAATTTTTTATTTTTCTTTTGTCGCCAAACAATGTGATTTTAAGCCAAAAATGCATAAGCGTGACATTAGCTTGAGGATGTTCTCACAAATGGTGTTTTTTTAGGTGAAAGAGATCATTTTTTGAGTACATTTTCATATTCAATTGTAACTTATATAGATATCAGTTAATATTTTAAAAATGGAATCGAATGCTTAAATTTCAGTGTGAATCTCTGCCACACATACATATTGTAAAATAATTTCATACTTTTTAAAATGTTTTTCGCCGTAATTCCGAAAGCATGTGATATTTATAAACTCGAACTCAGATCAACGAATATTACCCATTTTATATAAGCAAATATTATCTATTGTTTATTTCATTTTTTCTCAAGTCATACCGCCAATTTCATTTATAGGAAAATTCACAGATTCGAAATCTAGGAAATAAAGATAATTTTTAAGGAAATTTATGTTTTAATACGTTATTACTATCGAAAAATTCAACATTTTGAAAAAAAAAAATACAAGTCTTTTGTAATTCGTCATTTCTTCTTCGTCTTTCTTCGTACTTTCTCCTCTGTTATGTAATATTTCAAATGATATTGTTCGATCATCGATTCACCGCAAAATGGAATATCTAATATAGTATGTAAAATAAAGTCTGGATTAGGTGACTAATTAACGCACAGCGCAAACTACTGAACCTAAAATCTTGAAAATCGTGGTAAAAATACTTCTTATGACATAGACTTCTGCTAAGAAAGGACTTTCTAAAGTGTCACCCCTAATGGTTTTTGCACGTGGAGGGGAAAAAAATCGAATATCAAAATTATGCGTCAAATGATAGCATATTTTAATGTAGTTTTGTATGCTGAATCGAATGCTACCAAATAAATTTTTATAAGCCCAACAGTTCATGGCACATTTCATATTTTTCTAATTTGGCGGTGTCTTTATCATCTAAACCTCAAAATATCTATCATTACATCCGTTACTCTAGCAACGGAAAAAATTCAAATCAACCCTTTTGGCTAAAAAATAAAAACGGCTCTATGAGTTTGAAATAAAAATGCAAGCATCTTAATTTTTTTTAAAAAAATAGTGATTTTATGTAAAATAAAAGGAAACAAAAATACTGAGAATTTAGCGTTATAAAACAAAAATGGAAAATGTACTACTTAGATATTCCGTCGACCAAAAATTTATCGTCAAACTATAAGATTAAATGCCAATAATGGTTGATCTTAATTATCAAATTCACTTGAATTTAAACAAGCTACACGTGTTTACGTCATCAAGTGATTTTAATTTCGACGTTTTATTTGTATTTTTATTAATGTTATACTAATTTATTTGTTATTTCGTTATTTAAAATAAAGATTATGTCAATTTATATAATTTGGCGAATGGTTTGGCAATTTATATAATTTGGCGAAATGGGTCGACGGGATAACAAGTAGTACCAATGAAAATATTTAAGTATGAAAGCAATGTTTGTAACGACTTAAAAATTATTTTCATATATATAAACTCGGTTTATGGCGTCAGATGCCGTCATCCGAAGAATCTACAAAAGTCTTTTTCCATTTTTTCCGGTCATAGGTTCCTCAATGAAAGAAATTGGAATTGGAATAATATTGTGCGATTTATAAATTGCTCCTCGATAAGAAGAAAAAATGGTTACATTTATAACAACCGTGCGCACATCTCACTGCAGTAGTTACATTTTGCGTATGTAAATTAAAAATATTTTTTTTGTTTTTAATTATGGCATTATTTCTGTTATTGTTTATCTTTTCAGTTTTTTAAATGAAATTAGTATAAGGCATGCATTTTAAATGAAATGAGTGAAAGGTTTGTGTTTTAAATGAAAATAATAAAATAAGAATATGCTATGAAAACAATCTTTATTGATTTATTATCTGCGCCCGGCTGACATAAACATATCACAAAAGCCACATATTCACTTTTCTTTGAGTAGTTGCTCATGAGAATTTAAGTTAACCTTCCGTATTCGGATACTTAACATATTGGTGTATTAGCTTTAATGTTGAAAGCATCGTTTATGTTTGAAGCGAAAACTTTACTATTACACAAAATCGCATCATCATCATCTACTATATATTTACAACGGAAATTTGTATTTCATTCCGATTGTTTATAATACTTTCGTAGGATATACCACAATTAGTTAGGTAATAATTTTGGAAAGGTTTTAGTGTATACATATTGTTCAAGGGTACTTAGTTATAGAGCAACAGTAAAAGTTCAAAAATTAAGTGAACCTGATTATGAAAGTTTAGCCTTTTTAAAAAAATCTACAGACCATATTTTGTTACAAGTGGCCCTGTTGCATGACTTTTAGGAATGGTGTTAGTATATACGATTTCATTATATGTTGATTAGTTACAGAGGTATTAATTCCTGTTGTCATAACGGTCTCATTACCCGACCATATGTGCGCTGTTTATAATCAACTAAAACAATTACTTCTTAATTGCTAAATTTTGTCCAACGCTTAAGATAACATTATATCGCAATGGCGTTCGCATCGTTTTCAGTGATGAGCAAGGTCAAGCTGAAGATCCATATTGTTTAAAATACAAGTTCAAATTCACCATTTAGTTTAATCCAAAGTTCATTTGGAAATATTGACCAGCGCAGCGGGCATAGCCTGCTAGTGATTATATATAATCCTTTTGGAATAATACAGATTAAAATCAACGAAAAGCCTTTAACATATTCATAATGCTATAGAAATAAATTCAAAATTATCGACTTCGATGAATAATAATTTGAAGTTGATTATATTTTATATTTCTCTCTTTTTGGGATTCAAATTTGCGATGTGCTGAAAATACAGTTGTAGTAATACACTGAAATTTTAATATTCATTCGTTTTTTGTGTCGATGGCTTCTCATTAAAAAACTATTTTTATAACCAACAGAAATTCAAAAATAAATCTACATGAGACAATCCCGTGCATATTTTAAATACTGCAGGTTCGAAAATTCAACATGGTTCATACTCAGTATTTAAATATTAATCAAGTAAAGATTTAGATGTTTTTATATTTTGTAATTTTCTACCTTCCTAAATATTTCTTGATATTATTAAAGAATTTGATTTGTTATAAATTTTCATACTGGAAAATAATATTTCTTGGTTTTGGGGAATGTATCGATTTAACTATTTTTATTTCTAAGTACCATATATTTACAAAGTAGATCACAAAATACTTAATATAACACGTTCCTGTGTTAATGAAAGCGATTTTTATTATAACATGTACGATCACTGTGCAATAATATATTTATTTTTAACAAAATATTTTTAAAGGAAAACGTAGCCAGCCTTGTATTTCGTAACTAAGACTTTTAATGTAATTTTAAATGATTAAAAACATTCCTCATAAAATATATCTAACGAAAAGTAATATTTAATAAAATATTGATAATTTAAACACTAACAGAGGTATTTATATGTGCACTTTTAACATTTACTTTATGACTATTCTCCATTTGTTTGTTTTTCTGAAAATGACAAGATAGATGTATTATCTCTTCATATTAGATTTATCTCATATGACTGACAAAGGTAAGCTCAGTATTTTCTTTTCCCGCAGCTTGTATGATTTATGGTTTTCTGAGAGATGAACAAATGTAACGATTGATACCAATGTGTGATTTTTTTATGACGAAATAAATGCTGTTCTCGCATTAAAAATGTGTAGTACATAAAAGTTCATTTATTATATAAGATGTGTATTTGGTGATTTGGTATATATATATGTGTGTGTGTGCTAATATATAGATATATATATAATACGTATATATGTAGTAGTTGAAATATGCCAAGTGAAATCTGTATGCTTTTTATAAAAAGAAATTATACTTTTAGGAATAATTCAAAAATTACTAATTAAGCCACCGATTGACTAAACTTCATTATTACACCGCATTAGGCAGAAATAAGACTTAAATTAATAAGAAGAAATAAATCTAATTCTAAATAAATGATAATTTAGAAACTATTTTGATGTTTTTATGCTCATTTCATACGGTCATTTCAGCATTCATTTGAAGTTTTGAATATTTTAGGAACCGTCCTTAGAACGCAATTACATCTTAATATTAACCATCATGTCAAATTCCAAGCTTCTCGTGAACAATCTTTCGCCAAACCTAAAGATTCTGATAGAGAAACTAATTCTGACGGTATTTTTATGTTAGCGAGACGCAGGTGAATATATTTCGCTAAATATTTTTCCCGTCACATTTTTTTTATTTCATTAATTTCATTTAAAATATACCACTATCATTCATTTTATTTAAAATACACAATTTTCACTTAAAATTGATGGCTTTCATTTCTTTCTTTGTTTTTAAAACAAAACAAAAAAAAAAAAAATAGGCACAGATGTTATCTACGCACCGGGGTTCCTAATTGGCGCCAAAATGGCATTATTGTGATTGACATGGTAACCCGGCTAATGTTGTTTATTTAATAATAAATGTTTATTTACTTTTAATTCTTTTTTTAAATTATATAAAATATTTCGTTCTATAGTTACTAATTATTATTTTTTATATTTCCTTTAGAAAATAATAGAAAATAAATTAAAAATACTTAGTTATTCCGTCGACCAATTTCGCCAAATTGTACAAATTGACGTAATTTTTACTTTAAATATCGAAAGAACAAATAAATTAGTATAACATTAATAAATATGCAAATAAAACGTCAAAATAAAAATCACTTGATGCCGTAAACACGTGTAACTTGCTTAAAGTCAAGTGAATATGACATTTACGATCAACCATTATTGGCATTTAATCTTATAGTTTAGCGATAGATTTTTGGTGACGGGATAACTAAGTAGTACCATATGAAACTGGTATTCGGAAGCGAGGTTTTCACCAAATTTTCGCACAAATCACGCCAAACCTGCGTACATGACATCTGGCCAAATATTATCACTCGAAAAAAAATGCTAACTGGCGAGTTGGAAAAAAAGCTTTTGGCGAGATTTTAATCCGGCTAGCGTAACAGTACCAAGAATTCTTTACGACCATGACAACTTTTATGTAGTTTTATTTGGAAAAAATTGATTTTTTAATCAAATTGGAAAATTTACAGCCCCATATTGGCGCTATTTTTTTGTAAGGCCAATGTCATATACGGAACGGGTACTTTACTGGCACCGAAGTATCGTTATTTAGCTTGATATGGTAAGCGGGATGTTGTTGTTTATGCTGTTGAAGCGTTCCCCAAATTGGCGCCGGAAAAAATCGTTCCAATATGTGGCGTCTATGACATCTGTGCAAAACTTTCATATGAAAGGCGAAGAATTCAGACCGTATTTGTTTATGGCAGTTGATGACTTGAACTGTTATAATGTAGATGAAATGATGGCGATGGAATAATATTTGGCGACTTATCAGCTTTTCCTGGCTAACATTAAAGTACCAAAATGGCACCTAGAGTATAAAAAGCGAAGTGGTCCTCCCGGAACTGTTGATGATAGTCACATGACTTGAGCTATTGTTATAGAGATTGTATTAAAATACCAGGAGACAAAATAAAATGAATTAAGTATACAGTCTTTAGCTTCTTTTCAAATGTTTAACTGATCCTCTTTAATCAAAAACAAAAACAACCACCATTGGATGTCTTAACAACAACTGATTCGCCCTTAAATTTTTGCAATCAAAGGGGATTGAATGGAAACCCGTTTACAGGGAGATCTGCACAGCTTTTTTCAGTATAATTCAATCTTCTCTAATATTTTTAAAACCCATCAAATTAGCGTGTTTTTAGATTCTGCGGTGTGTGAACGGGGGTTTGAGAGCGAAGCTTGCAGGGGGCAGAGCCCCCTAGTATCTTATAAATAACTACGAGTACAATACCTAAATTCAATTTGCTAGTCCGTACAGTATCACAAAAATAGCGTTTTAGAATTTTTTTGTTTCTGCAACCCCCAGATGCTAGTGATACTGACATGGAATAAAACACCTATATTAGAGCAAGAGCTGTCACCATCAACTGCGAATCATAACTTTTGAAATCGGTTTGACACGTACAGATATTGCGTAGAAATCGTCATTTAGAACTTTTTTTAGAACGCTTTTTGCGCATTTTCACCCCTTTTAAATTTCTATTTTTTTAGGGAAATGTTCTTATCATCATTTATATCTTATAAGTGACTACCATGCCAAATTTCATGTTTCTAGGTCCTTCAGTAACACAAAAATCACATTTTTGGAATGTTTTTTTCTCTTTCGTCCCCTTTGCGGTAGTGGAATGGACATAAGATATGACCTATGTTGTAACAGGGACTACCACCATCATTTTGATATTATTACCTTTGAAATCGGTTTGAGACTTGTTGAATATACTTCCTGTTTGTATAGAAATCGCTATTTAGAACATTTTTAAAACACTTTTTGCGTATTATCACCACTTTTACATTTCGATTTTTTTAAAGAAATGTTCTTACAAATCGTTTATTCATATTACGTAACTACCATGCCAAATTTCATGTTTCTAGGTCTTTCAGTAACACAAAATCACATTTTTGGAACGTGTTTTTTCTCTTTCGTCCCCTTTGGGGTAGTGGAATGGACATAAGTTATAGCCTACGTTGTAGCAGGGACTACCACCATCGTTTTGATATTATTACTTTTGAAATCGGTTTGAGACTTGTTTAATATACTTCCTGTTTGTATAGAAATCGCTATTTAGAACGTTTTTAGAACGCTTTTTGCGTATTATCACAACTTTTAATTTTCGATTTTTTTTAAGAAATGTTCTTATAAATCATTTATGCATATCACGTAATTACCATGACAAATTTCATGATTCTAGTTCCTTCAGTAACATAAAAATCGCCTTTTACAGCGTTTTTTGCTCCAGCACACCTTTAAGGTAGTGGCACCGACGTAAAATGTAGTCTATGTTATAGTAATGGTTGTTAACATCATTTTGACATTATTAGGTAGCTTTCTTTACAAAAAGCTACCTATTGCAGCCGTTCGGAGGAAAGCGATTTCAAAAAATTTTGGTATATTTTCATCGATCATGACCCCCAGACCCCGAAACCACTATCCGTTCAAAATTGATATATATATATATATCTGACTTATGTCACACTGTAACTCTCGTATTTATGAACCGATTTCGATGTAATTCGGTGTGTACATAGTACATACCAATGTCTCGACCGAGTTCGTTGGCCAGCTTCATCCGCCATTTTGTTTCAAAATGGCGGCCATTTAAAATTTTTAAAAATTTTTAAAATTTGAAAGGTGGTACCAAAAAATTGAAAATGGAAAAATATTTTTTTCTTATGTATTTGACCTTTATACAAAGACTCCGTAGCAGTTTTTGTTTCGTCTATATCTTAAAAAATGGCTGAGTTATAGCATTTTGAATTTCTAGCGAAGCTGACATTTTGAAACGTCCTGAATTTTGTCACGCGATAAAAGGCGTATTTATGAACCGATTTGGATGTAACTTCGTTTATACATAGTACAGACCAATGTCTCGACCGAGTTCGTTGGCCAGCTTCATCCGCCATTTTGTTTAAAAATGGCGGCCATTTTAAATTTTAAGAAAAATTTAAATTTGAAATGTGGTGCCAAAAAATTGAAAATTGAAAAAATATTTTTTTCTTATGTGTTTGACCTTGATAAAAAGATTCGAGAGCAGTTTTTGTTTCGTCTATATATTAAAAAATGGCTGAGTTATAGCATTTTGAATTTCTAGCGTGGCTGACATTTTGAAACGTCCTGATTCTTGCCACGTGATAACAGACGTATTTATGAACCGATTTGGATGTACCTTGGTGTGTACATAGTACATACAAATAACTCAACCGAGTTCGTTGGCCAGCTTCATCCGCCTTCTTGTTTCAAAATGGCGGCCATTTAAAAAAATTTAAAAAATTTTAAATTTAAAATGAGATACCAAAAAATTGGAAAATGAAAAAGATTTTTTTCGTATGTGTTTGACCTTAATACAAAAATTCCGGAACAGGTTTTGTTTCGTCTATATCTAAAAAAATGGCTGAGTTATAACATTTTGAATTTCTATTGTGGCTGACATTTTAAAACGACCTGATTTTTGTCACGCGATAACAGGCGTATTTATGAACCGATTTGAATGTAACTTGGTCTGTACATAGTGCATATCAATGTCTCGACCGAGTTCGTTGGCCAGTTTCATTCGCCATCGTGTTTCAAAAGGGTTGCCATTTTTTAAAAAAATGTAATTTAAAATTTTAAATGAGGTATTAAAAAATTGGAAAATGAAAAAGATTTTTTTTATGTGTTTGGCCTTGATACAAAGATTCTGGAGCAGTTTTTGTTTCTGAAAATTTGTTCTTTTGTTTATATCTTAAAAAGTGGTTGAATTATAGCACTTTGAATTTCTATCATGGCTAACACTTTGAAACGATCTTGTATTTGCCACGCGATACCACACGTATTCGCCTATTTCGATGGAAGAAGACATGTGGATAGTATGCATCAATATCTCGACCAAGTTCGCTGTCCAGCTTCATCAGCCATCTTGCTTCAAAATGGCGGCCATTAAATTAAAAAAAAATTATATTTAAAGTGAGGTGCAAAAAAATTAGAAATTGAAAAAGGTTTCTTTCTTAAGTATTTGACCTTGATATAAGGATTCAGGAGCATTTTTTGTTTGTCTTTATCTTAAAAAATGTCTCAGATATAGCAGTTTCAATTTCTAACGTGGGTGACATTTTGAAAAATCTGATTTTTTGCCTGCGACAGCACTCGTATATATCAACCGATTCCGATGTGAGTGAGCATGTGCACAGCAATTACTAAGGTCTCGACCAAGTTCACTGGTTAGCCTTATCCACCATGTTGTCTTAAAATGGCAGGCACTTTAAGAAATCGCCGAATTTGGCAGCTAAATATAAGTTACTTTAAATAAAAGCAGCTTGGATAAAGCTGACTAATTTCGCGAAATTCTCATTCATAATGATTTAGTATTGATAAAAAATTGTATTGAATCTCCTACATTCGGTTTCCACTTAATTGAGCTTCGTGTGTTTGAATAATATAAGTTGACTTTTTTAAAATAAGGAATATGAAAGCTACCTCTTCCTCCCGGCACTGGCCGGAAGGACTTTTATTTTTGAAATCGCTTCGATACTTCCGGAGATTGCGTAGAAATCGCCATTTAGAACGCTTTTTCACATTTCCAACCCTTTTAAATTTCGATTTTTTTAGGAATTGTTCTTACAAATCTTTTATATCTTTTAAATAACTACCATGCCAAATTTCATGTTTCTAGGCCAATCAGTAACACAAAAATTGCATTTTTAGAACATTTTTTGCTCTGTCACCCCCTTTGGGGTAGTATCATATGAACATAAGATACAGCCTATGTCCGAACAGGGACTAAAACTATCATTTTGATACAATTACTTTTGAAATCGATAGAGTAGTTCAGAGATTACCTCCTACAAATAAACAAACAAACAAACAATCTTTACTTCTTTATAATAATAGTATAAATTAAGAAGACAATTTGTTGTCCCTTGTACTGAAAATATCTATTTTATTTTATAATTAATGTGCATCTGAGAATGAACATCCATGAAACAAATTTTATGAAAGATTTTTTTTAACAAATTAATTTAAACGATTTTATTATAGTTTATTTTTTAGCTATTAATCTACTGCATACAAAATATATTTTTAAATATCCAACCCATAAAATATAACAAGATAATTTCGAAGAGAGTACTTTGAATATAATTTACAGGTGAGATAGAAAACTTTAAATCCATCATTTTAAAGTGTATCGAATGTTCTCTTTAATGATCAGCTAATATTGAACTGCTTTTAACATAAAATTTATTTAATTTTTACTGAAAGAAAATTATTCAGGATAAGAGTAGAACCAAGGATCATAGGCTTACATGTCAACACTCGAAACACTGATCTGGCATACATGATTCACCCAGTTCCAATTTATTAAATTTCTCTCGGTAGATTTAATTCATTTTTGACTGAGATAGAACTAATTTTAAAAATTTACCTGTTGAAGCTTCCAACTGTGCTAACGGTGTATTAAAAATTAGAATAAAATTCAACTTATTTAGTCAATGATACAGTATGCTGATTTTCACCCTGAACTTTAATATTCTTTGAGCAGTGCTGATTTTTTGAGTAAAGAAATTACACTTTTTATGAGAATGAAAGAAAGATTTATTCAACATATATTTCATGAGAAGCTACAAAATCCTTCCATATGAAATATAAGAAAAATAATGGAAGAAGATGATTACATTGAATCACACATCTCAGCAAGTCCGTTTAAGAAGAATGAACTGAGAATCGGCATACTGAATGTTGCAAAATATGTACTAAAATTGAAGAATAACGTTTAATGCGGGTGAGCAATACAATGGGCAAGCCAGTAAATCCGTGTGAAATGCTTCTAAATTTTCCTTGAATGGTTTTATGGCGTTTCGATAAATACTTCCGCACTGTAAATAAAATTATAATGTCTGTCGGTAGATTTTGTATCTATTCTGTACAATGCTGAGCTCGAAGTGAATAATATTTGCATGCAACATCCAGCATTGAATATCTACCGGTGCTGCATCCTTACACATAAGACAAAACATTTTTCGTCTTATTAGGTACCCGTCCACTCGTTGTTTAAATAAGAAAACTCGTTGCTTACGTTGACATCCTGATCCCTCAGCTGTATTCAACAGATGTTATATCTTCGAATTCGTATATCTCATGCACAGCAATATTTCTGTAGAAAATTTAAGCTTGTGTGCAGAAATGAAAAATTAGCTTGATATGGGAATTGCTTTGAAACAACTACAGTTCGTCTTTTAGGGAATTTGTTTGTTCAATGACAAATGAAAAATGACATATCAGAGATTCATGATTGCATTACAGTAGGCCCCTATGTTTACACTTTTTAGAGGAAGTAACGAAATAAGTGCAAATTGCGGATAATATTAGAACCTCGATTTTGCACTGCTGGAATTAATCGTTCATCAGTATCCTAATAGAGAAAATTGACCTTATTAAAAAATTAAGATAGTTAAAAAAATGTTTCTTTAAATAACGCAAAAATGTTTATATTAAAAATCAGGGAGAAGTTTCCCAGCTCGATAACCTGGTTCTGTTTACAGATTTTAAATGCGATAAAGAAAAACTGTAAACTGTAGAAAGATAAAATATTTTCGGATCATAAAACTGGTTTACAATGTATTTTGAATAATTCTTCTTATCATTTAGACTAGAAGCATATTTTATTTTTACTCGAAATTGAGCAATGTTATATTAACATGCATTTCACTTTCATCTCAGAAATTGTCTAAGTTAAAACTGTAGAATTCTCCTTAAAAATTTTAGAACCATACATGTTAACTATAAGATTATGTAAAATGTAAATAAAATGCACAAATTTTAATAATTACCACACATGTTATCCTTAAGGTCCAAAAACGCATATACGAATGTTTAACCTATTATCACAACAGTAAAACAAACTGCTTTATAATTTAGACAAGAGCATACGCACTAAAAGAAAGTTTATATGTTTATCACTTCATAGCACAGACAAAGTAATGTAGATTTTACAGATTATTAACACTTAAATGCCTGGTGTTGCTTTTCGGCAACGTACCCAATTTAGGCTCTAAAATATTATTAGAATAATATTGAAGCTATAATGCCTAATGTTGCCAATAAAATACATTCTGAAAATATTATTAAATCGATTTTCAACATTTAGATGGCAACACTTGTGCTGTTTAAGAATAAAGATAAATTTATTTTTTCAAATGTTGCTACTTGTTCTTTTTGTTTTGTTTGGAAGCTTGCGAAATACCCTGTTTTGACCTGTAGTAAGCAAGTAAAATTTATTTCTTATTATAGTTCCTAAAATTCTTGTGTGTTTAATATTATAGAATTTTATCAAGGGAAATTATTTTTTCAATTAAACACCAGTATTGCCGATTAGTAATAAACTGTTTTTTAGCCGTAAACTATACTTAAAACAAAATATGATTTTTTAAAGTATTTTTCCCATGCTTTTAAAAAAAAATAAAAGCTGAAAACATTATTACAATGATTTTTGAAAAATCAGGCATATAAGGGTTAAGTTATTTCATAGTCAAATACTTTTTAACTACGACTTTCAAGTTTGGCAGTAGAAATTTTAAGGATTTTTTTTTTTTTTCATACTGTACAATAACTATTTTTATTTAGTTCTAAATTCGTTGATTTTATAAAAAATAATTATATTAGATCATACTCTGTAATAATATTTAACTTATTATGTGTAACAAGAAAGAATTAATCGAATTACTATACAGAAATGAGTACAATGTGGCGTTAATTTTCTAAATTATACAATATACTTAAAGCAAATTTCCTGCTGCGATTTAAAATATTTTCCAATAATTTGCATTGGAAACCTTTATGAGCTTAAGGGGAAGCGTGTTTAATAATGTTCTTGAAATAAACACATACATTAAGTAAACTTAAAAATTCACATCAATCAACTGAAGTAGAATATTATTTTAACGGTATTTTTTTTCTTCTTATACTGTAGTAAACAGATATACGCATATAGTCCAGAAAGACACACACACACACACACATACATACATATATATATATATATATATATATATATATATATATATATATATATGCGTGTAGGAGATAGTTGTAATAAAACAATTTTAAACGTTTTTCTAACATCTATTATATCCTACTAATTTGCCATATAAATAAATAAATATATGTGCGCGTTTAAATGTGTATCTGTATCTAAATTTTTGGGTTTTCATAAAGTGTATGAGTGCGTGTGGGATGGTTGTTTGTGTGTGTGTGTACACTTGCCTTTTGTAGTCATATTTGTATGTCAATAAAATATACATGTTTAGTTTTATACACGATTTTCTAAAGGAAATAAAAACATAATTAATTACTATTTCTTATACGTTAAGAACTATTCAGTGCATGTGAAAACATATGTTTCTTTCTTTGCTAGTGGCATTACTGTTGGAAATGGGATGAATTAGAAATAGTTTTGAGAGTAGTTTAAATTAGTATATTTTACAGACTAATTACAGTAAACACACACATGCAACATAAAGATGTGTGTTAACGTTTAAAAGGATGATGTTCTTACAGAGTTTGAATTGTAGAATACCACCGAGGAATAATTTAAGTATAGAATTTATTATTATTCATGTTTATTCATCTGTCCATACCATTATCATTTAATACAGCAGATTACGAAAAGACTTACACTATATGGCCAAAGGTGACCGGTCACTTGCGATTTTAGACGTTTTGTTAAATATCTAGAAAAATACATAAGGAATTAACCTGAAACTGCAGGTGTGTAAACAGTATAGCATAGGTCATATATTTCCGCGAAGATTTTTTCCCGAAACCCCATAGGGACCGTCAACAAATTGAAAAGAACGAATATCTTTTGGATAACCCTGTAAAAACTAATGTAGCAAAAGCGTTCAAACACGAGATTATTAATAAGTGGCTTATTGTAATATACTGTGTTTATTTTTATGAGGATAGCATATATACGCGTAGAGAAATTAAGGTTATTATAAAAACAGCCCCAAATTTTGCCACTTTTTTTTTGCTTATAATTTGCAGAGTTCTTAATATAAAAAAAGTTATTTTCAGAAAATATGAAAAACAATATTGTACACAATACTTTGCAATCAAAATTAAAAAATAATAAAAATTGGATGAAACATAAGCAAGTTTACTAAAAAATCTTTCAGTGTGCATACTCGAATGCAATCAAAATATAATGTGCATAATGTATTATGTAGGTATGTAGAGCAACTTCTGTGAAAGTTTCAAAATCATAGTTTGAAAATTCTGAAAATAATCGTCGATAGAATAAGCTCGAAATCCGTTGTTCCCAAAATCAAAAAGTGACCTGTCACCTTTGTTCATATCGTGTATATCGTCTATCCTTTACTCTTCCGTAACTTTAAATATTACGTTCTTCGTTAAAATAAATTTATATTAAATGTTATTTCAAAAATTCCCTATACTATGTTATAAAATCATTTTAATTTTTTATTAGCTTCGTGTCACTATTTACATGTATAAAAAATGTTTAATCTCTTTTTTTTCTTTTTTTTTTTACATTTAAACATTTTAATTTCTAAAACTTTGTTTATGCAAAATTTAAGTCATAAAGAACAAATGAAAAGGCTAACATTAAGGAAGTTGAAAAGAAAATCGAGACAGAATTTTGGTTTTTTTCAAGCTAACGTCACATGTCATTTATTATATAAAATAAGGTCTATTTTTCTTTACGTGCATAAATTTATTTTTAGAATATTAGCAATTGTACGTTCTAAATAAATAATGAAAATATTTGATAAGTGCAAGATAATTCTCTTTCTTTTAGTTAGATCTGACAAATTTTGTAAGGAGAGGAAATGAATGAAATAAAAAATAGTGATGAATTACACAAGTGCAAAACGTCATGTTTAATGGTTCTCAATAACTTGTTCAGGAAAAGTTATCGGGCACTTATTTTTTTATCTTTGTCTTTTTTCCCATACATGATTTTTTTTTTATTTAAAAAAGGAAATTTTAAAGTGTCAAATTTGTATATTTTTGTGTAGAATTTATTCGTTACGTTAGTTTTAATTAAGTTTTTATTAATAGAAACATTGTTAGTCATAATTAAAATATTTTATTCTCTGTTGATCACTCCTTTAAAAAATACACACACATATAAACATATATAAAATGATTAAAAAGATTTTAGAATCACTTACATCCATGTTATTATTTTTTTTAATTTATCAATTACTTTATAAATACTTAAGTACAGTTCAAATACATATCAATGTATTTAGAAATGTTCCCAGAAAGTTCTACTTAGCAGATTGTTTCAATCTGAAAAAAAAAAAAAAAATGCTTTCTTGTAAGTAAAATGCTTAAATGTAAATGGCATAAGAGCTCGTTTAAGCAGTTCCACGATGGTTGTATTTAAATTTTTCAGCACCAGTTCAAATAAAATTTTACAACTTTTATTGTAAGTGCTTATCATATCTGCTATGTACAGTATTATAAGACTATAAGCTGGTATAATATGATAACAGTGTTACTACTATATTAATATTAGATTCGCTTTAAATCATGCAAGATTAAGAGTAAGTATTCACTGCTTTAAACAAAGTAGTTCGTGAATATTAGTATAAAAAATTAGTATGGACGCATTCATTTAACCCCTCATTAGAAATTGAGAAAAAGATTAGAATTTTATAAAAATGAACTAACTTATACAAAATGTATCATTACTATAACTTTGAAATTTAAAGGTGTATTTTCATAGGTTCCTTCAACTATAACAATAATATAACATGAAATTAAAGGATATTCGTATGCTGCAGAATTTATGTAACGTCAATTATTCAATTTTAGGAAAATTTTCACTTTCATTTATTTTTTTCTAAATATATTGTCATATGCATTCTATTGATACCTATTTATATATGAATGTAATTAATATAGTTTAAAGTTTTGTGTTTTAATTTTTTATTTTGTTCTTGAAAAATAATCATTTGGTACAGGGTTAAAATCCCGTTATAAAAAAACTTTATTTTTCTTATAACCTTTGCATTTTTATGTAAATACATTATATTGAGAAGTTCATGTCTCAAATACATTTTGACAAGGCGTCATTCTTTAGGCATACTTATTTCAAAATTCTTTTTATTTAGAAATTTTTATTATATCTGAATTTAATTCAGTTTATCATTTATTAATTAAAATATATTAGGAAATTATTGATACATAGAACCTATGTTTATAGAATACAAAATTAACTTAAAATAATTGATGTAACCGTTCACTTCACTCTAATTTACATATGTAAATATCTTTTGCAAAATTATATAGTATTTTTGGATAAAGAGTCTCAATTTTCTGTATTAAACTACGGTCTTCTTTTAGGCGTAATACATTATTTTATTTTATTTTTTTAACCAAACTCGTTCATTTAATTTCATTTCTAATGAAAAGTTTATATTATAATTAATATGATATTAAGATACTTGAAATCATATTTTTAATTCGCTTGAATCAAATAATAGGGTTTTTTACATTAAATATAAATACACTATTGGCACATATAATGAAGTAATATTCACAGAATTATGCTGATGATATCAGTAATTTTTACTTACCAATTTAAATTCAATCTTCAATTTTTATTGCAATAAACATGTATATCTATGATCTATAATTAATTCGGAATTTATACTTATAATTTACCTTTATATACGAGTATTATTTTATTAAAAACGAAATTAAAATTAATTTAAAATACGTCTTTTAAAACTCTCAAAACATAAGTAGAATAAAAAGAAATGATACGTTTTTTCAATCTGTTTCAAAGGATGTATTTAAAATGCACAGCAACTCGGAAGAAAATTAGTCTTTTTTTTTCTAACGAATAAAAAAAAAATATTAAAATAAAATGAAAAGTAGTTTTAAATGGGATAATTTGAAAAGAAATATTACTCTTTTGTCAGATTTGCAGCATTCCTTAATGAACTAATTCTTATTCAGATATTTCACCAATTTTTCTTTTTTGAAAGAGTGAAAAAACTGATACATTCTTTTAACAAAAGATTTCAATGAAAGAGAATGGATTTCTCAATTTTGTTTTTCTTTTAGTATACATTTTCTAAAACATTTTTAATGCATACGTTTTTGTAATTTAATTATAATGGAATACTTAAACTTAAGTTTGAAAAAAACATTTTTTTTTGTTTAACTCTGTGATGTAAAACTTTATAAATAATAAGAAGAATAATTATTGGACTTTATATACAATAAATAAAGACTCATTTTTTTTTAAATTTTACTTATGTTATTTATTTGTTTTTTTTCAGCTATTTTCTTCTTGTGTTCATTTGTAAAACTTTATTATTAAAAAACAAAAACGACGTTCAATAAATTTTTTATTTAAAATTTAATGTTAATGTTTACTGTCATTTAATGTCGATATAAAAACTATGTACCCACATTAAAATTATGCGCAAATGGTATAAAATATATGATAAATGATTTTGAAATTTATTCTTAGGTGGGAAATTAATTTTGGCTCTAAAGGAGTTATGTATGAGTTTTGACGCCAAAAAAATTAAAATTATATGTTTATAAATTATATACTTATGTAAATAATGTATGTTAATATTTAAATGTCACATTTCAAGAGACGTTTCTGGAATTATTAAGCATTTAGCAATAGGTAAAGAAACAAAATGTGCGTGCGTGTGCGTTTTCGTGTGTGCTTGCGTAAGCGTGTCTGTGTGTGAGTTTGTTCGTGTGTATTTCCGTTTTTTGTTTGTGTCTGTTTACTTAAAGTGTATTAAATCATTTTTTGCAGATCATAGGCTTTGTTTATAGCATTAAAGTAATTCACATAATGTGAAAATTTTCTTTTATTTTACTCCAACGTAAGTAGTTATATAAGCATAGTCAATATTATATTAAACAAGTTGATTACTTTAACTTTAATTTCCTTTTTTATGAACACACTTATACAACTACATAAGTAAAATGAAATGTTTAATGCATACTAACCAAATTTATACCAAGTCCGTCTACGAAGAAAGATTTTCTTATGTATTATGCTATATATTTTACTCATTCACCAGCTTTCATTTCATTCAATACTTCGCACAATACATCAGGGCTTAATTTCTAACGAAAAAAGTACCGGAGCCCTAATATTCTGTGGTACCAGTACTAACAACTCTTCCGTTTTCACCGCCCCCCAGTCACTCCAATCTGCATATTTATATTTGTACATTGTTTTCAAAATTTAAAGCATTTTCTTTTCTTTAGCAAAATAAAAAATTTAAGTATATCAATCAGCATATACTTAGCTGTAAACATTTCCACTTTTTAGTTATCACTCCTTCCTTTGCCTAATTTTAGTATGTGCCTAATTACAGAATTGTGCGATTAAATATGGTAAGGATTATGATTCGCAAAGTGTTAACACAAAAAATAGATAGTGTGCATGTATGCATTTTTAGAACAAAATGCATGAAATTTAGAGAAATTAATATTTATATGCTGTAGAATGGAACAATGTTTTTTAATGTCCTATAAAAGGTGCTTATCTTACACTTTAATCGATTCCTTCCGCATAACAATCTTTTGTGGTGAGTCCCTGAAAATCAGAATAAATTAAAAATGTGACACCTTTTCGGAATTATTCAATGCTTTTATAGAAAAAGAGGAAACACTGCTCGATTGCTTTCTGTCAGACTAACAGTACATTGCAATTATATCTACTTACAAATGAAGGTGACTTCCTAAATGTGCAGAGCACATCCTTAGCATGGGCAGCGTTCATGATACAAAATAAATAATAAATTCACTAACGTGATTTTTATACTCGTACGCAATAGAAGACAAAAAGCCTCAAACCAGCAAAACTTCAAGCTGATGTTCGTTGGCTAAGAACAGAAAATATTCTTTTCAAGTTAGATATTTAAATAATAAAACAAAACAGCCAGTTAAAAATTATCCTACTGTTACAAAAGAAAATCGAAATAAACGCAGATTCATTGTTCAGTCTATTGAGTAGTGCCGTATCAACACGTTGCCACTATCAATGGTAATATGTACTAGGTAATTTGCGAATATCACTAGAATGGAAAAATACGATTTCTGTTTTCTCTTATTAAAATGATTAATTAAAAAGCATTAAAATAATTTGACACAGAATATAATGCGTAATTTTGAAGGAGGAAAAGTTTTTTTTTCTTTTTTCTATACATGGATAAATAAAACTTTGAATGTAAGACATATTGAGTTCGAGTCGGTATATAACAATACAAACACTAATGTAAAAATTGAGTCCGTTTTATCTCCATCTCCTACGGGAGTGACTCATTACGTCAAATATAAGTGTTTTGTTAAAAAAGACCGCAAAAGCTTGGACATTAGAATTAAAGTAAAGAGTAATTTAGGCTTCGGTTTTTCGGAAGCGCTATTGCACTGTGCTCCGGAGCCCTATATTTATGAGCTCGGGTGAATTCTGAACAATATTTAAATATTTACTAAAAACAGAGAAGTACCCGAACTGGGCTCCGGTGGATTCCGGTGCAAATGAAGCCCTGCTTCACATTAATATGTGTTATGACTTTACTGAGAGATTCAAATCAAATCAATTTTACCCTATAAATTCGTGTACATATGCATGGACAAAAGACAGACTAAATGTATAAATTGATGTACATATATTAGCACTATTTAAAAGATGAGCATTATATTTTAGAATGATTTGAAAAACTTTAAGTAATGGATATTTGAACTTATATTTATCGTCAACCTCAAAAACAGTTTAAGGGCAGTACCAGAGCTCAAATGTTGACTGCACAAATTTTATTCTCTAACCTGATTGGAGCTGAAGTGCAATCAGGTTAATAGTAAATATCATCTAAGCTTTCGACCAAACTATTCACGCGCAAACGAGAGTTCAGGTAGATGGTGAATAAGAGCATGAGACTCTTAAACTAAACATTACATTACATATATATGACAAAATGACTATTTGAAATTGAAGTTACTTATAATTTCGACAATTTTATTGCGTATAAAAAGTTTTCATTAACGTTAATTAACTTAAAATATTTAAGTATTATCAAATATGGGAAATCTTTAAATCGATCCAAAAAATCTGATGAAAAATAATGATAATTAGTGGACAAACACTTTGATGTAGTATGCGGTAGCAATAGCAAAGCATTTCTTCTTATTTTTAATAAAGTTATTTTACGTTAAAATAAAAACTTATTTATTAAATTTACGAAAATTACATATTTGAAATCAGCATCAAAAAACGGACATAGATGCAGAATTTTAAAAACTTTCAATGCAGTAATTGCAAAAAAATTATACCTCCAGTAACTTCCTTAGTCGAAAAAAGATCTGCAGGACACAGCAGGTCTGGCTGGAAACACCTGGGGCATTCTCACAATCTCTTGACTTTTTGGGGAAAAATCTGGCGAAATTGAACTTGCTAAAATAACATTTTAATCTGATAGACGAATGCCTTAATGATTCAAAATAAAGAAAAAATGGTCATCAGCGAAAAAATTTTTTATTTAACTGAGGTTTAGGTTAAACTTGCGAATTTAATTTTCCTTACTATTTTACCCATATAACTTTTTATTTTCTTCTAAATTTTTACTTATAATGAGTATGCATGGTACCCACAGGACATTCAAATAAGAAATAATACAAATGTAGTATTTTTAATGCAGAATTTTTGTATAACATTGTCTTAAAGGGATGTTAAAGAAGGGACGGTAATGTAAAAAAAGGGACGAAATGGTAAAAAAAAGGGACGAAATGGTACAAAAAGAGACGGTAAGGATGGAACGGTAAGGAAAATTACCACCTATTTTTAGGAAAATCATGTTATAACTAAGTGATAGCCGAAATGTTCATTGGTTTTTCGAAACAGTTGTTAACATTGGATTATTTTTTTTTATTATTATTTACCTCGAAAAGTGCAGGAATAAACCTTGGGGACGGTAAGACCACCAATAAAGCCACGGTGATTGAAATTGATATTTAAATGCTGATTTATACCCTGCAGTAAATTTCATGTCAAAGAATTTTAGATATTCTTTTTCTAGTATACTTCTGCATGAGCAAAAACTAGAAAAAAATTCTGTCGCTGCATCTGGAGTGATTTTCTGCATAATTTTATAAGAGGAATGGTAAAAAATCTAAAACCTAGGGACAGAGTTAAAAATATATATATATCAACCCTAAAAATGTGTGCAGGTTAATTTTTAGCTATATATTTACATAAAACAATAGTTCCAGTTTCAGAAAAACATTACATCGAATTATTTTTATTGAAACAATTTTATCCAGAGAGCTTCAAACTTCAAAATCAACATGAGGGACACGGGACGGTAGATGAGCTTTCCATGTGTTTGGACACCCAACATCGTCCACAACTTCATTATCTCGTTAATATTGTTGTGCAATCATGCAATGGGATGTTCCCAAGTATATGAAATAAAAAAAAAACTCAAAAAAGTGTATTAAATAAAAAATTATTATTCAGGGACATGAAAGTTAAAAGATTGTGAGAATGCTCCACCTATCCTACCTGTAAAAAAAGTTTTCTTTCATTCGCTGACCTCATTTTCGAGGGTTGCGTGTTAATTAGACAGTCGTGCACTACCCTCTGGTCAGGGCCTAGTTCTAGTCAGCTTGTGGTTTTGAAGGCAGAGACACTTTTTTAATTGGGCCGCTTCGTGAGTTTTTAATTAATATACCATCCAATTATTAAAAATTTTAAATTCGGAATCTCAGGTGCATTAAGAGAGGTTTTAGACTACCATCACAAAATATTTTCATCTTCGTACTTGCCGTAGATTTTGCTAGCCATCGAAGACACTAACACACACACAGAGCGAAACGTTATTTTGTTAGTACAGAAGTTGTTCTAAGTATCTTCGTAATACGACTAACAGAAACAGTTAACTTGTTCTATTGCAAATCGCATAACAAATCTCTTTAAAAGATTCGACAGCAATATTTATAATATCCCTAATGAAATATTTCATGAATTACCAGATTACGATATCTACAGTCCCTCTTATTGAAAAAAAAAAACTGACAATCACAACTATGTTCTGAGAGTAGTCCTTTTTGAGATAATATTGCTTTTATGTTGCAAAAATATTTTCCTTTAAAAAATTGATTAATTAATTTAAAATATTAATATAAATATCTATATATAACATCTATTTTATACTTTCTGTCGACTATTGCAGTACTATGGGGGAAATGTATGGGAATGAAAATTAATATCTCTTTTGGGAAGTGCAATCATGGAAAAAAAAATGAACAACCACTACTAACTTTTTAATTTAGAGGTTCTAATGTCAAATTACATTTTCATATTTTTATTAATATCTCTTGAAATTATAGTCCTAATGTGATAATTTTGGGTGGTTATAATACTAAAAACCCAGACATAAATACATTGAATTTGTAATTTTAAATATTTTATAATATGAATTATGAAATTAATAATCGAAAAAAATATGAATTGTAACCTACAATTTTTTTGATAGGTTTACATTTATTATCTCCTGCTTTATGCGAATTCTGAATTTCAAAAAATGCTTCCAAGTAGTTTTCAAATTATTAGAGGAAAAGGTCCAAATACCGGCTACCACTTTTGTTTTCAATCTAGATCATACAATTTTCAAAATTAGAAAAAGAAAAGGTGACATCAGCGTACCTTGACATGTTTTACACCTGTTTAGAGGGGAAAAAATCAGTTTAAAAGGCGTTTTCTGTTTAGAAAAAGAAAAATTCCGAAAATCTTCAAATTTTAATTTTTAAAAATGGGGTCTAAATACCAGCTACCTAAGTTTTTTTTTTTTTTTTTTTTTTTTTTTTTTTTTTTTTTTCAAAAGATTATACAAATAGAGCTAATGACAATTATTAAACAATAAGAATATTATTTTAATGAATTTTATTGAATAATAACATTTCTTATGCGCAGCAAAAATACGTAATTTTTAGTAAACAAGCATTTTTGTCAAATTTATAAAATTCTTAACGACTATCTCTCACAGTCTTCTTTACATTATGTTTCTAGTTTTGTTTTTTAACGTGTAAAACAAAATAAAGCTTGCTGATTCAAATGAGAATTGTTTTATCTGAAAAAAAAAAAAAAAAAAAACCACACAAACACAAACACAAACCATATCACTCTCTGCGTCTGTGCAGTTGCAATAGGCTCAAATATAGCATTCTTAACATTGAACACATAATACCATAGCATATTATTGTCCACAGAGAAAGCACCCATGTAAAAGACACAAATTGCATCATCTTCCTCTGTTGGATAGCTTCCTTTTTAACTTATTAAAAATCCAATTTATGTCCTTTTCTCCTGTTTCTCTCCGTCATTTTTTTTTAATTTCCCTTCGCATTTATTGCAGCCAATTTGTCTTTCAGCGCTTTTTTTGTGGCATGATCCTGTAGCCAGTGTCGCTCCTGAAGAATTACGACCATGGTTGCTTTTTATCATATTGAGAAATGGGACTAGAACTATTTCTGAACCATTTAAATTAATTTATTAATTATGGAACTATTTAAAATAATTTATTTTCCTCCCCTTCAAGCAGAGCAACTGAGATAGGTCCAAACACCAGCTTGCCGATATTTAGACCATTCTAGGTAGCCGGTATTCGGACCACTGCTATGGTTAATTTAAAACCGGAATTACTCTTTCATATAATAAAATATCAATAATGTGCGCGCGGCAATTGAGAGCTAAATATATCTAGAAAATAACTTAATCATTAATTCAAACCAATATACGATCAGTGTATTTTTTAAAAATGAGAAACACATATCTGAAAAACTTTTGATGTACCAGATTACGTCGTTTTGACACTTTTGCATTTACTGTTTGTAAATCAGACAGCAATAAATCAGACTTCAACGACGTACTTTTCGCAACTTTCTTCTCTCAATTAAAGTTACAAACTGTACCTATCGCCGCTAGGCTGCGCTGCGCTCAATTCTCAGAGCATCTAGTAGCCGATATTTAGATATTATCCTCTATTAAAAAACATCAAAATGAAAGTTTCAGGATCTGTCTATGAAAAGCAGAAAAACATAATTTCAAGAAGAAAAAAAATACTCCTTTTATTAAAACATTTGGATGGCAATAGTCGAAATATATTAAGCGAGTGAAGTGGTCGTTTTGGCCAGAAAATGCATTAATAGAAGTGAAATAGTCACTCAGAAAATGCATTAATAGAAGTGAAATAGTCACTCTGTAGCCTTCCAACCATATAATATAGAATTTGAGATTGTATACAGCCCCTAAAATATGCTAATTTAAAAAAAAATAATACTTTATCTGACAATTATCGTACGAATTTCACGAATATTTGTTTTTAGACTAATTGAAGGTTGTCGAATTTATTTATGGTGTCAAACTTGAGTATTGCTATTGGAAAAAACAAAGTTTGGTTTCGTTTTGATATGTAGATGACCCCTAAGCAAATTTTCTATACCTAATTAAAAGTAGACTTTATTTCCAATCATATTGTACTAGTAATTTTCTTTTACAATTATTTGTTGCAGAGTTAGTAGGGGTTGCTTGCTTTTTTTTCACCACTGTACATTTAATTTAAAATCTTAGCAAATAATCATGATATGATTTTGACTGTGGCTTTGTTTTCAACATTTTCAACTGTTTTTACATATTTACTATCCTAATATTTTAAACTACTTCTTTAAAATACTTGTTTTACTTATATTCTTCCAACATAACGTTTCTGGACTTTCTAGGCGTCACTGCTTGTGAAGCTCCGCCTTCTTATTTTTGGATTGGTCCTTTCATAGTCACTCCACGTGTATAGACTCTTAAAGTATTTAAAGTCCATTAATTTCGTGTTAAGTGCGCTGAAATATGTATATGCATTAGGCAAAGCTGTAAACTTCTTACTGACTTATTAGTGTCTTTATATAGCTTATTATTGTAATACATGATAAACATTTATTATTGACAAAATTATTATTGATAAAACTATCATTAAATAATCGATAAACATTTTTCAAGACTCTTTAAATGTGTTTACAATTTACTTTACCCCTAACCGTAAAATTGTTTGCCAACTAGAAAGTGCCACAGTATACATAGTAAGAACAGTATACATCCACTGTATAAAGTTCGCTATTTAATAATTTTGAAATATGTACATTCACCTTAATAGTATTGTTACTATCTGGACTTTTACAAGTTTGTAAATGAAAAAGAAAAATGTAGGTTTATCTTAATTTGAAGGAAGCAGTCTTAAAATATTAATTTTAGAATAACCTTATCACCTTTGTAACAGCTCAGTTCTTAATATAGCGCTTCTAAATTTAACGTAAAGAATTTTGATGCAATTTACTTTAATATTTTAGCATATAAACGAGCGTTAAATGTTAATTTATAAACAATAATATCATAAAGAACTGTTAAACTATCACATACATAAAATATATTTAAACATTTCCGACATTATTTATAAGTTTTGTATATATAATGCATTATAGTAAACTTCGTGTAACCCTTTTACATTTCAATATTCATCTTTTTCGTTAAAGAAATCAGTAAAATTTATTCGACAAAATAAAGAAAAATAAAACAGATGAATATAAATTATAATTCTTCAATCATTCAGAAACGGAATATTTTAATTTTATTTTGCAAAATGCTGCATCGCTAGCTTAATCAAAGATAGCTTAAAAACGAAATTATAATATTTGGATTTTCCTCATGAAACAAATGTTAATCATATCGGAGAAAAAAGTTAATTTACCAAAAGAAATAACTCATTTGTAATTATCATTTGAGATTTACAAAATTCAGTATACTTTAATTATATAATTAAATAACTGAAAACACCGTAAAAATATTAATTATTTTTATAGGAAAATGCTTGTTATTACTGATGTATGTTTAGATAATAAACTGTGTTGTTAGAAAATTAGTCCAGTACAAAACTTTTAAAGTTTGTAAATATTTATTGAATTTCGATATTACTACACATATTAATAGTTTACACTTTAAACCGACGGGAATATTAATAAGGAAATATTTCTCAGTGATTTGAAAAACAGCGTTCCGTAAGACATTGATAGATGATGTGTAAAATTTAGAGCTTGTTTACTAAATCTCTAATAATTCACGTATGCAAGCATTAAATCAGGCGCTGCAAGCTGAATTTCCTTGTCATTGTTTTTCATGGTTAATTTTTTATACATATTGATTTTGTCTGTAATAAAATTAAACAAGGTTCATATAAATTTTGCACCATTTCCCACGAAATCTCTGATTAAATAATAAGTTTTCATTTGTAAATGATAGCATTAAGGTAAACGCACCAGTAGTGGGTCACTTGAAGAAATGTATCTAATTATTATTAAAGCGTTAGTGATTTTCTAAAGATATATACATACATATTTTAGCCTAGTCTTAACCTTCACGTATCAGAATGAACATTCAAAGATACAAAATGTATTCTTCGGAAGAAAATATATATACATACATACATGCATATATATATATATTACCTTCCTCTATGCTCCAGTAGCGGGCCTGGTAAATTTCTGAACATGAGTGTTTAATTTTTCGGCTTATACAACAAATTATTTATAATTTTATAGAGAGTATCAGCAGTAGTTTAATTTACACACAAAATTATTTCTTATAGAAATATCTAAAATTTGTAAAACAAAATCTGTTTTTGAAGACACTGCAGAAAATAAACAAATGTACCAGCAGAAAAAAAAAATTGTCAAACATTTTATGGAAAGTTAATATTTCAGGATGTAAGTCAACCAGATTTCTTTCAGTCGCTTTCAAGAAATGAACTTTGGGGTACTTTTTAAGCTTTAAATTTTGGTGGCCCACTAATGGTACGTGGTCCACAATAAATGCATCTACCTTAGGTCATAAGGGGGCCCATTGGCCCACTTTTTAATTACTTTCATATATTTAAGTTCTTATGACGTGGTTCCAATAAATAATATTACTATTTTGTAGTCTACAGTCATAGTAATCTTTAAAACCTCCAACCATATATAAAATTAAATATTTAATTTTTATTTATTTAAAGAGTATAATGAAAATTATTGTCCCAAAATGCCCAGCACGGGATACACTGGGGCAGTGTTAAATTGATATGGTGGCAGATTAGGACATCACATTGTTTTGAACTCTCAGAAAGAAATTGATGTCTATTTATGCGCAGTAATTTTTAATAATATGAAAAGAAGTTACACCAGCTTTTGTATTATTATCGGACATCTAAATTTTCTGCATCAATTTAGAATTTCATGCGTGTTAATGCCTTTGATGATATTTCAGATACAGGTATGTGCTGAGGATGTTTTTAAACAATACCTTCTTTATTGACAGCAGCTATATCTTCATTATTTTGGCAACTAAATTTCCAGGTATTCTCATAAAATATATATGTTTATTTCTTTGCTTTTGAGAATATTTCCACCGTGGATATTGTGAGATAAGACCTTTGTCCTAGTGCTCCCTGTGTCCTAATGGTCCCCCTTCTCCGCTACCTATTGAAAATAATTAAACTGATTTTCAATAAAAGACGAATTTTAATATCAGAGACTTATTTAAAAAGCGGTAATATGGAAGTATTTTTGTCTTTTGTTTTTGGTGATGTAACTTTTGTAGATAGGAATGCGTGTGTGTTTGACGATTTAGAACAGACGAAAGAACAGAAGAAATATCTTTTATAACAGAACATAGTTGATTGGCAAAACCATAATAATATGCATAAAAATAACAATATTTAAAATTTAGGCTTTAGTTATATTTTCCGTAGCCGCTTCGCATTAAATTTTGAATTGCTAGTTTGAGACGATTTATTTTGAAAAGGTTAAGACATTAATTGTACATGTAAAATATAGATCACCAGTGAACTACAATTATATCTCTCTCTATATTTTTGTTAATCAATTTTACCACAATACATAGGAACGTTATAGTAAAATATAGTCTATACAGGGTGAACAATTTAACAGTTTAGGAGAATAATTTATTTTCAAAAGTCATAACATGCATAACAACAGAGAAAATTTTATATTAAATTATAAACTTTACTTAATTGCGTAATTATTTATCGAGTATCATGCATAACGTTAGTGAAGAGTGCTAAAGTGACTGAAAGGTCAAGACAATAACAGAAGATATAGATATATTATGTGCCGGTTTTTTCTCAAGTATTAGAATTTATATTAAAGGAAGTCCTTCCTTTGAAACTACAGTGACAGCAATAAAAAATCTTGGCACTCAAGCCAAAATCTGAAAGTTCAGATTTTCAATGATCGCGCATTTTGGTAAAATATTTATGGTGTTTTTAAGAAGTTCTGCACCTTTTCATTTCACATCAGCTTATTAAATTATTTAACAAGGAAAGTATGGCAAAATACTAGTTTTGGCCATAACATTTTACAAGTTGGTTGTTTTTTACTGATATTAATTTTTTTCTGGCACTGTATTTAATCAATGAACAAGTATAATTTCTGCACGGTCGCTGGAACATTTTCCGCCATTTCAAAAAATTTCATCTCATGTTTAGAACACACCATTATAACAACAATGCTTCCCCTAAAAAATACTTATATTTTACTTATATCTTAAGGCATTATTACCATAGTACAGAACTATCACAGTATAGGCATCTTTTCATTATAAATTAACTGATGTTATTAAAAACATCACCCGAATCTTTTTCATTCCAAAAATTCTTACATTGTTTGCATACGATTAGATTAGAAACAATTTTTATAAAACGTTTTTAATGTATATGTATTTAATTATATTAAATGTATTTAATGTAAAATGACTACATTAAAAACCATTTTATAAAACGTTTTTAATGTAAATATATTCAATCAATGTAAGAATTTTTGGAATGAAAAAGTAACGTGTCATGTTCTTAATAACTTGAATAATAATTAAGGAAAAAATGTCTATACTGTGATAGCTCTTTACTATGGTAATAATGACTGGGGATATGATATATTGTAATATATAAATATAACATGGTCATTACAAAAGTCAGTTATTTCTGTCGCCAAAAATTATTTATAAAATATTTACATATTAAAAATATAAATAGTTATATTTCTAGCACATATGGATTTGAAATTTAATTAAAAAAGGTATGTTAATCGAAAGATAGTTCAAATTTATTTTACTATCCGACTATTGTAAAGGAATTATGTTAAGGTACTTTAAGCGATTATGTGTAAAAACATACAGTAATATTTACACACACACACACACATATATATATATATATGAATACATAAAAAACTTACAAAACCATAAGAAACAATTAACTGCTAATGGAATCTGTAGAATAATTAAATCTTTGAAAGAAATATCTTATGTATATAAACTTATATTTTAGAAATTAAAGAGCGAATATAATTTTTTCAAGGACTATAATTTTGTTTAACTTCTGATTGCATATATAGTAGAATAGAGTCACTGATAAAATGAAATGATTATAGTCAACATTTTCGTTTATGATTATTCTTACGCCTTTACAAAAAATATTTTTATGTCCTGTGGAAGGACAAAAATATGGAAACACCTTGAAAAAAAATAATTACATTTCTCTATTTTTTTTTATTTTATTTATTTATTTATTTATTTTATTTTTATTTATTTATTTATTTTTTTGCTATAACAAATCTGTGTTTATGCAGTTTTTTTTTTTTTTTTTTTTTTTTTTTTTTTTTTTTTTTTTTTTTACAATACGTCATTTGTCGATAAGACCACTTTCTGTGAATTGGTGAGGTGTGTTCAGTTCACTGATTACGGTACATTAACCTGGCTAAATTATTGTGTCTTTTGCTGTGGGTGTTTCTGTAAATATGGTAGTGTTATTTTTGTTGTATTACTAGGCACATCTACCAAACTTTTGACTGCTTACAGGTTAAAAACTCGGAAAACTACATCTCAGCTGTGCGTACGGAAATAAGTATTGGATAAGAAAGACAGACGAGCATTGCATAGGGTTTTGACAAAATATGAAAACGCTACATCTACCAAAAAGTCTCCAGAAATGTACACCGTTCTCACAAATCCTATTTGCACGAAAATAGTAACAATAGAAATCCACAATCAAGATGTTTATGGACAAGCTGACATCCCAAAATCGCATATTTTGAGCTTCTTTCCACATTGTTGTCCACACCTCTCTATTTTAAATACTTTAATTTAAATATAAATATATATTCCCATATTATAATGACTCAAAGTGACTTTTAGGTCAGCTGGCTGATATTCTCCATTAAGAAAATCTGCAACTAAATATATTTTATTATGAGAATCGTAAATGCATTTTAAGTACATACGGAGGATTGATAAATGCATTTAAAGTTAGTTAAAGGCAGAAGATATGGATTGTTTTAATAAATTTACTTATAGTAGAAACAACCAGTAGTGATTTATTTATTCGTATTTAATATTAAATTATAAATCTATTAATTTTACACCTATGTTAAAGCTCAATAAAACATAATACTTTTCTTATTAATATTTTAGCAAAACCTTTTTTTTTTTAAATCTCCCAAGAAAAAAAAAAGTGTTTATATTACATGTATATCTACAAAACTTATCCCTATGCAAACTCTCGTACCGTAAATCAAAAATGTTTTCAACACAATGATTGATTCATTTTAGAACCTTCATTCCAGCTTCATGTAGGATTTATGTTGTTTACGCTTGCAAGACTTAACGGCTTTAACATTTCACATGGGATAACAATGTCAAATATGATCTTAGAGGGAATGTTTAGGTAGATGAAACAATAGCTTACATCTAAATTAAATTAATGTAAGTTTTGTTGCTTACGAAATAAAGTACTCTATAAATTTATTCATGCGAAAAGAAATATCAGATATTAGTACTTCAGAAGTAGAAAGACAGGAAATGTCTGAAAAGATCTAATGTACGTGTAATTAAAAAAAATGCAAAATATACCGAACAAAAATATAATGTATTAATTTTTAATAAAGGCATTGTATTTTAATCTAGTTAATTATTTCCGAAATATAATTAAAATTTTCGATGAAAAATTTCTACAATTTTGGAATCTATCCCTAAATGTTTTGCATTGTCATATCTTACTATAACAGCTGAAAAACATTTTTTTCCATATAATTTTGATTGTAACTGCGTTTTTATATAGAAAATAGTTATCTCACCACTAAAAATGCATCGTGTTTTAAATCTATTGCGCCTAAAATACCTGTATGAAATTAGTTAATTTGAAATCGTAAAAAAAGAAAAAAAAACGATTTTGAGAAATGCTCTGAAAACTTCCTGCTTTGAAATATGTTTCCGACTATTGAAAATAAATTTAAATTTAAGAGTTCCAGACTTTAAACCTGTACAACTTTGTCTGGCCAAATGACTTCCCATTTTGTATTCGGAGAAAACATTTACGAAGGATCCAATTATGTTATCAAAATTACTTGTTTGCTTTGAAAATATTACATTTTTATATAAATTTAATGTATAGTCGACCGTTTATAAATATTTCACTACAACTGGATTTACAGGTAATACTAATACTAATTTTAGAGGTAATATTAAACAAGGAGTTTTAGTGTGAACATACTTATTTTGTAATTTGTAATTTTTAGATATAATAGTGACTATCGTTCGGATTTTTATTACCTACTGTATATATTTTAAAATATAGTTTTTCAAAATTTAATTTATATTGTATATTCATCACAGCATTCTTTTTAACCTAATTGTAAGTATGGATTTGTATAATTTTTGAAATGGCTACTCTCCAGTTAAAACACGTCAGTAGTCGGTACAATAATCATATAAGAAATTTTCAAACAATTTTTATTCGAAAGATCTTTTTTTCTTATACGATGATCATAAAGTTACGTAGGATCAAATTAAAGTAAAAGCAAAAACACAAGTCAATACCATTACCTTTATAAATAAAAAAACAGCAATTGAGTGTTCCAGCCATTTACAAGTTAACTATAAATTTACGAAGACCACAAAAAAGTCCGCAGAAAATAAAATATGATTTTTGGGCTAAAAATAAATATAATTTAGAACGAAGTTGTATGATGGCGCATAATAATATACTTCGTATTTAATAAATGATGTAAAAAATTTTGGAGTATAATTAATATCTCGTGACCTATAACATCGTATTCCTAGCTAGTGGTTATAAAACTCTAAAACGGGACTTAAAATTGTTTTCAATATAGATTTATTTTTAAATAAACATCTGACAGAAAATTTCCGAAATATTTCCGAACACATTTAATGAGGCATTAGATGAGTCTTTTTAAAGATGTATGAAGATGAGAGTCATTTTAACTGTTTCGACAATCAGATCGTAATATGATATTTATCATCAATACTATGTGATGAACATTTTATGAAATCATTAATATTCTGCAGTATTCGTGTATGCATTCTGTTTAGTAATCTTTATTTTGCCTCAGTAAGCATGCCTTCTGATGATTGTCAACAATTCTAAAACATGAGAATAACCTGGCACATCTGTGTCGGGGATTATCTCGCTTACGGGTTTCTATATACCGGAAACGAGAAGGTGAAGCTACGGAGAAATAGCGGAGAAGAAAAATGCGACTTTTCCTTTTTTATAGAAAAATTCAGACTATTGCAGATGAGCATTATAGTGAAGAACAGCTCTCAATTGAATAGATCCTTGACCTACGTATACAAATTTTTGTTCCTTTCGATCTCGTTGAAGTAATCTTGTTCCCCATTCCGCTTAATAACCGTGCTAACTCAGCCATTGGAGAGACTGATGGCCAGTCACGTGTGGTATATTTCATGCTGCTCTGTTTCAGGAACTTGACCGATCTCTCCGTTGACCTTAAGTGATTTAAAAAATCTACAGATTAATGGCTTCACGCTAATTTTGACATAAATTGATATAATTAAATGGCCTCTGACGATATATATATGGTTAAATAATTACGCCCGAGTACACTCTGTGCCCTACCTATTACTAAGAGCATTTATGTATAATTACACAAATCAAAACTGTGTTTAGACAAATATTAATAAAATTAAATGCCGTTATTAGAATCTCTTGAAAAAGGAATATACATACCAATCTTTTGACATATATTTTTTACAAATGATACTATATGTATAAATTATTATTTTTTTAATTAATAAATTAATATTGAAGTTGGTACCTGACCTGATGCGTTTTCAGAGCTCATTATTATTCGAACATTTTCATTTTGTTCAATTTCCTCATGTACATGACACCCTCAGCAAAAAAAATATCATATAATTATTTATCGGACTTTATATCTAATCGATTGATGCCTGTCACAATTTGATATGAGAAGATTTATTAAATTTAGTATGGAAGTAGAACGTTGTTTTTCCAGTACTGAACATAGTATTGTGCCTGTCCCATTTATAATGAGAATGATAAAAAATATTTTAACGTAAGTTATACTTAAATTTTCAAAAGAACTCAAATTTCACTTCTATTGTATTTCCAAATAATGCAAATCTGTGTGGTTTTACGAAATTTCTTCTTTATTTTTTGCGTTAATTTACACAGAAAATTACCTTTTAAATTTTAGACAAAGAAGGTTACTTTTATCTAAGCGAAAATTTACTAAAATTCTGGAGTAGCCATCATGGCCGCCACTTTGATGTGCAGAGATAACCAAGTTTGGGTTTAAAAACATTGGTTATTAACAGTTGTTATCTAAATGAACAACGGTTTTATGGAACTTCTATAATTTGGCATATTCTATACTATACTTAACAGTAATTTAGTCAGATAAAAAATGCAAGATTTCCAAATTCGTAACTTACTTCCGTTTTGAAGATTTCATACTTCAACGGCAGCTCCAAACAGTCCAGCAAGATTAACGGTACCTCACAAAATGACTAATGCCACTAAAATTATTAACACTGTGGATCCAATTTATTGAAGTATAAATTAATTGTACTTTTACCAAACTGGCAATTCCAATTTGATTATTTATATACGTTTGGAACACTCATGGCACGTGGCAGAAATTACTCCATTTCCAGTCGAATGTTATAAAATGCCTTCAAGAGGTAGGAATCGATCAAAGGTATGAAATTTCGATCAGGATTTTGCACTCAGAAAATGGACCAACGTAACCAAATTTGTGTACAATCACAGCAAAAAACACTAATTGCATATTCTCATAGCCGCAACAACACTTCGGAAAATTAAATTACAAGAAAATACAGATTGTCGCAATTCCGTACACAGATTAGAATCGACAGAACGTTCTCATTAAAAAAACTAAACTCCTTTTATAAGAGAATGGCTACTCCACAGCAATATGTAAATTTTTCAGGTTTAAATATTCATTGATCAAAATTTTGTAATTATTTTTTCATAAATTAATGAAATTATTTGATTACTTTTGCATTTAAAAATATGTATTAAACAAGTGCAATTTAAAATATATAATGTGAACATTAAATTCCACAATATTTATTACTTAAAAGGCGACTAATGTAATGAAATAGATATTACAAATTTAAAATATACATTTTATTTAAAAACTTCTTAGTACTTTCAAACCTTCCAGGTTCATCATCAGAGAATATCTTGGTAACAAAATGCTGTTTATTTATACAAATACGTCACTCTGTTTTGAAAATGAGAGGGCCAATAATTACTAGAGTTGAAAGTAGAAGTAGCAGTAGCAGTTTCATGGATTGAATTTAATTGGAGAAAATATATATTGTTATTATTATTAATTGCAGTTCCATTTATTTTATGACATCACTTTGTTTCTAATACGTCACTTTCCATTGGTAGAAGAAAATATTTAACTTCTGTACTTTAAATTTTATTAAGTCATTTTACTCTGGTTTTCAGTTTTTATTATCAGGATATTGAACCACAAACTGGGGATATTGTACGATAGGGCGTCGTTACAAAAATCATTGCTTTTATACAGGATTTCTATTGCTTCTCTTATAGTGGATGCATAATAATTGAATGTTGGGAATATGATTTTTCCTGATCAAAATCTATTGCGATATTCTGATTGAAACTTAAACGAGAGAGATCTGTGGATTGACGACAAAATTTCATGTCTGATTATGTTCATTTATTCTTTCTTTGAGTTTTCTTTTGGTCATTCCGATGTACTCCATTAATCTATTGCTGTCTGTTCTAAAAGAATGGTATATACACCAGCTAATTCATCTTTTGGTGTTGGATCTATTTTCGTACAGATTAACTCTTTTATTTTTTTTTCATTGGTGGACAGGCTATTAAATTTATATTGCGTTTCAGTAGAGCACATCTTAATTTTTCGTACAGACCAGGGAAATAGTTAAAGTTTTCGTATATCATTTCTTTATGGTTTTCTTTTTTATTGTCATGAAAACTGAATTCATAGATAAGTTTACTGATGAGAATTGTTGAAAAGCCTTTTTCCTTAAATGCAATATAAAGGCAATGGTGTTTGTAACGACGCCTTATCATACAATATTCCCAGTTTGTGATTCAATATCCTGAAGATAAATCCTGAAAACTTGATCAAAATGACGTAATAAAATTAAAGTACAGAAGTTAAATATTTTCTTCTACCCATGAATATTGACGTATGAGAAACAAAGTGATGTCATAAAATAAATGGAACTGCAATTAATAATAATAACAATATATTTCCTCTAATTAAATTCAATCCATGAAACTGCTACAGCTACTTCTACTTTCAATTCTAGTAATTAATGGCCCTCTCATTTTCAAAACAGAGTGACGTATTTGTATAAATAAACAGCATTTAGTTATCAATATATTCTCTGATGATGAACCTGGAAGGTTTGAAAGTACTAAGAAGTTTTAAAATAAAATGTATATTTTAAATTTGTAACATCTTTTTCATTACATTAGTCGCCTTTTAAGTCAGATTGGGGAAATTTTAATGTTCAAATTATATATTTTATGCTGAATCAAGGTGAAAAATTTCGTTTCGTCTTATGATATTATAAGTGCAATTTACTTTATATTTAGAACGCTGCGTAAGAATCAAACATAGTTGATTCGAGAAAGAAAGTATACATTAAAAGCACATATTTTTTAAACCCACAACTTTTACTATATGAACATACTTTTTTACGAGATGAACATATATATTTTACTGTAATTTGCTAAAATAATAATGTACTGCACTTGTACAATTAATTTAATTCATTGTAAGATAAAATATAAAATATAAAGTACAATCATTATTAATTATGCAACCTAAATATTTCGTAAATATGTATAATATAAAAAAAATAATATTTTTTGAAAAGTCAAAAAAATTTAACAGTATAATTTTTATTTATTTTCCTATGTACTCGCGTAATTAATTTTTCATTCATGACTAATTTAGTTTCCATTTGAATGACTTTGTTGTTTAACATTTGAAAATGAAGCCATTCTAGAAAAAACAATTTAAACAATTTAAAATCTTATTTGACACTTTTGGAATCACACAGGGTTTTATGTTGATATTTGGAAATGTTCGATTCAACCGATAGCAAATATTGCATGATAATTTCGAACACAAAAAAAAATAGTCGCTCTACGTGTTCTTTGGGCGTACTTCTACACTAGGTGGCTTTACGAGTAATATTTTAGTACTCATATTTAGAAGTAAATGTCACTTCTAGCGATTGAGTATGTATCAGACATTTTTTACGTAATGAAAGGAAATGACAGGTCATGCGGCTATCATTTATGTTCCTTTTGAATGACCAAAAGTATTCTAAAACGACTAAATATTCTTTAAAAATTTTTATGTGAAGAAATGAATTACAATTAATTGAAAACATCAAATGCGTAAATTTTTCAGTAATTAACATGTTTTAACAGGATTGCATTTTACGTAATTTATAATTGTGTCACTTCGAAACTTAGTTTTATAAAGGTAAAATATAACTGTTCTCTTTAAAGTCATTTTACATTTTTTTTTCATCCATAGGCGCATAAATCGCAAACGCAGATTTTCATTAATTACATACAAAAGTCATGTCCAGCATATGACTTCTAAAAATGTATACCGCCTGTTCTTCGTAAAACGAACAATAAATTCGGAAATTTATTCAAATATTTCCATTCCAAAATTACTACCATTTTTAAATGAATGCTATTTGATGTCTTCTAAAAATACTTATTTGCATTCTATACTAGGAGAAATGTACTATAGAAATGTAAAATACCCTAGGAGAAACGTTCGTTAAGTTAATAATTCCTACTCTTTGTGAAATGTTGATAGAAATACTCGTATATCTAAATATTTAAATCTATGTTTAATTTACATTCAAGATTAATACCAATAAAATCTCTATATATTTTCAAATACACTACTTTAAATAAAATAAAAATGTTTAACTTTAAATATACAAATCAAATGCAATTTTTCCATTATCATTTGAATACGTTTTCAGTGAAAATATTCGTCATTCATTAAATTTCAGATACAGGCTCATAAATTGAATTCACAATGAATTTTAAGGTTTCAATATACTATACATTTTTCAGTGTACTATGTGAGAGATTTTTATTTTAAATATTACCTCCGCACATTTATGTTTGATTTAGTCATATATATAATTATGTTCAAAAGTCTTTGTTTCTTTATTTATTTCAAGATTTATCTTCTCGCAAAGTCTTCTATATTTCGCCACATGATTAGTTCAGCTTTGTAAAATGTACAATACCTTGTGAACATTAAATTATTGCTTCTGGAATTACATGTAGTAACTTTACGTAATATAAAAACATGTCAAAATAAATCGCAATACACTTGCTTTTATTTTGTTAAAATCCACTAAAAGTTAAACTTTGACAAACGTTTCAAATATTTCATACATTTTTCAATAATTTCGAAATCATTTTACAAATATTTATTTATAGCAAAAACTAAATTTACTTTAGTCCTATAAACGGCTTATTTGAAATTACCTTTCGTTCAACAAATAAACCAAAGACAGTAAAATTATTAATATTAATATTTGTTTAATATTTCTGTTTTTAAAATGAATTAGAACTATTGAATATATATATATATATATATATATATATATATATATATATGCATTACTTTTGTAAATTTTTACTCTGACTAATATTGCTCCTCCAATTTTTGAAACTAAATTTTTCCCCTTTTGTTTTATTTAAATAATTTATAAGATTTACGATATTATAATGTTAAACTATTTGGGTTTTTCAATATTTTGAGTTTTCTTTGTTGGTTTTGTATGCCCATTAGCTTTACAGAAATATTTATTTATAATGATTAATGTATTTAATTTTTACATGGCATCTTCATTTAGGATTTTGGTTAATATCCTATATGAACTTGTAATATAAATTTTTATTCAAAGGTAAATTATATATATATATATATATATATATATATATAATATGTGTGTGTTTGTGCGTGTGTTTTATATCGCCGATCTTTTCTTATAACTAATTACTCTTAACTAAGGAAGAAAGCATAACTATAATATTACTTATAGTTTATTATATACGTTATTTACATAGCAGCTCTCAAAACAAGTCACATTTTACAACTGCGCAGAAATATTCTCGGCTACGTGCAAAGCCTTACAATTCCAGACAGTCCGTGTATGGTGCCGCCATCTATTAATATAGATCGCTACTAATTCTGATTTGGTAGGGATATAACACCCCTCCCCTCATAGTTCAAACGAACTACAGGCAATCTTGCTCTTTGACTTCTTCCAACTGGAGCACTTTTCTTACAGTCCTCGTCATTGTTTTTAGTCAAATTGTCTTTTACAGTTTTATCTATCGTAACATCATTTTTGTTACTTACAACTGTACCTGCCACAATATCATGCGAAGGCTGAGATTGGCTTGGTTCTATAGTATCATCTTTATTAAGCTGTTCTTTTATTTTTCCATTAATTCCCGAAAAACGGTTTTAGTTAACCCTTTCATACCTATCATAATCACTGTAATTTTTACCACTATGTCCCATATTTTCAACTTTGTCTGGCATTAGTTTATCATTTCGATTTATCTCTATAACTTTTTCTGGTATTTCATAACTTATCTCTTTATTACGTCTCAACTGATCAACGTAACGCTTACACATTACTCCATCACATCTATTTACTAAAACCCATCTACTCCCCAATAATTTCATAATTTTTCCATTTACCTATTTCTCCCCTTTTCCAAAATTTTTAACAAAAGCTAAATCATGAAGCTTATATTTGTGAAGGGGTTGCTGTATTTTAGGTTTTGATGGTAATACCAAGTGAAGGGCTGTTCGAACTGGCCTTCCAAACATTAATTCAGCAGGAGTTTTACCAGTCACCGAATGAGGAGTGGAATGATTTTCTAACAAAAATCGTGAAATTGACAATGTTGTGTCACTTTTATCTAGCTTTTTAAGGCAATTTTTCACAGTTTGCACATATCTTTCCGCTTGTCCGTTCGAAGACAGATGATAAGGTGGAACAGGCGTATGCTTAATTTCATTATTTTTAAGAAATTCCTCAAATTCATCACTTGTGAACGCGGGACCATTATCACTGACCAATTCAACAGGTAATCCAAATGTGGCAAAAATTCTTCTTAATACCTTAATTGTAGTTTTACTATCAGACCTGGGTACTAATTCTACCTCTAACCATTTAATATAAGAATCGACTACTATTAAAAACATTTTACTTTCGAAAGGACCGGCATGATCTATATGGATCCTTTCCCAGGGCAGTTCAGATTTCCATTTCAAGGGTTCCATTTTGGGACAATCCCTCGCAAACATCTGACATCTATTACAAGAATTTACCATTCGTTCAATTTCTTTATCCATATTTGGCCACCAAACTACCCCCCTAGCTTTCGCTTTCATGCTCGATATACCCTGATGAACGGAATGCAGTAATTTTAATATATATTCACGACCTTCCTCTGGTATGGTCACTATGTCCCCACAATAGACAATTTTTTTAAACAGGAAATTCCCTCCCTTCTACGAAAATATGGTTGATATTGTTCTTGTTTAACCTTTCGCAGCCACCCATGTAACACCCACTCTAAAATTTGTTTAGTTACGGGATTTTCAGTTGTCCACTTTGCCATAGTTTTAGAAGTAACAGGCCAATTATCATTATTTGAAACAAACATTATTTCCGCAGGGTTACTCACTATATTTACAGTTTCTGGGAGAGGTAATCTACTTCATGTATCCGCATTTTTATTATTTTAACCTTCGCGATACTCAATTGTACAATCATACCCCGCTAACATTAACGACCATCTCAGCATTCTAGGTGATAATGTATCAGGTACCTTTTTAACAGGATCAAATAATCTAATTAAAGGTTTATAATCTGTTATAATTTTAAATTTTTTTCCAGATAATATTGGTGAAATTTAGTGACACCAAACATTACAGATAAAGATTCTTTATCAATCATGGCATAATTTCTTTCAGTTTTATTTAAAGTTCTCGAAGCATAAGCAATAGGTTTCTCTTTACCCTCAACAATGTGGCTTAAAACTGACCCTATACCATATTCAGAAGCATCACAGTTTAACACTATATCTTTGTTTACATCATATAATTCTAAAATAGGAGATGTAAATAATAATTGTTTAACTTTTTGAAACACTTTTCTGACCATGTCCAGTTTACATTATTATCTAATAATCTATGTAAGGGTTCTAAGACATCTGAAATATTAGGCAGAAAGTTTCTATAATAAGAAATTAAGCCTAAAAATGAACGCAATTGTGACACATTATTTGGAATAGGTGCATTCAAAATAGCATTAACTTTTTCTGGAATAGGTCTAATTCCTTAATGAGGTATTTTATGTCCCAATTAAGAAACTTCCGAAACCATAAATTTTAATTTTTCTTTATTTAATCTTATACCATGCTCAGAAAAGCATTTCAGAATACTTTCAACTGTTTCAGAATGTTCTGATTCATTACTAGCACTAATAATAACATCATCTAAAAGTACACCAACATATTCAATTTTTTTTTAAATATGTTCAATTTTTCTTTGGAACATACCAGGAGCACATTTTACCCCAAATGCTAATCGTAACACATTAAACAAACCTTTATGAGCATTTATAGTCAAAATTTTACTACTTTCGTTATCTACAGGTTGTTGTAAATAAGCATCTTTTAAATCAAAAAGAGTAAAAAAATTACCACTTGATAATTTAGAAAATAATTCTTCCATTCTAGGAAGAGGATAGTTATCATTCTCAGTATTTGCATTTACTGTTGCTCTATAATCACCACATATTTTAACAGAACCATTAGGCTTAGCAACAATTACTATAGGACTAGCCCATTCTGAATCATCAACAGGTTTTAATATACCCTCATTAGTTAATCTTTCCAATTCATCATCAGTAGCTTTTCTTAAAGCAAAAGGAACAGGTCGAGACTTAAGAAAAACTGGTTTTGCATCTTATTTCAATTTTATTGACGCGGGAAGACCCTTGATTGTTCCGATCCCGTCAGCAAAAACATTAGGAAAATTTCTAATTAAATCATCTTTCGAAATTTTTTTAATCATATTTATATTAGGCCAAAATAATTTTGATGCTTTTAACCAAGTTTTTCCGATTAGACTCGGACCCTCCTCTTTAATTACTAATATTCTTAAATCAGGTATAGAATATTCATCAACAGCAGCATTTACTTTTAATTCCGCCAAAACAGTTAAGGAATCTTTAGTATAAGTTTGCAACTTAATATTAGATTTAATTAAAAGCAGCTTACTTGAGAACAATTTATGAGCAACACTTTTACTTACAATCGTATGAGCTGCACCGCTATCAATTTCAAATTGTATATTTACACCATTTATTTTAACCGATTTTACCCACGACAGATTATTGGAGTTGTCGTCCATGAAATTTAAACAATATTCTTCCTGAACAGTTTTAATTTTTCTGTTCTTAAAAGGTTTCTCACTTTTCATTCCAAATTTTCTGTTACTACAACAAATTTTTAAATGCCCCAATCGATGGCAGAAATGGCATTCTACAGATTTAAAAGGGCATAACTTGGGGTTATGATTTTTAGAACATCTATAACACGGTTTCTCAGGCGCGAAATTACCTTCTTTAGGCTTAGGTGCATGAGTATACTTCTCCACTTTCGATTTCTCTCCTTTTAGAACACGCACTTGATTGACAGTCGTAGTATCTCCGATGTGTAGGGATTTCACTCCAGCCTCAGCTATCTCAAATGACTCAGCTATTTCCACCGCTGTTTGGAACGTTAAATCCCTGGAATCCTGCTGTATTTTCTCATCCTGGATGCCAAACACCAACTGATCACGCAGGCGGTCATTAAGCGTATTTCCGAAGTTGCAATGTTCGGATAAACGACGTAACGCTCTTATAAAATCGGCTATATTCTCACCTTGCTTCCTTAGTCGTTTCTGGAACTTAAATCATTCGACAATTTCACTAGGGCGTGGTGAAAAATGATCTTTAGCTTTCCTTAAAAGATCCTTGTAACTGATTTCTTTCAGCGTATTCGGAACAATAATATCTCGTAAAATAGCAAATGTTGTTGTTCCCACAGAACTTAATAAAATATTCTTCTTCATATCATCATTTTTTATGCTATTCGCTGAGAAATAGAAATCAATTTTCTCGACGTAAATAGTCCAAGGAACATTTGCATTATATTTTTCCAAGCGTCCCAGAGAAATTATTTCTATATCTGCCATTTTCCGTGCCACTTTTTCTTTTTCTCTTTCGAAAAAGATTTTTTTTTCACAACAACTTAAAAAAATTTCACTGCATTTTAATTTGGGTTAAATCCCATTTTCGTCGCCACTTTTATAACGCCGCTCTCTTATTATAACTAATTACTCTTAACTAAGGAAGAAAGCATAACTATAATATTACTTATAGTTTATTATATACATTATTTACAGCAGCTGCTAAACGCAGCTCTCAGAACAAGTCACATTTTACAACTGCGCAGAAATATTCTCGGCTACGTGCAAAGCCTTACAATTCCAGACTGTCCGTGTATGGTGCTGTTATCTATTAATATAGATCGCTACTAATTCTGATTTGGTAGGGATATAAGTCTGTGTGTGTGTGTGTGTTATAAAGAAGAGAAAAATTAACATTAAAATGTAAAAAATATAGATATGTCAGAACTATTTAAATGTATCGTTATATGGGGTTAAATTTTATAACTGCGAGATTTTTATATGCGTATAACTACGTATTATAAACAGAACAAAATTCGCAATATCCGTCCAGAAAGGTATAAAGTTAAATTAAAGGGACATGTAAACAATTACCATTGTAATTATTAGAGTATTACCAGTTGAACTAGAAAAAGATTATTTTTTCTGAAATGGGCAAAATCCATTTGATAAACTATATTGATGCTGAGAAAAGTAGCAGTATAGAATGAAAAAAGGACATACATTTAAAAAATTATATTTTAAGAAATTTTATGTTAATATAATTTCTCTAATTTTAGCTTGCATTAATAAAAGAAACAAGCACTTTAAACGTGATCCCTATAATAAGTTGCATTTTTTTGTTGAAACAAAACAAAAAAAAAAGCAGTAAACTATATATTTTATACAATATATATATATATCTTCATTGTTTTAATTAAAAAAAAGACGAATGCTTTTACTACGAAACAATTATGCGCAATTTTCATCGTATATTCATATTTCCTAATATTCTAATCAGATGTAGAAGAATGATTTCTCGGGCAGCGGAATGAAATGCGTATAAAATAAGAATTATCAATTTAATTCTTGAAATACAAACACTTTGAGTTGTATTTCGGATACATATCACGATTTTTGGAATTTAATAACTTTCGCAAACATAAAATTTTACAAATTTGATAGACATTTTATTAAGCCGTTTGAAAATTAAAATTTTCCTTATTTTGCGATTAACGTCTTACATCAAAATTATGAAAAAAAATATTTCAAAATATTCAATAACAAACGAAACAGTTATTAAATTTATGTTTTTGAACATGAAGCATTTTTAAAAACAAAATATATTTATCAGTTTTAAAGTGTGTGATCTTTTTCAACAGCTCAAAATGGCGTGATTTTAACACTGTATTAAAAAAAAAATTGGAGCTGTAAATATTTCTTCAAATTAAACATTTTTTAAATAAATTGTACAAATCCTTGATTACATATTCCTTTAAATAAATTTAATGTTACATAATTAGAATTTAGTATGATTAAGACAGACTAATTAAGGATTTTCAATGACATGCATGTGTTGCTCACACGATTGAAAAATATATAATTCGATATATCCACTTCGTATTACATATATATATATTCTTACAATATTGTACTTTAACTTTAATCTAAAACATAAATCAAGATTACAGATTAAAAAATATATATATCAGGCAATTAAAATATAAAACGGAAAATCTATGATAAAATTTCCATAATAAATAAATAAATAAATAAAAATACTACAGGTTCATACTTAAAAATAGGTAGTGGTTATAAATATATGTAATATACAATATAATCCAAATTTTAAGTTTATATCTTAATTAGTTTACGGAATATAATACACACAGTGTCAAAAATATCTAATCTGTGTCAAAAATATTTAATTTGAGAAAAATGGCATTCAAGTTCAAATTTATCGTGATTTGGATGGTTATCGCTAGACATATTTTATCATAAAAAAGGCTTTAACTGGAGTGTCGTCGTTTTTTTTAGTACTGTAAAACATTTTCCTTTCATAACAGACATAGGAAAATTACGTTTTGAAAAACTTTCCGGTGATCTCCCCATTAAAAGAAGTTACAAAGCAAAAAATATACACTTGAAAGATATTTGACTTACGTTACTTCATTGGAGATAAATTTTTGTTGTATATCTTTTGCATGGATTTGAATTGTTGACATCTTCCTTCAGCTATATTTTTTAACATTTTGCAAAACATGGTAATACTTTTCCTGAAAGTGATACTTTTTAAACAGTTAAACATTTTGGAAGTTTATATTAAGCTATCGCCTTCTAATATAAAAGAAAACAGCAAGAAACATATACAGCCAGAAAACAGAGAGTAGGGTAAGGTGGCCTAAAATGATCCCCTTAAGTGAAAAACTTTTGTAAAACAACATAACTGTTTAAATAAATCTTTGATCCTATGCTAATATGTTTTACACGCTATTTTGCATTATAAACATATTTTAATAATATTTAAAACCCAAATTGAGTATTGAAAAAAATAGATTTTTGAAGAAGTGTCCAAAGGTTCATTTTACCCTCACCAAAGGGCAGAATGATCCTTCATTTAAAAATAATTGTAAATTGTTTTTCATCGGCAAAATAAATGATATAAAAGTAATTATGACAATACATAATAAAATAAAATAAGTTTTACAATCAAATAGCATACATAATTTATTTTTTGTAAATTCTAAAATAAAAAGTATCTCAAATAATTTTGAAAAAACAATAAAATGGAATATTTGAAAATTATGATCCAAAAATCATAGGAAAACACGCTGATTCAAAGAGAAAGATTTGGGGCAATGACACATTTGGCTCCCATGACTATGAAATGGTAGTAAAATATTCACATAATGGATCATTTTACCCGGGAACACGACCATCCATTTTAGGTCATATAACTGGATGACGCCGAGAAACATAACAAACCTATCAAGTGTAATTCACGTCTAAAAACAAACTGTATTAAGCAAACCAAGTCATATTTCTGTATATGAAAAACTTTATATCTAAATAAATATGAAAGTTACTGCTTACCTTATAACAGATTTTATAAAGCCCACTTTTTCAAAGAATTCTATTCAGAAAGGTAATACTGCGGACACTTGAATCCCGCCATTGCTTTTTATTCTCTTGGTATAACTAGTTTACGTGTTACCTTGCAGATAGCGTGACCTGTCTGGAAGAAAACATACCTATGTGGAACGTTTTGCCCGCTAGGATCATTTTAGGCAACCTTCCCCTACTTAAACTACGTTAGAAATAAAGAATTTTTCCAATGTACGTTAAGATATGAAGCTTTGGAGTCCATCTTTATAATGAAATCTTACCAAACTCTGACATTTTCAAAACGATCACCTAAATTTAACTTAATTTTGGTTTTATTTATTTTTTTCATCTTTACATACGCATACCGAACCAGAAATCAATTGTTTAAGTAGTTTCGGAATTATGAAGTTTGAAATATACAAATTGAAAACAACAGTTCATTTCGCCAATTTATTTTTGAGTTATTCTTAATCAACTAATCACACTGCAATCTGTTTTTCAAAGTATAAAAAGCATTTTTAAGATTGGGAATACGAAAATTTAAATCTTTCCAAGCCCTGAATTGCTTGACCGAATATGCTTAAATTACTTGTTTTTTTTTTTTTTTTAATCCTAATATGAAATCAATATTTTAAATATTCGTATTAAAATTTTACTGTTTGATACATTTTTTTGGACACGGAGACGGCAGTTCAAACGTATCCATTTAATATTAAATGGTAGACTAATTTTTAATCGAAAGAGAAAACCTGTTATTTGCTGTGGCAATTCGGAGTTTAAAATAAATGGGATGTTCTCATTTTTTGGATAACTTATCATATATAATGAATACTTAAAATCTTAATTACAATCCTTACTAGTTTCAAAAACATGCCTTATTAGGATTTTGTTAGCTGAAAATTGAAATAATAATAACACAAATTTTGTAATAATGGTTGCTGTACAAATTTTCTAATTTCAAGTTGGAATTTTTAAACCGCAGTTTAATTCAGTACCCGTATTCCCCAGCATCCATGTTCTCAGCTCAGTAGGCTACCGGGATAGAAAATACAAGTTATTATATCAACCTACGCTTCTTGACCGCCAAATAAATTTCTGTTTAAAATTTAAAAGACTACTAGCAGGGATGACCGAGCATAGCTCGGTCAAATTTAGCCTTGTGTTCAATTCGATATTTTATTCTCATTGTATCATTCTTGCTGGTTAGATACAATTGCATGATCCTGAGACATAGTGACCCAAAATGACCCACTAATCGAATATTTCGAACACGCGACCTAACCAAAACTCTACTTGAACCCGAAAACGATAGAACACAAAATTCAGTCAAACTCGTTAAAGTCGTTTTATAAATAAAATTAGCTTGACCTACGGTAACCCAAAAGGGACCCACTAATATAAATTTATAACATGTGACCTATCTCAATGGTCTTCTCGTTCTGGGAAACAAACGATGTAATAAAATTTTTGCCAAAATCGTTTGGCCGTTTTTTACATACAATTAGCTTGACCCACACTGACACAACTAATCGAATTTTCTGGAACATGTGACTCCCCAATGTGCAAACATGCCCAACTGTCTTCTCATGTCCATAAATGATATAATACAAAATTTTGTCAACATTTTTTGGGTCATTTTTTAGATACAATCAACTTGACCAACAGTGACCCAAAAATGACCCGGTAATCGATTTTTCTCAATCATGTGACTTAGCCCACACGCCTTCTCATGCCCAGAAACAATACAAAATTTTGTCAATGTTTTGAACCGTTTTTAAATACAATTAGCTTGACCCACAGTAAGCCATAAATTAACCATTAATCGATTTCTCTCGAACATGTGACTTAGCGCACATGTCTTCTCACGTACAGAAACTGTATAATACAAAATTTTGTCAAAATTATTTTAGTCGTTTTTAAGATACAATTAGCTTGACCCACAGTGACCCAAAAATGACCCACAAATTGAATTTTCTCGAACATGTGACTTAGCGCAATGGTCTTCCAATACCAGAAACGGGATTGTAAAAATAATTGTCAAAATCGTTTGATGAGATTTTTGGATACAATTAGCTTGACCCACAGTGACCCAAAATGACCCACTAATAGATTTTCCTCGAACATGTGACTTAGCCTTATGGTCATCTCATCCCCAGAAGCGGTATATTACAAAATTTTGTCAAAAGGTATTGGGGCTTATTTTAGATTATTTAGCCTGATTCATTGTGACCCAAAATGACCCACTAATAAAATTTTCTTGAACATGCGACATAGCCCAATGGTATTCTCGTGCCCGAAAACGATAGAAGAAATATTTTGTCAAAATCGTTATGGTCGTTTTCTATATAGACTTAGCTTGACACACATTGACTCAAAAATGACCCATCAATCGAAATTTCTCGAACATGTGACTTAGCCAATAGCTTTCTCGTACCCAAAAATGGTTCAATATAAAATTTAGTCATTTAGTTTTACCCCTAACCCATTATGACACAAAATGACCCACCCATCAAATTTTCTCAAATACATGACCTAGGCCTATGTTTTTCATGCCCGAAAATGGTAAAATACAAAATTTAGTCAAAATCATTAAAGCCGTTTTTAAGATAAAATTTACATGCATACACAATTTTTGTTAGTATTATAATATAAGATGTATAGTTTCTCTTTCAAAAAGCAAAAAAAAAAAAAAAACGTCCCTGCGAATTTGTTTTTCTTTCAAAAATTTTAGTAATCTAACTTATTTTTTTCTGTATTACACAAGTTCATTAGAATACTAATGCTTGAATAGTAACATTTTATCCTAAAAAACATACATCACTTCTTTTCTATAATGTAATTTGAATTAATATGAAAGAAATGTTGAATTAAAGGAATTTTTCTAAATTTTAATTGGATCATGAAATTCGTTTAGAAAAGAGGAATTTGCTATGAAATAATTCATATGTTATCCTTTTAAAGTATTCCATACTGTTTCACGACTATAAAAATTATACTTTTTAAAATTGACTAACATGTCATATTCTAGTAAAAATATATCGCTAACAAAATTCTAAAATAGTTTTTTCGTCATTTTACATATTTAGAGTTTTCAATGTTAAATACGGTACAAAGATATTTTCGCAGTGTACTTTTGTTCGTACCTTTTGTATGATTTCGAAATTGAAACATTTTGTTCTCCATGTAATCTAAAAGTTTCAGCCAAAAAACTAGTACATATATTTATTATACGTTAAAGAATACTTCAATGTTTAAATAAGGATACATTTTTGTTTCACAGATTTCTTTGCTTGTATTGTGGAGTTTTAATATTTTTACTCATATCGTTTACATTTCTCTGAATAGAAATAACGTAAATATGGAATGCTGAGGTTAGCACATGTTTAAATTCAATCCCTGTCAGATGATTCCGATTACGAGAATTATAAGTATGTTTTTATTTTTTTCTAATAATTTATATCTCTCTAAATAATTTATTTTATACACAATGCAAAATCTAATATATTTAAACAAAATAATAATAAAAATAATAAATCCTAAAGTTAAATATAAACATGTTTACACGAACATAGCTATACAAGATTTGTTTAAATATTTTATTCGAGGATTAATACATAGCTGCCAACTTGTACGGATTTTTGCTACCACTAAAATTTAAAAGAAATTTCTGCCATATTTAATTATCAAAATTCGCGGCGATTCGGCGATTGAATTTGGTAAAACTTTCTATTAAGTTTTAGCGGTAGCAAAAATCCGTACAAGTTGGCAGCTATGTTAATATAAATCACTATTTGTATTTTATAAGCAAATGGAAAATTCTAGTTATAAGCATATTGACGTTTGGAAAGAACCTCCTGTTTTTGTATCAACAGTCAGTCAGGAAAAAGGTTAAAACCTGTTTTTTTGTTAATGTATGAAAATAAGTAGGCAATATAATTTACGAATTTGTATAAAAATATTAAACAATATCCTTACGTTAATGACATAGGCCTTAAGCACATCCCCCCCCCCCAAAAAAAAGTGCAATATTAACCCGGCATTACACGCGCGAGAAAAACGAACGGGATTACTCGCGCTGAGTATGTCATACCCATGGCGGTTTCTTCATTTTTTTACCATAAAATCTATATAAAACATAAAACACTAGGAAAAAAGAAGGGATAATAGAGTTTTAAACGTTTCGTACATTCGCTGAGTCTATCTATATTGAATGCACGCGCGAGAAAAACTGCCGGTTTTACTCGCGCTGAGTATGTCATACCCATGGCGGTTTCTTCCAATATTTTTACCTTAAAATCTACATATAACACTACGAAAAAGGAAGGGGTAATATAGTTTTAAAGATATATTAAAAATGTTATTTACATTTATTCTGCAAATTTTCTGCGTCTATCTGTACTCAGAGCTGTTACAGAAATGTACGCGCTGGGTGTGAGATACCAATATGTGGCGATTACGATAGATCTATATTTCGAATTATTTAACCGCTCCCCCTCCCCCCCCCCCTCTAAGATTATAACCTTCGAGGCAGCTACACAAAGACTCATCCATTTCTGAAGAAAGGTTAGGGAGAAAAACTGCAAAAAAAAGCAGCACTGGGTGTGACATACCCAGCGCGAACAAACTCGGTATAAATGTTTTGTCTTCTCCACTTAGACATGAATTGTCAATTATATGTTATTCTTATTATGTTAAAAGAATAATATTGATGCAAAAAAGTTTACGCATTTCTATAAATGCGTACCTTCATTGTTGAAATTAAAAGAGTAAATTGAATTAATCATTTTAAATAGGGACCGTTTGAATTGATAATATGAATGTGTGTAATATTGCCAAATCGTGTTGGAAAACGAAGGACATTAAATTCAGAATACATTTATTTTTCAAAAGTTCTTTCTTAAATGGTGTTGCTTATGTTTTTCAACCTTTCCAATAGACTACATTAATCATTTTATATTATCTCTGTCCGTCAAAAGTTTTTTTGTAAAGCAAATGTTTCACATATTTTATTACATAACTTGTGATTTAAAGTGATAATTGTTAATTTTTATATGGCCCACAATTCCGCTGATGAAATAGCATTTACAGTATTGGTACATAATTCAGAAAGTAAGCTCTTTTTATTTTATTATAATTCAATTAATTTTATTTAAAAAAAAGAACAGATATGCTGTTTTTGAAAAAAAAATCAAATTGACAAATAATTTTCAAGAATGAAAGGATTATTAAGAATTAAAATTTAAATTTTGACATTAATGGGAAAGGTGTTTCATTAACATTTTTTTTCCTAATTTATTTTGAAAGGTTTTGATAATTGAAATAGTCTTGAACAAGTAAAAAATCAATACGTCGAAATTTTATTCGAAAACTCTGCATACCAAAAAAAGAATAATTAGATATGTGATAAAGTTTATTTAGAATTACTTTATTCTTACAGTTCTAGCAAAAACTGCGGCTTTCTAGCGCCATTTTTGAAATATGCCAAGTGATATTTCTATGCCTAAGCTTCATTAGAAGAATTTATACTTTTTGGAATAATTGAAAAATTATTAATTAAGCACAGTTTGACTAAACTTCATTATTGCACAGCATTAGGCAAAATTTAGAGTAAAATGAAGAATACGAACTAAAACTACTTCTAGATAAACGATGTTTTAGAAAATTTAGAAGCATTCATGCTCATTTCATCCACATATTAGCCCCCGGTACGGTATGATATTTCTTTGTCCCAGCTTATTTTGTGTATTCAAAAAATCACGTTACCTTACAGAAGCCACCCGTAAAACAAAGCAGTGCGATTAAATGCTCTATAGCAATATTTTAAACCTCTAAGGACCGCAAATTCTCGATTTTTATACCATCGTATTGGACAAAAAATTTCTTTTAAATGCATTTTGTTTGAAATCTGTATCTCCATTTATTTTTGAAATATAAAATTTTTTGTAGTTTTTAGAGGCATTTGCTTAATATTGGCAACAGAAGTACTCCATTTCTGTAGAAAGTAAGGGAAAAATAGTTCTAAAATAGTAATTATATATTTTTGTTACCATTTTCTCATAACAACCGAAAGAAAATGTACTTAAAATACATGCTATTTTTAAAAAAAATATAAACGAATGATTTCTGTTAAAACAATAGAGCTATTATAAACTATATTTAATTTTAAGTATCTATGAATCATTAGATAGCCGTTTTGTTTGTCGATTTTCTTGAATGACGGCATTTGCTGCATTTGTGCATTATTTCGCAATAGTTATGCATGTTTTACTGTAGATGTTTAAGAGTAGATCGTAAATGTGGAATTCTTAAGCGGATGCGAATGACGTCATTTTACATAAAATAAAACGTGCGCTTTATGCTTTGCAATTGAAATACGTTTTGTACTGCAGTACATTCCCGCTTAACCGAGTTATTTTCTTCTGATGGACTGGTGGCTTCTATTATTTTGAAACAGCCATTATAAATAAAGTATTACAAAAAAAAATGGCCACATTTTTTCTGCAAAAAAATATGCCCCCCCCCCCAATTCTGACCAGAAAATCACAGTTTTATCTTTTTACGGCTCTTCTTTCATCTTCACCTAACACTTCATTTATGTTGGTTGTTTCATAATAACAGAATCCATCAGTCCATCAGAAGAAATTGAAGTAATGAAAATGCCGGGGGCGACACTAAATTCTGAAAAAGCAGAATTCCTGTTCTCTAGCTTCGGTATTCATAGCTTCAGTGGTTTTGAATTTTTTAGAAACCGTTCTTAGTACACATTTAAATCTTAAATTAACCATCATATTAAATTTCAAGTTTTGTTGTCTAAGGGTCTACCACATCTCTGGGGAATGTAGCACATGTTGAAACTGATAATATCACCATTAATTTGCTAATATTAATTTTGAAATCGGTTTCATGCTTCTAATTTTCCGTTGCAAAACTAATTTAGAAAGCTTCTAAAGACTTTCTTAGACCATCTGTTGTTCCTACCAGCTAAAAGCGTCGGCATAAAATAATAGCCTGTGTAGGATCAGAGACTGTCCCTATTGATTCGCAACCATTACGTTTGTAATCGGTTTATTATTTACTGAGATTGATTAGAAATTGCAATTTAGGACGTTTTTAGAATGCTTCTCGCTCCTTCCGTTCGATTCACCCCTTTTAAATTTAGAATTTATTTTCGACAGTTCTTAGAGTGCATTTATATTTTATAAGTAACTACCGTGTCATATTTAAAGTTCCTATACTCTTCAGTATTACAGAAATCGATTTTTAGAAAGTTATTTTTTATCTGAAACCCTATGGTGGTAGTGGCACTTCCATAAAATATAGCTTAAGATAAAGAAAGTTCAATCACCGCCAATATGCAACCATTATTTTTAAATAGGTTTGGTATTTTATAAGATTGCACAAACATCGTAATTTAGAACGTTTAGAACTCTTTTCGCTGAATTTAAATTTTAAATTTGGAATTTTCTTCCGAAAGTACTTTGGAAACATTTGCATATTTTAAGTGCCAAATTTCAAAATGTTAAGCCACTAAGTATCACAAAAAACGCATTTTCTCAATCTAGTTTTTATTTATTTTTTGCTCCTGTAACCTCCAGGTGGTAGAGACAACAATATAAAGTATAGCCTATGTTGGAGAAGAGACTATCACCATCAATTTGTAACCATTTCTTTTAAAATTGTTTTGATAATTCCTGAGATTCAGTATTAATCGCAATTTATAACTTTTTCTCCAATTTTTACCCATATTAAATTTCAAAATTTTCAGGAAGTGTTCTTAGAGAGCATTTATAGCTTATAAGTAACTACCATGCCTAATTTCCTAATTTAATGTTGCTAGCCCCTGTAATATCACAAAAATTGCGATTTAGGTCGTTTTTTGCTCCTGCAATACCCAGGTGTTAGTGGCATCGGAATAAAAGAGTATTTTTTAAAACAAGGGTTATCACATTCAATTTCCAACCATTGCTTTTGAAATGGGTTTGATACTTTCAGAGATTGTGTAGAAATTGCCATTTAGAACATCTTTAGAACGCTTTTCGCGCATTTTCACCCATTTTAAATTTCTAATTTTTTTAAAGAAATGTTTTTAGAGACCATTTATATCTAATAAATAAGTACCATGCTAAATTTCATGTTTCTAGGCACTTCAGTAACCCCAAAATCGCATATTTAGACCTTTATTGACTTCTGCACTCCCTTTAGGTTAGTGGCACAGACATAAAATATAGCCTATGTCGGAACAAGGGTTATCATCATCATTTTGAGATCATTATTTTTGAAATAGGTTCTGAGACTGCGTAGAAATCGTCATTTAGAACGTTTTTGGCTTCTGCACTCCTTTGGAGTAGTGGTAACGACGTGAAAAATAGCCTATGTTGGAGGAAGGAATATCACCATCACCATCATTTCCACACCATTATTTTGGAAATCGGTTCGGTACTTCTTGAGGTTGTGTACAGATCGCCATTTAGAACGTTTTTTAGAACGCTACTTGCACATTTTTCATCTTTTTTTATTTTTCGAATGTTTTAAAAATGTTCTTAGAGATCATTTATAGCTTTAAATAACTCCATTCAAAATTTAATATTTCTAGGCTCTTCAATAACACAATAATCGCAATTTTAGAACGTATTTTGCTCCTTCTCCCCCTTTGGTGTAGTGGCATGAATATGAGATTTAGCATATGTTGCAACATGGACTAACGTCATCATTTTGATACCAGTACTTTTTTTTTATCTGTTCGGCAGTTCCAGAAATTACCACGAACAGAGAGACAAACAAGCACACAAAGAAACTTTATTTCATTATAATATTAGTATAGATAAATACCATTTATGTCATTAACAAGAGGGAAATCAAAAATTAACTTTTTACTTTTACTTAAGTTTTGAGATAATATTGTTTTTTAAATATTGTTTAAAAATTATTAATTTGCACACAATTATCTGAAATGAATCAAATATCAATCAAATGTTTTGAAACCCTCTTATGGTTTCATAATATTTTAAGTATACTTTTTACAGTCACGCAAATCCAAAATCAATAATCAATACATTGCCTGTAGCAAAATTTTTATTATTCTATTCTGTATATTTTTGCGATTCATTTTAAAATCTGCCAATAGCTTTCTTCTTCTTTCAGTATGACACTTGTGTGTTGATACTTCAGTGTTATCCTATATTTTACTGTTTATAAAATTCTTCAAAAATTGATTTCTGCATATTCAGCATTAAAAAAAAATAAATAAATAAAAAAATAAATATCATCGTCATCATCTCCGCATTATCATGAACCATTTTCAGTCGACTGCAGTATGTAAGTCGCAACCAGATTTTCCCATTATTTATTGTCTAGTGCTTTATTCATCAAAATAACGCATGCAACTTTTCTGTTTTTATAGCTCAATCTTACACGAGTTCGCCTTCTTGGTCGTTTCGCATTACTAGTATACCGCCGTATGGTGCTTCTTGCAATGCACCCCACTCTATTCCTTTTTTTTATTCCTTTAATGATATCAATGATGTCAAAAACTTTCGTCTTACTCCTTATCGTCTTACTCCTAATTGGTAAACATAAATTTACCAATTTTTCGTAGTTTTCACCTTGGAAATCTTAGCTCGTTTTTTCTAGAACTAAACGACCCAGAACTCATCACATGGTCGTGGTTGCAAGTTGAGTTCAACCCACACCCTACCGAAACAACCGCCCAATTGTGGGTGTGTCATTTACATTATATTAAATGATCAGATGTATGTTAATGTGCAAATCTAATTAAATGCTTATGTAAAAAACAATGAAAATTCCTGTTTTGAGTTGAGGTTCATCTCTCTTCTAAGGAATAACAGTTTTGTGAAAATATGATCTATTGGTAAAACAGTTACAAAAAAGATAACAGTGAAGGCTGAGCGGGAAACTCGCGTTCTTCAGCGAGCACTGAGTGGTAATAGAGTTATCGGAGATTGATAACCATAAACATAGTTCTTTGGAAGACTCGGAGTATGAGGATGATGAGTACAAACCAAGAACATCGACTAAAAACATATGGTAATTCAAGTTCATGCAACAGCGCTAAGCTTTGATCAGTTAGAAGTTTCTGATCGGCCAAAAACTGTCATAGCGTCAAGTGATCTGTGAGACATTGGGATTATATCTGACACAGATTCTTCTTATGTGGTTGATAATTGTAAAATAAAAAGAGCTAAAAGTTGCTTTAGGAAGGATTTGAAAAGCCAATTCACCCTCTCCACCTGAGGGAAGTTGGAATCTTTTCTTTGAAGAACAAAAATATGATACGTTGTTCGTCGTAAAATTTAATACCCAGCAATTTCCCACGAATGTGAAATAAGAACACTATTCTCTTATCCAGGAATCTGTATCAACTTCTATTGGACATGAATCTCCTTTCTCGCGTTCATGAAATGATATGTCAAAGCATTATGTCGTGTTTGTCTGAACTATGAATATCAATAGAAAACTAGAAGTAGTAGGGTGTGATGGCAATGTAACGACCACTGGATGGAATACCGGTGCCATTCACCGACGAGAAAATCAAGTAGGACGCCCGCTATAGTGGTGCATATGTCTTCTGCATTTTAATGAGCTTTCTTTTCGTTACATTTTCCAACATATTGACGATCAAACTGCAGGGCCTAAATATTTTAGTGAGCCAATCGGACAGCAGCTTACTTACTGTGAAAAACTCCTTGTGGTCGATTATGAAGCGATAGATTGTTCGATACCTTATGTAGACAGGAATTTCTTGAGCAAAGAACGACACTATTTGTTTGACATTCCAAATGAACCTGAGGGTATTATCGAGAAGACTTGGAAAGTATGGCCGAAGTTTTTTGTCTAATTCCAGATGGCTGACTGCGACAAACGAGTAATGAGTGTATATATAAGTTCATCAGAACAATCCGAAAACTTAAAAGAAATAGTTGGCTTCGCTTAATAATCATACCTGCCTGTGTGGTTTGCTATAAAATAAGCAAATACTGACGGACCAATACATGCCTTTCAAGCAATATAAACATCATTCTATTTATCGAACGAATTACTACAAGTTGTAGACCCAGTAATAGAATGAAATGCGTTCTTTGCGCAAACAGAGAATGTTCTGTAGAAAACGATTGTCGATGAAAGAGAACATATTCGGGAGGTAAGTTATAAAGGATCTTAAAAGTAAGACAAACGGTGCGTTCCTAAGAACGGTTGGCTGGTTATGGTGTGTGTGGAATTCAAAGTGCAACCACCTCCACTTGGTGAGTTCTGGGTCGTTTTGTTCTAGCAAAACGAAAAAAAAAAATTTACTGTCAACATTGCCAAAAATTTGTAGAGTTTTGTTTTTTCTAAGATGTTGCGCAAACAAAACAAAATTGATTATTCGGTTTTATTGATTGTTTTTAATTGATTGTCGAATTTAATTTATTTACGTTATTTAAAGTATAAAAACTAAAGCGTGTTATAGTTAAAAGTTTTAATTTCCTTTAAAAAATTACAAAATAGACGCGATTTTTGCAATTTGTCATTAACTTTAAACACGATGGGCGTGCGGAAGATGTGAACTGATTTTTAAAATTTTTATGCCGTTTTTCTTCTTATTACAATAGGTAGTCACTTTTCCGCACTAAAGCGTTTCGAAAAAATTCATATATATATATATATATATTTCGACCCAGCTCCTTAATACAATACCTCCAGAATGTAAATTTGTTTATTATTTCTAATAAAAAATAACCGTACATTTAAAATTTTATCAAGCTTTACACAATACTGAAAGAAAACTAATAATTCAGATAACAATAGCCTTTCACTTACGGACTCAACAAATACAATATCGGTAATGTATCTAATTCATGTTTAAAACACTTCATATTTGATTGCGTATGTCTCTAATGTATTCTAATATCATAAAAAATATTAATACTACTGTAACTACATTTTTGTTATTATTTTTTTTTTAAGTAATCAAGCTAAAACTGCTTGCAATGTCTGTAAAATTTTATTTCTTCGCTTTTTCAATATTAGGAATTTTTTTTAATTATATTTGTGAAAAGAAAGAACATAAAATTATTTTAGTATATTTCACATATATGCAAGTTTCTTCATTATAAGGCACAATTTGTATTGGGTTTGAATTTGTTATATATATATACATATATAATTTAATACAATACTTAATTTAAGCTTATAATTTTTAATAAAACTTTACAGGTTTAACACTGTTCAAAAGGTGCGAATTTAAGGAAAATGCATTTGCTAGAACACAAAGTGAATGGTAACTTTTACCTGAATATAAAATGGCATTTATTATAAAATAAATGTTTAATAAATAGCAATAAAATAAGTTTTTCCAAAAAAATTATAAAAAGTTATTTTATAATACATTAATTAATAATATTAAGCTTAGTTCTTAGCAACATAATTTTGTATGAATGTACCAACAAAACAAAACCAAATTAATATTTAGAATATTTGTGACTGAAATGAAGTCTTTCTAAACTACTTTCTCTCTTTTTAGTTTGTTTTATTGCGTAAGTCTTACTATTGCAAAATGTAATTTTCTTGCGTTTTCATTATTTCTTATCTTTTCTTTATATATAGTTGTATATTTTCCATATATATAGAATTTTAGTTTAATTACGTTATTATTCTATGCAACCTAAAGTGTGAAAACATTTGTTTTCTATTTCTTATTACTAGATCATGTGATTAAACATCTAAGTGAGGTTTTTAAACAGCACCAGATTAACCAGTGCCCATATGTAATACTGTTAAAGAATGTAACTAGGGATGTAGCTGTAAAAATCAAATCTTTGTAAGTCATATATATGCAAATTTAAAATTGTTTTGATGTGCTAATAAATACTTATAACTATTATTAAAATAATAATTTAAATTATGTAAACATAAAATTAAAAAAATATATGCAGTTTTGAACTAATAAGAATGTATAAGTAATTAGTTGGTACTTGCCTCAATATAATACAAATAGAAAATCAACGTTCATAGCACCAGAGCTTTAAATTTTGAAGGGTATTAGTTTCTGTACCATTAAGCGTGCCTTCCTCAGTGCAAATGATGACGGAAAATGTGCTCGAATATTAGGAGAGAAGCGGATTCAAGTGAAAAGATTATCGACCAACTAGCTAATCCGGCGCCATGATGAATGACCAGTAAATTAACCTCACACATGAATAATTTTATATCTTTAACACCATTTAATTTGAATTGTTATGCGTAAATGAGAAAATATTGAATTGAAAGTATATGCTACTTGGTATTTACTTTCTGCGTCATTTGATTTTTGGAGCTTGTGCGCACACTGAAAGTTAGCGAAACCGCGACGAAGAAGTAAGTTTTTTACTGATTTCGTCGAAATTTTCACATATTTTATTTTGAAAAAAAAAAAAAAAAAAAAAAAAAAAAAAACATTTTTACCCGCTCGAAGGTTTCAAAATGTTTCTAGGTGATGTAAATTTGTTCTATTTAGATGTTGTAAAAAGTGTGTGTTAAAGTAAGGACGTTTACCTACTTTTAGCATAGAAAAGATATCGTATCCGTGATGGGCGAAATGACCTGCGTATTCCGGAGTATTTGAAAGGATTAAAATTCATATAAAAAAAAAACGATTACACCATTGATCAGAAGATGGTTTCCGCTTTATGAACATATTTTTGGTTTCTCAGTACCTCAAAAATCGCTCTAGATGAACGAAACCACGACGAAACTCTCAAGTTTTTACGGATTTCGTCGGCATTTTCACTAGTTTTATTTTGTACAAAAATATCTCTATCCACCTATACATTTGAAAATTATTTTAGGTGATGTAAATCTGGTCTATTTAGATCCTCTGAAAAGATTGAGTTGGAATATGGACGTTTAGATATTTTTAGCGTAGAAACAATTTATCGTCTCTGTGTTCCACAAATAGCCTGTGGTCGTCTGTGTATTTGAAAGGGTTAAAATTAATATCTTTTTAACTAATTGCATCATCGATTAGAAGATAGATTAAGCTTTAAGACTTTTTTTTGCCGGTAGATCTAAAATTGCGCCCTGGAGTGGCGTTGCAATAGGAGAAAAAAAACTTTTTTCGGAGAAACGACCCTTTAATTTTTTTTTCCAAGGTGTTAACTACGATGTTTTTTTAATTGATTGTGGCATTTGAGACGAAACAGAACCATCTGTCAGACTAAGTCTTCCGTTTTGTTTTACTTTACTAACCATTTTGGATGATGTGAGTTAATAAATAATGACAAAATTCCCTTTGAAATTGCTTTTTTCTACATCTTCCTCCGTTGCGAAAATAAGGCTATTAAGCATACGCGAGTGGTTTTTTCTCTCGCAAAACAAGTGGAGTTTTTAATGCGAGTGCGTTAGGATTGTTAGTTAATAACTCGACTAATTATAAGAATTTTTAAATTCTTCATCTCGGGTGCATTAGGAGACTCTTTACGCTAGCCTCAGAGAACGTTGCAGCCTCGTACGTGTCGCAAATGTCGGTAGCCGTCGCATACACAGGCACAGATAGACAGAGCTAAACTTTCTTTTATTAGTATACATAGGAAAATAGGAGATTACGGATAATAGCCAATAGGAAATAGCATTAGGCATGCATCCGAAAATGTGAAAATGCTAGAAAAAACTAAGAAAAAGAGGTTCTATATAGTATTCCCAGCAATCTGATACCCCATTATCAAATTTCATAATTCATCATTCATATTATAATAATTTAAAATTTACAAATTTGCTTATTTATGTTTGGGTTAGTATTATAACCACTCCAAAAGTATATCATTAAGAGTATAATTTCAGGAGATATTAAAAAAATATATGGAAATGTAATTTAACATCAAAAACTCCTAATTTTTAATGTTTATAATTCAAACACTTGTCATCCAAATGACTTAAAATTTCGTTTTTAGGCATAGTTTGAACCGAAGATTAAAACGAGTTATTGTCACAATTGATGTTGCCATTGAGAAATAACAAATTTTGGTCTTGTTTTGACTTGTAGATGCCCCCCTATGCAAATGTTATATACTTCATTTAAAAGTGGACATTATTTTCAATCGTTTGGTACCAGTAAATTCCTTCTATTATAATTAGTTGCAGAGTTAGTACACTGTAAAGAAAATCTGGAATTCTATAGATGTAAAGTTTAATGCTTACTAAAATTTTATCTGAACATTTACAAAAAAGATGTAAATCAATAAAACTAGTTTACAGATTTCTGTAGCTTTACAAATGAATCTGCTAAAATTACAGTAATCTTACTAAAATTTTATCTGTATCCAGGGTTGCAGTTACATAAAGTGTTGTAGACATCCCATTTTCCTAAGAAATTCATAGTAATTTTAAAGATTTCTTTGATTTACGGTACAAAAGTTTATCTCTTACATGAATATTTGTTGTCGTTGCCGTTACATAAAGGTTCTACAAATCCCAGTTTCCTAGAAAAGATTTAGTAAATTTACAGATTTTTTTTATGTAGTGTAGAGATGTTTACTTTTTTCCACGACTGTACATACTAAATATTGTACACATTACTTTACATGCATTGTAACACGACTTTTCTATACTATATACTAAGCGGTACAAAATGTGTTCTAATAAAATAGTAATAATTTTAAAATGATATTATCCATGAATGAACAAAATGCATTTATCTGGGTTAAATCCTAATTATAGCTGTAAAAGTGCATGTAATATTTATAATATTACTTGCTCTCTTTATAAGTAGTAATGGTGAAAATTACACAGATGGTATTAGCGAACTTTCCTTGCATTAGGACTCGGGAAATATGCTTGTCATTTTTTCCCTTATTGTCTTAGATACTGGCATTTGGATTATTGCCTCTTTGAAGAAATTACCCTCTTACAAGATATTGAGGGTATCTGGCGACTCAATTTATTAGATGTTATTTTTCGGTTGCCTGAGAATCAAAAATTATTATAGGCATGGGACGTATGATATACTTCAAGTAAATAATTCTGAATATCCAAACGTTTTGTATTCATTATTTGGAAATTCCAAGATTCGGATAAAAATATAGAAGGAAAAAATAAATATGTCATTTTTATAGCTAACGTTTGCAGCCCCAAACTCTACATGTTACAACTTTCGTAGCACCTACTAAATATATGAACTATTAATTTACTTAGAAAAAACATTTGCTAACATATATTTCTAAACATACTCCACAAATGATCGTCCAAGACCTTATTTTTATAGAAAAGAATATTTTTTTCTTCTTCCGTAGTATAATTTCCATTTCTGTGGAATTTTGACTGCTATTTTTCTTGTACAGATAAATTAATTTTAAACAATTTTGCAATGAGATACAGCTAATACTTACATTAGACACTGCGGTTTTATTCTTATTTTTACAGTTAATTTCTCAAAAATTTTAAGCGACTGGAAATAGGGATGTAATTCATATCCGTTAAGCAGCCTATCTAGAGCGTACAATATGAATTGTTTCATTTTAAAGAAACTCGATATATTCCGAGCTGAAAGATTTCCGCTTCTTTTCTAAACCGGATATTATTATCTATCTTGAATTGGTACGTCTGAAGAATGTAAGTGTCAAGAGTGTAATACAGGAGAAACTATAATATTTTTGTATTCGGTTTCTGTACATAAAGAATATTTTAAAAGTAATTAACTCACACATAGTGATTTCACTGTGAATTTAAATTGTTTATAAAACTTGTAAATTATGTTTTAAAAAAGATATTGCACTAGAAGATAGTTCTTTTTTTTTAAATGTTTGACAAAAAATTAAAAAAAAATACTTGTTAAAATTTTTATTTTTATTAAATAGTAGCTGAACAAACCTGGCGTTGCCTGGCTCTTTGTAATGACAATAAATATAGCTAAAATAAATTTTAACAAAATATTATTTTTATTACCCCACTGCAATTGGCAGCTCATAATCGCAGTTTCTTTCTTGTTGTTGTTTTTATTTTACAAATCGTGATATTTAATATAAAAAATAGTGCATTTTTCTGCAAAATCTTTGATGTATTTAAAATACATCTCCACATAGAGATCCACATAAAATGTAAATAGATGTTTGGATGCCCAATGCAAAAGAAAACATTAATATATATGTGAAAAATTCAGATATCCATTGAGCTTGGACTGCTAGTGCATTATCTATATAATGCAATATATATATTTATAAGCGTAACAACTCGACGCCCCTGCAACGCACCTAAATGTAATGTTTTTTTTTAATTGAAAATATTAAAATAAATTTTAAATTGGATTTGCAACACTTAGGTAGCATTAAGTACATTGTAATATATTTTATTTTAAATCAAACATTACAGAATTAGAAATTTCATATGAAAATAGACATACATATATTTAAATATTTAGTATTCATAAAGTACCTGAACAGCCTTTTTAGGCATAATGCGATCTCAAATTCACATAAACTGTTTACTAGTCTTCAGATAAATTGTTTAAAAAATTCAGTACGAAAGTTTAAAAATTTTGCTTAAAAGGCAGTTACCGTACTTTAATATTTATATTTTGACAGAAGTTCGAACAAAAAATAAAATTTTCAATGTTTTCAAAGGTCACCTGTATCTCCCATAATCTTTCTCGTAGACCACTTTTATATTTTATATATTAACTTTAACAAAAGCTTACCTTTCATAGCTCTAGTAAAAAAAAAAAAAAAACTCATTTTTGTCGAGCATTATGTTTTTAGAAATATGTCTACCCTATATATATAAAGGCCAAATGAAACGAATTTATGAAACAATTTTATGAAATGAATTTGTGAAACGATTATATGAAATCCCTATTGTTTAACAGGTTCAAAAAATGGTATCATAATTTTAAAATTTGAATTTGTTTTCGAAATATAATTTTTTTTCTAATTTTAATTATATTTCTGTAGTGAAAATATGTAATGGCAACAGGGAGAACTATAAGGATCATTAGATTTCTTCTTTTTCATCAATGTCAGATTGATAATTGAAATTATATCTTTCGTGTGAAACAATATTGAGGTTAAATTGAGATTTTCAGGGAAAAAAAATTCCGATCATCTGGAATCAATTTATTTAAAAAAAAAGCAAAAATTGTCTGTCAATTTTAATTCCATAGACGGAAAAAATCTTTCCTTTTGAATTTTAAAGAGAAAATGGCATCAATCATCTAAAAAACAGAATGAAAATTTTAAAATAAAAATTTAATCTTCACATGTTAAAAACAGAAATTAAAGAACATTACATTAAAATCTTTACACACAAATCTTAAAAACAGAAAGAAAACTTTAAAATAAAAATTTAATCCTCACATGTTAATTAAGCAGAAAATAAGAAATATTTAAAAAATTACGAAAACTTTAAAATATTAGAATTATCATAACGCATTTAAAGGTCATAATTAAGTCATTTGTGAAAAGCCCGAACATTAAATATCGTAAGATTAAAGTGCCGAAAATAATTAAATTGAGACACGTGACTAATTTTAATGGTTAATATTAGGTCTTCATATTTAAAAAGCTCAAATAATATTTACAAATGCCTTTGAGTTAAATAATATATGTATCCGTCAATCTTAAGACAGGAAAAAAAATCAAAATGAATAATTACATGTGACATGCATTTAATAGGGAAAATTACGTCATATATTAAAACGTTTTTTTATACCGGAGACATTTATTCTAACATCACATGGTATAAAAACGTACTACTTGATTATCCCGTGCACCAATTTCACTAAACTATACAAACTTACATAATTTCTTTCAAAATAAGTACAAATACGAAAAAAGATTTATTTTAAACATGCTTTCATTAAAATTCACAAAATGTAGATTTTTTTAATGCACTGAAACGTAGAATTGGTCATTTCGTCAAATTAACTGGCTTTCGCCAAGTTGGCTTCATATATGGCAATTTTTTGTCGCCAAATTTGACGATATTGCGCCAAGTGGGTGAAAATTTGGCGCTCTTGTGGCAACCCTGTCATTAGCAATTTTCAAAAATTATTCATTGTTGAAGCTGATACTAATTTGTCCATAGGAAATCAACCGGTGCCCCCTCTCCGTTGTTCCCATAGAGATCGAAAAAAAAAAAATCAATGTCCAATTCATGTACTGCCACCGGGAATACATATATTTATTCCAAAACTCTGTGTCAACAAGTAGTGGGTGAAAAATAAGTCACAAAATTTAACTGCCACACACAAACATAATTGCCCTTCAATATATAAAAAAAAGTTTTGATTTGGAAATGGACGAATGAAAATCTGCGTAGATATTCCGGGTAGATCGGCATCCAATTTGAATGCTTAAGCATGGCCTTTGATCGTTAATATTAAAATAACTGTTGCATACAAAAATATGCAAATCGGTGGTATTATAGAGAAATGTTTGATAAACACGCTGATGTAAACAGTTTTCTAATCGAAGAATTATTTTAAGAGATATTTAATGCTAAAGTTGTACAAAATCGTTCCATTAAAAAAGTTTTATTGGAGCAAAAACTATACATGAGAATTTAATCATTTTTAGATCATTTTATACGTTATAAGTTCTCGGTATGCAGATTGCATTTATTTTTCTTATTTGACTCCTGTTTTGAGGTTTTATTTCAATTTTAAATTAAAATTTTCAGCATTTGGAGAGATATTTTTTACAAATTTTAGAAAATGTTATTAATTTAAACTGTTGCCAATGGTATAAACAGCGCAAACAATAATGTTTACTTCACATTAAAAATTTATTTACACGTGACTATTACAAACGAAAAAAAAAACTTTAAAATTAGAATTAAATGGTTACATGTTAAAAGCAGGAAAATTACGTCATAAGAACCATATTTACACTTGAATTTTAAATGAGAAACAAAATCTTAAAATAAAAAAGTCATTATTATGCGTTAAAACTTGTAATTGGAGGAAATTACGTCATATTTAAAATGGCCAAAAAATATGGCAAAAAAATTTAAATAAAAAATATATTTGCGCGAGATATTTTGAGATAATCTTTTCAACTATTATCGTGAATTCGAAGACAGCGCAAATAATATTTCCTTCTAACGATAAAAGTATTTTCCCGTGAATATTAATAAGAGAAATAAAACATTGGTGTAAATTACGTCAGATTTGAAACGATACATTTAAAATTTATTATTTAAAAGAACTATCTTATAGCGCTGTTAAAAAATACCGGGAGACAATGACACTGTTTACTTAATTCATTTTATATTAGCTTATTTTCAAATGTTTAACTATTTTTTTAATTAAATACGAAAACAGCCATTGTATCTCTTAACAGCAGCATATTTGGTCTTAAAAATTCCCAATAAAGGAAAATGAATTGAAACCCGTTTTGAGAGAAATTGCTACTGGCTTTTTTTTTTTTTAATTCAATATTTTTAAAGGCGATCAAATTAGCGTGCTTTTTGTATTTTGGTGTGCCTGAACGGGGGTTGGCGAGCGTAGCTCATAGGGGGCAGAGCCCCCTAATATATAAAAAAAAGGTTTTGATTTGGAAATGGACCAATGAAAATCTTGCGTAGATATTCCCGGCAGATCGGCATCCAATTTGAATGCTTAAGCATGGCCTTTCTTCGTTAATATTTAAAAAAAAAACTGTTGCATACAAAATATGAAAATCGGTGGTGTTATAGAGAAATGTTTGATAAACACGCTGATGCAGACAGTTTTTAAATCGAAGAATTATTTAAAGAGATACTTAATGCCAAAGTTGGACAAAATAGTTTTATTGGAGCAAAAACTGAGGAATTTAATCATTTTTAGATCATTTTATGCGTCAGAATTCCCCGATGTTCAGACTGCATTTAGTTTTTTTTTAATTTGAATCATTTTTGGGGGTTTTATTTCTAATTTAAATTCAAATTTTCAGCATTTCGAGAGATATTTTTTACATATTTTAGAAAATTGTATTAATTTAAACTGTTGCCAACTGTATAAACAGCGCAAACAATAACTTTTGCTTCAAATTAAAAATTTATTTTACACGTGACTATTATAAACAGAAAATATAAAAAGCAGGAACTCATTGAAAATTACTTCATAAAAACTATATTTACACGTGAATTTTAAAGAGAATGAATATTCTAAAATAATAAATTCATTAACATGCGTTAGAAGTCTTAAATAGCAGAATTTACGTCACATTTATGTCACATTACACTTATTACGTAAAATGAACAAAAAATAAAATGGCAAAACAGTTTAAATTTAAAAATTGCGCGAGACATTTATTTGATGTTTTAAGATGATCATAATATTTCATTTCTAACAAAAGTATTTTTACGTGAATATTAAAAAGAGAAAGTAAAGTTTGGGGAAAATTACGTCAGATTATAATTGTCAGATTCAAATTATAATTCAGTCTTACGAAATCTTTTTAAAGCCGATCAAATTAGCGCGCTGTTAGAGTCTGCGGTGTCTGAACTGGTGTTGACGAGCGTAGCTCGTAGGCACCAGAGCCCCCTAGTAAGTTAAAAGAAAGCATGTAATAATAACGAAAGATCAAATTAATTAGAAAAACATTAATAAAAATACAAATTAAAAGTCAAATTAAAAATCACTTGATCACTTAACAAACACGTGTATCATGTTTAACGTCAATTGGATGCGACATTTTCTATCATTCATTATCGGCATATAATCTTATATTTTGACGATAGTTGTTGTCGGCGGGATAATCAAGTATAGTACCATGCAAACAACATAAATTGTTTAATTAACATGAAATATTTATGATGGCATTATGAATATTTAAAAAATTAGTCAATAAGCTATACCTGTTAAATGTAATCTGAAATATCTAAAACTCGATCAAAACATGAAATACAAGCGTAAAATTTCACAACACAATACTTTTCAATACGTGGATCTGAAAGCTATCCCCAAGCAGATGGAGTTTTTTAATCTCCAACCTATAGGAAGAATATTGTACGTAGCGTCGTTATAAAACTCAGAAAGATAGCGTCATTTTTGACCTAATTATTTTATACAAGCTGATTTTCAAATAATTAATTGTTGTTACTTATCAATCCGAAAACAGACATCAATTATTACGACAGAGATTAATGAGGCCATGGTACCTAAAAAAAGCCCATTCAAACGAAAAAGCATGGCGACGCGATTGCAGAAGATACTCGCTGTTATAATGCAAATATCATTCAATCTTCCTTAATCTGGTAATATATTTTTAAACAGGGCACGTTAGAATATTTTCAGAGGTTGCCAAGCCTGAACGGGGGATGGCGGGCGTACCTCGCAGGAGGCTTAGCCCCTTAGTTTTCATATAAAATGAAAAGAAAAGCATTTTTTAAACAATTTTGTTTAGTTGTTTGCTTTAGTAGATTTTTGTGATAAGGAATCTAAAATTTCAAACATTCGCAAAAAAGTAAACAGTTCATGTGAGGAAATTATTCAAAGTACTTTTTTTCTTTTTAATTAGAGGAGAAGGTCCAAATACCGGCTACATTCCAAATACCGGCTACTAGGTGTATTGAGAACTCATCACAGCGCAGCCTAGCGGCGATAGGCAGAGTTAGTAATTTTAATTGAGAGAACAAAGTTACGAAAAGTACGTCGCTGAAATTTGTGTCATTTACAAATAGTGAATGCAAAAGTGTCGAATCTACGTAATCTGGTACATCAAAAGGTTTTAAGATATGTGTTTCTCATTTTTTTTTAAATATACTGATCGTATATTGGCTTGAATTTTTCATTAAGTTATTTTCTAGACATATTTATCTTTCAACTGCCCCGCGCGCATTATTGGTATTTTATTATATGGATGAGTAATACCGGTTTTAACTTAAACATAGCAGTGGTCCGAATACCGGCTACCTAGAGTGGTCTAAATACCGGCTTGCCAGTTTTTTGACCTCTCTTGGTTGCTCTGCTTGAAGAGGAGGAAAATAAATAAATTAAAATAGTTCCATATTAATAAATTAATTTAAATGGTTCAGAAATAGTTCCAGTCCCATTTCGCAATATGAAAACAGCAACCATGGCCGTAATTCTTTAGGACCGATACTGGTTAGAGGATCACTTTCCAAAAAACCGCTGTTGGACACTACGAAATTACCTGTAATAAATGTGAAGAGAAAGAATAAAATGCCGGTGTAAACCAGGAGAAAGAAGCAGAAATTTGATTTAAAACTTCTCGCTGCGCAACCAGAGATTTCCTCGAGAAACGTAAAAGTAGCAAAATTTGCACATCCCGAGATTTCCTCGGAAATGCATTTTTTTCGCCTAATTAACCCTCCTTGATTATTCCCACCAGTTATTTTTTATTGTAAATTTTGCCTTATTTAATCGGATCATTTTCCCGGATAAATTAGTGAAAAATGTTTGTTTTGAAAACCGAAGACAAAGGAATAAAAATTCTGAAAAGATGCTCGTCGCGAATAGGTTAAATACGAAGTTTTTGAAGCTATTTTGATAAAACAATTACGCAGCGAGAGGGTTAAAAAAGTGAAAAAGGAAAACATCCAACAGAGGAAGAGGACAAATTTATGTCTTCTGCATGGGTGCTTTCTCTGTTGACAAGAATGGGAGAGGGGATTTTGGGATCAATGTTAAGAATGCGATATGTGGGCTGATAGGGATTATACCGACGCAAAGTGTGATATTATGTTTTTGAATTTTTCAGCTAAAATAATTCTCATTTCAATCAGCAAGATTTTTTTTCTTTGTTTTACACGTTAAAAAACACAATTAGAAGCATAATGGGAAGAAAACTGTGAGAGATTTTCGTAAAGAATTTTAGAAATTTGGCAAAATACTTATTTATTAAAAATTGCGCATTTTTCTGTGTATAAGGAAATTTATTAATCAATGCAATTTATTAAAATAATATTCTTATTGATTAATAATTGTCATTAGCTCTAATTGTGTGACTTTTTGGAAAAAAAAAAAAAAAAAAAAAAAACTTAGGTAGCCGGTAATTAGACACCATTTAAAAAACTCAAAATTTGAAGACTTTCGGAATTTTGCTTTTTATAAACAGAAAACGCCTTTTAAACTGATTTTTTTTTCTCTAAACAGATGTAAAACGTGTCAAGGTACCCTGCTGTTACTTTTTATTTTATTTATTTTGAAAATTGTATGATTTAGATTAAAAACAAAAGTCGTAGCCGGTATTTGGACCTTTTCCTCTACGTAACAGGAATACAATTTAAACTTCTTTACTTTGTGTTTTTGTGGGTCAATATATGTATAATAAAATGAGAAAACTAAGCACATACTATATGCGAATTTGCAAAGTAGAATATAAATACAGATTCAAGGAAATTTGATTGCGATGTTTGATGTTTCATGATGATTTATTACAAAAGCATATAGCCTACAAACAAAATGTTAAAATGATGTTATTATAAATTTCCATTATATTTTTCCAATGGCAACACCCAATTTCGACAATATATTTTAAATATTCGGTTCAAACTATGCCTAGAAACGACATTGCAAGTGATTTGGATGAGTGTGGCAAGTGATTCGGATTGTTTTCGACGTATTTTAATGGTGTTACTCTGCTACAAGTATAACGAAATTGATACGATTTTTCGAGGTGTTCCAACTTATGCTTTACCTGTATTATCGGGTGCATAGTATTGATTATTCATTTACAAGGTAACACAAACTAATTCGGTTATACAATGGTGTACGAGAAAAAACAGTTTGGAGCATTTTTAATTTATATTGCACTTTTTCAAACATTATGAATAGTCCAGGCAATAGAGACCGTATAGGGGCTCTACCTAGCAAAATTCATGGTAGTTCTGGGAAAAGGCTACCTGTATGTTTTTTGGTCGCAGAATCCGAATTTTTAACTTCCCACTAAAATTTCCCCCGGCAACCCTCCCAAAATTTGGTAACCCCCCCCCCCTCCCCGAAAAAGTTTTTTATTAAAAAAAAATCAATTTTTTATTGTTTTAGGGAAAAAGTACCTAAAAATTCAGAAAGTTTACAAAATTTGCAACATATTAGATATACGACATTATAACTTAGGATGAAGGGGATGGGGGATCTGCCTCGGAACATGCGCGCGGTGCTGGGTGAACAAAGTTGCGTAATTCCACTTAACCACTCACACGTTTACATTTGCCCTCCCATTTCCCATCCGAACTTTCCCTATAAGGTTTACTTTAAGTTTTTTTGTCGCTGAATCCGAATTTTTAACTTCCCACCCCAAACCCCCCAAAACAGTTGTTTTTAACTTAAATTTCTTATTATTTTAGGGGAAAAGCATTAGAAAATTCAGAAACTAGACAAAATTTGCAACAAATATGATATATGACATTATGATGTAGAATGAACGGGGAGGGGGAGGGCTGCCTCTGAACATGCACTGCGGCGCTACGTGCACTAAGTTATGAAGTGCAGTCAATAGGGGATTTTACTTGGAAAAATTAATACTAGTTCTGGATTTCGACTCAGTTATATTTTTGGGTCGCTGAATCCGAATTTGTAACTTACCACTAAATTTCACCCAGCAACCCCCCAAAAAATTAATTTTTTGAAAAATTTGGTTTTTGAGAAATGCGCGCGGGGAATGTTCCGAGGCAGTCCCCTCTCTCCCCGTTTATCCTACGTCATAATGTCAGATATCCTATTTGTTGCAAATTTTGTCTTATTTCTGAATTCCGTAATGCTTTTCCCTTAAAATAATAAGAAATTTAAGATAACAACTATTTTGGAGGGTTTTCAGGGGGGGGGGATATTGGGGGGTAAGTTACAAATTCGGATTCAGCAACCCAAAAAACTTAAAGTAAACCTTATAAGGAAAGTTCGGAGGGGAGATGGGAGGGCGAATACAAACGTGTGAGTGGTTAAGTGGAATTGTGCAACTTAGTCCACGCAGCACCGCGCGCATGTTTCGAGGCAGATCCCTCCTTCCCTTTCATCCTAAGTCATAGTGTCATATATCTAATTTGTTGCAAATTTTGTCTACATTCTGAATTTCTAGATACTTTTTCCCTAAAACAATAAACAAATGATTTCGTTTAATAAAAACCTTTTTTGGGGGCGTTGCCGGGGGAAATTTTGGTGGGAAGTTACAAATTCGGATTCAGCGATCCAAAAAACATAAAGTAAGCCGATTTCCAGAACTACCATTAATTTTGCTAGGTAAAATTCTCTATTGCCTGGACTAGAAATGGATAAACATTACTGAGTTTTACTACAAGATGCTTGTAGTAGAATAGGACGTTCATTTACAGATTCACATAAATGATTTCGGATATAATGCTATATTCGAAGTATCCTAAATGTTGTATAAACATCTGTATGTAATACACAGGATTGTAGAAAAAAGTACGTTTTTACCTATTGGTAGAAATTGCTGAGTATGAAATTTGAAATGTGTTATGCGTTTTGTCATTAAACTAAATTATAGCATATCTTTTCGAACTGTACAAATCTACAGCTCAAATACAGAGCTGCACAAAAGAATTGATGTAACTTTTCGCCTACGGAAGGGCGGTATTTGCTGAAATCTGATTTGCAAATATGTTATACGTTTTCTATAATTTTTCTTATGTTATTACTTGCTTTACTTTATTAAACGGCGAAGATTTCTTAAAGTATTCCGGTATTGTTGGAAAGTGTTTAATATTTTATGTTACACAAATGTTTTTTCTGTCTTATTTTTAATTAAAAAGGATCCTACTGATAAAAAAAATATTTTGGTAATTTTCCAAAAATGTTTGTAATAATAATTAGAATAACAAGAGATTTTCTTCAGATGCCAAACTTTATTGGTTAACAAGGTAAATGTGTTCTTTAACTTCCATTATTACTATTACTTCCATAACTTTCAGTCGGACGCTTACTCCCAGTCGCTAATCAAATTATATTTTATTATTTATATTACACATAGTTAGTTTTGAAAAGCTTACGCAGAATTGACGCATACGCATTAGAATAACTATCGTGACAAAATAAAATTATTTACTTAAATAGTGAAAATGTGTATAAAATTTTGAGATATTATTAAACACTAACATTTTATTTTAAATTATATGCACAATAATACCTTTTTTTTACACTTCCAACATTTTTTTTTTAATATGGACTGTCCTAATAAAAAAAAATTCAATTTTATATTTTTAAAAATGTTCTTTTATCTCTCATTTTACAAAAACAAGTACTTAAGATGTTCATCAGTCATAAATTGCAAAATATATATAAATTAATTTTACTAAATTAATTACAAATCTAAAAGGCAATTACATTGTAAATCTCTCGCAAATTCATTATTTTAACAAATGAAAGTAATTAAAACATTTTTTTTCTTCACGGCGTTTGTGTCTTAAAGTATATTATTCCTTAATTACTTTCATATATATATATATATATATATATATATTTAATTTAGAAAATATTAAACCTGTAGTTCTCAAGATAAAAATAATGCAATACAGGAGACTTTTTTTAGAACTTCTTATTAAAAATAACAAAAGAAGTAATACTGTGATAATTAGAGAACAAATGTAAACATAAGCATAAAAATCAATTATCTTAATAAAGCTTCAAAATTAATTAAGGTTTATTGAAAAACGACATATATATATAATGTATAACACACATTAATATTTTTTAAAGTTAAACGAATGTACTGACTAATATATGAAATTCTACTCCTCATCAATTTAAATAATACTTGCAAATTAACACTCTACTTCTAGCATTTTAGAATGTATTTAGAATATTATATTTTGTACTAAAATACAGAGAAATATATCTATATCAAATTTAAAACAGGCAATTAAAATATAAGCATTTTACTCCAAAACAACATATTTTATTAAAATAATAAAACTTTGTAAAAAATCACCATAAAATTAAAACAAAACACAGGACGCGTTTCGAGCTAAAAACATAACAGCTCGTCATCAGCTAAGCATACACGTGTCCGTAACCGAACAAGTTCAAAAATGAACTGAAGAAAAAGAATGTTGCGAAGAATGCGACAGATGGCGCTACCTGATAGAGGGATATGCAAAAGAGAAATAAATGTGTTGAAAAAAGATAGAAGAGAAAATGAAATGGAAAAAATGGAAATAAAAGAAAAAATAAAAGAAAAAATAAAAGAAGTAAATTAAAAATATAAATAAAAATAATAAATAAAGAACTATAAAAGAACAAGAAAAAAATCCAAATTATTATTATTATTATTATTACTATTTTTTTTTTTTTTTTTTTTTTTTTTTTTTTTTACAAAATAAAAAGAAAAGAAACAAGAGAAAAGGGAAAAGAATTACAAAATTAATTTCCACGCTGGAGATAGGAAAGGAGATGATGGGAGATCATTGACAAGATTAGCAGAATTTTTAGAAATAAAATATGCTTCATGAAAATCCAAGTGAGAGGGAGAGGCAGGGGAAGAAATAATTTTGGCCATGGAGAAATTGAAACAATGACTGGAAGACCAACAGTGAGAAGCAATCGAAGATTTAGAGATTTCTTGATTTGCAATATATCTCTGATGCTCGCCTAATCTGAATTTTAAAGCTCTCTTTGTTTGACCAATATAACCTAAATTGCAAGAGCAAGCATTCCTTGCAAATCAAGAAATCTCTAAATCTTCGATTGCTTCTCACTGTTGGTCTTCCAGTCATTGTTTCAATTTCTCCATGGCCAAAATTATTTCTTCCCCTGCCTCTCCCTCTCACTTGGATTTTCATGAAGCATATTTTATTTCTAAAAATTCTGCTAATCTTGTCAATGATCTCCCATCATCTCCTTTCCTATCTCCAGCGTGGAAATTAATTTTGTAATTCTTTTCCCTTTTCTCTTGTTTCTTTTCTTTTTATTTTGTAAAAAAAAAAAGTAATAATAATAATAATAATAATTTGGATTTTTTTCTTGTTCTTTTATAGTTCTTTATTTATTATTTTTATTTATATTTTTAATTTACTTCTTTTATTTTTTCTTTTATTTTTTCTTTTATTTCCATTTTTTCCATTTCATTTTCTCTTCTATCTTTTTTCAACACATTTATTTCTCTTTTGCATATCCCTCTATCAGGTAGCGCCATCTGTCGCATTCTTCGCAACATTCTTTTTCTTCAGTTCATTTTTGAACTTGTTCGGTTACGGACACGTGTATGCTTAGCTGATGACGAGCTGTTATGTTTTTAGCTCGAAACGCGTCCTGTGTTTTGTTTTAATTTTATGGTGATTTTTTACAGTTTTATTATTTTAATTGCTTCATATCGCCAGTTTTCGGTGCTGTTTCGCAACATATTTTATTACTTCCAGTAAAAATAAATATAAGGTACATTGGGTGAAGATGCCCTAGTTTTCGATTTAATGTTTTAAAAATTCGCCCCTTGTTTTTATTTGTTATTCATTAATTTCTTGTTAAAGTTGATAGTTATATATATGAATTAAAAACATATTTAATTTTATAGATAAATGTTTTACTCCAAAACATCTTTTATTATTTCCTGTGCAGTAAAAAATAATTAGAGGGTTGATTTTGTGAAGACTCCTAAAATTTGATTTAATGTTTTAAAAAATCGAATGATGGTTTCTTTGTTATTCATTAATTTCTTGTTAAAATTATACTTTTATGTATGATTTAAAGCTTATTGCATTTTATAGATATTTTATTAAGCATAGAAAATTTTATTTTTGTAAGCACTTGCACTTCGGCACCTCAACTATCTAGGGGTAACATGCCTTCAGAAAATTCATTGTAAAAAATACCTTCTATAGAACAGTGCAAAACGTATTGGGACGAATAAAAGAAAACTTTAATATTTTAGATACCTTAAAGTTGTTAATTTAATTAACAATAGGAAAATACGAAAATATTAATATAAAAAATTTGGCAATTTAATAAAAAATAAACAAATATTTAAAAAAAAGGTTATGTTTTACATAACATTTAAAAGAATTATCGCTATAAGTTTGCCTATTTTTAAAACTTTGTGACATATTTAAATACGGTAAAGACACTGTGATAAACTGCTTTAGAGTTCAGCTTTTTATTTGATATTTTTCATATGTCCCTCTCTTCTTTTCAACAATATCTCCGATCTACGACCAACCGCAATTTTTTTTAGGAAATTTGAGTAACTTTCATGTAACTAAGAGTTTCACTGAATGCACCTAATATAATCAAATTTTTCCGATGTGTTATTTCACTCTGCAAGACACTCTGAACACTCATTCTCATTTCCTTTTTGAAAAAAATCCGCATCTTTTGAATCTTGGTAGGGAATTTAATCATCATCCAAGCATCGTCTGTTGAAGATTCTAGCTTTCTAGTCTTTAGTTTCTTTTTAAACAATTCTTTTTAAAACAAAACTTTGAGGGGAAATTACGTCATATTTAAAACGATACATTTAATATGTCTCACTTTAAATAATTTTCTCCTAGCGTCTCTTCATAAAATTGTTTATTTAGCCATTTTACACAAGTTTATTATGAATTGTCGTAAATTGTTGAGTTGATATAATTTATTTAATAACGAAAACAGACGTTTGCTGGCTCGAAAACGGATGATTCGGCCTTCAAATCACTCAGTAAAACAGAAATTAAGGGAAACCCGATTACAAGAGATCGACACTTGTAGTTTAATAACAAATTAATCGCTCTTAATCTTTTTTTAAGCAGATTAAATTAGCGTCATTTTATAGATTACTGCGTCTCGATGTAGCTCGTACGGGACAGAGGCGCCAAGTTATCTGAAACTTTATTACATACTATTGATATTGAAATTCATTAAAACTATTAATATCTATATTTAACATCAATTTTTAACAAAGCTTAAAATAATTAATTTTCAAACAATTATTTTTAAGGCAAATAATTTTTATTTATAAGGCAAATAATTTTTATTTATAAGGCAATATGTATATATATATCTAGGAACTTTCCATATTTTGTTCACTCGTTGTAATAAAACTTATTTATGTCCTTTTAAACATTCGGAATATTTCTGATTTTAATCAATGATTTTTGTTTTAAATCAGTTGATTAAAATCACGATTTAATCACCGATTTAAATATTCTGATTAAAATCGTTGACACCTTAGTTAATACCCAAGAGTACTTTAAAATAATGAAGAAAAACTAGGCATTTGACATTAACGGAAAATAACCCAGCTTGCCCCAGTGGAATATAATCGGCAGCTTACGCTAAAAAATTTTTGTCGAATCACTCCAAAGTATTGTACGAGGCGGCGGATTGGTTCCCCAACTGACGTGAAAAAGCTGGAAGCGGCCGCCATTTATGCTTTGAAGAAAGTTCAGGCATCAATACTCTCTAAAAGCATGATATTTATTTGTCTGGTGTTTAAACTATGACTTATATAGGTAAATAAAAAAGTCATGTAAAAGATTTTGGGCACTTATCAAAAGTGTTAAGACGAAATAGCAATAAAAAAGCACCACTTAAAAAATGAGAGCGCAAACAGGAATTAAAGTATCAGTAGGGCCACATAACTAACTATATTGTTTTCCGTCATTCTTTAATTTAAAACACTAGGGGCCTCTGCCCCCTACGAGCTACGCTCGTCAAACCCCGTTCAGACACCGCAGACTCTAACAGCACACTAATTTGATCGCCTTTAAAAAGATTTCGGAAGATTGAATTATAATTTGAATCTGACAATTATAATCTGACGTAATTTTCACCAAACTTTTCTTTCCCTTTTTAATATTCACGTCAAAATACTTTTGTTAGAAATGAAATATTATGATCATCTTAAAATGTCAAGTAAATGTCTCGCGCAATTTTTAAATTAAAACTGTTTTGCAATATTATTTTTTGTTCATTTTACGTAATAAGTGTAATATGACGTAAATTCTCCTATTTAGGACTTCTAACGCATGTTACTGAATTTATTATTTTACAATATTCTTTCTCATTTAAAATTCACGTGTAACTATAGTTTTTATGACGTAATTTTCAATGAGTTCCTGCTTTTTATATTTTTTGTTTATAATAGTCACGTGTAAAATAAATTTTTAATTTGAAGCAAACATTACTGTTTGCGCTGTTTATACAGCTGGCAACAGTTTAAATTAATACAATTTTCTAAAATTTGTAAATCTCTCGAAATGCTGAAAATTTGAATTTAAATTAGAAATAAAACCTCGAAAAATTATTCAAATTAAAAAACTGACTGCAATCTGCACACCGGGAAATTCTGACGCATAAAATGATCTAAAAATTATTAAATTCCTATGTACAGTTTTTGCTCCTATAAAATTTTTTTAATGGAACGATTTTGTCCAACTTTGGCATTAAATATTTCTTAAAATAATTCTTCGATTTGAAAACTGTCTACATCAGCGTGTTTATCAAACATTTTTCTATAATTCTACCGATTTTCATATTTTTGTATGCAACAGTTTTTTTTTAATATTAACGAAGAAAGACCTACGGTCACGGAAAATTCAAAACCGGAGGCGGCGGTGGTGACAGCGGTAGTTACTTTTTTTTAGAATAGAGAGATTGTTTATGACTTTATGGATGTTATTCTAGTAAAACATATAACATCATTTTCTACCTTCGAGTATACAAATTAATAAGTACATACACTTCAAATTTTTTTTTCAAAGCCTTACACACAGAATTCGTGCTGAATAAGGAGAAAAAGTAAAGCAAGTATATAAATCTAAAATTCATCTTCAAATAGAACCTTCTATCAAACATTAAACTAGTATGCTGTGGCCATCAAAAAACTTTCTTCTATCTCATACATGTCAATTTGTCAATACTTCAAAATTCACTATCTCAGTGCCAAATTAAATGGCAACCTGTGTCCATCATCAGAATTCTAAAAATATGAAATTCCATGCATTAGTTCTCGAGGTATGACTTTTGCTGAAATCGTGTAAATCCAGCAAAATTCAGCATAGCAGCGCCACCTATTGGGTTATTTACACCAGAACCTAATTATCCCCAACTTATGTCAACGTCTAACTGAATCTGAAGTTTGAGGAAAATTCGTGCATTAGTTTTTGAGATAGAGGTACTGCGCAAATCATGACAAATGCAGCATAGAAGCGCCACCTGTTGAGCGATTTGCAACAACACATAAAAAGCAGAAATATTAATCAAGTTATACTTAAATCTGAAGTTTGATGAAAATTCGTACATTAGTTCTTGAGATAGAGCTATTGAGGAAATAGTTCAAAATGCAGCACAGCAGCGCCACCTATTGGGCGATTTACACAACACGTTGCAAGCATCATTTCATATGAAGGACTAACTAAATCCGAAGTTTGATGAAAATGTGTGCATTAGTTCTTGAGATAGAGCTACTGCAAAAATAGTGTAAATCCTGCAAAATGCAGCATAGCAGCGCCACCTCTTGGGCGATTTACACCAAAACATAAACAGCATCCATTCATGTCAAGGACTAACGGAATCTGAAGTTTTATAAAAATCTGTGAATTATTTCTTGAGATAGAGCTTTTGCGGAAATCCTGCAAAATGCTACATAGCAGAGATACCTGCAGGGCGATTTACACCAAAAACTAATCTACACCAACCTATATCAGGGACTGCCTGAATATAAATCTTTATTAAATTCCGTGCATTAGTTCTTGAGATATGGCGCCCACAATTCTGTGCCACATACAGATAGACAGACAGACGGACAGACAGACAGACAAACAAACTCGCAGACAGACATTTTGTAAAAACATGTTTTTCGGAACCTCTGACCCATAAAACGTGTAAATCCGTCGAAAACTGGAATTCGAAAATTTTCATGAAACCAATACTTCCTTCTTGTAAAGTTTCTTGTTCTTCCTTCTAACAAAGTAGAAATATATGCAATACGTGAGGTTGTTTATATAAAATATATATTGTTAATTTACATCGGAATCATTAAAATACAACATGTACTAAATTTATAAAATTATTTTAAGTGTGTAAATACAAGAAATAATGTAGTATATTTTTTATTACATTTGTCTTTCTGAGTTATGCTTTTTTTAAAGTATGACTTATGTATGTTAATAACTTAATGTTCCTGGTTATTATTCAAACTTTGACGACAGTTGCTAAATTTGTCAAAACAGTTGTTTTTCTCCCATTAATATTGCATGCATTATCAAATTTAAAAGAAATCGCCATACATACATTTTTTTTCATCATTAAATAAAAACATTAGTATTATATTCGTATAGATTGATAAAAGTCAGATATAGACCTAATAACATAGGTTTATATATTTAACAAGTTGGAAATTGCTCGTCAAACGTGGCAAATGAGGTGCGTTCGTACTATAATTAGTTTTAAAATTATTTTTTGCACCCCATATTGTACTGAATGTATAATTTTTTGCACCCCATATTGTACTGAATGTATAATTTTTAGCACTTCATAACGTGCATAGTCTGATACATCATTAAAATGCACTTCCAATAATTTTTTCGGAACACTTTTGACTGTCCCTGTAATTAAATTATACATCCGATTTTCCTAAAATTTGAAATAGCTCAACAAAATTTTGCAACAATTATATCTTTAAAATTTCAGACCATTCGGAAGGCTGTAATATCATTAAAATGCACTTGCAATAATTTTTCCCATTGGCCGTAATGTAAAGAAAAACTTTTGGCTGTCCCTGTAATTAAACTATACATCCGATTTTCCTAAAATTTGAAATGGCTCGACGAAATTTTGCAACAATTATATCTTTAAAATTTCAGATCATTCGGAAGGCTCTAATACCATTAAAATCCACTTGCAATAATTTTTCCCATTGGCCGTAATGTAAAGAAAAATTTTGACTGTCCCTGTAATTAAACTATACGTCCGATTTTCCTAAAATTTGAAATGGCTCGACAAAATTTTGCAACAATTATATCTTTAAAATTTCAGATCATTCGGAAGGCTCTAATATCATTAAAATCCACTTGCAATATTTTTTCCCATTGGCCGTAATGTAAAGAAAAACTTTTGACTGTCCCTGTAATTAAACTATACATCCGATTTTCATAAAATTTGAAATGGCTCGACAAAATTTTGCAACAATCACATATTTGAAATTTCAGACTATTCGGTTGGGTAGTTTTTGCTCTGTTACATGCGGACAGACGGACAGAGGGACAGACGGACGGACTGAACGACGACTATAGATGCTACGTATTTATATAATTACGAACGCACCTAATAAAAAACCGTTGTCATTTAATTTGCCGTATCATTTTTAACACTTTCCAACAAAGTTGAAAAGTGTTTATGTCTTCGGTTTGTCTGTCCGTCTGACCACGCTCTAACACTCGTAAATATGCTCGGATCGTTCTGAAATTTTTGGATGTTACCTCTATCATAGCACGTTCTCTATTTCAAATGAAGTTTGTATCATGTTTAGTTCATTTACAGCGATAGTCAAAAGTTTTCCGGTACATTACAGCCAATGAGAAAAAATCGTTTCAAATGATTTTTAATGGTGTTGCACTCTTTCAAACCTAGTAAAATTGATATTCAATTATGAAGTCCCCTAAAATATGTATTCTGTTGAATATGCGGTGCAAAGAATTGCTATTATTCGTTTACAGGGCCAATCAAAATAATTCCTTTCATAATGGTATAGGGGAAATTTTTCGCGGTGTATTTGAAAAGATTTCTGATACTATATTGTATCCGAATAACTGTGTATTAGTAATGATTGCTCGAACTGCATTTTTAATTATGATATGCGCTTTTTTAGGATTTCGTTTATCTGACGAAACCCTATTCTTCTCGCTCCTCTCTCTGTCTCTCTGTCCGTCTGTCACAGAGCCCGTTCTGAGAAATATACATGTTGAAGACTTGACATTTTGCATACTTATAGCTGAACACCACACATTATATGATAAATCATAAAATTTTGAAAAAAGTCGTACATTTAACCGTTTGGGCTCCCACATGTGTATTTTAAACAATTCTTTCAAAGTGAGTCCCTAATTAGGATGAAGGCGTGACATTTTGCATACTTATAGCTGAACACCTCACATCAAACGACAAACCACAAATTTTGAAAAAGTTGTACATTTAACCCTTTGGGCTCCCACATGTGTATTTTAAACAATTCTTTGTAAGTCAGACCCTATATAGATTGGAGGTGTGAAATTTTGCATAGTTATATCTGAACACCTCGCATTAAATGACAAACCATAAACTTTTAAAAAAGCCGTACATTTAACCCTTTGAGCTGCCAAATGTGTATTTTTAACAATTCTTCCTAATTGAGCCTATTATTAAATTGGAGATTTGAAAATTTTGCATACTTTTAGCTGAACACCTGTTGAGCTACCTCATATGTATTACAAGCAATTCTTTCTAAGAGGGCCCCTAATTAAGTTGGAGACATGAAGTTTTTCATACGTATAGCTGAATACCTCAGACCACACGGCAAATCATAAAATTTTCAAAAAAGTGTTACATTATATACTCCTCTGAGCTTTAACTTGTGTATTTTAAGCAATTTTTCTAACCTCCCCCCTTTTCAACCGGGGAGTACTTTTCCAACTTTTGCCGACACCTCTTTGAGCATTCTTTCATATTATGCTCCATAGCCTTACATCTTTTAGTTTGACTTTTTACCACAAGGTGCTCCTACATATCTCGGGTGCTATAGGCCCAATCCCCTCGACTAATATATCTACGGATGGTATATAAAACGGAGTTTCGTTCGCATAGATGTTTTTTTTTAGAATTGAGTGCGCCCCTGGTTGCGAAATGTGGAACTAACAGATTTTTCAAAAGGATAAAGTGTTTTGAAAGGAATATTAAACGAAAGCCTCAGTGCGATCTGTGATCACACTTACCTACTTGATCACTATATTTATGCATACTATAAATTGCGTATAAATGCTATAGTTCATATACAGAGCTACAGAAATGAATTCGTAAAGGTTACTGAGTATGAGCATAAATTGCTTAAAGGTGGGTTTTAAAAGAGATACTTTTACGCTGAGAGAGATTTTTACGCTGAACTGAATTTATTGTACTAATAAATATTTGTGAAATATAAATAAAATGACATACAGGGCCACGCAAAGATTTGGATACATGGCCGCCTATGTGTGATAATTTCTGGAAATGTAATTTCAGTAGTTTAAGCGTGTTTTAGTTTGAATTAAATTTTAGGTAAATAGTGGTATGTAATAAAGGTACTAGGTAAACTACAGGGCTGTAAAAAAGTATTCAAGTATGTTTTCATTTATCTTGCTAAACTAAAATTTCCCATTATATAGTTTATATATCAACATACAGATCGAATACAGGGCTGTTCAAAATAATTGGAATACATATTTGGCTATGGGCGGTAACTACTGAAATCATATTTTTAAATGTTTACTTAGTTACTTTATTTACCTTATTTCCCTAAGTAACGGAGTTTCGTTAAAACCTTCAGGGAGTGTTGGAAAGTGTTTCATAATCTATGCTGTACGCATATTTTTTCTGACTTGTTCTTTTTACGCTATGTTCCATTTAAAATATTTATTTAATGAGTGAAATATATTTTTAATTTATAGTGCTGTCAAATTTAACATCATACTTTTATTTAAATGAAATAACTAATCATACCTAGTACGAAAGTCATATTAGCTAATTTTAAGAGATGTTTAAATTTATTAATTATTTTCATATCAATAATTGAAAATATTAAAATTCATAATATCACCAAAATCAATCTTTAAATAAAAGGTTTATTTCCATGAATAATTACACTTATCTTACATTAAATAAAGGTTTAGCTTCTTTTTCGACAAATAACATGACTTTCCTATAGGCAAAATTAGTTTTTTATATGTTTACATTGATTTCGGGATAACGATGGATTTTGTGGAATGTTGTGTTTATTACATTCCAATCGTATTAAAAACTACGAAAAAAAATAATAATAAAATCTCAAAATTAAATTCAGATTCAGTTTTTAACAAAATTGAATTTTAATGTACTACTTGTTTTCCGTTACGAATGGTAAAAATAGAAAATGCGCGATGCCCATAAGCTTACAAATTTGCAGTAGATTATCAGTATTTAACAGTACACCAATACGCCTGCTTCTTTTCATGAGTGGCTTATGGTTAGATGTAATGTAATCATTTAGTGAAGACACTTTAATTGTTCTTTGAAGGAAATAATCTATTGGAGGCTAAAAATGTATACTTTTATTCCACCTTGTGCCTGATGCGACCAAGTTCTTCAGCAAACATATTGCGGTAAATTATTGAGATTAATTTCGTAGCGCAAAAAGTGGACAAAGCTACTTTATCCTTTGTTACACTGCTAACTTGATCTCTAACTTACGTTGAACCATCTGTTAAATTGGGTCTATAATTTCATTAGGTTTAAAATTAATAAAACTCATTAATTAATTATGCAGTCAATATATGACATGCAATATAACGCTATGACACTTCAAACTCATTTTTCTAAAAAATGGGGACACGTTCAAACTGATTTGCTTCCAAATATATAAAAAAATATCTTTCTTTCAGCTGTTTTTGATAATACACACAAAACAATATTCTTGATACTTAGATATCAAATAATGTGTATGAAAACAAAATTGCTTTCCGTGTATCACTTAACACACTAGTGTTGCTATTATTTGTATATGAAATTTTTAATACAGAGTTTGGATATGGAAAAATTGGATTGCATGACACCTTCTGCACAATGATGTAAAGACCTGTAAGTTTTACACGAGCACAATTTTTTCGATGTGAGGGAAAATGTGTCTAAGCCGGGACTCTAACCCAGAATTTTTGGATTCAATTACCACTGCTCTCCCAATTGAACTATCTGAAAGAAATCCCAGCATACAAATATCGCTCAAAATAACCATTTGCTAATGACATCTGGTCTGTTATTTGGAAAAGCTCGACATAATAAACCGCGGATAATTGAAATCCAATAAGCTTTGTTTGAGTAATTACACTTTAATTATTTTTAACCAAATTAACTGATTGGTAACTATCTCATACGAATAGTACGTTTTTCGTCTGTGCAAGAATAAACCAGATGTCATTAAAAAATGTTTTTTCTGAGCAAATATTGTGTTAGCTGAGACGTATTCCAGATTGCGTAATTGAAAAAGCATTGGCAATTGACGCCAATGGTTCTGTGTTTGAGTCCCACACTCGATACAATTTTACGTATATGGAAACATCATTACAAAAAATAAGTTTAGAGGATCCCTTAATAGACGTACCACACACTAAAATTAAACTAAATTGTTCAATACGAACACTGAATTTTGACAGCCTATTTGGAAGATTTGAAGTTTGGAAAAACTGATATAAAAGTTAATTGAAGTATTGTGAGTTTCAACTTTAAAACATTTAAACAACTAGACTACTTGACCGAATTACTTCTTGTTTTCTTGCTTGGTATTTTAAAGTAAAATATACCGAAAAATGCATATATGTTGCCAAAATAGGCATTCAAGAGTTCAGAGATTATTACAATTCCAGTATTAAAAAACCCCGCTAAGATTTTTTTAATATAAATAGAACAAATATATAATTTGCAGTGAAATGGCCATTCTCGTTTTTTCTGCACAATTTGGAGGTGAAAAAAATGAGTTTGTTCTCTACTATACTTTCGTCAATTGTATACTGAGCATACAAATTCTAAATAGCCTGAAATTAGTTCAACATTTTTTAATATAAATTACCAATTTCAGTATATACTGTAAGAAAGTATTAATGTATATAAGAAATTTCAATAGTTTTAACAATGAAAAATGTGTTCATATTGTTTCAATACATAAAAATATTTTCTCGTTTTCTCTAGCTTTCATACATTCTTGGAAATATTTTATGCAAAATGTATCTAGATTTAAGGGGAAAAAGAGTTACTTATCTTGAGTTTAGATAACAGCATACAATTTTTTGACATAGATGTTAAACAAAATAATATTTGAAATTGGTAAAGTTCATCGTTATCTTCTTTGATATATTAAATATTTTCTTTATCGTAATCGTAACTCAAAAAGGACATTTTAAATTATATCGAACAATACGCCAGGAAAAAGAAAGTCTATGTGGCTTTTTCATTTTCTTTTTTATTCTTTTTTTTTCTTTTTTATGCATACTTTTTTTTAAATAAACATATGAGAATTTTTTTAAGTATTTTAAAATAGAAAAAAAAATGATGAAACAAAAAGTATTACATGGTTCCAAAGTTTATAAAAAATTTCCTAATATGGTTAATATTATAATAAATTGTGTTATTTAAAAAAGGTAACTTTAAACGAATACTTCTGCATCCATATTTGGCTAATATTGTTTACTAAATAATGATTCATCAGAAAGATACAACTAAGTATTTTTCTAATTTAGGTACGATCATTGAAACATATTACATTTGAATAATAAAATAAATATTTTTGTGTTTCTGTAGAAAATGTTTCATTATTTAAAATATGTATTTGATTGACACGACCGAGAATTTTATCAGAAAAAAATATTTATCTCTTTTTTTTTTTTTTTTTTTTTTTTTTTTTTATATATATTCAGTAAAAATTTCAATCTTTTTGATGGCACATACAGTTTTGCCACAAAAAAAAAAAATAATAAATGTGCTTTCAATGTATATTATGTGGAATTTTGAAATTTGTGTTGAATCTTGAAGCAAAATATATAAAAACTACTTCGAATAAAGTAATTTAAAATAATTTCTATTATAAGAAATTACGATGGAAATGTACATTCAAAATAAATAAATTTATTTTTAACATCGTAAATCAGAAAGAAATACAGCTTACATGGAAACGAGAACAAAATAATATAAAAACACGTAAGCACTGTAATAAAATTATGTTACGTTAATCCTAAAAATTGGTGGCCGCCTCGCTGCCTCTATTTTATTGAGTAATTTAACCGAAATAAATGGTTTTAATATTACATGGGTTATACCAGTTTAAATTACACTATTATGCATGTTAAACGACTCCATAAAATTGAAAGCCGCATGGATTATGGAGTAACTTCACATAAATATTTTACAGTGAAAAACGGTTTTAAATTCCCTTTAAATATTAAAAAATCATAATTTTAACAAGTAAAAATATTATAATATCTTAAATCTAAAATAGTCAACATTTTGATTATCAATAACTAGTTTCATTCGTTTTTTCGTAGAAAGAAAAATATTCGAATAAATAACGATTTAATGCAGCATAAAATTACCACTACCCGCTAGAGAAATTATATGTTTCCAATGAATTATTAAACGATATTGCGTGATAAGAAACAGTACAATTATTGTTGCAGAACAACAAGATGTTATCGATTGCTTTTATACACAAAAACTGTATTTTTCATACAGTTAAGATTTCATATAACTTCAAAATTGTGTAAGTTTTTTTACTGCTTTTTCAAAAAATATGGGCATTAGGGATTAAGAAATGATGTTTCATATCAGGTTCAATCATTCCGCCAGTGGGAAGAAATATTTCCAATAACCATAACTATTAATTTTAAAAAGTATTACCATTTGTTCGTGTAAAAAAATTATGTAACGTCACTCCATAAAATTGGTGGCAGCCTTGCTGCCTCCATTTTATTTAGTAATTTAACCGATATAGCTAAGTTATGTTAGACCAATACGTAATACTACACCAGTTGTGTCAGTTTAAATTACACCACATATATCAGTTCCATAAAATAAAAGGGAGCATAAAATTACCAATTTTATGGAGTAACGTTACATAATTTTTTATAGTGTACTTTAAAGGCATTTTGGAAAATCTGATAAAAATAACATGTATTGTATTTGATAATACATGGTCTGTCGCCAGTTACTGCTCTTGTTCGGGAGCAAATGACATTCAGCTATATAAAAGTAAAGTAAAAAATCAAACAATTTAGTTTTTATGAGGAAAATAATAGATACACATCTGTGTAGCTCAGATCTGAAGATGCTTAAAACGTGTGTCCTTTCTCACATTTATCAGGCATTTAAAACTCATTACATTTCAAAATATCGCAATTTCAAGTATTACATCACCTGTAGAATAATTCTTTTTTTATATATAAATATTCTTGCATCCCTGTAAATGCATCACACGTTAAGATGAATTTATATGCATAATAAATTTAAAGCTCACTACATGTGGGTCGAACAGCCTGTTTAAACAAAAAAAAAAGTAAAAAAAAAAATACTTAAAATAGCATTAAGGAATGCCGAAAGAAATTGAATAATTATCAATCTAAGTTTAAAAATAAGATATTTTGCTTTTGGTTTTTAAATGATGGCGAAGCATTTTTTTGTAATTTATTTTATTTACTTTCTGTCCAGTCTTCAAACACATGGCGAAAGCCACCCTTTGACAAGTTCTTAGAAATTGCATCCCCAGCTTTCACCACTACTCTGATGATGAAGATAGCCTTCCACAACTTTCATTATCAATGATAAAGGCCGTAAGAAACATTTTTACATTTTGTAGCCTCGATTTCAAATCTGAACAAAGATCTACGCTGTGAAAAAAAAATTGTTTTTTTTTTGACAGTTTATACTGGAAGATAGGCGAGTATATTACTATAAGATCAACAATCATACCGTTAAATATCAATAAAAAACCGTAAGATAAACATATACCACTAAGTAGTAATATATGGTATATTTCTGCATTTTAAATTATAAAACGATATACTACTGTTTAGTTGCGATTTATTTCTGTTAATTGTACAGTATAATACAGGCACTCCAGTTGCCAGTATTATACTGTAAAATCACCAATTATTTTTTACACTGTACATGCATTTCATTTTGTTCGGGAATGGGGAGTCTAGGAGCTTAGAGCGCATAAACACGTGTCATATTCAGTTTTTCTTTGATCAACGTGTAAATAGAATCCAGTTAAACATTCATTATGTCCGATAGGTATGTTAATGGGATCCTATGATCTTCCCACACTATCACAGCCCCCAGTGTTGATGTTTTCTTCCGTTAGAACAGTCACTAGAGCGCCAAATGCACCGTCCTTTGAAATCGATTGTCTTCGCTCTTTAAAAACATGATACCATCTTCTAGCTGAGTTATAGTGTACGACAATCTAATACCATAAGTTTCCTCTAACATCATATATGGTTCAGCTGAAGATTTTTTCATGTGAAAACCAAATATAAATACAGTTGCTTGTCATGTGCAACATCCATGATTTCTGCAGGTAGGTGGGAAACTATGGGTACTTGGTCGGCTGTCAAAGCAGTGACGTTGTGACTTCTCGTGGCTTCTGTCCTTCAATTATTCTGTTAAATATACAATATTCATTTTAATTTTATTAATTTCAATAGCCTTTAAAAAATATGATATTTCTTTATTGATCAGGTCTCATCTATAGCGACATAAATTAAACTGCTATAAAAATAATTTTTACACAGTTAAAAAAATAATAAATTAATATTTGCAAGAAATTTAATGCCTGATTTATTAAAAGAGCTCCAACTGAATTATATTCTTTAAATTTTCATACGCATTTAAAATTATTTTAATAGTCAGCAAACGAGCTAATATTAAAAGCAAAATTTGAATTCTCGAATAGATAAGACATGAGCTTCCAGCCAATTACTTGTGTTTTATGTTAAAGGAGATCAGGCTTCCTTAATCGCCAACTATATTTAGTACCGATAAAAGCATAGAAACTTCGCTTTAGTTTGCTAAGTCTGAGCTGAATATTAGTTTAGAGTTATTTTCTAAAGTTAAAAGATCCCTATAATTAGATAAGCTATATCGAATATTTTAAAGGTTGAAAAATATTTCATTTGATAAAAAAAACCCATCCTATTTCATATTTACTAAATATTCATACATTAAAGTGACTTAATTAAAGATTAATTTCAATCAGTCCTTTGTTGCCATATTATATGTAAAAAGAGTTTTGATAATAAATATGTATTAAAAAATGGTTGCTTTGAAAAGTTAAATTGAAAAAAAATAATACATATTGCATAATAATTATTTGAACTTCACCATTTACTTCCCTAACTTCATAACATTTAATAAACTATCCAATCCAAATACTTATTGTACTATCCGATGTCATCATTATTAAAATTTCCCTTAAAATCCTATATAATACAAAACACTGACCGAAATGTTACACAATTATAGAACGTATTGTAGCAAAAATTTTCATAAAAATATTTTTTTATATCCAGCAATGTCCCTAAGTTATTTGCATATTTTACTTAAATTGATTATATATATATATATATATATATATATATTTGCGCCGAAAGGTAGACACCATCATTCGGAAAGCCAACATTAGTTGAGATTATCTTTACTTTTACATACAACCTAGCAATAAACATGGAGGAATTTTTAAAAAGAGTCGTGTTTTAGTGCCGTTTCAATTTGCACAGAAAAATAGTTAAATATCATAATTTTAATTGTTGCATTTTAAGTATCGCGTTTTTTAGTGATAATTTACAGGTATATTATTATTTATAAAAAATAAAAAATAAAAAATATATTCTTCTGTAGTCAAAAGGTCATTACCATAGGTTTCTCAACAAGCAGTTTATCAGATAAAGGTTTGACTAAGTTCTATTTTAAACAGGTGTTTATAATTTTTTAATAAATTTTTATTTATTAAGATGCTTTTAATTAAAAAATATGTATTTTCATAAATTAAACTTATCTATAATTCTTAAAAAAAAATTTTAAGCGTGTCCTATAAAATAGTGTCATTACCATGCTTCTGACAAAAAGTTCGTCTGGAATTTTTTTTAGGGCAGCACATTCCTTTTTATTAAGGCAAAAATTTTTCTCAAAAGTCACCTAGTTATCAGGTTTGTGTGAACAGAGTAAACAGTTTTATAGTTTCGATAAAACAAGCAAAAACTTTGAATGTTATGGTGAGTATTTTTCAGTACGTCATTACAGTACCCACTTCTAATTAATAATTAAATGAACTTGTGTTTCTTAATCTCCTTATATGAGATATAGAAAATCACTGTATGGGCTAGAAGACATAATGGCTGAAATTTATGGCTGGGATAAAATAAAAATATTTTGCTTAAATTGTCATTATGATAGATGACATTACCTTGCTCACTTACAGTGAGCAAAAAAGTATTTGCACGCAGACGATTTTTGCATAAGTAATCATAGAAAGCAAATTTGATACTATTCTCTTAATTATTAATTTATTTAAATAAGAAGAAAATAAAAATAACTACCCATTTTCCTTAAACAGTAATATTACACATTTTTAAAAATAATTTAATATTTTCTCATACCTAAAAAGTATTCGCACAAGAAGCATTGACTGTTAAAAAAGGCATCAAATGTGAACATTATGCAAATGTTTAGCATATCAGTGCCGCAGTACATTAGCCCCGCACTTTAAAGTCACGTAATATATTATCTGAAGCAGGGATTCTGGAGAGTTTTGTTCTAATGGCGTCAAAAACGTGTGAACTGTCTGTTGCTATCCATGAGAAGATCATATTTCTTCACAATTCTGGATTAAGTTACCAAGGAATAGGCAAAAAATTAAATCTAAACTTTTCTAGTGTTCGTTATGTAATTAAGAAGAAAAAAGAAACTGGTTCGACAATAAATAAGCCGCGAACTGGGTGTCGAAGAAAGCTAAATACCAGGCAAAGGAGAGCCATCATAAAAGAATCTTCAAAAAAACCTTTTATAAGTGCTCGAGAATTGACTGTTGATATCGCTTCAACGTCGGGAACAATAGTTACACCTCATTCAATTAGAAATATTCTTCAGGATGCAAATATTCGAGGAAGAGCCCCTCGAAAAAAACCATTTATTAGTGAAACAAATAGGGTGAAAAGACTTGAATTTGCAAAAGTTTATGTCAGAAAACCACTAGAGTTTTGGAAAACTGTTATTTTTTCCGATGAAAGCAAGTTCAATATTTTTGGCTCAGATGGTAAGAAAACTGTATGGCGAAAGCAAAATATTTCTCTTCAAATTAAAAACATGAAACCGACTGTAAAACATGGCGGTGGCCATGTAATGATTTGGGGATGCATGTCTTTTAACGGAGTTGGTGAAATGACATTTATTGAATGCAATATGAATGCTAAACAATATATTAATATATTGCGAGATCATTTATCTAACAGTGCTCTGAAATTAGGCATGCATAATTCATATTATTTCCAACAGTATAACTATCCGAAACACACTGCATATATTACGAGGTTATGGTTGCTTTATAATGTAAAAAATCAATTGAAAACGCCACCACAATCACCAGACCTCAATCCGATTGAAAATTTATGGCATATTTTGGATGTGAAAATAAGGAAATAGGAAATTTCTAACAAATCAGAACTTAAGCAAACTCTTAGAGAAGAATGGCTACAAATCAGCAGCGAAAAATGTCACAAATTAATAGAATCAATGCCCAGACGATTACAAGCTGTAATTGAAGCAGAGGGCATGCATACTAAATATTAGCCCTGTTTTTAACTTATAAATAATTCCTCTAGTTCTATTTTTATTGCTAGTGTGCAAATACTTTTTTTGGCAGTACAAATACTACTTTTTTATGTGTTCATATTTTAAATATAATTGTTAAGTCAGATATTAAATGTGTTTATTTGTTTGTAAAAGTATTGGTATTTTTAATTCTTAGTTGCTTTTTATTTATTTATACATATGCTACAACAAATGTATCTAGTGTGCAAATACTTTTTTTGCTCACTGTATATCAGTGCCAAGCTCATTAAAATATAAAAATTAGATTAAAATTGTTACATTAGTAATTTTTGTCTCTGCCGATGCTTGTATATAATGTTTATGAGGTAAGGTAGCTATTTACAAAAAAATAAAACTTTCTGATTATTTCTAAAAATTTTATTTTGCTATTCAAAAGCATGGACAGTTTTTGAAAATGACCCACATATTTATAATCTTCGTGTGTGATTATTAATATAATTTGAAACCATTTTTTAATACATGACAAACAAACCAATTTATCTTTTTATGTTAAATATATTTTTAAAAAGACTGTTCTCTAAATATATTTTTTTGTTCATTTATAAATTCTCAGATAATGGAAATATTTTATGGATGTATATGTATATTACATAACATCTTATAAAATATGACTCGAAATATTCCAATGTCCTCTGTTAACCTAAAATTAGATTTTAGTTTTATGCATGAGAAAAAAAAAACATCCTTAGATTAATGCCCCCCCCCCATGTTTATAGGGAAAATAAGAAGTCTACTATGATTTGCAGTAATTTTAAATATAATAGAAAAAATCATGGGAGAAATTTTAGATGACAATTATTTTTGTATTTTGAAGTCAATAAGTTATGTATATATATATATATATATATATATATATATATATATATATATATGTTTACATTAAATCAACCTTTAAAAAATGAATACGTTATGAAATATAATTTTGAAAATTTAGCTTCTAAGAATAATAATCAATAAAAATATTATTTTAGATCAAACATTACAAAGCAAGATACTTTCATAGAGATTTCATTGCAAGTTTACCGGCTAATTTTTAAAATAATTTTTTAACATATATGCAGTAAATTCTTGTATTTATATGAAGTAAAATACAAGAGTATATCATAAATAATTTTCCATTTTCTTTTTGAAAAAAAAAGATTATTTGTGCCGTCTAAAACTTGAATTTTTATATTATCCTAAGAACTGATGTACTTAGAATGAAATTTATGTTGTAAAGTTAATATACAGTGGGTTGCCAAATTATTAGGGACAGTCATGAAGTATAGGTTTTGTGTTCAATATTAGGATATAATTTGAAAATAAACACTGTTTTTAAGTTTAAAAAACTTTATTGTTATACTAGTTTAAGTATTTACAGAGTATTATATGAAAAAACTCAACAAAAATATAATACAGTCAATTTACGAATGTTAAGTAAAGAATATTGATATTTGATGACATTTCCTTTAGCTTCGAGGAGTGCTTTGATGCATCTCGGCATGCTTTCTATGCAATTTCTGGCACTTTCTTTTATTTTAGGGTTGTGATGCTATACATTTATTAGTTTTTCGATGACTTGTACTTTGGTTGTAATCATATTTTTGGCGATTTCCGTATGGTGATCTCCCATATGTTTTTTTATGGGGTACATGTCAGGAGAACTGCCAGGCCAAGGTAAAACTGGTATATTGTGGTCTGCCAAAAACTTTGTCACGCTTCTAGCTTTATGAAAAGGCACTCAATTATGCTTAAACATGAACTCTTCACCACCTGGGAACCATTCTTCAATTTGTGGCAGCAGCCGAGTTTCCAGAACTTGCCTCTATTGGTCTTATCTCATGGTTCCCTGGACAATGTAGAGGCGGCCAACCCCTTTTGCGCTTATGACAGACCACACCATTATTTTATCAGGGTGTTTACACTTTCCACGATGCAGTCAGGGCGGTATTTTTCGCCTGGGCATCGCCTGACAAAGCTGCTTTTATCGGCTAAAATTTCAAAGGTTGATTCATCTGAGAAACACACCTGAAAAAAATTAAATATGTTAATAATTTAGAAATAAATGATTTTAAATGACTTATATAACAATTATCTTAACAACTGACCTTACTGCAGTCATCAACTGTCTTCTGTCGGTGTTCACGAGCCCAGGCAAGGCGCTTCTTCTTCATCGCTCTGTCAACCGGGGTTTCTTGGCTGAACGATGACCTGTCAACCCTCCCTCCGCTAATCACCGCTGCACAGTTATCTTCGAAACTCGTATTCCAGATTCTTGAATGATCTGAGTAAGTAGTCCCACACTTTTCTTTCTGTTTCCTAAACAGATATCCCGGATTTTTCTATCGGTATGTGATGTTGTTATGCGTTTTCTTCCACTTTTACCTTTTCGTTTGGGCGAAAGTGGCTGGTTTTTGTCCAGATTTCTTTTTATCCTGTTGGTTACTGACTTGGAAACTCCAGCAAGTTCTGCTATCATCCTTTGGGAATGACTCGTATGCAGAAGAGGGGTTTTTACCTCAGATTTTTTCCTAGGGGACAAATCAACCCGTAGACCCATACTAAAATCAATAAAAATGAAAAATAAATTAGAATCGTAAATAATTTCGCAAAATACAAATATTTAATCAATAAAAGAAAGATAATACCCCCATATAATTCTTAACTTTTAAAAAAAAATCCCAAAGAATTTTGCTTAAATTAAAGAAAAGTGTCTTCCACTATTGCGTGTGTAAAAGACTCAGCGTCTCTCCCGTTATTAAATTATTTATAGAAAGCAAAAAAACCTTTTAACATACCAAAAGTAAATCAAAGTTGAATTATAGAGATGTTGAGAACGGTAAAATACATTCCCGCAACACTTAAACCACTTAGAGCCGTAGTCAAGTGCATCCAAAGTATAAAACTAGCAAAAAATATGACTGTCCCTAATAATTTGGCAACCCACTGTATAATGCATGCATTAAAATATTAATTTATATGTATACATGTCATTTTAGTTTATAGCATAAAAGCCATAATAATGGAAAGAAAATTCAATTATATCCATTAAGTCTGGCTTCAAAACAAACTATATTGTTAGACATTTTGTGATATTTTGAAACAGATTTTTTCATTGTAGAATTTGCGTCAATAAGGTGGAGAAATATTTCACAAAGTTATTCTACTATGTTTGAAACATGATATATTACAATATCGAGAGATGATTTTGCTTTGGACGTATATTTCTGCGTATTAAAGCATTATTCTATGAACAATTGCTGAAGGCAGAACATGCACTACACAGTGTGCTTATGATTTTTGCTGTAGCTATCACTATATTGGGATAGTAATATTTTCATTATTTCATAATAGAATTTAAAACACTCGCCTGCAAGGGAATATAACTGATAAAACAGTAGCAATGAAAAACGTTACGACCTGAAATGTAGAAAAAAAAAATTATATGTTGACAAATAAAGTGGTAAGGCTCTTCTTCAGGGATCAAAAGAAGATAACATAAGACCATAGTTTAAGACCATAAGACCATAAGTGAATTCTGAGAAAATGCCATTAAGCAAATTTTATCTTGGTTTCAAAAGTGAGACCCCTTGACTTACAGCTAGCATTTGAACAAATATACAATCAGATAGGCATCATAATCATCTAAAACATATTAATGAATGTCCACGGAAACATTTTGTAGTTTTACTGATGCAATGCTCATTTTATTTGTAAAATTTTAATTCATATTCCGAGTTTAAACATGAAGAAGATTTTTTGAAAGTGAAAAACTAACACAATATTGCGGTTCACCTAACTTCGGTACTAAAACAAATGGTTTATTTTGAACTCAAAATTTTGGAGAGTATATATTGGCGCATAAAATTAGAACGTATCATCATTTCCTATCAATAGAAATAGTATTTGTTTATTATTTTCTAAAGCACAAATAATCCATTGAATCCATTTGGTAATGTATAAGTAAAAATATTTCAAAATATGAGATATTTAGGAATTAAAAGTTTTCCTTTTAAACGCGAAATTTATTGGTCAGATATTGACAACTTCATGCTTTTGCTTTATAATATAGATATATTTACATTATGCGGTGCAAAAATATCGACATCTGATATTCAATATAATTTTTTTTCCATACGCCGAACTTTCTACCATAAATCAAAAATTTTACTTTAAAAACCATTAGGTTTATCTTACACCGTGTCTTCCGGATTTTATTTCTGATACTTATAGGATTTATGCTGCTTTTTTTTGCGAGACTTGTTTTATTTTATCATTTGAAATAGCATGGTAAATTCACTTTTAATGTTCCTAGTTAAACATATATATTCTAACTTACATGAACAAGACCTATAAAAGAAATGCTTTTTATTCAAAATTTATATAAGCATTTTTTGTGTTAATACTTTTTAATAAAAAAAGTGTGTAATATAAAATATTTACCGAAGAAATTGACTGGTGTTTGAGAAGACAAACAAATACATATCTATTAAAATAGTGTAATTGCTTCAGTCTGTATATTTAATTTTATAAAATAGTTTCGGTATAAGAACCAATCTGTTGTAGATAATGTATTTACAAATCGCAAGAACTACATTTTTTATATATTGCAAGTCACAATGTATGTGAGACAACATTAACCCTTAAATGCCGGATGTTGCTTTTCGGCAACATACATAATTTAGGCTCTAAAATATTATTAGCATAATATTGAAGCTATAATGCCTAATGTTGCCAATAAAATACATTCGAAAATATTATTAAATCGATTTTCAACATGTAGATGGCAGCATTTGTGCTGTTTAAGAATAAAGATTTATTTATTTTTTCGATTGTTGCTACTTGTTCTTTTTGTTTTGTTTTGAAACTTGCGAAATACCCTATTTTGTTCTGCAGTGATTAAGTAAAATTTATTTCTTATTATATTTCATAAAATTCTTGTTTGCATAATATTCTAGAATTTTATCAAGGAAAATTATTTTTTTAATTAAAGACCAGTATTGCCGATTAGTAACAAACTGTTTATTAGCCGTAAACCATACTTAAAACAAAATATGATTTTTTTTAAGTATTTTTCCCATGATTTGTATAAAAAATGAAAGCTGAAAAACATTATTACAATGATTTTTGAAAAATCAGGCATTTAAGGGTTAAAAATCGGGACTATGTAAAAAATGTCTATTCAGGCAAACATTGAGAAATTATTCACCATCATTATAAAATGGTTTTAAGTCATACGAATTTTAAAATGTTGGCCTTTATAAAATACATATATAATCGTTTGGTATAGTATATTTTTATCATCGTTTTTACCGCTAATAAACGTCAAATGACCCAAAATAAAACAGTTACTCTTTTTCGGAATTTCACAATAATTATCTTTCAGTATAATTTTTACAAAAATCAAAAGTGGAAGATTGCGCAAGAACATATATTTTCTGATAGAAAAACTGGATTCGCAATCGATTCATTTAAGCAAAATTAAAAGTTGTTTTTGAATTATCCGAGCCAGGATTTTTAGTCTGAATATTAACAATTATAAATAAATCTTATTGTTATTTACAACAAAGTTAACTTCATATGTTCGGAATCCAATGAAATCTCGATTTTGATATGTAGGTAATGTCAACTATATTCTTAAAGGTGGATACAATTATTAGATGCAGATGATGGCCCTTTTACTACTTGCGATGTAACAACATCGTTAACTTGTAATGTTGTCTCACTTAAAGTTGGCAACTATCTACATTCTCTCAGTGCCAAATTAGATGATTTACTTTTGTGAATACATTTGACATTACATACTGACCGAAGAGTCACCATGTCTACCATATTTTGCACGCAAAATGTTAATTCAGCATAAATATCTTTAAAAATAACTTCAATATTTTAAAATTTATGACAAAAATCTAACCTCCGATAGAAGTGAAGCACATTGTTATTTTGAGAGAAAGAGCATACTGAAACTCTGTTTTCAAATGCAAAAATTATTTGTTGTAAAATACTCTACCATCTCTGTTAGTTTTTAAACGTTATAATAAAAAATCCTGTGGAAATGTAGAAAAACATGCTACATAATGTCCTGTTCCAAACTAGCAATGTATACGATCAGAATTTATGCATTTCACTTATATATTCAATAAAATCAATTTGTCAGTATATATATGCCTGTGTCAGTAAAAATGTTTTTGAAATTATGTTCAGGCATTTTTATGAAATATTTTCGATTAACAATATTTTTTTTTTTAAATTATTTCATGTAATTTTGTGTAGTTTCTTATTAAGTAATTTTTTATGCAAAGTTATTTGTACCTGTTATGCTGAATTAAATCTTATAATTCTATAATAATTGTTACGCTTTCTTGGCAAATCAAACCTTGTAATAAAATTATCGATTTATATTTAATCAATTTCCAACATTTTAACAACAATAACAACGGAAACATTTAGAAAGATGAATTTTGAGACTGATTAGCATAATATTTATGTAATTTTCCAAATTACAGTTAGTAATGCATATAATTATAGAAACGTTTATTCAATTTTATATCTATCTATGAATCTATATCATTATTGGAACTTTGTTCTTATCCGCATAAATTAGGCTACGCAATAAGCAGTTAAAATATTCTTCTTATAAAGCAATTTAACGATAAGTTAATTCGTTTTCATGTTCATATTTAGATTCAACAAAGTATAGTTAGTCAATTTATAGAAATCTTAAAATGTGCACTGAAGAGAAAGTTTATTAAAGTATCTTAATTAACAATCAACGGTTAACTATTATAACAAATATACATACTAAAAGAAGCATATATGCAGTTTGCGTAATAGATTCCTTTCCAAAATTGTTGATTTTAAAGTGAAAATATAAGATTATATATTTATACTATGTTTATAAATATTACTATTATTATTATCATTATAATAATTACATTCAATGTAAAGATATTGTTAATTAAGACACGTTTTGGTTATTAAAGAGAAAGTTACATTTTTAAGTCATTGATGATCTGCATTTTTGTCAGTGTGAGATTTAAGCTTTTTTCTAGCTCTTTAAGGTGATCACATATATTTAAAATTATTCGAAAAATCGATTTGATTTATAATATGCATTCCAAGAGGCGTGAGCGGATATTAAAAATATATATCCAAATTAAAATTGCAAAACTTTTAATTAAAAAATACCATATCTATATACTCCTTATGTCGCTAAAACTCATTCGTTATTAACCCATTTATGACTAGTGTCCCATTTTCGGGACGTTTCGAATTTTAATATATTTTTTTTTATAATTTTCTTCTTCTTTACAACATGAAAATTGTATGAAGTATTTGTCTATAAGCATCGTTATCGATTACCGAGAGATGAGAGCATAAGTTTGATCTTTGTATGCTTAAATGAAGGCCTTTTTTCGGTGTTTATACATTTTTCATTTTCCAAGATAGCGAAATGCAAAAAGTTTATTTGTATTTTTTACCAAGGATCCAAATAAATTACTCATAATCTTAGCTTGTAGGCTTCTATGAAATACGTATTTTTTGTTTATTGCGAAGTCATATGTTCAAGACTATTTTGTATACGTGTTTGTAATGTACAAAATATAGGTCGCTAGGCGAAAATGGGTACATATTTCTATTAGCCATTTAGGGGACAGTTATTGATGTAAAGTCCTTTTCAAGATTTTTTTTAATAAATTGCTTTTTAACCTCAAATACGATTAATCTTAATTTATTATTAATTATACTTATAATGATATTAGTTTCTGTATAGAATACATATTTAATAGTTCATAAAAATACTACTTATACTATCTTGGTAGATGGAAGTATTCCAGAGTGAAGCAGCCTTAAGTCTAAAATCGTAAGTATGGCGGAACTCATATATACACCTAACTCGAGTTCAAAGGAAACGCGAATAGCCGCCACTTCATAACTCAGCAAATATAGTGCATATTGTTCTAATTTTTTAAAGACAGTCTTCTATCTGCAGTCTAAACCTATTCTGAATTTTTTTACATTTCTACGTGCAGTATATTTTGAGATCTCGAAACTCATTTTTAAACTAAATTCGATCGATCAAATTCTTAATTTGTATTTCTGGAAAATGGCCCGGGCGATTTTCTTTAAATTGATATATAATATGAATTTGTTTTATATGAAGGGTTGTTATAGGGTACATATTGGGTACATATTGGTTGTTTTTGCGAAAACATTCCTTCGTTAAATAATTCGATTTTTTTTCTCTCGAAATGACGCGGCGATTTTTTAAAAATTAAATAAATATGTTTCAGATGAAGCAAATAACAATTTACTTGTTTCCAGCAAGACTCTTGTTCGTTTTATTATGCGCATGAAAAATCGGACTATATTTCATGGAAATTTCACCGAAAATGCATGGCACGGTATTCATACAAATGCTTTCTTTTTAACCACTTTTGGGGAGAAAAAATTTGTCCTCGCACTGGCTGAGCGGTTAAGGGCAATCGTCTACTAATCTCATGATCGGCTGTTCGATACTCGTTGGTACTTGTTTTCACATGTAAACCTGCTTTTTTAAAGTCTGTTAGTTGACCATTATTCTCAGCTCCTTTGTAATTTTTTAATCGTTATTGAGTTAAATAAAATTACAATTAAAATGATGACAATTTGATGATGATTATTTCTTGGCAACTTTTCAACAATAAAAATATTACCATACATTTTATAAATATATTTAATTTCAATCACTTTACAAAAAATATACATTACTAATTATTATTTGAATATAAATTACACGATCAGAAACGTAAAAAAAAAATAATTCCTTTCAGCTCTCTTTTTTACAATATCATTTTTATTATTACTATGACGCTCAATCAATATATAATCAATGATATCCATTGTATTTTTTTATTATTATTATTTTCCTAGCATAAAAACTTTTGTGATGAAATAATTCTTTTATAATAAATAATTTAGTTGAAATGTTTTATTTATAAATAATAATGAAGTTTGATAACCCCAAGATGTTTTTTATTTAGCATTGCAACATTTATAGTTTGCATAATGACCACATCAGAATTGTGGTGTCGCCATCTATAGACGTAATCGCGTGCTACATTTCGTCTCTATTCGGAAAAAAACTAACGCTGTCACCGCCGCTTTCAAAGAATCTTTTTGTGACCGGAGGACTATCTCGCAAATATTAAGAAAATTACTGCATACAAAAATATTAAAATGGGTAGTATTATAAAGAAATATTTGATAAATACGTTGAAGTAGACAGTTTTTAAATCGAAGAATTATTTTAAGAGATATTTAATGTTAAAGATGGATAAAATTGTTCCATTAAAAAAGTTTTATAGGAGCAAAAACTATACATGGGAATTTAATCATTTTCATTCAATTTAATCATTCAAATGAGATTCGAGGTTTGCAGAGTGCATTTACTTTTTTTTTTAACTTGCCTAATTTTTTTACGGTTAATTTCAATTTTAAATTAAACTTTTCAGAATTTCCAGAGATATTTTTTTACATATTTTAAAAAAAAGGTTATTATTTTAAATTGTTGTGAATTGATAAATCAGCGCAAAGTATAATATATCCTTTAAATTAAAAATTTATTCACACGTGACTACTATAAACAGAAAAAAGATCCTTTTAAATTAGAATTAAAATGATAGCGTGTTAAAAGCAGGAAAATATTGAACATAACGTCCTAAAAATTGTTTTCACACATGCATATTTAAAATGAAAGAAAATTATAAAATAATCAATTATTTTCAAATTAGAATTAAATGATTACGTATTAAAAGCAGGAAAACATTGAAAATTACATCATAAAAATGATATTTACTTGTGAACATTAAAAGAGAAAGGAAATTTTTAAATAATAAATTCATTGATATGTGTTAAAAGTCCTAAATGGAGGAAATTAATTCATATTGGCCAAAGTGGCCAAATAATAATATTGCAAAACACTTTAAATTAAAAAAAAAATATATTTACATGAGAGATTTATTTCAAATTTCGAGATGATATTTTTAACTATAGCTGCCAATTTTAAGGTAGCGCAAGTAATAGTATTATGTTTGTAACAATAAAAATATTTTCAGTTTACAAAGAGAAAGTAAAGTTTGGTGAAAATTATGTCAGAATTAAAACGTTACATTTAAAATCTCTTATTTAAAATCATTTTCTTATAGCGTTGTTAAAAAATACCATAAAGCAAAGACTTTGTTGACTTAGTTCTTCTTATATTATTTAATTTTCTAATCTTTAACTAATCTTATTTAGTGAAGCATTAAAATAGCAACTAACAGCAGCTGATTTTGCCTTGAATTCCCACAGTAAAAGGCAACCCGTTTACAGTAAGATCGCCATTGATTTTTTAATTATACAGTGCAACCTCGATTATCCGAGATAATTGGGACTGTTAGTACTTCGGTTATCGGAAATCTCAGTTAATAGAAACTGTATGTAAAAACTCGCTGTGCTTGCGAATTTAAAATCTCTTTAAAAAAATAGAACGATTTTTAAATAATGAAAATAAATATATGTAAAGTTCTGTTTCACAGCTTAACAAATTAAAAAAGAAAATCAACTACGAGTAGTAAATTTTAAAAAGCAAATTAAAAAAATTACGAAATTTCCCACAGCCGCTAGAAACAAAGCAATGTTTGCTGTTGAGTTTTCAGGGTCCAATGTTTCTTTGGAGTTGAGTGCTTTTGGGGGCAGAAGGGCCCGTATAGCACGGAAAGTGAGCTGAAAAGTGTGGTCATTTTCAAGGCTCATTCAAAAGGGGAAAAAACAGACTTTGTTATCGGCTCGGTTAACAGAAACCTCAATTAATCGATTCTCGGTTAATCCAGGTTCTATAATTCAATCTTCCGTAATCTTTTTAAGCCTTTCGTGGTCATGCACGCAGATACGCGGTCGCACTTTGGTACTTGAAAGTGGTCATAACCGCATATAGGCGGTCAGACTTTTGTACTTGTAGATGGTCATAAGCGCTTATAGGCGGTCAAAATATTCTAGTTGTAAATAGTTATGAGCGCGTTTGCGCGTTTGTGCTTCCCCCCACTTCTCGAGACTGGGAGTTAAAGAAGGCGTTTATCAATCATCTCCTCTTTCCACACACACAATAGGCGTTAGGCAGACTATTTGTCAACTGGATTACCGTATTTTAAGTCGAATGCCTTTAGAGAACTTCGTTTTCTGTAAATGCTTAAGAATGGCATTGTATTTCGAAACATATACTAGGCAACTTTGTAGAATATCATCGTTTACTTATTTTATTTTATTATTTCTGTCCATAAGATTCTAATTCATTATTATAATTATTATTATTTCAAATCATTTGCCATATAATATTTATTTATTTTGCATGTTCATTATTTATTATGTAATATTTATTTCTTTTGCTCTTTTAATGAATATACACGTTCTTTTCTTTCCTTTTTATTTCTAAATGTATGACTTTTTTTCATTTAACTATAATACCAAATAACTAAACTGTCCTTTACTTACAGCACTTTTGTTGTGTAATAATAATAAAAATCTCAAACATCCACTTTAACATTACACTTCAAAAATAATATTTTTATTTATTATTGTTGCTCAGATTTTATTCAAATTCTAGCATAATTTTAAAACTAGTACCGTGAAACCTGTCTATAATGACGGTGAAGGGACCAGAAAAAGCATCGATGTAGATAGGTTTTCAATTTCATTATAAGTAGATTAAAGACTGTTCATTGATTCAGAGTACATAATAAAATAATTATTATATATAGATGAATCCTTCGTTTAACTTTTTAGAATTATCTAATTAAATAATGAAATTTAATTATTTTCTTATCAATAATAAGAATTCTGGATTTTTTAATAAATATATAAAGAGTGTACAATGTCGTATATGTGAAAGTGCGATAAAGAAAAAAAAACGAACAGGGATTCACAATTTTGACTATTAAACAGGAGAAATAAATTTCAGATATTGTTCATTTGACTATAAACCAAAAAGAAATACTTCGTGTAAAAAAAAAAAGTGCTTGGATGTTTAAATGTAGAAGATAAGAAGAGAAATAGTACTTTTATTTATTCACAGACATTATTTGACATTCCCAGCCTTGTAAAAAGAAATAAAAAAGAATCATGTAAAAGTTTCATCTAAAAAGAAATAAAGTTTGTGCTGAATTAATTCACGTGCATGTACAACACTCTTGACCATTTTCCTTTGGCGTTCTAACAGGGTATCTTTATCAGTATTTTCACTGAACCCAATAAAATTGATTAACTAAATTTAAATACTCTTCAATATTTATAGGGGACTTAAATATATGTTGCAGAATTCATATGATCTAAAAAATAAATATCCCCATATTGCTCTTTTTTAGAAACATTCAGTTGATCGCTTCGTTCAAAAGTTAATCGTGAGTGTACTTCACTGACGAAAACACGCATTGACTAATATTATTCTAAGGAAGAATTTTTTAAAGATAGCTTGCTTGCATTTCAGTATTTTTAAACGGTTTTCTTTGATTTGAGTAGCTGAGGTTGGTCTGTACAAAGAACTTTTTTACTTCTTCTATTTTATTTACAGGGTTTTTTAATGGGGATACTTTTACTTTCGAAACCGGTTCCGAAAGTAAAAGTATCCTAAATTAAATAAAAAAAACTTTAAACAAAATCGAAAAAGAGAAAAACGGTCTTTCTATAGATCGATCTCAGGTAGCCAATGCAAAAGAATCGTTTAAAAAAAAATGGAAATAAAATCGAGGTATCTAAAAAAATTTCTTCCACCGAATAAACATTAGCGAGCGGGTGCTTTCGCGTGAGTGAAGTAGCCTATTAATTGTTGGAAGTAGATGAAAAACTCCAAGCAATTAAACATCATATACGGGTTTATTAAGTCCAAATGTTCGCAGTAATCTGCAATGCTTTTTTAATATTTTAGAGCAAAAATAAAGTAATTTTATTTTTCAATTTGAAAACTTTCTTTAATCATATGAGACAAAGTTAATGATAATTCTACCGTGAAGGCTGTATTTCAAAATCTCTACAAACATATCATAACATTTTTTTGTTGCTGTTTGTTTGTGTTTTTCTGTTCTTATCTCGATTTTCCTTTTGTTTATATATCAGTTTACATACAAAGAGGTTTGCCATGAAAGGATTATTTTAATCAATAAAATGATGTTTACACAGTACTTCTCAGGTTGGGAGATATAACCTATCATCTCACCAATATGATTAAGCAAAGTAAAAAATAATAATAATTTTAAGATAGGTAATGCATTCATACGCATTAAAGACAGATAATCTTAGCAAAAGTTACTCTTCCTTGTTTTTACTTGCATTAAAAAATAAATAAAGGTGTATTTTTACACATACACTCGAACCTCGTTAACATGAACCTCAAGGGGAAACAATATTTTGTTCATGTTAACAGCAATTCATGTTATCAGTATGAAATCTTTGTATTCGTTTTTATAGGCGACTGTGAAAACAATTCATGTTAAAAGTAATTCAGGTTAAGCGTGGTCATCTTAACGAGGTTTGACTGTATTTATATTTGTGGTTTTCATTATATTTGTACTTATATTTTTGAATAACTTGATACTTGTACCGTGCATTAGTATATTTATAAGCAGTATATAGTCCCATTTTTAGCATTATTATAGCAAATACTTGGCTTAATATGAAAAAAGTTCTATTTGTTTTTCTTTTGAAAGTTGAGGGGGGGGGGTGTAATCCAAAAACCATTCTTATATTTATATCAATGGCTGTGTCCGCTTGGTAAATTAGAAACACTGTGTACTATTCGTGCTTTCTTTATATAACGAGCCCCAATATAGCGACTCTTACATTAAAACTGCCATATTAAAAAGCCCTAAATCTTATTTATTCTCACAGTTCTGTTTCTCAGAGAAGAACCAGAGATGTAGACAGAAAAATGCTTATGAGACTACATTTCTCCGAACTTATATCTAAAATTATTAATATTTTTTACCTAATCATTCTACTAAATACAACAGTGTTGACCAAATATTCCAGTGTAATTAATTCCAATGAGTGACTCTTTGAGCTTTGAGAAAACTATGATTGACAGTCCCACCCCTTCCCTTGTAAAGATGATTTCTAATGAAAACAGTTCACACGAACAGTAAAATTCCAAAAAGCGGTAGCTTGCTACATATTTTTTTCATTGTCGCTTATTTAATAAAAGGATTATGAAAAGTTTATGTTTTAAACTGGTTCTTTTAAAATTGGTACTAATCAATAATTTATTAAATCATGAATATTGCACAATGTAACATAAAAAATTGTTGATATAAAAATAAAGTAAGACATCATTAAAAAAAAAAAATCTTTTCTGACATCACAGCAGAAATCTTAGAATAACTCCCCCCTCCCCAACGAAAAATAAAAACTGATAGCCGAAGAGTTGTCTTTATTGTAGCCTAAGAATTATTATTAAACTTATGGTTACTTTTAATAATAAAAACTTTGTTGCACATTTTCTGTATATTATCAAATTCTGCTTCATTCCGCAAGCGCGATTATAGAAGAATTTAGTAATTTAGTTATTTTACCTGAATACTTTTAAATAATCACTTTTAATGGTCTACTTAAAAAAAATCAAATTTGTGATATTTTATATGCGCATGTTAGCTCCGATATCGTGAAATCAAGAAAAACTTTTTCCGATTAAGTCACACACTAATGACAATTTGTAATTCTAAATTATGAGGAACCTCTATTATATTTATTTATTTCACATTTTCCAGCATAGTTGAAAAGGGTTTATGACTTCCGTTTGTCTGTCATTGCTCTATCTTGCGTAAATATAATTCGATTTCCCTGAAATTTTGTGTGTTATTAACATTTACTATGGCTCGATGGCCAGTGAAAACGAAGTGTGTATAATACACAGTTCACTTACAGGGGCATTCAAAAGCATTCCATTACATTACTGTCAATGGGAAAAAATCGTTTCAAGTGCAACACTAAAACATGCTTTCTGTAAAATTTGAAATGCAAACAATTTATTATTCGCTTACAGAGTCGCACAAAATAATTCCGTTACATATTGGTCTACGGGGAATATAGTTTGCAATATATTTTTATGTAGATACTCAATTTCAAACGAATTTAGGTAAAAAGGTTAACGATAAAAAGGTCAATAGTAAAAAATTCAATGGTAAAAATAATAAATATTATAAATAATTAAATGAACCAAAAATTGAGATCTATTAGTTATTAAAGTTACATATATGTTCAGTTATAAAAAAACGATTCTAAGCTTTAAGTAAAGCCCGTGCTAAGGCCGCATATCTGTTCCCTATTATTGATAGCAAAAAAAAAATTTATACATATCGTTACACTAAAGCACACTAATAAATAGGTGCTGTGTATTGAAAAAATATTTTTTGCTGGAGACACCGGCTATTCATTAGGAGGCCACAGGAGGGGGGGGGGGATTAAACAGAAAATACAATCTATAGATTCCAGAGGAAGGGGAAGGACATGGAATTAAAATAAACAAAACTTTACATACAGATATTTTAAAGGGGTCAAAACAATGATAAACAAAAGGAATTTTTTCAAAAGTGAAGGTTTTTCATTATCGTGATTTTTGTAATGTAGGAGGAGGAAGGGTTAAGAGCGGGGTGTACGTGTGTTTATGTGGGGGGGGGGGTAACAATAAGTGGGAGTCAAAATTTTGAGGTTTGGACAAAGAAAACAAAATTTAGGGAAAGCACAGAAGAAATGAAAATATTTTCTCGAAAATAATTTGAAATAACATTTAGGATCTAAATTTATTGGATATGGTGTAGAGTCCTGCATCGGGTCTGGAAACCCGTTTTACCTGAAACTGCGATATCAGCAGTTCGGGTCGGGTCGACGCTAAAAATATATATATATATATATATATATATATATATTTGTCAGGGGTCGGATTAACTTCTACAATTTTTCTGCAAATCGGGTTGACATCCATTATTTCGGGCTCGGGTTAGGTTTTGGCTCTTGCGGGTCCGGTTCAGGATGACCCTATTTTTTCTGGTGAAAAATCTATATAGAATAACAGTTTTTAAAGAAATGGAAAACTTTAATACACATTCTATTAAGAAAAATGGTAAAATCTAAATAATTTAGAAATTAGTTTTATTAAGCTTGTCTTAATACAATTTAACAGACATATTATAAAAATGGGGTATGTGAGTAGAAGGAAAAAATTATGATAGTCAGGGACCAGTTATTCAGAGTTATTTCAATTTACATTTGTGGATATAGGATCTTCGGCTATGCATTGACCTATCTTTAACTGCATTGTCAAAGGACGATTTTCATCTTATTCTTCTATTCAAGATTAACAAACGATAGTACTTTGTTCACGCTATTAAATAAAAGTGTCATACCAAATTTCACACAATTTGACTATTATCGTTCTTCCTCTTAATCATTTAATTTTTCTCTAATTTTTACACACACACGCAAAAAAACTGGAAGGTAAAAACCTTTTTTTCTTTTCGCCATTTGAAAAATTAAGGAAGATATAATGAAAATGATGTTTTATTAAATTTTGAACTCGAGTGCGAAAAGCAAATTTCAAAATAAGACAGTTTCCTTTTAGCCCAGTGGTTAGGGATTTGAATTCGGAAATAATTAGGGGAAAGCTGGAAATTGTTTTAATCCCTTCAGTTTAGGTCTAGAATGAATATGCTACGTTTTCTCCCTCGTACTAGATGAGCGTTAAGAATTATGCATAGATTTATAGTGAAAAAACACTTTTTTTTTTTTTTTAAATACCATAACACTATCTCGAAATCATTAACTCTTTCAAAAACATTGTAAATACAAATGTTGTGGAGCTTAAAATTCTGAATAAAATGAGTATCTACACTCAATACTTATGTTGAATATTAAGGTCACAATTCTACTTCAAAGTTTTAGACCCATCATCAGGGAGATGACCTCAGAATTAATTAGGGGAAAACTGAAATCATTTTAATCCCTTCAGATTAGGTCTAAAATTAATATTCTATGTTTTCCCCCTCGTACTAAGTGCACGTTAGAAAAACGGAACACATTTACATTCGAAAAACACGTTTTTCTTTAATATTTTTAACAATATGTGAAATTGCGACATTAATTTTGAACAAAAATATTAATGTGAGTATTCATTTTATTCAGAATTTTAAGCTCTACAACATCTGTATTGGCAATATTTTGATATAGTTAGCTGTTTTGAGATATTGTTAAGGTAATCTGGTTTCTCCTAGCTTGAAGCTCTTGATTAATGATTGAGGCAAAATTTTGAAATATAATTGCGACCTTAATTTTGAACAAAAATATTAATGTGGGTGCTCATTTTATTCAGAATGTTATACTTTACAACATTTGTACTGACAATTTTTTTGATAGACTTAGCTGTTTTGAGATATTCTTAAGTAACTTGGTCTCTCCGGACTTCAAGCTCTTGATCAGCGATTAAGGCAAGATTTTGAAATTGGAATTGCGACCTTAATTTTGAACAAAATACTAATGTAGGTGCTCATTTTATTCAGAATTTTAAGCTCTACAACATTTGTATTGACAATGTTTTTGATGGAATTAGCTATTTTGAGATATTGTTAAAAGAATTCAGGAAAAAAAACATGTTTTTCGAATGTAAATATGTACATATTTCCCAACGCTCGCTTAGTACGAGGGGGAAAACATAGAATATTCATTTTAGACCTAAGCTGAAGGAATTAAAATGATTTTCAGTTTTCCCCTAATTAATTCTGAGGTCATCCTCCTGATGATGGGTCTACAAATTTGAAGTAGAATTGTGACCTTAATATTCAACATAAGCATTGAGTGTAGGTACTCCTTTTATTCAGAATTTTAAGCGCTACAACATTTGTATTGACAATGTTTTTGAAAGAGTTAATGATTTCGAGATAGCGTTATGGTATTTAAAAAAAAGTGTTTTTTCACTATAAATCTATGCATAATTCTTAACGCTCATCTAGTACCAGAGGGAAAACGTAGCATATTCATTCTAGACATAAACTGAAGGGATTAAAACAATTTCCAGCTTTCCCCTAATTATTTCCGAATTGGACCTTTTTTTGCTCCCCTACCCCTGGGGCTATTTATAGATATTGAAATTTTAATTTCAGCAATCTACCCTTTCCTCATAAATATTTTAAATATGCAGAAAAGTGATCCTTTTTCAACCGTCATTTTTTTGTGCACTGTCCTTCGGTTGTCTCGGAATTCTTCTGTTAATGATCCGTAAACACTACGCGCATTATTATTATTATTTGTGGGAAACAAACTGCAGTGCACATTAGCAATGTGTATCAATTACTATGGTTGAAATAATATTCTATAAAAAAAGTACTACAAGCAGATATAAACTTAGACCATAATTCGAATTATTTTATACATCCATGTAAACCAACAATAAAGGCCACACTCACTATTTCCAATAGTGAACAGGCCTCCATATCATATATCGATTTCATGGCAATACAAGTAATATTTGCGAAGTCAGGTGGAAGAGCAGTAATAGATTTTGTTGCGATTGCTCCCCAAGCTCACAATTAGACTAAAATATTCTTGATAAAGTGTAACTGCATATTGTTTAAAAAGGTACCAATGAACAGTACAAGTATCGAATTATTGAAAAATATCAATAGAATGGATGCAATTAAAACAGTAGATATGATTTAGTGTAAGTATATGTCTTTAACCCCTTGAGGGGCACCGGTATATATTATATACCACCTTCGATTAATGAAGTTTTACACCAGAAAAATTTTATTAAATTTTACTTTTCTAACTTTGGTAGAAAAAAGCCGTAAAATTGCCTTTACTTATTTTGAAATAGAATTTTTCAAAGATTCCGGTGGGAATTCAGCATTTCACAAACGTAATTGATTGCCCCTCAAGGGGTTAAAAACAGGGAAGAATCACTATCTATCACAAAGATTCTGACAATAATGGAAACGAAAGCATTATCTATTTTAAATTTATTGTTATTTTTATTAATACTTTACTTAGCACAATCATGTTGGTTAAATGACAAATTAAATCATGGTAATCCCTTTTTTTATAATCCTATCTAACATGGACTAATACTATATGATCAGATTTAATGCTAATACTATATGACAAGTATGATTAAAACAATCATAATGAAATGAATGTATTGAAACTGGAAAAAAAATGTTAAACTAGATTTTGATGATTGAAATATTCATTTCGTTACCATGAGAAATAAAGTAAGAAAACTTTTATTTTAATGCATTAAAGTACACTAATACTGTATATTTGAAATTTATTTTAATGTATTTAAATATTTATTTTTAATTATAGATTACTTAGAGATCGCAAAAATATTTGACAATAAATGTTGATTACTTTCGTTCTCATCCCGACTGATAATAGTTGCATCATATAAATCCAACTTATTGCAATTGCTTCAAAGTTTGAGACACTAAATTTTGGGGTCTCTGGGCAAATGCGCCGGGTCAAAAATTGCATAATCTTCGAAATTGACTTTTTCTGACACATTCCCGAATTCAGTTTTGTTCATAAACACACGGAATTGGCAGGAGCTCTTATTCAGAAACTATAAAGTCGAACATTTTTTTTTCATTTTTCGATAAACGTAGGAGTCTTTTAGAAAATGCTGTTAAAGTTGGCGTTTTGAAAAAAAAAATCTACACACGGAAGCTTGATAAAGATTATAACAGGAAAACGCTTGTAATTCTCATGTAATTTATTTGCCGAAAAATGAAAAAAAAGAAAAAGTGAAAGAAAAAAAGCGTTTTTGAATTCGGTTTGTCTATCTTTCCTCCTATCCGCCATTCCGTGCTTGCGTAAATATAGCCTAATTGCCATGGAATTGATATATGTTATTTGTGTTTACTTTGACATGTTTAGTATTGAAAATGATGTGTGTAGCATGTATGATTCGTTTACAGGGACACTCAAAAGAATGCCGTCACATTACTGTGAATGGAAAAAATCGTGTGTTGTGTAGTTTAATGATATTACACTCTTTTAAGCATGTTGAAATTTATATACATCACTGAGGTGTTGTACACTACAAGGCGATTGATGTAGAATATGGTGTGCAAAGAATTTATATTTAATTTTCAAGGACACACAAACAAATTTGGCTTATGAACAATAATTGCTAGAAGTTCGTTATCGGTTGTGGTACACGTTTTTATTATTTTTTTTATCATATTATATGGCGTTTGTAAATTTTATAGATCATGTACAGGGCTGCACTATCTCAAATACATTCCCGTTTATTGACAGAAATTGCTGAATGAAAATTTCCATGCTGAACTAAATTTTTCCATACCATGTAGCATACATACAAAGTTATAGAGCATATACAGGGCTGCACAAAAAATTAGATGCGTTTTCTAATTTATTTATTTAGATATCATCTTTCTCCGTAATAAGCTGCAAAGTTTTATTTCAATATTCTGAATGTATTGGAAAATCTTAATTTATGCTAGACGCATGATTTTTAGCTCTTGTTTCTTTTACAGATATTCTTTTTCAATTTCTCCAAAGAATTAGAAAATATAATACTGAATCTTACTATACTAAATATAAGGAAAAATACATGAATACATTCCGAAATTATTAAAAATAGTGCTTAGTTTCCATCTAGTCCAAGAATATTCAACTTGTGTCCCGCGAGGTTGCGAATTTATTGTTGTAAATTTTAAATCCTTTTTCTCTCTTTATGGCCGATGGATGCTGGAGGTTTTATTGGGGATAAAGTGAGGGGGATAAGGGGGGGGGGGTATTATTCTTCACAAACATTTGAAATTGATTGTATTTTTCTCATTTTGTATAGGGAAATATACTAGGTATGGAAAATAATTCCTGTTATCAGAAAATTTTAGATGTAATTATTTCTCCTAGGTGATGGGAAAGGAAAAATTGGCACCCGAAAAAAAAGGGCACTTTTATTACTATGGAACTTGCAAAAAGCATATTTATTTTGTATATTACTATGCAGAGTCTCCATTTACCTATTTATACTTAGTAATACCTGTAACATTAAGTGGAATCTTGACTTAAAAAGAAATCCAAAGTTCCTTGGAAAATTTCTAATTCAAAATTATTATATTGTCCCTTGCCATTCCGTCTTAAAGGGTTTCATTGTTAAAATTAAAATCTGCATTTAATCAGTAATATTATACATATGTACAATTATTGCACCTATAGCTCATTAATGATGCAATACTATGATCACTAATTAATTACATTAAAACCTGTAAGAATGGAATCTATGTATAACATAATCCTGCCTTAAACGGAAAATTTTATGTTTAATAACAAAAAATTTTCGAAATACGAAATATTACACAATTACACCTAGTAAAACCTGTCTGAAACAGAATTTGTTTTCGTAGCCAGTGATCTCGTATTAACCGGTTTTATTGTAATATACAATGGTACCGTGTAGTGTTACTGATTAATTAATTCTGTAATACTTAAGTAATGTATCTTTACTATCTGTAAACATGATTTAAGTACAAGAAATAGTGTACTTTATAAAAAAGAAATGCCTTAACATGTTTGGTTTTACTGTAATCAAACAATTGCCTAAAGATATATAGTAAAAACTGCCGAGAACGAAAGGCAAGGTTGAAATAATTACTGCCACTTTGATTACAGCAATAAATGTTTTTCTTTTAATGGTCTACATTTATCAGTAAAAAAATAGGAATTAATAAAAATTCAAATTTGTTATCTGGAAGCTAAATTATAAGATCCAAAAATCTCTTTATTTTTTATTTTATTTTCTTCTTTAAGCATGGGTGGGAAAAAGTTTGTCAGTTTGTATTTTTTTCTTCTTTTTTTAAACAGCAATTTGCGCATTTTGAAAACCTTATTAAAATTTATCTTAATTCTTTTATTGCTTGCTCACAAAAAATGAGTTAGAGGGATTATCATTTAGAAGAAGAATTTTTCCATTTATTTTGAATGCGGATTTGAAATACCATATAACAAATCACATTTTTGGGGGGTGGGGTTTGGAGGGATGGAATATTTGAATATATTTTCAATTGGCATATTCATCAGGATAATGTAAAATATATCAGCTATCTCAGATTTATATCACATAAAATCAAAGAAAGCAGATGTTACACTAACTTGTATAATGACAAATTATTATTATCATTATTTATAAAAGAAAAAATAAATAATATTAGCATTGAAATTGAAATACGATGGATAACACTATCTAAAAGCGAGCACCATGGTATGCCGTACTAAACATTTAATTGAGATTCATTGTATAGTGAGATCTATCGCTATATGTGCGTTTTATAAAATGTAAATTTATTTATAAAATCGATTACTTCCAGTTTAATTTTATAATTAAATCATTACAAATTAATTAAATTTACAGGTTTATGTAACAGAAACTGTTTCTTAAAAAATGCATTTAGACGAAATGAAACATGCTTGTTATTGGGGAGATATAAATTCTTTTCAAATTTAGATAAAATTTAATAGCATATAAAGCAAATTATACTACATTAACAGTTTGCAAACATTATTCCAAGCAACGGAACTGTATTCCTGAAAACTGCTATTTCCTTACATACTTTCAGATGTTGTCAGAATTTACCGGACAATCGTTTTCGAAAGCTATTAGTCAACTAGTTTTAAACACCCATTTACGCCTCATACAGACGGTGGACAGCCGCCTCATTCATTCAGTGTCAGAAAGAAGGGGAAAGAACTAAATCCCTTAGCACTTTTGAAGTAAAAAATCACATAACCCCTTCTTCCTTTTAGAAAAACTTCTTTTTTCCTATTCAAGGCCTTTTTAAGGTACATTTTAGAATATACTGAAACGCTCAATGGGTTAAAGCAGATCAAATTAATGGACTTTTAGAGTCTGAACGCGGTATTGCGAGAGTAGATCGTAGGGGGCAGAGCCCCCTAGTTTTTCACTTTGTGATCCCATTAAAATGGCCTTAGCGTTTCTTCACTAATTAATATTATTGGCTAGTTCCATGGAGTTTTCTAGTGTAAGTCACATAGCTGATAACTGCTATGCTTGTTGGCCACTGTTATTTTCAAAAAGTTTGCTTCGCCTTATTCAATTAATGAGATATCTCCGATAAATTAAGTCACATTTTGCCGTTCTAAAATACTGGTATCCAAAAATCGCAGCATGTGGCCCAGACTACAAGTACTCATGGAACTAGATTATTTTAAGTGTGATTTTTTTATTATAGACTATATAAAATTATTATAAATATATATTATGATAGGAACTAGCGGGCTTCGTCCACTATTTACGCTACGGATATAAAAATCATGATTTTTTGAGGGAAAAAAGAATAAAAATCTATATGACAATTGTTTTATAAAGACACATTTTGTATTTTTTATATTTCCAGGGATGAGAAGGGGGGGGGGATATTTTGATTAAGCATCGCAATTTGTCCACATGACAGATATTATTATGATAGACACTAATGGGCTTCGTCCGCAATGGCGCCCCATGTGTCCAGCATCCATAACTCAGAAACTACCTTTCGGACATCAATGCAACAGATTCCAAACGTTATAATTAACTTAATAATCACCCTATATAGCATTAAAGTAAATTTATGAATATTGCATACTATTTTTTTGTCGAAATTTCTGAAGAAAAAAATTATTTCGGTTCCATTCTTAGGTATTGGTCCAAAAAATTTTGAAGAGTGGGGGAGGGAGGGGAGATGAGACTGTTGTTTGTAAAACAACTAACAACAGTCAAACAACGCGAAGGGGTTTGGGTTATTCAACTTGGTTTTGATGACTTCATTCGGAAGGTGGTTTGTTTAGAAGAGTGTGCTCCCTGTCCTATGAAATTTAGAACTATTAGTACACCATGTATGTGAGGATTTAATAGTTAACATTTTGGATTTATTAATTTAAGGATAAAGTGTTTTTAAAGGAATATCAAATGAAACCCTCTGTGCGATCCGCGATCATACTTACCAACTTGTTTTTATATACAAACTGCTATAAGGAAAACTGTAATAAAATAGTAAAAATTGTATCTGCATCAAATCCCATAAGTATCTTTTTTTAATCCTTTTATCACTAACCTAAAAAAAGTAATGATATCAATACAAAAACCCTTAACGGGTTAAAAGTTTCTGACGCAGTACTTTATCTTATGCTCTAAAAATTTTAAATATGGAACTTAAAAATACAGATATCAAAATTTGAGTGACGTTATGCTATTTCTTAAAAAATATATTTATATTTATTTCACCATTTCTTTTGTTTTATTTATAATCGCATGTACAAAAGTTATGTTCAACATGAAAAGCTGCATAATATTTTATTCGCTGTTGCTTTATCATTGACATCTCTCAAAAATTCAAAATATGTGTTTTAAAAGATATGAAATAATAAACTTAATTGACGCCTTGATGTGGCTTTAAAAGGTTTGTTTTAAAATCCAATTTAAATTATTTTTGACTTGGTTAAAATATTTTTTACATATACACAATACTTTTAATTTTCCCATTCACTGTTAAATATATCACTTTCATTGAATCTATACTATGCATTGAAATGTATTTATTTCAATAAATTGATTTATCTTTTGTGTCACGCTATTGAAAATTGTGAGTAAGATTTATGTAAATGGTTTATTTGCGTCAAAATATCCGTTTTCATACATTTCACATAGTTTGGTTACAATGACGCAAAGAAAACATTTACATAAATCTTACTCACAATTTTGAATAGCGTGACACAAAACATAAATTAATTTATTGAAATAAATATATTTCAGTGCATAGTATAGATTCAATGAAAGTGATATATTAACAGTGAATTGGAAAATTAAAATTATTGTGTAGATATAAAAATATATTTTGACCAAGTCAAAAAATAATTTAAATTGAATTTTAAAACAAACCTCTTAAAGCCACATGAAGGCGTCACTTAAATTGTCTATCATATCTTTTAAAACTCATATTTTGAATTTATGAGACATGTAAATGATAAAGCAACAGATCATAAAATTTTATGCAGCTTTTCATGTTGAACATAACTTTTGCCCCGTTTAAATTTTTAACCCGTTAAGTGTTTTTGTATTGATATAATATACAATTTAAAAGATTAATTTGTATAAATTTAGACAAAATATATAATTATACATTTTTCCACATATAGATATTCGCTTATTTAGAACGTTTACATTTTATCAAATAAATACAAACACATATTTTAGCGTAATTTTTTTTAGTATTTTTCCAGTTCATTTTGCAACATTTTAAAGTGATTTCACCAACAAATTTGTGCGAAAAAAATCCAGACCTAAATGGGTTAAATGAATTCATAATCATAATGAAGGGAACGAATATTTTTTTCAATTGGATTAAATCATATTCAAGGTTGGAGTAGCACAGTTGAAGTTTTTTCCAACAGAGCGAAAAATGTCCAGACCAGGAATCGAACCTGGATACTTGGCGTTCCGTGCCAATGCCTTACCTGTTAGGCTATCCGGACGATAACTGGCCGACATAACTGTGCTACTCCAACCTTGAATATGATTTAATCCAGTTGGAAAAAATATTCGTTCCCTTCATTATGACCTAATTACATGGTATACAGGAGTTTCCGTGTTAAAGCACTTTCATCATGTAAATGCTATAGTTATAGCTCGGATGAATGGAACTAGCGCTGCAGTTCGCAGCCAAGTCCAACAAATAAGAGTGAATTATGTCGGCCAGTTATCGTCCGGATAGCCTAACAGGTAAGGCATTGGCACGGCACGCCAAGTATCCAGGTTCGATTCCTGGTCTGGACATTTTTCGCTCTGTTGGAAAAAACTTCATCTGTGCTACTCCAACCTTGAATATGAATTCATAATGTTAAGCTAAAAGCCAATTAAACTAACAATGGTGTAAAACATCAAGTTACAAAAGTAAGTACAGTAGAGCGCCGATTATCCGAACTCCAATTAACCGAACTTCCAATTATCCGAAATACCTATTTCTCCAAAAAATAATTTTAACTGAACTCCCAATTATCCATTAGCTTGGAACAAAATTTTAAATAAAGAAAAACTAATAGTGGATCTGAAATTAACGAGTGGTTAAATAGTGAAGTATACATGACCCTGGATGTCAGATTTTAAATGATGATGAGATTGTGGAAGAGATTCATGATGAAAAAGAAATTGAAGAAAATGAAAACGAATGTTCTGTAAATAACTCAGGTCCATCACATAACGAAAGCCTGCCAGTCCTAAGCTTAGATAACGTGTGAAGGTTTTAGTATAGTCAGAAACATACCTTAAACTGTCTGTCCATTTATCCGAACTAGGGTCGGTCCCCACTTGTTCGGATAATCGGCGCTCTACTGTACATTTTTCCTTCTGGGTATCGGATGTATCTCTCTATTCTACAAAAAAGTAACTAAAGCTGTCACCGCCGCCGCCAGTTTTGAATTTCCTTGTGGCTGGAGGACTTCCTTCGTTAATATTAAGAAAAATATTGCATACAAAAATATGAAAAACGTGGTATTATAGAGAGATGTCTGATAAACATGCTGATGCAGCCAGCTTTCAAATTGAAGAATTATTTTGACAGATATTTAATGCTAAAATTGGACAAAATCTTTCCATTAAAAAAGTTTTATAGCAGCAAAACTTGGGAATTTAATCATTTTTAGATCATTTTGTACGTTTTAAAATTCCCGGTGTGCAGACTGCATTTATTTTTTTTTAATTTGACTCATTTTTTGAGGTTTTATGTCTAATTTAAATTCAAATTTTCAGCATTTCGAGAGATATTTTTTTTACATATTTTAGAAAATGGTATTGATTTTAATTGTTGCCAACTGTATAAACAGCGCAAACAATAACGTTTACTTCAAATTAACAATTTATTTACACGTGACTATTATAAACAGAAAAAAAGCCTTCAAATTATAATTAAATTATTACATATAAAAAGTAGGAACTTATTGAAAATTACGTCATAAAAACTATATTTACACGTGCATTTTAAAAGAGAAGGGTTGCGTTTGAAGCCTTAAATGGGAGAAATTACGTCACATTACACTTATTACGTAAAATGAACAAAAAGTAATATTGCGAAACAGTTTACATTTAAAAATTGCGCGAGACATTTACTTGATATTTCCAGGTGATCTTTTCAACTATTTTTATTAGGACAGCGCAAATAATATTTCATTTCTAACAAAAGTATTTTCACGTGAATATTAAAATGAGAATGAAAAGTGTGGTGAAAATTACGTCAGATTAAAAACGATATATTTAAAATGTCTTACTTAAAAGAACTTTCTTTTCGCTTTGTTAAAAAATACCAGAAGACAAAACTCTGTTTACTTAATTCATTTTATATTAGCTTATTTTGAAATGTTTAACTAATTTTATTTGATCAAAGACGAAAACAGCCGTTGTATCTTTTAACAGCAGCTGATTTGGCCTTAAAATTCCCCAATCAAAGAGAAACTAATAGAAATCTCTTTATAGAGAGATCGCCATTGTTGTTTAAATTATAATTCAATCTTCCGAAATCTTTTTAAAACCGATAAAATTAGCGTGCTTTTAGAGTCTGCGGTGTCTGAACGGGTGTTGTCGAGCGTAGCACGTAGGGAGCAGAGCCCCCTAGTTATGTCTTAAGAAAATTAACAATATGCTGATATGTAACTATATACGCCAATGGACATTACCCGTGATGATAACAGCTAAGCTTCTGAGCTTCATACACTTTAAAAAAGACTGTTTATATAAGGCCGGCTAAGCAGTATTGAAATATTCTTCAAGCATATTGTTGCTAATTTCTATATACCCCTAGCGGGCGCCACATTGATAAAGTACGAGGTAGGATTCAAAAGTTCCCGGACTGACTCTATAACTGTAAAAACATTACCAATTTCATTGCTGAAACACATCCGCCTTCGAAATAAGATCCTTGCGTATCAATACACTTTTGCCATCGGCTGTAAAGGTCATTGAAGCACTTCTGGAATCCATTTTTAGCCATGTCCTTTAATTCAGCCTGCGATGCACTTTTAGCTTCATCTGAAGATTGAAATTGACGACCCTGCAAGCGACGTTCAGTTCAGGAAAAAAGATAAAGTCGCAGGTTGAGAGATCAGGCGAGTAAGGAGGATGTGGCAAAGCAGTTGTTTTCGTTTTCGTAAGAAAGTCACCGACAATTAGGGATCGGTGTGCAGGAACGTTGTCATGCAAAAGCACCCATGACTGCTCAGCCCACAATTTTGGCCTCTTCTTCCGGACCGACTCAAGCAAACGACGCAGGATGTCCACATAGAGTTCTTTGTTGACAGTGCGTCCTTCAGGGATAAATTCCAGATGCATCGAAAAATACCTCTAGCATGGCCTTCCCTTTAGAGCGATCTTGGCGGAATTTCTTCTTCAGTGGTGATTTCCAAGTTGCCGATGCTCTCTTGGATTGCGGATCGTATAAAAAACACCATTTCCTGTCTCCAGTAACAATTCTGCAGAGAAGGGAAGGATCTTTGTCAACAGCCGAGATTAAGCCTCCCACCACTTCAATTCGAATTGCCTTTTGGTCTTCGCCTAACATGCATGGTCGTCGATTTCAAACTTCAGATGAAGTAAAAAGTGCATCGCAGACTGGATTAAAGGACATGGCTAAAAATGGATACCAGAAGAGCTTTGATGACCTTTACAGGCGATGGCAAATGTGTATTGTTGCACAAGGGTCTTATTTCGAAGGCAGGTGTGTTTCAGCAATGTAATTGGTAATATTTTTACAGTTATAGAGTCAGTCCGGGAACTTTTGAATCCTACTACGTAGAAGTACAGTTTTATGGAAACTTTTAAGTATAATATATATAAGTAAAATTTTCCGTTAGTGATTTTATCTGTATTTTTTATAATCTGGGAGAATATGAATGCAAATGTATGTAAAATAACAAATTTACTTTGTTGAATATATAAATGGACAAAAAGTATTTAAATAAATGGTCAACAGTAAAAACAATGGTAGTCAGAGATAGTTAAATATAAATATCGCCTTTGTACGGAGTTTCAAATTTTATAGTTCTTCCAAATTAGTACCAATCTTTAATTTTTTTTAAAAGGCGGTATTCAAAATTGTGTTCTCTATCTACCGATCTTCAATGGTAATTTTTAAAGATGTACGTTAATTTTATTTCAATCAAACGGTGCCAAACGTTACCATGCCTTTCACGCTTTCCTAAATAGGAGAGCTTATCGCTAAGTATCGCACATAATTGGAAAAAAAGAAAGTTAAAAGCGATCAAAAGCAATATGAAACAGAAATAAATGTATTAACCATTTATTACTTTTCCGCGTATGCATGTTGCATTCGTGGAAAAGTAATGCGTGTTGCATATCCATGTTGAGGCATTTATCTCAGTAATGGATTACTTTGAAAATCCCGGTCTCATAGAACTCCGTAGGCTGTGAGAATCAACTTTGCACGGTTCGTTTGAGTTCGTCATCAGAGTGGAACTTCTTACCGACGTGGAACTTCTCCATGTGTCCAAACAGATGAAAACCGGAGGGTGCAGGTCCGCGCTGTATGGTGGGTGCTCCAAAACTTACCAACTGTACCCTTGCAATTATTAAAGAAATGGGAGAAACACATCCATACACAATCTTACAATCTTTTGCGTAAACTTCTAATGGATCCCCAACTAACTTTCCAACTTTCTTTACTTTTACAATAAGAAATCTTTTCGCAGCTCGTTGCTCCTTCACATTTGACGCCATTTTACTGTTGACTGACGAACGTTTTTGTTAGGTGTAATCATGAGATCTTGCATTTCGCCTTGAGAGTAAAGCCCTCTAGTTCCCTTTTCAGTAGATAATTTCTTTTTTTACTATTTATTAACCTACTTTAAAATTGACAGGTGCGCTACTTATTGATACGTCCCCGCATTAAAAAACTGACAAACATAATTTCTCTACTTTGTTCTCCATATACTACACAAAAAATATATTGCACTATTATACTATGCTCACTGACAAGAAATTAAAATACTGTTTGTACTATAATTTTATTTCATAACAACTAAATATATATAACATTTTATACGTTAAAGTCGCTTATTTTTAAATAATTAAACACATATTTTCTTCAAAATAGCATGCAACTAATATTTACACATTTTTCATACTGGGTTAATAGCTAGATTAAATTTCATTAAAAAATTATTTTTTGATTACATATCTGCATATTTAAAGAATATATATTCTTAAAATCATTAAATGTTTAATACGAATAACTTTAAATTGCTCAATATTAACCATCACAGGTATGAAATATGTTTTAACGAAATATATTAAATCTTTTATTTTACAAAATCAAGAAAAAAGTCATACCCTTTGGAATATTATTTTGTCGCACTAACCCTTTCGGGACGGGTGATGCATATATGTATCATCAGCAGGTGCATCTGGAATTTGTTTTGGGCACCATTAAGAAATAAATGTAATATTTGTCTTTTTTTAAATACACTGTTAAAAAAAAAAAAAAAAAAAAAAAAAAAAAAAAATCCAGTTTTTTTGTAGGAATCGCAAAAATAGTTGTCCTACTCGTACCGGAAAATTTCCCGACCCAGCTCGGAATAAAATTCGTAAAAAAAAAAAAAAAAAAAAAAAAAAAAAAAAAAAAAAAAAAAAAAGTCAATAAAACGGTATTTTACGGATTTTATTCCGAGCTGGGTCGGAAATTTTTCCTGTACGATAAGGGCAACTATTTTTCCGATTCCTACAGGAAAACTCGCAGTATTCTTTTTTTTTACAGTGTAGACTATTGTTTGGTATTTTACAAGTAAAGGGAGCTGTTTCAAAAAAGCGGTGCAAATCAAATAAAATTTTCGCAAGTGATGCCGTCTCGAAAGGGTTAATGTTAGTAGAATGAAAATCATATGAACATAATTTTAGGAAAAATAAAATTAAACGTTATACACTGTAAAAAAATAATGCCAGTTTTCCGGTAGGAATCGAAAAAATAGTTGCCCTTATCGTACCGGAATAATTTCCAACCCAGCTCGGAATAAAATCCGTAAAATCGGAATAAAATCCGTAAAATACCATTTTACTGACTATTTCCTTATTTTTGCGGATTTTATTTAGGGCTGGGTTGGAAATTATTCTGGTACGATAAGGGCAACTATTTGTCCGATTCCTACCGAAAAATGGCAGTATTTTTTTTACAGTGTACGCTTTAAAGAAATTAAACTAAAGAAGTATTTATGTCATATAATACATCGAATTGTCAAAGAAAATAGCCCATAAACACATGTATAACATTTTTTTCGTAATTTTTTCTCAGTATTGAATTGCAATTTTTAATTTCGTTCAAATAAATCCCGGTATTTTAAAGATGCTTGCAAACAGCAATAAAATATGATTGATATTTTTATATATCACAGAAAACACGCATTCAAATATTAACCAGGATTAAAAGCGATGCGGAAAATACAGATAAGTGAAGAATCCCAAAAGTATAAAAAGGATTGTTCTGTAGTGGAGTTTATTTTTTGATAAAAGAAAGAACATTATTGTGAATCGTGACTAGATTCATTTATAAGCATTGTCAAATTGCATTTCTAAAGGGCTTAAATCAGTTTACTCTAAGATTCTTTTGAGATATTATAGGAGGAATTCAGTATTAAAAAGAAAAACGATGTGATAAGTAACATATTAAGCACCGGGAATTTAACACATTTTTGGTACAACATTGTTCTATTTTAACATTTAAATGACAAAATTCATTTAATTTTATAATTATTTAATTAATATAGCTATTATGTAAAGAATTATGAAACTATTATGTAATGAAACTGGCGATAGTAATATTTTCATATATTGTTTATGCTGCCATTGGACGTAACTGTCAAAATATAACCTCATACACACAACAAAGGTTATTATTACAGTCATATGAACATTGAATATACAGTTCATATAATATTTTTACAGAAAAAAAAATCTAACAAATATTTTTGCTTATTTGTTCAGAAAATAGACTTCATCTCGAATGAAAATATTACATTTTATTTATCGATATTTTATTCTTAAAAGGTTTCACAAAATGTATTCATTTTAAATTAAGATTGATCGATTGCACAGTACAAATATGTCTTTATTTAATGCATGCATATAGAATCCAAAGGTTATTATTACAGTCACATAAAAATTGAATGCACAGTTCATACATTGTTCTTACAGAGAAAAAATCAAATAAATGTTTTTGCTTATTTGTTCAGAAAATACACTTCATCTGGAATAAAAATATTACAATTTATTTATCTACATTTTATTCTTAAAAGGTTTCACAAAATGTATTCATTTTAAATTAACATTAAATGATTGCACAGTAAAAATATGTCACTATTTAATACATGTCTATAAAATTATAATTAATTTAATAAATAAAAATTTGTGGGGAAAACGCAATCGCTAAAAAACAACGTTTGAACACACAATATATAAATTATTCAATGTGAACAGAACATAGCCAGACGCATACGTTTCATTAGTACTGGGACTCACATCATCAGTATATAAAATGAATGTATAAAATCAACGTGTTCTATCTATGTTCGCACTGCTTAATTTATATATTTTGTGTTCAAACGATATTTTGACTATCGTTCTTGACAACGTTTTATAGAAAAATTTAATTATAGTTTTAAAAAAATTACAAATATATTCAAAATAAACTCTAAAGTCTAAAAAATATTATCTCGTTTGTGCCTGATTATCAGTTTTATTATTCTCTTTTAATTATTTCAAAATTCTTCCAGTCACATTTAATGAGGTAATTTGTATTTCGCCTTTTCACACTTCAAAAATTCTTTCTTTAAAGTAATAGGTATTCAAGTTCATTATGATAAATCTATTATAAAGTTGCAAAAATTGCCCTGAAGTTATTATTAGTTAAAACAATTAAATGGAATAAAAAACTATATGTGTTTATTTATTTTTTTATGTTTAACTAAGCTAATTCTGCGTAATATGGCCACACTTATTTCAAATTAAACTAATGATGATTGCCGAAAATAAAAACACGATGCTATTATTGCTTTCTATTATATTTTTAGGTTTATTTCTGGCCAGTGAACGTAATTCAGTCTCTTTACCATTTTTCTATTAGTAAAACAATTTAAATTTTACTTTACTTCAGAAAAGGAAGCAAAGAAAAAAACACGGAAACTCATTATTTTTATGAACTGAACTTTATGTTCATTTGAAATGAATAAAATTTAAACAACAGAAATAAAGAAATAAAAATTCACAATAGTCGACAAATGATCAAATGTACAAAAGGTTTGAAACTACAACGTGAATTTCCAAAGTGATATAAAAGGTTAACGGCTGTTCAAAATTATCAATAAGGGATTTAATTTTTTTTGTATTACTTCTTTTATAGTGGATGTTTTTCTCGCCAGTAAGTATTCTTAAAACACATGTAATGCAAGAACGAATAGTAAATGATTTTTTTTTAAATATTCACATAATATTGAAGAGCAATACAAATAGATTCAACAGTGAATTACAATTCTAACCAAAAAAAAAAAAAATATAGCCAAAAAAATTAAGTCAAAATTTTGATCTGAGGTAGTGTACTAATAAATCACTAAACAAGGACATTAAATATATAAACACGTATCATTATGTATAATAGTAAAGATGGAGGTAGGTTTAATTTATATAACATACCCCACAACACCATAAATGGTATAAATGTAAAGCTAATCAGAATAATTTATTCCAATCAAATATTTTACATATACGATATCATCCAAATTCTTCATTTTATAGTACTAATCTTAATCATTCTTAACTTATTATAAAGTTAAACTTTATTCAAATAAATGTAACGCTACTTATATTTCTTTACTGCTTTTCACATATTTACTATTTTCCATAAATATTACTTTTTTAACCTATTATATATCTCAGTTATAAAATACTAGCAAACCCCGCTCGTGTAATATTATAAATATGCCAAGTGATATTTATATGTCTAATTTTTATTAAAATGTACTAACTAAATTTTATTTTATTAAAAGGTTTTTTATTAAAAGATACTTATTACTTTTAGGAATAATTCAAAAATTACTATTTAAAACACAGTTTGATTAACATCATTATTACACTGCATTAGGCAGAAATGAGACTTAAATTATTAAAACGAAATAAAACTAAATAAATGATAATTTAGAAAATATTTTCAAACTTTTATGCTCAATTAATACGCTCATTTCAGTATTCATTTGAAGTTTTCAATTTTTTAGAAACCACCTTCTTACATCTTAAAATTAACTATCATGTCAAATTCGAAGTCTACTACATCTCTCAACATAAAGGGCTATGTTGAAATATCAACTGTCACCATTAATTTGCCAACATTAATTTTGAAATCGGTTTGTTATTTCCTAATATTGCACAGAAACGTAATTTAGAAAGCTTTTAAAGGCCTTTTTCAGAACGTTTGTTATTCCTGTAAACCCCAGGTGGTAGAATCATCGGCATAAAATATAGCCTGTGTAGGATCAGAGAATGTTAAAATTGATTCGCAACAATTACTTTTATAATCGGTTAATATTCCCTGAAATTGCATAGAAATCGTAATTTAGGACTTATTTAGAATGCTTTTCGCACCTCCCCTTCGCTTCACCCCTTTTTAATTCGAATTTATTTTCGACAGTCTTTCGATGGCATTTATATTTTATAAGTAACTACCGTGCCATATTTAAAGTTTCTAGGCTTTTCAGTATCACAGAAATCGCAATTTAGAAAGTTTTTTGCTCCTGCAATCCTCTGGTGGTAGTGGCAAAGGCATAAATTATAGATTATGTTTGAGCAGATTCTATGACCAACAATTTGTCACCATTATTTTTTTAATCGGTATGGAATTTGATAAGATTGCATAAAAATTGTAATTTATAACGCTTTTCGCTCACTTCATCTTTTTAAATTTGGAAATTTCTTTCGACTGTTCTTAGAAAGCAGTTGCATCTTGTAAGTACATACCATGCAATATTTCAAAGTGTTAGACCCCTCAGGTGTGCAGAAAACGCAAATTAGAACATATTTTGCTTTTGCAACCCTCAGATGGTAGTAACAGCAACATACAATATGGCCTATGATGAAGCAGGACTGTCACCATTGATTTTCAACCATTACTTTTGAAATAGCTTTGGTATTTCCAGAGATTGAGTAGAAATCGCAATTTAGAACATTTTTCGAGTATTTTAACCCCTTATATCTAATAAATATGTACCTTGCCTAATTTCAAGTTCTTAGACCCTACCGATCTCAAAAATCGAAATTTAGAACTTTTGTTTTCTCCTGCAACTTCTAGGTGATAGTCATACCGACATGAAATAGCATCTATGTTACAGCAGAGGCTGTCAGCATCAATTCCCTACCATTACTTCTGAAATCAGTTTGATTCTTCCTGAGATATTGCTGACAAATCGGCATTTAGAATGTTTGTAGAACGCTTTTCGACCATTTTCACCCTTTTAGATTTCAAATTTTTAAAGAAATGTTCTTAGAGGTCGCATTTAAGTCTAATAAATACATACCATGCAAAATTTCATGAGTCTAGGTCCTTCCATAATTCAAAAATCGCATTTTTAGAACGTTTGTTGCTCCTGCATCTCCTCTGGGGTAGTGGAAACAGATATAAAATATAGCCTATCTTGGAGCAAGAGTTGTCACCATCATTTTTACACCATTATATTTGAAATCGGTTCAGTACTTTCTGAAATTGCATAGAAATCGCAATGTAGAACCTTTTTTACAACGCTTCTTGCATATTTTGACCCCCTTTTAAATCTCGAATTGTTTAAGAACTGTTCTTAGAAATCCTTTATATCTAATAAGTATCTAATATTTCATATTTCTAGGCCCTTCAGTAACGCAGAAATTGCATTTTTAGAACGTTTTTTGCTCCTGCACCCCCTTTGGTGTAGTGGCACTGACATAAAATATAGCCTATGTTGGTGCAAGGATTCTAACCATCATTTTGACACCAATATTTTTTAAATCGGTTTGGTATTTCCAGAGATTGTATAAAAACTACCATTTAGAATGTTTTTTAGAACGCTTTTCGCGCATTTTCAGACCTTTTAAATTTCGAATTGTTTAAGAACTGTTCTTAGAAATACTTTATATCTAATAAGTAGCTAATATTTCAAATTTCATATTTCTAGGCGCTTCAGTAACGCATAAATCGCATTTTTAGAACGTTTTTTGCTCCTGCAGCGCCTTTGGGGTAGTGGCACCGACATAAAATATAGCCTATGTTGGAGTAAGCGTTGTCTCCATCATTTTGACACTATTATTTTTTAAATCGGTTTAGTATTTCTTGAGATTGTGTAGAAACCACCATTTAGAACGTTTTTTAGAACGCTTTTTGTGCATTTTCTCCCCTTTTAAATTTCGAATTGTTTAATAACTGTACTTAGGTATCATTTATATATTATATATAACTAATATTCCAAATTGCACTTTTCTAGGCCCTTCAGTAACGCATAAATAGCATTTTTAGAATGTTTTTTGCTCTTGCACTCCCTATGGGGTAGTGACACCGACGTAAAAATGTCTATGTTCTAAGTTGGGCTAACACCATCATTTTGATACCATTACTTTTGAAATCGGTTCGGTAGCTCCAGAGATTACCTCTAACAAACAAACAATTTTTACTTCTTTATAATATTAGTGTATATAACTTATTAATTTATGTCTTATAATGATTTTTTATATGTATGTTGCGTGAGAAAACATGATATAAATATATATATGTTATAAAGTACACTTTGAATATGTTTTTTCATAGATTCCTCAAATAAACTAGTATGTTGTGGCCGTCACAAAACTTTCTTCTATCTCATACATGTCAATACTTCGAAATTCACTATCTCCGTGCCAAATTAAATGGCAATCTGTGTTCATCATGAGAATTCTAAAAGTAGGAAATTCCGTGCATTAGATCTCGAGGTATGACTGATACTGAAATCGTGTAAATCCAGCAAAATGCAGCATAGCAGCGCCACCTATTGGGTTATTTACACCAGAACCTAATTATCACCAACTTATGTCAACGTCTAACTGAATATGAAATTTGAGGAAAATTCGTGCATTAGTTCTTGAGATAGAGGTATTGCGCAAATCATGACAAATGCAGCACAGCATTGCCACCTATTGGTCGATTTACACCAACACGTAGTCAGCATCATTTCATATGAAGGATCCTAAGGACTAAATCCGAAGTTTAATGAAAATGTGTCATTAGTTCTTGAGATAGAGCTACTGCGAAAATAGTGTAAATCCTGCAAAATGCAGCCTAGCAGCGCCACCTGTAGGGAGATTTACACCAAAACGTAAACAGCATCCATTCATGTCAAGGACTAACGTAATCTGAAGTTTTATAAAAATCCGTGCATTAGTTCTTGAGATAGAGCTTTTGCGGAAATCCTGCAAAATGCTACATAGCAGCGCCACCTTACAGAAAAAACTAATCAGCACCAATCTATATCAGGGACTACCTGAATATAAATTTTTATTACATTCCGTGCATTAGTTCTTGAGATAGAGCGCCCACAAAGTTTGTGTCACATACAGACAGACAGACAGACATTTTGTAAAAACATGTTTTTTGGAATCTCTGACACATAAAACGTGTAAATCCGTCGAAAACTGGAATTCGAAAATTTTCATGAAGCCAATACTTTCTTCTTGTAAAGATAGAAGAAAGTAAAAACATGTATTCAAATAAAATGTGGATACCTTCTTGAAATATATGTATTATTTTTCAAATTATGTCTTAAAGGAAGAAATGAAATGGAGAGTAGAATTGGAACAAGAAGATCGCGAAAAGAGAGTGCGAGATTAAGAAAATACAAGTAAAGAAATTTCAACAGAACCTACTAATTTGGATTCAAGGACAACTACAGGTAAGCAATTATAAATAACTTAGAGTGCTAACTACTATATATAGTATTTCTAGTGATATTAGTCTATATTTGGTATAGTACAAAAGACATACGGCGCAAATCGGTATTGACAAAAAAGAATGGGTTGTTGAAATGTTTGAAATTGAAAATATCATTTTATTTGTTTTTCAATAATATTAATTTATTTTACATTAATATATACTTTTTTCATTTCAGTTTTGAAAAAACAATAATATAGAAGCTTAGATTTTCAAATAATTGAAAGTTTTGCAGGCCTAAACTTGAGCAAAAAACGAAAACTGAAAAATATAAATTTCACTTTTTACATTGCAGAACAACTGTTTTTTTGTTTTGTTTTTTAATTACATATTTAATGTACATATTGTAATAACAGAGATCTTGTTATTTAACATAAAAATACATGTTTAAATTGTAAGTCCGCGTCATAATCTTGTTTTACAATATATCTTGTAGACACGATTTGAAAGAAATTAGTTAAGACATATTTTTAACTTACAGAAGCATATACTTTATTTTTTGTTACAAGTGAATGGTAAAGGAATATATTTTTTGCCCAAGCTTCGTAAATCCTTTGCCAGTTGTGATAAAGCTGTACCTGGCTCGTTTCCTTAGGTTTTTATTTATAACTAGCACGCTTCGCGAGCCACGATGGTCGGTGTTTCAAAACAAAATATAGGGTATTCCGGGAGAGACAGACCACGATCTTTTTTCTCGCTCTACAAGCCATATATTTACATACATTTTACTCTTCACAGTATATATGTATAGTGTATTAAGCTTTCTAAAAGAAGTTCATATCTTTAAAGGAATTTCTTTTACGCCTTTTCGGCTTCTTTATTAGAAGTATAAGCCATCTTAAGTTTTCCGCTAATTCGTATGCCATAGACCTAACAGAGTCTCTACACGGTGCAAAACCCCGGTTCTTTATTTTATTTACATGAGCAAGAATTTTGTTTCTGTTTTCGTTTTCGCATTTTTCTCTTTAAAGTAGTTTTAGGAGTGCAAAAAGTTTTGTTGCTTTATTGACTCTCATATTCTTTTCTTCAACGGTTTTAATAGCATTTTACAAATCATTTTCAGTCAATTCCCCGCGTGTATACGAAACTTTTCTAATATAAGTAGTCGTCATTTTCTGAAAAACAAAAACAAAATATAATCCCTTAGTATTTTAAATTCAGTGCTTTAAAAGCTAAATTTGAAATTCAAGATTATTTGGTCCATCTATTCCGACAGAAAACGTCGTCCATCTCTCCCGTCTACACATGGTCCATATCTCTCGATCACCTAATTGAGAAGTATACCTAGCCCGACTCTACACAGTTGATATTACGTTGTAATTTTTAGTTATTTAGAAGCCTAAATGTTCCCCGAGATTACATCATTAAAACTAGATAGATCATAAATAAACTAAAACCGTTAAATTCATAGCGATAACCATATGAACACATTATTTGACTTACTAAAAGCAATAATGATTTTTAACTGAAAAAAGTATTATATTTTATGAGAAACAAAAAGTTGCACACAATACAGAATATCTTTACGTGTCTGAGTGTAATAGTTGCGTCATCAGTGGGACGTCGGATTAACGAAATATTTGACAGGTCCATCTCACAGTGTTGTCCACCTCTCCAGTAATTACCCTATCTCTGAATTTTAATTTATGTTTAGAAATTTATGGACTTTTACCTGGAATGTCCTTACGCATATCTGAAAACAGTACAAACGCCTTTTTATGTGTCAGACAGAATTTGTCTGTTTAAGACCAACTTTTTTAGATAATCGCTTACAGTAGGATTTGGTAAAGAACCCTAGAACTATTTTCAATATATTAAAACCATCCGTACAAAATGTCTCACTAATAATGCGAGAAAATACACAATCCTCATGAAAATACACAATAAGACTAATTTTTCATAATTGAGTTAACATTCTTATAGAAATTTTCGTCATAATTTTTAATTAAACAACAGTAGTCCGATATGTCAAATACTACAGCAAATCTTAAAAAATATATTTAACAAATAATGCAAGTCCTATCTAAATAAAATGGGTAGAAATTTTAAAAAAGGCTTACCTTTGATGATCGGATTCCTCACTCCATAATCTAAGCAACATAGAACAATATGCAAAATACTAATAACGTCCCTGAAAAATTATCCATCTAATATGTAAGGTTCATCCAAATTCATTCATGAGAACTCAAGTGATGGACCCTGAACGAAAGTCTCATTTATATTATATATATATAGTAGATAAGGCAAAAATTACAGTAGCACACAAACTTTTTTTTTTTTTTTTTTTTTTTTTTTTGAGCCAGGTTGTAATAGATATAAAAAATCATGATTTAAAACTATTTAGAAAATAAAAAAAATCCCAAATAAATTTAATTTCATACTAGAGATTTTATTCTATTCCACAGTGTAAAAATTTAAAATATGCGGTATTTTGATACGATAATACTTGCAGTAAAATTAACTCCATCATTTCAATTCTCATACAGTTCTAACATATTTGCTCAACAATGGGATATCATCGTAACTGATGTGTTTGTTGGTTTTTTTTTTTATAATTTAGATATGAGTGATAATTATATAAATAAAGCGTAACATTGTACCATTTTATTCTCTGAGTTCCATTTTTTTTATTATTTGTAAAATTAATAATTTATAATACCGATCTCTTTAATACCGTTAAACGACTTCTGTGTCAGAAAATATTTTAAATAACCTAATACTAATTTAAAATCTACATTCATTTCCTTGGATCCGTCAATGAATTAATGATTCATTTATGCAAAACCCGTTCTATATAAATCAATAAAAATCTTTAATTGCAACTTTCAATATAGTTTTCTCAAAACTGTAAAATATCCTTCATAAAAGAAGAAACGTCGTTTCATTTTTTTTTTTCAAAATAATCTTTATATAATATAAATACATACAACAATAAAATGTTGCTGAGAAAAAAATATTCCATACTTATTGGGAAAATAATCATTTATGGATTCTTAACATTTATTCTTTTTTGACATCTTAGAGCTTACCTGTAAACCCTAGGATTTAGTATTATATTGATGAGAATTTTTCCAAAGATATATCCGTAGCTTAACTGAAAATTTTCAAAAACTATAAAAAGAAGACCTGTTATCAAGAGATTATGTCTGGAAATATAACGTTAAAAATATCTGATGACAATAATTTATGAAAATACACCCAATATTTAAAATATTAAGTGCATGAAACAAAAAACTGTATAAAATGAATTTACTGAAAAAAAATATGCCAACATTACACAAATAATGTAAATAATTTAACTAAATTTGCCTGAAAAAGTAGTCATAAACTGTTTTTTTTTTTTAAGGATAAAGCGATGTAAGTTTTATTTTAATTTTGTTACATACACCTATTAATATTTTGAAAGAAAAAAATATTTAAGTACTTGCGTAATTAAACTTCATTATTTATTACATAGGTTTATTTTATTAAAATGTTGGAAAAAAATGAAGAAGAAAATACGAGCTCAGCAATATATTTAAATAATAAAATCAGAGATATTTTCAAATTCTTCATGCAGTAAATTTTTCTTTAGTCCATAAAATTTCAAGGAGCTCCGTTTGTGTTTCATACGCACTTATGACACATTTATATTGCCGTCTATGTTAATTCAACATTCTTTATGCTTACAAAAAAATAAAAGAATAACTAAATGTTAATATGATTGTTTATATTGAAATGCAGCTGAAGAAAAAGGTATATATTTATAAATTTACTGCAATCATTTAATACGCAAATTAAGCTAAGAAAAACATGAGCATGGTAACAACCTAGTGTATTGTTAATCTTTAATGGTAATGTTAAGTAAAATGCATTAAGAAAAGTAAAATTTTAATTGCTATTTTCACAGTTACAAATAGTTGCTTTATTTTTCGTTCCTGTGAATTTATATTTTTATCACGTGTTTACACTTTATCCAACAAACAAAATAGTTTCAGATATAGCAAATGAAGTGGAAATATAACAACTTTAATTTTATCAATTTATTTCTATAAAAATTTACTCAATTGATTCGATCTACAAACTTCTTGATGTGAAATTATAATATCCAAATCCATTGACTTTTGAGGTCGAATAAAACATTATGTAGATCTTCTTTATTGTAACTGTAAAAGGATATTTTGTAGCGACGCTAAGGATGAAAATAATATAATATCAAACAATAACCAACAATTATTTTAGAGTATTTAGATGATTTCGATCATTTTTAATTCGCTGTAGTGTAGTTTTTTTTAATTTAAAATGGGGAAATTAAATAAATTAATTATATTTAGTAAATCTTTGAGAATATTTACTTATAGTAAGCCTAACATAAATTAAAATGCAAAAGAAATATGTTTATGAAATATATATACAATGACATACATAGTTAAAACTTCAGTTACGAAAATTAACAATATGTACACATCAAAATTTTAAAAGCAAACAGCAATGATACAAATAAATTTTAAAACAAACTATCACAAACAATAACTATTAAATAACAATTTTTTACATTTCATCCAGTAAGCCAATTGTGTTATAAAGATCTGCAAAATTATAAGAGTCATGTAATAATTTTTAGTTCTAAATTTCACTGAATTTTAATGAATTTTAGGCAGGAGGACAATATATGGAAAACTTTGGATTTTTGTTTCAAATTAACTTCCTTATAAAGTGCTTCCCCCCTGTTTTCTTTTACGGAAACTTTTGATATTATATAAATATTAATATATATATACACATGTACATCTACCCTATATATATAAAATCCGAATGAAACGAATTCATGAAACGGATATATGAAACGAATTTATGAAACGGATATGGGGCATTCTCACAATCTTTTGACTTTCATGTCCCTGAATAATAATTTTTATTTTAATTTTTTTTTGTGATTTTTTTATTTCATATACTGGGGAACATCCCATTGCATGATTGCACAACAATATTAACCAGATAAATAAGTTTTGGACGATGTTGGTGGTCCAAACACCTGGAAAACTCCCATACCGTACCGTGTCCCTGAGGCTGATTTTTGAGTGTGGAGCTTTCTGGATAAAATCGTTTCAATAAAAATAATTTTTTTCTGAAACTGGAACTGTAGCTAAAATTTAACCTGCACACATTTTTATGGGTGTGATTATTTTTTAAACTCTGCCCCTGGGTTTTAGATTCCTTACCACCCCTCTTCTAAAATAATACAGAAAATCATTTCACATGCAACCACAGAATTTTTTTCAAGTTTTTTCTCATGCAGAAGTATGCTAGAGAAAGAATTCCTAAAATTCTTTGGCAGGAAATTTACTGTAGAATATAAATCAGCATTTAAATATAAATTTCAAGCATCGTGGTTTTATTGATAGTCTCACCGTCCCCAAGGTTTATTCCTGCAATTTTCAAGGTAAATAAAAAAAAATCCTATGTTAACAACTGTTTCTAAAAATCAATGAACATTGTGGCTATCACTTAGTCGTAACATGATTTTCTAAAAATAGGGTAAACGTACCGGTAGTGGGCCAGTTAAGGACATTTCTCTTATTATTATTAATTTATGAATTAGTATTTATAAATTCAAAATGATATATAATTTTTTAACGTAGTCCTAACCTTCATGTATCGGAATAAACATTCAAAGTTTCATAATATATTATTTGTAAAAAATGAAAAAATAAAAAAAAAGTTACCTTCCTCGATGCTCCAGTAGTGGGCATAGTAAATTTTTGATGCACCGGTAGTGGGCCCCCCAGAAGTGGGCCACTCCAGTTTTGAGTTTAGTGTGAAAATACTGAAGTTCTACTTTTTTTTACAGTTCTAGAAATAGGATGTTAACAATAATGAAATCATACATAGAAGTTTAGATGATTACGTAAAATAATCTCACTAGTAAATCTGCAGATCAGGGGCCCCAACTTCAGTTCTGTAAATCTATTTTAATTTTATCTCACTTTACATATGCTAATGTCCTACAAGCTGCAAAGTAATTTTTTAGATTACATACAGGGTGTCCTTTTGTATCGTTTAAATATAGCTAATTCCGAAGAAGCTTCGTTTTAGAGGTATAATTTTAATTGCTGAACTATTTCACATGTTTTTCATCATGTGAAAATCCATTTCCATCAAAATAGTTGCATTTTCTTAATGTTACGAAATTCCCTTTTTGTTCAGTTTTTGTGATCTATAAGTTATATTTAGAAAACTGCTTATATGCTTTCACTTGTTAAACAGTAAATATTCCCATATTCTGTGATCAAGACTTTCTGAATTGTGCTACAATGAATTTTATGAATTTTCAGCAATTTCTGACATTAAAATTCATTTTCTGTGTTTTGTACCAGAATGATACAAATGGCAGAAAAAAAAAAATCAGTTTTTATCCACAATAATAGTAGATAATTTAGCAACTTTTTTAAAAATCAAAATGCATAGTTTGTGTTTTCTCTAAATAACAGCCTCTTGTATTTTGTAACTTAAAAAAATCCGCCCAATTTGTTATTTTGCAGTGGTGATAAATAATAAGACAAATATAATAAACAGGACGATTAAAAGCTGAAATGACTGCAAAACAAAATGATTTATCCAAAAACGATAAAGATCTCAAAATGTGAGAACGGTTTATAGTCAATTTATTACAAAGAGTACCTTAGGTTGAAACTTACAATGAAAGAGAGGCATCAGACTGGGTTCACCTCAGCATCTTCAACAATTGCTCTTTGCTCCTGATCAATAGTTTCAGTATCAACAGTGTCAATAGGACATTCAGTGTACGCCGCCTCAACAGATATGACAGGTGTACCCTATAACAAATAAAATGTAAAAATGGAATAAATAATAGTAAAAAATATATACTCAAGTGTTCTACACCCAAATTATTTTTGAGATAGTTTACCTGAGAAATTGGTTCCATGTTCAAAGTCTCCTTCATCTCCAACCATAAGTAGTAAAGATCTGTTTGCTCCACCGAACCTTTCAATTTGCCTTTATTTTCTGAGCAAGATTTTATTTTTCTTCTCCAATTTTATCTTCAAGAACTTCCAAGAAAGAAGCCACTTCTCTCTCTTTTATTGGTGATATTATCACATTCTTTGATGTTAGTGTGCATTCAACATTTACTTTCTTTAGATTCCATGGAACTAGTCCTTTTGCTTTGAATCCATTCACATTTCAAAATGGTTGCAGGAGTTAAACGATCTAGTGCTGATTTTAGGACTGGTGGAAACTCGTGTTTCTGCATCTGTTTGCCTTCATGAGTTATTCTGAAGTGCACTACTTCCAGTTGCCAAGCACTTTTAAGAGTATGGGAAACAGAAATGTTCATTGGTTGCATTAGGTATGTGGAATTTCGGGGCAAAGCTACCATTTTAACTACATGAGCCGAATAGAAGATTCTTAGATTCAAAGACATGTGAGAAGTATGTCCATCCATAAATAACACTACAGGTTTTTCTATGTAATGTTTATTTAAATATGGTTCAAAAATTTGAACCTTTTTTTAGTATTGAACCTTTGAAGTATAAGTTATTTTAGATATTAATTTCTTTTAATAATCATATGTCTGATAGTTTAGTGAAGTTGTATTTTCGCTGCTCCAGAAGTGGACCATTTGTGCAACAGTAGTGGGCCCCTGGCCCACTACTGGTTCTGATGAACAAAATACTCAATAAATTATATACAAAGTCTTAGAACCTCAAAAAATACTTAATTAAAATAATTTAAACATAAAAAAATTTTTTGGCATGTGCTCCAGTAGTATGCCACTATGCCCACTATTGGTACAATTTAAGAAATTGTGATCCAGAAGTGGGCCGTCCCTTAAAATCAATATAATTTTCAATTTTTAAGTTTTCAGCTAATCTGACAAATTATTTACAATGCAGTCGAGTATATCAACGGCACTTTAATTCAAAATAAAACATAATATTCAAGGAACAACGCTTTAGATAAAACCTTATCTCTTAATGAAATCACTAAGAATTTGCCAAAAAATCTGTGTTTGAAGGCATTCCAGAAGATAAACAAATATATCTACAGGAAAATAACAATTATTCCAAACTGTTTATGGAAAGTTAACATTTAAGGACTTTAACTAATCAGATTTCTTTCAGTCGTTTTTCTGAAATGGATTGTGAGCTTGTTTTTAAACTTTGAAAGTTAGTGGCCCACTACAGGTACGTGGCCCACTACCGGTGCGTTTACCCTATGTGCTAATTTTTCTTACAGTTCCATCCTTACCGTTCCTTTTTTTACCATTTCGTCCCTTTTTTCCAATACCATCCCCTTTTTTTACCTTACCGTCCCTTCTTTAACACCCCTTTAGGACAATGTTATACTAATATTCTGTATTAAAAGTACTACATTGTTATTATTTCTTATTTGAATGTCCTGTGGGTACTATGCAAATTGATTATAAGTAAAAATTTAGGAGAAAATAAAAAGTTATAGGGGTAAAATGGTAAGGAAAGTTAAACTCGCAAGTTTAACTTAAACCTCAATTAAATGAAAAAAAAATTCGCTGCTGGCCATTTTTTCATTATTTTGAATCATTAAAGCATTCGTCCATTAGATTAAAATGCTATTTTAGCAAGATTAATTTTGTCAGATTTTTTTTTTCCAAAAGTCAAAAGAAATGTGAGAATGTTCCATATATGAATCGACTGATTAAACAACTGTTATGTTTCAAGCGATTGCTCCTAAAATATAGATTACTTTTGCGACGAAATTAACACCAAAAATCAGCATTGATCCGCAGATCTCAAAACTGGTATTAGAATTTTTAAATTCGAATTAGTTTTCGAAATTTTAATTTTTTTCTAATTTTATATACATTTTTCTAATGATGGAACTCAAATTTTAATCAAACAGATATATTTTTTTCATTTTTCAGAAAAGGTTGACATGGTAACCCGGCTATTGTTGTTTATTTGATAATAAATGTTTATTTACTTTTATTTCTTTTTATAAATTATATAAATTATTTTGATCTATAATTATTAATTTCTTTATTTATATTTCCTTTAGAAAATAATAGGAAATAATTTAAAAAATCGGTACTACTTAGTTACTCTGTCGACTAATTTCCCCAAATTATATAAATCGACAAAACACTCACCAAATTATACAAATTGGCATAATTTTTATTTTAAATAATTAAAGAACAAATAAATTAGTATAACATTAATAAATATACAAATAAAAATCAATAAGCCGGATGTTGTTGTTTATGCTGTTGATACTTTCCCCAAATTGGCGTCGTTTAAAAATCGCGCCAATATATGAAATCTGTGCCAAACTTTCATATGAATGGCGAAGGGATCAGACAGTATTTGTTTATGGCAGTTGATGACTTGAACTATTATAATATAGATAAAATGATGGCGATAGAATAATATTTGGCGACTTATCACCTGTGCCTGGCTAACATTAAAGTACCAAAATGGCACCTAGAGTACAAAAAGCGAAGTGGTTCGCCTGGAACTGTTGATGATAGTCACATGACTTAGGCTATTGTTATAGAGATTGTATTAAAATACCTGGAGACAAAAACTCTGTATACTTAATTTATTTTATTTTAGCTTCCTTTCAAATGTTTAACTGATCCTCTTTAATCGAAAACGAAAATAACCATTGGGTGTCTTAACAGCAACTGATTCGCCCTTAAATTTTTGCAATCAAAGGGAATTGAATGGAAACCCGTTTCCGGGAAGATCTGCACAGCTTTTTTCAGTATAATTCAATCTTCTGTAATATGTTTAAAACCCATCAGATTAGCGTGTTTTTAGATTCTGCGGTGTCTGAACGGGGGTTAGCGAGCGTAGCTTTCAGGGGACGGAGCCCACTAGTATATATATATATATATATTAATCCTTAGGCCACGACGCAAAAGCAGAAAAAATCTCTTGAGTATTAACATACAATATGAACTTTAAAAAGCTCCTTGTTTTTACTTAAAAGTCGACTTAAATAATAACAGAGATGTTACTAGTTAGAAATGTACATTTTATTTAAAACTTTTTTGTACTTCGGTACTATATTTACCAAGCCTATTATCAGACTACTCCTAATTTCAACTCTAACAATAATTGGTTCTCTCATTTCAGATACTTCTAATTTCAACTCTAATAATTATTGGCTCCCTCATTTCAAAACAAAGTGACGTATTTGTATAAATAAACATAATTAGTTATAAAAATACTCTTTGATGATGGGCTTGCGAAATACAGCCAGAAAGTACTGAGAAGTTTTAAATAAAATGTTTATTTTCTACTTTATTTTACTCATTGAATACTAATATGTAAAAGTATTATGGTATTAGGGTATTTCTGCGAACTATTTAAAATTTACAAAGTATTATGAATATGTTGATTTGTCTATATACCCCCCCCCCCCCCCCAATAAAAATAAATAGTACATGTATTAATATTTTTAGTGACATCTCTCCTTCCGTCTTGTTGCTTTATTATAAAATAAATAAAATATTTCGTGGATATTATTTCTGAATAATTTTACTTTTTGACAAGATATTTTTCTTAATCAAAATATTGTTATAAATAAATAGTGTCAAATCAATGAAGAATTGTAGTTAAAATAGGTATCCTGACGTTATATAGATATTTGTGCAACGTTACCTGTGCTTTTCCTACTCAAGAATATTTAATCTTACACGTATATATTAGGAATTAAAGGAATATTTTCTAAATCCGTGACAAAAGTTGTGCTAGTTTCAATAATGGAAAATCTAAGCTACTCATGATGTTTTAAGCTACTCATGATTTAAGAGTGTGTCACTTTATTACGAAACTTTAGATATTCGCCTATAACTAATGATGCATTAAAATTATTGATTAGAGTTATTTTAAATACACAGACTTGTGCAAAACAACATTACTGAAGAAAAATGTAAAGCGAAAAATGCATAAACATTCTCAGGAATAAAAAATAGAAATTTGCATATTTAAAGCAAAGGAAAGCTTGCCGTGAGCTTTTCGTTTCGACTTCAACCAGAGATTATCTGTGCTTGTCGAATTATGCCGGTGAATATTCGAATGTATAAAATATTCGGACTTTCTCCGACGTATTAGGTATGTGTCGGCATTCGCCGGATAAAGCTCACATTCACTGCTTTCTGGATTTCACAATAACAATATGTATTATTTTTTACTCGATATGGTTAGAAAAAAAAATCGTTCTGTACATAACTTTTAAAAGATTTATTTTATTTTCTATTATAAGTTTCGTTTTTTCTTATGTCTTCTGAATCTTAATATATCTATTTTTTGTCTTACGTCTTCGCGCAAATGATCAAATTACTTAAACAGTTATTTATTACCAGGCATAAATGTATAACTTTTTTTAAGATTCTTTGAGAAAAATATCCGGAACCTTCTGGATGAAATTTTGAAAGGATTATCTTAACATATAAAACCGCCTACAGAAAAAAATTTGGAATTCAGAATTGGTGTTTATGACTGTACAATTAATGGATTCTACAAATGATATAGCAAATTATTGGTGAAGTGCATTTATGGATTAGTAAAAAGCCCATTTTCTGTGCCATACAATTCCATAGAAAGGAAAAATCTATTCTATAATTTATTATTTAAAGCTTGTAACTAATATTTCTATGAAATGTATAATTTTTAAATAAATCTTCTTTATTGTATAAGATTTCTTACAATGAATTCAATATTTAAAAGTTTTTATTTTAGTTTTAGGTATAAATTATGCAATCTGTTACACGAAGCGTAATATATATATATGTAGAGAGAGAATACTACCATTTACTTTTTGAATTAGAATTTCGCATGTTTGTTTACAATAAAAACAAAATATTTCATTTCATAATTAATTAAAATAATAATAAGTGTTATTTTTTATTAATTTTTTTTCTGACAAATATTTTCCCTATTTTGTTCCAGATTATGCAAATACTTATGAAAATATACAATAAATGCAATTTATGATACGCCTGTATACTTTTCTGTTTTTGATAATATTATAATTAATGTGAATTTTATTTAATGCGATTTGGTAAAAGGATTTGTTATGTAGGTCATACATACTGGCATTTAAATATATCATTCATACATGCTGGTTACAAAACCTTGCGCAAAAATCCTTGTCATAACGCCACAAATATATTTTACAGCAAAACATGTAATATATAAAAAAAACAGTCTCTTTTTCCTTTAATTCTACAAGGTAAAAACACCAGGGTACATTTATTATATTTTTTTAAATTCCTTCTCTCCTATTTTTAAATATTGAATGTTCGCTTTCAAATCTCTGAACCACTCAGAGTTACAAATACATTGCCAATTTGAGAAACCAAATCTCAGATACATCTGTTTCCAAATAACTCAATAAATAGAGCAATTCATAAAAATCTATATTTGTAAAGTTTTACATATGAGTAAGAAAGGGGATCATTACATCATGTTTCAATACATATATGGATATATGGATTTTTTAGTACATGAATAGTAGTTCATATTCATTATTACGATCCGTTTTAATGAATTTCATAGATAAAAATATAACAAATATTTTACATGTAAAATTTTACTAAAAATACATTTTTTTATTTATGCCTGAATTTATATGCACACTATTAAAACAATCCATTTTTAGTGAGAAAAATTTTGAGCTAAAGTCAGTAAGATTGTTTTTATTTTGATGAATATATATATATATATATATATATATATATATATATTTAAAGTAACTACAGCATTTAATTATCAATAAATGTTAGTAAATTGAGCAGATTTTAAAGATTTGTGAAACGTGTATTAGTGTGATTCTATTTGAGATTTTTATTAGTTGAATTCGTTTTTCTCTTCTTTTTTCAGGGTTTATTAATAAATGTCATACATAATACTCATTTATTATTCTGAAAAGTTCCTTTTTAGAGAATATTTTTTTACAATAGATGAAAATTGTATATGATTTCAATTTATTCATTTTAAACAACTGAATTATCTCCTTTAAAAAAATGTTCATTATAAAGATTTGTCAATGTTTAGGATATGATATCAACAGGAAATATTATTACTTCAGTACTTTTCCGATAGATAATCTTCGGAAAGTGCGCTCTAACGATGTGGTATAAATCTAGGGTAAATCACAATGGTGTTAATAATGTTTGCTGATACTTGAGATGAAATGAGAAAATGTTATAAATTGCTTTTATTTCAAATAACACTGTAATAGTCGAGTACTTCTGAGTTTGTATCAGACACGTAACGTAACATAATTCAAGTACAGTAGAGCCCCGATTATCCGCGAAGCGAATTAATTTTTTCTTTTAATTATTATTATTATGTAAGCGAAATTATTAAGTCACATTTTTAAATTTAAGAATTTTTTTTTAATTTAAGCAAGGAAAATACAGTAAGCCCTACTAATAAATATAAACAGAAAAATTCATGTATTCGAAAGTAATAGAAGAATATTTCTAGACTCGGTTGCCATGTTTAAAATATCAGTTATAAAGTCTTGGTGTCTTTTCTTGATTTTATTAACTAAACGTAAGCACAGCAATTAAAATATTTAACAATTAACTAAGAATATTATGATAAATCCCAGGGGAGCATATCAAGAATATCTTCATTTTTGAGATAGAAAAGGTTTTTCTAAAGCAAGAAGCAAAAACAAGTGACTGATTTTTTTTTATTTTTTTTATTTTTTTTTAATTTTAATTTTTTTTTTTTTTTTATGTGTAACTCAACACTTTTTGTACAGTATGAATGGCATTGTTTATTGTTTACTGTTGTTTATTTTAGTGATTTAGAGGTAAAGCAAAGGTGTCGGCTGTACTATGCAGATGTATGTATTTTAAACATTTTATTATGTTTTTGGTACAGTAAAACATAGTTTTCATGTTGAATTTTCTTCTTTTCGAGCTTGCACCACATTTTCTGTCTTTTTCGGGTTATCCGCGATTTTTATTATCCAAGGTGTCCATGCCCCCCAATTCCGCGCATAATCGGGGCTGTACTGTATTTCAAATAAAATAGAAATGCACAAATAATGCGAGAATACATTTGTACTTGAGTGCTTATGATGTATGTATTAATTTTAACACGAATATACAACATATTATTTCATAAATATTAAGTAAGTATTCAGTAATATTCAGCATTTGTATTACACAATAATTACATCAGTTATACCCGAAGTGGCACTTTTTGTTGCTTTATATATATAAAAAATAAATATTCACATTAAAAAAAAAATATTTGTAGATTAAAACTATCTGGTACGTTTCTAATACATAAAATATTTAAAATTTAATACTATTTAATTTATTTCAAAATCTGGCGCATTATATTTTTTATTTTCTAGAAACAAAATATTTTTTAAATATTAACTGTAAAACTTTAGATTTAAATTAAATACTAAATGTTTAATACATTTTACTTTTCATTTATGACAGATTATTTTATTCTTTACAAAGCAATTGCTTAAAAAGAATGAAAAACACTATCCCAGATATGAAATCACACGTAAATCTTACTACTAGTAGTACAAGTGTTACAATCCAAAGAAACTTTCTTCAGAAGATCCGGTCTAGTGATCTGGCACAATACTAGGACAAAGTATTCCGCTGTTAATGTTGTTTGCAGGCACTTTGGGTCGAATGAAAAAGGTTGTAAATTGCTTACACTGAAAATATAAAAGTAAATTATATTGAAAGCAAAATAATTCAAGTATCCATGATAAAGACTAAATTCCCCAAATAAATCTAATATTTACGTATACTTGAGTATTTATCGTATATTTTGTTTTTTAAAATTATACCTCTTAATATTCTTCAATATATCATGGAACGCTTTAAATATTTAGTTAAATAACTTATTATAATAAATAATTGCATTTACGTATAACGTTCCTCATCAACATGAATATATATATAAATACATATTTAATTTACATATTTTAGATAAACCAAATAATTTCATTTAAATATTTTTTAAAGATATTTGGTCAAGCATGGCATTATTTTTTTATAATTGTCAGTCTTTTTCTAAATATATATAATTTTATTTGCTAATGTAAATAATTAAATTGGTTAATATAAATAGCTTTTTTTTATTGAATATGAATCTCATATAATAAACATCAATATGTTTTGCTTTAATTAGCATAGAAAACGTTTTTAAAACTTTTGTTTTATAATGCCTATTGCAAAAAGTCCAAGAATCTGAATGATTATTTATAACTTTATTGTAAAATTAGGAGCAGGAATTAAATATATATATATATATAAAGATATAAGAAACCAATTTTATTACATATATCATCAATGCGACTCGGAATTTAAGGTTAGTGAAAACTTCATTTTTGTGTTGTTGGTATACTCTGAACTCCAAAAGTTAAGGAACAGTTTCCGAAAGCTTTCGACTCTATACAGTTTGTCGATTACCTGCCAAAATTCTTGACAATTTGTCCTTGACTTCCAGGATTAAAAACACATGTTTGACTTCATTCTTTTTCAGTAAAGATTTAGTTCCAGACACAATTATGGCGCCGAAAATAAATTAAACAATAAAATAATTTTTGCCATTACTCATGCAACAGAAAATGCTCAAGCTGTTCTGTCACTGTAGCATATATCTATGTGGGTCTTGTTTAAAAGTCGTGTATATTTGGGTATGTATATAAAACATACTCATGAAGGTGATAAAGTTTCTGTGAAAAATTCAAAAGTTTTTTTTTTTTTTTTTTTTTTTTTTTTTTTTTTTTAATGTAATGTAGAGCTTTTAATAAAATTTAACACTACTTTCCAAAAACTTGAAAATAAACAGATTGAACCGTATAATGCAATTAAAACATGAATATTTTGAATATTTGATGAGATGTGGGCATTTGTATGAAATAATTTTCAACTGCGCTTGCGTGAAAGATTTAAAAAAAAAAATCATAATTCGTCAGTGAGCTATTTAGGACAACTTATGTAAAATGTCCATTCAAACATCGCGAAAATTTAGAGAAATAGAAGCGGTATAGCAGTTGGTTTCTAAAATCAATATTATTATAAGAAATTTTCCACAATTTCTCAACCAGTTCGCGGTATCTTTTTCAATTTTCACAATATCTGACTCAACTTTTTACAGAGGTTACCTTAATTAGCTGACTAGGAAGTTATTAAATAAATATTTTGTTATCTTTCACGCAATCGGAGTTAAAAAATATTTCATAAAAATGCACATATCTCCTCAAACATTCAATATATTCATCTTTTAATTGCAATACACTGTTTCTACTGTTATTTTACATATTTTCAGAAAGTGGTGTTAAATTTGGTTGAAAACTTATTTTTATCTAACATTTTACATAAATGTAACAATTCTTTCAAGTTTCTTTCTATTAGGCAACTGTTTATCGTACAAAATTGTGCGCATTGCAACAATATTTATGCTACATTTAGATTTCGGAATGTCATATCTATATAGTTCATATATTTAATTCCCAGGAAAAAAAAAAAATCCGAACAGTTTAATTGAAAAGCCGCTTTAAAATTTTGCACAACCGCATATTTAGTATTATATTTTGTGATCGCATAAACGTGGAACCTAGTGAGAAATTTTTTTTTAATATTTTACTTTTTTCTCTTGAACTTTTTTCTCTTGAACTTTTTTCTCTTTTCCTTTTTTGTCCATAAACCAAAGACTAGATGGATAGTGTTTTCTTCTTTTCTTCTGTTTTAGGGCGGAAGTTCAAACTTTCTTTCTTATTTATTGATTTATTTTATTAACTTATTTCCCATGTTTCTTATTTTATTAACTTATTTCGCTGACTTAGAAGACTTTATTCCGAAAACCGCCCTAGATTATTCATCGGAGCATATTAGACATATTAGACAACTTTAAAGAAGCTATTTGAAGATTTTCTTTTATATTTTGCTGTTAAAATAAATATTTATTTCAATTCGAAAATCCAAACTAACAAAAAAATTAATTAATGTACAAAGAACTTTTCACATAAAATATAAAATTTCCAAGAGTCACCTGCATCCAAACAAACATACACACCTGTAAATAGAAACGCGTTTCCACAAGGCATGAAAAAATCGTATAGTATTTGTAACGGCCCAAGATAAAGCAAAATACAGCAGAAGTTACATTTAATAAATTTTTATTTGTATAATACAATAAATAGAGAGAAATCATTTGAGATTTCTTCTGCTTCTTTTTCTTCTCTTATATGATCCTGGATATTTGGTTATCTGTAACTGCATCTGACAATCAAAATGTTAAACTAGTAAAAAAATAAACTTTAGTAAAATTGCACTTATGAGTGAAACATATCCCACAATATTTCGTGATGCACATAAACCGGAAAGAAATCCACAAAATATTGTGTTTTTTTTCCCTACATATCCGTTCCGGAAAAAGAAGTAGTATAAGAATATTTTGAAAAAGATGACGAAATCTGCTGAAGAAGGGAAGTATCGTATATTAAGATGATACAGACTTTTCAGGATTAGTTAAGATTCAGAATTAATATGCATAGAGGATGTAATATAAGATTTCAAATATTTCAAATAACATCGAATGGGAATCAACTCTGTTTTTTTACGCTTTAGAAACACTTCTAGCCATTTCCGTAGCTTTTCTGAAGAATACATCCATTTTATGGCATCCATTTTATTCTCTTACATATGAAAAGGAAAAGCAATAAGTTATCATATCTTCCATTTTGTGCACGATGTTGACATCAAAGAAAATTAGTGATGTCTCTCCAATTATGTACACTACACTCAGGATTTACAATTTATTCCAGCTTTAAACTGTTCAAATTTAAAACCGATTATTTACCGACAATAGAGAATCAAGAACGACTGATCAATCTTGGGGTACTCGCCATAGAATTGGACTTCACAATTTAGAGCAAGTTTTAAATGCATTAGCAAATGCAAAACAGAGAAAAAGGTAATTTTATTAACTTCCTCAGATCAATCAAATTTTCAAATGGGATTTTTTATCTTCGCATAGTCAGTAAAACTGATCTTTACTAACATTTTCCTATTTACTACAAATGAGATGAAATCAAACGTTTTAATATCTCTGTTTGAGCTGCCATATATGAGGGAGTGAAATTGACATAGTAACATACAGTACAATATTACTACATGCGAATTTTCAATAAAAGGCAATTTATCTGTTTAAAAATATATATATATACGCGCATCAGTAACTCATGTATCTTTTAAAAAGCACACTAACACAAGCTAGTTTTGTTTCAGTGAACCATTGCACTTGATGCATTGAATGATGATATTTGCGTAGTTGTAAACAAAGAAACCTTATTTAAAACCCTACCCTTTTAATAAAAAAATTTTTGAGGAAAAAAAAAAATTGTGGTAAACTTATGCTATAATACATATAACGTACCCTTGAATAATATTTAAAGTGAAATTTACAAAAAATAAAAAAAATTGGTTTTAAAGCTCCCTCGTTCCCTTAATACGACTTGTCGATAAAAAAAAAAAAAAAAAAAAAGATGGCTTATTTGACATATTGCCAGTACCATGTCGAACTATCCAGTGTGAAAACATTGGGCTACTTCTTTTAAATTCAGATTTCTTGGTTGGCACCACTTTTCTGAAATGGTAAAGTTCACCTTGTTTTGGCCGTAATTATTAATATGTTAGTTTAGGTTAAATAAGTCGAGTTTTACTATTTCAAAAAAGTGGTGCCAATCAAGAAATCTGATTTAAAAAAAAAAAGTAGCCCACTGTTTTCACATTGGATAGTTTGGCATGGTACCGACTATATAACATAAGCAGAATTATGATTTAGATTAGATTTTAATTTAGACCATTAAATTTAATTTTTATATCGCTTCCCATACAAGTAAAGTTTAACCTTGAGATTAAATAAATTATGCATGTTTTTAGTATTAGATTTATTTTAAAATAAACATTATATTCAGTGTAGTATATATAAAGTAAAATAAATGTTCATTATTGAAGATTCCAATTGCAATAAATGAATACAAATGACAAACCGCATTATCAGATTATCTCTTATATAGTTTTTTTTTAACTTCGTTTATTTCAACTGATTAATAACTGAAAGTAAACCCTACATAATAATATTGATAGAAAATGAATTATTTTTACTAATCAGCATAATGTCAGGTATTTATGTCTCTTAATCTTCTGAACACATATTCTAAAACAGAGTTTTTAATCCTCTTATCGCTGATTTTGATTATTTTATTTCTACGTGGGAAACATAATTTCTTTTCTGAAAAATATATTCATTCTTATGTAATTATTTCCTTTTCCGTAAGGATTACTTTAATCAACCTTAAACTATTTATCCATATTGTGCAGAAATTTGATAGGAGTTCATTTTCAGAGTTCCCAACATAAATGTTTTCGTAAGTTTTAAACTCTAGTAAGCTTTAAGGAAACAGAAAAATATATTACACATCGATTCACTTTTCCAAGGAAAATGCAATGAAATTCGAACTTCAGTATACTTTCACTGGCTGAGTAGAGAACATTAAAATAGAAGGTATATTTAAAGAAATTCTGAATAATTTAGTAAGGTGTAATGAACATATGTCAAATTATAAATTATTATTTTTTAAATTTTAAATTTTAAAAGGTTTTTTTTAATAACTTATTATCCGTTTGGTACTCTTTGCTGTAAATATTTTCTATTTTAAAGTATTTATTATTTTTTACATTTTACATTTATTTTTATGTGTTTAAACAGCATTAAATAATTTTAAGGAAGTTCTATTTCACCATGTAGAGAAATACAATAAACGATTTTGCCAGACATTTCACTGGTAAATTTAGATATATTTAAAAAAATGAACAAATGAATGTATCTAATTTAATTGTTATGCAGAAAAAAAAAAATCATACGTTCCGACATGCTGTAGGGATTAAGATCCAGAATTTTGTTTTTTATGAATATGGAAAAATTGAGCAAGTTTAGATTGTAAAATTGTGGCGTCTATTTGCATAAGAACAATAATATGGTCTACAAATTATGCAATTTAATCTTAGTTCGTTTCAAAAGTTGAAAAAAAAACCCATTTCGAAATAAATTTAAACGATTTTGTTACCGTATTCACTTCTAGACATTAAGTGCGTCAGAAAAGCAGGAAATGAAACACATAATTTCGCAGTATTACATTACAATTAGAGGAGACTGGGGTTGAAAGGGACAAGGGATGAAAGGGACACTCAAAATTTGAGGACGAAAATTAAATGCAGAAATTTTCAACTTTGACTCAATCGATGGCGATTCTTGTTCTGTCTTAATAGTCCTTAAAACTGTCATCAGCAATTGTAGCGTTGTAGGTGGTGAACACAAAACTTTTTTTTTTTTTTTTATATATAAAAAAGTAAATTTAGATCTTGCTTTTTTTTTTCTCTCTAAAAAATTAATATTGTGTTTAGCATTATAATATTTACGTTATTTAGCACTATAAAGTATGCACTTTATATGAATGCCGGTATATTTTGTTAGGTAAAATACTGTCATGCATGAATACATTTTTTATTTAGCTAGGTGGGTATGAGGTTGAAAGGGACAGTAACAACTGAGGGGCATGCCCCTTTCAACCCCTCGTGTTTTATTGTAATTTAAACAAAATATTATTTTTGTAAAATTTAAATTATGTTATTGTTCTGTAAAATTTAAGATATGGTATTAGTTTTTTATGTAGAAAGAATAAATGAATTACTATGTAGAACAAAAATATGCAAATGTTACAATGACATATACCTACAATTTTGGTATTTATATAATTGGGTATAAAAATTAATACGTTTGTTACACATCTGTTCATACACCTTTAATTTAGTACTTTAAAAGGACTTTTATATATTTAAGTAACATTTTATTTGATTCAAATGTTTCATTCATCAATAATAAATATGATTTCAATTTAGAAAAATAGCTACCGAGTGCATAAAATATATACGCATCTGACCATTAGTATTGGAAAATACATTACATAAACTTTATTATAAGTTAAATTCTATAACCTGTTCGACAGACATCAATAACTAAGAAAAATTAAACAAATTCAAGTCATTTTTTAAAAATGAATTTAGCACAAAATTTAGTCACACCGCAGTTTATGAAAAAAATAACTACCCACTACACGCAAAATCTGCGTATTTTTGCAAACATATTCATAATTTAATTTAATTTATTTAAATGATTTTATTTAACTGATCTGTAAATTTAAATTTAGAGGTGAATTTACGGCTTTTAAAATTATACACATACTATTATCTAAGCTTCGATTGCTTCATGTTATTTTATCTCTATATATTTTTGAATACAAAAGAAATACTATTGATTTCAACTAATTGTTAATATACAATTTAAAAATTTTTCTCGCATTTTTCTTCCGGAAATAAATAAATAAAAAGCTGAAAAAACACATATCGGATATATGAATACAGATAAATTCAAATGTGACTTTTAAAACTTTCCTTATCGTTTTTGCATAGCATATAACGTTCTTTTATCGTAGGTTTTCTAAATTTCCCTTTTTGTGTCAATTCCATTATCCTTGCAGTATATGTTAAATAAAAAAAAAGATGTACAGTTGAAAAGAAAATACATTAGCTTTCAATTTTAAAGCTAATAGTAAACGAACAATGTAATCTATTTTTGCTTGAAAATAACGATAGAGAGATAGTACAAAAGCTTTTTTTAAAGACATTTCAGGGAATATATAACTCTTTAAAAAGATGTAGGGTTTTAATATATATATATTTTTTCTTTTTAAGCAATAACTAAGAAAATAATCTATCGTTCAACAATATGAACATGCGATAAATCCAATACCTTTTAAAGACAAATTAAAATAATAATTCTAGAGACACACAGTGGGGCAAGAAGCCTTCAAATCTGGCAAAAAATCGAAAAAATGAAATTTTAGTTTGAACTTCCGACATACGTCAATTTAATAGAGCAGATATCAGTAAACATCTGCTTAGTATTAAAAAGTGTGCAAAGTTATCTTGGTCGTCACTAAAGTAAGAAGTTAAACTGCATATCGTACGATGATAATAAATGAAAAAAAAATCAATAATTTTGTTCCAAATTCCTTATTTAATTTCGCTGTAATAATTTAAAAATAATATTTTTTGACTATGAAACCTTCAACTTCAGTTATCTAACAAAAATACAATAACTTTTACTTTTTTTATATATGATTTTTATAGACAAAGTGACACTTAGAAAATATAGTAGTCAAATTTTTTAAAAACATTAACAGTGTCTACAAACATTGAAGGTTTTAGTTATGAGTTAAAGCGGGTTAAGTGTCAACTATAATTTTTTCTACTAGGATTGAGTTTTAGGATGGTAAATATGTCGGAAAATTTTGCTCCTTTTTGCCCCTTTTTTTAATTGTATGGTCCTTTTTATAGTTAATCATCCTCAATTTTTAGTTAGTGTACATACATAAACATGATTACAAATTGTTTTTTTTTTTTGAGACAAATTTAAATACATTATATATTACCAGAAGAGAACTTCTGAATACTATGAAACGAATGACCTCCGTAAAAGACCTCCAGAATACGACAAACTGCGAACGTAGTAGTTCTATAGACTTAAAAAAGAAGCTAAAATATTTTAAATTTCAATATAAATTCCAATGGGCAAAAGCCTGTCGAGACAAGGATAATGCAGTCGGTAAAGGAAAAGATTTTTAGAATTAATAAGGAGTGGCTTGACAAATCGCTTTCATTTCCTCGAGTTGAAAAACAAACAGAAGCGGCATTGAAAAGCAAACGTGGCCGGCCTCATATTCCGTTTGAAATGTGTTCTGAACAATCAGAAAGATTAAGAGCAAAATGATTATGCGATTCTAGTTCGACATCTTCTTTAGTGTACGCGACATATATGAGTTTAAGATCTGAAGGACAGATTCAGGCCTCAAACGTTTTAAAATATATAACTGCAAGTCCAAAGCGAGCTATCAAATATCAAAATGCTTATACAAAATCTGTAAAATCACAACAGCATTTGTCAGGAGAAGATGCTCTGACTGTATTAACAGACGCGAAATTATCTCGCGAACAGTTTAATGTCATTAGAAGTCCTCAGAAAAAATTTCCCGCTTACAAAATTGTGCAAGAGGCAAAAAAAGAATGTTATCCTAAAAATATCGCAGTAGCAGAAATTAGTGCATCAGTTGCATTACAGGCTCTTCTAGATCATACTTCAGAGCGCTTGTTACAAATACCAGAGCCTGTTATCGCTTGAAAATTAATAATTAAAGCAGTTGTGCTTTATATCAAAGTGGGGTTTTGACGGGTCTTCGTGACATAGCTCATACAAACAATCTTTCTGTGACTCGGAAGCCAGTGATTCAGTCGTATTTATTACGTCTCTAGTTCCACTTCGAATGATATCTGAAAAAAGAGTTATACCAGTTTTTTTACATTTTTAAGGCGATATTATGGATGATTTATAAATATTTAACTTGTAAGAAACTATCTTAATTTCTTGTTTTTAACTTATTTTTGTACAGAAAATATTTGAAAAAGCTTTGTAAATTAATTAACCATTTAGTGGTTTTGCATATATGCAAACAACAGTGTTTTGAATTTAATAGATATTTTTATTCGTATATACCTAATTCACACCAGAAAATTGAAATAGCTATATCTGCTTTAATTGATAACAGACATTCCCTATTTAAATAAAGGGAAATTAACCATTGAAACTTTTCTGGTGTAAAGTCAGATTTTCTGAACTACGTAATTTCTAGAACGTGTTCTATCATGGGAATTAAAGGGTTAAAGATTAGGTTTTATAAAATAAATAATTATATAAAATAAGGTATTTGGAGACATACGTAATAAAATATTTACTAATTTGCAATATTGCTGATGTGCAACAGAAGAAAAAATTGACGTTTTATATGAAAAACGTATCTCTAATTTTTTCTTTATTTTCCCTGTGCAATAAACTTTTCAGATATATATTTTTTTCGAAACAAAATAAAAAATCGCGCATTTAAGGGTTAATAAATTACTCTATAGCTTATGTAAAAGTTTTAAGTTTCACTACGTAAAATATATAAAAGAATGCATGATGTGCTTTTTTTGTTCAAAGTAAATTTTATTTATTGCCAACTTTGGTAGTTCCCTGCCCCACTGTGCGACGTTTTGTTAAGTTGAAGTGTTAATAATTACTTATTCAACTTATGCTTTTTATATGAATGTTTTAATTTCTTTTGTAATTCTGTAATAAATGCGACATTTTTATTTTCATCTTAATATAAAACATACAATAAAAATGTAATTTCTATCTACACTAATTTTTAAATTCTTGCAAGTTACTTCATTTAAATCGAACAGTACATCAGCGTTAATTTTTTTCAATAATGAAATTACTTTTGTATTTAAACCCATGTTTCTTTAAAAAGCATGAAAAAAAAAAACAATTGTCAAAAATAATATAAAAGGAAATAGACATCAATAGAAATACAAACAGAAAAGTCGCTCGTATAATGTATTCATACTAGAAGACCGCGAGATTAATTATTAACATTTTAATAATTATTTCATTTTTATACTTCATTGTTTAATTCTTGGGTATATTTTTTCTCAAACCTTTTATAAAAAGCGAAAATGTATGGAAATTATGTAACAAGACTGAGAATATCTATATCTTAAGTACATATTGTTAAGAAAACTTCATATGCTCATAAACATAATATGATATTAATTTACAAAGTCAATCTAGGCTATTTAGAATCCCGATTAATATGCGAAAAACAACTTTAATGCTCTCACATTTTCAAAATAATTGTTTTGAATTAAATTCCCTTTTAATAATATCGAGTTTTTCCCGTACGGTTACTAACCGATTTGATTTCTTTAACACGGAAATGTAATGCCTATTGATTGGACGAAATGCGTTATTATGCGACTTTTATTGTAATAAAAAATTTTTGAACAGAAAACAAATATTTTAATACGTGTTATTGGCATTTAAATCTATATTTATAATAACGTGGGTTGTATGTTCACTTTTGTATGTTTTTTATTTCTAGTTGGAAACAAAATGTACACTTTATTTTTTTCTTACATGGAATTTCTGTATATGAATAGTTCTTTTGATAAATCATAATTATTAGATCGATTTATGTTAATGCCGTTATTCTTAATACTATAAAAATACGATTAATAATATATTTATTTTATAATACTTTCTAAAATTAAATAATAATTAATAAATTGAGGCATATAAGTTAGCATCAATGCAAAAATTTGAAAGTTTTTTATTTCAGCGAAGCGGAGAAAAGGCATTTCTTAAACTTTCGGTACATTTTTAACGATCATAACTCCTAGCCCACAAAGCACTACCCCGTTCTGTGTTATATATATATATATATATATATATAGCCATAATATAATTACAAATCATCATCTATTTCCAATTACAATAATTAATTCAATAAATTTATAAATTTAGCAGCAAATTATAACAGTAACATTATACAAAATACAGATGGAACCCTATACAAGTAATACTAATCAAGCAAAATCCACCAATTGACTAGCACACTGCATACGATTAATCCATATTAGCATATGAAAAACCACCAGATTTTGAAAAAAAAAAAATTATTCAAGACATATGAAACAAAAAACCCGCTAATTAATGTTGAGCACTTAAAATACGTGTTGTAAACAAACAATAGATCAAATTGAAGGACGGAGCCGGAAGCTTATATAGCATTTCACTTCATCAAGGGTACATGAAACACCAATGTAAGCAAAAGCATAATCCATTTCTGTAAAAGAATCCAGCATAAACTAAAAAAGCACACCAAAAAAGCATATGACTTTTTTCGCACCGCCCTAATATATATATATATATAGATATATATATATATATATTAGGGCGGTGCGAAAAAAGTCAAGCTGATATCTTCAAGTCGCTATAGTGCAGAAAAGTTGCGATTGCTCAATACAAGTAAAAAAAAAAAAATGAACACTTAAAATACATATTGTAAACAAATATTGTAAACAATTCTTTAAATCGGACTTTATCCTCCATTCCCGCAAACTGCTTAAAAATTCAAAAAAATTGAAAATTTCCTATTTTTTCAAAATATAGTATATTGGTTTATTATCGCTATAGTAAAAAATATTTGCAGACTGTAATGTTTAATAATAATAATAATAATAATAAATTGCGTTTAACGAATATCTTCCGATCGCGCACGCTCAATAAAATCGGGAAAAATTCATTTTTCAGTGATTCTGATGAATAAAGAAAAGAATCACCTGAGGTCAGTTTGTGTTCCAATGTTAACATTTGCATATAAATTGTACAGCTCTTTGCTTGCTTAGATATTTGGTAATATTTAAACAACACAGAACTCACCACTGGAAGGTGGCTGCACTTCGAGTTCAACTCACACTCTTCCCTTTATGTAACCAATGAGCGTGTTTGCTATTTACATTACTTAAATACATAATTTGTTATAATGGAGTCAAAACACTCTATTAAAAAAACTAGTGTCATGACAGTATACGATATATAATTTTTTATATCATCTGTTTAAATCTGACTTTTAGATGCAACTTTGTACTGCGATTTTGTGATAATGTCTGGTATCATGGACATTGATTTCAGTGTGGCCCTGATGAATCCATCTCTTGATTGGAGTCCACATACCTTAAACGATGCTTCCGTTACCGATTTGACGCACCGCTAGATAGCTTGCGTGTGGTAGGGAAACTTTTTATCATCCCAGCCTGAGATACCACCTAAATGAACAAAGGAATGCATTTCTTCATTGGTTATTCTCCGTAAAAGTGGTGAAAATGATAATTTCGCTACATTCCAATCAATTAAATCTGTATAGTCTGTCGCATCGATGTTTATAGTAGGAGTGATAAAGATTCTGATGCCTTTACCTTTTGAAACAGTCTGTCTGGCTTTTATCCCCTTGAGGGGCACCAGTATATATTATATACCAGCTACGATTAATGAAGTTTTACAGCAGAAAAATTTTATTAAATTTTACTTTTCTAACTTTGGTGGAAAAAAGCCGTAAAATTGCTTTTACTTATTTTCAAATTGAATTAAAAAAGATTCCGGTGGGAATTCAGCATTTTACAAACGTAACTGCTTGCCCCTCAAGGGGTTAACACTCTACCTAGCCCTAGCTCTCTTATGTTATTCCTCTTATCAAAGACCATTGCCATGAGTAGGTTTTTTTCGTGAGCAAAGAACGATTTTCGTTCAGTTTCAGGGACTAGACTTTTTTTCACATTGTCACGCCAGTATAGAGATGTTTCTATTGCTATGTACAGATGAATAATGTCTGTAATGTAGTTACAGCATTTTATTTCAAAACAAACTGACATATAAGAATTACTAATAAATGTCAATATGGTTTTAAGGCATACGATGGGTTTTCCACGCTCGCGTAAAGTCGAAGGACTTTATTTGCACACGTGAGCCATCTGGCATGTGAAATTGCACAGGGATCACACTTTATAAGTCTTTTGGAAAGTTGCCAAATTTAATTGATTGACTTACTTCAAAAAGATATCTTTGATTGTTGCCCAGCACTTGTCTGTCCATTTCTGCAATTTCACAATCAGTCAATTGAAAATTTATCCCTGAGAGCATTTCACAATAATGAGATTTTGTCCAATTGGTCTACTAAATGATCTTGTTACAGTTATTTCACAATCCATATGTTGAAAGAGATGGCGGAAAGGTAATTCAACATAATGGAATAAACAAACAACCCACTGCAGTGGTCGTCCGAGATGAACCTCAAGCTTGCTGAGAAGACCACATTTCCATCCAGTATTGCTATTTCTACCATCACAGCCTACAAAATCTAAGTATTCTAGTGAAACCCCTTTTTCAGTAACACATGATATTATGAAAGCTACAATGTCCTTAGCAGATCCGGAGTTTGGAGACACATGGCCTAAATAAACTGAGCCACGTTCTTTTATGATAGAAAAGTGTTCCTCTTTAATAGTTGGACTAACCTGTTTTGATCCAATCCTTTCTATAAGTAGGGTGTCGTCCTTTCTTCCGTCAAAATATATGACATGTACAGTTCATCTGAATCATGTAAATTTTATGGAGTTAGGTGAGATTAGGCGGTAGCGCGTACGCCGACTTCAGTGCTGTTTTACAACGTGGCTAGCGGCAGTTGGGTGAACTACGAACCTTTTCAGACATGGAACGAACTCTTCATGGTAAGTTCTAGGTTGTTTAAAAATGACCTAATATGCTCAATAGTATCAATTAACCTTTAAATCTTAACCTGAGACCGCAAACTGACCTCCGTTGATTATATTCTTAATGCATGAAAATCACTCAAAATTGAATTTATGATTGAGCGTGCACTATCGGAAGATATTCTGTAAACACAATTTCTTTATTTATTATTATTAAACAGAACAATCTGCAGATATTTTTCACTATAGCAGTAAAAAAAATATATATATATATATATAAACGTAAAAAAAAAAGAAAATCGGAAATTTATATATATATATATATATATTTAAACGATCGGGATCGGAAGATAAACTCCGATTTGAAGATTTTTTTTCTTGTATTTACCAATCGACACTTTTCCGCACTATAGTGACTCGAAAATATCAACTTGACTTTTTTCGCATCACTCTAATATATATATATATATGTAAAACATTTGAAAATCTAAAGATAAATAATAATATCTTTTAACAAAATCTGACAAAAATCTTCAGTATTAAAATGGTATATGTTTAATTTATATATGTAATACTTAATTTGAAATAAACTAACATAGTCGAACAATAAAGTGATCGAAACTCGAATTTTAGAAATGACAAATAATAATCCCCAGAATTGTCACAAGAAATAATACAAAACAACATAAGAAACAAAATCACTATATAATTTTAATAAAATAGGAAACAAAAAGTTATCTAAAACGATATGAATGATATGAACGATAGAACTGAGTTAAATATAATAATATAATTATAATGATGTCCATATTAGTATTCGTAAACCGACTTACATGTGGCTGATCATGTGTACAGAGAATTCCGACTTCAACCGACTTCGTTGGTCAGATTCATCTGCCATAATGTTTTAAAATGGCTGTCTGAAGACGAAAGAAAAAAAAAAATTCAAAAAGATGTACACTGTAGAAATAAATCTGTAAAGTTACTAAAGTTTTTCTAGGAAACTGGGATTCCTAGAACTTTTTATGTTACGACAACAATAAAAATTCATATAACAGACACACTTTTGAGCCGAAAATCAAACAAATCTGTAAGGTTACTAAGAATTCTTTAGGAAACTGGGACGCCTAGAACTTTTCATGTAACTGCAACCAGGATTACAGATAAAATTTTAGTAAGATTACTCTAATTTTAGTATATTCATTTGTAAAGTTATAGTTTTCTGTAGATTTACAAAACTAGTTTTGTAGATTTGCAGCTTTTTTTGTACAGTTACAGATAAATGTTTAGTAAGCATGTAACTTTACATCTGCAGAACTACAGATTTTTTTTTTTTTTTTTTTTTTTTTTTTTTTACAGTGTACATAAAAATTAGATATTAAAAAAAGTTTTAATTGTTATAAAAACATGTATAATAATCAATTATAAACAAATTAAGTTAAATAATGCTATACAAAGTGATAGAATATCTTTATTAAGACTTACGATCGTTTAATCGCACAATCGGCGACATTTTCAAAATCAATCATAATAGAAAATTTTTTTCACATAATACTATATTACTATATTATTTACTATATTATTGTTTTTAAGTTATGTGAAAATATTTTCTAGTATGATTGATTTTGAAAATGTCGCCGATTGTGCGATGAAACGATCGTAAGTCTTAATAAAGATATTCTATCACTTTATATAGCATTATTTAACTTAATTTGTTTAATAAGTTTTAATTGTTTAAGTATTCGATCTTGATACAAGGATTCCGGAACATTTTTTGTTTCGCTTAAATTTAAATAAATGCCTGAGATAGAGCAGTTAGAATTTCGAGGGTAGCTGGTATTTTCAATCAATCGACTTTTTGTAGCACGCGTATTTATGAACCGATGTGTTTGTGGCTGAGCATGTGTACAGGAATTGCCAAGGTTTAGGCAATGTTCGTTGACCAGCTACATGCTTCATTTTGTTTAAATATGGCTGTCTGAAGAAAAAAATATAAAAAAATAAAAAATATATATACAAAAGAAACAGAAAAAAATCCATTAATTCTTAATTTTCCGATATTAAGTTAGTCATATGACCACACATCCAACATAGCATACATTTTCTTGAAATTTTAACAATTTTATGAGCAACCTACTTCTTTTCAATAACACATATTGCCGAAAATGGCTGATACGCAGTTTAAATCAATTAGATACATAATAACGCCTAATAAAAAAATAATTTTGTAAAACTCCATTTAAAATTTCCAAATTTGGTGTTCCGACGAAAATATTTAAAATAGCGTTTTATAAAATCATTCACATAGATATTTCTATTCAAAAATTTCTCTCTTTGTATATGATTATTATATATATTTTTTTAATCACTAAATAGTAACAGCAATGTTTTATTTCTTCACATTATACTTATCTGATTTGACGGGTAAAGGTACACTCGCTATTTTCCTTCCCGGTGTTAGTATGATTTATCATTTACTGAGAGAGGAACAAATGTAATGATTGATGATAAGCGTGTGTTTTGTTTTTTGCAGAAAAGTATGCTTCTCCCAATAAATTGTGTAGTACATAAAAATATTATAAAATTTCTGAAATAATTATTATCTAAAATATCCATTTGATTTTTAATAATTAAGAATTCTACTTATTATTCTGGATATAATTTAATGTTACTACTTTTAATATATATTTAATTTAATTTAAGAAACATTTTGAATTAAGCGTATTATTTGATAAATATGGTAAAAACAACATGATTTATGAAATACCAGTTCAATTATTATTTTCAAGTTTTAATCCTGCGCATCAGAAAGCATTAATTTTCAGTTTAACACGATGAAATTGCTGTTATAGAAAAGTTTTCAAAAATATTCAGCTGTATGTAATTTCTAATCAAATATATAGTAAAGATTAACTACTTTACTTATTAATCTGCACATTCGGAGAAATGCCGAATGTTCTTTAAATGATCAGACAGTCTTTAACGTTGATTTTGGGCATTAAAAATATTTTTGGAAACAAAAATCCGGGATAAAAAGCCTTTCTCTAGCCAAAAAAAAATAAAAAATAAAATAAAATTAATAAATAAAATAAAAAAAGCACGTTGTATTATTCCGCGCCGGAACTTTCACTTTTTTTATACTTTAGACGGATAACATTCAGGTCAGTGATAAGTACTCACCAGTGTGCTCCATTAGAAGATGGTCAAAATGTTCAAATCATAGTCATAATGTCATAATGTCATAATCATAGTGAAAATTAGATATGAATGTTGCACATTTTCCACATTTTCACTATTTGTAGAAGTATGTACAAGCTATCATTTCTTCAGTCCGAGTTCAACTTGAAGTGGGATACCGTGAACTTTTTACTGGCTAAATAGATTGAAATCCTAATTTTCAATACAAAAGCTAAGCGAAAAGAAAAGTGCCATATCAGTTACTAATTCTATAAGTAGACGAATGTTTTTCTATACAATTCAACTATAGAAATGAGCAGAAGAGCTTATTACTAATCTGGAGGTGCCGGGCTGCATTTTTATACGGTGATTTGAGAAAAAGTTAGTAGACGGTGATCAGTTACTTTGTCCAAGACTTTACGTTTAGTTAAAGGTGGTGAACATTGTCCCCGTTTACGAAATGCAATAATATATTCAATTAGGACATAAATTCTGTTCCAGTATTTTCATTTATTCATGATGCATAATTATTTAAATAGGTATACTAAAGAAATACAGAAAAACGAAATTTCGCGCTACAATAAAAATCCAATTGTGTTTCTCAAAATATAAATATTATATGAATTTCCATAATATACTTTTAAAAAATCTTTCAATTAAAGTTTTAAATGTGTTCTTTTCGAAAACTTATAAAATATAAAATTTGAATTTTAAAATGAGAAAAAAGGCAGATAAAGCAATTTAAATCATGCGAAAAAATTTAAGTGAGGTTTTAAAGAACTAAATGAAACGTTCGGCTTATTTTTACTTTTCATTTTTAAGTACAATAGATTCGACAATATCACAAAATTTACTAATAGATATCCCCGTCAAACTGTCCAGTCATTCAAGCAATTTTTCAAATAACTGATGCCTGACTATATTATTACATTATTACGAACATATTATTTACCATCTTAAGGGCAGGATCGGTTAAAATTAGGGTTAAGTAACCGTTATCTATATTAACTGGTCAAATGACTGAATAGGTTGCTGAACATTTTTAAGAGTGTAATAGTGAACATTTTTGAGAGAGCAAAATAATAAATTACAATTAGCATTTATCACCATCTTTTAAAAACGACATTTCTTTTTTTTATTTTGTAGGCATTATTGATTTTTAAAACCTCAATGTACTGAATGCTCTTTTAGCGCAATATCAATCATGATAGACTATTTATACCACAAAATGTCGCTGTTCGTTTTACATCAATAATTTTTATATGTGTTCGGTAGTTCTAGAGATTATCATCAGAAAAGGAACAAACAAGAGCATTTTCCATATAACTTCAATTTACATTGCTACTTTTTCAAAAAAAAATCTACTTTCGTATTTGAAATGCACGGAAAAATATTAAAACATACTTGCGAAGTACAACTTTTTTCTTACTATAAATTCCAGAAAATAACAAGGGTATTTTAATCAATTTTATTAAAATAAAAGCTTCAGTTAAATGATTTTGGTATCGCATTTCCCCTTTAATAAATCTTGACAACGTAAATCGTCAAAAATTTGGTAAAATAACTTAAAAAGGACACAAAAGGTTCATTAATATAATAATTTTTGATTTGTTTATAATTATGTGTTATGATTCTGGGACAATGTTACTTATTATATTAAAAAACTAATTATATTACTATAAAAAAAAATATTTTTAAAGCGAGAACTTTATGTTTTATCTATAGAATTCTTGAAAATTCTTGCAAAAACAATTAAGTAAATTTATTTCTGCAAAAGTTTTATCACGCTTCAAAGAATTTCCCATTAAAACTTTGCAAAACAATATTCTTAAAACATTGAGAAATTGGGGAAAAGTAACGGAAACTTCAATAACTGTTTCAGTTTAAATTTGAATTTCTTTAAATTAAGCACGCTGGCAGAATTCAGATCTCTTATTTAAAAAAAGAAAAATATTGAGTTTTTTTTATTTTATTTATTTTTAAAGTAAAAATAGATGTTTGGACAGAAAATAGTTTTCTAAAAAGCAGAAAAAAATAAAAGTTAGTTATAACCAGCGCTCTTATAAAATTTGTTATTAAGAAAGGAAATATATTTTAGAAATGAAAAGAACATTTTAAATACTGTTAAAATTGAGAAAATCACACACAATTCAAAAGAACAATTGTTTTTTCCTTGGTATCATAAAGACAAACTTTGGTGGTAGGAATGAAACTAAATACACGAAGTACTTTGAGAGAAGAAGAGGTGGAATACAAACTTCTATATTAAATCAAAAGGACTTAAAACCTATCAGAAATTTGGTGCAAAATTTAATATAACGATAGGAAAACTGAATCTAATGAAACAATGAAAGAAAATTTAATATTAATAAAAAACAAACGGTGATGTGCAAATATTACTCGCACGCAGAGTGTTTCGTACAATAACTATATGAATTATTAACTGCACATTTAAAAAAATTGTTGCTAAAATATTAATAAAACTTTGTAGAAAACTGTAGAACATAGGGATTGGTAAGTTGTATATACTAGAAAAGTATGAATAGGTATACCATAAAAGTTCAAAGAGATATGAAGCCTAAATAGTATCAAATACTGATATTCTGTATAACTCTTTTTTTAAGGGTTTCGTTAAAACTGACGAATCCCTATTCGTCTCACTCCTCTGTCCGTCACAGAGCCCGTTCTCAGAAACTATATATGTTGGAGACTTAAAATTTTGGATTCTTATAGCTGAACACCTCACGTCAAACGACAAATCATAAAATTTCGAAAAAGACTTATATTTACTCCTCTGGTCTCTAACTTGTGTATTTTAAGCTTTTTTTAATAACTGAGCCCCTAATTAAGTTGAAGGCTTGAAATTTTGGATTGTTATAGTTGAACACCTTACATCAAACGACGAATCATAAAATTTTGAAGAAGTCTTATATTTACCCCTCCGGGTTCTAGCTTGTGTATTTTAAGCTTTTTTTTTATTACTCAGCCCCTAATTAAGTTGAAGACTTGAAATTTTGGATACTTACAGGTGAACACCTCTCGTCAAATGACAAATCATAAAATTTTGAAAAGGTCTTATATTTACCCCTCTGAGTTCCAACTTGTGTATTTTAAACAATTTTTTTAACTCAGCCCCGTGAAATTTTGCATACTTATAGCAGCACAATTGCGATCACACGACAAATCGTAAAATTTTCAAAAAGTCTTGTATTATTTACCACTCCTGGCTCTAACTTGAGTATTTCTAGCTAATTTTCTAACCTCCACACTTTTCATCCAGGCTGCACTTTTCTAACTTTTGACGACACTCCTCGGGCCACTCTTTCATATTATGCAGCATAGCCGTACATATTTAGTTCAAATTTTTACCACCAGGGGACGCCTACCTATATCGGCGCTATGGGTCCGATCCCGTCGACTAATATATCTTCGGATAATTTGTGAAATGGACTTTCGTTCAGATAGAGGTTTTGTTTAGAAGAGAGTGCGCCCTCTGGTTGCGAAATGTAGAACTAACAGACTTTGCAAAAGGATAAAGTTTTTTGAAAGGAATATTTAACGAAACCCTCTGTGTGATCTGAGATCACACTTTCCCACTTGTTTTCAATCTTATCCTAATCTGTTCATGAAGAACTTGATTCGGTACTGACAATAAAAGAAGCGCATATTTAAACTTCATTTGGAATTTCATAAACTAAATTCTGCGTAGTAATAATAGTTTATTTTTTAGTGTAGCTAAAACAAAACACTTGTTCAAAGTTTAAATTTGGCGTTGTGCTAAGCGCGCTTCGAAAGGACGTCGCAAAATTGCAACGCCGTCTTTGTCTGTAACGCGTTTACCCAGATAGGTTTTTAATTAACTTTTAAAGACACGGGAGGTATTTAGAGATCCACTCAATGCAAATTCGTCACGAATCCCATAGTAATTATGTGATTAATTCTAATTAAGTTAGTTTGTTTTTAACAATTTAACGTTTATTGCTTTTATACTGCTACTGGGCATTGCATTACACAAATATATCACTAAAAATTGTTATCTAGGCTTTAAAAGACGATAGCACATAGAATACACCGCCCCTGTCATTATGCATACTGAAACAGAACGTGTATTTAAGGGTTATTATCTCGGCTAATTACCGATGATTTTCTTTCGAAAATCATTATCAACAATGATGTTATGATTCTGCTATGATAGGTAACTCCAGCGCTCCTCAACACCTTTGCTGAATGCCGGCAAATCGAAATTTGTGTGTAACGGTAAAATGCGTTTTCTTCTAAAACGTATTTAACCTAGGGTAATCGCAATAGTTTTCCTGAAAGATTTAAATTAACATCTACTACCTCTAATTTTTTCATAATTTCAGTTACAGTACATTCGGAAATAGAGGAAGGCGACATATTTGTGCACTACTTTTCTGACGATATCTCTGAAAATATAATACCGAAAATTAAATTAAATGTATTTTTAAGTTCAGCGTTACGAAAAACACAAGATATACACGATATATTTCACACGATATACAAAGAAAAGATTTTTTTTTCAAGTAATGTAATTAGCTCCTGTACATTTTGCCTAGCTACATTTGTTAATGTTTAATAATCTTTAAATATGTGGGTGAATAGTCTTTATTACTTCCGTCAATTTGAATTTACCACGTTGATTTGTTTACGAGTAAAATGGCTGAGACAGACGGACAGACAAAGGAATGGTTTCACTTTTACGGTTTAAGTAAACTACGTTTACGTTTTAAGAACTCTAAAAATAGTATTCCGAAGTTAATGTATAAATAAGCATTTAAAACGTAAATAAATCAATGCATAAATAATTATTTAAAATATAAATAAGTTAATGTATAAATAATTGATTAAAATGTAAATAAATTAATGTATAAATAATTATTTAAAATGTAAATAAATTAAAACAGCAATCTAAAAGTAATATAAGTCGTTATGAGAAGAAATAAAAATAAATTTTACTAAAAATCAAGTCGAAGAATAATTACAGAAAAAATAATTAGTTAAACTGATTACTTTTAAAGCTTTAGCTAGCGTAGAATAAGATTTTTCATTAACATTAGCATTTCGATCAAGTAAGATAAGTTCTTTTTAAGGAAATTTTCATCCGGAATGGAAATCTCATTGGAGAAATATTCCCAATCAACAGTTGGGAATTCAGTGGACAGTCAAATTTTTTTTGTTTATGTTTGTTCGTTTTTTCTTCTGTCTGTATGTTCCGCAATATCTGACGCAGAAAGCATTAGCTTGCAATGCCATCAGCATGTTGTTTAGGTAGCCTGGATTAGCTGTTTAGTGTTTTGTTAAATTTGTTTGATTAATTCGAAAAAAAATGATTATTTCTTTTAATGTCATAATGCTACGATAATTCAGACGATTGTAAAATGCCATTATTTGGAAAAAAATTGCGCATTTTATTAATTGTTATGAACTGTAAATTATGGCTGATAAAATTTCAAATGTAGGTATCTAAATTAATATTATCTCTTCGAAAATTTGCTGATACATTTTGCAAGAAATTTTAGAATGTTTTTTTAGATTAAAATAGTAGAAGAGTTTAAGAGAAACTATGGGTAAAAGATTTTTTTAAACAACTGTTGAATTATAAGCAAACTGTTTCTTTTTATTTTTTTATTTTTTTTTTTTTCAATTATTATAAGAACGATGCACCTGTAAATAGTATGTAAGTCTCGTAAGTGGAGTTTATAATTACAAACATATAGGGTGAATTTCGTAAAATTCAACCCGCTACAAATAAAACATACAATTTATGATTTTCTTCTTTGCACTGTTCGATTCCGAAAATGTCCAACAGCACGAATTTTTTTTACTTTTTATGTGTTTATTTATCTTAGGCTTTTTTTTTTCGCCGGGTTCCGTATGGCTCAATGCACAGGAAAATGGACTACAGTCCGTAAAACAGGGCTCTTTTTCGGTATTTATATGTATGTAGATGCATCCAGAAATTATTTTATATGCTTCGGTACTAGTGAGAGCAAGAGAGTACACACGTTCAAAAACTATGACTACTACCATCATACTTAAAGGACTGTAAATTTGAAATGACTCGACAAAATTCTTCAAAGATTATAGAGTCCGTGGCCAAATTATTAGACGCACCGTTGTTTTTTACGAAATACATGTTTACGATGAAGTTTATATGCAGTTGTGTTATATTTAAACATAGATTTAATGAATTTTTATTCAGGAGATTTGTTATATACGTCCTATTGGTATTTAGTTTTAACGTATGGTAACATAATGTGAACCAATGGGTACACGGACGTAAACAAGTGGAAACCGATTGCAGCCAGTACAAACCGGCGTTCGCTAAGGCGGACAGACAGACGGACGAACCAGACGACACCTATACGTGATACGTATTTATATAATTACGAACGTACCTAAAAAGCATGATTATTCTGTTTAATATACTTCAATTAAGCTTTTTCTTCAGAAATTAGATCTGAATATGCACTCAAATAACTTAAACAGGACTACATTGGGGAGAATTGAGCTATTTAAATTATTTCTTTATCGTGAATTTTATAAAATCTTGAACAATTGCATGCATGTATTTCAATATGTACAGTAGTGGGAAAAAAGTTAACCCCCTACTAACTCTAAAAAAAAATTGTAAATGAAAGTTACTGGTACGGAACAATTTGAAAGAAAGAGTACTTTTAAATGATGTACTTAAAATTTTCTTATGTGACATCTACATAACAAAACGAACTCAAAACTTTTGTTTTTTTTTTTTTCAATAGCAATACCCAAGTTTGAGACTATAAATATATTTTGCACCTTTCAATTAGCGTAAATGAAAATTTTCATGAAATTTGTACAATTAGTTTCCGAGAAATCGATTATTTTAAAATTAGCATATTTTAGTGGCTGTATACAAACTGAAGTTCGGTACTGGATTGTTGAAATCGAAGAGAATCTAAGGCTATCTCCATGATATACTTATAATGTAAGTCACATACTAAGATTTTTGACTGCCAGTATTTTAGAATGGAAATGTATGACTTATGTTATCGGAGATACTTCAATAAGTTAATAAGGCCAAGAAAACATTTCTAAAATAACGGTGGCCGACAATCATAGCAGTTATAAACTGACTTACACTATAACAACCCATAGAACTAGACTACAGATTAACAGAATGACAATGTTACCCCTGTTAATGTATTATTTCTTGAAAAAAAGAGCATTTCACTGGCTTAATATATTTCGACTATTGCCAGCCAAAATGTTTCAATAATGTACATATATTATTTTTTAATTATGCTTTTCTGCACATCATAGATGGCCCTTTTATCCATCATCTTGACTTTTAATTTTTTTTTTAATCATTACTTGAAAGGAAAATTTGAAATTAAGAATTCGCATAAAGTATGAGATAATAAATACCAATATATCAAAAGAATTATAAGTTCTAGTTCATATTTTTCCCCAATAATAATTTCATTATTCAAAATTTATATAATAAAAAATTTTAAATTACAAATTCAATGTATTTATGTTTGATTTTTTAAGTATCATAGCCACACAAAAAAATTATTGGATTAGGATTATAATTTCAGAAGGTATTAATAAAAATATGAAAACGTAATTTAACATTAGAGGCTTCTAATTTTTGAATGTTTATAATTCAAAATTTTATAAACGAAAGGACTTAAAATTTCGTTTTCAGGAATTGTTTGAACCAAATATTTAAAAAAAAAAATGTCAAATTTAAATTTTTCCAATGAGGAAAAAAAAAAAAAAAGTTTAGTCTGGTTTTGCTTTGTAGATGGCCTCCTAACGGAATTTTTATATGCATCATTTAAAGTACACATCATTTACAATCGTTTGGTTCCAGTAATTTTCTTCAGTTATAATTTGTTAAAGAGTTACTAGGGGTGTTGTGGTGGAGATCCGGTTCGATGAGTTGGGGCGGACATCTGGTGGTTCACGGGTTCGCTGAAATGGTGTAAAAAAAACCTCCAACATATAGATGTAAGCTCAATTAGTCTTTATTCATTTTTCAATGTGCAGAAGGAGATCTCACAAAAAGGGAGCCTCAAATACGAAGCTCTGTAAAAGCAGAGATTAAATATATTTATCTCTATGTGTAGAAGCATATCCGTTAATGAGAAACTGCATCGCAACGTCAAGGAAAAACAACAGCGGTCCTTTTCGCGGACCGTTGAGCAGGGCGGTCGGGGGCGATCTCCTCGATGATGCGTACTCAGGTCATATGTCTTGGCATCTTGTATTATCGCCAACCAATCAAGTTTTTCATCCGATATTATAGAGACAAAAGATTGTTTGCAGGATTAGCCGACAAATAACGTGGCAGCTCAGCATTTCGGCTCACCCACAGAATGTGAAGCAACCCTACATGCTTCAAGACTCAGGGCTATAAAAACTCTCGATTATGTTTACATTAACAGATTGCAGTTAAATGTGATTGAGTGATCTTTAATAAATGTATGTGAACTGTAGAAAGCATAATGATAATTGAAGATATAATTTATAACTGCAATTCCAATAAATACATCTTTTCTTTATTTCATTTTTTTACCCTTCAAGTTCTAATAGGAAATGAGAGTAGTTTAGTTATAGCGCAAATGAAATACGTTAAAGAAAATGAACGGTTAACGGAAAGTGCAGCTATACGGAGTTAAATATGATCGTGATCGTTTTTAAATAAAAACCGTTAGGAATGGCAAAATATAAATAAATATGCGAGAATGACCATTTTGAATAAGTAAAAAAAATATGAAACTATAAATCTTTATATGTGTTGAGTAAAGATCCTTGTGAAAGGAAAAAAAAAAATAAATGAATGTAGAACAATGAATTGTTTTAAGAAAAAACGGAATTGCTATAGTGAATTTACTTGTTTAAAGTAGATTTTGAAAAACGGGGTGTGAACTTGATATGTTGCAGATAACCTCTGCCACAGGTGTTTACTTCCCATGACTATTCCAATGACTGTTCATAACTTTTTAAATTACTTTAATGAATTTGTGCAAATTCTGCGTAGCATACATGGTTGGCAGGAAAATAATAGTCGTCGAATAATAGGTATTCGAATCCGCTCTAAAACATCTGTTCGAAAAAAAAATATCAGAAATACATAATTTTAGTACTATTACTTTTTTTCTCTCAGTTTTGTGCAATTTATAAGGACCAGAAATGTAAATGCACAATCTTTGGCTTTCTATAAAATGTCGCGATTTTTTATCTGTATTAAATTGTTATACTGTGTACAATGTTTTTTTCCCTTTAAAGCTTCAAAATTGGAAAAGCAAAAAAGACATAATTGGCAATTTTCTATTAGTGCTCAATTAAATGCAAATAATCAACTATCCTATCCCAATTTATACAATGTAATTTTAAAAATAATGAAAGAGTAAACAACATTCATACTTCTATGAATTTTATGGAAGCAACTAAGGAAATTATTCAAACGTGGTTGATATAGCAATCGAAAAATTGAATTTGATACAGTTTTTAATATGTCAAAGTCAACTGAAGCAAATTTTAAATACAACATTTAATCGTAGATGTGATAACTAATCGACCGGCATCAGTTTTATAAGATGTCTTTTGGCGTAGTTATAAGGCATAACTTTCCGTTCTACGACTCTACATTTCACATGACTTTAGGTATGGCGTTCTTCATTAATGCACAGTTGCATTATATGATATCTTATATAAAATATGTATTGAATAAAAAGAACATAATATTTTTTATTATAATTTGCTATTTCTAAGTTATTTTTAATAAGTTTAAAAATGGCCTACCTTTTCTGGTTTTATATGATATTATCTTTTTAAAATTAGTATGTATCTCTAATTAAAAATGTGGAACCTGATGCAATATTTGAAATGAAATACAAAAATTATTTTAAATATAATGCTTAAGTATTGGGAAAAAACTAAATTAATACAAATAAAAAGAGATTTAGAATTTAATCAACTTTTTACTGTCTCAATTCATTAACTATATAAAATAGGTGCTAATTTTCTCGTCCTGGTATTTTCTTTTATAAAAAAGTCACCTTCGTTCTAAAAATGCCGAATGTATTTGGAAGGTATGTAACTTCCTAAAAAGATTTTCTAATATATATATATATATATATATATATATATATATATTAGATTTGACAAATTATTAAGGGGAAAAAATCAGGAAGTTCGACAAATGAAGTAATTGAAAAAATAGTGTTTGATGGTCCAGAACAGACTGTTGGGTGGATGTTATGAGGAATTTATTTTATTCTCTCATATTGTCTTTTTATAATTTTACTTTCCAAAATTGTGACGTTTTATGTGTCATTTTCCAGTGCCATTTTAATAACATTTTCTTGAATAAAAATATAGCATTTCGCTTGTTTATATTTTTTTTTTCCTTTCAGTTAGAAACATTCTTTACAAAATTAACCCTTAACTACTGTGACAAAAATTATCCCATAACTACTGTGAGCGGTCTCTCATACCGCTAAATCAAAACATGAATAAAATATCAACTAAGTGGTAAAAAATGTTTTGTTTACCAATACTTATCTACTTAATTGATTTATAAATCATCTTTCGAAATTTAAAGTTTATTTTTGAAGACTAAAAGACTGGCATCCCGTAATATGAGAATAGTAAGAGAAATCAACATATTGTAGGAGATCGAGGAAAAGGAATATATAATTTTAAACTCATCTAATAATAGTTGAATAAAAATGCATGTTTTATAAAAAATGTATGAATATCTAGAAAAAGTATAGTTAAATAGTAAAAATTAGATTATATTTGCATAAAAATATCGTTATATAAATAAAAAAACGCTCGTAAATTAAAGTTTGCTTACATATCTACATAATTCTTTTAAATGAAGTTAAATACATAAGAATTTATGTATTACCATAGAAACAAAATAAATAAAAACATTTTTTTTATTACACAGTACAAAACATCCAGTTGCAGTCAATGCCTAACATTCTCGAACATTGAAGGCAAACTCTCATTTTCTTTTGAAAACTGCTGAGTACAATAATAATCCAAGAAATGCTCTTATTTCAATATCATCTGTATCACTAGTTTTGTGTCTCTTTAATCAGAATAACGTAATTTACATTCTTTAATTTTTACACTAGTCCATTAAACTATAATTTCTATAACGTTTATAAGAAATAGCAAATTCTGTTTCTTCTGGTTCTGTTTTATGCCCAGTTTTTGCAATACCATTTAAAGCAGCACTATTATGTTTTGATGTTCGCACAACACGAATTTGTTCTTTTGGTCCATATAAAATTATTTTTTCCATAAAAATACTCTCGAGTTACTTGAAATATTTTCCTCATCGGCCAGTGATAATTCCGAACGGGAATCGAGATCACTTTCAATAAATTCATTTTCAGAACATTGAGAATCAGATATTCTATGTCCGACCAAATTTTTACAGGCCCCTCAATTTCAGTTTGTTTGAGGTACACTGGACTTTTTCTCGAATGATTAGATTCTATTTTTTCCATAATATCATGAAAAAAATTATAAAATTATCCACAAAATAAAAATTTCCTTCTCGGGCAGAAACGGAATCACAAGTACTGTGAGCTTTCTGACAGACCGCTTTTTTAATGAAAAGAGTACAAAAAAATAGCAAAAGCAGCTATTAGAATGAAAAGCGAAATGTGTGGGTGGAAATGAATGCGATAAAATCTGGAGCGATCTGTCAGACCGACCATAGTAGTTATGGGTTAATATATACATACGCGTATAGAATATTAATGTATCGTTTAGAATTAGCTTTTAAAAAAGAATTAATTTACTATTTAAGCTAGAAAACATTTGAGTTTGAATAAAATGTACTAGAATATTTCCTAATCAATTTGTGCCTACCGAAAAGTGTTATAATAATTCAGGATTTATTAGAGAACAATATTAAATTATATTAATCATGTTATTATATCTAATTTTATGCATTTATTAATCACTGTATAAATATTTAAAAACTGAACAACTGTAAATCCTTGTACTAAAATATTGAAATATTAGAAGCAATTACTTTTGCGACAGAATATAATGCTCATACATTTTTGTATTACATGGACGTTACAAAATTTCTACATAAATTTAATATTGCATAAAAAGAGCTATTTAATATTTACATAGTTTCTATACCTAAATAATTTAATTATATAGTTTAATTATGTACCTCAAAGCACATTATCGATTTGCATTTACGTTTATTTAATCTCAATTACAATTTACCCAACTCCGAAACTTAAATATATACAGGGTGCAATATGTTATCTATCGCCGACCTTTAATTTCTCAACCGTTTGTCGTAGACATATAGTTCCAAATACAAAAACGTTTCAAATGAGGTAAATATTCATGTTGTGGCATTATTTAATGTAAAAAATCAATTTTACAAAAATTGCAAAATCTAACTTTTTATACGGTCCCCCAGTCCCTATAGTTATATTTAGTAAAAGTTTACACATATCATAACAAATATAACACAAAAAGTTTGACATCTGTACTACAAAAATTGACAGAGTTATTTAATTTCAAAGTTTGAAATTTTTTCGCATGATTTTGTCTTTCAATGTGGGATCTATTAAAAGATTAATTAAAGTAATTCGAGTTCAAAATCAGGGTGCAATTCCTTTTTACGGCGAAACCACTTTTAGCCGGTATCGCCAAATTAGAGTATCACCAAAGAGGGTTATTTCATTAAAAAATTTTAACTGACATTTAGGGGTCGTATACAAAGTGAAGAATGAAATATTGAAATTAAACTGAAAAATAAATATCAATTTATTATAATATTAGAAAACGGTCTACCATAAAAAATGAATATGTCAAATGGCGGAATCTATTAGAGATACTGCTCATAGTGTTCTCCATTGGCTGCAATGCACAATTGAATGCGTGACAGTACTGAGTCCTGGACACGTTACAGATCAGCAGGTGTGTAAACTGTGCGAGAATCAAGGATGATCCGCTGCTTCAGATAAACCAGAGTAGTGGTCTCAGTCACATAGACCCATCCCTTGATGTAACCCTAGAGGTAGAAAGCCATGCGTGCCAAGTCCGGTGAAAGCGGTGGCCACTCTACTGGATCACCGTACCCATGGATCTGTTGACGGAATTCGGTGGCCAGATACTGTGGCCTGACGTTTGATGTTTTGTGTGGAGAGGGCTCCATCATGTTGAAACCACACTCGACATGCATGTCGGAGAGGCAGATCTTCATACCAATTACGTACCGTGTTTTTAGCAGATTCAGGTGACGATCGCCCGTTAAGTTCCCATCGTTCAAGATGGGTCCAACAATCTCGGTTCCCATATAGTGCACCATACGTATCGTTCTGCGCGGGCGATGTGGAGGTTTTCCAGAGACCAGTAATCCACATTGTGCACGTTCACAATGCCACCTCGTATAAAGAATGACTAATCTGTCACACAGAATGTCACAAAGGAATGGCGGATTTTCCTCTAAGGTGTTGAGCATGAAATTACAATAAAAAAATCGTCGTGCGTGGTCACCCAGCATCAATGCTTGCACCAGTGTCGGAAATGGTATGGATGCTCATCAAGTGCACGTAACGAATGCCATACATGCTGACCACATACCTCGCTTATTTTCTCCGAGCTCAATTGTGGAATTAAAAGGGCGAATCCCAGCACCTGATCCGGTGTCACTCGAACATTACACCTTGCCTGTCTACCTGTTCTGGGTCGTGGTGAAACAGAGCCGGTCTCTCTAATATGATCCAATGCATTAGTTATAGTTTCATGCGTTAGATGTAGATCCTTAGGGAAACGTTCTGAATAAACACTCGCAGCCTCTCTGCATTCCTTTGACATTCACCATAAATAAGTATCATTTCGGCATATTGCATGCATGGGTAGCTTGCCATCACGATCTCTGCGCTGGCTTGCATGTCCACTACTAGACGGCTCGTGTTTTATCCCGAATGTGTGGCGCTGCGGTACTATTGTAATTTTCATAATCCCAATTTTCATGCTCGCTATAGCTCGGCTGGTCGTTTTTATTCCGCTGCCAATTATCTAGTCCTTAAAGAGTATGTTTTATTTTCCGGTTGTCGATTCTACCTACTTTGACGTTTGAAGGTTGTTCGACCCATAAAAGAGCTAAACAACACTTTGAGCAGTATCTCTAGTAGATTTCGTCCTTTGACATATTCATTTTTTATAGTAGACCGTTTTCTGATATTATAATAAATTGATATTTATTTTTCAGTTTAATTTCAATATTTCATTCTTAGCTTTGTATACGACCCCTAAAAGTCAGCTAAATATTTTTAATGAAATAACCCACTTTGGTGATACCCTAATTTGGCGATACCGGCTAAAGGTGGTTTGGCCGTAAAAAGGACATTGCACCCTGATTTTGATCTCGAATTACTTTAATTAATCTTTTAACTGATCCCTCATTGAAAGACAAAATCAAGCGAAAAAATCTCAAATTTTGAAATTTAATAACTCTGTCAATTTTTGTAGTACAGATGTCAGTAGCATTTGTGTTATATCTGTTATGATATGTGTAAACTTATACTAAATATTATAGGGACTGGGGGACCGTATAAAAAGTTAGATTTTGCAATTTTTGTAAAATTGATTTTTTTTACTTTAAATAAGGACACAACATGAATATTTACCTCATTTGAAACGTTTTTGTAATTGGAACTATATGTCTACAAACAACGGTTGAGAAATTAAAGGTCGGCGATAGATAACATATTGCACCCTGTATATGTAACTAGCTAATCTACCCGGCGTTGCCCGGGTACGTCAAAAAATAGCGCGAATTGCTAAAAAGCTCTGAAAATCACAGTAAGATATCGTGAGAAAATTTTAAATCGCTGCACAAATTTCGGAAAGAAAAAAAAATTATATATTGTGTTCGAAGATTGAAAGTTGATTCCTTTCACTAATGTGGAAAAATTGTAGCAAATCGCTAAAATACACTAAAAATCACATACAAAATTCCAGAAAAATTCAAAAATTGCCATACGAAATCCGAATAAACTTCATTGAACTGAGGGGAGAATTTACTTTAGGTAAAATTGGAATGTCAAAAAATTGCAGCAGATCGCGAAGAAACGTAAAAATCGCATTAATAATTTCGTAAGTCAAAGTTTAATAAAATTAGATAAAAGTTTCAAATGAATTTGTTTTGTTATGTTTTCCTTTGATGAATGTAAAATTTTATTCAGTAGCATTTGTGATAGAGATCCTATCACATATCACGATCTCTTCTAAATTAATTTAAATCATTTTGTTTTCTCTTTTAAACGTGTTTTTATTCCTCCTCGTTGAATTAAAATTTTAAAATTTAATTAGGGGCTTATTTTCCGTATCGAAATTTATCTTTTAAGTTTTTCTTTCTTTCACTGTCCTCGGTTTATTTAAAGTAGTAATATTCATTTTAGACGGTTGGAATCTGTCATTCCCAGAAAAGCAATTTACTTTCAGATAACTTGTGGGTCATTAAATAGATCACAAAAAGAGAAACGCAGCTGTTAGTAACTTTGATTCGTATATGCCCACGCTGAATTCTTTCACTCTTATTTTCTCCTTTTCTTTCGCGGTTACGAGGTAATAATAAAACATAAATAAAATGAAGTTGATAGCTTATGTCTCGGAAAATGATTGCAGTTAATTTTAACTTCCTCTTTGTCTAATACAGATGCCTTTATAAGTATTGCACATTTTCATGTAACGGTCATTTTATCATATAATGCATTATTAAGCATAAACAAATTTATTCAATTCAGAACTTTGACGCCGTTTTGATTACGCTTTGTGACAGTTATTTAACAACCATTTGATTGATGCCTTGAGGAATACCAGATTGCGTGGTATAATCATTTTGCGCGCCAATAAACCTTTGTTCACTCTTCGTTCACCATTATAATAGTAAAATTGGCGATGTATTTGTAACGCCAAGTTATCGAAGATGTTTGTAAAATGAGTGACTCCTATGCTGACTATGTACTGAGAAAGTACTAATTTTCTGTATCGGCACTTCGGTGCATTTGTTTAAATGGGAGCCTCTCTCTCTCCATTACTGATAGGAAATCCATGTCCCTTCATTGCAATTCTAATTTGCTTTCTAGTAATTTTAATAGTTAAAATAAAGTTTTTGTTCCCGTATTTTGTGTTGGAGTTTTTTCATAGCCCGAACCACTGAACCGCCAACCACAACCCGAAACCACTGAACCGCCTTCACAGCATTATTACACATTTCAACCATCAAGTGTTTCTGGATAAACAATGTTAATTCTCTTCCCATTAGGTGCTAGAATGTAAAGATGTTGTCTATTTCCAACTCTATAGCATCCAACGTATAACTGACCGTGTGAGAAACATGGATTGCGGAGATGAAGTCCAACAACTTTTAAAGACTGGCCTTGTGTTTTATTTATGTTCATTGCAAAAATAAGTAGAAGTGGGAATTGTACACTTCTAAATTCAAATGGTACTTCTGTAGGTCCCATTGGCATCCTCATAATGAAGATATTTCACCTGCCGCATGTCCAGACATAATAGTGGCCTCAATAACATTTTGCTTCAAATTCTTAATAATAAGTCTTGTTCCATTACACAACATGTTGGATCGAGATTTCTAAGACGCACAATTGGTGCACCAATTTTCAACTCTAAAATGTGTGAAGGTATACCAGGTAGTTCAAGGGACACGTGGTTGTTGTAGCTGATGACGAGCTGTTATGTTTTTATCTCGAAACGCGTCCTGTGTATTGTTTTATTTTATCGTGATTTTTTACAAAGTTTTATTATTTTAATTACTTCAACTCGCCAGTTTTCGGTGCTATTTCGCTATAAGGTATTGCATTTTTACGGTGAATGCGTTTATTACATTTTTTTCGAATGGAGAGATTTTGTGAGTTTTTTTTTTTCGATATAATTTTTTTCTGCGGTGCTAAAGAAAACTTCATTTCACCAGCATTTCTATTTTACTTTGTGTATTTTCACACTATATATGACCTCCTACCATGTCTATATATGTGCGCGTATGCTTTCACATGTTATTCAACTATAGAAATTACATATCAGCTTACATGATTTATTGTTATTAAGGTATTACATTTTTGCACGGATTATTATTTTATGAGTTTTTTTTTAAATTGCTATTTTTAGGATCGTTGTGACGTTAAATTCAAACATGTGTAGTTAATGAAATGGACACAAAATTTCATGAAAAATGTTGTTATATTTTTTAATTAGCCATTTTATTTAACTAAATTAATAGTGCCATCTACATATTGAAGTTGTTAGTTAATACTAATCTAGTTCATAAAATAAATTTGTAAGACAATTTTTTTTTATAATTTAAGCTACACGTTTTACCTTTTCATCGGTATTCATTTCTATTACATATATTAATATTTGTATGTGTTTATTTTACTGTAGATATTTTTATTTATAATTTTAGATTACGTCCTTTTGTATAAGGCACAATATAAAAAAGAATTTGCGCAATTGACGAAACATTGCAAAGCATACAATTTCATGTAAAAACTTTCCCAATAAATGAAAGAAGTCCACCATATTCAACGTGCAATTTTACAAATAGAAAAACAGTTTGGTAATAGAAAAGATACTGCAATTTATGATAAAACCACTTACTTAAATAAATGCGACATTATAAATTATCATGTTATTTTAATTCACAATTTTTTAAAAGTAAAATTGTGATGTGTAAAATAATTCTACAACACCAAGAGAAATTTTGAAATATGTTTTACCTTATAAAATGTCATTAATTTTGTAACAATCGTTATTAATATTTATTATCATAAATTCAGTATCTATAGTTCATATATTTATCATATTAAAAGAAGTTTCGAAAGCGAAGTATACAATTTAAAAAGTCCTTCCGGCCAGTGCCGGGGGGAAGAGGTAGCTTTCATATTCCTTATTTTAAAAAAAGCCAAATTATATTATTAAACACACGAAGCTCAATTTAGTGGAAACCGAATATAGGAGATTCAATACTAATTTTTATCAATACTAAATCATTATGAATGAGAATTTCGCGAAATTAGTCAGCTTTATCCAAGCTGCTTTTATTTAAAGTAATTTATATTTGGCTGCCAAATTCGGCGATTTCTTAAAGTGCCTGCCATTTTAAGACAACATGGTGGATGAGGCTAACCAGTGAACTTGGTCGAGACCTTAGTAATTGCTGTGCACATGCTCACTCACATCGGAATCGATTGATATATACGAGTGCTGTCGCAGGCAAAAAATTAGATTTTTCAAAATGTCACCCACATTAGAAATTAAAACTGCTATACCTGAGCCATTTTTTAAGATAAAGACAAACAAAAAATGCTCCTGAATCCTTATATCAAGGTCAAATACTTAAGAAAGAAACCTTTTTCAATTTCTAATTTTTTTGCACCTCACTTTAAATATATATATTTTTTTAATTTAATGGCCGCCATTATGAAACAAGATGGCTGATGAAGCTGGCCAGCGAACTTGGTCGAGATATTGATGTATACTATCCACAGGCCTTCTTCCATCGAAATAGGCGAATACGTGTGTTATCGCATGACAAATACAAGATCGTTTCAAAGTGTTAGTTAGCCATGCTAGAAATTCAAAGTGCTATAATTCAACCATTTTTTAACATATAAACAAAAGAACAAATTTTCAGAAACAAAAACTGCTCCAGAATCTTTGTATCAAGGCCAAACACATAAAAAAAAATCTTTTTCATTTTCCAATTTTTTTAATCCCTCATTTTAAATTTTAAATTACATTTTTTAAATGGCAACCCTTTTGAAACGAGATGGCGAATGAAGCTGGCCAACGAACTCGGTCGAGACATTGGAATGTACTTTGTACAGACCAAGTTACATCCAAATCGGTTCATAAATACGCCTGTTATCGCGTGACAAAAATCAGGTCGTTTTAAAATGTCAGCCACAATAGAAATTCAAAATGCTATATAACTCAGCCATTTTTTTTAGATATAGACGAAACAAAACCTGTTCCGAAATCTTTGTATTAAGATCAAACACATACAAAAAAAATCTTTTTCATTTTCCAATTTTTTGGTATCTCAATTTAAATTTTAAATTTTTTAAATTTTTTTAAATGGCCGCCATTTTGAAACAAAAAGGCGGATGAAGCTGGCCAACGAACTCGGTCGAGATATTTGTGTGTACTATGTACACACCAAGGTACATCCAAATCGGTTCATGTATACCTCTGTTATCACGTGACAAATATCAGGACGTTTCTAAATGTCAGCCACGCTAGAAATTCAAAATGCTATAACTCAGCGATTTTTTAAGATATAGGCGAAACAAAAACTGCTCCCGAATCTTTTTATCAAGGTCAAACACATAAGAAAAAATATTTTTCTCAATTTTCAATTTTTTGGTACCACATTTCAAATTAAAATTTTTCTTGAAAATTTAAATGGCCGCCATTTGTAAACAAGATATCGGATGAAGCTGGCCAACGAACTCGGTCGAGACATTGGTACGTACTATGTATAAACGAAGTTACATCCAAATTGGTTCATAAATACGCCTTTTATCGCGTGACAAATTTCAGGACGTTTCAAAATATCAGCCACGCTAGAAATTCAAAATGCTATAACTCAGCCCTTTTTTAAGATATAGACGAAACAAAAACTGCTTCGGAGTCTTTGTATAAAGGACAAATACATAAGAAAAAAATATTTTTCCATTTTAAATTTTTTGGTACCACATTTCAAATTTTAATCTTTTTAAAAAATTTTAAATGGCCGCCATTTTGAAACAAAATGGCGGATGAAGCTGACCAACGAACTCGGTCGAGACATTGGTATGTACTATGTACATACCGAATTACATCCAAATCGGTTCATAAATACGAGAGTTACAGTGTGACATAGGTCAGATATATATATATGGATATATATATATATATATATATCAATTTTGAACGGAGGGTGGTTTCGGGTTCTGGGGGTCATGATCGATGAAAATATACCAAAATTTTTTGAAATCGCTTTCCTCCGAACGGCTGCAATAGGTAGCTTTTTGTAATGAAAGCTACCTAAAAGACAATACAATAGATGTAAAAAAAAACACAAAATATAAAACTAAATTAATCCTTAAATATTTAAGTAAATTTTCTTTTAATTAACTTATAATCAACTATTTCTTTCTACGAGATTTAAAAGATAATATATATAAGATAACATTACTTAAGTTACTTAACCATAGTTTGTTTCATTTTTATTGGTATATAAAAATGTCGTCATCATTGATAAAAAATGCGTCTTTCATCGTAAAACTGAAATGTGAAAATGAATATTTATCATACCACAATATTCCATAGTAAAAGGAAAATCATAAAACAATAATATACATTGAATCATATTTTATTACATCGCAAAGAAATGGTTTTATGTGAAAAATATTTTTATTAACGAATAATTTACACTTTAACACTTCAGGGGCAAGATACCTGTATTCGTAAAATGTTGAAATTGTTGAATGAAATCAGTATTTAGAAGAAAATGTATTTGTGAGCAACTAAAAGTATATTTTCGCGTACTTAATAAAAGTAAAATATTCGTTAATAAATCCGGGTGCCAGTGTGGCAATTAGGGATTAAAATTGTGATGCCATGGCGGCATCACCGCACTTCAAGGGGTTAAATGATGTAATTTATAATGCGATATCACTTATTTAAATTTTCAACGAATTACGGGCAATGTTTTCTTTGAAAAATCTAAAAAAGCGAGAACATGTAATAAAATTTGTCTTACTACGAATTAACGGGAAAAAATAATCAATAAAAAGAAGGGTGGAGATAAATTGCTAAGGAAGGAAAAGTCATGATTCATGATCCATAGTCAATGTTCCGAGAATGTAAACGGAAATTATTTTCTCTTATCTTTTCTTTAATTTATACTCTAACATAAAAAATGTCGAAGGACAAAATATGTTTTATTGTTTCCTAAATTATTATCTTATTATCTAGAATACTCTTTTATCTTATCCCAGTGCTTGTATAGGCATGCAAATATCTGTTTTACATAGAATATTCTGATGCCATTAAGATCTTCTGAAACGTTTTCTAAAATACTTTTACCTAATATGCAGCAATATATGTAATAAATTCTGGTAAATAGTGGTAATAAATAATCTTATATAGTGGTCGTAACATCGTGTTTCGATGGAAATGAATAAATGAAGTCGTGGATCGTTGTAAGTAGCCATACACAGACAAAACAATTTATGTAATCACTTTTATTTCTTCTAGAGTTTCATGTCATACACAATAAGTGAGGCTTAAAGTATCCAGGAACCTAATAAGAGTATTAATTCGCACTTTTTTAGAAACTTCTATTGGAAAGTAAAATAATTCTTATATCATAAAGAACTATATTTAAAACATATACCTCTAAAACTACTGGTTTAAGTATTTATTATTGGTCATCAATGAATAGGGACACCCTGTATATTTATATAGCCACCGATAGCCATGACTATATTAAAAATGTTTTTATAATAACTTTATCTCAAGGTAATCCAAAAATATTTTACTACATTTACATTTTTTCCAGCAAACTATTATTATGATGCCAAGTGTTGTACAAAAAAACTGTATATGAAAAATCAAAAATTAACTGATACTTTTCAAGGTTTTAAAACGTAAATCTGGTTTTTTGGATGAAGCGGTCATTAAAATTGAAAGTAATCACGAGTGTTGCATTCGAATTGATTTTAGAGAATAAATATATTCTCATAGATTAATTTATTTATTTATTTATGCCTAAGTGGAGAAACATTACCAGTTCGCTAGGATCCAGTGTAGGCACTAATACTTTTATATTTTGTGGTTTTATGCCAAATAATAATAAACTGAGAGTAGTAGCGTCCTTTTACAGAAGGTTATTAGACGCGTTCGGTCTCTTTGCCGCCATCCTCCATCATGCAGAAAATGCAAAATAAGAAACCATTTTTTAACTTAATGCCCGAATATTACATTTAAATGAAGTTATAAATTTTCAGTTTACTTATATTATAAATTTTATTCATGAGATTTTGAATAATGAGAAAACTAAAAACCAATTGCCATTAGTGATCGTAGTGCAGACATTTCCCCCAAATTTCAACTTGTAAAAATGTACCTCAAGGAAAAACAGAGATGTTACATCGCTATGATGGTGGAAAAACATTTAAAGTGAGCTACATGGTAGTTCTCCATAGTCTTTGCAAGGCAATATGAGTTAGGAGAAGATAATTTATATGAGAGTCAAAAAGACCGCCACGCGACTACTGCCGGGCTAATTATCGAATCAAAAGTACCGTATACTTCCGTACGTGAGCCGATCCGTGTTTAAGCCCAGTGTACGAATTTTCAACTAAAATGGTTCAAAATAAGAAACTCCAATAAAAGCCGATGTAAAATAAAGATGTTGAAAAATTCAGAAAAAGCATAGCTAAAAGAAAAAACATGCTCTTCGGAATTATTGACTTCTCCTATTCGGTCTAGGAGCGCTGCTGAATCTCTTTAACTAGGTACCGCAGATCTTGTTATATCTTGCTCTTTTATAAAACCAAAACTCTTATTTTTTGCTCGAATTGCCAAAAGAAATTATTCTTCGATATTTATAAAAATGTTGCATCTGTAATGCTATGGATTGAATTGAGGATGATGCAAGTTTTGAAGAAGGTGGGGATGATGATGAATTTTCCACTGATGATATTCATACTTATGTGATGATGAAAGAAAACGATTTTAAAGAATACCTTGGAAATTATGATAATGACTTTGACAGGGAATGGTGATTGGTGACTTTTTTCCTTGTAAATGAATGAAGTATTAAATTAATTTAGAAAATTGTTATATAATTTTAGAAATTTAGTTTTTTTTTTTTTTTTTTATAGATTCGTATATAAGGCGACACCCCAAATTGGAAAAAAAATACGACAAAAATTCTTGGCCTTATACACTTAAATATACGGTAATTACGAAAACAACGGATGATGCTTCATTAATATGTATATAATTAAATTTCACTATATTGATGCATTTATTTAGCAAACGTTTTAGAATATAATTTCCCATTTAGTAATATTATCTGAGATGCTAAATAAATAAGGATTTTTTTACATTATACCAACTGGATAGTTTTTAGGTAGATTTCGTAAGAAATACTACCTATTGCAGTCGTTACCATGGTGCGACTTTTGAAAAATTCCTTCATAACTTTTCATTATAGGACCCCAGGAACCCAAAACCACCCCCACCTAAAAAGTTTATATATATATATATATATATATATATATATATATGTATGTATGTATGTATGTACTAAATTTTGTCCGCACGATAAAAGTCGCAATTATGCACGAATCATCTTCAAACTCGCCAACAACTTTAAGATGGCTAATATCTCGGCGGGGATTGAAAATGGGCGAAATCGGCCCAAGAGGGTGGAAATGGGGAGGGTTCAAAATTTTGAATACTGTCTTAACATGATTCTGATAAAACCAGCTCTTACACAACAATGGCAGGAAAAAATAAAAGTTTTTCGTTATAGCAGTTGCCAACAATTAAAGAAAAACAAATAATAAAATTCTCACCACAACAATTACTTTTCTTTTGCAAAATTTTCACGTGTAAATTAAATAGTTTGCAAATTGAAAACAAATTGAATATTACGTCATAAGTTTCCTAGAGCAAGATTTCAGCATGAAAACTCAAAATAAATAGTTTGACGAATTAAAAAAATATGTATATTGCGTCATATTGGAAATATAATGGACCTCAGCAGGTGAATATGTAACGCCATGTAAGTTTGAAGAAACGTATTAAAACATGATAAAAACCCGACTATGGAAATATTAACATATTTTAACACTTTAAGGTTCTCTGAATTTTTTGTAGCCATTTTTTAAACCTATTCCATATATATATGTGTGTGTATTCGTGTATATTACAATTTTCACAAAAAGTTTAGCTCCCTACAGCTCGCTCTTTGTGAAGAAACTGGGTTTTATCTCTAATCTTGATTTAAGTTTTGTTGGAGAATTTAGTACTTAACATCGAAATCTACCTCCGCCTGTAGGCCCGAGCCGGCAGGGATTTTTTTTTTTTTTTTTTTTTTTTTTTTTTTTAACCAAACTTAATTTTTGTGAGTGATGCAAGTCCAAGTTCAATATTAGTTGATACCTTATAAAAAGAAAGTATTATTTTGAATATATACGTTACAAAATGATTCAGATATTTTTTACGATGAATATAAAAAAGTTCTTTTCAATGTTCAGCACATGCAGCTAATATTCTTAGCTGTCTCATGGAAGAAATATCACAACCTCATATTTATCTGCATGAGATGCATTTAAGTCTCACTCATCTCACAGTAGGAAAATTAACAGGAAAAATCAATTTCATATATGTTTCGTATTATGTTATATTGGGCTAGTACGAGATATAATATACTTAAACATTCAAAAGTAATGACGAAATATTTTCATCAATTAACCATACTTTGTACAGTTTTTATTTCGATAATACTTTTTTTAAATGCATAATCAAGATTTTGTTTTCAAAAACGAAATTTTATTAATAATATTTTTTTGGCAATTACTTCAACAAATATATTTTTTTAACAAATATTACACGTAAAGTTTAGATATAAGCTTTATTTAGTTATTAAGTAAAATATCACAAATGATTTAACGATTTGTGAATGCAGGAAATATGTTGCAAAATACTGAATTCAGTGCTTTTATTAAGTTTTTAGTTTGATTTTTGGGAAAATAAATTAATAAACGTTTATCTGAATAGCGCCGGCTTATCAATCACACGGCATTTCAGACAATAAACGCATTCGTTCATCTGTTAATAACTTAAGTTCGCTGCAGAAATACTGATAAAATTCAATTCTCAGATTTAATTATAAGCCTCTGTGGATTATTTTCAGTCTTGCGCTTTTGTGAGTATATAACCGTATTCAGTATGGTAGGAGATTAGAAAATTATCTGAAATTGAAATAATTCAAAATTATTTATAATTTATTAACTATGGAATGTATATATGGAAAGTTATATCTAGATCATTATGTGCTTTGGTTACATTGAAATTAGATTTCAGATTCCAGGTAATTTATAAAAAATAATTTGACTTTCACTTTGATATTTTATCTTACTGAAAACACAATACATTTTTTGTCGTTTGGATAGCGATATAAGCTAAAAAATAATTATGTTTTTCTTCATTTTTCATTTTTAAGAATAATTTATTTAATTGTTCATTATTTTCTATTAATGTTTTTAGTATTTAAATTGTTTATGGCAGAACTCTCTAAAATTTCATTAACCGTTTACACAAAAACTTGAATTAACATTAGTTATAGTAATAACATTATATATTCATTTTCTATTTTCTGAAAAATATTTTCGATATTATTCTACAAACTACTAACCTTGAAGAGAAATTTAAAAACACACTTTTTTCGAAATTTTAATAACTACTTCTACAAAATAAACATGTATTATACTATAATATATTTCATGTTCACCTTTCTTTGATGCTGCTTCTATACTGTTCGATTCCACGCTTTATATAAATTCACGTTCACTTTCTATAATACTTAAAAATACTATTTTTTATCTATGCTTGATAAAATTATGTTTTGGTTCCATTATAACATCTGAAGTGTCAGAAATATATTAATAAGATTATATTTTTTTAATGACAGCTGGAAATTAAATAAGAATGTATTGCTGCTACAAACATCTTTTCGATATCTTATACAATTACATAAAAGTTTATAAAAAATTCTACATTTGCATCATTTTTATACACAGTTTTATTTGATAAAAAGTAAAAAAATAAAACATTGAAAAAAAAATAGCTATGCTTTGCTTTTTTTCAAAAAAGTATCGTTCGTATTATAGATATAGTTATCTACTCTTTAATAATCAGTTGTAGCAATCACATGACCCAACATGTATCCATCTTTATTTAATAGAAGGTGAAATAAGAATGTATAGAAAATGGTGCAAAATTAATTTTATGAAGAAAAGTAGGATTAATGTAATAGATGCACTAAACATGAACATGTTTATAAATTGATAGGTTAATAAATAAAAATAAAACACGTATTCTGAAGTAAGTAAAAATAGTTTTGAACAAGCAATATATGTAGTAAAATAATAATACTATGCTTAAATAAATATTGAAATATAACAAAAATGTTCAGGCATTTCAATGCTTCAATATATTTTACTGCATTATTCTTGTAAAGGGATTTTAAACATATCACATCCAATGCCAACATCAATAAGTTCTACGTTTTCAGAGGGCTAATCCTAGTTCACTTAAATAGCGTACGCAAAAAATGTATACGCATTTGATTTACAAAAACAGATGTGGGTTTTAGAAAGGCGCTGTAAAGTTATAGAATTCTTATTTCTTTTTATTAGCAAATACATTATGTTTGTTATAGTTGCATTTATTTTTTTTCTCAGAAAATCTGTAAAATTAACTCTTTAAGCATTGTGATACATACAACACATCAAAATAAAATTAAACCTTCGGGAACTCTTTAAGAGGGAGGGAGAAAACTTGTGTAATTTATTTATGAGTTAGAAGATATCTCTTAATTCAGTCGTAACGGATTTAAAAGCAGGAATCTCATCTAAGAATATAATGCACTAGGCTTTTTTTCAAATAAAAATTGAATCTTTAGTTAATAATGAAATTAATTCATACGACTCAGCCATTGTAAACTTTTCCTTATACACAAAAGTATTGTTCTTTGAGATCATGTAATTACATTTAAACAAAGCTTTCAAAGTTACATAATCGCATAAGGGGTACAGAGTGCAAACGAATGTGAACCAATGAAAAGACGAGATCACCGAAAGTCCGTGGAATGCATATAAGTGCATATTTGGAACCCAAAAAGCACGGAAAGAAAATTCTTGAAACCTCCCGAAAATATCTTGTACTAAAAAAAGACGTTTAAATTGTATTTATTGACACGGGGGGGGGGGGGGGGGGTATACCCGTCAATTAAAAATTTTGCAAAGGAAAATTAAAGTGGAAATAATACAAAGTATGACGCTTTGGTATCATTAGGTTATGAAAAAGGTAAATGCAATAAAAATATGTTATTACAAAATGCAATAGATTAAGTGAGAAAAAAAATTAGAAAAAAATCAAGATAGATTAATGTCTAAAATATGTTATAAGGTATATGTCAATTAACTGTGTTATATCAGAATAAACATTTTAAGTGTTGTTGGATGTAATATTTATACATTTTACAATATGAATTTGTTTAATTTTTTTTTCATTTTTACACAGGTAATCTTATCGCTGGTCAATTGAGTCCAGGAGAGTTCAAAACAAAAACATTTAAAATAGCTTTATTAAGATTATATGTTTTAAATGAGTCCATCCTTCTCGAAACACAAAAATTAACTTTAATTAATACATATTTTGCAGGTATTACTCCAAAATACAACAAAAAAGGAGTTAGCTTTGTAATACAATATTCTGTGGCAGATCCTTTTATAGGCATGACGCTTTCAACATCCTAAACTACTGATTACATTTGCCCTCCATTCTATTCATTTATCTATACTGCCGCTTTGATAGATTACATGTTTTTCTACAAATATTCGCACATATAATGTTTAATTAGTTTCGGCAGTGACAATATACGGCGAAATTGAAGTAATCCTTAATAAAACCAGGCATTATAGTGTCTTCAATGTTTTATCAAAAATAAGGTTTTCCTAAATATTCTATTTAAATTACAAAAAATAATATTAATTTGAATTGTTGCACGTTTAATTCCATAGAGTATATATATATGTGTGTTTTAAGCATTTCTTCCTAAAAATAATTAGTTATTTCTATTCAGATATCTATAATTTAAATTAATTAAAATGAAGATATTTATATATAACAGAAATATTTACTTTGAGTCTTTCTGTAAAATAAAAATAAAAAAAAATCAGGGATTCGATTATTTTTAAATTTTAATAAGCTCTTTCAGGAAAAGTGGAAGTTTTGATGGTGACGTATAAAAAATAGAGAGAAAAAACATAAAACGCGAAAAGAAAAATTAAATAAAAAAAAGGATCTTTTAATTACACTTGGTACATAGATTAAAAACAAAAATATCTTTCATGAAATATATTAAAAGAAGAAAATTCCTTTTGAGCTTTTTATTATCTATGGATGTTTTGTTTAGTCTTTTAAGTTTTTTGATAACAAAGAAAATAAAAGTTTGTCGAAAAATGGCCTTTCTCTGTATCCTGAGCCATTCTTTTTGTTTGTTTGTTTGTTTGCTTAAACAGAAGCAAAGTAATTTTGTTTTCTTCCAGAAAATGTTGTTCTGTTGGCTAAAAAGCATCTTAACATGTTTGGATTTCATTTTTAATGAATACGAAATGTTTGTTTAAAAGGGGAGAAAGATTTTTTTTTTTTTTTTTTTTTTTTTTTTTTTTTTTTTTTTTTTTTGCTAACAAAATATCCGTAGCTATTTTTGTTTCGTTTTTTGAAACTTTAGTAAATTTTGTTTTTCGCATATTTTATATAAAAACCAAAACATATTACATGCGTTACAAATTTATATATTTAAAATAAGTGGAAAAAATTGATTAATTTTGAAGTAAACTAATCTTTTTTACACTTTAGGTAATGGACTGTGTCAATAGAATAATAATTTAGCAGATAAATTTTAATGTTTATAAAAGTTTCTTATGTTTGCATTTCATTAACATATATTCATAATTTACTCTTCAAAGTATTGGGAATATCAATTTTGAAACACTTTTGGGCTATGTGAAAAGCAACGTAGCGTGACAAAATAATCACTGATGTGTAACTTTCAGTGAGCTTTCTGAATTACCCCCAATTTAATAAGCATACGGAAATATAGAATATCGTGTTAGAAATACTAATATCTCACATCCCCAATAGGAATTTTACTTTCCGAAATCCTATTTATTCTAAAAGTCTATTTATATAGGCATTAGAGTAAATAGTTTATAAATGTTTCAGTTCCGTAATGATGTTAGTTCATTTCTCTAACGGCATTAATTAAAACTAGATGTCTGAAATAAACAAAAGGACTACGTCTGAATTCATTCATATTTATAAAAACTTTTCAAAATAACAGACATTACATTACATTACAAGATACAAACACTAAAAATAATATAAAAGGACGTTTCGTATTCATTCTGAATCCCTCATCACCTAATTCCTAACGTAAAAGTCATACTAGATTTAAAGTTCAAGAAGTAGAAAAACATTACATCAAGTTGCCAAAAAATTATAGTTAAAACAAAATTGAATATTCTATTGGTAGAGATGCAGACTCGTTAATTGCTAAATCAGCGGTTCTCGTGTACCAATCTTCCAAAAACATACGACTTGCATAATTGCAAACAGAGTAATGCAGTCTACATAGGTGAAACCAGCCGTACCCTTGAAACACGACTTAAGGAGCATAAACATGCTTTTAGAAATAAAAATTTAAATTTTAAAATTGTTGACCACGCCATGAAAACTGATTATTTTCTGAGTTTTGAGAATGCTTATATAATTAGATCAGGCTGCAGCATTTATGCAAGTCGTATGTTTTTGGAAGCTTGGTACACGAGAACTGCTGATTTAGCAATTAACGAGGCTGCATCTCTACCAATACAATATTCAATTTTGTTTTAACTATAATTTTTTGGCAACTTGATGTAAGGTTTTTCTACTTGTTGAACTTTAAAATCTAGTATGACTGTTACGTTAGGAATTAGCTGATGAGGGATTCAGAATGAATCCGAAACGTCCTTTTATATTGTTTTTATCTTGCAATGTAATGTAATGTCTCTTACTTTGAAAAGTTTTTATAAATAGATTTCTGAAACTCATTTTTTTACAGTTACATTAAAATGCATATTTTTGTTTCCTACCGATACACGAAATTTATAGCCCAGCCGAGAAAATTGCTTTTGTGTGTATATTTACATCGTAACCCAACGAATATCTATGGAAAAATATTATTTTATCTTAAAATATTATAAAGAATAAAGTTAGAAAACCCTTCAACTGATTTCTAAATATTATATAAATAGATCCGTTTAAATTATAAAAATACTTACATGCTTCGCCCACTGTCATGTTCAATTGCTGCAAACGAACCTTGAATCAAATAAAATATTCCAATGATTTTTTTTCTTATGTTTTAGAGTAATGAGGATGTTACCTTGAATGTCATTCTACATTTCTGGAAACGATACGAGTGTAATGCTGCTATTGTGTTTTCTAATGTGTCAGATAAAATTTGGGTTATTAAAAGCCAAATAATTAGTTGATCTTGTATAGTAGGATTTGTCAAAGATCGATAGAAGAATATGTAATATATTTAAACCATCCCTGAAAAATAAACTATGGTAGTCTCATAAAAGTCTCTCCGGTAAAACATTTTAAAAACACTAATGCTTGATAATCAGGTTGAACTGACTATAGAATTCTTCACCATAATTCCATAACTAATGAACGTAGAATGCTATATTATATGGGAGATTCTCAAAAGGTAGGATCATTAAATGTTAACTTATGTAATTTTTATTTTTTTTTTCAAATTTAAGGCCAATTTTTTTTTTTCGTCTATAAATATAATAAAGTCCTTCCGGCCAGTGCCGGGAGGAAGAGGTAGCTTTCATAATCCTTATTTTAAAAAAGCCAACTTATATCATGCAAACACACGAAGCTCGATTTAGTGGAAACCGAATATAGGAGATTCAATACTAATTTTTATCAATATAATGAATGAGAATTTCGCGAAATTAGTCAGCTTTATCCAAGCTGCTTTTCTTTAAAGTAACTTATATTTGGCTGCCAAATTCGGCAATTTCTTAAAGTGCCTGTCATTTTAAGACAACATGGTGGATGAGGCTAAGCAGTGAACTTGGTCGAGACCTTAGTAATTGCTGTGCACATGCTCACTCACATCGGAATCTGTTAATATATAGGAGTGCTGTCGCATGCAAAAAATCAGATTTTTCAAAATGTCACCCACAATAGAAATTGAAACTGTTATATCTGAGCAATTTTTTAAGGTAAAGACAAACAAAAAAGGCTCCTGAATCCTTATATCAAGATCAAATACTTAAGAAAGAAACCTTTTTCAATTTCTAATTTTTTTGAACCTCACTTTAAATATATATATATTTTTTAATTTAATGGCCGCCATTTTGAAACAAGATGGCTGATGAATCTGGCCAGCGAACTTGGTCGAGGTGTTGATGTATACTATCCACATGCCTTCTTACTTCGAAATAGGCGAATATGTGTGTTATCGCGTGACAAATACAAGATCGTTTCAAAATGTTAGCCATGCTAGAAATTCAAAGTGCTATAAATCAACCATTTTTTAAGATATCAACAAAAGAACAAATTTTCAGAAACAAAAACTGCTCCAGAATCTTTGTATCAAGGCCAAACACATAAAAAAATCTTTGTCATTTTCCAATTTTTTTAATACCTCATTTTGAATTTTAAATTTAATTTTTTTTTAAATGGCAACTCTTTTGCAACAAGATGGCGAATGAAGCTGGCCAACGAACTCGGTCGAGACATTGGTATGTACTATGTACAGACCAAGTTACATCCAAATAGGTTCATAAATACGCCTGTTATCGCGTGACAAAAATCAGGTCGTTTTAAAATGTCAGCCACAAGAGAAATTCAAAATGCTATTACTCAGCCATTTTTTTTAGATATAGACGAAAGAAAAACTGTTCCGGAATCTTTGTATTAAGGTCAAACACATACAAAAAAATCTTTTTCATTTTCCAATTTTTTGGTATCTCATTTAAATTTTTTTATTTTTTTATTTTTTTAAATGGCCGCCATTTTGAAACAAGATGGCGGATGAAGCTGGCCAACGAACTCGGTCGAGATATTTGTATGTACTATGCACACACCGAATTACATCCAAATCGTTTCATAAATACGCCTTTTATCGCATGACAAAATTCAGGACGTTTCAAGATGTCAGCCACGCTAGAAATTCAAAATGCTATAACTCAGCCATTTTTTAAGATATAGACGAAACAAAAACTGCTCCGGAATCTTTGTATAAAGGTCAAATACATAAGAAAAAAATATTTTTTCATTTTTAATTTTTTGGTACCACATTTCAAGTTTTAATTTTTTTTTAAATTTTAAATGGCCGCCATTTTGAAACAAAACGGCGGATGAAGCTGGCCAACGAACTCGGTCGAGACATTGGTATGTACTATGTACACACCGAATTACATCGAAATCGGTTCATAATTACGGGAGTTACAGTGTGACATAGGTCAGATGTATATATATATATATATATATATATATATATATATATATATATATATATATATATATATATATATATATATATATATAAATTTTGAACGGAGGGTGGTTTCGGGGTCTGGGGGTCATGATCGATGAAAATATACCAAAATTTTTTGAAATCGCTTTCCTCCGAACGGCTGCAATAGGTAGCTTTTTTGTAAAGAAAGCTACCTAATATAAATATTTTAATAGTATGTCTACAAAAGTATACACAAACATTAAAAGACAGCAACTATTCTGGAAAATTAATGATTAAAGCATGTAATTAGCAGTTGTGTACGTTACAAATTTTGGACATGTACGTTACATTTTTCGCACGTACGTTACAGATTTTGGGCGTTGATTTTAGTATTTAATAATTTCTTAAGACTAAGAATGTAGTAAATGTGTCTGTATACATATATTTATATATATATATATATAAATTAACGTTTTGTTATCCAGTAATAATAATAATAAAATAAAATGCTTTGTTACTTACGTTACTTTCGGACATAACAAAATGCAGAAAAATTCTTTATAGAAAAGTCCTTCTATCTTCAAAAAAAAAAAAAAAAAAAAAAAAAAAAAAAAAAAAAACAATAAATCAGCCTGCCATCTCTTAACGAAATTATCAAAAAAATCATCCGTTTCCTTTATGCATTCGTTGTTTACCATTAGAACCACCTGTAAAAAAGTTAAAACTGTTTTTCGTAGTGGTACATTGGAGCAGTTAACGTTATGAATGTCCGAAATTGTCCTCCTTAGCATGTAATAATAAAATATTAAGATATTTATACAAAACTTTTACAATAAATTATGTCATTTTCTGTCTCTGAATAGAATTAAAAACTCAATGTAAAAAAAAAATAAATAAATAAAGTTAATGATAATTAAAGTTATGTTTGAATAGCTTAAAGTTATGACTTGTGTCCAGTGCCCAACTTTTGAGAATCGCCCATATATTATATGTTATGTTATATACTATATTAATGATATGTTATATACTAAAATATGTTTTTCAAAGCTGTTCTAAATGATGTCAAATGCCAATCCTAATTCCTTCAGCCGCATATTTTAAAAAGGGTAATCTCGGAAGGTAAATCGGGATTTTCCAATAAAACTATCCTTCATAATTATATTACGTAGCAACATACACCGGAATGATCTACAATAAAACCTTTACTGAAATATTATATAACTAACAGCCCAAGCCCCGGCAAAATCCCCTCGGCAAAATCTTTTATAAAGGCTGGTGTTTCATAATTGAATTCCTCTTATTATATAACTTTTAATACCAATTCTATAACTGAGCAAAGTAGAATGATTGCAAAACCTTACCTGAAAAAAAAATATATCTTACTAACTGTGCAAACCCCATCAAACTCGGCAGAATATTTAAAAAGAGCAATACAATTAGAATCGGGTTCATCTAATTTAGGAATTTTCATCCATAATTCCACAACTCAGAATTGTCATTTTATATACGAAACTTTCGCTGAAATATTAACATTACAATTCCCATGAAAATCCATTTGGCAGAAACAGAGTTATTAAGAGCTAGAACGAAATTGAGCTTTGCATTTTACATAATGAGTACAAAATTTCATAACACTTGCGAGTTATGTAATTTAAAAAACTGAGGAAATTTTGATTAAAAACATGAATTTTAAATTAGAACATGAAAACCTAAATTATATAATACATATAATATTCTTGGTTAATAAAATGTGCTTGAGAAACTTGTATCATATAGTAATTCTTCATGGAAAAAATAATCTCTAGATAGAAGTAAGCGTATGCTTCTCGATTTCGGACTTATGTAGTTCCAGTATTTTTACTTTCCCAAAACATAGTGCAAGGAATGTAATTGAGGCATATTCTATGCATAATTTGAGAAAGTTTCTTATGATTGAAATTTTATTTGGTCCATATGTTGTAGAACACTTTCGCATGAACTATGCAAATTTCATTACAAATCGGTAAATGATGTAGGTTTTCAGATGATATTTAACCATTTTATTTAGTTTTATGTGAACATCATCATTGAACTGTGCCAGCTCATAAATAAAAAATATTGCAGACATGGAATCATATGTGGTTATTGGTGACGTCTCCACTTTCCAAAGTGGGGGTTCAGTGATCGAATCCATCTGCTGCTATTATGTCAGATATTTAACTTCAATATCTGTATTTCGTAAAGTGTATGCCCTTTATAATAAGTTGTTATAAATGTTGGAAATGAATTCGTTAACATTTAAAACGAATTTTTTGTGATATATTATCAGGATCTGTCTAAAGGAAAATATCAAGTTTAACTTTACCCATTACCTGCTGGTGTTGTGTTGACGCAACGGTCTAAATAAATGCGAATAAAAATTCGTTATAATATGAATTTTACATTAACAGTAATTTTTAAGTAAAGAATATTATAATTAATAATTCAATAGAAAAATATTTTCTTTCATCAATGTTTTTATATTTAATAAAGAGTTCCAAATTTGAAGCATTTTTAAACGAAAAGTTTCACGTTGTCGTTTTCGTAGAAGAAATATAGTTAGAAAAACATAAGCTTTAGAGGTAATCTATTTTTAGACAAGCTCAAAATAGATAAAAACATTCCACGAATCAGCTGTTTTTTGTTTTAGTGGGGGAGGAAGAGAAAACAGGTGTTGCGTTTGCGCAACGTCAGCGGTAAACGGGTAGTTCCCTGATTCTGCCGTGTCGGTCCACTCTTTGGGTTTTTTTTTCATTTTGTAATCATAGAGATGCGTAAGCCGTTAGAGGAGGCTCCCCAAAGAATTTTTTTATGAAGATTCAGATAAAGGTGATTGGAATTAAACTGATATTATAGTTATTTCACAAGAAATAGCAGAAATTATTGTTGAAGAAAGTAATTACAATATATCCAAATAAGACAATGATATTTTACAATGCGATATTGCTGGCGAAATTGATATGAGCATAAAAAGAGAAGATTGTGCCCTCTGAAATTTGTGCAAGTCATATATTTAAAAGGAAAGAGGAGAGTTGAAGGGGATAAGGAAGGAAACATTGACTTGGACGCACCCAAAAAATGAGGAAAAAATAAAATATTGACAAATGCGGGATGAAATCAAGATTATGTTCGAAAATAAAGTGTCACTTAGATTTCAGACGTGAAGTTACATTGAAATTGGTGTTTGGAAAAGCAAACACCGTTTGAAAGTAAAGTATTAGATAGAAAGAAATCAGCAACATTAAGGCCTAGTAAATTCAGCATGCAAAAGCTATTACAGACAAAAAGTGGACATTTAATTGTCAAGTTAGATGATATCAGAAGACTTCAATGTAAACAATGCCATAACCAGAATGATTATCGTGGCAGTAAATTTGGGATGTTGCTTTATTAAGTAAGTGTAGTGAATATTTTGATACTTGAAACTGTTTTTAAGATATATTCAGCAATTTGTAAAGAAACAATTTATTGAAATTCAATCATTAATTAGTTAACGTTAAAGAGATTGTTTGCTTTTTAAATTGTAAATAAATATTCCAGTGCCCAAATGTAAGAAAACCCTGCAGATGTTCAGTTGAACTCACTGAACATCAATACTCTTATTCCGCTGACGTTGCGTGAACGCAACACTCGATATTTCGTAAACTAAGACACATTTTGTTATTTTCACTATAAATTAATTTTATGTATGTTCTAATGAATAAACAATATCATTTATATAAAAAGAAATTTAACCTCTTATAGTTTTGGCGGTTAATGGGTTATGGTGTTATAAAAATATATATTAAAATGCTGCTTACCGTCGGAAACAAATTTGAGTACATGAGTTTTTTATGACAGCATTTAAAGAAATGATTGAGAAAACAATTACAAAAATCCATCTTTACGTATATGGACAAAGTTACATTAAATAACAGAGTGAAGGAATGAAGTTATTAAGAACACTGTAAAAAAAATGGTTACGTTCCATGTAAAATCCAGGAACGATTCGCCTTTCTCAGGTTTTCAGAATAATTTAGCTCTTTCCTGTGAAATTCTGGTTTTCTTATCTGAAACGTTCCTGAACAAAAGTTGGAAACAGCAAAACGCTGCGGCCGCCATTTATTATTTTTTTTGCTATAATCCGTTGCTCGCGCGCGAGAGTCGAAAAAGAATTCCTTAAATGAATGTAAAAAAATCAATATGGAATGCAAATAACTCAATAGACGACATAATCCTTTACGTCTCTATTGTCAAGACAATTCAGATGAAAATACAATACCTCCGTGACATCGCTAAGAGATTATCTCTCGTACTTGTCTATGGAATGTTTAAGGAGCAAACCGTGTAAAAAAAAATACACCTATTATTTGGATCTCCATTAACTAGGGGACCATCAAACATGATTCTCACCGATTTTGATTAATTTAAAGTATGTTTTAGAGTTCTTATCTCTAATTATTCTTGTGAAAGGATTTCTTCAAATGGGACTTAGATTTTCAGAAATTATATGCCGAGGTTTAGCATACGTTTCAAATACCCATTAGTTCGCAGCTCTCAACGTGTCTTTCGTGGTGTGGACGCAGAAAGCTCGCACACCACCCGTACGGCCCGAGTTCGATGCTACCTCTGGACTTTTTTTTTTCTTTTTTAATTAATTTTATACTTTAATACTTTATTACAATTTGATTTAAATTTGATATATATTTGACACTTTGAATTGCTGCAAATTTGATTTTTTTTTTTTATTTTCGGAAAAAATATACAATTACGTTTGGGTTTTTTTTTTCATGAAAATTTATATGTATTTTATCTAACTTGTAAACTAACATAATTGCTAACGAAAATCCAAAATATTTTATGTCTAGATTTTTTTTTTCTAATTATTATTTACATTTATATATTTTTATATTTTAAGCAAAGTTCATAAAAAATATATCATATATATATTTACTTTATTGAATTTTAACTGAAAATTTATTTTTTCGTGTAAATTATAAATAATAATTTTGATGTCAATTTCAAAATATTTTTTCATTCTAACAAATAATGATAATAAAGCGAAAATTGTCAACTGGAAATGTAAAAATCGTCTGCGGATCCCGCATGCTGTGAAATGTCAGTAATGTTTTGCTGTCAACAGAAATATTCCTGGTATTTCGCAGGAAACTTACTGGCATTTCTGTAGAAAGTTTTTAACACATACAGTAAAGTTCCAGTCATTTTCAAGAAATGTTTCTTGGAAATAATGGGCAACTCAGCTGCCCATTTTTTCCCAGGAACGTTGCGGATTTTTTTTTACAGTGAATGTTATGCCCCATGACAGAATTTAAAGGGACACCACAGCCGCTAAGCAATCCTTGTAAATTTCGGCTCATAGTGAATAAACTCCAGGACATAGCAAATTATTTTATTTCTACCATAACTATATTCAGGATATGAATTATCTGTAACTGTTTGAGTTATTTACATTGTGCTGTCGTTGTAATTCGCCTGCTTTTTATGAAACATCCTTACTGTAAACAAAGTTTTTTACCCGACTGCCAAGAAGGATTTTGTGTTTAACGCGTATCTGGGTATGTGGATTTCTTTATACCAACGAAACAGCCAAACGGTTAGATGGATTTTAATGAATGATGTCTCTATTCATTTTTCTTAACCGTCCGATGGTTATAGGATAAGTTTTGTTTTGGTAAATTCAAAATGGCGACCGTAAAATACAAAATGGCGGTAGAGACGAAAAATGTTTTTAAGCACCCTATTGAGTGGCATATCATTGGATAGTCCTTTCAAAATGAAGACGATGTTTCATTCACTATTTTACAGTCAGAAGCTCCGTTTAAATATTACACAACCTGGAAGTTGAGTAGGTAGGATCTCTAGCTTTTCTGCAACTCTAACCTTCACAGACATCTATAGACCTCATCAAAACAGTGTTTATAGATAGGAACTGACAATTAAACACAACTTAAAAGTCATCAATACAAGTAAATGAAAAAAAATAGGTAAGTAATATAAAAAAAAATTCCCATTGATGAGGAATAATTAATTTGTTTACTTTTTAAGCATTCGGGTTTTTTGATTTTTAAAATTTAATTTTTACTTGTTTCTGAGTTTCTTTACCGACAAAAAATTAAGCTTGCTTGCATACGCAGAGATGTCTTAAAAATGAAAAATGAAGGGCTTGCATATAAGGCTGGCTGTTTTAAATTTTTATACTTACTGTATATGAAACTTATTTAGGTTCTCGTATGATGTATATATTAGTAACTAATATTTTATGTAAATAACAACAAATGAGAACATTTTCTCATTCTTAATTTTTCGGTGATTGATGTTTTTAAAACATTACCTCACTTATTATCCATAACTGAGTTATGTGCAAGTGTTTATATATAATTTAATTTATGTGATTGATAAAACTCTGCAGGAACTTCACGCATATTACTAGATGAAACGTGTTATTTTTGCAAATGGAAAATGTAAACTGATTTTTCTCCATGATCATGTATTCATAACTTGCTTGTTCTATAAATGCTAGGACTTTGTTGCTAACTCAGGTAGGTATAAAATTATTTTACTTGTTTTCTATGGTGTAACTATAACTTCTTCGCATAGATTTAATATTCAAGCTTCTAATTATTACTTTTTAAATATTTAAAATATGTATTTGTTGAATTTTCTTGATTTTTTACTGTACACGAGAGAAAAAAACATCATATTAAATGTAATATTGCATACATAACATTCATATTAAATATACAATCCCATACATCTAAAAATTCTTACACAGTTTACTGTAGTATATTACGATGAATGTGAAAAAAAAATATCCATATAAAAAATAGTATTGATATCAAAATGAGTTTATTGTTTTAAGTTAAATTTTAGTTAATTAGGTTGTTCTACTACACATATATTTTTAATTTTATATGCATTATAGTATTAAATATAATGTCACCGCAGATATTACAATATTATTCAAAATTGAAGAAAAATAGTTTAAAAGTTACCGTGTCCCCTTAAAATAAAAGAAAATAATAACATAATTGAATGGAAGAAAACAAAAAAAATATTTTGTTGAAAACATTTTCACACTTTACAAAATAAAATGATCAATGGTACCCATCAAAGACGAAAAACTTCTAAAACGCATTATGTGTCGCTTTAACATTTTAAATAGCAAAGTGCTTCTTCTGTTAAAAGTAGATATAATTTAATGACATCAGATTTCTGATGAAATATAAGAAGAAGAAGAAGGAAAAGAAGATTTTTCGTAATTTCATCAACAAAATATATTAAAATCCCTGTATTTTATTTGGCAGGAATAAATAAGTGTTCCAGACATTCATACGCTGCATTACGACACAATCTCGATAAATGGCCGAAAGGCATTCAATTTCTGCATAAAAATATTTTAAAATATTTTCAATAATTCAGCTAATTTCACATAACTGACTGCATTATAGTTCACCTTAACATGCACAGTTAACATGTTTCCTCATATTTAAAATTAAAGAAAGATAGTGTGTTAAAAATGTTCTTGAAAACTGAAGTTAACAATTTCTTTAATATTAGAAAAATTATGAATGGAAATCAGAGTTCGGCTGGAAGTAATCGACGCGTTTATGACCAAAAAATGGTTTCCCCCTGGGGTCTCCTTATCAAAAATTATTCAACTTCAATTGTGTTATTAATCGATTGATTTTTGAGGACAATTTAATAACATCTTATATATATATATATATATATATATATATATATATATACATTAAAAGCTGTCAAAGATGGATTTGCGTAATAATAAAATACCTTTAAATAAAGAGTAAATATACTTATTTCGTATAAATGTTTTACGGGAGATATGGATTTTACATTTTATGTTACTGATTAAATGTCATTTTCAAATATATTTTTGAGAAACTTCTTTAATATAAGACCTGGTTAATGATTTTTTAATGCATAATGAAATCACATTATTATTCCGTCTTCTTATATAATATTTTTTTCTATCCTCAAAACATTTTTTTTTTTTTTACATAAATTACACCGTGTCAGAAAAATCATAGAACATGTATTATTTTTTAATTATGATGACAAAAGCATATTTTAAAAGCAAAGAAAGTTTTTCTTACCTCATTGCCGGAAGCTCCACATTGTTATGTTTCATAAATATTTCATGAAATCGTTGAAGCGGGAAGGAAGTTTTATGACAAGAAAATTTTTTAAGAAAAAAAATATTTTTTTATATATGATGAATGTTGTTACATAAAAAAATAAAATATTCCAGATATTATTTATTCATAAACTAACATACATGCAACAGAATTAGATTTGATCTTTCTTTTATAAAAGTGAACAATTTCGAGTGTATTTTTATGTTTTTCAAACATCAAATTCTTATTTATTTTCATATATTATTTACAAACAGTAAATAAGCATTAAAACAAAGATCTTCTATAAGAAAATTCTCAAGTTTTGAAAAAAGAACTATAAACAAGTAATTTCATTTTTCGAAAGAAATTTTGTTTTCAATTTAGATATCATTAACAAAAACTTAAAGAACAAAATATAATGGAACATGAAATATTTTGTGAGTTTCTATACAAAATGTAAATATTACGATACATTAAAGGAATGTGCATATAATATGCATATAAAATCTAAAAAAAAAATCTTGAACATTTACCGATTATCATATATATTTCGTAATTTGTACGTCTTCAAACTCCTTTTTAAAATTGAAAAACAAGTAACTATTTAAAACTAATATTTACACAAGGTAAAAAAATTTCTTGTGCCTGTTCTTTATTATTTTATTTATTAGCATACGGGAATTTACTTATATACATTATTGTAAAATTTAGCACACAAAGAAATGAAGTAGAGGGAGATTATGCGGTTATGAAAAGAGCTCGTTGATTAATAAGTTACAAAATAAATTCGAATGGGACGTTTAATACAAAAACAATCCAAATTCATTTAGCTTTTGTTATACTATAAAACATTATGTGTTAATATTATGAAACATTTTATCCTTCTGTGAATTTATTGTAAGATGGCCAAATGCATCAAATAAGGCACTTTCTGAGCTTTTAATATGTTTTAAATCGGAATTAATCTTTTAAAACAAGTAGAGCTTTTAAACAATACATTTTTAAATGTTTAGAAGCCTTTAGCTCCGAATTTTTTTATGTCATAAGTAGAAAAATTGAATTTTGGTCATTTAATTATTTCCGAAACAGCCTTTACAAACACACGGTTTTAATTTAAATTAAGAAAATACAAATTATCATCACTAGTGGAACGTAAAAAAAAATGATAATTTAATAAAATCAAATTTAATGTATATGCTGAAATTTAATATCTTACCTGCTTAGAGTTTGCGAAAAATGATTTACTTTTAAAAAAGCCTGAGTTTTTAGAAGTAAATACGCAGCTATACTCATTTCATTACATTTTGTTTTAAATTGCAACTAAACTATATATATCTTTTTAACAAGTTATTATAACTTATTTTAAGTGGGTACATTACTTTGAAAATGTCAATATATCGATTTTTTATTACCTTAAGTTATAGCAAAACCTTTTGTTAAATGGTGAGTAATAATTAATACGTGATAAATTTTCCAAAATATATCTTCAGTAATTTAGGAATTATTAAAGTTCTTTTTCACACGATGACAGAAGTAAAAGAGAGTGATATAGAATCTTGGTTAGATAGATAATTTTGCCTTGATGAGAGGAGAAAATGTGGCAACATGTTTTCTGGCAAAAAATTCACTGTTACCTATACACAAAAATTTGTTTCTATATTTAAACAAATTATTTAATATAAAGAAACCGTTTATCTATTTGTATGTAACACAACTAATTTGTATATAAAAAGAATAATAATACATTTATCAATAAAATGTTTATATACGTACAAATTCATATATAAACATGTTGGAACAGCTGTTTTTATCATTTGGCAACGAATCCCACTTTCAGGAGCCCGAATTGCGCCAAGTTTTAAAAAGCACTACAAGGCTCCTATAGTAGAAAAGTACCGAATAATTTATTATCTCCCAGCAAGAATTGTAACGTGAAGTGAAATAATGATTTATTGTAACTGGCTACGATTTTTGACACATAGTTACCAACGTCTAGATATTTTTAATACCAATATATTTATGCAGACAAACTTCTTTAAAACAATCGCACAATTTAATCAATTAAATAAAATGAATACTTTTGAAATAATTTACTGGTATTAAACAAATTTCGGAAATTAGCAATTATGATTACATCATGTGCCTATCCGTTCTCTTTTGTGACCTTGTTTTCTTAATGCACCCTATGATAAACACAATTTTTGTTATCAATTTGCTAATTCATTTTTGAAATGTACCAGGTGTAAACGGAAATGTACTGCTGTGAATGTGCGTGCTACAAAGCTACAGGAATTTGTCTTGAAAATGATAATAGTGTTGCTATGTCATCATGTTGCTATGTCATCATTATCATGTAACTAGGAAAATAGATTGAAAAATAATTCGTTAAAATGTTCTAAACCTTAACATAACTATGATTTCCAAGAAACTGAGGAATAATCTCACTGTACAAACATTTATATGATTATATTCATAAACCACGCAAAAATAGGAAAACTATGTTGCATGTGTTGCCAAGGACAAAAACAATTACTTGCCAGCACACGCAGACATGATCTTAAAATTAAGAAAAAATGGACTTTGTTTACCAAGCTGGTTTGTTTTAGATATAATTAGATTAGAATAGATTTAGGTTCAATAAATATAATATATTTTACATAAGTTCTAGAATTATATATAGCATTAGTAAATTATTTTTTTGCACAATTGTGGGTTATAACGGAAATGTTTTTTTATTTATTGTTGACATCTGTTATTAAAATAGTACGTGGTATTTAATATTTAAGTGATACATATAAAATGTGTTATTATATATGTATGTTGAAGGTATGCAAGAAATATACATAAATTCGCTGTTATACTACTTATTTATACAAACGATGGCTTTAAATTGATTTAGCACCAAGTTCATATTTTGCTGACTTACTTGTTCAAAAAAAATATAAGACTTTTTTTCTGCATTATCTAGACGTTTTATATTTTTGGGCAGGTGCTTTTTTGCGTATTTGATAGACTGCGTATAGAAATCGTATTACGACGTGTCGTTGGTCTTCCAAAAATGTTTAAATATATAAATTCTTAGTTTTTCTTCTTTTTTAATTACAAAAACAGTAATAATGTATATTGAATAAAATTTTAAAAGCATATAGAAATCAAACCACAGCGTATTTAGTATATTTCAAATAATCTGCAAAAAAAAAAAAAAATCATAAAAAAGTTTTATACATCAATATTCAGAACAATAGTAGGGATTTCAAGAATAATGGAATTTAAAATAATATATTTTTTTAAACAAAAGTTCAGTTTTTGTTTTGTCAAAATGCTGACTGTCCTTTAATACTAACATATAATAAAACTACAACTTGTATCTTAAAACTTAAGATTTTAAAAGGAAAAGCTGAAAAATTAACATGTGCCGTTAAAGGAAAACCTCATATACATAAAAATGCCTTTATAATTTACCATTGTAAATAAATTATACCAACGAGATCTTGCATTAGTTCTTTTAAAGGTGAAAGAAATACAACATTTTGTACAGGCGAATTATTCTTACAACTTCGAAATGCGTTGCTAAAAAAATGAATTTGTCAGATATTTCTTAAGCATATATGTTTTTGTACGATGTAATAAAATAAACTTTTCAAAAAAAATATTAACCGACTTCAAATAAAGCACTAAAAAGAATTAAATAATTCTTTAAACTTCTCTAATGACGAAACGTTATCCATTAACTGCACATCGGACATCATGTATCGGCATAAAAACGTTAAATTCAATATATAGAATTTAATATCTACCAAACATGGATTTTCTAGAGAATATTTTTTTACAAAAGATTAATTTACATATTTATGATTTAATTTACGAATATATACATATAAAAAGTAATCAATTACTTTTTGAAGTTTGTGCCAACCTATCTTAAGTATAGTAAAATTGTGAATATATTCTAGCTATTACCATGAATGAAGTGATAATGGAAAATATGATACAAAACTTTTAAAAAAAATGCTCTATTTCTTCAGCAAATTATTTGTTTAATCATTATCGATTGTGAATGTTTGGCACCAACTTCAAAAAGTAATTGATTACTTTTTATATGTATATATTCGTAAATTAAATCATAAATATGTAAATTAATCGTTTGTCTCTAGAAAATTCGTGTTTGGTAGATATTCAATTCTATATATTGAATTTAACGTTTTTATGCCGATACATGATGTCCCATGTGCAGTTAATGGATAACGTTTCGTCATTAGAGAAGTTTAATGAATTATTTAATTCTTTTTAGTGCTTTATTTGAAGTCGGTTAATATTTTTTTTGAAAAGATTATTTTATTTCCTACTTTTTAGTTATTCATACCATAACACATAATTATCCGGATTTCAACTTCTGCTGAATAAGTAAATTATTTGTCAAATAAATTATAATTTAGAAAAATTATTTATTAAACAAATAGTTTTTAATAAATTCTTTATAATTTCATTAGAAGTATAGATTTTATTAGCATTGAATACTTATGATATTTTTTTAAACATGTACATTGTATTCACAACAGTCTACACTAATTTATTTATTGATCACATATACACCTGACTTGTGTGCTTGACATAAGAGGCCCGTTTGTAAGCCATCGTTAATATACAAGGACGAAATAGCACAAGGACTTTGAGCTTTGAAGGGGAGGGGGGGTTCTAGATAGCACAAGGAAATTTAAAACACTAGAGAATTACATCTGGGAGCTCCACAAAGAGTGTGCAACGGAGCCAGCGGGAGTTGAACCCGCAGCCCAACTACGCTCTCAAGCGATTAGTGGTGTGGTGCCTCAACCATTCAGCCTCGGTCTACATTCAACAATTATTTTTTGTAGGACTCCGTTGTCAAGAAGCAAAATGCAGACTATGTAGCAATATTTGCATTGACTCTTCAAGTATATTCACCAGGACCCAGGTATATTTTTCGCTGCGAGCGAAATGAGATTGACCAATCAGAAGCCTGCCTTTTTGCGAACTTGTAATTTTTATAGAGTGTGTCCTTTTAAACTAAATAAAATATTCTATCAAATAAAACAAAATTTTCTGTACTAAAATACTGGCATCCAAAAAGCTGTAGACTTGCCAGGTTTGAAAATGTGGTTCAGGGATCACCGTGGCTGAGTGGTCAAGGCATCACACCTCTAATCGCTTGAGAGCGTAGGTGGCTGTGGGTTCGAATCTCGCTTGCTCCATTGCACAATCTTTGTGGAGCTCCCTAATGTAATTCTGTGGTCCTGTAAATTTCCTTCTGTTATCTTGTTCCTGTATATTGACGATGACTTATAAGTGGGCGCTTGACGCCAAGCACGCAGGTCAGATATACGTATTCAATAAACCAATCATGTGGTCCATAATTCTACATTATTCTTTTCCGATAATCTCCATCAATTGTTTCCTCATGTAAGGCGCCTCTATTTGAGAGTAGTGACATAGAATGCTCAGACACTGTTTATATATACGTGTTTGAATACACTGTTAAAAATATCGCGAAATATTACCTCTGTTTAAGTAGCATTCTCATTGGTCAGAAAACAGATAACCTTTATAAACAGAGGTAATATTTCACGATATTTTTAACAGTGTACACTACGGATATAGCGCCTAGAATATATCGTGTGGAAATCGGCTATCCCTGTAATACTTAAAAAAGTGCTAAAATATTGCACCCCTTAAATGTGCAACGATGCTGCTGCAATATGAAGATCGCAGCGACATCTTCAGGATATTTTCTACAATTGCAAGATATTGCTAGTCTATACAATGTAAAACTAGTAATACGAATTTCCCGCAGGTGTCGCTGCGATCGACACTTGGTATTTAAGTAGTATCGTCGCACATTTAAGGGATACAAATTTTTAGCACAGTTTGGATAGCATATTTCCACACAAGTTATTCCAGACGCTGTACCTAAGGACATCGAAATTGGCTGTGGAAAAGCTGACAATCCATTAATAAAGTTTACACATCATGCGCGGCAAAGTACTTTAAGAAAAACTTATGTCCAAACTATAACAAACCTAGGCATTTTCTATTACATATCTACAGCGTCTAGAATATATAGTGTGGAAATCGGCTATCCCAGTAATACTAAAAAAAGTGCTAAAATATTGGATCCCTTAAATGTCAAACGATGCTGAAATCCAATGAGTTGATCATAGTGACATATGTAGGATATTTTTTAAAACTCCAAGACTATTTGGTTACAGCGTCTAGAATATATAGTGTCGAAATCGGCTATCCCCGTAAAATTTAAAAAGTGCTGAAATATTGGAGTCGATGACAGCGACATCTACAGGATATTTTCTAAAACTCCATGACGATTTGTTCTAGATAACTGCACTAATGCAATGTTTACTTTAAAATCTGAAAATAAATCGCAGATGTCGCTGCGATCGGCACCCTTGATTTCAGCGTCATTGCACATTTAAGGAATACAACTTTTTAGTGCTGTTTGGATAGTAGATTTCTACGATATGTATTCTAGATGCTGTAATTTGGTTCAGCTATACACTGTTAAAAATATCGTGAAAAATCACCTCTGTTTTTAAAGGCTATCAATTTTCTGACCAATGAGAACGCTTCATAAGTATTTATGTAGCGTTCTCATTGGTCAGAAAGTAGATAGCCTTTAAAAACAGAGGTAATTTTTCACGATATTTTTAACAGTGTAGATGCTTTAGGCACGATCACAATACCTACTGGGTTCCAATCCAGAACCTTTCTCATTGGTTCCCTAGATTCAGATATCCAGAACATATTGACTGACTATCGCAGTAGTACAACATATAGAATACATAGTGTCGAAATCTGCTATTTAAACAGTACTAAAAGTTGTATCCCTTAAATGTGCAATGATGCTGAAATCCAGGGAGCCGATCGCAACGACATCTACGATATATTTTCAAATTTCAAAGTAAACATCATTGTATTATTACAACGTCAAGACCAAATCGTCTTGGAGCTACAGAAAATATCCTCAAGATGTCGCTGTGATCGACTCATTGAATTTCAGCATCGTTTGACATTTAGGGGATCCAATATTTTCGCACTTTTTAAAGTATTACTGGGATAGACTATATCCACATTATATATTCTAGACTCTGTAGCTACAGCGTCTAGGATACCTAGTATAGAAATATGCCATCCAAACAAAGCTAAAAATTTGTATCCCTTAAATGTGCGACGATACATCTAAAATCCCAATTGTCGATCGCAGCGACATCTATGGATTTTCGTATTACATTATATAGACTAGCAATATCTTGCAGTTGTTGAAAATATCCCGCAGATGTCGCTGCGATCTGTATATTTCAGCAGCATTGTTGCACATTTAAGGGATACAATATTTTAGCACTTTTTTAAGTATTACATTGACAGCCATTTTCCACACTATGTTTTCTAGGCGCTATACTGCAGCAGTAGTACTTAGAAAGTATAGCGCCTAGAATATATAGTATGGAAATCGGCTATCCCTTGTAATACTTAAAAAAGCGCTAAAATATTGTGTCCCTTAAATGTGCAACGATGCTGTTGAAATATGAAGATCCCAGCGACATTTGCAGGATATTTTCTACAATTTCAAGATATTGCTACAGCGTCTAGAATACCTGGTCGTCCCGCAAATGTCGCTGCGATCGAGACTTGGGATTTTAGCTGTATCGTTGCACATTTAAGGGATACAAATTTTTAGCACTATTTGTATAGCATATTTCCACACTAGGTATTCTAGACGCTATATTAGAAAGTACTAAAATATTGTATCACTTAAATGTAAAACGATGCTGAAATCCAAAGAGTCGATCGAATCGACCTCTGAGGATATTTTCTAAAACTCTATGACCATTTGGTCTAGACGCTGTTACAATACAATATTTGCTCTAAAATTTGAAAATATAACCCAGATGTCGCTGCGATCGGCTCATTGAATTAAGCATCATTGCACATTTAAGGAATACATTTGTTTAGTGCTGTTTGGATAGCAGATTTTCACACTATTTATTCTAGGCGTTGTACTTGTGCTCTGATACATGAGAAACTTCAAAGGTTGATTTTCAACTTTTCGACACCGACTTCCGATATCGTATGTATCTTTTTGGGCCTTCTTGTTTGGTGGATGACAGAATGGCCGTGATTCAAATAGATTTTTCGCTCTTAGCGAATCGAGATCGACCAATCAGAAGGCTGCTTTTTTGCAAACAGCGAAAAGTTCGCAAAACTGCAAGCTTCTGATTGGAAAACCTCGTTTCACTACAAGCGAAAAATCTATCTGGATCTCGGCTCTTGTCCAGCTAAGTTTTCGCACTTTGAAAGATCTCGTATCTCTGTAAGAGTAATAGTACAGCGCCTAGAAGATACAGTGTGGAAAACGGCTATTCCTATAATGCTTTAAAAAGTGCTAAAAACTTGTATTCCATAAATCTCCAACAACGCTCGGCGGCAATATGCTGATACGAGCGCCATTTCGTAACTCTTTTCAATATAAACCCTGTGTTTTCAAAAATTATAGAATGTTAAATATCGGAAACTATAAATATAAGATATTTTAGTCTGTTATAAGCTAATTAAGTTAAGGAATGACTTGAAATAGGTTAAAGAGTCTCTTTTAGAATGACTATCGTATTTAAATCACTACCATGGCGCTACGATCGACATCTTGTTATTCAGCATCGTTGTACATTTATGGGATTCAATTTTTTAGCACTATTTTGTAGCCGTTTTCCACACTGTATCTTCTAGGCGCTGTAGTAATAGTATGAAAAATCAGTGCTTATATATCGGCGAATACTTTAAAAAGGATTTGAATTTTAAAGTTTTTATTTTAAAAAATATCTTCTAATCATCAGACTTTGATGAAAATAGAATGGGACCCAATGAGTGACTTACACTTTCAAACACCAAAACATACATACAGGTCGAATTGATAATCTCCTTCTTTTGAAGTCGGTTAAAAAAGGCGTTTTATGTGTTAATTTTTGACATGAATTTTTCATGCTGAATATATATGTAAAATGTATTCCCATTACAATAATCACATGATACTGAAAGCAGGATGAAATAAATTATATTTTAAGCATACACAGTGTTGCCATTCGTGCAGAAATTTGAATGGCCATATTCTAGAAATAATATTCAGCTTATTAAATATCAGAGTTATACGTTAAAGTGAAGTAAATAACTGTATTCATAAATAGTTGTATTATAATTTCCCCAAATTTATCAAACATACGAAAAATAACATCCAGAATGTTTCTTTGCTGGAATGCAAATTTTAAAACGAATACTCATGGATTAATTTTAATCATTCCAAAAATTAAAAAGATTTATTGTTTTTCTTTTTAAAGTACATTTTAAATTTAATAAGAGAAAACAATGCAAAACTAAAAACTCCACTTTTTTTATTGTTGTTGTTGTTAATGAAATAAAACGCAAATTATTCACAGTGATTTCTAGAAGGCTCTGAATGAACTTATAAAAGTATGTGCATAATGAACTTTGTACTATGTTTATATATCATTTATACCGAAATTTATTTATTTAACACATCTGTAAGTTTTTTATGATTATTGACATTATCTGTGGAGTGTGTTCTTCCATGTTTTTAATCTCTACAATATAAATCTAAAAGTACACACATTTAAAAAATATTTGCTTTTTTTGTTGTTCATTCGAAACATTTGTGGACATTTTTATTATTATTTTTTTAATATGAATAAATTACATAGGTCTTCCAAAATTTTAGAAGAAAAGCTTTAAACGTAAGCAAAAATTTGACATGGTATTTAGTAGAATAATTTTATGTGTTGTTACATCTATTGCCCAGGGTTTCTTTATTTTATTAATATCCTCTCATCTTTAATTCTCTTAATACATTTTTATACAATGTTCCGAGAAAAAAAGAAGTTTGTTCTGGTTTCTTTATTGCTTAAATATTTTTGTAAAAGATGGTAGAAATTTTTACCATTGAATAAAATATTATTATTTTTAAAATTTAAGAATATAAATGACTTCTTTTTGCATGATTTAAGTAAATAATTGACTTAGGCATTATTTTGTTAAAACTGAGATTTTTTTTAAAGCGTTTTAAAAGTACGACTTGTGTTGTCCATGACATGACATTTCAATGGCATTTTTGAAGCTATGTTTCTAGCAGTAAAATGCAGTTAATATGAGTCTTACTGAGTAGCAAAATATATTGGAAGACCAAAGGTGTTTTCTACTAACAGGCATAAGAGCACGCAGTGTCAACAATCTAAAGTTCGGCTGAAATGGTTTATCTATGATAAAAAATATACTTCTGTGATGTTTCAAATGCTCGGTAAAAGCAAACTGGATGGAAGTAAAGTCATCCACTAAAGTAAAGTAGTTATTTTCAATATAAGATCATTCTTCAGAAGTCCAAGGCGAAATAAATTTTACCTTAGACACACGTTTTCAGTTTTTATGTGTGTTAAAACAATTAGTCGATTAATGGAAATATTCAAATCTCCAGAAAGAAAAGGGTGCCTATTCATATTTTGGATGAGTTATAACAAAAGTATATAATTCTTTTTACAGTAACGTATGACTAGGAATTCTAAAAGAAAAAAATGGAAGGTTTGGAGCAAAACAATATCACGGACAATGGTATACCTGTTGCAAAATAATCCTGGTTTAAAAAAAATTCCGTGGAAATATACCAATCTGACTGATATTGGCGAAACAAATACATCTTTTAAAGTTTTGATTAGATAAATGTAATAGAAAAATTATTAACAATTCGTAGAGAAATTCTATCGTCATGGCTTGTAGCTCTCGAAAGATGGTCCTCAATGAGAAAAGTAGATTACATATACTTTGAGTAAATGGTTTAATTGAAGCCAATCTAAAATAGAGAATGACCATGAGATAAAATAGCATTATCAACAGACTGTAAAAATGAACGAAAATAATCGTTTTGATGTTTCATCACCATGGGCAAAAGGTACATCATCTGCGCTATTTGGGTAACTTCTTAATTACATAATTGAGAAATACATCAATGTTGAAGTATTTTATATTAAAAAAAAAAATCTTTACAAAAGTGCCTAAATCCAACGACCCCACTCTTTTTGGGCGTGTACAAGCTTATATTTATAATTCTATTATTATTATTATTATTTTTTTTTTTTTTTTTTTTATTTATTTTTTTTTTTTATTTATTTATTTATTTATTTTTTGTATTCAGAATTCAAATTTATATCATTTTATATCTAATAAACCAATTTCAATACCGATTTTTTATTATTTTATGTTTTTAAATAAAAATATTTTCAAACAAACTAAGGGACCTACGTTATAGCAATTTCCGATTTAATTCCTTACATCTAAAAATATTCAATTCCAAACAATAGATTCCGACAAAATTTGAATACAGTATAAAGTCTAAAGTCCTGAATCCTCGGGACTTTTCCAAGTCCGAACTTCAGATTTTTCCGAACTTTGGGTCATCAAAAATATTGTTTCCCCAATAAAAAGGAAAAGAAAATTCACTACATATAAGAAGGCAAAATGTGACATTCATATGTTAAAAATTGCATGTAACAGCTATTAATACTAAATTAATGAATAATTTTCATTAAACAAATCATAATAAAATAAAAAAGTAAAACAAAAACATTTATTTAAGTCTGTTCTCAAATCCAAAAGGGCAACTTTATGACATAAGTTTAAATTTATTTTTGTTCGGAGATGCATGAAACTAGCAGGTGTTGTTTTTCAGAAACTATGTAATCGGACTGTGTTTTCCATTTTTTTGCAAACGCAATAGATCTTTCAGAAAATAGTATCAAAGTGGGAGTTTTGAACCAAATTCCCGCGCGAAAGAAGAATAACCACACAAGGAAGGGTGAAAAATGTCTTTGTCACGTGATAAACATCGCTTATAACTTAATAGGTAATTTCTTTATCAAAAAATGGAAAACACAGTTCGATTCCAAATCGCTTCCATAGTCAGGCCTTCCAATTTTATGCCTTTCCGTTAAAAAAATGAATTTGTAAATGTGTCAAAACCTTTTGCGCTTGTTGAGCAGAACACTTCAGAACAGCCTTAAGGGAACAAACAATTTAAGAAGAAATTGTAACTTTCTGATCTATTGAACATTTTAGTTAATGTGGTCTTCTTTATTAACTTAGGTATATCAATTAAGAAGTCTTTCTTTTATTCTGTACATAAACATGAGTTAAGATTAAATAATAAAGCTTCTTTGCTCTAGACCTATTTTTATTTCAACAGTTTTGTTTCTTCACTGCTTTCTTGAATACTGCCGCTTGAAAGTCCGAACATTGGAGAATTCCGAAATTTGGGTGTCCGAACTTTAGACTTTGTACTGTAATGAAAAAAAAGCGCCACCTCCTCTTTTAAGACATGATGTAATATCTCCGTCAGATATTTCCCAAACGTAATTTCCAGCTCAATTGAAATGCAGCTTGGATGTAGGAACGTTTGAGCTCATGATTTTTAACATAACCATCCTGCTCTTTTAAACGAAATCTAAGAGCACGTTTATTCTGGCCAATATAAGAAAGGCCACACTGGCAAGAGATTTGGTAAATACCCCAGTTAGGCAATTAACGGGGTGTATGAGATTTGAAAAAGGGATTTTATTAACAGTAGAAAAAATAACATTAAAATCAAACCTTCTTAGGATTTTAGCAACTTGCTGACTGATAAATCCTAAGAAGGTTTGATTTTATTGTTACTATCTTTAGTAACCGTCTATACGCGATAGAGATAGATTTGAAAATAAATCATGCTAGCAAATCCTTTCAAAGCAATAAAAAATGCGTTTATTGCTATATAGTTTTCAACAAATTGCCATATAGTTTTCGAACAAATTGCACTTGAAAGATCATTTTTTTTAACTATTAGACGGTGTAAAATTTAAAATGTGCTGTATTTAGAAATTTTAAAAAATGGAATTAAAAGTCATAAATGAAAGTTAAATTTGTCATCTGCTGTTGCCTCAGTCAAAATGACGTCATCGTTACGCACGGGCATGTTTGTACTTTATCATCTAGAAAGGTAGAAAAAAAAGGGGGAGAAATTTTGTCTTATAAAATCTGCAATTTGACCATTATATTTTTCATTTTTATAATTTGACCCTTTAAGTACGCAATTATGAATTCAGGAAAAATTTATCTTCTAAAGCATTTTTCGTGAGTTTTAGAACTAAAATAGAAGATTTATATTATCATTTAATACATTTTAGAAGTATTAATTAAATTTGAAATTATGGGAATTGTGCGCAATATTTATAACCCCAATAAAATATTTTATTAAAAATATCCTTCGTAGTATTTTGTAGAATTAGGAAATGTACAAATATAATTTTCATTCAATAGAAATATAGAAATATTTCCGAATTGAAAAATCCCCCCCCCCACACACACACACCCAACGCTGAGAAATCAGAAAAGATGCAAAGACAAAAGAAATCATCCTTTTAAAATTATTTTTGTTTTGCGTAACCGATAATGCTTTTGGAACAAGATAAAGTAATGCATCTATAACTCATTCTAAACTGTATTACTATTAATCGATGCATAAAATGAATTTTATAACAAGTTATTTTAATGGTACTTATAAGTACCTTCAATATGTAATAGGTCAAAGAAGGCTGATTATCGGAAACGAAAATATGATTTAACTTTAAATACGCAATTTAACATTACTAAAAGGGTACAATCTATTATAAACCATTCTGCATCAAGAGCTAACCAATAATTTTAAGAACAATAGTTGATTTATTGCTAAAAAATATTTTATATGACATTCTTTTAACAAATATTGCAGTATTTCTTATGGGAAAATAACTAAAAATATAGCATTTACAAAAAAACTTCTTTATGAAAACTTTTTAAATTAAAAAAAAAGTATTATATAATACAGAGGCTGTTCACACATTTTTAGACGATATATATTGTATTTACAAAACAAAATTACATAAAATTCTTGTGTTTTAAATGTTCTATTTGATGGCTCTAATTCTGAACTATTTTTCGACACCTCAATTTCCAGGATAATAATGCCTTTTGAAGTGTCAGAAGAGGTATTATATCCCATTCCTCCTGAACAGCTTTCCAGAGTCCTATAAGGGTTGTGGAACGACGATTAGATAACGCAGATTTTAAAAGTCTGAAAGCACAAAAATCCATAGGTGATAGATCGAGAGATTTAGTAGGGATATCATTGAGGGGTATGGCCTTCATACCGGTTTTTTTCTTCCATTTCGTTTAGGAAATTTACAATGGATTTTGATGTGTGACCGCTAGCTTTGTCGTGATGGAGTTTCACGGATAGATGGCACTGTGGGTAAAGCGATGGTTTTTCATTCAGGAAAATTGGCGATAAAATATGTTTCTGATAGTATTTGGAGTTAATCTTGACATGTTTTCCACTCTCTTTATTTTGAATTTGCCATTATATGAAGAACCAGCAACAATCATGAATCATTTAGAAAAAACTTTCTTTCGATTCTCTGAACCATGTACTTATTTTTTTCTCCCCCTTTTATGATAATAAATGGCTCTTTTTTGCTGCAATCATTTAAATACACCTCTGATTCATCTATTGTGACAATTGTTTTCCATTTTTTATCGTTATCATCGTTTTTTGGATAACGGAATATAAATATTTCTCTTCGGAAAGACCGTAAATGTAGCCTTCGAACCACTGCTTCGTTAAAAACGCCATTTTGAATAAAAACACAAAGAAACTGATAAAGCCGTAGACGATAATTTTGACTTTTAAAAACATAGTACAATTGCAATTATTTTTTTGCAGAAACGATTTTTTATTACAGCAAACCAAAATTGTTTACAAAATGTGCAAACGGCATCAATATTTATATACATTTGTAAAATATTTAGTTAAAATTAAATAATTTGAAATAAGAAATGTACATTAATCTGTCAAAATATATTTACATTTCGTTATAAAGTTTTTTAGTTCCGAAAGAAAATTATTTCATATTCTCTCTTTTTTTCGGTTGAAGAATCTCTTCATATATTCCAAGAAAGTATATTACAATCTGTTATTCTTTGAACACTTCTTCATACGACAGTTAGTGGAAAAATACATCTGCCGATGACAGTTGAAAAATGTATTCTCTGTATTTTCTTATATTCTGAAACGAACCTTATTTTGAGAATTAGATATTTTGTTGGGATGAACTGAAAATAAAATAGAGAAATCCCCTTACTTCATCTTTTTTTTTTTATTATTTCATTAATAAAGTTGTAGAAAATGGCGTTAAATCGTTAAATTTAATTATCTTTTATTGGCGTTATTAATATATTTTATAATTACAGTTTGTTCACATATATTGCAAATTTCGTTAAAACTGTCTCTATGTAATTAGGACAAAATTTTAAAAACGGTATCTTAGTAAAACATTAACTTTATTTCTAATAAATATGACGGCTGCTATATCGAGATAATTGCCAGAATATTTATATGTGATTTTGTGTGCACTGTAAAAAAACCACTGTAAATTTGCCAGCACAACTCGATCACAGTTGAATGTACTGTATCTTTCTTTGGTTTTCTGACTATTTAAACATGAAAAATACAGTAATTGCGTAAAATTAACAGTACAATGTACTGGCAATTTTGGACGCATTTGGACCACAGCACAAACTACTGGCGTCCAAATTGCCAGTACATTGTACTGTTAATTTTACGCAACTACTGTATTTTCCATGTTTCAATAGTCAGAAAATCAAAGAAAGATACAGTACATTCAACTGTGATCGAGTTTGTGCGCGAGATGAACAGTACTTTGCAGTGTAAAAATGTCGTTTTTTTTGTTTTGTTTTTTTACAGTGTGTGTGTGCATGTATATATATGTATGTATTATATATAAAATATATATTACAATACTTAAATTTCTTCCAAATGGAAATTATCTCTATAATCACCACGAGTACACATGATTCTGAACATTACAAACAAATAAGGCAAATTCGTTCACCCGTCAAACTGTATTCACAATTTAGAGAAATCAAGTTGATTTTGTTATAGTGCTGCAAAAGAGTAACGATTTAAACTTAGTCTGTATTGCTGCCCCATAATTACAAGAGTATCGAGAATTTCGTAAGTAGTTCTAAAGTAGGGAAGTAGTTCTAAAGTACGAGATTCAAATAACGATATGTGTTAAAGTGACAAAATGATAGTAACATGTTTGGCCGTCCGATGTGTCTGCAAGGAATACGGTACCCCTGGTGGCCATAAAGCACGGCCTCAAAACAGTGGTTGGGAAATTTTCTAAAACGGAGGGAATAGATAAAATTGTTATGACTCGTCGATGAAAATTTATTACACTTCTATCATGAATTTTTGCAGTTTTTGAATGTAGATGCATCCCAAACTGTTTCTAAAATAATAGTACAAAGGGAACTGCATGAAGTAAACTTTTAAAGCATGGTACCTGGCAAGAGGAATTTTTTTCGCAACAGCACATACATTTAAACGACGTTATAATGGAACAAAAAATAAACCAAATGTGGACGGTGACTGAAATTATGGTGGAATTGTGGTACGCCGAATGACAAATTACATTTTTGCGAGAGACGTTTTTAGTTAACCACTGACCACATGAGGTATTTAAGCGGTAGCATGGTCTTTATCCTACTATTATTTAGGTAACTAATTATGCTGACCATTAACATAAAACAGTTCGTTTATTTGAACGATCTAGTTAATCAGGTGATTTAGTTTTCCTTCATTGATTATCTACATTTTGAAAAAGCTTTGGATACAAACCAATTTCTAAAATGACACTCACCTGGTTTAGTTGGTTTGATGAGCACTCACAGATTCAAGAGTACATTTACTCGTTATCATTTTTCCCATTAAAGCACTAAAAGTGTGGATGCAAAGTGTGTCATAAATATTCATACCATCACATGGACGTGAATATTTCTTTTAATATTCTGTATAATAATAATAGACTAATAATAAGCTGGTTGCAGCAGGGGTCGTTCGTTAGCTTCAGGCCCCCAAGTCCTCCATTACCGCTTTTCGGTGTCTTTAATTTGTGTAATTTCCCTTTTAAATTTGTCCGGTTTCAATTTTGATTTTTTTTTCAACCTGGCTTTCGCTATGTCTCGGAGTAGAGTCGGAATAAGAGTAGAATAAAAGGCTGTGAACAGAAAGAGTTAATTACAAGTCCATTGAATCACCTGATGAAAAAACACAGCAGATAATTGTAAACTCAGAATTGTAATATTTGGAATACTGTAATAATCTGAAAATAATATGTCTTCTAGATCTTTATTAAAATGCACACAAACTCAGAATGATGCACTTTAAGTTAATATAAATCTTATTGAATAAAATGACGAGTGAGTTCACGACGTTTATAAAATATGTATTTTTAATAATTCATTCACATGAAATCGCACGCTGTGTGCATAATCTATTTTCAATAATTTAGAAATTTCGTTTAATATGTTTCAGGCAAATCGTACGATATTTAGAAGATTATCACGACATTGTGCAATATGCAAATCAAATTCGTGTATCAGTCAATGAACTACTGTAAGTTTACAGTAACAACGTATTTTGTATTACTAAATATATTAAGCAACTGAGTATGAGAAAATACTCATAACATTTTAAGATTTCCCACTGTAGTGCAATATAAGTTAAAGATCCGGAAGCTTAAAGCTGTTAGTGATCTAAATACTACAAACTCATTAAGGTTTCAAGGGTTAAAGACCATGAGAAACTGTTTTTTTTTTCGAAGATAATACTTTTTTTTTTAAATAAGTGTAATAAGATGAATATAAGGAATGTATAAATTTAATATTTTAAAATTCTTTACAATTTGCCAGAGCAAGGCGGGATTTTGTGTGAGTAGACAAAGGGACATTATTTCACAAATGATAAATATTGTTTACAGGAGAATGAAAGCAAAACCTTGCTCAAAGCAGAGACATAAAGACGTGCCTCTAAAGTGGGGTAGAAAACATATGTCATACGATGAAAAATTGATTTATGTCATCTTCAGTGATGAAAAGAAATGGAATTTTGACGGACCTGATGGTCATAAATTTTACTGGCGTGACCTAAGAAAAGAACCCAAGAACTGTTTCAGCAGGCAACAAAGCGCAGGATCCGTAATGACCTGGGGAGGGTTTTCTTTCAACGGCTAAACATTTCAAGAATTTGTGGACATAAAAATGAAATCAGAGGATTATTATGATATTTGACGTACCAAATAACTACCAATTATGGATTTGACAGCAGGACTGGACTGTATTTTCCAAGAAGATGGGGGCTTCTTGGGAAGGATGGGAAGATCTTCATACATACCTCCACATCATCGAAACCATGGTTTAGGCAAAACAATGTCACACTATTAGAGTGACCAGCACTTAGTCCAGATTTGAGTCCCATGGAGAACATCTTACCTCATAAAATATATGAAAATGGAAAGCAATATACATGTGTAAATTACTTAAAAATTGTAATGGACAAAGCGTGGTATGAAATACCTCCTTTTGTAATGCAACGCTTAGTTAATTCTATGGAACAACATGTATTTGATGTTATAAAGTGTAGTGGGAATACAATTAAATATATAAGTAAGTTTTTAGTTACTTTTATAATTCTAAAACCCAAAAAAGTACAAGTGTCTATACTTTTGGGACAGCACATTTTTATATAATTTTATGTATATTTTATAATTTTAAACATTTAATCATAAGGTACATGTGTATATCAGCAAAATTGCTTTTATTTATTACCTATATGATGAATTTTAATTGTAAATTACTACTTTTTATGTTAATGCAAATTTTATTGATTGTCTAAACTTTTGGAACGCGGTGTATATTGGAATTCGTGTTCTAATGGTTACAACCAGCACAAATTTTGTTTTTTAGAGTCATACAAAATGCTATATGTGTTGATTGGAGACACCTGATGTATTTGGACGAACACTTTACTTTTTGTTATTAATATAATTTATTAGCACTGCATTTCTAATTACTTTAGAAATTAAAATAAATACAATAAAAGTGAAAATGAAATCGTTTACCATCATCATACACGTTTAAGTTCGGCCCTAGAGTCTTAAGTATTGACATGTATTTTTTTAATATAATTATTATCATTATCATCAATTAGAAAATATATAAATAATTTATAGTCTTAACATAATTTGTATTTTCATTTGTATTTGTATCATTTGTATTTTTAACTAATACTCTCACAAAGAATATTGCACGAATATCTTTCAACTTATAAATTTCAGAATTTAACTCGATAAAAAATATACATGAACATGAAAAAAGAACATCGTATGCAAATACATTTTAGCGGAATGCATTTCTAATGTAAGTGATGTTTATTTAGTTTCAATAAACATTTCAAAAGCTTTCGATTTTTTTTTTTACATTCCATCGAAATTGGTTTCTGTATTTCATGTATGCATGCAATATAGAAAATCAAATTTCTATACTTGAGTTTATACGACTATATACGAGTATATAGGTGTATTCAATAATTTAGTAAATATGATTGAAAAATAGTTCATAAGCTTCTTTAACGCTGTTGTGATTTTTGATTCAAAAAATGCCAACAAAGATTTTTTTCCTGCGATAAGTGTAATATAACTTTGTAATTTTACTTCAAATATAAAATATTAACTGACATATTCGCACTTGGCTGTCTATATGTATATAAACCGTTCTCTGTGTTTATGATCCTTATACAAATCTTCATTTTTTTTTACCGATTTTAATGAAACTTGCGGTACATACGTTTTAGAACGAAGAAAAGGTTCATGTCAACTTAAAAAATATATCAGACCACTGTTTACCCCTTTTTTCCCCACCTTCCATAGTTTAATATTATAGAAGTATCCATCTTTTTAAATGATTCTAATGATTCTAATTCAATGATTTTTTTCATGTTGCCACACCTTTAAACGGTATAATAATTAAAAAAAAATGATAACACGTGTTCTTCACATGTTATCATTCTTTTAAACTACGTGTGATACACGTGAAAAATTCAGAATCAATTGCTATATTTTTGCGTTTTCAAAATTGATGTCAATCTAAGCAGAAAATGTACATTTTTCATATATAAAATAAAAACTTAAACTATAAGTGCGGTAAAATGGCGTAGTGCTTTAATTTGACTGTTTATGAAATTAAAATCTCTACTTTAATAGAAACATTTCAATTTCAATAAAACAATTTGGAAAAAAAAAGGATAGGTATGACGTCGCATTCTATCAAATCTTTTTAGCGTGTAGTCACACTGATTTTAAGTAAATGGCTTCTAAGTTTTATTTACTACATCGATCGTATATAACAGCCATATTTTATATCTAAGTGTTATATTTATTTAAATGTAGTGGTAACATGTTCTGTGATTTATATTAAAATGAGAGCAGTTGTTTCCCTTTTCAAACAGACTACATGACTGATACCACGACTAAAAATTCATGGAAAAAGACCTCACTTTCATCTAATCCTTGTATATTTAATTTTTATCAATGAAAATTTTAAATTTACATGTAACAGTGGGAACCTTCTTGATGACACATAAAGTGAAGGCTCGAGTTTTAAGCAACACCAAATTAAATTCCATTAAATATAACCTAATATGGATGCATTTATTGCATTTTTCACCGTATTGCGAGAGAAGTCGTATGCGTCTGTACACATGTCAAATAAATAGGTTTTTTAATATTAAAAGTGAAAAAAATCTACCACAATTTTATCCAAAGAACATCCTTATCTCTGAATATATATTTCGTGAGTTCCAAAATTAAAATGAAAAATGTGATCGTTTTCATAAACGTTAAGTGATCTCTCAAATCCAAAGAAGCCAGTTTCTGACAGACTGACTAATTCATGTTTGTTCGGAAACGCATGATATTAGCAAGTATTCTTATTCAAGAACTATGGAATCGAAATATGTTTATCTTTTTTTTCTGTAAAGGCATAAGATCTTTCAAAAAATACTGTCAAAGTTGACGTTTTCAACTAAATTTTCCGATGCAACACCGAGATAAAGCAGAAGAAACGGTCGTCACGTGACCACAATTGCTCATACCTCTATAGGTAATTTTTGATCATAAAATTCCAAAGTCATTTCGATTCCAAATCGCTTCAATAGTCAGGCCGCGAATTTTAAGCCTTTATGTTTAATGAGTCAGAAAATGCAAAATAACCTTTTGCGTTGTTGAGCAAGGAACTGGAAAATTGAATTAAGCTTTATAGCAGGTTAATATTTTGTAATCGAATTGCATGCGAAATATTTGCTTAAAACACAAATAGTGCTATATTGTTTTAAACAAAAGTGCATGCTATAGTAGGTATGAGACACATTCATTTAAATACGAATATGCCAAACAGCATAGAACCCGATTACCGAAGACTAAGTCATCAGAACTCAAAAATATAAAAATAGTTCTGCCTTTTTTATTCAGGTAATATTGGACAGCAAAATTAAGACTGCATAAAAAGAGATAAAGAAATGAAACACACGATTAATAGGCATGTAAAAGAAATTGCGCACATAAACACTGAATTAATAAGAATCTATAAAATTCCAATGCATTTTCCTATGGGGTTTCCTGTATAGGATTAATGTACAAAGGAAATATAAAATAATCGTAGTATATTTTTTGGAATAAAAAAAATTCAGTTCAGTACTAAAGAGACGTATTTTATAGTGAATCTGATCTTATGATTAATCTTAAATAATTGGACCTATAGCCGAATGGCTTATTTCAAGAAATGTTATTTGGCGCAAATGTTTTGTTGAAATCTTCAGTGGTATTCACATCCATTTGAAATGTAAATATAGCCATAATGGTAACACTCGGAAGTGGACCTAATTACGGAATATTAATGTTAAAAAAAAAGAAATCGTTTTTGAATTTGCTTTGGGCAATCTATTGCATATTGTGATAACTCATCTGCAATGAGCTACACTTCATTAGTTTAGAAAATATATGTTCATTCTTGAGACAAATTAGAGGAATAATAAAAAAAAAAATTCATAAACCATAAAGTATCACTTTCATAAAATATCAATTTTCAAACAAACGTTTTTCAAAAATACATCTGTGTTGACATATGATGATGTAAAAATTGAAATGATGCGATTAGAAATGATATAAGAAAAATAAAAGCGAAAGTCATAGTACTGGCTGTTGCCACAATCTTATATATTTTTAAAAACAGTTATCGGTTTAAAAGATAATTACGATATTTTGGAAGTAAAAGTAAAGTCCGTGGTGAAAGAAGTAGGGCTTTGTCTTTAAAAAGGTTGCTATGAATGAAGAAATTATTGAAGATTTCTTTGCTATTAACCACTGACCTATAGCTAATCACGGGTGTCCAAATTTTAATAAAATTCCAAACTTTATACCGATGCGTAAATGTAAAATTTAAGAAGTATATTAATTATACAAAAAGTGTTGGAGTTTTCAATTAAAAATATACTAATACAACATTGTAACACTGGCAGTGTGTGCTGTAACCCGCTAAAGCTGCGTTGCATCCCCTGGTATGTATAATGTAAAGTTTAAATGAAATAAAAAATGGTTTTCATTCTATATTCTTTCTTTACTCTTTTGCATTTCCTGTTTAGTACATAATGTGGAACGCTTTAGAGAAACAAGAAATATCAGATTAGTCCATAGGCAAATGAGTAGTCATTTTTTTTATTTCTCTCTGTATTATAGCAAGAAACACGAGCAACGCCGTCTGGTGCTGCTAGTACTATAATACAATTAATCAAACGAAATGGGAAGAATTAATATCTGCAAAACTTTTTCGGTTTTCAGCCAATCATAAAATAATATATTATGGTCTTGTTATGAATTCATGTCTCAACAAACTATAGTAAAATTTATATATGATTGTTTTTTTATAAATTGATTGACATGAAAAATAATTTTTTATGTATCTATTATTATATAAAATGCAGTAGTTTTGTTTAATTTAATCGAGAATTTACATAAACTGTAGAAGAAAACAATTTACTAAAGAAAAATATATTGCAACAGAATAATTCTTTTAAAGAAGCGAAATTGAATGTGTGACTTCGAAAACTAAATAAGTTCAAACATTCTTGTAAAAAAAAAATAAAAACGCAAGTGGTATATTGTCATTAAAACCAAATATTATGGATTCTTAATATTACAATTTTCGAATAGTTATACACACCTTATTAAACCGATGAATTATGCGATTAAAGATTGCTGAGATTTCTATTTGAAAATAGTGGTATTCAATCTCTGTAACTATTGGCACTTATTTCTTAAGGCATATTGTCCTATATACCATCGTGTTCAGCAAGTTTCCTTCTTGGCATGTGTTGCTATTGACGAAAGCTATATTTATAATACACGAGAATTTTAATTGCAGCGAATAAATACTAAATCTATGTAACTTTTGTCTACCATGTGAGCATTTCAGCTCTTGCTGGACGTTCATCTGTCACGTCACAGAGGCAGGACTTAGTTCAAAACCTAGTGAATTTATTGAACACATATAGTGTGGAATTCCTGGCTATATACGTTTTGTCCTATGCGCATTAGGGTGGAACGAAAGTATAAGGCAAAATATTTTTTTCAGCAAATAATTTTCTAATAGCAATTAAAACTTGTCTTTGTATGTTAACAATAAAACTACGAAGTTTTTTCGTTCTAAATTTATATCTTGAGGTGCCGCAAGAGCCTTAAAAATAAGGATTTTTTTTACAAAAAGTCCAAATTTAACATAAAATTGTAATTTTTTTCACTGTTTTATTATTACATTTTTAAAATTTAATATTGTTTTTAATTTCGATCTATAGATGCTTCTTTACTATAACAACAATAATATTAAGTTTAATTGACCTAAATTTATGCATTAATTTTCTGCAAAAGTGAAATAAACGAGTTTTTTTTTATCAAAAAAATCAAGATGTAATATCAGTTTGAATTTAACTGTTGTAATTACTTTTTTGCTTACAAATAGTTGTTCAATCACAGTTTTTTAAATAACATGTAAAACTTTTTAAAATAACTAATTATTAAAAAACTAAACTTACCAGTTGTTTGGGTCTTTTTCTTTTTAAGATTTTTTGGAAAGGTATTAAACACAATCATGCAACATAAACAGTAGCAAGTTGGAACTGATAACTGAAGGAAATAGAACAAGTGTTATGACATAATTAATAACCAGTGTTATTGAAACGAAACAAATGTTAAAGAATAATTAGAATATTCCATTACATTATTAGTTTCACATTTATTTGGTTTTTAAATTTTCTTGATTATTAGATAAAATGATTTTTGGTCTCAAATTTTGGCATCATCTTTTGCGAGCAATTTTTGCTTTAATAAAGCCTTCTCTTGCTTCAGGACCTCAGACACTTATTGATGACTTTGTCACAAGCATTATAACTCTTTCTACTGCTTGTGCATTACAGGGTTATGGAGGGAAATCTATAGATGGCAACTGGCAACTTGGTTCACTTGCTTCACTTATATGCATTTTTAAATCCATGCATTTTGTCATTGGAGGCTCTGTGATTGCTTTATCCGCCTACTTAATCATATCAATCTAATCTTCCGCATGAAAATTGAGCTTGGAGCCCACAAACTTTCTGGCGCCATTCTTTTCTTCAAATCTTGGTTTTAGGAGTCGGCGAAGACCCAACTCTCTTATGTGCTTTCTCTCATCACTTAACAACGTTTTCTGGGTGAGCATAATAACTATTTCTCTGAATAACTGGGTCAATTATTTTTAGATGTTGCTCACAAAGGTAACGTGAAAATTTTATCAGTCTCCAAAAATGCAAAAATGTTTGGAACCATTTACACGTGATGGTTTAAGCTTAATATGGAACCAGATGAAGGCATACACTTTCTAACGTTAGCCATCGAGATTGAGCCAACTTTCCTGTTTTTTTTTTTTTTTTTTTTTTTTTTTTTTCGGACAAATCTGGATAGCTTGCACCGCTTCAGATTGATGTGCACATTTCAAGTAAATGTTTTTGGTCTGTGCTCAAATTCTCAATTATTTTAACATGAGGAAGATTGTGTTGTATAGGCAATAACTTAACCACAGGAAGTTCGTTATAATTTTCAAGTTGTTGGCCCAAAACCCCGCCAAATTCATTAGGCCCTTTGTTTTTTTCCGTCTAATTCATAAAACAGGTGGCGCAAAGGCAATTCATTTAGGTGGAACATACAAATCAGCCACTACAGCGGTCTATCTAGATCTTTTTCTATTAAAACGATCACACCGTTATTAACTCCAGTGTTTGTGGCTATCCCACCACACCTGATAGCAGTTATAGTTGATATGTTCAAATGATTGTTACCATTAAAGTACGCTATTATGCTTTTTTTATAGCTTCGTCTATTCCAAAAGCAGGGGTTACATGCCCTAGAAAGGATGAATTGGGCTTTTTTACTAAAGAAATATGTTCTTCGATGACCGTCTTTTTGTAAAATGTTTTTCTTTTTTTATCTTTCGCAATTGTTTTATCTTTCCTTCCATCGAAAAACACACCTATATTTTCTCGAACTTGGTTAAGGCTTCTTACTACCTCTTTTGTTCGATTCTTGGCTCTCTCTATTCGAATTTTCATCCCATTGATTATCTTACTTTTGTTCTCATATGTAATCATTCCAACATCTTTAAAAACAGCACTTGCGATAGTCGCAGCTTTTCTGTCTGAAACCCCAGTTCGGTCACAGGCACTTGCGAGTGTTAGAAGTTCTATTCGCATTTGCTCGCTTGTAATTGAATCCAAAAAAGAAGTACAGGAATTTTTGGGATTTTATGTTAAGTTTCCTTTAGATGTTTGCTCAGGATCTGATTGAATGGCACCATTTTCAGCTTTTCTAGTAGCCTTAACTACTAATTTCTGATTGTACTTGTACTTTAATTGTTGCTGTACTACCTGTTGCTTCCTCTCTTCACTTTGTGTTACGATCTTGGAAATAACTTTATTGACTCCATTTATACACATTTTTCTCACTGTTCTTTGGTGAAGTAAAATATTTCGTTCAAGTTTAGGTTTTTCGCAATTACAGACAGAAAATTATTTGCACTTACAGGCTGCTACATCAAAAGACGTTAGCTTTCATTAAAAAAGTTTTGCTGCAATTAAATCATATTTTTCTGTACCTTTTCTATCTTTTGATTTTAAAAGACTTCTATATTTATCGTGTTAAGATTTTTCCCATTTGTAACATGCGAGTGAGAGATTCTATAGGAATAGATACTTTCGACCAAATAGAATCAACTTTCTTAATAAGAGTATCAAGTATTTCACTCACCGTTGGTTCTTTTGATGTTTTGTCTGGTTTCCGCTCATGTCGAATAAAAAGATAATAATGCATAATGTCATAATAAGTTGCAAGACTTAAATCACTTAATTGTTTAAGGTACCCAAAAATTGGGTATTCTAACTTTTGTCAGGTCTGAACTGGTCTTGACTCTGCCATCAGACTAAAGATAAAGTTTTAACTAATAAATAAGTATACTAATATTGAAGCTGACATATTAATAAACGAGACAAAATACCGTAAAAAACAGCATAAACATATTTGTTTTCAAACGATTCGTTTGCCTGCACTGACTGACTACAGAAACATGTCACCAAACCATTGCTACAGCTACATGCTTCTCTTCCTCCTGCGCCACTCTACACCAGCCAAAAATATGCCGCCTGAATCAAGGTCACTTCAAACCATGTTCTCCTTTTGATTATTAATGTATTAATTTTCTGAACTAAAAAATGATTTAACGCGTTTTTAAGTTAAAAGTAAGGTTAAGCCTATCTGTTGCGAAATACTGTCAAAATCTAAAAAGATGGAATTTAAATCATGCAAGATTTAGTAGCATAAATATTAAAGGTATGCAGTATAAAACTATAAGTATCTACTGTAAAATAGTTTATGTGTATCATTTAAAAATTGAAAACATGCATTTGGTATTTATTTATTTTATTTTTTTTTTTACTAAACAGAATTTATCAAAATTCGTAATATCTACTTAAAAATACATATATTCAAGTCTTTTGCGGCACCTCTAAATATATTATGTTTGTTAAAATATTTTAATACCGTCTTAATAAAGGCATTAGACAACTTGTTATCTCTATTACATATCGAAATTAAACATTTTATTTTTTTGTTCCACCCAAGTGCGCATATTTATAAAACAGTTATCTTGTGTATGGAATTTGGTAAAAATATTAATATGTAGATAAAAATAAGAAATTTGTAAAAAGTCTTGTATGGGTTAAAATCGCTTGTAAAAAAATCATTAGACTCAAAAGCAAGTGACTCTAAAAGTCTCAAAGCCACATTGTCTAAATGTTACGTTAGCTTCCATTCATGAAAAAGGCGTAGAACGACCATTACTAACGACCATTGCCCGAAGCTCCAACATGTTGCTCATTCACTCTGGCCGGAGTAAGGTTTCAACCTTCTTCTCCGTTGTTGTCCTGAAAACCCTAAATTTCTATACCGGAGCCTAAAGCATATGTGATCTAATATAGTTAAATATTCTTTGTTGTTATTGTGTCAGTTAGACTGTAGGGTAATATAACATTTATGAAGTGATATTCCTGTGCGATATAACAGCATAATCAAAATAAAGATACTTGAGGGGTCTACTTTGCCACTCAATGTCACGTTCAAAAAGTAACCACCACACAAAGCTTCTGTTTAAAATTTAAAGATATATTTTGTGTTTTTAGTGACATGATAGGCGTGAAATATTATGAAAAGGTAAGATGGTCAGTAAGGCAATCATCAGGGGACATGTTAAGCTCCCACATAGGAATAAGTGCTACGTCTTTGGGAGAAAAATAAGACTAAGTTGATCTTCCACTCCCTCCAACATCGAACCATTTCCTACCACCGTGATGTGGCTTTTTTTAGCCCACTAAAATGCCACTAGAGAAGAGTGTTATCAAGTTGAAATACACAACCTCTGATAGTAGGTACACAAAGGTACCGAAGTAAGGATTTCTACGTCTTCTAAAAAACCTCATGTCAAAAACAGTCTGAATTTGAGATTTTGGGCCACCGGAATCTATCCACTAAATAGAAAATTTTGAAACGGATTTCTTCCAAAATCATTCCTCCAAGAAAGTTTAAGATCGATGATGTGGAAAAAGTATTCTTGGAAGAGATTAACAAGAGGGAAGATATAACAAAAAGTCGGGTCACTAGAGAAGCAAAAATTTGAACGTCTGCCAATCTCAACAATTATCGATTCTGATGTCTAAAAAGCCGGTGGAAGTAACGTGGATAGGACGTGTAGAAGAAGCGACGTGGATACGACGTCCAGAGAAATCAACGAGGCGACGTCTGGCAGAGGCAAGAAAAGAACAAAGAGACAGACGCAATCTTCGAGAAAGGCCTCAAAGTCTTCCCTTAACCTTTTCCACTAGGCAAAATTCTGATACTTTTCAGATGGGGTCTGTCTCATTCTCAGAATTTTTCCTTATCTACTGAAGAGTGAGAGTTTATCCCGGGAGCTTTCATTCATGTTCTAGGGCACGGGATCTTGGAAAAATTCGTAAGTGCTAGGAGATTAAGGGTTTTAATAAAATCAATTTTTGAGATTTGTCCAATTTTTGCTAGATTAGAAAACAAAATCAGTAATCTTTTGTTTTTTTTATTTCGTATATTTTGTACTGAAACCTAAAACAGTATTTTATTTCTTCTACAGTGATTCCTCATTTCATGTAATTTTATCGTTTGTCTTGTAATTTTTATATATCAGATATCAAGTCACTATATACACGTCACCTTTTCTCCACCCCCTGCTCCAGAGTTATGCAAAAGCTGGCATAGCCTGCTCCTTGTAGAGCTAGATTTTTACGAGTATTGTATTGCTGCAAAAACCGGTTGTCATCTGGAGAGCTTTGTTTCATGTATTTTCGTCAAGCTGTTCTAATAATTGTCGTCTAGCGGTTTATATATATGACATAACAACGACCCGAACATGGATAGCATTCTAGTGGAATTAGTGCTTTTTATTATCATCTAATAAATAATTGATGAATCTAACCGCTTCAGTTGTTATTTCCGGGAAAACTACTAACGGATGTAGGCCTGATTTTCCACTCTGACCATGATTTCGCGAATGCAAAGCTTTTATTTCTCAGTTAGAGATATTGCTGCTTAATACCGATATGTTTCTATCATACTAGTGAAAGCATATCATATATATATATATATATATATATATATACATATAAGTCATTTAGGCATCAAACTACTGAAGAAATAATACACAGTCTTTATGTGAATTCAATTTCGCATCACTCAGAATATGTTTTAATAAACACTGAATAAAAGAAATGAAAATATATATATTTTGAGATAATTGAAAAGAAGGAATAATCATTAGTTTTGCATTTAAAAAGAAAGTTGCTTAAAATAATATTTTTACATTTGAGTGTGTACTGTATCTACTAAACTTGTAAAATATAAAAAAAATAGTTTTAGCATTTGTGTAACCATTACTAGAGCAGAATTATATATTTACTTAGCTGTTTACGTTCGGGTTTTTCTAAGTAAAATAAATCACTCTCTGAACAAGTAATTTTTCTAAAGAGAAGAAGGCAAAGAAGTAGCACTAAGAAATATGATATATTTTTTAATATTTTCACTAAATACCTTTTATGGTTATATGTAAGTGTTCTGGATTTTAACATACCGAAAGGTTATCAGCGAAGCACATATAATAACTATATTTATTAATTTATTTTATTAAAAAAGCAAAACATAATGTATGCCGTCATTCTTCAATGTTGGAAAATGTTGAAGGACTGCGGAAGTATTTTTTAAGACAATATGAATATACATTATTTCATTATTATTTAATAGACATAACAAATTCAAATATTTTTTCTATTATAATTTATTGATTAGGATAAGTAGTCTTTATTTGAAAATTGAAAAAAATATATAACAAATGAAGGATTTTGAATGATGAAAGCCTCAGAAACACTACACAGACCATTAGCATTTTCTATTTTAGCATACTGGAAATGAATGAAGTGACGTTGTAGACATCGTAAAAAAAAAATATGTAAACTATTATTAATAAATGAAGCTAATAACGAATTTGCCGAAAAAATATATATGTATGTCCTTATTATTCGACGGCCGAATTGAAAGGGTTAATTAAAGTACTGAAATAGAATTATATCATTCATCAACCTAAAAAAAGTATGTCTAATATATCTTGCTCCGAAAAATATGTAGTTTCTAACCTTTTCCTTGTTAAATGCAAAATTTCTCTCATTCTATACATTTAAACAAAAATAAATGTTCTATTCTTGTAGATGAAATCATTTTCAACGTCATTTTCAAACTCTTCTGAAAACAATTTGCTATAGTTCATATACCCTCTATGCATTGATAGAACATCAGCATTGCAAATTATGACGCTTGTCAAATGAGCTGCACGTATCTACAAAATACTTTAACTGCATAAAAAACTTCAGATATCAACAAAAAACATTAAAATATTAAAATATTGGCAGGTTTCGATTGATTCCCTCAATCATAATCAGAATAAATAAAAACCACAAGTACTTATACATAGTTTTATGTATTTTGTTCTTGAGATATTTACTTATTCTGATGATGATTGAGTGAATCAATCGACTCTTGTCTGTATTTTAATATTTTAAGGTTTTTTATTAGTATATGAAGTCCATTAAGCAATTACTTTATTTTTAGTATACGTTTTATGGTTTTTTTTTTTAATATATATTTTATTAGGGAAATATTGTTATAATCTTACACGATTTATATTAAGTAATAAAGAACTAAGTACATTTTAAAAATTTATAATGCTCAAATCCTTTAAGAAGTGTTTGTATAAGGAACTATAAGCTTCCTTTTTATTCTCCAATAAAAGAATACAGTGATACTTTAGCAGATAGCTTTTCCTTATATTTCTAAAGAAAGTGAATGAAACTTTTAATACCGAGTTTTCAGTTATTTTCTGTAGAAACCAGGCATTAAAGCGTTAAAAGAAGAATTTAAGTTTTTTTTTCTTTTTTTTTTTTTTTTTTTTTTTTTTTTTTGGTGTTGTCACATTTTTTTCTTAGACTTTAAAATAAACCGGAAAGTTTTTTCAGTTTTTTTTTCTTTTCTAAGAAACAAATTCTTGTTTGAAATAGTTTTAACTAAATGATACTTTAAAAATGTGTATGTGTTTAACAAAAAATGTTTACCACGTTTCGAATAATTTTTCTTCACGACAAACCGCATCTGTCCTAGTATTCTTATATTTATAATTTATACTATGGATATTATTGTAAAATCATCTCTAATATCCCGAACAAATAAACTTAAAATTTATAAAACTCTTATAAAACCAATGATAATTTATGGTAGTGAGACCTGGATCGCAACGCAAAAAGATGAAAAGTTACTTATTACTTGGGCAAGGAAGATCCTAACACAATTTTTTTGACCTATTAAGGAAGGCAACACATGGTGTATCAGGACAAATATGGATTTTGGACAGTTATATAAGGAGAAAGATATAATAAATACTATTAAAATAAGAAAATGCAATGGTTGGACCCTCTAATCAAAATGAGGGATGAGATAAGCACAAAGATGATATGTAATGGTAAATTAATAAGAAAAAGAAGTATTGGTAGACCCAGGAAGAGATGGATAGAAGAAGTAGAGAAAGATCTAACAAAAAAACATTATATATTATAAAGTAAAGGGCCAGAGATCGGAAGGTCTGACAAGGTATACTGTGGGTGGTCAAAATCCTACATTGATTGTAGTGCCATTATGTATATATGTATGTATGTACTATGGACATTAAAATATGATTTCATTTCTTTAAAATACGGGACATTTTATGAAGCAATTAAAGATAATTTTTTAGTCACATTATACTGAATTCTAAAACAGTTATATATAACAGTACAATTCTCAGTATCTATTCTTAGTTTTATGGCATTATCATATTTAATCTTTTCCATAGCTTCTTATTTCTAGATCCCAACATCATAGAGTCAATTTTCATAAACTGTTCCTCCACCACTATAATTTTATGAGCTTCATCTATTATATATTATAAAACTCAAGACTACTACTATTAAATCGTAATCCGTCCCGAGCCGTTAGTACATCAATGTAATTTTCATCACAATGGATAAAAAACAGTGTGTCTCACAGTTTAAAAATAAAACATTAATTCTATGGAATAATATTATGCATAATTTAAGATACAATTGAAACGAGTTCTAGTTTTATTTAATGAAAAATATTTCTGGTTCTATAAATCATGTTATTTTACTGTTAATATTATCTAAAACGTAATTGCAGTATTTTCCCATTTATTTATTATTATATTTATTTTGGTTTCTTTATATGAGGACGTGAGTTTTAAAGCTCTCCTTATCCAAAATTTAAAAAAAAATGGAGTTATCTATTAATCTATTCTGTTTGTGAACTAGCACCGAAAAAATATTACAATCTGCTAGAAAGTAGTTTTCTATTTTAAGTATGTTCCTATATTTCTAGCGTTTCAAAATCTTGATTTACAATTAGAAACATTGGACGCGATCAGAGGTTTTTTGCGATTTCTCAAAATTAGATTTTCATGATAAGGCGAGTTTTGAAATTCACGTCCTCGTATAATAAATATAAACGAAATGTATGTGCAAATGCGAAAATGATACATTATATTGCCTTAAAAAAATATTTCCATTGAAACTTTTTTCTTACCTTATATATTCATTATTCAACCCTATTCAACCCTATATACTGCACCTGTAGGTAGCATGTCTACTTTACATCGTTTGTGAGAATGTTCTAATGTGAAAATATTACACCCTTATAAAATAATTTTATCACACTTAGCACTTATAAATATTCTACACTATGTATAGATACAAGCTAAATTATCTAATCCAATTTCCTGCTGCAGTTTTCCTTCCTAACAGTAAATAGATTTCATTAAGCTGAGAAAGAACTAACGAGACATCGTTGTACATTACATATTAGATTTATTAATTAAATTACATATTTTACGGTATAATAAATAAACTAAATTAAGCTTTACGAAACAGAGTTCAATAGGAAATCTGCATGCTTAGGAGAAATTTTCGTATTTTGTATCTCACTTTTAGTTTACCGAATAATTTGTAAATTGAAATGAACACGTATGAATGATCTGTAACTACAGTATCTCATACAACTTAAATTATTGGAAAATAATTTGCGCTAAGGCTTCAGCATAAATTAGCTTAGTTTTAGTAAACGAATTATTTGTTTTCTATAAAATAATTGCATAGGAATTGTTTCAAACTTATCTAAGCAATTATGTCCAAAATTAATTTATGACTAAACAATAAATATATACTGATTTTTGCAAACTTTGTTTAGTAAAACTTAATGACAAACATCTAAAACTATAAAAATATTATATTGAGAATGTAATAATTTCTTTCCTTTCAGGAAGAAATATTTCTAATATTTAAATATTCAAGGACTTTCTAGTACATAGAAAATTCTAATAAATAGATATTTTTACAAATGTAAGAAAGTACAAGTACTAAGCTTTAATTCCGTCCACTAATAACCATATCACAACATTTATTCCAAATGGAAAAGTTAAAACATATATTAAAATATTTATTTGCTTAAAAGGCGTTACTAAAAACACATTAAAAGTAAATTAAAAACTTATATTGACATGTTTCAACTCCTTCACTGAGTCATCATCAGAATGTATAACAGAAATTACAAATACAATGCATATGAAAAATGGCCAAAAAAATCATCGGATACAAATACGTAAACATAAAATACGCGCCCTACATTTTTACCATCGCACGTGTTTATTTTAATATATGTTTTGAATTTTTCTTTTGGAATATATATTGCGATGTAAATATTTTTATTTAAAATAAAATGGCACTAATGTTGATTGATTTTATTTCCATCCTATGTGAGTAGTATACAAGTAACTAACACACACACATGCATACATACATACATACCGGGTGTCCCAAAAAGGACTGATTGATTTTAAAATTCAATAACTTCCAAACGGTGACAGATATTAAAAAAATTCTTGCAGGAGGGTTATGCATAAAGTCAAAAGTTTTTTTACAGTGATTTTCGATTTTAGTTCGAATTACAAACAATAGATGGCGCTGTAAGCAGTAGTCGCTAAATACAGGCTCGTTTTTTGGTCCTTTCTGTTGTTCCATGCAGAAAAAGGAGATGGAAATGTATTATCCGGGCCACGAAGTACCAAAAATCGAGCCTGAATTTAGCCTCTATTGATCACAGCGCCATCTATTGCTTGTAATTCGAACTAAAATCGAAAATCACCGTAAAAAAAAAAAAAACTTTTGACTTTATGCATAACCCTCCTGCAAGAATTTTTTTAATATCTGTCACCGTTTGGAATTTATTGAATTTTAAAATCAATCAGTCCTTTTTGGGACACCCGGTACATATATATATATATATACAAGGAAGAAGAGAGAAATAGTTGAAGACAGAAGCAAGAGCAAATTTTCGACTGAGAATTGGGTATTAAAAATTAAAGATTAATTAAGTAAGATTAAAGAACAAGGACGGAATGCTCAAAATAGGGTGGGTTCGTTCACGACGTTTATTAACTGTGCATATGCATAATGTTGAAAGCTTACTGCTCATTTAATTATTATCTTTTTACATTTTTATTAATTAATTAATTAATTAATCAAATTTTAAGCATAACGCAAAGCCTATTTGGAAGAATCAACTATATTTTTGATTAGCATATTTTAAGTAACATTCTGTATTCATGAATTGTGTTTCGTTGTTTGTTTATTCAGTTATGGATATTAATTTTTTTTCATAATAGATGTTTCCGAGTTTTAATCCGTTGTATCTCAAGTACGTAAAACGTAAATCTGGAATGCTCAGAATTTATTTTACAAACGTTATTGTAAATTTTTTTCTGAAATAAATAATACTGTTGTAAAAATGTGTTTTTTACTGCTTCTATTATTGTCTTTATTAAACTGATAATAAATTCAAAAAAGATGATTTAGTTAAATCTATTTCTTTTTATTATAAATCAATCCTGTAAATTTGATTTTACAAAAATTTAAAATACATGATTAAGGCATATAAAGGCATAGGGGAGAGTAGCCGAATTTGGACCACTTCCCTTATTTTCAGGTGTAACTTACTTTATTTTTGGAATATCTGGAAAAGATCGTTACACAGGGTCAATCTATTCATCTAATAACTAAATAAATATTTAGATCAATTTCTTTTTGAAAATCTTAAATTTTATTTTAATTTGAAAATTTGTCAAAAGTGGTCAAAATTCAGCAACTAGTCACCTAAGTTTGACCCCCAGTCTCCTAAATTGGATCAAAGAATATCAGGTTGTTTTAATGAATACGGAATATAACTAATTTTATTAAAAGAAAAGTTTGCGATTAATGAAACAATAAAAAAAAATAACAGCAATGAAATACAATGAAATCAAATATCTGAAAATAAGAGTAATTGTTTTAAATTAAAATGTATTCAAAATATAAATCAAAGTTATCAGTAATTGAGAATATAAATTATGGAACTAATTGTCAGTTATTTGAATATCATGTAAGGAGTGATGCAAAGCTTATACATGAATTGTGTTTATTGTTTTTGTTTTCCAGCGCACACAACATTTAACCGTACATGGCAATCTGAACACTGAATCATTTTTGCTATTTTATTTTTCTTAAAAATTAGGCAAAACCAATCATCACTTTCTAGATTTTCTTTTTAGATTCTGAATTATCACACTAATTTTTTGCAACAGAAGTTTTCTTTTCAATATGTTTGTGGTTCTTCTCTTCGATCATTTTCTTGCTAATTGCTTTACACCTATTTTTTAAAACTCGATGTTCCAATTGCTTTTGTGCTGGGGCTTCTTGTTTTTTTTTTTGTCATTACAAAGTTTAGTTTATATGGCGATGGCGTTAATACGACTCTTTGGCTCCCTCTGTACTTTGATTTAACTGAATTTAGTAAGGGAAGTAACATTTCTAATGATTTTTTTTTTTTGCTTTTGGGGAGGATTTGTAGCTGCAGCCTTGTTGCAGATCAATTTATTCACAACTTACTGCCTCCTTTTTGTTTCCTGTATCTTTAACAGATTTTGCTGTCACGGGTGTTTTTCTTCCAGATAGTTTGTCTATGTCTTTTTCAACATTTTCCCCAAGGTTTGAGATTTTATGCGTTTTAATGGCAAAAAAGTACAATTCCACCCTCCAGAACTGTAAAATGTCTTCCATCACAAATATCCTGCAGGAGGAAAATGTTTGAATTCAACTCTGTAAATCATATGTGCTGTAGGAAGAAAGAATTTAAAGAAAATAAATACAATTACAGACAAGATAAAAAACATTGCAACCAAAATTTATTGCATAGACATGTAAAAATATTTTTATGTTTATATAGGCCTAAAGTGTATAAAAATCAATCCAGATATACAAAAAAACTTGCATGGCAACAGTAATCCATTATAAAATTTAAAAAAAAAATAGTGTACAAAGCGTACCGTCCTCGAAATTCATTACTTACTTTTCAAATTTTTGATCGTATATCTGGTCCAATTTAAGCAACTTAAATTGGTCCAATTACGGCAACTGCGCTTTTTTTAAAACAGTTAATTTCAAGACTAAGAACAAAAACGGAATCAAACAAATCCGCGTGAAAAGTATGCGCAATAAACAGATGAATTCATATATGTATATGAAAACATAACAACTTAGTTAGTTTTAAAGTATTCACTTACGTTTAGTAGGAAAAAATTACATCCAAACAGCTAACTTTAGGTTTCTTTAAATTGTCTGAAAACAGCACGTGGTAGGCGACTGCTTCTTCTAATCATGAGTGACGTCATTGTGATGAGTAGGATTTCAGCGGTAGATGGAGTCTTATCCTGTAATTAACTGCAGAATGGCAACGGTCCAATTAAAGCTGTCGTCCAAATATGGCTACTCCCCCCTCTTTATTGCAGACCAAATACTAAAATACGAAATAAAAGCATACGAAAAAAAATATACAGATTTTTAAATTTATTTACTAATACAAACAACATATTCCACCAGAAAAAACCATAAATGTTTATTAAACTCTTAAGAACCATTTTTTACATTTGTTATTACATTTAGTGAGATACTATATTCTTTGCGATAATGGGATTTCTGGATTAGTTTTCTCTTTTCTTAATTATAGTACAATTGAGATCATTATTATAAAGAAAGTATATACATTTTTATTTTTCCATAGTACTTGTAAACGAACTTAATATTTTCGCCACTGGGAAAAGAATTCCATGCTGGCAGTGGAACCCAAGATATTTTACTTATATTTCCAAAACTCAACCGATTGAGCAACTTGCACAAAAAACCGCACAAACATTTAACTCAGGTGATATGATTTTCAGTATCATCTGAATTGTCATGTGGACAGCGTAGCAAAATACACCGCAGGTATTAAAATTACATAAAACGATGGATGCGTAGATATACTTTATTAATTTTTGACACATTCATACTTATTGGTGAAGGTAGCAAATGAACTGATTTTTTTTTCAATTGAGTGTAACCGTGTACTGGGTGGAATGTGAACTCCAGACTAATCATATACTGCAAAGCTGTAATTATCAGATTACTGAATCTACAACAGGAGGTAATATTTCACTCAATAACCCTATTGAAGATAGCATTATTTCTGCCATGATAGTTCAACAGAATATAACGCAGGTAATAGAGAAGCATTAAACTGAGGATTCGTCAGTGCACTTTATTAATTTTAACACGTTCACGTCGGCACTTTGGGTCACACTCAACTGTCTCGGAGCTGCCAAGTCCCCGGCTATTTGAATACCAGTATTTTAATACAGAAAATGTTGTTTTATTTAATTAGAACAATTGGGCGATTTAAAGGAACAACATTTTCTCCAAAATTATAGTGGTGCGCAAAAAACCGGAGACTTGACTACTTTGAGACAGTCGAGTATGACCCACCGCGCCGGCGTGAACGTGTTAAATCTATCATACTGATTTCTAAATGAAATCCCAGACCTTTGATTTAAATATCTCGAGCTACAAACTTAAGTGTCTCTACGTATTCTGAACTACTTTTACCAATATCCTGCTGACACATTTCACTCCGATAACGGTATTGGCTATTACATCTCGTCCATCATATACGCATTTCAAGAGAGTATACATAAGGTGATCAATTATGGTGCTCCATTAAAGGACTAATACGTAGAAAAACTTTTAATTTAATCATACTGATTCGTAAATACATCATAAAAACTAAATTCTTTAAAATAAGTGAAAAAATGCACAAACCAAGATAAACCTTATTGTAGCCATTGAAATTTAAACCCAGCAGCGTCTTGAAATATAGCCCTGGTTATTAAAGCTCAAAATATGGTTTTTAAATTACGATGTATATGTGTATTATCTTAACCATGAAATACATATATAAGTGAAAATCTGATAAAAGTTATTATAAAATGTATTATTTCCAAAAATAAGGTTTTTATCATTGTAGAAGTGAAACATAATAATGCAAATTTAAATTCCGAACTAATTGAAGTGCTTTTGCATAATTAAGTCAGCTGTAAAAAAATATTATACGTTGCCAGCGTAAAAAACTTAACAATCATTGAAATTTTTTTAAAAAAAGCCGTATTTTCAAACCACTACCAGAAATCATAAAAAAGGAAGAAAGCTGAGTCACCTCGATCTGCAAGGGGCAAGAATCGACGTGACCAAAACTTGATAGAAACTCTCACCCGACTGTTTTATTTGGCAGAAAAGGTAAAAAAAAAAAAAAAAAAAAAAAGTCCTTCCGGCCAGTGCCGGAGACTGAAGAAAGAAACCTTTTTCAATTTCTAATTTTTTTGCACGTCACTTTAAATATAATTTTTTTTTTAATTTAATGGCCGCCATTTTGAAACAAGATGGCTGATGAAGCTGGCCAGCGAACTTGGTCTAGATATTGATGTATACTGTCATGATGTATACTTCTTACATCGAAATAGGCGAATACGTGATTTATCGCGTGACAAATACAAGATCGTTTCAAAATGTTAGCCATGCTAGAAATTCAAAGTGCTATAATTCAACCATTTTTTAAGATATAAACAAAAGAACAAATTTTCAGAAACAAAAACTGCTCCGGAATCTTTGTATCAAGGCCAAACACATAAAAAAAATATTTTTCATTTTCCAATTTTTTAATACCTCATTTTAAATTTTAAATTTATTTTTTTTTAATGGCAACCCTTTTGAAACAAGATGGCGAATAAAGCTGGCCAACGAACTCGGTCGAGACATTGGTATGTACTATGTACACACCAAGTTACATCCAAATCGGTTCATAAATACACCTGATATCGCGTGACAAAAATCAGGTCGTTTTAAAATGTCAGTCACAATAGAAATTCAAAATGCTATAACTCAGCCATATTGTCAGATATAGACGAAACAAAAACTGATCAGGAATCTTTGTATTAAGGTCAGACACATACAAAAAAATCTTTTTCATTTTCGAATTTTTTGGTATCGCATTTTAAATTTTACTTTTTTTAAAATTTTTAAATTGCCGCCATTTTGAAACAAGATGGCGGATGAAGCTGGACAACGAACTCGGTCGAGATATTTGTATGTACTATGCATAAACGAAGTTACATCCAAATCGGTTCATAAATACGCCTTCTATCGCGTGACAAAATTCAGGACGTTTCAAAATGTCAGCCACGCTAGAAATTCAAAATACTATAATTCAGCCATTTTTTAAGATATAGACAAAACAAAAACTGCTGCGGAATCTTTGTATAAAGTTCAAATACATACGAAAAAAATATTTTTCCCTTTTCAATTTTTTGGTACCACATTTCAAATTTTAAATTTAAAAAACAAATTTAAATGGCCGCCATTTTGAAACAAAATGGTACTTCCAGCAAACCCGGAATCTGGATGAACGATGGCATAAAGTCGTGGACTATGATGGCCTGGGGGTCATGATCGATGAAAATATACCAAAATTTTTGAAATCGCTTTCCTTCGAACGGCTGCAATAGGTAGCTTTTAGGTAGCTTTCTTTACAAAAAAGCTACCTATTGCAGCCGTTCGGAGGAAAGCGATTTCAAAAGATTTTGGTATATTTTCATCGATCATGACCCCCAGACCCCGAAACCACCCTCCGTTCAAAATTGATATATATATATATATGAACTATGTCACACTGTAACTCCCGCAATTATGAACCGATTTCGATGTAATTCGGTGTGTGCATAGTACATACCAATGTCTCGACCGAGTTCGTTGGCCAGCTTCATCCGCCGTTTTGTTTCAAAATGGCGTCCATTTAAAATTTTTAAAAAATTTTAAAACTTGAAATGTGGTACCAAAAAATTAAAAATGGAAAAATATTTTTTTCTTATGTATTTGATCTTTATACAAAGATTCCGGAGCAGTTTTTGTTTCGTCTATATCTTAAAAAATGGCTGAGTTATAGCATTTTGAATTTCTAGCGTGGCTGACATTTTGAAACGTCCTGAATTTTGTCAAGCGATAAAAGGCGTATTTATGACCGATTTGGATGTAATTCAGTGTGTACATAGTACATACCAATCTCTCAACCAAGTTCGTTGGCCAGCTTCATCCGCCGTTTTGTTTCAAAATGGCGGCCATTCAACATTTAAAAAAAAATTAAAATTTGAAATGTGGTACCAAAAAATGGAAAATGGAAAAATATTTTTTCTTATGTATTTGACCTTTATACAAAGATTTCGGAGCAGTTTTTGTTTCGTCTATATCTTAAAAAATGGCTGAGTTATAGCATTTTGAATTTTTAACGTGGCTGACATTTTGAAACGTCCTGAATTTTGTCACGCGATAAAAGGCGTATTTATGAACCGATTTGGATGTAACTTCGTTTATTCATAGTACATACCAATGTCTCGACCGGGTTCGTTGGTCAGCTTCATCCGCCATCTTGTTTAAAAAACGGTGGCCATTTAAATTTTTAAGAAAAAATTAAATTTGAAATGTGGTACCAAAAAATTAAAAATTGAAAAAATATTTTCTTCTTATGTGTTTGACCTTGATAAAAAGATTCGGGAGCAGTTTTTGTTTCGTCTATATCTTAAGAAATGGCTGAGTTATAGCATTTTGAATTTCTAGCGTGGCTGACATTTTGAAACGTCCTGATTTTTCTCACGTAATAACAGGCGTATTTATGAACCGACTTGGATGTACCTTGGTGTGTACATAGTACATACAAATATCTCGACCGAGTTCGTTAACCGGCTTCATCCGCCATCTTGTTTCAAAATGGCGGCCATTTAAAAAAATTAAAAATTAAAAAAAATTAAATGAGATACCAAAAAATTGGAAAGTGAAAAAGATTTTTTTGTATGTGTTTTACCTTAATACAAAGATTCCGGAACAGTTTTTCTTTCGTCTATATCTAAAAAAATGGCTGAGTAATAGCATTTTGAATTTCTCTTGTGGCTGACATTTTAAAACGACCTGATTTTTGTCACGCAATAACAGGCGTAATTATGAACTTATTTGGATATAACTTGGTCTGTACATAGTACATACCAATGTCTCGACCGAGTTCGTTGGCCAGCTTCATTCGCCATCTTGTTTCAAAAGGGTTGCCATTAAAAAAAAATTAAATTTTAAATTCAAAATGAGGTATTAAACAATTGGAAAATGAAAAAGATTTTTTTATGTGTTTGGCCTTGATACAAAGATTCCGGAGCAGTTTTTGTTTCTGAAAATTTGTTCTTTTGTTTATATCTTAAAAAGTGGTTGAATTATAGCACTTTGAATTTCTATCATAGCTAACACTTTGAAACGATCTTGTATTTGTCACGCGATAACACACGTATTCGCCTATTTCGATGTAAGAAGGCATGTGGATAGTATACATCAACACCTCGACCAAGTTCGCTGGCCAGATTCATCAGCCATCTTGTTTCAAAATGGCGACCATTAAACTAAAAAATATATATATATTTAAAGTGAGGTGCAAAAAAATTAGAAATTGAAAAAGGTTTCTTTCTTAAGCATTTGACCTTGATATAAGGATTCAGGAGCATTTTTTGTTTGTCTTTACCTTAAAAAATGGCTCAGATATAGCAGTTTCAATTTCTATTGTGGGTGACATTTTGAAAAATCTGATTTTTTGCATGCGACAGCACTCGTATATATCAATCGATTCCGATGTGAGTGAGCATGTGCACAGCAATTACTAAGGTCCCGACCAAGTTCACTGCTTAGCCTCATCCACCATGTTGTCTTAAAATGACAGGCACTTTAAGAAATTGCCGAATTTGGCAGCCAAATATATGTTACTTTAAAAAAAAACAGCTTGGATAAAGCTGACTAATTTTGCGAAATTCTCATTCATTATATTGATAAAAATTAGTATTGAATCTCCTATATTCGGTTTCCACTAAATTGAGCTTCGTGTGTTTGAATGATATAATTTGGCTTTTTTAAATAAGGATTATGAAAGCTACCTCTTCCTCCCGGCACTGGCGGAAGGACTTTTTGTAATGAAAGCTACCTTAAAAAAAAAAAAAAAAAATCTAAACATAACATTGTGGCTTGAGTGTTAATATTTATTTATTTATTTATTTATTTATTTTTTGTTAGCTCTGTATATAATTTTATTTAAAGTATTTCGTGAAGACAGAATGATGTAAAATGCATGAAGTGTTTTATGATATAACATTATTGTTTCATATTGCAATGCACAACACACATTTTAATAAAATTGAAAAATTACATTTACATATATTTTTCATCGATTTGAATAATCTTCATTTATATTAGGTTGAGGAAAAAGTTCTGGAATTTTTTTAATCTAATAGTTACCAGAATTTATATCGTATATATGAGTACTAGTGTAATATCTATAATAGGAATTCAGGAATTCGATTATGGCCTCATTCGATCAATGCAACACTTTTTCAAGGACCGTTGATTTCAATCATTTAATGAAGTTGAAGAAGAATGTCAAGAGTTTTTTGATTCGAAGGAGCCGCCATGGTACTTCCAGCAAACCCGGAATCTAGATGAATGATGGCATAAAGTCGTGGACTATGATGGCCACTACTTTGAGAATAGTCTTTGTTGCTTTTGTTGTTAATTTGGGCATAACAACGCAAATTTCACAAATTTCCCAGAACATTCCGCTCTAGTATTTGAACTATCTTACATAAATCACTAACAATATGATAATTTTATTATTTGATAACATTAAAAGATTCTTTTTCATGAATTTGTTTTATGTGTTAATTTTTAATTTTTATTATTCGAAGTGACCTAGAAGTCTTTAATAGATTTTTATCGACCAAGTAGAAATACAACAGCGCAAAATAATTAATATTTATTATGATACTATGAAACATATCCTTACAAAAATCATTGGCAAACAAGGAAATCACTGCAATAGTTTCATAAATGTAAAGTTGTGTGATTTCATTTGACACACAATAATCTATTTCATTACAATATTGACACAATAAGGAATATTTTGTGGTACAATATATCAAACATGTTTCTGAGAATACGCAAATTAATGGCACACATTTATTGAGTATTAGAATTTCCTACAACATAAGTAAAAGTGTTATTTGCTAAAAATTACCACTTACTGCGTAATGATATCTATCTATTATATACATAAAATCCAAATGGAAATTTCGATCCGAACGCCTAGATTTCGAACCTATTACGGAACCTATATCGTTAGATAGGTTTCGTTTCAGGGAAGATTTTAAGCTATAACACATCATTCTACCTATATTAGTTATAGAATTATGACGGAAAGTTCTGTTATTTTCGACGATAATGTTTACCATTTTATTTTTTGGCGAAATTTATCGTTGATAAAAAAATTGAAACAGAAATTACACCTCGAAACATAAAATAAAAAACTGTTACTAATTTTAATTTAAAAAAAAAAAAAAAGAAGGAAGAAAAAAAGAAGAAAAATATTCGTTTTAATGAGTGATAATATTAAAAAACGATAATATTTAATTTAAACATGAAAGGGAATATTCGTAATGCTTAAAACATTAATCAGTTAAAATATTGCAATTGAAATAAAATTTGGTTCTTTATCTTTTGCGTCAGGTTAAGAAAAATGCGTCTGAAAAATTGATAGGATGATAACAAGGAAGTTTCGATAAGTGCATGCTCAGAAATATTTGAAAAAATTATATAATATTCTTCTCGTGACATATGTTTATTAAAAAAAACCGCAGAGCCTCGATTTAGCGTTTGTAAAAAAAATAAGGAAAATTAAATTTTTTTGGCGATTTTATGCTGGTTGGCGGCACAATAAAATGTTGAATGATGCTTTTTTTATGATAAATATTTTTTAAGTAAAACCTTTTTCTACTCTTCATACGAAGATAGTTAGATTAAGTTTAACGTAATAAATACATTTTTATTACTACGGTTTTGTCATATACCTTTATATGTGTATATATTAAAATTTTATTATCGTAATTATACGGTTTAAAACAAAATTTAAGTTTATTAAATTTTTTCCAAATTCAAAATTAATATCCGATTCGGATCATTGGCAATTTGACTTCGATATTGTTAGTGTCAGAAACAAGAAATGAAAGTTATTGTTGCCATGGAAACAAGTATTTAATGTAAAATGTTTAATGGTAGCATTTTTAATTAGCCAGCTACTTTTAAAACAAATTTAAAACGGTACTACTTGATTATCCCGCCGACAAAATAACTATCGCCAAATTATAAGATAAATGCCAATAATTGCTGATCGTAAATTTTACATTCACTTGACATTAAACATGGTACACGTGTTTGTTGCGTCATCAAGTGATTTTTAATTTCACTTCTATTTGTCATTTTACTAATGTTTACAAATTTATTTATTCTTTCGTTGTTTAAAATAAAAATTTTGTCAATTTGTATAATTCGGCGAGCAGTTTGGCAATTTATATAATTTGGCGAAGCGTTTGGTTGAATTAATAATCAAATAGTACCTTTAAAACATTTCCAGCCGGTGAAGCCATGTAAAATTAAATAACTACTGCAACACGCAATTTGTATATATTATATTCGCTTAAAATAAAATATAATACGCTATTCCTTCATTTAAGTTTAAATTCATTGATTTTTAGGCATTTAAACACTTATTTAACAAGCAATTTTCAAATGCATTTCAATATCATGCATTTGGGATGGAAATGTGTTGGCTAGCCAAATAGCGTGGAACGTTCGTCTTTTTTGAGCCAAATACTCGAATATATATATAGGTTTTTTTTCAGATTTTTATTTGGATTCCGCCGCCAAATATGACTGTTGTTTTACTACACACATGATTAGTTTTAAGAGCATTTCTCTTTTCAAAATAATTTGAGTATGCTCTTTAAGGAGACCTTCCTTGTGGTAACAATTTTGTTTTTGATTTGTTCCTTTTTATTTCTAACTCTTCCATCACGTGACTTACAGACGAAACTAGCAGATGTAGTTGTAAAAATGATGGTACTTATGATTTACATTTTATATGTTTATTTGTGATTCTTGAGTTCACTTTTGTTCGCAAACAATTTGATTTTAAGCCAAAAAGATGTAAGCGTGAATTGGGTTCAAGCTATGTTTACAATAAAGGTGATTTTGCAAATGTACGAAAGTATTTTTTGAGTATTTTTTTAAAATCGAAATGTACAATATATAAATAGCAATTAATATTTTAAAAATGGAGTCAGATATTTTAATTTTAGTATAAATGTCTCCCACACACGCACATACATACTGTAAAATAATTTCATTTTAGACAGTTAAAAAATTTCTCATCATACTTTACAGCGAAAGCATGTCGGTTTGTTTTCCCCAAATTTGTGACTTTTATAACTTCGAAGACAGATTATCTAATATTGTCCATTCTTTTTTAATTTAAAAAAAAAAAAAAAAAAAAAAAAAAATCGACAATTTACCTTTTACAAAAGTTCAGTTCTTGCGATGTTAGGTAGTAAAGATTATTCTTAAGAAATTGTAAACAATTATGCGTTATTTCTATCACGAAAAAATACATTTTGCAATAAAAATTGCTTTCTGAAATCACATTTCGATATCCCATTCCATTCGTCATTTTATTTTAATATCTTCCCTTCTTTTAGAAATGTTATTAAAAGATATTGGATGAATCTTCCATATTCAGCCACCTTACAATTGGCGAATTTACTGTACAGTGTTGGAAGATTCGTTTATATTTGAAAGGAACCGTGGACGGTAAATCCGATTTCAGAAGATTTCGCGAAATTTGTACTTTTAGTAATTAGCGATTAGTAAATTTATGTTTTTTTAGTATGGAGCAAACAGACAAAAGAAGATTTACTAATAGATATTTTTCATGCGCAGTTATTTTACTATCGTTAAAAAAAACATTAATTTGAATGTACAAAAAATGTTTTTCAAATGCCAAAGGTGGCCAATGGAAAAATATTTGTTCATTTAGCCTAGGGTTTTTTTTAAAAAGTACCTCAAATTCAATTAAAATTTCAATCATTATAAAATTTTGGCTGATGCACAGCCCGAGCAGCTGATCGTAGTGACAAATTTTAGGTTTATTTTACTATCACTAAAATAGCATTACTTTAAATGTAAAAAAAAAATTGTTAATTTACTCTAGGTTTAAAAAAATGTACCTCAGATTCAAATAAAATTTCAATCATTATAAAGAAATTTTGGCTGATGCACAGCCCGAGCAGCTGATCATAGTCACAAATTAACGTTTTCGGTTTTATTTAGGCAACAAACAGATGAATGATGACGTCTTGAAAATAAAAGCATTCTTATTTCTCCGTCTTATTACGCTCATTAGAGAAATGCCAAAAAAATCTTCGGTTTGCCAAAAGGATCACTACTAAAAATTTTGAATAACTAACTTTACATATTATTTGCAAAGAGTTTTAATAGTGAAAGATCTAAAAATCAATCAACAGCAATTTGACATTATTTAATGGAATGTAGTTTGGAGCGTAATTAATTCTGTTTTGTAGATAACTCTGGTACATTTTTAGCCATACCGTTACGAACATTTCTAACGTTTCACATCAAACATGGTTGTGGATCCAATTACGGATGATTGGGGAGATTATATTGAATGAAAACTAGAGGTTTAGTTTTCTATTTGAATTAGTTATGGAGGTTATTTTCCTAGGTTAATAGTTGCATGATTAAAAACTGGTATGTAAAAAGAAACGTGAGTTAAAATGACATTATTTTAATTTTATTCACACAATTCTGCTTTAAATATCCACTTTTACATGATTCACATATCTTAAAATATAAAAGTTAAATACTGTTTTGATTGTGTTTACTCTACTGGAAATCGAAGATGAGAAACTGTAGAGAAAACCTGCCAAAAGAAGACGTATATTACCAAATATAATGTAACGTAGAGAGAGACTGTATTTATGTTATCAGATCAGAGCAAAGTACCAAGCTGAGAAGCCCGGAGTAAAAGAACTATCAAACGGAAGTGAATAACCCGAACATTCTTTAAGTTAAATGGTCAATCGCTGCAGTCATTGTAATTCTCTCTTTTTTAGTAGTGTGGTGATTGGATCGTAATGGCCGCATTTCCCTCCCAAACTCTACATGATGTACTAAAGAGTTGCTTCTGAATTGCCCGTATTTCGTCTAACGCATCAGATAATATAATAGCGCAGTTAAGTCTGATGCGTATTCATAAAATGCGAAAGGATCTTCCAGGTGAAGGTCCATATTAATTTAAAATGCAGGGTCGGATTTTCCATTTCGTTTGATTGAAGATTTATTTGAAAAATGGTCCAGCGCAGTGGTCTCAGCCTGCTAGTATATATATATATATATATATATATATATATATATATATATATATATATATATATATATATATATATATATATATATATATATATACATATATATATATATATATATATATGAGTGTATATCATTACGCAGTAAGTGGTAATTTTTTATTACAAAAATTTACAGTCATGGGAGGAAAAGAAACAGCCCCTACGAACTCTGCAACTAATTATAATAGAAGGAAGTTACTGGTACCAAACAATTAGAAACAAAGTCTTCTTTTAAATGATGTGCATAAAATTTGCTTAGGAGGTCATCTACATATCAAAGCTAAACCTTACTTTGTTTTTCTTTCTATGGCAACACCCAATTTTGACACTATATTATATCTCTCCGTTTACAACTATGCCTATAAACGAATTTCAAGCTATTTCAATGATAAGTTTTTGAATTATAAACATTCAACATTTGGATCTTCTAATTTCAAATTACATTTTTATATTTTTATTAATATCTCCTAAAATTATAATCATAATGTGATATTTTTGTGTAGTTATAATTCTAATAAATGCAAACATAAATACTTTGAATTTGTAATAAAAAAAATATGAAATATGAATTATGAAATATGAAATTAATATTCGAAAAAATATGAATTGCAACATACAATTTTTTTATATTTATTATGTCCTGCTTTTTGCGAATTCTCAATTTCAAATTTTTTCTTTCAAGTAGCTGTCGAATTATGATTTAAGAAAACATAATGGTGTTTTTGACGTGTCCCATTTCGGCTGAAACCTGCCTAAATTTCACTGAATTTAATTTCTCGCCATATTTTGAAAATAATTACAATTCTTTGAAAGCCCTTGTAGTCAATCAGGTTATTACCCATCGCCCTAATTTCAAGCTGGAGAAGCATTCTTGGCTGACACTGCAAACCTACAGCTGCCTGATCCTGAGTTTCATATCTCCAAATCTATTGACATTTTGCTAGGAGCAGATGTCTTCTCTAGTCTCTTATTAGGGTTACCCATTTTGGGCAATTTTGTGAACCCGTCGCAATCCCAACTCAACTGGGATTCATTATAAGTGGTCCAGTACCTCATTCGACAAAACCGGCTACGATCATGGACTGCCATGCTGTAGATATGACTGATATTTTCAACTCAGAATCTGTTCCTCATGCTAAGGAGTTTATTAAAATGGATACAGCTAAATAACTGTATCACAATTCAACTCGGCAATATATACAAGTTTGTGATGATGAAAAATCTAATTTTCCTGTCGCTGTCAGTATAGCAAAAAACGATAATTTGCCACATTCTTTAAAGGCAAGTAACATAACCTATTCTTTCAATCCGAATTCATCTCAAAGCTTTCTAGATCTAGAGTGGAATCGCAAAAGAGATACCCTACGAGTACAAGTTGTACAAAAACCAACTGTAAAGACTAAACGTCAATTATTATCCGTAGTCGCTGGCATTTTTGTGATGATGAAAAATCTAATTTTCCTGTCGCTGCCAGTATAGCAAAAAAAGATAATTTGCCACATTCTTTAAAGGCAAGTAACATAGGCTATTCTTTCAATCCGAATTCATCTCAAAGCTTTCTAGAGCTAGAGTGGAATCGCAAAAGAGATACCCTACGAGTACAAGTTGTACAAAAACCAACTGTAAAGACTAAACGTCAATTATTATACGTAGTCGCTGGCATTTTTTATCCTTTGGGTCTTTTGTCACCTTCCACTGTTATTTTGAAAGCGTTATTGAAAGAAATGTGGATAGCAGACTTGAAGTGGGATGATCCTCTTCCCTCAGTTATTCTAGAAACGTGTAATAGGTACCATTCAGAAATAAATGCTTTTAATTCTATGCACATTCCACGATTCATGAATTTCAGCACATCATCACCTTTTGAACTCTATGGGTTCTGTGATGCCTTATACGTACATACGCAGCGGTTGTCTATATAAAAACTTTAAATCCTGTCACGGTAATGCTAGTTGCTGCTAAAACAAGAACAGCGCCCGCCACTCCAATAACATTGCCAAGGTTAGAGCTATCTCCAGCTCTTTTGCTAACAAATTTTATTCAAGTTGTGCAAGAATCACTACCTGACGCTGTACCCGAAACTTTCTTGTGGACAGATTCGACCATTACATTAAGCTGTATTTTGAAACCTCCAACCAGAGGCAATAAATTCGCGCTTCACCGTGCCACTAAAATCAGAGATTTGATCTCAATTGAAAATTGGCATCATATTCCTGGTAAACATAATCCATCAGATTGTGCAACACGGGGTCTATATCCCAATTAGTTAAAATAGTGTGAATGTTGTGGTCTGGACCTACTTGGCTCTATAAGTCTTCTAATCCTTTCATTCATGAACCATCTCCAACTTCAAAATTTCCAGTTGAGTCTTTACACTCCGAAAGTTCTTGTTTACTAAATAAACTAGAAAATGATGTGGACATTCTTACCAGATTTTCTTCATATACAAAAGTAATCCGAGTAGTTGTTTGGATTCAAAGACTCGCCTACAATGCAAGATTCCTTTTTAAAGAGAAAGGGTCATTAAATGTCGTTGAACTTAACAACGCTTGAAAAATTGTCGTCAGGTGCTTACAACATTCAGCCTTTTCTGATGAAATTAATCTACTTAAAGAACATAGGCCACTATTAACATCCAGTAAACTGCATTCTTTAAACATCATTCTAGATGTAGATAATATTTTACGGGTTAGTGGACGCCTTAACAAACAAAAAGCCATATGATTCGATTCCAAACATTTAATGCTTATTCCTAAAATGATCCTTTAACAGAAGCTATTATCCGATACTTCCATAGCTATAGCCTGGATGCTGATTCTGACCAAGTTCTTTGCTTAATGCATCAAAAGTTCTGAATTCCACATGGCATATCAACAGTTAAAAGGATTTAAGAAATTGTATCCGTTGCATTAGAATAGCTTCCCAACCGCTTTCTCAACTCATGGGTGACATACCTTCCTCACGAATTAATCATTGCAGAGCATTTCAGCGCACAGGGATTGATTTTGCAATTCTTTGACATTTCATACATCCTTAAGGTCCAAACTTTGGAGGATTATGGGAGTCTATCCAAACGGCATCTAATAAAATCATACCAAGGTACTCTCATGACATTCTAGGAACTCTCCACTACCTTATGCCTCATTGAAGCATGTATAAATGCTCATCCACTTATTCCCTTACCAACTGAACCTAATGACTTATACGTTTTAACTACAGGGCATTTTCTCATTGGTGATTCATTACTTGATTTACCCAACATAATAATCCATGCATTACTCTCTCTTCTAGGAAGCTGTGTATCAAGATTCCTTAAGGCATAAATGGAAAAAAGGCAACCATATTATCAGGACTAGTCAACCAGTCTTAGTAAAATAATCTTAAATTCATCCAACTCATTAAAAGTTAGCCATGATCGAAAAGATCCATCCTGGTGTTTACGGTGAGGTCAGAGGTGTCACTATTCGTACCAAAATCACCCACTCGTGGACAGCCAACCTTTCGGCATAGGAACTGAAAGTCCACGAGGGGAAAACCAAATCCACCATCCAGCGAGGACCCCAGTCTCCAGGAATCGTCAACGTACTCACGTCGACGACGGACCCGAGGTCCCCAGCAGGTTGGAAGACCCCCGTTTATTGAAAATTAAATAAAATGAACTTTACAAATTTTTCACACGAGCCACCCAATTTTGCTTAATGCTGGACGGGCCCAATTTGTACAAGATTTTAAGGATTGCATCAAAGGTATTACACAAAAATGTAGTAAGATGATAATTGATACCTATTATGAGGGTTTGTTGATTACAACTTAAATGAAAAAAAAATTGAGGGTTTGTAGGTGACACACAACTTGATTAGAATTATTTACATAGTGTGAGGGTTTATAGATGACCCACAACTGATTTGCTAAAAATAGTGTGTATATGTGAATTCAGTAATATTAACAATATTTACAGGTTTCAACACTAAGTGTTATTGTAAGAGAATATCACCAAGTTGCCATTCACTATATGTTCTAATGCACTATGATCTAAAGCACTATAATGTTCTAAAAATTTCTTTTGATGTATGGATAGTTTTACCGGTGAAGGTACATTCAAGCGTCCGATTCAGCTGATTGCTGCTTTACCTGAAGTCCACGCCGGCCCACCAGAGGTTATGGACGAACGCAGGAAAAGGGAAAATCTCGCTGCCTTGACAACGAATGAGTGACGTGAAAGGATTATGTCAGATAACGACGTACGCAGTCTGAAGCAAAGTTCATTCGTTGTTGTGTGTGTGTCGAAACCAAGAGGTTTTTTTTTTTTTTTTTTTTTTTGAAATGTGAAATCTTTTAGTCTTTCGGTGTCAGAATAATTGACTCGAATTGACTGAAGTTGCGTTGATAAATAATTCAAGATTATTCGAAGCGTTGACTATGGAAGTCTCACAGTCTAGTGGTTTATATTCTACTGATTCCAAGTTCGTATTCTGGGTGGTGTCATACAAATTGACCCAACATATCTATTCTTTTATGCAAAATCAATCGTCATTATTTTGAAATATTCAAAGACAGCTTTTAGATGTCGTTAGTTTGTGTTTTAAGTTGCATGGAAAAACGCAGTTCATTGTCACTGGTATTATGTCAAGAGAAACTTCATTCTAAGGCAGCATAAGTTGTGATGACAGAAATAGTCTTTTGTTCAATATTATACTCTTCGTTGTTTAGTATTGTCATGTCTATTGTAATAAAAAATTGCCGTTTTACCCAGCTGTTCTTCTGTTAGTGTCTGCGCCTCAATTTATTTGGCAGATGGGGTAAGTAAGTATTACTTAAACTCGTTTGTATTATTCTGAAAATTGAAATCGCATTCCTTTTAAAGTGAGTATTGAATTAAATCTTTTAAATCCCATTCTTGTTAACATATTCATATTTATTTTCGCTATTTCTGTTTATTCAAAATTTATTCTTAAACTCTTCTATCCACGTTTCAATAGCATTTTGTATACGGAGGTACGGTGTTTTTATTTTATCAATCGTGCAGCATTGTAACTTATTACATTAGGTTACTTATTTGAGATGCACTGGAATAATATGAATATATCACAAAATAACGATTAAAAATTATCAAGTAATGTGATTGGATTCATCTTCTTTTATTATAAAATTATAATTAATTCCAAGTTATCCAATTTTCCTTAGTTTTCATCGATTTTCAAAATTATTTGTAGTGATGCGTTATTTATCATGCAATGTTGCTATTCTTAATTTCCAATATTTTGTCTATTTCGTATGTTAATAAATCAAATAACGTTAAAATATCTTATTTTGTGAATTTCTTAAAAGTAACAGTTTATAAAGTTTAAATATTTAGAAGAAAAAATATTTATTGCGTGAATTTTTAACTATAGGAAACAAAACTATTTTATTTTTGTCAAGTTTTATTCAACTGAACCATTTCGCATGCCCACTAATTTATATTTTTATGTGTATTGAAAGAGATTCAGTGCAAACTCAAAGTTAAGAATACAAAATAAGAAATTTAAAGCATTTTTATTATTCGAGAACATTTCTGAAAGAGAAAATAAATCACGGCAGCTTGATTAATTTAAGGTGTCAAGAATAAGAAGAAATGTTTAGAAAATGACAATTTCAACAAATGAGATTCGTGATCCACATTCTAATTTTAAATTATACCTCATATTTTTATTTATTAAGGTTTAAAAGTACAGAAAGTAGGGGACTTAAAATTTCAAACATTTTCGTGATAATGGATTCTTTATTTTGAAAAAAATATCATGAAAATGAAAGAGGAAATCTATAAAAGTAACGGAATTTCTGTATAAATTTTAAATGATACTGCACTGTTTATATCCAACAACAACAAACAAAAACAATAATAATAAGGATTCTTACAAATACATTGATTCATTGTTAATATCAGAAATAAATATTATTTGTTTCTCGAAAAATGATTTAGCAAAGAAATATAGAAATAAGATATATATTTTTTAATTGAGATTTTATGTTATTAAAATATTATTAAGCTTGAAGTTATAAACTAAGACAAGAACTGCTTTGGGGTTATTACCGTTGAAATCATAATTTCATAGAAAAAAGAAAACTGAAATCCTTAATTCTGAAGTCAATTGTCGGACCTTTCCCATTTTTAGGTGCGTTCGTAATTATCTAAATACGTAGCATCTATAGTCGTCGTTCAGTCCGTCTGTCTGTCTGTCTGTCCGTATGTCTGTCCGTCTGTCTGTCCGTCTGTCTGTCTGTCCGACTGTCTGTCCGCATTTAACAGAGCAAAAACTACCCAACCGAATGGTCTGAAATTTTAAATATATGATTGTTGCAAAATTTTGTCGAGCGATTTCAAATTTTATGAAAATCGCATGTATAGTTTAATTGCATGTACAGTCAAAAGTTTTTCTTTACATTACGGCCAATAGGGAAAATTATTGCAAGAGCATTTTAATGATGTTACAGCCTTCCGAATGATGTGAAATTTTAAATACATAATGGATGCAATATTTTGTCGAGACATTTCAAATTTTATGAAAATCGGATGTATAGTTCAATTACAGGGACAGTCAAAATTTTCCATTACATTACGGCCAATGGGAAAAAATTATTGCAAGTGTATTTTAATGATGTTAAAGCCTTCCGAATGGTCTGAAATTTTAAATATATAATTGTTGCAAAATTTTCTCGAGCCATTTCAAATTTTATGAAAATCGAAATTATAGTTTAATTACAGGGACAGTCAAAATTGTTCCGTTACATTACGGGGAATGGGAAAAAAATTATTGCAAGAGCATCTTAATGATGTTATAGACCAGAGGTTCCCAAAGTGTGCTCCGCGGAGCCCTTGGGGCTCCGCGTGAACTTTCTAGGGGCTCCGCCGCGCTTTAGGAAAAAAAAATGAAAATTTGAACGAAACCAACACATTTAAAGAAAGCAGTTTTTGTTTTTTCAAAAATGGAAACAGATTCTTTTGTTACAAAAGTATTTATAAATGGATGATAACTATCTTCAACTATCTGAACTCTTAATTAACTAAATTTTATTTTCTTCAAAATATTTCCGGTGCAAATATTAATTTTACGCTCTATTTTTACGTTTTCCGATCAAAAAATGCAATAAATAGAGAAACAAACGTATATTTACTGTAAGAAAGCCAAAAATTGTATTCTGGAGGATATTTTGGATATTTGAATTTCTCAACTCCTCTTCTCCGTGTGATTTGATAAAATGTTTGTTATCCAATGACTCCAGCTTTCATGCCGACTACGTCATCATTCCGAAAGGAATTAGTCTGACTTGAACGATAAACCGCCTGATTTTTTTTAATATGAAGGGCAAAGTAATCTATGCATGCTTCAAAAGGATATATCACAGCAGTTGTTAAAACAAATATAGGTATACAGTATATAATAAACTGCACCTATGTCCTGGACATAGGTGCAGACTTCACGGGTGTGAAATGGACAGTAAGATATATTTCTACAATTACTTTAAATGTTTCCTTTTGCCCTGTTTAATCACTGTGCTTAATTACGACATAAATAATGTTCTATAATTAGTGATAGAAGTTTGTCTTGTTATACACTGTCGCCTCCGTTGCATTAAGTCGGTGCTTATCTGATATTTACCGAGTCGCTTGAATTTGCGAAGATCATATAATTGCAATTGATCATATAATGACTCTTGATAAGTCTCATAATATTGATATTGTCAGGAATTTGCTTTATGAAAATGTTGTTAATTTAGAGTCAATATTTCCTTTTCAAATTGATTTCCCTTTTTTTAATAAACTCTATAACAGGTGACGTAATAGAACACAAGAGCATCTTCAGATATACAAAATTTGCACTATAATTGAATGAATCTATTGACGTCACTGGGTTAGCAGTTTTGTTAGTATATTCAGTTTCGTATACTAATATGTCGTTCAGACCAGGGAAGTTAAGATTTTAAACCGACTATTTTGAAACGGGCACCCGGAACTTAAATTGATTTTTCCATTATTACGGTGTTTGAGAACATTAACTTGATTTAAATTAAGCTGCTTACTAACGCCAATTTGAAAGAGGTTTCACAAAGCTATCAATATCATACTTTTTGTAGATCACGACAAACCAACGCACTAAGCAACGAAATATTTTCTGATCAATACATAGGAAAACACATATGAACATGAATGCACTAATGATGCGAAAGCAATGATGGGTCACAATGCCACTGCAAAAGTTAGAGATGATAAAGCACCGTAGCACTATCTGTACGTTCTTTAAAGATACATGCTATCCCCTGGAAAATGTCTTCTGAATTTATGAAAAGGTTAAATGCTGCCATTAAAATAGTAAACTATATAAAATCACGAACTCTTAAAAGCAAACTTTTTAAGCTTATGTATGAAATTATTGGATGCTGGCATCCGCCCCTCCTACTAACATACGGAAGTAAGATGGTATTGTCTATGAAGAGCGTTTATACAATTGTTGTAATTGCAGAGGTGATATTAGAAGAACCATAACTCTAAACTGGCAAAGCTAATGAAGATTGAGAATTCTAATTACGTATTTTCCCGATATCTTAGTAAAATGAAATAAATATATCTATCATTGCAATGAAAATCTGTCGCAATTTCTGTTTCATTTGCCGAACGTCTTCATTAAGACGAAACGTGTATTGGTCGGATTCTGAGCCAAACGATGATATCGGTTACGTCCCTCTTGTTAAAAAGGAATGCAAAGAACACCAGATAACAAAAAGTACACAAATAAAATTTCGAAGCCAATTTCGAAAGTGAAAGTACCTTTATTAAAAAAAATATGCGAGCGAAATCGAAAAAGTAAAAAATACCCATATTAGAGATCGACCTCTATCCTATGCAAAAAAAAAAAAGGTTTAAAAATATTCAAATTTAAACGAGAAATTCGAAAACAACCTACCCATAGGTTTAACATTACCGATCGGGCGTTCTCAAGTAAGTGAAGAGTCCCCTTGGTCGTTTATGCGCTACTGTTTTGTCACTCTTATAATGTAAAATTTATTGTAAGGCAAATGTTAAGATTTCTTGAGTGTTGAGGTTTTTTAAGTTTGTAAACGTTTGACAATTCCATCTATTGATGATTATTAAAAGTATATCCAGTATTACAGTAAAAGTTTCAAAATATAATTTTATTTCTGGGGCAATGCACAATTGTTCAGATTACTATTCATTCTCTTTTCCTGTGCTCAGTAGCAATGCACCTAAAAAACATTACCTTGTAAGATAGGTTACGGTAGGCTTCATGGGCTCCGCCATAGAAATTCATTCAAAAAAGGGCTCCGCCAATCAAAAAGTTTGGGAACCACTGTTATAGACTATGCACTTATGAAGTGCAAAAAAAATATACATTCAGTACAATACGGGGTGCAAAAATAATTATAAAACTAGTTTCAGTACGAACGCACCTCATTTGCCACGTTTGACGAGCAATTTCCAACATGTCAATTATACTATATCATAAACATTAAGTATTCAAAGGGGTAGAAAATGATGATTTTTACGTAACTTCCTTTTAACTGATTGTGGGGTTACGCGCGCGAAAAAAAAAAAAAAAAAAAAAAAAAAAAAAAAAAAAAAAAAAATTACTATGTTAGAATGGGGAGGCTAAGACCTCTTACTTCAAGATTATAAGATTTGTGAAACATTCCGAGATCGGTGTGGTGCTTTTAAAGGAAAGAGAAATAATACCGAAACGGTACGGAGGTCTACGACTATTCTAATTCACAGTAAATTTCTTCCAATTTACATTTAGTAAAATTTCCTTGATTAAATTATTGCAGATATGTTTTGCAATACATTCTGAAGCAACAAATGAGAATAAAATAGATTTTGAAATTAAAGATTAGTCCAAACAAAATGATTAGCATGTGAATGAACTTTAAATATATAACGTACTGTAATAAAATATTATGAGAAATTCGCATACACTTTTAGAAAACCGGAAAACATATCCACAAAAAAATTCTTTAAGGTTAGTTGGGGTAACAGGACCCAGGAGGTAACTGGGCCATGGGCTATTTTATAAAAAACCGTTGATGTAATTTAAATTTTAGCTTTTGTGAACAATGCCCCTTAACCTCTACTTGCTAAAACAACGTGTGTCAACTCAGTCATAACTCTATCTTTGCTGTGATAGGTTATTGAAAATTTACGTTTCTTTTTTTTTAAAACAACGTCAGTTTGGTTGAACATCCTCGGCTTTTTATTAAAATACCGTAAGTACTTTTATTAAACATTTAAAAAAAAACATTAGGCATATAACTAAGTTAATATTATTAGGTATCTATACATATTTACTTCATGTTTCAAATGTAAGCCAGGTGTCCCAGTTACCCCATAAATGTTTCAAGAATGGGGAAACTGGGACATGTATCCTGGGTAACTGGACCATGCGGGATCCAATTACCCAAATAGTTATAAATAATTTTTTTGAGTTCCTCTTACAACGGGAAGTAAATTTCTCCATTGTTTTTTGCTCACAATAAAGAAAATTATAGAATACTTTATTAAAATTACGTAATAAAATTACAAAAAAAGCATATTGGGTAGTATCAAACCAAATTTCTTGATCCCTTGAGAGACGGCGATGCCGTTATAGCATCACAAAATTTTAATTCCTAATTTCCACATTGGCACCGGAATTTTATATTGAAAATTTCAGTTTTATTAAGTACGCGAAAATATACATTGACTTGTTTTCAAATAGATTCTGTTGCAAATACTGGTGACATTAAATTTTTTCAACATTTTACGAATGCAAGTACCTTGCCGCTGAAAGCGAGATAGACATACCTTCAAATTGTACGATGATACAGATAAAGCACTTAAGTAAGCCGATTCTACATAGATTAAACTTGCTTTTTTCCCCCTTAAACTACCCATGTGACATTTATACTTATTACCTGTACTAATGTACATAAGTACTTACTTAATTTTCATGTTTTTGGTATAAATAAATGTAATATTTTCACTTTTAGTGCTTTTTTTAGACACATTGACAGCAAAGGTTTCTCTTTCAATGCTCTTTATTGACATACAATTTACATGATCTAATGTTTTCACTTTTAGTGCTTTTTTAGATACATTGACAGCAAAGGTTTTCCTTACAACGTTCTTTATTGACATATAATTTACATGATCTGCCTGGTTTAAATATTTTAAAGTTGTTTACACTTTTTCAAACAGGACCTGATATCCCATATGAAAAAAGAATAAACGCGTGTGGAACATAGACCCTAATGGTCCACTTACCCCATTTTTATGGGGCAACTGGACCCATGAGGAAAGAAAGAGGAAATATGCATATTTTTATATTTTTAAATATTAAAATGTAATTTTGAGTATTTCTGTCTGATAGAGGTTACCTAACTGAACATATTTACGGAAGTTCAGACTTTAATTCAAATGAACATTAGCTTATTTGAAGCTGAATTATCTGAATCTCCAGAGTCACATTGTAAAATCAAGGCCCAGTTGCCCCAACTAACCTTAAATCATACGGTTCTTATAACCTATTTATCTTTATGCTTATGCGAGATTACCGAATTCAACAACTGCGAACTTATTATTATTTCTTATGTTTTATAAGCAAGCAGAACACTCAACATTTAATATTTTTTAAAGCTTTGTGAATTACTCGAAACACAAGTCATAATATTGATATTTCATTTGCTAATTAATTAAGCTCTAGAAGAGTCAAAAAAGCCTTTTAATTTTTATATGTATCAACACTCAACATTTAATATTTTTTAAAGCTTTGTGAATTACTCGAAACACAAGTCATAATATTGATATTTCATTTGCTAATTAATTGAGCTCTAGAAGAGTCAAAAAAGCCTTTTAATTTTTATATGTATTTAGATTATAACAACTATCAAATATATCTCAAGATGCTTTCATTTGAGAGAAATTTTGTTGAAAGAATATATAATAATAAATATCCTCCTCCAAAATTCCTCCAAAACTTATGGAACAGTGAGAAGATCCTTTCGATAATACACGGTCTGTCAAATATAGATTAAACTTCTTGACGAATTATCCTTGACCTCTGAGCTGTAATAAAAACGTTTGTCTTCATATTTTGCTGTGAAGAAATAGTCGCGAGGACAATTAAGTGTCCAACAATACATTTAATAATAAAATAATATTAGTGGTCACCCATATAACAGAAACGCTCAAAGTGGTCCGTTACTGTAGCAAATAACTATGTGCGTGTTGTTTAAGGAACGTGTGCATTTGTGTAAGCATTACATGCATATTCGTCTATAACATTTCTCTAAAAAAATGCTTTTTTTCCTTAAACAGGATACAGAATTTTCAACCAAATTTACCATCGTTTTCCGAAAAGTTAAAAAGAAAATTAGATATAATATAGTGCAATTAAAACATGAATATATTATACTTTCTATGAGGCATGTGAATTTGTATGAAATAATTCTTAACTGCGCACGCTTGAAACATTACAAAAAAAATTATTTCATAATTTAGTAGTAGTCAGTTATTTAGGGTAACCCGTGAAATATCGCAAAATTTCAGAAAAATAGAGTCGATGTAGTGACTTGCTTTCTAAAAGTAACTTTTTTATAAGGCATTTTCTGAAATTTGTTAACCAGCTCAATGTATATTTTTAAGATGTTACAAAATTTGACAGGAATTTTTATATGAGTTCCCTAAGTAGCAGACTACAAAAGTATGAAATAAAAAAATTAAAATAATTTACACATGCGTAATTATAAATAATAATAATAATAATAATATATATATATATATATAGATAGATAGATAGATAGATAGATAGATAGATAGATATAGATATTATATAAAAATATTTCATACGATTGCGGATATCTATCACTGAAAAATATGAAGTCAAACATGTTCGTTACATCTTCGCAGTTCGAGTACAGTTAAATACAAATTTTGGTAGATTTTGGACAAATTGTGTACAATCAATATCATCCGGCACTGTTCCTTAACTTTTGGAGGCTAATGTATATCAATTCAACGGCTTAAGCCTTTAATTTTATGTTAAATAATTTACTTGCACTTTTCCTACCGATATCTATCCTATATATATCAAATCCTAATGAAACGATTTTATGAAAGGTGTGATTAAACGACTGATTCAGTTCCACGGCAATTTCTCATAAAATATGGAATTTTATACGGTGCAATTAACGCCAAAAATCCGTATTGAGCAACAGGTTCCAAAAATGCCATCAGAATTTTAAAATTTGTATTAGTTTTCGAAAGCTTAATTTTTTCTGATTTGAATTACATTTCTGTAGTGAAATTCTGTAATGGCAACAAAATTACTCCATTTTTTATTTAAAGGGCAGAACAGAGAAAAACTATAGGGATTATTACATTTCTTCTTTTTCGTCAATTTCAGATTTGTAATTGAAATATTTGTTTAAATTGATAGTGAAACAATTTTGAGATTAAGAGAAAATGAAATTAATAATCTTAAAAACAAAAAGAAAATTTTAAAATAAGATTTTAATTATCACATGTTAAATGCAGAAAATAAGGAATGTTACGCGAAACTCTTAGTTAATCGTTAAAAAAGTACAAAAAACTTTAAGCAAATAAAATTATCTCCCACGAAATGCATTTAAAGGTGATAATTACGTCATTTGTAAAAGGCGCAAACATTAAATGTCGTAAGATTAAAGTGCCTAAATTAATTAAATTGTTACACGTGATAAACATCTAATGGCGAAAATTAGGTTATATTTAAAAAGCTCAAACAATACTTCCAAAGACTATTAAGTTAAATAATAGATCTACCCGTGAATCTTAAAACAGAAAAAACAATTAAATATATGAATTATTACATGAGACATGCATTTGATAAGGAAAATTTCGTCATATATTAAAACGATACATTTAAAGACGATTTTTATTCTGGAGACTTTTAATTTAAAGTACCATTGTATAAAATTATTGCGGCAATAAATTTTTTTATACACTGGTGGATAAAACTTATGAACCACTGTTATTTTCAACAATAACAGTTAGAAATAGATCCGCAGCAGCACGTGTAAATTTGCATGAATACGGGATGTGCTTTGTTTCGTGAAACATATGCAAAATTTGTATTTCCGCTGTTGTCGATCACGTGTCAGCATTTATAACATATTTTAGGCAATCGGCGTCTGCTGGGAGTTGCCATTAGATGTAAAAAATGAAGGAGATGGTGTGAAGCTTGAACATTGAAATTTTGAACATGTCTTCGTGGCATCATTTAGATGATATTACTGGTGATAGAACAATCGGAAAGTTGGAAGAACGACGCAAAGTGACATTTGTTGTCCATGAATTTAATATAGCACACAGTGTTGTTTCTAGGGTGTAGGCGGCATTCCAAAAGAGTGGAATATGTACTAGGCGCGTGGGAGGAGGCCGTCCTAGCAGTACGACGTCCCAAGAATATATATATTTTTTTTTCTTTTAAATGGACTAAAAAGTAGAATTTGGAATTTCGCCAAATTAGCTAGCTAAAACCCTTAACTAGCTTCTAGCTAAATTTGGCAAAATAGCGCCACATTTGATGATATTCCATCAAGTGGGTCAAAATTTGGCGCTATTGTGGCAACCCTGCAATTAGCAATTTTCCACAATGACTCATTGATGAAGCTGATACTGATTTTTCCATAGGAGATCAACCGTTACCACCCATAGGGATCAAACTAAAAAAAAAAAAAAAAAAAAAAAAAAAAAAAACAATATCCAATTCATGTATTGCTCTCAGGAATACACATATACTCCAAATTTCAAAGTTCTATGTCAACAAAATGTTGGTGGAAAATAAGTCGCAAGATTTGACTGCCACACACAAGATTAATTGTAAGTTAAATGGAAGCATGTAATAATAACGAAAGAAGAAATAAATTAGCAAAAAAATAATAAAAATACAAATAAAAAGTCGAATTAAAATTACTTGATGGCGTAATAAACACGTGTATCGTGTTTAACGTTAAGTGAATGCGACATTTACTATTACCCATTATTAGCATATAATCGTACAGTTTGGCGACAGTTTTTTGATCGACGGGATAATCAAGTAGTACCATATAAACAATACAAATTCTTAAATTAACTTGAAAATATTCGTGATGGCGTATTAAAATATAGAAAAGAATTCATGAATAAGCTATACCTGTTTTTGAAATGCCTAAAATTTGATCATGACATAAAATATAAGCGTAAAATTTCAATATACAATACTTTTCAATACGTGGATCTGAAAACTTTTCCCAAGCACACGGAGTTTTTGAATCTCAAACCTAAATGTTGAATATTGTCCATAGCGTCGTTAGAAATTCAGAAAGGAAAGCGTCTTTTTTAACCTAATCATTTTATACAAGCCAATTTTCAAATGTTTAATTCATCTCACTTATCTGTCCGAAAACAGGCGTCATTTATTACGACAGCGGTGAATGAGGCCATGGTAACCGAAAAATTCCCATTCAAACGGAAAAGCTTGGCAACGCGATTGCAGAAGATAGCCGCTGTTATACTGATAATATCGTTCGATCTTCCGTAACCTGGTAATATTTTATTAAAAACATGCCACGTTAGTATATTTTCAGAGGCTGCGAAGCCTGAACGGGGGTTGGTGGCGTAACTCGCAGGGGAATGAGCCCCATAGTGTTATAATAAATACGTACAGTTTTTACTTTATAAATTATTTATTCATAATGCTGTGAAAGAATCTTTATAATATCTTTAAATTGAATTAGCTAAAAAGTCATTATAGTAAATTTGCATTCAATGCGACCTTGAAATAATAGATAGATTTGTTTTTTTGATTTGATTTTAAGGTTTTCTAGATTATACCTGCCGAAGCGAAATTGATGTTTAAAACGTTGTCCGCTCCAATGATTTATATAATTGGGATCGTGTTTGATTCATAAAGCGGTCAACGTGTTAAAATACTTGAGCGTCTCAAATAACAAAAATAAATGATGCAATATCATAAATTTATCACTAAAAATAAAGAAAGAATGCTGTTTCAAAAATGCAATTTTTACTTTTCAGAACGATTTTATGCACTAACATTGGTGGGAGAGAAGAAAATGGAGAATTTGGATATTTTATAAAATGTTTTAAAAATAATGTTAGTATCTTTACACATTTTATTTGTGAATATTACATCAGACTAGATACACATCCGCCTACAAACATATAGAATCAATATTAAAATTTAAAAAACATATTTAAAATACACCCATCACTTTGGACTCTGTCTGTGAAGTCATCTTCAGTGATTTTGATCTTCATTTCGGAGCTCACTGCGGAAAAAACACCTAATATACATACCATACATATGTATGTGTATTAAATATCAGGTTGTAACGAAAGTTTCCCGCCACAGCTAATACGGTCTGTACAAATATTTCGCGTTGACGTATTTGCTCATATTTTGTCAAACGATTTGTGGCATTTGAAAGAAAGAGACTTGCTTTATAACACTGTGTTGGGAAATTTGTAAAAAAAAAAAAAATGTAGTTAACATTAAGTACAGGGTGTCTGAAATGGAACTATCTGGCTACCAGATTAGAACCATCATTTACTTGGAGCTCTGTTGCAAAAAGTCAGCAACAGAATGTCACCGAATGAAGTGTACAGCTTCAGGTACTAGTGTTGTATCATATTACACTGTGAAGATTTGGCGTAGTGGTGCTTATATATAAAATTATAGTTAATTATATATAGTATAATTAGTATTATGTAATGGAAATTTGGCGGAAAACTTTCGTTACAACCTAATATTTTTCTTGAATTTTAATATTGATTTTGTATATCCGTACGCTGATGAGTATCTAGAGTGTTTTAAATATTAAATTCGGTAGAGTAAGTACAAGTTTTTATTTTTATATTTATGAAATTTATAAATAGTTATAATGAAAAAACACATATCATATGACGTTAAACATTGCAAATATCCATATATTTGTATTATTTAACCTGTTATCACTTACTCATAACGAAAAGATATATTGTTCTAGTTGTGATAAAAACATAAAAATGTTTATTTAGTATTATTTGGGAACGTCCATGGCAGAAAAAAAATTTTGCTGAATTTTTTTTAAACGGAAATATAAGTATGGTACGTCAATTTAAAGCTAAAGAGTTGAAGTATATGAATTTGTAAGTTTTAATTTCAAAAGAGCAAGTGTTTACTGAAAATGAGCTGGATACTAACAGTATAAACTACATTTACATTTGAGCTTAAAATGCAACTTATTGAAATGTATGATTTTTTTAAATTTTAGAATTCAATAAAATTACTATGCGTACAAACCAACAAACTATTATCATATCTTTAAGTTCTACATAGATAAAAATTTTTAGATAATGTCTTTAATATATTTTTTAATGGATTTAAACGCTAATACTTAAATCTCACAAGAGTAACGGAAAACATACAAAAGTTTTAATAAAAACTACTGAAATTTTTTCCCAAAACTTCTAATTCTCTGATTTTGAGGTATAAGACATATTTTACATTAAATATTTTGTTTATGCTATGCATGGAATAGGCTCTGGGGAGTTGTCACAAGAATAACAAACGTCTGTGTCACAAGAGTAACACATAATACTTTTGTCGATAGTTTGATATAAAACTGCGTTACAACCAAAATAAACAGAATGCTTAAAGTTTTGTTGTTTTTTTCTCTGTTATTAGAGCAGTTCTTGAAATAGTCTTAGCTATAACTAAGGTTATTTTGTAAATTTTAAGGAAGATAAATTATCTTTATTAGTGTTTTTTAATGGGTGGATTTATTTTTATTCATTTTTGGTATTACTTAAGATTATAAAATAATCATGAGAAGTAATTAAAGATATAATAAAACAACTCAACTTGTGTCATTTTTGTGTGCTTTATTTTGGTTTGAAGCACATGGTCTTTGATTAGATATTTTATAGGCTTTGTAAAGCTTCGTTTACTAAATTCTGCTGTATAACCTACCGAGGTTCGTAGAGTAACTCTTATGGAAAGTATTCTGATAGTATATTTTAAAGGAAAGATTTTGATATGGTCTCTTATACACAACATATTTTTAAAGAGCAGGAAAAATTCTGCTAAGCGCCAAAAATTGTAGAGAAAAAATAAGAATGAAATTGAATATGTTGTTGTGAGAAAGAAACAAAACAAAATATATTACGATAAGATGAAGAAAACTCTTAGAACCAGCAAAAGCTTCAGTAAGAAAATAGAAATATTAAGAAAATGAAAAAGTAGAGAACTATCTAACCTCAGATACTGTAACGGAAAACAATCTAACTTCACAGCTTTGCAGAATTTTGTGTCGATGAAGATTTAAGAAGAGGTCATTCTTCAGCTAAATCTACGTTAGTTAAGCGTGAAAAAGGTCACATAATTTCACCAATTCTAGGGGACATTTAATAAGAAAATACTTTTTTTTGTTTAAAGAAGCTTTCCTAAATTGAAAAATTGGAGATCCTTTTGCAGCTTTAAAGCCTAGTTTCATAAAACGATAGAAAATATCTCATCAGAATATTTCCATTTGTTGCTGTCACGAATACATTCAAGCAATTCATAATGTAGTAATTGGTGTATTTCCTGCATTAAACATTCCTGTTATGTATTTAATGACTTTGTCTGCCGATATACATGATAATTAGAATTTAGGAATTCAGAATGTCTAAATTGCGAAGATAACATCGAAACATTATTTGAAACGGAAGTCCATAATACAGAACTTCTTATAAGGTATTGTAAATATCAAAACGTTGATAGACGTTTTGCTATTTACAAAACGTTTGTCAACATCTTCTCAATACTGTTACAGTTAAAGAAATCAATTCTGATTGTTTAAAAAATTTCGAAAGCAACTAAATCCATTTCTGTGGCACACATTCATTGAAACTTGTACAAGGGATTATGTTCGTAATGCCAAAAAAATAACCCTTTCTCAAAGAATAGTCATGCCAGTGGATTTTCTGGAAACTGTTTTAATTTCATGCCAAGACGAAATTTTCGTATGAAATACTACATTACTGGTCAAATCCACAAGCGACTGTATTTTCAGCTTTTTATTTAGTATGATCCCAATAAAGTAAAATCTTATGCTATTATTTTAGACAATGTAACTCATAATCAATTTTTTGTAAATACTTTCGTATGTAAAATTTCTGCGTTGCATCTTTAAGGGAATTTGTATTTTCCTAAAATCTACCTGTTTTACATTTTATATGATGGTTTAGCTTTCCAATTTAAACAAAAATATAACTATGCAAATATGCCTGCAATGAATCAGACTCCTTTCTCAATTAACTTAATTGGGTATATTTTTTGTTTTCAAATACTCCTGGTATATATGCTGCAGATTTATTTTGTGTTGTTCTATAATATATATGGAATGACGTGCGTGCTAAAAAAGCAATTCTAAGATATACTGCTTATTTTGTCAAAAGAAATAAAACAATAAAGTTTCATTACTTTGCGAGAAAATACCATCAGCGAAGGGCATTCTACAAATACAATTTGTTAAAACCATGAAAAATGACACTATCTACTACAAACCTTACACTAACATGATTCGTACAAAGGTTTTGTGTTTCATTAAGTGAATCATGATACAGGAGAAGTTGCAAGTAATATAATTGATAATGAAGACAATGACTTATTCTGTTAAGTAGCAGAAACTGAGAGGTTGCTGTGTGGATATAGTGTTTGTTAATTTTAGATTTTTTTAATATTATTTTATGTTATTTTAAAATTAAACCATCATTAAAATTTGTTCTGTATGGAAAATAATTTTTTAAAACTTATTTTAATTATTGTGTTTAGTATTTAAACTGATTTTTCCTAAAATTACATTATGGACAAAATGTCACAAGAGTAACAACTAACATTTTGCAAAATCAAATGTAACTAATTCATGTGTTATCAGATGAGTTCAAATATTAATGCTTTTTAAAAAGATATAATTACTTTGCTATATTCTGTAAGTTTTATTTCTATAGTCCCATATAATTCACAGAATTTCTGCGTCAAACACAATTTTTGAAAATTGCATTTTTTTGTGGTCACAAGACAAACAAAATTTTCATTTATTATCTAGCCAAGTAAAATGCTTTTTGATACAAATTGTATGTGGTTTATTGAAGTAGAGTACATGTATTTTTAAGAAGTTGCATCAAATTTATCTTAAATATATTTTGTAATAAAAAAATTGGAAATATATATGGAAATTTTCTCTGGTGGTCACAAGAGTAACAGTGGACGTTCCCATTTATCCTTTAAAAATAAATTTTTAATTTTAAAAACCACTGAAATCCACAAATATTGTAGTATTTTATATTTTTCTTTTACTTTTTTTCGTATGAAGTTTACATTAATACAGAAAATATCACTATTTAATAATTCCTATGTTTATAAACCCATAATACTTTTATCCATTGTATTGAAAATGCAATATATCATAGTTTAATTTCTTTATCTGCATTGAATTGAATCAAATTTTTATTTAGTTTCATAGTACAGGAAATTATATTCATATGTAAATATTTTTAAAAATGCTTGATATTAAAATTTAGGCGGAAAAAGTATCGCTATTTTAAGACGAAATATAATATTTTTAAATCTACGAAGTGTAAAATATGTCTGAATAATTTAATATTTTCTCATCAGAAATGTAACATTATATATAACCTTCTTATGGAATTTTAGGGTCATGAAGAGTGTTATTTTCTATACGTTATCCAGGATTTGCTTCGAAATCTGAATAGGAATGCAAATATTTTCATAAATTTAACAAGTAGAATTTTTAACTAATACATGTTACATTCCCCGTAGAATATATTTAGTACTACAATTAGAAAATATAATACTTCGAAATTCAAGTAAATACTTGAAACCTTTGATTTATTAAACATTAAAAAATTAAGCGTCAGTACTTGTCGAAAATTGTAAACTTCAGTAATATAAATAGGAAATTTATTAGACTAAATAAAATAAATAAAATAACACAGACTTGACTACAGTTTTTTTAAAACATTAAAATTACATTCAGTAAACGTTTCGCCAAGCAACCGCAAGGTATTATCTGTACAATGTAAGCATTGAAAAAAAAAAGAACAAACAAGTACAGTTAAAGATAAAATTATTTTTTTAAACAAACAATATTCAGCAGGAATGGAACAAGCTTCATTCAATGTTGTCGAACGTAATTGAGTAAACCAGGCTTCTAGAAACAGCCATCCATGATAACTGTTACAACCTGATTTCAAAATACAAGCGTTCTCAAACAGCGGGATGTAATCATTTTCCAGAGAATGGTGAACTATTTTTGAATTTAGATTCCCTCTTTTGAAAGCACTAATATGTTCCTTTAGGAGAATTTCCATTGATCTACCCCTTTTCACCAATGTAAACACAATCGAAATCTTTACATGGAATGGAGAAACATTAAGTGAATGCATTTTTAATGTATTTAGTAAAACTGTATTCGAGTCTGTCTTACTTTTTTTTTTATTTATTTAATCTTTTAAAAGTTTAAAACTACTGAAATCACAATTCCAGGAATTACTATCAATAGGCTGCCACATATCCACTGATTTGCATAGCCATTCATATGATTTTATTTATATGCTGCAAAATATCTCTTAGACTATACTAAATGTTGTGACCGTGAAAATCATCTTTAAGTTACATAACACAAACTAAAAAAAATATGTAAACAATTTACGCTCATTCCTATAAGGGTAACTGTCAGTTATATTTTGCTCTATGCTGCCCATGTTACATTTTTCAAATCACACCTGCGCATTTGCTATTGAACCAATTTCTTTAAAAATTTTTGAGGGATTGATATAACTTATTTCTTCAACGTAGTTTAATTTTATAAATGAAATATATAGCCTATTTTTTTTAATCTATTTTTAAATTTTTTTTCTTTGGTTCCAGTAGACATCACCAGATGGCATTAGATGCCCTGTACTATGAATGAATAGAGTACGAAGCAATATATTTTATCATTTTTGTATATTTTCTTGTAAATTATTATCATTATTTCTCTTGTAAATTTAATAAGTGATATATTTTAGACAATATTATATAAAATATCCTCCAAGAAGCCTTTTAGTTTTTCCATAATGCTATTTTATTCTTGGCACAACATGCTATAATGAGAATATTTCCCAAAAATAAAGTAAACCTAGAGGCTTCCGTTTAGACCAGCTAGGAGAAGCGCTTTTTTCGACTAGAAAGACGACGATTGACCTGTTGACCTTCCTTTGAAAGAGATAGGAAGGGGGCAAGGCATTGTGGACATCTCTTCCTTCTATGAAATGAAATTTGTCCCTCCTTGAAAAGCGATCATTTTACTGGAGTTTCAGATATTACGCAACTTTCACTGGTAAAACTCGTTTTCACAAGTTAAAACGACATTTACTCGGCTCTGATTTGTCTAAAAAATATATCCAGTATCTGTTCTTATTAAATACTAAATGTTTCATTCAATATATAACAAATATTGTTCATTCATTGTATGCAAGTAAACTAATGAACAGGCAACTTCAAATCTGAAAATTTCGGGAGTAGTGATTACATGAGAAGTTTCGTAACATAATTGTTAGATACCGTTCCTGCTAAAAAAAAAAAAATAAATAAATAAATAAATAAATAAAGATGCAGGAATTCTGCTTTTTCAGAATTTAGTGCCGCCCCCGATGAGAAAAAAAAAAAACTTTCTTATATATTTTTTTCAAAATAGCACTCATTTTAATTACTTTTTTTTCAGTTGTTATGAGAAAATGGCAACAAAAAGGTATAGTAATCTACTATTTTCCCTTTTTTTACAGAAATGGAGTATTTCAGTTGCCACCATTACAAAAATGTCATCAAAAACTACAAAAATATTAATATCTCAAAATCAAATTATGATTCAGTTTTCAAATAAATTGCAGTTTTACTTTTCTTCCCTATAGGAAGTTGTACAAATTGAAAATGTGCGATGTTTAGAATTAAAAAAAAAAAAAATGTAGTAGAGATTATCAGTATTGTACCGTACAATGATACATCTGCTTCGTTTTATAGACTTATATGTAACGTATCATTGTTTTTTAGGGATGGCATTTTAATTGTTGCCTGCAAGGAATAGAATATTGGATGTTTAAAAAAAAAAAAAAAAAAAAAAAAAAAAAAGGTTGGCAAGAACATTTCCGATATCCTCGCTTGCGCACGGAATTATAATTATTATTTTGAACTAGTTCATTTTCTAACTTATAAATATACACATAGAAATACGAGATTTTATAAGAAATGTGTCAGCAAAACGTGAGCTCAAGGCATTTTTCGGATATTTTTATTAGTTTTTTATTAATTTAAAGTTCTCAAAAAAAAAAGATATATATATATATATATATTTCCTTTGCTGAACAACGCGAAAATTCTTGCCACATTTTCTGACTCATTTTTAAACATTAAAGCTAGATACTTGTAGGGATAATTATTGAAATGATTTGTAATCGGGCAGATTTTTCCTTTTTCGATGAATGAATAACTGCATCTTTAGGTATAAGCGATTGTTGTCTCAGAGTGACAGTTTTTTTTCCTTTTCTTGCGCTTCTCTGTCGCGAGAAGAAATTCGGTTGACAGACTTGTGGATTTTTTTTTTTTTTTTTTTTTTTTTTTTTTTTTTTTTTTTTTTTTTTTTTTTGCCTTTACCAAAAAAGTAAATAGTACTTCAATTACGTAGTTTCTTTAAAAAAGCCTCACCTGCCAATTTGATATGTTTGCGAACAAAAATGAATTTATAAATGTGTCAAAACCAATTTGAATTTGAGAAGTCTTAATTTTAGATCCGTTATTTTTTATTTATTTTATTTTTATTATTTATTTATTTTTCCGCGTTTTGCAGCAATTTTTCCATATTACTGAAAATAGTCCGATTTCAATCTTTTAGCCCAATATAGTAAATTTTGCCTTCTTTTCTATAAAATTTATTCGGAATTCGTAGAGCCATTTTTCGAATTTTTAATGTTCTTTTATGTATTTCGCCTATTTTTTAACATTCGCAAAGGAAATTGAATTTCAATCTATCATGTTCAATATGGTAAATTTTGCTTTCAGCGATTTTGAAAATATTCGCGTTTTAAGACGATATATTTATATACAGTAGTTAATATTTTAAGCACAATAACAATAAAAAAAATCCCTCCCGGCTCGGCCTACACACGCAGGTAGATTTCGAATTTAAGTACTAATTTCAACAACAAAAACTAAATCATGATTAGAGATAAACCCACTTTAACAATTTTATCTGGCCGCTTTTGACAAGTTTTTTATTTCATTTTCATATAAGAGCTGGTTTTATCAGAATCATATTAAAGCGGTATTTAAAAAATGCTGAACAACTCGAAATTTTCTTGCATGTTTTGAGATTCATTTTTAAAAGAAAAAATATGAAACTTGTTGCCGTGATTTTTGAAGAGATTTATAAGCGTCCTGTGATTCTATTTTTCGTTCAATTAATTAAAGCTTGATTTATAAGCAATTATTTTCTCAGTAGAAACATACTTTTCGTTTAACCCTTTGAGGGGCAAAGTACTTTCGTTGCTAAAATGATAAAGTGATTCATTGAAACCAGGATTTACAAGAAAATTTATATGAAAGTAACTAAAAGCGTTTCTTCGAGTATATAGCATAAATAAAAATTCCGTTTTAAAATTCTGGTGCCAATGTGGCATTTGGGAATTAAAATTAGTGGTATATAGAATATACCGGTGCTCTTCAAGGGTTTAAAACACAATCGCTTCGAGAAATTCGGTTCGGAATGCCAACTTTGACATCATTTTTTGAAATATATCCTGCCTCTATAAAACAAAGCAAAAACGACCATTACGGTACATTATATAGTTTCTGAATAAGAAAACCTACCAATTGGATGCGTTTGAGAGCAAAAATGAATTTAAAAATGAGTCAGAAGATAAGCAGTTTGGATTTGAATACAACCTTAATACGATTATTTTATTTCTTCAACCGCTATGTGTTTTTAATTTGTTTTTGCTACAAGAATTGGCCCTACCAAAAACATGTCAATATAAATGTTGTAGATAATATTAAAAAGATATATAATAAATTCATGCAAATTTTATATCTTGTGAATTGACGAAGTTATGGATTTTTTCCTTCTTCATCCCCCAACCCCTTTTTTGCTTTCATTTTTCGTATTTTTTTTTTAAATTGGTACGAATTGGTCCTATCAAAAACGTGTCAATATAAAAGTTGTAGATAATATTAAGAACATTTATAATAAATTTAATTGTATTTGATATCTTGAGAATTGACAAAGTTATGAATTTTTTCCTCCCGCAACGATATTCTTTTGGGTGGGATTTTAAAATTTTGGGCGCAAATCCCGCCCTGAAATTCAAACCCAGTAATTGCCGAAACTTCAGCGAAGGAAGGAGAACAGAAAAGACAAAGACAAGAAGTTACAAGAAAAGTTTTTGTTTCCGTTAGTCTGCCTGTCTGTTCCGCGATAACTGCTGCAAAAAGCAACCGATTAGCTTGAAATTAAGTGGGTATGTTAGTGAAGTACACGGATTTAGCTGTATAGTTTTTTGTTATATTTGGTTGATTCGTTCGGAAAATATAGAATATTTTATTTTGCGCAATAATTCTTTCCTATAGCAATTCAGACGATTTTTCCATTTTTTATTTGTTGAAAGGAAATGACTCATATGATTGAAGGATTTAAATGGTAAATTATGGATAATGAAATTTCCCAATTAGAACCATGCATTATTGATATTAGTTTGAAATTTTGTGTATACATTTGTCAGAGTTTTTAAATCTGGTGTATAACTTATGGAGGGATTTTATATATGTGTTACAATAATATCAAATATCTTCTATTACTTAACATTTTTTTTTAATGCACATACTTCATTGTTTTAATTTTCTTTTAACTGTTGGCTAGCAACGGAACTACACCTAAAAATATCGTAAATATGAAAGTATGTGTAATTGTTTAGATTCAAAAATCAACGTCAAAAGGGATGAATTAATGCTGTTATCGATAAATATAATTTAGATATCATAAATTAATCAAAAATGAAGTAAAGTGCTTTTTCCATTCAATCAGAAAGATTTATTGCTATCATAATCCTTTTGTAAATTGCTAAGTAATATTTATTGACGTTCTAATAATTTTGTAAATCATTAAGTGTTGTTTATTGCTTTATATGTTTATCTTATGTTACGCAGCTGTACCCAATAACGTCAGATACTCTTTCTGACGAAAGTGTAAACGGGAAATAATGTTTAGTATGCATTAAAGTTTTGATCATGTAACTGCTTTTCGTAATCTTTGAATCCGAGTTATTTTGTCGCTTAGAAGTGCCGTTAATTGCTATGATAACTACAGTTGTAGTTTTTTATGAATTTTAAGTTAAGTTATTAGAGATAACATTTGGCGCGAAAACGTGGGGCCGACATAGCAATTATGGATATAAAAGCGTTGAAACTAGAAAGAAAAAATCTGCGAATAAGTTTTACTTCGTGCACGAATAAAGTTACAGAAGAATTATTGAAACTAGAGATTGATCTTAAAAGTCTGTCTGTGTTACAGAAACAATTAGAGGATAAATTTGGAAGGTTAGAGGAATGTCAGAAAAATATAAGTAGCATACTGTTGAAAGAAAGTTCCGAGAAGGAATGTGAGGAAGATTTTCAAGCAGCCGAAGAATATCGGGATAAATACCTTGAGTTGAAGACTGGAGTAGAAGAAAAAATTATTTCTTTGCAGACGCCCGTTTTTGAAAATCGGAATGAATCTCTCGAGAAGAGAAGTTTTAAATTGCCGAAGATTGAATTGAAAATATTTAATGGTGATGTTAAGGACTATTTGTCTTTATGGTCCCAATTTCAGAAGATACATGAAGATAAAAGTATTTCGGACTCTGATAAATTTCAATATTTAATTCAAGCGGTCGTTCCGAATTCAAAAGCAGCCAGAGTGGTGGAGAGCTTTCCAGCTACAGCTGCTAATTATCATCAAGCAATAAACCAAATCAAAGAAAGATTTGGTAGAGAAGATCTGCTCGTACAAGTCTATATACGGGACTTATTAACAATGGTTATGAAAATTGCTATCGCTGGGCGAGTAAAAACAGATTTGCCAAAGTTGTACAATGAATTAAAGGGAAAGTTGCGATCTCTGGAAAGTTTAGGACGTACGCAAGAAAAATACGGCGATTTCCTGATCCCGTTAGTAGAATCGATCCTCCCTGAAGAAGTCTTGATGTCATGGGAAAGAAAACGAAATGCCGAAGATGCGATGCACGAAGAACGTTCCCTCAAAAATTTAATGTCTTTTCTAAAGCACGAAGTGCAAAGCGAAGAGATGGTTGCTTTAGCGCGTAGTGGTTTTGGTGCTAATACTAATAATAAAAGATATGACCGGGATAATAAAACTTCCTCTCCTGCAACGGCTTCATCTCTAGTAAACATTTCTTTTGGAAATACAGGTAAGCGAGAATTTACTTGTATTTTTTGTAATAAAAAACATTCATCACGAGATTGTTTTGCTGCTAGAAATATGACTTTAGAAAATAAGACAAATATTTTACTGAAGAAAAATGCTTGCTTTAACTGTTTTAAGCCTAACCACATATCTAAAAACTATAGATTTAAAAGTACTTGTATTAAGTGTAAAAAATATCATCATTTTCTTATGTGCCCAGATTATAATAATGAAAATGATAAGAAAGAAAATTAAAGTCATGAAACTAATACTATGACAAATCATTCAAATAGTGAAAATGTTTATCTCATGACATTAATGGTTAAAGTGAAAAACAAGAATGTGGAACTAAAGGTTCGCACTATTATTGATTCTGGTTCTCAAAACAGTTATGTTAGTAAAAAGGTGGTTGGGAATCTACATCTGGTTCCTAAGAGGAAAATTAAAATGACCCATTGCCTTTTTGGGGGGAGAGAAACCTCAGTTCAAATACATGATGTTTATGATTTAATTATTTCTGATTTAAATGATTCCTTTAGTTGTAGAGCTGAGGTATTCTCTGAAAATAAAATTACTGGTTTTGTACCCAAACTTTCTAGTGTAGAGGCACTTATTGAACTTAGAGAAAAACAAATTATTTTACCTGATCTTGAATCCGAAGATTCGGAAATTAATTTACTTTTAGGTGCCGATTTAATTGGCACATTATTCACTAATAAATGTATGAAATTAAATTCAGGTTTATTTATGTTAGAAACACGATTGGGTTGTGTATAAACTGGAAAACACAATCAAAATTTGAGTAGTAATTATGATAGTAATACTGTTTTGTCTGTTGTATCTTTGTATGTAAAAAATGCTTCTATTAATGAATTATGGGACCTTGAAACGATCGGTATTAGGGAGCCTGTAGAAAGTTTGAAAAATCAATATGAGCATTCTAAAATAATAGAGGAATTTAAAACCAATATTAAAATTCATCCAGATGGTAGATATGAAGTTTGTTTACCTTTTAAAACTGATACGATTGAATTACCTAGTAATAAAGAAATGACGTGGAAGAGACATAAAAAGATGTGCGAACGCGCACAAAAGGGGGGTCTACTTATTGATTATGGAAATGTTTTCAGAGAATGGGAAGATTTATAAATAATTGAAAAAGTAACGGGGGACGTCCAGAAAGAGCATTTTTTGCCGCATCGGCCTGTTGTGAAAGTGGACAGTGCTACGACGAAAACTAGGCCCGTTTTTTGATGCGTCCGCTAGAGAATATGGAAAGTGTTCCTTAAATGATATTTTGTATAAAGGCCCGAATTTAATTGAGCAAATACCGGATATTATCGATAGGTTTCGAATTTATAAAATTGGTCTTTCTGCGGATATCGAAAAAGCCTTTTTGCAGATTAGCATAAACCCGGATCATAGAGATTTTTTACGATTTTTTTATCCTTCTGTGAACGAAGAAATTACTTATAGACATTGCAGGGTGGTTTTCGGAGTAAGTTCGGGCCCATTTTTGTTGGCAGCTTCGATATCTCATTTATTAGATAATGTATATCATAATTATAGGAATATGGCAGAAAAGTTGAAATATGCGTTTTATGTTTATAATTGTGTTACAGGTGTTTCGAATGCTGCGGAACAAGACGAATTTATCGAGCAGGCTGAATGCATTATGTCTCGAGGTTGTTTTAATTTTAGAAATTGGGAAAGTAACGTTAAATCTCAAAATGTTTCAAAGAGTTCGGGTGTAACAAAATTGCTTGGGATATTGTGGGATCTCGATTGGGATATGCTTAAGTGTAATTTAACTTTTGATAAATTAAATAACAATGAAAATTTCACTAAAAGATTAATTTTGAGCTCTATGCAGAAAATGTTTGATCCGATTGGAATATTGTGCCCGGCAACATTGCCACCCAAAATTATATTACAACAAACCTGGAAATTGGGTCTAGGTTGGGATTCTCCATTACCAGAGGAAATTCAAAGACCTTTTAAAAAATGGTTCAGCGAAATAAATGTATTAGAGGATGTTCAAATTCCGCGATATGTTGAAATAAATGAGTCTACCGAAATGTATGTTTTCGTGGATGCATGCAAAGAGGCATATGCAGCTTGCGTCTTTTTTCGAACTATAACCCCGGAAGCTGTAAAAATTCAATTAATTAGAGCAAAAGCTAGAGTTGCTCCTATAAAGCAAGCGTCAATTCCCAGATTAGAATTAATCGCGTGTAACATCGGAGCTAGATTGGCACATTCAGTACAGCAAGCACTTTGTGTCCAGAACATGAAAACAATTTTTTGGAGTGACTCTATGGTTGCGTTGTACTGGATAAGTGAATACGGTGAATGGTCCGTTTTGTTTCGAAAAGGGTGAAAGAAATAAAAGGTCTTTTCCCCAATAGCGAATGGCGCCATGTGCCAGGAAAAATGAATACTGCGGATTTGATTTCGCGTGGGTGTTCTCCCCAGCAATTGCTAGAATCTCGGTGGTGGGAAGGGCCGAAATGGCTCATGGAAGAAAGGGTAAAATGGCCCAGGACTGAGACTCTTGATAGTGAAACTCCTGAGATTACTAGTGAAAGGAGAAAGTGAAATTGTGTAATGTAAATACAACAGTCAAAAATATTCCTTGGTACGCTAGGAAATTTTCAAAATTTGAATCTATTATTAGACTAGTTTCTTGGGTATTAAGATTCATAAATAATGTGAAATCGAGATACAGTGCAAGGAAAAATGTTAAATTATCAGTTGAGGAATTAGAAAATGCTGAAAAAACTTTAATTTCAATGGTACAAAGTGAGTTTTTTCCAGATGTAGATCCGATACCTAACCTAGTCTGTTTTAAAGATGAAGACGGTATAATTAGAGTAAAGACAAGAATTACAGAACGCATTGATACACCATATTTCTTATCGCCAATTCTTTTACCTGATGACTGTATTTTCACGGTTAGACTAATAGAACATTTCCATGTAGCGAATTGTCATGCTGGAACTCACATCCTTCTAAGTATTTTGAGAGAAAACTATTGGATCCAAAGAGGTAGAAAAACTGTCCGAAAAGTTGTAAGTAAATGCATTCCTTGCCAGCTCTACAAAGTTAAATCACGCGAATCCGATCCAGTGCCACTGCCTTTAGATCGCATAAAAGATTCTAAAGTTTTTGAAATTGTAGGCGTTGATTTAGCTGGACCTTTATTTATTAAAAATGCGGATAAAGCCTGGATAGTGCTCTATACTTGTGCAGTCTATCGAGCTGTTCATTTAGAGCTTGTCTACTCTTTGTCAACTGATGCTTTTTTGCTGTCTTTGCGACGTTTCATCGCAAGAAGAGGCAGACCTAGAATAATCTATTCTGATAATGGCACCAATTTCAAAGGTGCCAATAATGATCTGTCAAAGATTGATTGGGAAAAATTGACTCGTTTCTGCGACCTGAAACGAATCATTTGGAAATTCAATCCTCCCTCAGACGCCTGGTGGGAAAGGCTGATCCGTGTGATCAAGGAGCTTCTCCGACGAACACTCGGTAAAGCTGTCGTGACTTTTGAGGAGCTGCAAACAATTTTGTGTGATTGTGAAAATATTATAAATTCTCGGCCTCTCACATATCAATCCGAAAATCCAGAGGATTTAGTTCCATTAACACCGAACATGTTTTTAGTGCAAAACTCTAGTTCTAGTGTCACGGACATTGATGAAGTTGACGCAACACAGTTTCGCAAAAGGCTGCGATACAGAATTAAGCTCATGGAACAATTGAGAATGCGCTTTGGAACTGAATATCTCGGTCAACTTATTCAAAGGCGTCGTGAAATCGCCTAGTTACCCGACTTGAAGCTGGGTGAACTTGTGCTCATTGGGGACGATGTACAAAAACGTCTCAATTGGCCGCTAGCTAAGATTGTAGACCTAATTCCTGGAAAGGATGGCAAAATTAGAACAGTCAAATTGAAAACTGAACATGGTGTTGTTATCAGACCCATACAACGAGTTTTTCCATTAGAATTACCTCTAATTTTTATCCTTCTCCTTTTCAGCTAGAAAGCAGTAATCAAGGTGCTTTGATGGGGACAGATTCTTCAGACTTGTTGACAGAGTCTGAGCCAACTACTTATAGAACCAGGTTCGGTCGTGTGACCAAAATGCCTCAGAGATTTGGGAAGTAGAATGTAGTTTTGAGTAGCTAGTCAGCAACTCAAAAGGGGGGAGAGTGTTATCGATAAATATAATTTAGATATCATAAATTAATCAAAAATGAAGTTATGTGCTTTTTCAATTCAATCAGAAAGATTTATTGCTATCATAATCCTTTTGTAAATTGCTAAGTAATATTTATTGATGTTCTAATAATTTTGTAAATCATTAAGTGTTGTTTATTGCTTTATATGTTTATCTTATGTTACGCAGCTGTGCCCAATGACGTCAGATACTCTTTCTGACGAAAGTGTAAACGGGAAATAATGTTTAGTATGCATTAAAGTTTTGATCATGTAACTGCTTTTCGTAATCTTTGAATCCGAGTTATTTTGTCGCTTAGAAGTGCCGTTAATTGATATGATAACTACAGTTGTAGTTTTTTATGAATTTTAAGTTAAGCTATTAGAGAGAACAAATGCCTTTTGCGTCTTTACATATAGATGTAATTTACCCCAGAAGTAAAGAAAGGCTGTGTTCTATTTATTTTCTTCAAATATTTTTCATTTAAATTAAAAAGTTCATTATTTTCATAAGGAATAAATTGACATTTTGCTGTAAAATTTAGAAATCATTTTTTTTTTTTTTTACCGTTGCCAAGAAAATCAGATCGCGGAATAATAATTTATCCTAAGCAGTTAATTTTGATTTGAAAGATTTTCATTTGCAATAGGAAAATGAAATAAAAAATAGACATGAATACGTTTTCATATTGGAAGTAAAACAAAAATACGAAAAGAAGGTGAATTTGACCTCATATTAAAAATAAAACGAATACCCGTTGAGTTTGAAATAAAAGGGCCTTGTGTTATGATATTAGTTCTTATTATTTAAAAAAATGTTACCACGGTTTATCGTCTGCACACGGCTAACAGAAATGATTAATTTTTAATCGAAAATTTCAATGAGAGAAAAAAAAAAAAAAAAAAAAAAAAAAAAAAAAAAAAAAAACTTTTGAAAAGCAAATAGATAGTAAATGTCAAAATTATGCACCGCAAAATTATCTCTTTCGAAAATGACGCCATTGTATCGGAAAATAAATATTTTCTTTCTTAAAAACCAAGCATTAAATAGATTGTCTCAAGAAATATTTTTTGACGAGTGGTACTTCTTAATGCCGCCTCATTTCAGAAAATATTAATGAAAATTATTTTATTTTTAAAAGGAAATTACATTTTCGTTCATAAAACCTAAACTTTTAATATAATTGCCTGAGTGTAAATCATTTTCTGTCCACCGATATTGAAAAATAAAGCTCGGGAGTATAAAAAGAAATCTAAGATTTACAATAACCATTAGCGCAATCAAAAAAAAGTTATATATGTAAATTTAATGAGACCATGGGGGGTTCAGGGGGGGGGGGGGGGCTCCGCCCCCTGAAGAAATCTACTTAATTATCTAAAAAAAAATTCCAGAATTAGTAGCTCATGAAAATTTCAAAATATCTTTACATAACAACGTTCTTAATTTATAGCTTCTAATATCTGAAAACTTTGTATTTTTTTTTTAATTCTTATAAATAATTAAGTAATATGAAAACTTTAAATTGCGGTTTGGAGGAAATTGAAAATTACGAAAGTGTGTTTAAAAACAATGACTTGCAGAGCTGACGTTGAGGCACCTGATCTGCAGATTCACTAGTATTATCTATTTTTATAATCATTTCGATAAAACCTTTCATGCTGATAGCTATCTTGCTAGGATTTAAAGATTAAAAAAAAATAATAAAAAATGGAAAAAGAAAGGGAAATCTATTTTCATTTCAACAATGTTTTTCTTCTGCTATTTTATTATTATTTCTGTTTGCCAGTTAAAATGGTTCTCAAAAAAGTATTTTTTTCTGTTCAACAACGTGAAATACTTCCTGCCACATTTTCTGATAACATAAAAGCATGATACTTGCAAGCATGGTTAGAGAAGTGATTCGTAATCAAACAGCTTTTTTTTTTTCTTTTACCAATAAAAGAATTAAGTTATAAGCGAATATTGCATGAGGTTGGCTATTTTTTTTTCTTTCCTGTGCTATCTCGCCCCTAAATTCTGTAAAAATTTCCAATTTTGACAGCATTTTCAGAAAAATCTTTTGCCTTTACCCAGTCCTCGAAATGTACCGTAGCAAACCGGAACAATTCGGTTCGTGAAATTATGAGACATATTGTTCCGGTTCGTAAAATTATGGTGGATATTTCGGTTCGTGCAATTATTAAAACACATTATTACAGTTTTACATATAAAATTTATTGTGCTATCTGGAACTTTTTTATTTAAAATCTCGAATGCATCTTTTTAAACTGTTTTTATATTATTAGACAAAAATTAGTCTATACATTGATCTTTCAGTCCACAATAATTTTGAAATAGCAATCCAGTTCATGGATTTTCTCCATTTCGAGCCTTTACCGATAAAAAAAAAGAAAAAAAAAAAAAAAAAAAAGAGGGAGAGGGAGAGTGAAAATCGTTTTATTACATAGTTTCTTAATAAGCGCACTTTCCAATTTTGTACGTTTTTGAATAAAAATGAATTAAAAAATATGTCAGAAATTAATCAGTTTGAATTTGACAACAGCTTTAAAGTAAATAAAATATGCCTACTTAAAATTTAAGTCCATAAATAAAACAAATACAATTTGTAAATAAAATATATAGTATACTGGAAATTACCATATAGTTTAAATTCTATTTATGTGATTTTTAATTAATTAATATGTATTTCTCAAATTTCCCTTAATACTTTTTTATTCTTTTCTATAACGTTATAGAAATACTGATATATTGATATAGGTAAGAAAAAATACTGATGAACATTGATACACCTATTATACAAATTTTAGAAAATAAAATAAAACCTCAATATTGCGGAAATACATAATTTAGTTGATTCGGGCACAACTGACTGTTACATTTTCGACTTATTTCATAGGACATACACCTATGAAATAAGCCCTACCGGACTGAGGATCTACAAAGAATTCTCGATCGATTCTTTAGAATAATAAACATACATATGTAAAAAAAAATTATAACATATTTAAGACTATATGTCAGCTACATAGTAAATAAATTAATGTAATGAATAAATGAATTTTAAAAAAAGTTAAAAAGAAAATCCTAAATTTGAAGCTTTATGATAATGAAAAATATTCCCACTGAAAAGTAATTCCAAAACCGTCCCGAATCTACTGAACAGCAAGATCCCAGCGAGATTATAATTCATTCATTCTCTTGCTGTCGGTTTTCTTCTGATTTCCATGCGTAAATAAGGGTTAGGTTTCTTTAGAAAGATCCCTACGGATGGCATCCCCCCCCCCTCGGACCTGTATCCCCTTAGCAGATAATCGGCCGTCATAAAACAACACCAACGCCTTCTCTCGCTGTTTAACCCGGGTTTGGATTCCATTTCAAACAGGAAATAACGTGTTAGACTTCCCAAAGATGGGCTTGCCAGAAAGAATTCGTTATTGCCTTTTCCGAGTGAAATTCAGCGCCATCTAGTGGAAAAAGATGATTTGGTGGATTGGTGAGAGTTCACTTTAATGGTTACAAATTCTCTCCTCTAGCTCTGTATAAGTTATACATAATTTATACGCACCACATAATATGTAAAAATTTAGTTAAACTTAAGAACACATACCATAAAAAGGCGCATTTACAGCAATCACCAAAATCGACAACTTTTCGGATACAATATTGTATCCGAAATATTTTATGTGCCCCAGACAGTGAACGATAAATGCAATACACATCACAATCTACTGCAAGCATATTGTAGTAAACCTCAGTAACGTATAACAATTCCATTACTTTTGAAACAATTCAGCTTTATTGGAATACGCTGCTAATTTTTTTCCCCAGTGGAGCATTATCTAATCTAACTCTCTTGCATGACCCTGTTAATCAATGATGAATTCATTGTACCCCATACCCCACAGACAGCATATTTCACTGCACCTCAGAAATTCATAGAAATTTCATTATGTTTGCATTAAAATATGTCGCAAACGACTTTTCTTTATATATCATAATATAACGGAAATTAATTGGAGTTTCCTTGTTGCGTACTGTAAGAACTACACATAACATATTCTATAGTAACCATCTACTAGTACAACCGAAATAATATATGAATATTTCATTGCGTTTTAAGTATTGTAACACCATTAAAGTACATTTACCCCTTAGACCATAATATGACAGAATACTTTTGATTGTCCCTGTAAATGAACTATGAATGTTAAACCTTTCATTTTCAACACCAAACATACCATACTTAATATCAATAACACGACAATCCGTATATGTTTACGAGAGTTAGGGCACGGACATAGGACCCAATTCATTAACACTTTTCAACGATCTTGGAAAGTGTTAAAAGCATAAGTTTGCATATAGTAAGGATTCATTAGATCAAGAAAAGTTTTATTTTGAAATAAGTGTTAAAATAGTACACTCTGTGCAATGCTCCTACTACATAAATTTTTGTAATCATGTTTGAATGCAGCTGCATTCTTAATTAATAAAATTATCTTGTGTACATTTAAGGAATTTCTGACTTAACTTTCATAGAGAAAACTTATATATATATATAAAAAAAAACGCTTTTTATCCTGACTAGATATTTTGTTCTGTATAGGCAATTATTTATCATACCCTTGACTTATCTTATTAAATCTATGATTTTCTACAGTTCCATTATATAACGTTTGGGTGTGTGTCTTAGAAGTACAGAGATACGGTATGTAATTCTGAAAAGTATATCTACTGGTCTCTACCACGTTTTAGCTTATACCGAAACTAGATATCACTCTCATGGCATTAGCTACATTTATTAAGCAGTTTTTGAGGCGACACTGACTTAAAAGTCAACTTGTACATAGGTACTATTAAGGGAATATTATATCAGTGTTAGATCTATCATGAGTGAATCAAAAAAAAAAATATTTTACCATCAAATATCTATGAAAATAGCAAAATAAGCCTTTGTGCAAGAATGTTACAAAGCAGAAAAACAACGTTTAAAAATTCACAAATAATACGTAAAAAGCTGCAAACAGCTGTTTCGAATCTACTAGCGAGATTCGTCTTCAGTGCAAGATAGAGCAAGGCACAGAGTGCTAGAAAAGGTGTCCAGTCTTGCTTTTTCTAGCACGCTGTGCCTTTCTCTATATTGCACTGAAGAAGAATCTCGCTAGTAGATTCGAAACAGCTGTTTGCAGCTTTTTACGTGTCATTTGTGCATTTTTAAACGTGGTTTTTCTGTTTTTCAATCAAGTATCTATTTCACTTTTCGCAATATTCATTGCACAATGTTTCCAACTTGTTCTTCGGAAGCATATATTCACGAAAATACAAAATTTCTGCATTTTTTTTTATTTCATTATATATATATCTTTAGCGGATAATAAATAATATTTGATTTTAAAATTAAATGTGACAAATAAATTATCAAGCACCATATTCATGCAGCCTTTTGCAAAATGATACATTAACTGAATAAAAAGTTTTCGCTTGACTTCGGGAAAATACGGAAAATAATGATTATTTTGAATACCTCCCGCCTATCAATCACACGGCTTTTCAAATAACAAACGTTATCCCTCAACCTGTTATTATGTTTGGTGGATTGCAAAGGAACTGAGAATAAATCCATACTAAATATTTAATTATACGCCTTTCTGTATTGTTTTCCTTATTGCGATTTTGTGAATATATATGGCTTTATAAAAGAAGCAAAATATTTAGAAAATTATCGAAATTGAAATCATTCGGAATAACTTATCAATAGTTAATGAAGGAATGGTCATATGAATTTGTTTTCAGTATCCGTTTAAGTTATATAAACCGCTATTGTTAAAACTATTTCTTAAATACAGGTATAATTAATACAAAACACAAACTAAAAACCATGCGCCCAGCATAGATTATTAAACATTTTCTTACGTTTTTAGAGTAGCACAGTTAAACGCTATAATTCAGCCATTTTCGACAATAAACGAAAATGTACTTGAGATTTTTTGTGCTGACATGAATGTGATATGTATAATTTTCACACACCAAGTAATAAGGAAATATATATATATATATACAAATGTGTATATATATATATATATATATATATATATATATATATATATATATATATATATACGAAAATACGAAAATCATGTAAATTATTTAGATTTCACTATCGACATTGAGAAGGGTGGATTGAGTACTTGTATTTATGATAAGAGAAAGGATTACAACTTTGAAACAATAAAGATATTAAATTTTAATTCCAATGTACATATTTCCATTTTCAGAAATATCATTATCAACAGTTTAATAAGGATAGCAAAGTTAAATTCTAATAATAATAGTGTAATAAATGACATTATAAATCTCTATCAAGATGCAATAGTTCAGAATTATCCTATTAGTTTGTTAAATAGTTTGACAACGAATTTCGTCAAAGTTAAAGATTACCGCGATGCTTTACTTTTGGCGATTAAAAACATCACCAAATAACTGTAGGCTTTGTAAGGAGCTCTGTCTGGATGCGTCGTTTTTTTCAAATTGGGTTGCTGCTTTGTATGGCCTGTTTAAAGCTTTCTTTGGTCAGTTTGGTCTCGACAGACATGGGGGAAGTTTCATGAGTAATTACCGATATAACCCAGCATGCAAGTCTTTAGCCTTGCAGTCAGTCTCCATTGGATGTTTTCTTTTTGTTCATGGTTTTCTTAGTAAGATTTTTCCATGGTTATTTTGTTAATTTTTCTCTGTAGTTCAGGAGTTTTGGGATTAGATGTACATATATATATATATATATATATATATATATATATATATATATATGTGTGTGTGTGTGTTAAAGCATATCGCAACTATAAATCCTCTCCCAGTAGCCAAATTATTTTGTGTGTATTAGCGTTTTGTAGTACAACTCATGAATGGAATGCTTATATGAGTTTCAGTATTTTCAAATAGTGTGAGATCACTAAAATTCAAAGAAAACTATTATTCCCTATAGAAAGTAATGTAACGGTATTATTTTAAGTGTGCCTTAAAAAGACCTGCAAATGCCATGCGCTTCATTTTGAATACCGAACGGGGCATAACAAACCGCAATGTCATATATGAATTTCTTGGTAATCTGAATATATTTACGCTACACTGTTAAAAATTTCGCAGCATTCTGGCAGGTCATTCGACCGTTTTTTGAAAAAACGGTTTCATAACCATAATTTAACTATATTCTGACCATAAAATGGGCAATAATATGGTCAGAATAGTGTTTAATTCACGGTTGTGTAACCGTTTTCGGAAAAAAAACGGTCAAATGACCTGCCAGAATGCTGCAAATTTTTAACAGTGTAGTTCGAACACAAACAGAGGGCAGACACATAAACAGACCGACAAACCAAATTCATAAACACTTTTCAACAATGATGGAAAGTGTTAAAAATAGTTTTGTTTATTCATATATTCTGTTTTTAAAAATGAAATAACCTTAAATATTTAGATTTATATATCATAAATACTTATTTATAAAAAAAAAAAAGTAATAAAAATTAATTATTCATTTGCTGATTAATTAATATGAATTTTCATTAGTTTTCATTTTTTTTTACTTTTAAATTGTGGAATTGTTTACAAATAGATAATTGACAATTGTTTAGATTGCAACAGGTATTTATTATATTATCGTGATAGATTTATAGTATTATTGTAATCAATCATCGTAACTATCATTAATGATAATAAATTCATTATATTATCGTAAACGATCATCATTTTCGTTATAATCAATCATATTATCGTTATGGAACAAATGTCGCACGAGTGAAATGTGTTCGTCGATTCTTTGTTCAGGTTGTTCTATAATTGAGAGAGTTGACAGTTTAAGTCATCGTGTTTTGGGTTCGACTCCCGCTCTTGAATTTTTTTAACTCAGTTGAAAAAATTCTGTTAGTAGGATATCATTAACAATCAAGAATATTGAGATATAAATAATTAAGGATAACTATGCTTTCATCGTTTAATAGATTTCTATGACCTGCGTTTGTTTCTGTTGAGCTATCAATTTACTAACAAGATGTTATCACCAAAACAGTTTTCTGAGTCAAATGAACGCGAAACAGACAGCTTAATAGGCAGAGCTTTGATAATTTATTTTAAAGTTCTTGGCTTTGACTTCATTCCTTGGCATAATTTCACTCTGTTGGAAAAATTCACTTCGTTTTATATCATTGCTAATCATTATGATTTAGATAAAAACAATTAAAAGTATTTAATTATACTTGACACATAGATTGAAAAGAAAACCTTTTACTATTTTTCAAATTTTAATTTTCAATTTTTTCGTCTTGTCTAATCTTTTCTTGTATAAAAGTACAAAACTTTTATAAAACATTCTTCATTTTTTTTCTGCTACATATTTTTTTTTTTTTTTTTTTTTTTTTAATTCAAAAACATTTTTTTTTTTTAATTTTTCAGAAATGTTAAATTTCGTATCATCTGCATTTCAGTTTTAATTAACGCTGGATTTGTGTTAAAAAAATAAACTTTTTCTTTTTTTTTTTTTTACTTATATACTTTTACTCTTTATTAAAACAACCATTATCGCCAAAAAAATAGTTTTTTTTATTTTGTCAGAGACATTAACATTTTCTTTTTCATATTTTAAGCTTACAATTTACCGTATTTACTAGTGTATACCGCGCATGCGTGTATAATTCGCACCCCGAACTTTACAAGAGAAAATTGAGATTTTTTTTTATCTCGTATATAACGCGCACTATGAAAGATAGGATTAACGTTGTGTGGGAGCGTCGGCTATGTTCTTTACGTCCTCCATCTATGCTGGTCCTGGAAAGCTTCCGTGGACACACGACACCTGAAGTAAAAGCGAAAATTCGTTACTCAAGTGATTTGGTTGTGATACTAGCTGGGATGACGAAATTACTGCAGCCCTTAGATGTTGTCATCGCCCAAGCATTTAAGGTTGCATTTCAACATGCCTACAATCGGTAGTTGACAACAACAGATCACAACTTCACTCCAAGTGAAAGAATGAAGTGTGCCTCATTCTCAACTGTATGGGAATAGATTTGTGAAGCTTGGAAATCCATCTCAACCGAAATGATAATAAAGAGTTTCATAGTGACTGGAATTTCCACTGGGATGGATGGAGCTGAAGACTATGTAATTTACGAGGATACTGACTGTGCCAGTGAAGACGAGGCTAACAGCGGTAGCGGCAATGAGAATTGTTAATTAGCATTTAAATAATGTTACTAGCGCTCTAGAAAAGGTGCAAGGAGTGAAATAAAGATGTAGCAATAGTTCTATTAAGTAGTATATTTACAGTTTGTAATGAAAATCGTGTGATTACATACAGCAGTAAAAAATTATTCCGTGCATAACGCGCACCCGTGGTTTTTGCCCTAAATTTTTGAAAATAAATTGCGCGTTATACACGAGTAAATACGGTATAGTATAGAACACATTTTACAGAAATAACTTCAAGCATTAGAAACAACCTGAAATATAATTAAATCGTTTTAAATTTAGGTATTTGTCTGTACTTTTAGAAATTATAATTTAGTAGATACTTTTTTTTTAATTTCTCAACATAACTAAAATGTGTTTATGAATGGGATTTGTCTGACTGTCTACATATGTTGTCCGTGCTGAAACTTCCGAATATAACCTCAAATTGTCATGCAGTTGATATATTGTATTGCTGTTTACTTTGAAATATTCGTTATTGTGAATAAAATTTGTAGACTTTATAGTTCGACTACAGTCATGAGATTTCCGTTACATTACGGCCTGCTGGAAAAAATCCTTTGCAGTGTATTGTACTGATGTTGTATTATTACAAACACATTAAAATTGATATATATTCCTGAGGTGAAGTACAAAGTGCTTATTATAGAATATAGTGTGAATAGCTTTCATAGGTAATTTACAGGGACACAAAGAAAGAACAATTCGGTTTTAGCACTAAATATGTGTTTTTAATTGTCATACGAGATTTTATGAATGATTAATTTTTTACATATAACTTGGTATGTATATTTTCTATGGATCATATACATGGCTTAAAAAATGATTTTGAATATGTTGCCGTATACTGACGGAAAGTGTTTGAAGGGAATTTTTAATTGCGCATTGCTCTACATAACTGAACAAAATTTTAGCATGATATGTAGTATTTATACTAATCTATAGATCATGTACAGAGCTGCACAAACAAGTTCAGATATTTTACCGATTACTCATTGGTTAAATTGTGTTTTCGTATCTGTTTCGCCTTTTTAAAAATATTTTTTAGGCTTTTTATCATCTTTCAATTTACTTAACTGTGAAGTTATGATGCACTATCCTGTACTTGTTGATTAATGTTTCATAGTCTGTGCTTGACGATTGATTTTTCGTTCGTGTTAAAGATTCTAAAGGTTTACAAAGATTGAATTTCAGTACATGTATTCATATTTTAAGTTTTACATAATTAGGATTTTTCATTAAGAAATATTACTCAATTTATCGCGGATGCATAAAATTTAGTATTTATATGCGATATCAGGTGATAGATATAACATTTTAGTCATAATATTTTAGCCGAAATCCGATTTCCATATTTATATTAAACAAAACAGATATAGAGTTTTAAAAAATAGTATTTACTTTGTTTGTTTTTTTCTTCCGATGGATGGAATTTATTGCAAAAATTTTGAAATTGGAAATCATTATTTCCCTCTTATATTTTTTGTGGAAAATTTTTGAGTTAGAAATATCGTGTGTATATATTGTGCAAAAATATTGATATTTAGTTAAAAAATCATTGTTCTTCGTATAACTATTATTTTTTTTTTACATTGAAATCCTGAGTGGATATTTGGTTGGGGGTGTCGTACGGCATTTTAAAGGCTTATTAAATAGTCATTATCATCCAAATTCTTTGAATATTTTATGAGATAAAAACATATTTTTTCATACTGTGTGAAAAAAAGGGAAAATGTATTGATATTTAATGTTAAATGTCTCGTAAGAAAACTTTTTTTTTTACTTTGTCTATTTCAGTAGTTAAAATAAATAGTTCTCGTAGTTTGAATTCCTTAAGATTTTCAGCGGTTTTAAATATAAACTGCTGTGCATATAATGACAAAAATTCTCTTTATCATAAATATTAAAGTATAGTTAAAAAACAAATGTGTTTTCTGCTAGAGCTTTTACATTTTTCGTCGAAATTTCCAAACATTTTATTTTGTAAAAAAAATGATTCTACCCCAGATAGCAATTTTAGTTTGCAGAAAATTTTCAGCAATCTTACTTTGCAGATTTGCAATGTTGCAGCAAGCTCAGCATGACAAGTCTGAAAGTTCATAACAAGACTGCAACAAGATTATGCAAACTCCGAAGTCACCATACTTTGAACTTGCAGCTAAGTTGTCGTGCAAGTTGCAATCTTGTTGCATCAATCTTACTGCAAACTCATAGCAAACTAGTAATATTGCGATGTCAGACTAATTGCAAACGCATTGTAAATTTGCAATATTGTCATGTCAGAACATCTGTAAATGAATTGCAAACTCGGAATCTTGCCATGACAAGTATAGCTGCAAATATGTAGTAATTTCATTGAAATGTTGTCAATTCTCTGAATTTTGCGTGTAGTACACAGGTAAAATAGGATTTTTTGAGACAACAGATGCCCATTCACCCAAATTTGGGAAGAACTTCGTTTTGATACTAAAAATGAAGATCCAAATGAGTACTAAAAAAATAAAGTTGTTTTATCATGTTTTTTGCGCAAAAGGGGGCATTGTTAGCTCAGGGAGGGGGGTAACTAAAAATAAATAAATAAGTAGGTGAAATGGGATATTGTTTATTATGTTTTTTATAATTCCGAATCAGGTGAAATCATCAGTTTTTTAGAATAATCAGAATAATCAGTTTTTTTTGGGGGGGGGGGGGGAGGGGGCATTTTTTGATGGGCATTTCAGCTCGAGGAGGGAAAATTCAACTTTTTTTTAAATAGGTCAAGTGGGATATCGTTTCGTATGTATTTGAATAACATTATCGGCAAGTCGATACGAACATCTATAAGAAAGTTACAGAAAAGATTTTATCAATGCAAAGTGGAAAATTATATTTTATTTTTTACATAGTTTTGTCACATTTATTTTACGTTTAAAAAGAGTTTTTTATATCATATTAAGCAGGACTCCCAAATGGACCGCCAACTGAATACCAATAAATTTTAACAGAAAAATTTATGGTAGGTTTGCGCTAGAATTAACTTTCAAATGTGTTTCCGGGTTTGTAAGAAAAATCTAAAAAGAAATTTTTTCTAAAATAATATTGGTATTCAGTTGGCGGACCATTTGGGAGCCCTGTATTAAGTCATCTCAAAACTATTAAATGTCTTCAAAATAGCAATAGTCAAAATCAGGATAATTTTGAGTTTATTTCAAAGTCATTAAATTTACCAAAATCCACTACTTATAATCTGGCCTAACTTTGTAAACAATGATCGTATCGGCTTGCTTGCGATATCATTTGATTCAGAATAAAAAATTCACAACAAACGATACCCCATTTGACATTTTAAAAATAAGTTCTGTTCGCCCATGCGTGTTAAAGTCCCCCCCCCCCCTCCTCAAAAAGAACCCCACGATGATTCAACTTTATTTTGGGGGAACAAATCGTATCTACATTTCTAGTGCCAAAATGAAGTTCTTACCAGATAAATTTTCTTGAATGGCTATCCGTTGCTGCTGTAAAAACCTACGGTACCTGCACCAAATTATAGTTTTCGACTTCGTATTCATAAAACTTGTCGTAACTATGTAACAAATGGTAATCATTCCATTAAAAAATAATAATAATAATAATAATAATAATAATAAACGATACCTGTCTCTTAACATACCTAAAAAAATTTTAGTTTGCCCTCCCGCTCCCTGAGTTAAAAATGCCGCCAAAACATGATAAAAGAACTTTATTTTTTAAGGACTCATCGAATATTCATTTTTAGTATCAAAATGAAATTCTTCCCAAACTTTGGTGAATGGTCACTAGTTGCCGCATTTCTACTCAAGTTTTGATTGTATATTTTTTATCTGTACGCTAATAGTCGTACTTTTGAAGGTTGTGCGAGTTTTGTGCAGGATTCCATATAATCGGAGGTTTGTCAAATGCTTGACATTTTTATGCTACATAGACCGAGTAAACAAGGACTTATAGTTTAAAGTAGATTCCAAATCACCACAAATATACTACCAAAACCGCAGGAATTAAACCCGACATAGTTGAACTCGGTTGAATCGGAGGCCACAGGGCTAACCATTCAACTACCTGGTAAGGCCCATTAACTTCCAATAATATACCTTAATTTGTTTAGAAGTTTTATTAGACTCGCCAATTCTCAATTAGTTGCTTATTCCCTTCTAATTCTTAGAAGGTAATTAAAAACATTATCTAAAAATAAGTTCTCCATGTACATAACCAATGCAAAGCAAACCTAGATGAGTATAAACACACACCCTCAATTTTAATTTCATATATAATTTTATTAAAGAAAATATAATTTATTTTCATTTCTTTTTGGCCAGAGTGGAATATATTGCTAAAACTTATTAACTTCCAAAAGGAAAAAAAAACTCATTTTAAAATTAAAATTTCCCTGTGGGGCGATCCATAAATGATGTCACACTTTTTTTTCAACATTTTTAACCCCCCTCCTCCCCTTTGTCACAAAATGTCACTTTTCACCATACCCCCTCCCCTCCCCTTGTCACATGTCACGCTATATTACGTAAATATATACTTGCAGCTCAGAAACAAAGCACTATGTTACAGGTCATATTTCAAATTTTATTTTTGAACTTTAACTATGTGTTTTAATGACATTTGTGAGCATAACAATAAAACTGATTCGTGAATTTATTTTATATGAAATAAGATTACGGTTTACAACAAAAAACATAATATACAATAATAATAAAATATTAATATGAAAGAGCAATTGAAAACAGTAGTATTTTAGAATTTGAAATGGAATTTAATACATTTGGTTTTTAAATCCTATATTTACATTATGAACACAAAATACTTTAAAACAGATTGATTTTGAAGAAGAAGCCTCAATATTAGTTTTACTTAAATGGAATTGCCATAACATTTCATTTGTCACATTAATATGAACATTTATAAAATGATATATTAAATCATAAAATAGAAATTACTCCGAATCATTTACTATAACGACTCTTCCTCCCTCGGTGAAAATATATGCTCGTCCATAGAGTACACAGGCATTTTGGCATCGCACTCATCCTCGGGAATAGTAAGTCCTCTAATATCTATGCAATGTTAGTAAGACCTCTAATGTTTAACCAAAATGTGTGATGTCAGACTTCTTCTTACTCCCTCCCACCCCCTTGTCACAAACTGTCACAATTTCACGAACCCCTCCTCCCCTCCCTCCAAACGTGACATCATTTCTGGATGGCCCCTATTCACAAATCTGATTAAATATAATTCCACAAAAACAAAATATTTGAAAAGTTTCAAGAATTTAAAAAGAACAAAGTTATAATAAAACAATACAGTCTGTTAAATTACAAAGTTTATTTTCACACAGCTACAAATAATAGTTTCTAATACAAAGTATTAACATAATATTTGCCAAATTAACATACAATTATTTAACATTCTTCTATATATTATTTCCGTGTCTTTGCATCCTAAAAGAGAGAAACAATAGAGTGCATTTTAAAAGTTACAAGTTAAATTTTCACTGTTTTCAAGAATCCTGTTTAGATTTAGTTCTAAAGGTGATCACAAATTATAACTCTTCAGGCAAAATGACCGAATCGCTAATGTTAATCCAACGAGATATATTTTTTTAAATATCTCGTCTGTATTTTTATATTTTAAAAAGACTTTTTATTTTGCATTGGATAGCTGAGGTAAATTTCTGCAATTGCGGTTTTTACTTTATTTTAAGTTCGTTGAAGTTTTTATTTAATTTTCTTTCTTTCTTTTTTTTTTTTTTTTTTTTTTTTTTTGTGCGGACACTTTCACTCTTTTCACTGTTTATACCGGCTCGAAAGGTGAAAGTATATAAAAAAAAATAATTTAAAAATATTGAAATGCAACCGAGTTACCTTAAAAAAATTCTCTTATTGGATTAACATTGGCGAATTGGTGTTTCCGCTTGACTGAAGTAGCCTCTTAACCCTTTAAGCCCTGACCCACACAATTGCACGGGCGATTACTAAAGTAAAAGAGAATGACTACCTCCTGTTTTTGTGCGATTTAAAACCAAATCCGCACATTTATATGAGTTAATTGGCTTTAGATGTTTTGATAAGACACAACTAGGGGGTACCATCTACAATACAGGGTTATATTTTCTGCTTTTAAAAAGACTATATCATCTGACAGCAATAGACAAAAAGTATGAACTGTCGTAATTTCATTTAAATATGATTTATAATGTTTGCTTGGATTTAATATTTCTTTTCATATAGTTTATTCATGATTTTAATTGATTTTGTCTTTGATAAATTTAATTAGGCTTCACAAAAGTTGAAAAACAAATGAACCACACAATTGTGCGGGTCCGGCATTTACCATATCCAAAATAGATACAATTCCTAATACATATATATAAAAAATTTAAGTGATTTTTTTTAAACTTATGTTTTTAGCAATTTATTTTTCATTAATTACATTTTTAAAGCTGACCAATTTTAAATTAATAGGTTTGTACTATTCATGATTTCTATTTAAAATGGATAGTATTAGATATATAATATGCACGTGTAACGAACTGTATGTTTCTGCTCTGAGTTATAGATGCCATATATGATTTATAAGTTTTATATGAGTTATATACATATCACGAGATTGATTTTTAAGTTTGATAAATTCATTCCATTTTGTCGACACAGCAAGTAAACCACCAGGAATAAATAATAAATTATAGAAAGTTCAGCAAATGCTCGACAGATTCCGTAGTGACTGCTTGAATTTACCAGGAGATCAGGGAAAATTTTCCATAGATGAGCAGACGACTCTTTTTTTTAGGACGTGCCTCGGTAAAGCAGTATATAAAAAACAAACCACAGTCTGTTGTAACAGCATCATCTGGGATAGTTTTAAATTTTGTATTATACCAGTGGGAAAGTACAGACCTGGTCCACAAGGATCTAGGCTTAGGACCTGCTGTCAGGGCCGAAACTAAAGGGGGTGCAGAGGGGCATGTGCCCCGGGCGCCAGAACGAAGGGGCGCCAAATGAAGGATTATACCTTTGGAAAGGATTATTTTCTTCTGATGGACTGATGGCTTCCATTATTATGAAACAGCCATTATAAATGAAGTGTTTGGTGAAGATGAAATAGCAGTCGTAAAAAGTTAGAACTCTGATTTTCTGGTCAGAATGGGAAAAAAAATGGTCATATTTTTTTTTTTTTGAAAAAAAAAATAATAGGTATAGGAAAAAAGGGACGAAATGGGAAAAAAGGGACTGTAAGGATGGAACGGTAAGGAAAATTATCACCTATTTTTAGGAAAATCATGTTAAGACTAAGTGATAGCCACAATGTTCATTGATTTCTAGAAACAGTTGTTAACATTGGATTAAATATTTTTTTTTTTTTTAAATTTACCTCGAAAAGTGCAGAAATAAACCTTGGGGACGGTAAGACTACCAATAAAGGCACGATCTTGAAATTGATATTTAAATGCTGATTTAAATTTTGCAGTAAATTTCCTGTCAAAGAATTTTAGACATTCTTTTTCTAGCATACTTCTCCATGAGAAAAAACTTGAAAAAAATTCTGTGGCTGCATCTGAAGTGATTTTCTGTATAAGTTTAGCAAGAGGGACGGTAAGGATGAAAAACCCAGGGACAGAGTTCAAAAAATAATATCAACCGTAAAAATGCGTGCAGGTTAATTTTTTTGCACAATATTTACATTAAACAATTGTCCCAGTTTCGGAAAAAAATTACATCGAATTACTTTTATTGAAACAATTTTATACAGACAGCTCCAAATTAAAAAAATCAGCATCAGGGACGGGACGGTATAGGAGTTTTCCTGGTATTTGGACCCCCAACATCGTCCAAAACTTATTTATCTCGTTAATATTGTTATATGCAATCATGCAATGGAATTTTCTCCAGTATATGAAATAAAAAAAAAAACACAAAAAAATATATTAAAATAAAAATTATTATTCAGGGACATAAAAGTCAAAAGATTGTGAGAATTCCCCATATATTGTTGTGCTTTTGTACTTTTTCGGTTTTGGTTACAGTTTTCTTTTATATGAGTACAGTTTCACTTTCAGAACAGGTTTCAAAATTTAAAGTATCTGCATATAAATAATTGCATAAAAGCTCGAAAAGGTAGGATTGCACAACTATATATATCAACCAGGTGTATCCTATGCAAAAAATAATATTAAAAAATATTAAAATGTGAGCCCAAAATATGCAAAGAACTGTCCATAGAATTAACATTAGCTTGAATGTTAAATTTTACTTCGGGTGACTAGTGTTGGTTTTTAAGAATTACATTTTATTAAAGATTGTTATCATAGAAGAAAATAATAAATAAAGATGCAGTTGAACACTATTTTACATGTGAAAAAGGATTCAAAACGAAACATCTTTAATAATAACACAAATAAATAGTCTTCGAATCTGACATTAACAATATAACAATGGAATTAAGGTTTTAAGGTCCAAAGTTTTAATTATTAAAAAAAAAAAAAAAAAAAAAAAAAAAAATGTAACTATTAAAATAATATTTTGGTGCTATGATATCCGAGGTTTTAAGTATCACACAAAGCTATTTTATAACTTTTTTTTTTTGGGGGGGGGGGAGAGTTTAAGTAATTAGTCAATGCATTTTAGCTATTTAGCTCTAATTCATTGCAAAAATTCTGGATTTTTTTAAAAAGCTCCGTATACTCCCGGTTTCTCGAATAAATCTATATCGTCCATACTCTAGACATGACGTTCATGACTTTAGCGTACACCCTCTGATTTTTTTTTTACGATTACAACACTGCAAACCAGATCAATATTTGTCATAATTTTAGGAACCGGAATATTGTTCCGATTTGCTCTGCACATTTCAAGCCCAAGTTTGCTGTCGCGAAAAATTAACAATTTCAAAATATTCGTATTTAAAATTTAAGAAAAATAGGAAATAAAACGATTTATACACATCCGATGAACAAGCAGTTATGTCAAAAGAAAAGAGAAATTTTAAAGAATTAAATAAAACTGACGACGGAAGGAAATACTGTTAATAACTTTAATAAAAATTAGAAAATAGCGATACAAGAGAAGTCCATGATAAGAAGCATGGAGAATAGCACACTAAAACATTGTTTAAAATACTTGATATTTATATATAGAAAGGGGTTTAATGGCCATGAAAAGATAATTTAAATTTAAAAATACATTCGAATGCACTGCTGAATTCAAGAGGAGGGGGATTCCCCCCCCGGAAGGTTTGATATTTTATGCTTTTTAATAAGCAATTTCCACACCGAATCTCTAAAATGTCGCCCCCCCCCCCCTCCAGAGCCGCAGAAATTAATCCCGGAGAAAAATATCTGATTTCAACACTGCTCGATCGGCGTGAGCAAGAAAAAAGGCAAATATTAATTAAAACGATATCTTAGAAATTCCCCTTAAAGTTGAGAAAAATTCATTTAAAAATTAAAATTTTCAATAATGCCTTAACATGGACCAAAACCAAACTATTTAAAAAATGTAAGCATTCCTCAGTAAATAAACATAACTTTTTAATTTATTGAAATTTCTGTACGAAATAAGTTGTAGTTTGTACAGAGAAAATACAAAAATATCCGAATCACATTTGAATAATTAAAATAATAAATACCTTTATATCTGGGTTCTTTACTTGAACGCTAATCCAATGGCGCTGCTTCTTGGAATTCAATAAAAAAGTGTTGTAATTTTGTCTTTGTAAAATTTCCGCGCATGCGCGTTTATATCTGTTCTCCTTCCAACAAAAGGAATTTTTTGCTTACGTCGTTATTTTATGACAGTGTTGTATCAGGTTTAGAGCAAAGTTGCGTTGCAAGAAAGCGATTGATTATATTCCGTCTACCTAGTAATGTCCTTGCGGCAATATTATTACTTCAAATTTTTCGTGGCAAGAAAATATCAAGAAAAAATTAATCTTGCTGCAATTGTTCATGCTATCTGGGACACATCCGAACGTTACAATATTTTTTCAAGTGATGTAAATCTCGTCTATTGAGATACTCCAGAATGATATGTTGAAATACGGATGTTTTGTTACTTTTAAAGTCCAAGAAATTTCGTCTCCGTGAGGCTTGAAGTGATCTGCGTTCGCCGATATATTTCAAAGGGTTAAAATTAGTATTTTTTTAAAACCAACTCCATCATCCATTAGAAGTACTATTCATATTTAAGATCGTGTTTTTTTGTACGTCGGTACATCTAAAATTCCGCCCTGCAGGGCTATTGAAATATCCCTTGAAGACCCACCCCGCAGGATCGTGTGGGTGGTTTCATTGTGGCATCGAGGGTCATCGTGGGTCAGTCATTCATATAAATTTTTCCTTCTGAAACAGTCGAATGTTATAAAAACCCGAGTTGAACGATTGTTCTAGTTTGCAAAAAGAGTAAAGTATCATTTTGTATAAACAGAGGACGGTTGTAGTATATATTTTACTTTTAGCGGGCATAACGAGATTTCTTTACAAATACAACTAATACAGCTCATCATTTTATCAATCGTAAAAAGGTAATTATCAGTATATTTCTAATTGCTTAGATAAATGTTTTTGCTTTAATGTCTAAATAAGTGCAATATAATAAAAAACATTAAATCTACATTATTTATGTTGTTTGTAGGACTGAAGATTTCGTTACCCGCACGATCGTGCGACTTGGGTGTTACGTTAGTCAGTGCTTCTGTAAAGGTAAGAGCTTTCTCAATGTTCATTTTGCTTTCTGTTTCAATAATTTGCTGACAGCCAGAATTAAAATGAAGTACGTTGTTATACAATGAATGCATATTTTCTTGTGTGTTGACATGGTTGAATTATTTCTTCTTCTTTTTTAAATTAATTTTTACTTTTTTTTTCCTTTTCTATTAATAAAATTTTCTGATAATTTTTTTTTAAATTCTTTGATAACTTTTAGCAAAGCAAAATAAAACACTTTTTCAGATGTCTAATTGGAAAAGAATTCTCACATATTCAAGTTCAGATGAGTTCGATGAAGAAAAAATACAAATATTTCTAAAGAAATGACAATTTCGGATCATTCTTCCTCATCAGAGCCCCTGAACTCATTCCTCAAATTTCTACCTCCAAGCCAGTTTTGGCAAAAACTAAGAGAATTGAAAATGAAAAAAATATATATATGGGATGTAAAGAAGTTCATTTCTGTACCTCATACTGGGACATTACATTTGACGTAGTTGCAGGTATGTCTTTCATTTCTTAAATTTTAATTACAAAAAGTTATAGACGTATAGAAAAAATAAAATCGATATAATAAAAAAAGCTTTAAAAATATGGCAAACATTTTTAAATTAATTTAAATATGAATTTTTTATAAGTCGTTAAGTACATGCCCAATATTATTATTTATCTTCTTTTATAGGCTTTAGAGCCAGTAAGGATTCCATTGCAGTATTTCAGCCAATACTTCCTAAATCATATTATAAGTAATTATTTCACAGGAAAAGCCCAACCCGTACGATTGTGCGAAATGGCTTTCTCAGAAAAAGCCCAACCCGCACTTTCCTGCAGGTACTCTCCGGGCTCCAGGGGGTGACGAAAATTTTTTAAATTATTTTTTTAAGTGTCATTAGGGTCAGTATAGAGTTAATAACCAGAAGAATGTAATATTTAAATGTGAAAATGTTTCGGGTATTAAAGGGATAATGAGGGAAACATTTTTAGTGAAAAAGAAAGTTTTTGAATTTCTTTTTCAAAGGGCTAGCATCTATTATCTTTCTAGTTAAATGGGGCATTTGGGACGGATGAATACGAATTTTCTGAATATGTATTCCAATTTAAACCGTACCGAGCGGTTTAATCAATTTAGGTTAAATAAAACCTATAAAAAACATTAAAAAAGCACGCCTTCAGTTCATTTCCTGACGGTTCTGGGCATGCGCGAGGGCTATCGACGACAGGGGATGAAACAGATCATTTTCGGACGAGAGTGAGTTGCGATTTTTAATTAATAACTCAGCTAATTATTAGAAATTAGTCTCAGGTGCACCCGTAGCGGCTTCGGTCTCATCTTACCCAAATTTCAAGCCTTGTACACGCTTTAGATTTCGGTAGCCATCGCGGACACACAGACGGGGCAAAACTTTCTTTTAGTACTATAGATTTATCACACACTTTCGGAATTCTCATTTTCTACATGTTTCTGTGCAAAAAAATATTTAAAAAATTGACATGCTTAAAACATATTTTACGTTAAAATGTTTGCAGTAAAAACTGAGAGTACAAATAAATTTTCAATTGTGTATTATAATTTTTCTATTTGTTCTCAGTTGTTGTTTAACACTAATATTGATTTATGTACATTTAGAATGTTAATGAAGAATTAGAAAGTTAAATGACTTTATTTTCTGATACTGACACACTACACCTATTCCAATATGAATATTAACTGCAAAATTCTATATTAATCGAAAAATCAAAATCATTATTAAAATAGTGATCAATGCATTAATCTGTTGTTTGGAACATTTTGAATTATACAGTTATACTAAAATAATGGAAACAAACCGTCTAAATTTCTATCAAAGTATTTTATTCTAGGTATTTTTAAACCTTCTATCTAAGTATTTTATTCGAAAAATTTTAAATAGCACTTTTTAATATGCAGTAATTGGAATTTTAAACACAGAAAATTTTTAAATGTTTAAAGATTTGATCGACAACAATGCCATACAATATCGATCGTTAAAATTATTAGGCGTTAATTTAAAAAAATCATTTTTCTTACGTAAAATAAGTTCTTTTTATAGCTTAGATCCAATATCACTTTAAAACGCATAAAATAATGTTTTCGACATTTTCTAGAGAAACAATTTCACTAGACCTTATTAACTTTATTTTAAAAATATACAAAGGTACCTTATTATATTTCAATCTTCTTTTTACATAATATATTCTATACGCGAAAAATTCTTTTTTTACCTAAGTAAAGTTGTGTTCCAAATTAAAAAAAAAAAACAATAATAATAAAAGGTAGTTTTTTTTATCATAGCGAAAAAATATACTTTAAAACCAAAGATTTTTTTTTTAACTTCAGTGCCGGAAGCTCGTAATATTATGTTTCATAAATATTTAATGAAATTTTCAAAGCGTAAAGGAAATTTAATGACAAGGAAATATTTTAGCACATATACATTTTTTAATGGTACGAATGTTGTTAGATGAAGAAAAAGGTCATAATATTATTTATGTATAAATAAACCTATGCACGGCAGATAGATTTGATATCCTTAAAATAAAACATTTTACATGCAATTTTATGTTCTTCAAATTAAAAAAGGTTAGTTTCTTCAGATAATATTTACCTAAAAAGTAAGTAACAATAAATTAAGTTCATCAAACTTCTTTATAAAATTTAATTATTTTTATAAAATATTTGTAAATAACTGAAATGCTTTAGACACAATAAAAAATTACAAACTATAATAAGAATTAGTTAATTAACAAAATAAATAAATGAATCAATTAATGCATATAGTTTATATACATATAGTGTAACACTAGGATAGATGGCCATAGAGGAGAAAAGACCATTCTAAATATTTAAAACATTATACCATAGATTGCAACGTAAACTTTGTTCGTAAGAAATAGTTCAACGTGTTCATTCATTTCGACGTGCAGCTGTGTTTTTCAGTTATAAAAACAAGGCACAATTTTAATGTTTATTTAATATAGTGGATCGATATTTTTGTTGAGTTAGGTATCTGAATGTTTTGCAGTACCTATGTCACTTTTTTTTTTACTATAAAGACTTATTTGGCACGTATATAATACAATCTTTACTTTTAAGTATAAAACAAAGACGTAAAATGACGGAGTGACGATTTAAATTGGGTGGCAATCTGTCCATCAATTTTAGTAGAGATGGCTACATCGAATCGAGGAGAGATGGCCACTCATAATCAATATGTCAAACTTATACAGAGTGAGGATTTTAACTAAATATAATTATTTTTTTAAATAATTATATAATTTTTATGTTCATAATTATATTAATTAATATAATTATTTAAATTTCTACTAATATAAATATTTCAAATATCTATATACAAATATTTCTTTCTAAGTAATATAGCAAATCTTTCGTTTCATTGTACTTTTAGGGACGTGCTGTATCATTTAAAGACTTTATCCACCACGCAGGAAATAATTTATTGTTAGCACTGATTAAAATAAATATATACATATTAAGAAGTAGTGTATTTATTAATAAGTAGTGTAATTCATTATAATCTATAAGTATGCGAAAACGCATTGGGTCCCCCAGTCATCTTTCTGCATCAGATTTTGGCTGTTTAAAAAAAAAAAAAAAAAAAAAAAAAAAAAAAAAAATACTTAGTGACACCGCTTTACAAAAATTTTAATTATTTGGAAATTTAATGAAGTCAGAAAATTAATGTTTTCACAAAACATATCAAAAAGCATAATAAACATATACGCATGTACAATAAGTAATAAAATATTTATAAAATTCTGTAATTTCTGTAATTTTACATCCATTTCTGAATATTTCTATATGTCCACCATAAGTCGCTCTACAGACCTCAACATGATAATCAACCTTCCTTCATGTTATTAAAAAAGCATCTCTGAAATTGCAGTTCGAGTTGCAGCGATTGGCTTTTTATGTGACTGATATCACTAATATCTTCATTTTACTTCAATTTACGAGATTTATAAACTATCCTTGAACATTTTTTATAAACATCGTAAAGACACAGATCTTTGTGTTAAGTGAAGCTTTGTTTATGCAGACTATTTTATAGGAAGTACTGATTATGTGTATATTCACTGTTTATATTAATTTTAAAGTTTACATGCTTTCATATTGTACTACAATTTAACACAAGAATTGTTTCCGCACGTTTTCATATATTTTTACGTAATAATGTTGTAAAATTTCAGAATTATATTTCAATCTTTAGTTTAAGAAATATGAAATTTGCTTCAAATTAGAAAACATATTCGATATTTCCATTATTTTTCCTGCTAACTAAATTTCGCTTTCGAATGATTATTTTTTAGATAAGATTTTTAAATTTCGTTGCAAAAACATCCTCTACTGAGATGATATTTTTACTTTATCTCGAAATCTAATCACCCCAGACACACTACAGCATCAACATCCAATTACACAAGAACAAAACTCAATTAATGAATTAATGAACTTAAATCTTTTTAACGAAACGTTATGAACTTTATCTTACTTCCATGTTTTAATGACGGACTATTGTGGTATAGAGAAGCAAGTTTTGAAGTAGATGTATGTTAATGAACATTACCAGACTCTATTTTATATTTTTATATTTTTTATTTCCCGGAAGATGTTTTTTTGCCTGCTTATATTTTTATTCACTCTTTAAAATGTAACTGCTTAAGATTGTCGGAGCTTCTAAGTGCTTCATAATAAGTTTTCAATAGCTATATTTTCTCTCAAAATTGAGTTTCTACTTCTCAACAAATACACCAACTCTTAAAATATTTATTTCAGCAATCCATGGATTTACCAACATGATTTTTCAGAGTCGTGCTGATAATAAATAAAGGATACACATAACAAAAACGATACATCGAAGCACGAGTGGTTCTCACCGATCCTTGGCTATTACACCGACGACTCTCGAGTCGGTATAACAGGTAAGATTTTTTTTACTTATCTTTATTTTGCACGAGCAGCACCATGCCACTATGAGAGATGATATTATTATCTTTTCATTTCTTCATGAAAGAGCACAGTTTGAACTACCGAGTGCTTTTGGCCCAACACGCCATAAATCATTCACACACTTCTTCTTTACGGTTAAGCAAATTCTTCCATATTCGGTAATTAGTTGTTTTGAATTTAAAGTCTTTATCCTATAATCCATACAGTATCTAAAATACTTTATATTATTCATAAGGAAGATGGCGTATTTTTTTTAAACATACCGATAAATCTGGCATATGAAATCATGCACCTTTAATTGACACATCGTTTTTCTCTACAATTTTCTTACAAAACTGATTGTATTTTTATGTGTATTTCTCACTGTTTTATTTACAAAAATTCTAAACTTAATCCAACAAAGAATTGTTGAGAAGTTTTTTAGATGTTAAATTTTAAGATATCCCACGTTCCTTTCCTGCTTTGGATTTTATTGATAAATATTCGAAACTTTCTTTTTACAGGTTTATATGTAGCAGAATAATCTCTGCGTTTATTCCACTCAAAGTTTCTGGTAGCTAGTTCAAAGTCCACGACATCAGCGTGAAATTCGACATTTCAATCTGAAATGAACTTCCTATTATATCAAGTAATACATATCATATGTTGAGCTTCAAATCATGATAATTATAGTCTAAAAATGTTAGAATATAAATTGAGCAGCTATTAAAACACATTACCTAAGGCTTTTAGTGTGACCTAAAATATGCACATGTCCAAAATTCAGCTTGATCCAGAAAAAATAATCCATTCGTCTTAAATGCTTATCCATTAAGTAATGATAAATATGAACGATAAAAAAAAAAAAAAATGCTCATTCAGCAATTTGGTGCGAGCTTCAGGTATTTCACATTCATTATCATATTTGAACTTACAATTCAGGCAGACCACACAGTTTCGAAGAATTCCGTTCATATATATAATTACCAAGTACAGAAATTCTTGCATACAATACACATTTTAAAGTGGAGAACACATTCAAGAACTAATCAAAAACAGAAACACTGGTCCTGTACGATGCCGGTTCAAAACGATCTACAATGATATTTCGGGAGGGGGAGGGTGGTTAAAATTTTAACCATATAACCTCATGTCGAATGAAATTATTACAACTTTATAAATAAATGCAAAAAATACTGGAAAGTATCATTTGTGGTTATATATATATATATTCAGGTTGTCTTAGAGGTATCTTTACACTTTAAAAAATAATTGATAATAAGGAAAGAATATATACATTTACTGTTTTTTATATACCGTAAAGAATATATCAAAGTTTGTTTTGGAATATTTTATATCATAATTTATGTGCGCACCATTACTCGCGCCCAAGCCATCGAGTCTATACGAGATTACTAACCACGATCTATGAAGAATTGCACAAGCAACAGTCTGTATCGCCGATGTTCTTTTCATCTCATTAGTGTCAGGAATTGGAAATTTGTAAATAATGTTTTTCACGTACCTTCATAAAAAGAAGTCCAAAGGTGTTATGTCTGGAGATCGAGGTGGCCACGGTAAAATCTTGATGTAGCGCCACCTAGTTTAGAATTCATTAAAAAAACAGGTATTTTCTTTATGGAACATAAAATACCGTAAATGCATATCATTGTTTTATTTTTAATTGTTTTTTAATGCAATTATGCATTTCGATCACCCTATATATTACGTTTTTTCCATCATACATTTATGATGCATTATTTTTTATATAGTCATTAGGATAATTTTTGGAAGAATTTCTTTTATATAATTTTACTTTTATATAGTTTCACTGCTTATAATGGTTTTTTATATGCTTTTATAATGAAAAGGTCATACATTACATTCGAGCATATTTATTCTCTAAATGCATATTGTAAAAAACAAATGCTGCTTTTTTTTCTTTTTTAAGTCAATAAGGCTAAGTTTAAGAAATATGCGTTTACATAAGAAAAAATAATAATATAAAAATATGTATAGATATGTAAGATATTTTTTATATTGTGTAAAGAAGAACACACTTTTTGTCCACACTTTTTATTCATGTTTAATAATTTAGGAAAATATTTACAAAACGAAGTTTAGTGTGGCTCCTTGCGGTTTAAATAGAAAAAAAAATGTAACACTAAACTACGCTTATTTTGGAACTTATATATATATATATATATATATATTTTTTTTTTTTTTTTTTAAGATCAAGTAATTCTATTTATTTTTAATTTCCCATCATTAAAATAAATGTCACAAGGCACCAAAACACAGCTTTTTTACTTTGTCATTGCTATATTTCGTATATTATATATTTTTACATGATTTTAACAGTTTCCAGCAGAGTGGCAATTAGTTTAGGAAATCGTTTTGCGTGCCCATCTCGATAGCCCTCTGTAATAACTTACGTAATATATACTCGGATTGTCATGTCAATATATATGATAATCGGATTTGGCATGGAACGTTTCGTTTTTATATTAGTGTAGTATGTAACATTTACTGTTCATTTACGGGGGCACTGAAAATATTTTCATTACATTATGGTCTACGTGAAATAATCGCTTCCAGTGTATTTTAATGATGTTACATCATTTCAAACACATTGAAGTCGATATACATTACTGATATGCTACACAAGGTGTTTGCTACAGAATAGGGTGTGCAGAGCATTTATTGTTCACTTAGAGGGAGATACTAAATAATTCGTTTATAGCTCTGCCTATGAGAATTACTTGCTGGGAGTGTCTATTGTTGCATGTGATCTTAAATTTAATTATTTTATTGCATATTATCTATTTATATTACGCTAACGTACGTGGGACAGAAATAGCGATTATTTTTATTGTTTAATAGCAACGCTCGATAAACGCATTTCATTGGTTATTGTGTAAAAGTTCTTTGGCAGGATTTAGAGCGATCTGGGTTATTTACCTTTCGCTGGGCGCTATCGTCTGCCAGCCACAGCCACTATGCGTAGACACTTCCTTTCTCTGGAATTATGGAGCTTTAAAATATCATTTGAAATGCCAGTAAAAGATCTCGGAGAATGCTTGAAAGCGAAGAAGAAGCCGAATTCAAATCGAAATAGATTAGATCGAGAACGCCGTTAAACACGGAGCATAAGCAATCGCCTAAATAGGCTTAATAACCATAGCAGGCACGCGTTGATTCTGAAATCGAAATTACTGATTTAAAGGTTCCGGGGCATAATTGTGGGACTTTCAGTGAAACGTGCAATTTCTGCAAAGCACTGTATTGGAAATGCGAATTAAACAGCAGCAAGAAGTTTACAAAATGTTGTCATGACGTTAAACTAATTATGTACGGACGGGTAGTTTTGACTGTACGAACCTGCAATATAAATTTTAGATTCATTTAAGAATATTATTACGGGCCCACCAGAAGTAAGATACAATAAAACCTGCTTAGACGGAAACGAAAACGACCAAGGATAAATTACGTTTTATGCAGGTTATTTAAATTGAACAAAGCATAATAGCATTTTTGGGGGAGGGGGAGGCTGGAACTTTTTTTTTCGTTTATTGCAGTATTTCGTTATAAACAGGCTTTACTCCATTAGAAAATAAATTTCTTGGATGGTACTTAAAAAAAAATCTATATAGTAATATTTTCTTACAATTTTATTATTTCTTTTTCATTATTACAGTTTAAGTTATATTTGTAATTGCTTTTTCATCTAAAGATTTTAAATAAAAATTAAATTATTGAAAATATAATTAAATTTTAATTTAATTTATCAATCAATTTGGAATAAAAAAGTTTAAAGTATGAGACATATAAAAATTTAAAAACTTAACCTGTGACTTTACATAACTTTGGAACTGAACGAGTCATGGTAATTTGCACAGTCTCCACCCCCACCCCACTTTGTACCGACCTGTGATAAAAAAACAGATTCATTTGAGAATATTATTACTAAGCCGGGCAACGCCGGGCGGGTCAACTAGTTTTGTATAAATTTGATAGTGCATTTTCGCTTATTGATAGAAACTTCTAAAGGGGGGATTTTGAACTGGATTTTTCGCTTTCTAACTGAACTAAAATTTTGCATACTATCTGGTACATATACAAATCTATAGATCATATGAAGGACTACACAAAATAATTCAGATGCTTTTTTGACTATAGAAGGTAATTGCAGAAATTAGGTTTTTAAAAGTGTTATGCATTTGGCAAATTTCAGCCTATTAAGTGATGGAGATCAATTGCATTACAGATTGATTGATTTGAAAATGTTACAGGATCTATGCTTCGGGCATGATTTCCCTTTCTTGTTTAAAACTACATCTGGATAAAAATTTAGTGTAGGGCTAGAATAATTCGAAATGTTCAGATAATTGTAATAGTTTTTTTTTTCTTTTTTAAATTAAGTTATTTACATAATTTTGTGAAAAATAATTCTATTTTAATATTTTATGGGTAGTCCATTGAAATTCATATAAATCTAAATTTATTTTATTCAAACAAATGCAATTAATTATATTAAAAAATAAACTTATAAATTAATGAAGAAATTAATAAAACATATTAAGTTTATATACATGTTTATATAATATACATGTTTTTATACATGTTTTTAATAAACATATATACAAAAATATACTCAAAGACTACTGCGAAAGAGTCACGCGGGTATATTAATTTTTAATAACGTTATTTATCCATTCATAGTGCAGAAATAAATTAAAATATTTTTAATGAATGAAAAAAAAATAATTGAATTTTATTTTATTACACAATGGTAAATTTAACGCATATAATATCCCATGTTGTGATTTAACTTGTACAAAAAATTATTTTACTAAGAAAGGTTTAATTATCTCATTGTAAATTCTCCTTTTAATGTTTACTTTTGTTTTGAACAAGATAGAAAAAAAAAATGAAAAATGTTTTCGTGAAACATAAAATAGCTGCTTAAAGTATTTTTCAACTGTTTTTAAAATTAGGTTTTATAATTAATTTTTAAGTATTTTTTTTACTTGACACACGATTAAAAAATACTGTAACTAGTATTTTCTGAATTAGTTTTTAAATATTTTTTAAATAAATAAATAATACACAGATACTATGCAGAAGCAACGGAAAGATTTTTTTAAATATTATTTTATATTCATCAGAAATTTATTTAAATAAGGATAAGGAATGAATCACAACAGACAATAGTGTGAAAATATACATATAAAAATCTAAAATTATGTGCATGAATTAAGGATAATAATAGGAGACTTTGGATTTTTAACAATGCGTAGAATATCTACAGAAACACTTGACGAATCGTTCTTGAACTGCAAGGGAATAAAACATATGTCTGAATCACACTTTACGTTTCAGTTGTTGCTACAAGAGCAATTATAGAGCTCGAAATTAAATTTGATAAGAATTTATCATTTAACCCCTTCGGGACGAGCGTCTTTTACAGAATTTTTAATCTTTAATCACAGGTTTTTTAAAACAGGAAATTTTGCCTAATCGGGAAAATGCTCGGATTAAATAGGACAAAATTGACAATAAAATTTACTGGTGAGAATAATCCTCGATTCCGAGTACCTTACGTGGCACGAATACCGGTAGCCCGTCCACAAGTGGTTAGGATTCCTTTATTTATGAAAATGTTTGAAATGATCTGTTACTGTATCAAATGGCTACGTGGCTCTGTACACAATTTATATGCATTTGCATAAGAATTCCACGCATATTCCCAAATATATAGACTTCTCTGAAAAAATTAGACGATTTTTGTTCATAACAGTACTTTACCTGTATAAAATAATGTAAAAACATTCTTGTTCTCCTTTTCACATTGATTTGTTACTGCATTTTATGTTTAAAAAAGAGAAAAGAAAAGAAAAGGAAAATGCAATACATATCAAAAACAATACTAGTATATTTCATATGTCCAAACTAAAGGAAAACTGCTTTAAACGATAGTTTTGTTAAAAATTTGAAAGTTGCTTGTCATAGACCGCTATTATCTGTGCATTTCACTTCAGACAAAATGGAAGAAAAATGATGAATAATTACCGAAAATTATCCCATTCTGTGCAAGTGGAATAACTTATTAATATACTGGGTGAGTCTAAATTGTTTTTAGAAAATACAGGGGTGATAGTACCCATCCGGACGAGCAATAATTACCATGGAACAAAGATCCGTATCGCACTCTGAGCGGCAGAAAAAATTAAAGTCGAAATGCGTCAAGTATGAACAAGACATCGCCTCTTGCGTCATTTAGCAAGAACTCGTGTTAGATAGAACTCGTGTGCTGACAAGACCCTATTGGGACAAACCATACCAAACCGTACTCAAATTTCCAACAAGAAGAAACAGCACAGGAAGATGGGCTGAAAGTCATTCAAATCAAACACTGGGCTTTCAAAACGGCACAACCTCAACGCTTTAAACTATTCTTGATAACATCGTCCGAAACGTTTTGTAAATGCAATGGCGGTGTACACATACGCGGAATTAGCATATATGCACCTCAAATACGGTGAAACAAAAGGGAATGGACACTAAGAACAAAGATTGTACCAGCAGTGGTTTCCCACGTGTGGTATTCAAAGTCAGCCTACCTTTGACATTGTGAATCGACTGTTAAAGTGTGTGTGTGTTTTATTAACAATGGAGGATGTTCGCAAAATGTGCGAATGCCAGAAATTGAAGAACGAGTCTTGGTGAGAATTGTAGAAGCTCCTTCCACAAGTACGCGAACGGTGGCATACGAAATTGGTATTTCTCAGAAAGAGGCATGGAGTGTTTTACACGAGGAATACATGCACTCCTATCACGTGCAAAAGTTGCAATGTTTAAACCAAGATGATTATTCCCGATCCGCAGATTTTGTGCAGTGGATGCTCGGAAGGAAGAATAACGATCCAGGATTTTCTTCATTAGTATTATTTTGAGACGATGCAACATTCAGCGGACACTGCATTTTCAATTTGCGCATTCAACACGTTTGGTCTGAAAGCAATCCCTGCTGCACTACCACTCGCAAAGACCAGCAGACATTTTCCGCGAGCATCTCGGTAGCTATGTTTGGCAATTACGTGGTAAGACTTTATATCTTGCCTGATAGTTTTAATGACGCAACATACCATATCTTCTTGGAACAAATGCTTTCCAGATTGTTGCAGGTTGTTCCGCTCAACATCGAGAAATGCATGTTGCACAATGGAGCCCAGGCACACTTTTCCAGCAACTCCCAGCTTTACCTGAATGTCACACATCCCTCAAGATGGATTGGATATGTCGGACCTTTAGCTTGGACTCTTCGCTGACCGGACCTGAACCCACGGCACTTTTTCTTCTGGGAGAACGTGAAATCTTTAGTGTTCTAGACGCCTTGTGGACTCGGCTAAATATCTCGTACCGAGAATCGTTGTTGTCGTAGACAAAATTAACACAAGGGTACAAAATCTTTGAGAGGATACGACAGTACTTCCTTTGGCGGTGTGAAATGTACAACGACACGAATGGACGCCTCTTTGATAACTTACTGTAGGTTTATCTCTGATCCATATATCCGATTATGCAACTTTTGGTATAGTTTATTCACTTCCCGAAGACTGTTGTAAGTTCATGTTGAAATTATCTTTTCTCTTTTCTGCGTGTCAAAGTGGAATGCGACCCTATGCTCCGTGGTACTTATTGCTTAGGGGTTAGATTCGATGGATTTAAATGCATCTCACACTGGGTGTGAAAATTAATCTGAATTTGTTCTGTATACGTTGCTTATTTTTTCACGTACTGGGTTACCTGTCAAGTAATTTAGCTGGTTTTTGACACAATTTAATGTTGTGTATTAGCCAGCGCAGCAAAGTATTAAGATTCTATATTTTGAATAATATTTTATTCAAATTAACGGGGGATATTCCTTGTTTAAAGTGACATTTTATAGTTTCAGTATTTCTAGGGATATTTTATAGAGAGTTAATGTGACTTGCTTAAGTTGCGATCTGGAAGACCATTTTGTTTTGAGCTAATTGTTTGCATTTAACTAGGATTTTGGGAATCGATTTCCCTTCTCAATATTTTAGTGTTTGAAGATTATTTTTTTTTTCGCCTTAGAGTGAAGTCTGCCTATTTCACTGTCCAATTACTCTTTTTGTGTGCTTTTAAATTAAACTATTATTTTTGTTACTTTTGTGTTATGGTTACTTTTCATGTATACAGTCTCGCGAGGTACGCCATAACGAAATTGACCATTCTCTAATTACTTGCAAGGCATCCCCAAAGGATTATACCTTTTCATATTTAAGGTTTGGAATAATCTTTAACTATAACAGAGAAATACTTTTTTAATCCAACAGTTTGAATGTAGGATGTAAGTTAATATGCATGTGTAATAGGAAGTTTTTATGGAAAATAAAAATATAATGTAATTCATGTAAAAAAACAGAATTAATAATTTAAAAAATCTTCTTCTGGAACTCTATTGTGTATTTTAACGCGCAATGTTATATTTAAATAATATAAAAGATATTTAAAATCTACTTAGTATAAGTGTTCTTTAAAAGTTTGTTTAAAAATTCTAGTAAAATGCATACTTTCCTCATATAGAACGTAACTGTGATAGGAAAAATTATTTTATTGAAGAAACAAATTTATATTTATTAAGACAAAAAATAAATCATTATTGTATGCAAAGTTTTTTATTATGCAAAGTTTTTCATTTTTTAATGTCTTATTCGATCTGCGATATTAAGTTCATTAATTTTATAAATAAATTATAAGACAGAAAAAATATTGTATGAAAGACTTAATATATGTACTTATTTCATTTACTTAAGATAATACGAAAAGAAAAAAAGAAATTGGAAGTCAGATGCGTCGGCATGTTTTAGTAAACTTGTGCACGCAGCGAACCAAGAGCTCAAGAACCTGCGAACGAGAAAGGTATTGGGAGGACTTCTAACCACAAGCGGTCTAGAAGTAATACAGTAAAAATACATTGTAATTTTTTTTTATTAACGCGTACTAATGGAAAAGGGTATTAATTTCCTATCAATTATTGCATATTGAAACTATTTTAAAAATTATAAAGAATCTATAAAAATGAAACTTCCAAATGTATATGTCAGCATTTATTTCCTAGTCATGTTAATAAGATTAGGAAATAAATGATGACTTTCCTAAGTGTCAACTTTTATTCTTCTCTCTATGATTTCATTGAAAATAATTCCGTTTCACCTCCGAAAGGGAAAGCATACATTGTTAATTATGTTATTTTTTATTTATTTTGAGAAATGATATAAACATTATAGCTTGGAAAACTTTTAATAAACTTAGAAGATTATTCTTAATAATAATAAACTAAATTATTGAAATAAAAATAAAATGAAGTATGATTATAGTGAGGTTTCAAAGAGCATTCAAGAATAAAATAAGGAGAGTTAAAATATATATCTATTTAAACCTTTAAAAAGTTCTATTTTATGAAGTATATTACGCAAAATTAAAGAAAAATGTATGTCGAATGCAAATATTTTTAAGGAAACGACTGGTAATGGAAGGTATGCTTATTTAGTTCAAATAAACAGTAAAAAAAACTACCTCGAATGCTATGTACTGAATTATGAGTTCATGAAAAAATAATCTTCTAAAGCATTTTTCGTGAAATTATTTAAACTATACTAGAAGATATACATAATCATTTAATAAATTTTAGAAGGATTTCAAAAGGATTGGTGGATTTAGAAGGATTTGTAGGGTAATCAAACCCTGGTCCCGGGTTTGATTCCTGGCTCTGGCTAATTTTTCACCCCAGTTGGGTTTATTGTATTTATTGTTGTACGTCTATTTAATAATTTAGATATACCATTAACAGTTGAATACAGGCGTTATTTATTTGTATTGTATTATATATTATTGCGTTTGTGTGTTTTATTACCTCGAATGCATTTGCACATTTTATTAAAAAAAATATTTCTATCTTTTATGTGTGGATATGGTTTTAGCAAGTAGGTTTGAAAAAATATAAACAATATTTTCCTCAGACGTTCTAGAATTTTTTTATTACAAAAACATTATTTTCAAATGTTGGATTGTTTTTCAAAGAGTACCAAAATTTTACATTTTTGATTTTATAGTATATATATTATAAAGGACAAACATATTTGTGCGTAATGCATACGTCATTTTGCGGATGACAACACTTTGAAACTTTAAATAAAAATTTCGTTTTTCAATTTTCTATACTGCAAATTTTTAAACTTCTAAACATTGCACATTTTAATTTTTTGCACCGTCGTATAAGGAAAAAAATGCTCATTTAAATGCAATATGTTTGAAACCTGTAATTCAATTTATTTTTGAGATATTCATTTTTTTGTAGTTTTTAATACCATTTTTCTTATCGTGGCAAAAAAAGTACCCCATTTCTATTGAAAGTCATTGAAAGTAAAGGAAAATAGTCGAAAATAGGAGATTATGTATTTTTTTGTTGACATTTTCTCATAAAATTTGAATAAAAGTTGAAATTAAAATATGGGATATGTCAAGAATATTGTCTGTTATTCCTTGACAATGACGTCATATGCATACTTTTGTATAGACGAAGTTTGAGAATGGATAGTAAAAGTGGATTTCTTTAGCGGATGCAAGTGATTCAATTTATAAAAAAAGCCTGTATTTTAATTCTTAAACCTAAATTATATTTTGCAGAAGTGCGTCATTTTCACAGCCCAGCTGTTTTGAAATTCTTCACGGGTGAAAATGCTTCACTTTTGAAATAATGTAAGCGAAATAACACACTGATACAACGCAATGTTTTAGAAAGATTTAGAGTGTCTTTATAAAAGAGAGGTGACATGCAAATAACAGCGGTTTATATTACAGAAATTGATGATTCTCGCCTGGATGGATTTGCTTCGCCGAGTTAGACAAGCAAACAAATAATTCGTGGTTTAAAATAATATCATGTTCCTGAAGTTTTTGTCCAAAATTCTCTCGAATAATAAAATTTTAATGCTATTCTTTAGGACATTCTACTATAATTTTATCAAAATAACATAAGTCGCTTAATTTAATTTTTTCTGATTTTATATAATCTATACATTTAAAACAGAAGTGTGTTTTTTAGTCATCTGCCCTGATCTTTCACAGAACCAATTTTCTAATATTTTTTTACTAATATTTTTTTTTTTTTTTTTTTTTAACTGAAAGCTCTTCATTTGTAGATGTGATCGCACTATTTTTTTTTTAATATCCCAACTTTTATATTTTAATTTTAAAAGCATTTTATGAAATTCAAAATGGTGAAAATTAGATAGCTTTCATTATTGCAGACAAGACAGAAATAATGATGTATTTTTATCTTTATTCATGCTATTTTCTGATAAAAATTCAAAATTGTTGCATAGAGTTTAGTGTCGCAGAATCCCATTAGGAGCATAATAACGTAAAATGACATACTGCTTTTGAAAACACGCATTTTTGCCTCATAAATTTTCTATATTGTTTTTCCTTCTGCATGTGTACTGATACTAAGTTTCAGACACAATGCGAAATGCTTATTTAAGTGGAAATGAAGTCACATTTAAAAGAAAACTATCATTTTCTTTGATAAAACTAAACATTTTAACACAAATGCGTCTAAAAAACCTAATTTTTTTACTCTCCGGAATTGAGATTAGAATCTCAAGTAAAGAGTGCATCTGTTCACATAAAAGAAGTTACTTACAATCGTGACTTCAAGTTTTGAGTTCAAATGATTTTTAAATGATCAAACCAAATACATTTTTTTTAAAATGATGAATATGGATCTTAGAAGTGCGTATGCAAATTTTGAGAAGGTGAAAATTGCTGTTTTTTCATGCCTGAATACCGAGCATAAGAGCCTCAATTGATAACCACATCCTAATAACTAATCTTTATTATATTTTACTAATTAAGTATCTATATTATAAAGAACAAACGTATATGTGCGTAATGCTGACGTCATTTTGCGAATGGCAACACCTCACTATCAAATTTTGGTCTTGAAATTTTCGCTACTGCAATTTTTTAATCTTCTGAACATCGTGCATTTTCAATTTTCGTCGCATAGGGAAAAAATTTACTTTCAAATGAAATTCATCAAAAACTGTATTTTAATTGACTGCTGTATTATATTTTCTAAAAATATTCTTAAGCATGATTTTTTTAATTTTATCTTATCACGTGCCCGTTTCAATACATAATAATAATAATAATAATAAACATTTTACACATAATGCAACAAACATTCTTCAGCATTTGTTTCTGACAATTTTTGCATAACGAAATTAATACTTCCTTTATAAAGAAATAAAATAATAATATTAGAAAAAACACCAATCTATCATATTTGTGAAAGACAAATTAATACTTCTTTTATCAACAACAAAAAAAAAAAGAATAATATTGAAAAAACACAAATCTCACATATTTGTAATCGTACAATTTAAATTTTTATATTACCAAATAAGATTTTTTTTTTCAAATGGAATTTGTTTGCAAGGTTCATCTCAGTTTACTGATTGTATAAAGTTTTAAAAACAATTTTAAAGCATGAATTTTTTTTTTTAATTTATCTATATCAGTTGTCGTATTATAGATATATCGTTTGCCCTTAAAACAAAATAAAGAGTTCATCATCTTCTTACGGCTAATATCCATTAAAAAAAAACATCCCTATGAATAAATAAATAAAATAATATAAATAAAACACAAATTTAACAGGCAGGTATAAGCTCTGAAATTATCAAAATATAAAAGGATGCGATAAGTAGCAAAATCTTGGTGAAATAACTCTTACCATGCGGCTAATAAGAAAATATGGCATTAATTTAAAAAATGTTTTCACCTATATTCTTTAACCCAGGAAGCCCGGGTATGATCTCCTAGTAAAATCAATATTGAAAATACTCGAGACATGGGAACATGAAGACTAACGGAAAAAACAATGAATTTTATCATAAAATAAATAAATTAATTTTTGTCGATAAAGACATCAGAAATATTGGCGTTACACAAGCACATGTATTGAATTTTGCTTCCTTTTGCTGGATGAAAAGTAAGAAGCAAAATATCCCTAAGCGTAACTGTGAGGGATGTATTTACGTTAACTCTTTATCAATTGACGGTACTTATAAGTACAATTAAAATAACTTGTTATAAAATTCATTTAATACATCGATTATTTGTAATACAGTTTAGAATGTGTTATAGATATTCCTTTATTTTGTTTCAAAAGCATTATTGGTTGTACAAAACATAAATAATTTTTAAAAGGATGGTTTCTTTTGCCTTTGCATCTCTTCAGCTTTCTTGCGGGTTTTTTTTTTTTTTTTTTTTTTTTTTTTTTGGGGGGGGGGGGGGGGGGAGGGGTCAATTGGGAAATATTTCTGTATTTCTATTGTAAGAAAATTACATTTGTACATTTTCTAATTCTACAAAATAGTAAGAAAAATATTTAAAATAAAAAGATTTGAGTGGGGTTATAAACATTGTACAAAATCCCTATAAATTCAAATTTGATTAATTCTTCTAAATCCTCCAATCCTTTTGAAATCCTTCTAAAATTTATTAAATGATTATGTAAATCTTCTAATGTAGTTCAAATAAATTCACGAAAAATGTTTTAGAGATTTTTTAACTTGTATTTGTAGTACAACTTGTATATTTTACTTTAGTGTGTCAGAATGCAAATACATTTCAAATTAATTTTGTAATGTTAATTTTACTGTTAATTATTATTTTTTTATATCTATTATTTATATCTCTTGTAAATTTGTGAATAACCCGTATTTCGGAGGAAAATGTTGCTTGAGCTTTAAACAGATATTACTCAGTTAGATTTAATCATAGAAAAATGAGACTTTTTTGTCCTACTTCTTCATGTAATAGGTTAATTTTACTTTCTGTTAAATGTGTCGAAGTCTTAAAATCTCACGATCCGTGGTAACATAATTATTATCGTGGAGTTATGGATGAATACTTAATTTTCTGAGCGAAGCGAAGGCTGATACACAGATTACTGTATTACTTTCGGGTATTACTTTACCCGACTGTTTTTACTCGTACTCGGGTATTACTTTACTGTATTACTGTATTACTTTCGGGTCACATACAGCTACGATGGATATTAAAGCCATGACTTACTAAAAGAATGCCTAATAAAAATCTTTCGTCAAGCGTAACTCAAAAAATATTTGTCGGATTTAGTTTTTGATTGCACCAGAAGGTACATAATAGGGTTCCGTACTGAATGCACATACTATACAAAATAAGCTCCAAACCCTTTAAAAATTATATTAAAAAAACTGATAAAAAAGCACAATTTATATACATACGTCACGGAAATTTAATGTACGTCATTTTCACTGGCTGGATGTTTTCGTAGAAAATCGGATTACAGCATATGGAGCAAACACAATATGAAAGGCACTAATATTAATGAATAATAAAACCTATTTAAACAGAAAAATAAATACGGATTTTATTTTTATTTTAAAGAAGAAAGCCAAAATATCCCAATCTATCTATACTAATAATATTATAAAGAGGTAAAAATTGTTTATTTGTAGGAGGTAAGCTCTGCAATTACCGAACCGATTCCAAAAGTAATGGTATCAAAATGACGGTGTTAGTCCAACTTAGAACATAGGCTATATCTTATGCCCGTGCCACTGGCGAAAAGGGGGGTGCAGGAGCAAAAAACGTTCTAAAAATGCGATTTTTGTGTTACTGAAGGGCCTAGAAACATGAAATTAAGAATGGTATTTACTTATAAGATACTAATGATCTCTAAGGACATTTCTTAAAAAAATCGAAATTAAAAAGGGATGAAAATGCGCGAAAAGCGTTCTAAAAAACGTTCGAAATGGCGATTTTTACGCAATTTCAAGAAGCACCAAACCGATTTAAAAAATAATGGTGTCAAAAGGATGGTGACAACTCTTGCTTCAACATAGGCTACATTTTATGTCGGTGCCACTACCCCTACTGGGGGTGCAGTAGGAAAAAAACGTTCAAAATTGCGATTTTTGTGTTACTGAAGGGCCCAGATCCATGGAATTTGGCATGATAGTAACTTATTAGATATAAATGATCTCTAAGAATATTTCTTAAAAAAATCGAAATTAAAAAGGGGTGAAAATGCGCGAAAAGCGTTCTAAAAAACGGTCTAAATGGCGTTTTTACGCAATCTCAAGAAGTACAAAAACGATTTAAAAAATAATGGTCTCAAAATGATGGTGACAACCCTTACTCCAAAATAGGCTACATTTTAAGTCGCTGCCATTACTTCCAAAGGGGGTGCAGGAGCAAAGAAACGTTCGAAAATGCGATTTTTGTGTTACTCAAGGTCCTAGAAACATGAAATTTAGAATGGTAGTTACTAATAAGAAATAAATGATTTCTAAGAACATTTCATAAAAAATTTTAAATTTAAAAGGGCTGAAAATGCGCGAAAAGCGTTCTAAAAACGGTCTAAATGGCGATTTTTTACGCAATCTCAAGAAGTACCAAAACGATTTAAAAAATAATGGTCTGAAAATGATGGTGACAACCCTTGCTCCAAAATAGGCAACATTTTAAGTCGATGCCATTACTCCCAAAAGGGGTGCAGGAGCAAACAAACGTTCGAAAATGCAATTTTTGTGTTACTCAAGGGCCTAGAAACATGAAATTTAGAATGGTAGTTACTAATAAGAAATAAATGATCTCTAAGAACATTTCTTAAAAAATTCGAAATTTAAAAGGGGTGAAAATGCGCGAAAAGTATTCTGAAAAACGTTCTAAATGTCGATTTCTACGCAGTCTCAGAAAGTACCCAACCTATTTCAAAAGTAATGGTTGGGAATTGATGATGACAGCCCTTGCTCTAACATAGGCTCTATTTCATGTCGTTGTCACTACCACCTAGGGGTTGCAGAAGCAAAAAACGTTCTAAATTGTAATTTTCCTGTTACCTAAGGGCCTAGAATCCTGAAATTAGGCATAGCAGTTATTTATAAGATACAAATGATCTCTAAAAAAAATTCTTAAAAAATCGAAATTTAAAAGAGGCGAAAATGAGCGAAAAGCGTTCTAAAAAACTTTTTTAATTGCGATTTCTATGTAATTCCAGAAAGTACAGAACCGATTTAAAAAATAATGGTGTAAAAACGATAGTGACAACCCTCGCTCCAACATAGGCTGTATTCCATGTCGGTGCCACTACCTCAAAGGGGGTGAAGGAGCAAACAACGACCTGAATTTCGTTTTTTGTAATACTGCAGGGCTAGCAACTTGAATCTAGGCATGGTAGTTACTTATAAGATATAAATGATCTCTAAGAACATTTCCCAAGTAATTCGAAATTTAAAAGGGGTGAAAATGGACGAAAACGTTCTAAGAAGCGTTCTAAATTACGATTTCTACGCAATATCAGAAAGTACAACAACCGATTTCAAAAGTAATGGTTGGAAATTGATGATGACAGCCCTTGCTCCAATGTAGGATCTATTTCATGTCGGCGTCACTACCACCTTGCGGTTGCATTTTAAGAAACGTTCTAAATTGTGATTTTTGTGATACTGAAGGGGCTAGCAACTTGGAATTTGGCATGGTAATTCCTTATGCGATATAAATGTTCTCTAACAACAGTTTCTTAAAAATTTGAAATTTAAAAGGGGGGAAAATGAACGAAAATTGTTCTAAAAACGTTCTAAATTGCGATTTCTACGCAATCTCAGGAAATATAAACCGATTTCAGAAGTAATGGTTTCAAATTGATGGTTGCAGTCCCCGATCGAATATAGCCTATATTTTACATTGTTGTCACTACCACCTAGGGGCTACAGGAGCAAAAAGTATTCGAATAATGTAACGAAGAATTGTCGAAAGAAAATTCCAAATTTAAAAAGTTGAAGTGAGCGAAAAGCGTCCTATAAGCGTTCTAAATTACGATTTTTATGCGATCGTATGAAATACGAAACCGATTTCAAACATAATGGTTGCAAATTGATTTTAACTATTACGCGAGCAAAGCCGCGGGTTTTGCTAGTCAATACTAATATTATAAAAATAAAGTTTGTTTGTTTGTTTGTTTGTAGCAGGTAATCTCTGGAACTACCGAATCAATTTCAAAAGTAATGGTATCAAAATGATTGTGTTAGTCTACGCTCGAACATAAGCTGTATTTTATGTCGGTGCCACTACTCCAATGGGGGTGAAGGAGCAAAAAACTTTCTAAATATGCGATTTTTGTGTTACTGAAGGGCCAAGAAATATGAAATTTGGAATATTAGTTTCTTATTAGAGATAAAGGATTTCTAAGAACATTTCCTAAACAATTTAAAATTTAAAAGGGGTGAAATTAAGCAAAAAGCGTTCTAAAAAACGTTCTAAATGGTGGTTTCTACGCAATCTCAGGAAAAACCAAACCGATTTAAAAAAATAATCGTGTCAAAATGATGGTGACAACACTTGCTCCAAGATATGATATATTTTATGCCGGTGCCACTACCCCAAAGAGGGTGCAGAAGCAAAAAATTTCTAAAAATGCGATTTTTGTGTTACTGAGGAGCCTAGAAATATGAAATTTGGAATATTAGTTACTTATTATATATCAAAAAATTCTAAGAACACTTCTTAGAAAAATTCGAATTTTAAAGGGGTGATAATGCGCGAAGAGTGTTATAAAAACGTTCTAAATGGCGGTTTCTACGCAATTTTAGTAGGTATCAAATTTATTTGAAAATTAAGGGTTGCAAATTGATGGTGACAGCTATTGCTATAACATAGACACTATTTTATGTTTGTGTCACTATCACCTGGGGGTTGCAGGATCAAAAAATGTTCTAAGTTGCGGTTTGTGTGTTATGATAGGGCTTAGAATCATGAAATTTCGAATGATAGTATTTTTTAAGATATCAATGATTTCTAAGAACATTTCCTAAAAAAATCGAAATTAAAAAGGGGTGAGAAAAAGCGCCAAAAGCGTTCTAAAAATCTTTCGAAATTGCGATTTCTATGAAATCTCAGAAAGTACTCAACCAATTTAAAACATGACGGTATAAAAATGATGGTGATAGCTCTTGCTCCAAGATAGGCTATATTTTAGGTCTGTTTCCATTACCCCGAAGGGGGTACAGGAGCGAAAAATGTTCTAAAACTGCGATTTTTGTGTTATAGAATGACCTAGATTCATGAAATTTGGCATGGTATATACCTATTAGATATAAATGATCTCAAAGAACATTTGTTTAAAAATGTGAAATTTAAAAGGGGTGAAAATGTGCGAAAAGCGTTCTTAAAACGTTCTAAATGCCGATTTTTGAACAATCTGATTAAGAATCAAACTTATTTCAAAAGTAATGTTAGGAAATTGATGCTGATAGCCTCTGCTCTAACATAGACTCTATTTCATCTCTATCTTACTACCATCTGGGAGTTTCAGAAGTAAAAAACGTTCTAAATTGCGATTTTTGTGACCGGTAGGGGCTAGCAACTTGAAATTAGGCATGGTAATTATGTATTAAATATGAATGATTTTAAGGACAGCTTCGAAAAAAATTGGAAATTTAAAAGAAGTGAAAATGCGCGAAAAGCTTTTTAAAAACGTTCTAATTTGCGATTTCTACACAATCTCAGAAAATATCAATCCGATTTCAAAAGTAATATTTGCGAATTGATGGTGGTAGCCGCTGCTCCAACACAGGTTGTATTTTATGTTGCTGTCACATTTTAAATGAAATGAATGCAATATGAATATGGTATGGGATTTTTTTTTTTTTTTTTTTTTTTTTTGCAATTTATGACCTGCATTCGGATAACATAAAAGTATCGATATTGCCACTGCAGCACAGATATCATATACGCGCCACGTTGGCGCAATTTTTTTCTAACGGCAATTTTGCGAAAACCTCCTTTTCGAATATCAGTTACATATGTATTTTTAAAAAGAGAATAACAATTTTTAAAAAGTATAATTAATACTATAGAACAAAAAAATTATATAATTTTAGAAAATAATATAAAAGTAAATAAACAATTTATTAATAAATAAACAACAACATCTGGATTACCATATCAAGCAAATAAACGACACTTTGGTGCCAGTTAAGTACCCCGTGCGTATATGACATTAGCGTCAGAAAACATCGTGCCAATGTGTTGCGTATATAACATCTGTGCAGCAATAGGTTCATAGTATGCGAAATGAAACTAATATGTTATAGCCACTCTTCGTAAAAGAACAATGGCCAATAATCCGCATTCAGACACATAGGCAAGAATGCCGTAAAAAAAGAATACTAACAACAACATTGTTATATCTGTATGATAGTTATAATAGTGATATAAAATTGACTTTGAGCAAGCAACCACAAAAACAGTATTTTACAAATGATAAAATGAACACTAAATTCACAATATATATCTTTAATTTTTACTTAATAGGTTCTAAAATACAAAATGTTAAAACATTTTAAAAACAATCGAGATGTTAAATCTTTGGAGTCATTTTGATGTTAAAATCCGAGCGCTTTCGACTAAACCATTAGTCCTCATCAGGGAAAATCACTGCTGGATGAAAGACAACTGCTGGTTAAATACCAAAGGGCGAAACCAACGAACCACAAACAGGAGGGTAGGAAAGAAAAGAAATAGAGGAGTAGCTAACCTGAAAAATAGAGGGAGGGGGAGGGATCGGGGAGAGGGAAATGGTTAATCAAAACCAAATCCACCAGTTACACTTAGTATGTTAAACTAAATTCTTGGTATATTATAGGATAGAACATCATTACAGGTACGCTTTCCTCTTGCCAAAATTTCCAAAGACTCTCTGATTATACAAATATTATAATGTGATGCATGTGCAATGATTTTGACTTCTTTAAATAGGATTTCAATATTTTTATCTTGACTTATTTGAATAGAGCTGTAGATAATTTACCCTTTTTACTTTCTTCTATCTTTATAAGAAGAAAGTATTGGATTCGTAAAAATTTTCGACTTCCGGTTTTCGACGGATTTACACGTTTTAGAGGTCAGAGATTCCAAAAAACATGTTTTTACAAAATGTCTGTTTGTGACTCTGTGAGTCTGTCTGTCTGTCTGTCTGTGTGTATGTGACACAAATTTTGTGGGCGCTCTACCTCAAGAACTAATGTACGAAATTTAATAAAAATTTATATTCAAATAGTACCTAATATAAATTGGTGCTGATTAGTTTTTGGTGTAAATCGCCCAACAGGTGGCGCTGCTATGCTGAATTTTTCGCGATTTCTGCACTAGCTCTATCTCAAGAACTAATGCACGGATTTTCATAAAACTTCAGATTCCATTAATCCTTGATATGACTTAGTGCTGGTAATGTTTTGGTGCAAATCGCCCAACAGATGGCGCTGCTATGCTGCGTTTTGCAGCATTTACACGATTTTCGTAATAGCTCTATCTCAAGAAATAATGCACGGATTTTCATCAAACTTCAGATTCTGTTAGTGCTTGACATGAGTTGACGTTTTGCACCTTTTGGTGTAAATCGCTCAACAGGTGGCGCTGCTATGCTGCAATTTTTGTGATTTCCGCAGTAGCTCTATCTCAAGAACTAATGCTTGGGTTTTCAACAAATTTCAGATTCAGGTATACCTGGATATGAATTACTGCTGTTTATGTTTTGCTGTAAATCGCTCAACAGGTGGCGCTGCTATGCAGCATTTTTCTCGATTTCCACAATAGCTCAATGTCCAGAACTAATGCACGGATTTTTATCAAACTTCAGATTCAGTTAGTCCTTGACATGAATTGATGTTTTGTTCCTTTTGGTATAAATCGCTCAACAGGTGGCGCTGCTGTGCTGCATTTTTGTGATATCCACAGTAGCTCTAGCTCCAGAACTAATACACGGATTTTCTTCAAACTTCAGATTCCGGTATACCTTAATATGAATTAGTGCTGTTTGTGTTTTGGTGCAAATCGCTCAACAGATGGCGCTGCTATGCTGCATTTTTTAGAATTTCCCCTACAGCTCTATCTCAATAACTAATGCACGAATTTTCATCAAACTTCAAATTCAGGTATACTTTTATATGAATAAATTGATATAATTTCTTTTACTATTTAAATGATTTAATTGACGTGATTTGTATAGAAGAAAGTTTTGTGATGGCCACAACATACTAGTTTATATCTGTCATATTCTCCTTAATTCTTTCAAATAATTTGCGAGTGGTCATTCCTACATAAATATACGTTTTTTTTTTGTTTTTTTTTTCAATTTTGGTAAGAGGAAAGCGTACCTGTAATGATGTTCTATCCTATAATATACCAAGAATTTGGTTTAACATGCTAGGTGTAACTGGTGAATTTGGTTTTCATTAACCATTCCCCCCCCCCCTCCCTCCCTCTCTTTTTCAGGTTAGCTCCTCCTCAATTTATTTTCCTTCCCATCCTCCTGTTTGTGGTTCGTTGGTTTCACCCTTTGGTATTTAACCAGCAGTTGTCTTTCATCCAGCAGTGATTTTCCCTGATGACGACTAATGGTTTAGTCGAAAGAGCTCGGATTTTAACATCAAAATGACTCCAATGTTTTAAGATCTTGATTGTTTTTAAAATGTTTTAACATTTTGTATTTTAGCACCTATTAAGTAAAAATTAAAGATTATATATTGTGAATGTAATATTCATTTTCTCATTTATTTTATTAAGGTGAATCTGTCGTTCAAATTGAAATATAGTTTTTCTATATTTATTTATTCAGTATTTTACATACGTTTCGAGTGAAGCTCGATCATCAAGGTACTAATTAATTATACAAGCAACAGATATATAAACAAAAGTTTAAATTCAAACGTAGAAATCTGCAACCTCTCCCTCCCTCACACACACACACACAAAAAGTTACCGCAATGAAATTAACTTGACTTTAAGCGACGATTTTTAAAATACGACATTGGTTGCAAACCATATTACGGTTTGAAGTAATCGCGTTACTTTATTTTTAGACGGGTTAAAATTTAAACAAGATCTTTTTTTTTTTTTTTTTTTTGGCAAAAGCAACTTTTCTTTCGCATGAGTAATTTAGAAACAATTCTTTGATGTTGAAAGAAAATGTTTTGACTTATTATATCTTATTATTGTTTTTTTTTACTTATTTGTATTTTAAAAGAAATGAGTCAAAGTCGTGTTTTTTAAATGTATTTAATTTATGTATCTCAAAAGAAAAGAATACATTACGAAAGTTAGTGATTCATCTCCTGTATCCAGCTAAGTGCCTTATTACCATTTGTCTAATAACCTTCACGATACTTCGTTATACTATGAGCCTTGGAGCTTTTAAAAAAAGTTTGACCTAATTCGGGTTTAAGAAAGTGAGATGTTTTTGCCAAATGATATAAACGACTATGAAAATGAAATTGAAGAAGTATTAAACTAGTTTTTGTATGTATTTTAATAAATATACCTGCTAACACTTATTAAATGAATTATTCATATTTTTAATATAATAAAAGTTAAACGGTTCCTTTATCTACGTGTATGCTAATATTATAAAGTAGTAACGTTTGTGTGTTTGCGGAATGTAATCTCAGAAACTACCTAGCCGATTTAATAAATAATCGTTTGAAAATGCTGGTGACAAACTCTACTCCAACAAGAACTATATTTTATGTCGGTACAACAATCTCCATGGTTGCAGGAGCAGAAAATTTCTAAGATTGCGAATTCTGAGATATTACTTGGGCTAGAAATTTGGAATTTTGTGCGGTGGTAACTTTTAAGATGTAAATACTCGTTATGAACTCTTTCTAAAAGGTTCGAAATTTTAAAGGTATAAATAAACTTAAAACATTCTAGAAAGTTTCTAAATCAAAATTTATTTGGAATTCGTACAGAAAGAAATTTTGAAATTTCATATGTCTATTACTTTTGAGTCGATACATCGGTTCAAGGACATGACTACAGTCTGAAGAATAAGTAAGCACCAAAAATTTCATGCTAATTGCAATATTTATTTTCTAATCCTGCGCTTAAACTGTTATACCAATTTTTTACTCGTCAAATGTCTGACAGTTTGGAGCTCTCTATCAATGCTAATTATGCATCTTGCATTTTTTTTAAATACAAGAAATTAAACAGAACACTGGTATATCTTTCATACCAATAAAAATTGTGTATTAAAATCATATGTATTTTAATATATTAAATGTTGAAAATGTTCTTTTTTTTTCATTTTTTCAAATTTTGCGAGCCCTGAGGCCCCTTAATTTGAATGAATTACATAAATACTGTGGGATTTGCGACTATTTTGCATTGAATGTATCTTTCAATACGCCTTTGTGACTTTAAAAGTTAATTAAAAATCTCTCTGGAAAAACGCGGCAAGGACCAAGGCGGCGTTGCACATGTCTGACCTTCTTTCAAAGCACGCTTAGCACAATGCCAAATGTAAACTTTGAACGAATGTTTTGTTTTAAGTATACTGTAGTAAGAAATGTTATTACAATACTGAATATAGTTTTATGAAATGCCAAATGAAGTTTAAATAAGCACTGCTTTTATTGTCAGTACCAAATTAAGTTCATTATAAACATATTAAGATAATATTAAACTAGTTGTATGTGTCAATTCCACAACTTTCTTCTATCTCATACATCTTAATACTTCTTGATAAATGCAGCACAGCAGCGCCACCGTTTAGATGATTTATACCAAAATCTAATCAGGGACAACTTACGTGAACTACTAATTGAATTTGAAGTTTAATGAAAATCCGTGCGTTAGTTTTTAAAATAGAGCTTTTGCGGAAATCGTGAAAAGCATAGCAGTGACACCTCTTGGGCAATTTACACCAAAAACTTATCAGGAAAAATGTATATCAGGGACTAACGGAATCTAAAATTTTGATGAAAATTCAAGCATTAGTTCTAGAGATACAGCTATTGCGGTAATCGTGAAATGTGCAGCATAGTAGCGCCACCTGTTGGACGATTCACACCAAACACTAAACACCACTGATATATATAATGCGGGCTAACTGAATCTGAAGGTTGGTGAAAATTCGTGCATTAGTACCTGGGATAGATCTATTGCGGTAATCATGAATAATGCAGCCCAAAATCCCCACCTATTGGGCGATTTACACCACAAAGTTATCAGCACCAAATTATATCAAGGAATAACTGAATCTGAATTTTTCTGAAAAACCGAGCTTTAGTTCTTGAGATATATCTATTTGTGGAAATCAGGACTAATGCAGCATAGCAGCTCCAGCTACTGGGCGATTTGCACCAAAAAGTAATCAGCACCAATTTATATCGGGAACTAACTGAAAGATTTATTAAATTTCGTTCAATAGTTCTTCCACAAAATTTTTGTCACACACTAACAGACAGACCCATAGACAGACATTTTCTAAAAACATGTTTTTCATTACATCTGTTCCCTAAAAAGTATAAATCCGTCGAAAACTGAAATTGAAAATTTCCACGAATCCAATACTTTCTTCTTGTAAAGATAGAAGAAAGTAAAAATGAGTTACTACACAGAATAGCTATATTTGATATTATTTAGGTTCCATATCTCTTTGAACATTCATGGTATATCCATTTACATTTTTCTAGTAAATACTGTTATACCCAACCCTACATTGCATAGTTTTTTACAAAGTCTTAGTAATCTTTTAGCTACGATTTTTTTTTTATAATACAATTACAAATTCATATATGTATTGCACTTGACCGTTCATTTTTACTTATGTGCTATTGATGACGCACAAACTTTTTATTGGGTTGAAATTTTTGGACGGGATACTTTAAAGATGTTAATGCTCTCTAAGAACGGCTTCTAAAAAATACAAAATTTTAAAAGATGAAATGAACGGAAAACGTTCTAAATTACAATTCAGTTGCATTGTTACGTATAGAAACTTTAGATATTTAATAAAACTACACCCCCCCCCCCATAAAAAAAACATGCAACTTAAATGAAACAAAACGAGTAGCTACTTATCTAGCATTGAATAAATTGTGTAAACATTGAATAAATGTCGGTATGAAACAGCGATTAGTTTACACGAAAGTACTTGTCAAAATTTTACTTCTCTGAGCAAAGGTGTCGAAATGTGTCTGTTTTGATATGCAATTTTTTTTCAGCTTCTCTAATCTACATATTTAATGATGAGGTCATTTTCTTAGTTGTAATTAGACGATTTTTATATAATAACTTATTCGGGTAAATTTTTTTAATCGGGTTAATTTTACCTTCCATGATTTGTTGGAAAAATCTGTACGGATCTGTAAATTACTCGAAATGACATTTTCACAGCAAAAAGGTTATGCAGACGAGATATTCCAGATCTCGTGTCGTAACTTACGCTGTAGTCAATGCTGATTTGTTTGTGTGGAGCCGGAAGAGACTTCCTACGAAAGGAATATGTGTACCAATCCTGTAAGGTAACTTATGTATTTTTTTCTGACAGGATGGATATTTATTATGAATATTTTCCAGACAGGCCACGTATTATCAATTAAACATAGTATCTCATTTTCTATTCTTGTCACGAGTTATTATTAAATCTATGTTCTCACTAACATCGCTCAGATTAATGCCTCTGAGGGAAGTCCTAGTTGTACAATGATATGTGGTTTACTCTAAACAAATTTAAATGCTCCGTTAAAACTTCAACACACCTGTTTATATATTATTTATTAAAAGCAGATTTTTTTTTTTTTTTTTGGAAGCAGTATATGAAAAATCTTGGGAAACTATTTAACTTATTTTAATGCACTCACTGTATATATTTATATTTCCCCCTCCTTTAAGTATCATTCTGAAATAAATTTCGTCATTTATAAAAATAAAATTTAAGTTCCAGTATATATTTCAAATTTAATATTGTCTCTAAAAACATATATTTCTTTGATGCAATAGTAAGAATGGGGCATTCATAATTGGATTAACCTTTACGTGTTTGCTGTAACAGCCTCTATACCGATTTAGCGTGTATTTACACATTTAAATTACCATATTTCCTAAAATAATAATAAATATAGACGATCACCAAGACTAATATTACCGGTCAGTATTAGCGTGAAACTTATTATCTTGAACTTTACAGGACAATATGGATCAGAAAATCTACATTAAAATTCTATTTATTTATTTCTTCTGGAATTGATGAATGCTAATATGTATTTAGACGATAAGAAAAACTAAAAAGAAAACATAAAGTAATTACCCTCGAAGTAATTTTGTAACATGAAAGATAATAGAGTTAGCAAATGATTTCCCTGCGGCAAATATTTCTAGATGTTTTGTTGAAACATAATTCTTTCGGAGTACCATGTTAGAAAGTATGTAAATTTTCTGAACAATTTCTTTACTGTATTCGAAACAAATGTAGTTTTAGGGGATTTAAGCTTGCAGTTCTTTTCAAAATTGTCCTTTACAATCTTTATTGTGTTTTATATTTAAATTATAACAGATAATATGATTTTATTTATTAAAATATTGAAAATTTGTCAGATTACATATGGTGTAAAAATAATTAATTATGATATAAAAAATGTTTTAAGCATGTACCAGTAGTAAATTATAATGATTAAAAAACTAAAAAGGAATATTTTCTACGTCCAAGAGAAACAAGTAAAAAACAAAAATATCTAGGAAATAATATATTACAGAAAACCGTACATTTTCGGTTTGGTAACGTAAAACACTCATGCAAAACAACTGTCTTTTTTTAGAACACTATTACAACTACTATACTATAAATTAAATAAGGGTTTTCCTTATAAGAATTTATAACAAAAATGGGTAAGTTAAAAATAAATTTATTTGAAAAAAAAGAGTTGTAAAATATATTACTTTTTAACCTATAATATAATAAAGAAGACTTTTGGCTAATATTCCTTTGTGAAAAGGAAAATATGATCCAATTAATAATGCCATATATTAAAATTAATATGTGATTAAAATTACCCCTGAAATACAGACTGTTGCATTCTCATAAAGAAAGAGTATTAAACATGACACATAAATTACGCACTCTCAGAATTGTAGAAAGTGTCAATTTATATATATATCCGAAAGTTGACCGGTTTCTCAAATGAAAACTCATTAAAAATTATGCTATTTTGTACTATATGTAAGGAATAGACAAATTAATAATAATATTATTTTTTTCCACCACTTTAGAATACCAAGAAAATGTTTAAAGTGCACTTACATGATATAAAAATATACTTCTAAAGCCTTCTTAAATCAAACCAAGACGTAAACCTGATGTTTCTTCAGATAAACGCGAATAACATATTTTCAAATGTTTGATTAGAAAAGAAGGGGGTAAAAAGATTAATAATTGTCAATTGTTAATATAAATAAAAAAAAATAACGAATAATGTCTCTTAATTTAATGTTTATAACGCCACGACGTTTCACCACAACTTTGCCAAATGTACATGAAACTGTACACATTTCATGTTAAACACTTGTATCCTAGGTTACCTGTTTTAACTAAAAATTTATAATTTAAGTATTAAGGACAGTAAATTTATTCAATCTGAGGCATTTGGCCTCAAATTAGGCTTGGCGCGACAGCTTTTGAAAAACTGAACAATTTGATTTTAAAGACCGATTATTTACATCTCGGAATTAACTCGCATCCGGCCTGTTATATATTAATAATTTTAGTTATCTTTCAAATGAACTTAAAATTTTATTTCGTAGATTCAATTTTATTCCAGTTGTCTATCTCATTTAGTTACCATAACAGACTTTTGGCATTTTTTTTTTCATATAAGATTTTCAAAAAAAGAAATGCACTAAACATATATTTTATGCAAAACATGCGACAACAATGAGTGCAAATGAATGTCTAATTCGATTATAATACTTTCTTCTATTGAATATATGAGAAAGTAATAAAAAACTGTATGCGTTAATTTCCGAATAAGTAATTTTCAATTAATCCCTTAAAGTTTTTTAATACAGAAATTATATTTTTCACTACATAGTATTTAATTAGGGAACACAGTTTCAATAACTAACGCATATCATGAATAACTGAAATTTATAAAAGTACGCGTCGCATTCCAACCACAATGCTTCTAACCTTAACATATTTCAGATCTAAATCTTAGACCTACAATAACGTATTTTAATGGGATTTTTTAATTACGGGTGATGAATATATTTGAATTTAAACAACATGAGAAGGAATAGCACAAATATATATACATGTTTCATTCAGCACAAATATATATACATGTTTCATTCAGCACAAATATATATACATGCTTCATTCAATAAACTCACATGAATATATTCATTTCCATGGAGAACATACGTGGAATTGTAAAATAAATTTATATTTAAATATATGTAAAACCTTCGCCTCCTGCAGGAAGTTAAATTTATTTAGCGCAAATAAATATTTCAAAAATCCCTTCGAAATATATTTCTAACTGTTCTCGAAATTCAATTTCCATCTTGGTAGCATGTATGAATATAGTTATCTAATACTTTAATATATGGGATTGAAGAATATCGATAACTTTTTTCCCGATCGATTAGTCTTTTTTAATAAAACTAAAAGAACACTTTATTAAAGTTAATTTTTATGTTAAAATTTAGTTGATTTTATGAATATTAAGTTTTATATTGACATTTTACAACATTTTTTATATCGTGTAGGAATCATAAATATATATATATATATATATTACCATCATATACTATTACAATTCAACATTTTCTTCTTTTTTTATTAAAAAATAAAAATTAATAAATCGAGTATCAATACATTGCACTGACACTATACATAATAAAGCATTATAGTTTTAAATTTATAAAAAAAAAAAAATGAGAAATTGCCTAATAGTAGAACAGTAATATGATCATTTTGAATATGAAATTTATTGGAGACCAAGCGAGATGATAAACGTGCATCATAAAATGGATTTTCTTATAGAAAGACATCAAATTACTACATAAGTAGAAATCAAGTGATAATACATTATGAAAATGCGCAGTTGCAGCAATAAACATAGCGCATAAAAATTAAGCAGTTTGCTAATGTTGCAAAACATTTATCTAACAGAAATTATATATTAATAAAAATATATAAGATACATTTTATAAGAACTTATATATATATATATATATACATATATTAACTTGACCACGGTGATAAAAGTGGTCAACATTTACAGTGTGGTAAATATAAAATATAAACAGAAACAACAAAATATAAGTATTTTCATTCTTTATTAATAAGAAATATTCCAGCGTTTTTCATTGTGGAAGTTCAAGGCCTGATAACATTTCTATATTAGGTGAGGGAAATACACAATATTAATATAAAAAATCATTACTTTTCTAATAATAAATGTAATTATTATTTTCATATATTTAAATCAGTCACTTTCAAGCAAACGTCATAACTTTCTAGAACGCACTGAAGTATTTTTTTCGATATCGACAAATCTTATTATTTAACGAAATATTAATAGAATTAGTAACTCTTAAAATTCTGCTATACTAGTTTTACGAGACGATTTTTCATTAATATACTAATTTCAAACATAATAAACTTCAAGCACTAAAAATCAGTTCTGTAATTAAATGATTTCTTCCCTAAATAATGAATACTTTACCCCATGCAAAACTTTGTGCTTTCGCGCGAACTTCATTAATTACATGGTACATTAACGGAATAATTAGACTGACGGTGAAAATGTGCTATAGCTAAAATTGTATTAGATACTCTATAAGATAACTCCTATAAACTCTATAAGATAAGATTTAATATTACTAAATACCACAGCATGGTATTACATGAGATATGTTTAATATTACGCAATTTTATATTAACGATTCTTTGGTATTAATAAATTTATTAAAATGCCTGAATCACTCAAACATGGTTATTAGTTCAATTTCGAAAATTTATATTACTTTTTACTTTCTTCTATCTTCAATAGAAGAAAGTATTGTAATAGAAATTTATTTTGACTTCTGGTTTTTGACAGATTTAAAAATTTTGGGGGTCAGAGATCCCAAAAATCATGTTTATAGAAAATATCTATCTGTCCCTGTGTCCGTGTATCCGTATGTCCGTATGTTACTGTGTCGCCAATATACCATCGAAAAGTGTATGAAGTTATGCATAGAATTGAACCATTTTTTAAAGTTTTTCGCTATAGCAAGCAGGTCCTCCCTTAATTTGAAAAAAAAATAGCCGGAGGGGGGGGGGGGCGCTGTAATAGCGACTTTTGTGTAATTTTGAATATTGTACCATTGAAAATTGTATTAATTTAGGCATAGAATTGAACCAAATTTTTCGTGTATGTTTTTGCCCATGGCAAGAATGTCCTACCTGAATTTGGAAAATTTCAACCTAAAGGGGGTGCTGTAATAGCAATTTTTGTGCCATTTTCAATATTGCACCATCGAAAAGTATATGAAAATATGCATAGAATTGAACCAAATTTTTTGTGTATGTTTTTGACCATGGCAAGAAGGTCCTTCCTGAATTTGGGAATATTCCACCGAAAGGGAGCATTTTAATAGCGATTTTTGTGTATTTTTTTTTATTTTCCGTAGTTCTATCATACACTGGTGGCTCGTGAATCGACAGAAACTTCCTATCCGGATAATCCGTTTGTTCGTGAGCAGCAGATATGCAACAGAATAACGGAAATCTATATATTTCAGTAAATATCTTGGTCGAGATTAACTCGTTTTCACTTCGACTAATTGACTGGAGCAGAAATGTAAAATGAAAGACAAAGTTGATAAAGTATTTAACTAATAAAAATGAAATATTGCCATTTGTAACAAAATTTTGAAGGATTAAAATATATGACATAGAAGAAAGTTTTGGTATTGACACATCAGACTTGTTTAAAGTCCTCAAGAAAATGAAATATCTTATATGTGCCGCAAAAAAAAAGTTTATTTGCAATGGTTAAAGAACTGTTTTATGTGCACTATATAATGCGGAAAAATGAAGATAATTTTTCAATAAATATCCTATGAAATGAATTAAATTTACATGACATAATAAATCAAAATATACAGAAAATAGGAGAAAATAAATACATTGTAATAATAAAATGCTAGTTATGTCTCAGACTGAAATATATCTTTACATCCAATTAAAAAAAAATTATTTTATATTAAAGAGTTAATACACATTTGTGATGGTATTCTTTTTCTAAAGGGATCATTCGTTTTCTGAGGGAGCGTTACTTCTAAAACATTTAAAAAAAGAAATGCAGCCCCAGCATTTTAAAAAATTACAAAAATTAAGACTAAAAATCCAAAATATATTATTTGATATAACAAGATTGAATGCACGAACATTAATACTGATAAAATAGAGTCCAAATAAATGAATAAATTTTAATACACTTCCAAGAAGTGTTAAAAAAGATTTTTAGTGTCAGAGTTCACAGGTTTATACCTAAAGGTTAATTACTTTTTTTTATAATATAACTAGCAAACCCCGCGGCTTTGCTCACGTAATAGTTGAAATATGGTAAGTGATATTTATATGTCTAATTTTTTTAGAAGAAATTATACTGTTAGGAATAACTCAAAAATTACTTTTTGAAACAGAGTTTGATTAAACTTCATTCTTACACTGCATTAGGCGGAAATGAGACTTAAATTAACAAATAATAATAATAATAATAATAATAATAATAATAATAATAATAATAATAAATGATAATTTAGGAAATATTTTGAAACATTTATGCTCAATTAATACGCTCATTTGAGTATTCATTTGAAGTTTTGAATTTTTTAGAGACCATCTTCTTACATCTTAAAATTAACCATCATATCAAATTCCAAGTTCTACCACTTCTCTCAACATAAAGGGCTATGTTGAAAAATGAACTGTCACCATTAATTTGCCAAAATTAATTTTGAAATCGGTTTGTTATTTCCTATTATTCCACAGAAACGTAATTTAAAAAGCGTTTAAAAACATTTTTAGAACGTTTATAGTTCCTGTGAACCCCAGGTGGTAGAATCATGGGCATAAAATACAGCCTGTGTAGGATCAGAGACTCTTACCATTGATTCGCAACTATTAATTTATAATAGGTTTATATTCCCTGAAATTGCATAAAAAATCGTAATTTAGAATTTATTTAGAACGCTTTTCGCACCTCCAATTCGCTTCACCCCTTTTTAATTCGGATTAATTTTCGACAATATTTGGGGGCATTTATATTTTAGAAGAAACTACCATGCTACATTTTACGTTTCTAGCCTCTTCAGTATCACGGAAATTGCAATTTAGAAAGTTTTCTGCTTCTGCAACCATCTGACGGTTTGGTATTTGATCAGATTGGATAAACATTGTAATTTAGAACGCTTTTCGCTCACTTCATATTTTTAAATTTGGAATTTTCTTTCGACTGTCATTAGAAAGCAGTTGCATCATGTAAGTAAATACCATGCCATTTTTCAAAATTTTAGACCCCCCAGTTGTGCGAAAAACGTAAATTAGAGCATGTTTTGTTTTTGCAAGCCACAGATGGCAGTGACAACAACATAAAATATAGCCTATGTTGGAGCAGGGACTGTCGTCATCAATTTGCAACCATTACGTTTGAAATAAGTTTGGTGTTTCCTGAAATTGAGTAGAAATCAAAATTTAGGACGTTTTTAGAACGCTTTTCGCTCATTTTCACCACTTTTAAATCTCCATTTTTTTTCGAAACTGTTCTTAAAGATCATTTATATCTAACAAATATGTACTTTTCCTAATTTCAAGTTGCTAGCCACTACCGATCACAAAAATCGAAATTTAGAACTTTTTTTGATCCTGCAACCTCTAAGTGATAGTGACACCGACGTGAAATAGCATGTATGTTAGAGCATATGCTATCAGCATCAATCTCTTACCATTACTTTTGAAATCAGTTTGATTATTCCTGAGATTGCTCACAAGTCGGCATTTAGAAGTTTTTAGAACGCTTATCGCGCATTTTCACCCCTTTTAAATTTCAAATTTTTAAAGAAATGTTCTTTGAGATTATTTATATCTAATATATATATACTATGCAAAATTTCATGAATCTAGGAGCTTCCATAATTCAAAAATCGCATTTTTAGAACGATTTTTGCTCCTGCATCTCCTCTGGTGTAGTGGAAACAGACATAACATATAGCCTATCGTGGAACAAGAGCTGTCACCACCATTTTTCCACCATTATATTTGAAATCGGTTCAGTACTTCCTGAGATTGCATAGAAATCACAATTTAGGACGGTTTTTACAGCGCTTTTTGTGCATTTTCACCCCTTTTAAATTTCTATTTTTTTTTTAGAAAATGTCCTTAGAGATAATTGATATCTTGTAAGTGCTACCATTCCAAATTTCATGATTCTAGGCCCTTCCATAACACAAAAACCGCAATTTAGAACATTTTTTTTTCTCCTGCAACCCCCAGGTGGTAGTGATACAAACAGAAAAAAGCCTATATTATAGCAAGGTCTGTGACCAGAAATTTACAAACATTACTTTTCAAATCAATTTGATACTTCCCAAAATTGAGTAAAATCGCCATTTAGAATGCTTTATAGAACCCTCGTAGCGCATTATCTCCCCCTTTAAATTTCGAATTTTTTAAGAACTGTTCTTAGAAACCTTTATATCTAATAAGCAACTAATATTTCAAATTTCATATTTCTAGGCCCTCCAGTAACACTAAAATCGCCTTTTTAGAACGTTTTTTGCTCCTTCACCCCCTTTGGGGTAGTGGCACCGACATAAAATATAGACTATGTTCTAAGTTGGACTAATATCCTCATTTTGATACCATTACTTTTGAAATCGGTTCGGTAGCTCCATAGATTACCTCTAACAAACACACAATTTTTACTTCTTTATTATATTAGTACAGATTAAAGATGAGATATATAAGGGTTATTCAACCAAAACGTTGCTTTTGAAGCATACAGATTTCAATAGTAAAATTTAACCAAGAATATTAAACTAATAGCCGTTGTTTTCCTTGATTTTCTTTTTTATACTTGTGTAAACGGTCGCATAGTATTTTCTTTATTTAGTGTTATTTTTTTCTATCAAACTTTAAAGAAAGTCTTTTTAAGGGGTCTCAGGATTCTTAAAGCTTTAAAATTTTCGAAATTAATTTTTTTTTAGATGTTAAACTCCTATTTTTGAACATTTTGATATAATTGTTTCCTTAAAATTCCCATTAGAACAGAAATTATGACTTTTTAGAATTATATCCCCTCAATAGCTGAAATGGTGTTTCCGAAACTTTGAAGTCATTTTTCTCCAAATGACGTTTAAGGGCATAACGCGCACAATATCTAAAAATCTTCAGTTTTTTTTTTTTTTTTTTTTAATGAAATTTTCAGAACACATGTTTCATGTTTGTCTGTATAAACTGAACCTAAAATTTCCTTTTATAGTTCAAAATAAATTTTTAATTGATTATATTGTTGAAATTTTCTAAATTTTGCATTACATGAATACAACTTTGTATTAAAAATAAAAAAAAGTACTTTAAATACAAATGTATTTATGTTCAAGGTGCTTATTACAGTCTGATGTGTAAGTAGGCACCAAAATTTCCATTCTAGTTGCAAAAATTATTTTTTAAACCTGCGCGTAATACATTATGCCGATTTTCTGCTCGTCAAATGTCTAACAGTTGGGAGACCCCTGTAAATGCTAATTCTGCATCTTGCGATTTTTTAAATACATGAAATGAAAGAAAATAATTATATATTTCATCCCAATAAAATTTGTGTCTTAAAATAAAATACATTTTATGATATTAAATGTTGAAAATGGTCTTTTTTTTTTCATTAGTTTAGCGGGTTGTCAAATACATGTGGGGTAAAGGCGCACAATGATTTGTAACAGTATGCCAAACTTATTTAGTATAGAATATAAAAGTTGAAGGGAATATTATGCAAAACAAATCTTCAAACATATGAATGAAAATTTACTTTTAATAAATGATTTATATTCCCTGTTTAAATCAACATCATATGATATATAACGTTCACAGTTTTCATTTTTTATTGAGGATAATTCAAAATTAATGACTTAAAATAATGCCACTCCTACGGCTATGCTAAAATTAAAAGTTATTTCTGTTTCCACTGAATATTTTTTGATGAAACAAATATTACATATAATTTTATTTTTACGTCGGATACACGAAAGGCGTGTAACAGCAATTAAAAAATTACTTACAAAAAATGTTTATATTTTTACTCTCTTTATTAAATCAACATTGTTTTTTAAGCGAATGAATACGAGGGTCATCCAGAAAATAAGTTCCCCACTGCCGTAAAAAGAAACAAACATAATTATCTGGAAAGATTTATTACAAAATTTACTGCAGCAATATTTCAGAAATTTCTCAACATAAGAACGACGATGCATGAAACCATCACGAAACAACTGTTGTTCCGGACACTGTGCACGAGGTGGGTGCAGAAGAACCTCATACACGAACACAAAACTAAACGCATGTGAGCAGTGTTGACTTTTCTGCAGCTATAATACAACACTGTAAAAGAACAGACTAAAAAACGGAGATTCTACTGGAAATCTAGACGCCAGAAATACTTACTTTTTTTACGGAAAATTTTCCCCATAAATTACAGAAAAATTTCCGTTTTTAATCAGAAAAATGGAACTTTTTCTGTAATTTTTGGGGGAAATTTTCCGTAAAAATACCGGAGTAGTACTGGAGTGTAGATTGCCAGTAGAATCTCTTTTTTTTACAGTGAATGATTTTAGCAAGTAACTCAACAGGATCATTACGTGTGACAAGATGTGGGTTGTGTAACAAGCTGGCTATATTCACAGGCGTCAGACTTCTATGACACCAGAAAACAAAAATCAGTCATGGAAAATACATTTGAAAGACTTTTTTTTAATGCTTATAATACTGCGGTGCTTGTCTAATGATATTTCAATGGTTAAAAATATTTTTCCAATAATTTTAAATAGACAAATTAAAAAATATATTTTAGTCAATAACCGTCATTTTGAGTTGACAAAATTTATACTAATTTTAAATAAAATTAAGTTTAAAATTCTTTCGATTAAAACGGGTGCACATATTTTTTAACAAGAGATGAGGAAAAACTAATAAGTGTTATAGTTTAAGGAAAGATTCAATAATTTTTTTTAGCATTTTCGTTGTATCGGTGGCGGATATCGCAGAATATTCTAATATTAAGAATTAATATTCTTTGTATTTCATCTAAAAGCTGCAAATCTTTTTCAAAAGAACGATAGAAAAACAAATACATATCATTTTATTCATTTTCAGGTATGAACATATTTTGAATATTTTGAAAATTTTTACATTTCATTTTCTTATATCTTTGGAAAAGATAAAGTCATTAGTACAAAAATTGTAGCATTAACATATAGTTACACTTGCAAGTTAATATGCAAAAATACCTACATGTACCATTCTAGAAGTCGGATTACGTTAAACGATACTAACAAGTTACCTTTAAAAAGTTCCATAGAGCAAATAACATTGCTTGCAAATAACATAAAACTAAAACTAAATATAAATGTATGTGTAAAACTTTAAAACATAAATGAATTTTAATTAGTCAGTTGTAAAATTTTATAATACATTTTATTGTCTGCAATAACATCGGGATCTGTAAATATTTTACATTTTATTATGTAAATATTTATAAATCTTTGTTATATTCAATCATAATTTTAAAATAAAAAACACATTTTAGAGAGATCTTGTAAGGAAACTCAATTTCAATTGAATGATTTTTTCTTATTTAATGATCGTTCTTGTATGACTTTTTTTTTTTTTTTTTTAAGTTACTGCAAGTTTTTACACCGCCCATAATGAACCAATTTGTATTCAAACTTTTGCGGTTTTCATGTTTCCTGTTTTTTTAGGAATGTAGAGAAATAAATTAAAATTTTTAATTTAAGGCAAAATAGTAAAAGTTGTTTATTAAATTTTATCGTAAATATGAATATCTAGAAATAACCTTAAAATATATTAAGACTTTTCGTGATTTATTTACTCGTAGTTTATTTTTCTAAATGATATTTTTTTTTTCTTTATCATTTAAAAGAAATCAATAAAAAGAACTGAACCTTGAGAAATTAAATGAGGTAGTCTTATTTTTTTTAATCCATAATATTTTTTTTTCTTTCACATAGAAATAGATTGACGATGTGCGTTTTCTATGAGACAACAGGATGTGTGATGAATATACTTACATTAAGTCGATCTGTGCAAGTGGGAAGAAAATTCCTCAGAAAATAGAAGAAAAATACTTAAAAGTGACTCCGCAATAACTAGAAAAATCTCACTTGGTTTGGTGGATTTAAATATTTTCGCAAATTTATGACAATAACAGTGTTACCCGTCGGATATTTTTAGGGTAACGTAGTGCTGCCATGTCGATCATTATTAAAAAATATAAACTTTTTACGTTTAAATTTCTTATGATTATGCTTACAATCATGTTTGGCGAATAACTACGTATAATAAATCATTATCATTCGCAATTTTAATCTTGTCAACTTGACTCTCTTTTGTTAAATAAATGAGAGTCATTAAACATGTTTTTTTTTTTTTAAATATTAATAAAGCATTTTTAAAATAATGTAATTTTGTAACGGGGATTGCACACTTTGACAGAAATTGAAGAGATTTCTTGTAAAGCACAAACAGATATTTATTTGTTGACACCATTAACATAAATATATACATAGACGACACGACACCAATATACAATCAGAAGTTTCACATCTATAAATATCACTAACACCTTGGTTGGGCGAATTCAATTTTCGATCAAATGATGTGCCCCGGCATCCACCTTGGCTAGCTCATCACTGCGTATTCTGAAAATATTCCATGCGACCCTAGCACCCTCTGGTCGAGTTGAGAAACTGCCAATTCGTTACAATTTCACGGTTTAGCTGAATATTTCTTATTTGCTGTCATATTCTTTATTCATTACCGCATAGTACTAACTTTTTAGATTTCAAGAGACATTGAAGAAGTTAAAAAACTGAAAAGCAACTAGACTTGATAATATCAATTCTGAACATATAAAATATGGGGGACACGTCTTGTATCAACGCATCCTAAACCTATTTAACAGATGTTGTATAAGTTGTAAAATACCAATCGATTTGTTGAAGACAAAGGTGATATCAGTCTTCAAGAAAGGAGAGAGAAAAGATTGTGGAAACTACAGAGGCATAAGTTTGTTAAACAGCACCTACAAACTATACAGTGGCATTATCAACAGAAGACTTGCTAAAATTTCAGACAGTATTCTTCAAGAAGAACAAAACAGTTTTAGAATGGGTCGATCATGTATAGATAGCGTTTTCAGCTTAAGCCAGATAATAGAAAAAATGCAGAGAATTCAATCTTGAGACACACATTGCATTCATTGATTATGAAAAAGCATTTGATCGAGTGGATAGAGAAAGACTGTGGAGTATTTTGACAGAGAATGGATATCCATCACATTTGATACAAGCTGTGAAGAGCTTATATAAAGGAACAAGAATCTTTATTGAGGTTGATACATCACTCACTTAAGAGATAATTATAAACCACGTAGTGAAGCAAGGTTGTGGCTTATCACCCACACTCTTCAACATCAATATAGACTACCTAATAGAATCATGGAAACATTTGATACCCAAAGGCATCAGACATGTCTCTAAAAACAACTATCAATACAATTTTATTTGCGGATGATCAAGCAATTTTTCAGAACAATGAGGATGACCTCCAAAGAACAATTTATGAACTACATAAACTATGTGAAACTTATAACATGAAGATATCCATAAAGAAAACCAAGACGATGACTTTCAGTGGAAAACAGACCATAAGAACTAAAATTGTCTTGGATAATAAGGTAACAGAACAAGTCTCAGACTTCAAGTACTTGGGATGTGATACTACATATAAAAAATAAAGACTTGGAAAGTAAATTGTTTAAATTCCAACATATTTGCGGAACATTGATCAGAATTCTAAAAAATAAAACACGTACAGAAACTAAGCTAAAATTTTATAAAGTAATGGCAACGACATCACTTTGTATGGTTCGGAGACATGGACTATTAATACTACAGAATGATCCAGAATACAGGCTTCAGAAATGAAGTTTTTAAGATCTGCAAAGGGATGCACAAGAATGGTCAGGCTTACTAATGATTCCATACGCCCCGACTTAAAAATATACAACATCAACCACAAAATAGTAGATTATCAGAATAAATGGAAGAATTACATAGAGCGTATGAGTGATGGCCGATTGCCAAAACGCTTCTGAATTACAGACGCAGGGGTTACCGTGACAGAGGTAGACCTACGCTCCGATGGATTGATCAATGGACCCGGAACAGGCTGATTTAGCCTAACACATGCTGAAGAAGATGATGATGAATATCAATATTTTTCCATGATCACTTCCAATGCTACTAAAATATTTTTTTCTTTTTTAACGACTAAAAATTTCAAAGGGTTTGGACGATAACGGCCATAACGACAATGATAACGACTTTCCAACATAGTTGAAAAGTGTTTATGAATTCGGTTTCTCTGTCCGTACTGCAACTCGCGTAAATATTTGCGATTGCTATGAAAGGGATTATATGTTATTGGAATTTACTGTGGTATTTTCGAGATTGAAAATGAAGTGTGCAGCGTTTTCGTTTTTTTACAAGTCCTCTCAAACGAATTACATTACATTACGGTTTGTAGGAAAAAATCGTTTCTCGTGTTATTTGATGACATGACAGTATTTTAAATATATTGAAATTGATACATATCACTGAGGTGAACTGTAGGGTTCTTACTATAGAATATTGTTAACAATAATGCATCTTTTTGGATAATTTTGGAGCCTAGCTTGTTTCATCAAAATAGATGTACAAACACTATAGCGTAATTTTAAATTAATATTATATATGTTAAAAAAGGTATTTTTTATTTATTTTTATTTTTTTTAATTTAATCATTTTTAAATTTAAAGTAAGTTAGAAAATGTTTTTAAATTCCATATTTTTAATAGATATTATTCTTAGGAAATTATTTATTTATCAAATCTTGTGTAAAAAAAAAAAAAAAAAAAAAAAAAAAAAAAAAAAAAAATTAAAAGATAACAATTCAAATAAATTTAACTTGAAAATTTCAATTTCGATTAAAATAAGTTACGTATCCTCAATCAAATTCCCTTATCTAATTTCAAAGGATCTGAGAAACGGAAATTGAAATTTTTAATTAATTCTTGAAATACAGCTGAAATGTTTAAATTTCACGGATTAATGTGAACATAAATATATTCTAAAAAGAAATAGGTTGTATATATTGTATCAAGCAGAAAATATCTAAAATTCGAAAAAAAACTATCACTGAAATTTACTTGTAATATCTTTTATAAACAAATATAATACAGTAAATTTCATGGCAACTGATGCAGAAAACTCGATTCCGTTAAAGAAAAAAAAAATTAAATTCCTCCCAAAATTATAAGATAAACTCACATTTTTTGGAGGGACAATTCTTTTAGAGGAAAACTAGAAAACCAACAGGCAAACAAAATACCCGTCAGGTTGACAAGTTGTTTGATAGGGTGTGACGTCATTTGAAAGTGATCTATTCATTTAAATTTTCATGAGTAATAAATATGTTTCATAGCATTTGTTTTAATATTTAGTTGGAAAAACAGTCATTCTTGAAACATAAAATACACAAATTGGTTTATTTAATTCTAAGTCGATTTATTTAATAATTTCTCTGAAAAGTTTATATAACCAACCGACCATAAACAAGCAGAAAGAAAAAAACTTATTTTTCATGAAAAAAGTTTTAACTATACTAATAAAAGAACAAACCGCTCTATCTGTTTATGTGAGTGACTGCGATGGCTAGCAAAATCTACGGCACGCACGAGGCTCAAAATTTTTGTGAGGAAAGTCAAATGCCTCTCCTGTGGTACCTGTGCTTCCTAATTTTAAATTTCTAATAATTAGTTGAGAAATTATTTAAAAACACTAAATTAAAAGAATGGAAATGTATCCATAATTCAACAAAATCATACATTTTTATCAAACCGCAGAGCATTTCTTTGAAAAGTTGAAGAGAGTGCAAGGAGTTAACAGAAAAACTATTTTCATACTCCTGTAAATTGTTAAAAAATCCATTAAAAATCCATTTATAAAATCTCTTTTATTTCCGTTCAAAGAAACACTTGATTTTTGAGAAATCTTTCATAGCGAGGTTAGGTGTTTGGAAACACAGACATGCTGGCGTTGGCGGTAATGACAGTTATAGACAACCTGTATGATTTTTCAAATATTGAATTAATAGATTTAATTTTTGTGCATCCAGATGCAGAATTTTTCGCTGATTTTAGATATGAAAATTTCTTCACAGTCGCCTAATTACAACTTTAGGTATTATTTATCATTTCATTAATTGGATGATTCCTTTCATACTCTCAATTTAAAAACAAGTTTTAGTTTTTGGAAACCACAAATGATTTCTGTCTTTAAACATTTTTTAATAATTTCTAAATTTTATAAAAATATATACACAAGCTTATGTAAAGTAATTCGGGGGAAGACGCAAGTTTGTACCCAGTACTTTTATGGGTCAACAGATGCAAATAATGGTCGGCTTGTGTGACGAGTCTTATCCCAGTGCGCACATAGTTTGTGAATTTCCCTTTATTTGTCGCCTTTAACCGCTGTTATTTTTGGATCTTGGGAGAATTTAACCGGGTGAGTAAAGCCCTTATAATATTATGTTGTTCATATTTAAAGTTTATAAACGATATTTTATTGTAAATGAGATATTGGCAATATAAGTGAGTTCCACATTCTATTACACACACAATGCAAGCAGAAGCGGTCATAATCTTGCAGCAATACGGAAATAAGTGTACGTGGGATGTTTCCCTTATACTTGGGGGAAGACGCTACGTGGGTCAGAAATAAGCAAAATTGAAGTAAAAAAATAATTCAGTTTTTTCTGTCTTCAAAATCACATTATCCATTACTTACAGACACTTGAACACTCATTTTTCAAACCATTAAAAACATATTGCAGACAAGCCCTGAACGCCTGGATCCACAGCAAGCCACATCGTGTACTTTCAAGGCTTCAGTTCTGATCTCTTAGGAATTCAGCTTGGAGCAAGGCAGCCATAGTAGGAAATGGGACTTCTGAGTTTTCAGGTACTGGGATTTATTCATGTTACCCACAAGGTATCCCAGATCATGAGTTTGATATATCTGAGGGTTACAGTAATGATAGAGCTGTTCCCTCTACAAGCGGCTCATGTGACAATAGGCATACACCAGCAGTTCATTCCACCAACAGATCATGTGGACCTACACCAGCAGTTGCTTCCAACAGCAAGTCTAGTGGCAGTGGATAGTCACAAGCAGTTGCCTCCACCATCACAGAACGAAGGGATTTCTTGTCTAGAAGCAATTAGTCCTATTCCTCAGGTCAGAAAACATAAACCATCTGGGCGTAAGAAACAAGCAGCAGAGATCTTAACTGCATCAGAGAAAAGAAAAAAAATATGTGAAAAAAGATAAAAGAAAAGGTAGATAAAATTGAGAAAATAAAATAAATAAAAAAAGAAACCTCCGAAAACAGAGAAGTAAAAGATATATATAAGCGCGTCTTCCTCAAGTGAAGAAACCCCCTGGATACCAGTGGTGATAATATTGATCAGGATAATGATGATTTTTTTTTTTTGTGATGTATGTAAAGGATACTCTTACGCAAAAAAAGGTCTTAAGTGTGGTTGGATTCAGTGCATTAAATGCAAGTAATGATTGCACGGAGATTGTAATGGTGATCATTTGCACTAAATGAAATGTTGTGCAGGCTTGTACCATTCTTAATTTTAGCATAGTAAATTTGAAAAAAAAGCATAATTTGAGTTTACAGATTTGCTTGTTTAACCATAGTTATTATTAATTCAGACATAATGTTCCAATATTAGTCTTATTTTTCTTATTTTCTGTGGTGTAGCATCTTCCCTCATAACAGGTGGCATATTCCGCGTATGTATGGGGGAGGGGATAAGTCACAATTATTAGAGTTTATTTAACATTACATTTGTCAATCATTTAAACACTGGGAAAGGAATTAATGAGTGTACATGTACATAACAAATTAAATATTACAAAGCGTGGTGGCATATTTTTTATTTATCTTATCACTCCAATTTTGGCTCTACTAAGTAAAAATTACGTATATGTATTACCTTATGTTAAAAAAAAATCGATTTTTAAAAAGGAAAAGGAATCCTGAAACGCGAATTAACTAAAATTAAGAAAACTAACAATACGATCGATTTGGAACTTTCAGATAAATTATAACACATAATAAAGATTTTAAAGAGTAGGGGGCATCAAATTTCGGAGAGAGGGGGAATAATTTTTTTTTAGCGCGGCGATCAGATATTTAAAATTGAGCCGTTTTCTGCCATTTAAGATGCGGATATATATATATACATATATTAGGCGAGATCAAATATTTAAAAACAGTGCCATTTTAGATGCGTACTTTTGACAGAACCCTTGGATAAATAATACTTATTTAATTTAATATTTCAAAGGTGTATGTATACCTATTTTCGATTAGTAATTTCAACAAACATCTTACATTTTTTTCTAATACCTTTTTTAGGGGGAGAGTGAAAACAAATATTTAAAACCGTGCCGTTTTCTATCGTTTAGATAAAGATTTTTTGACAGAGCCCTTCAATAAATATTTACTTATTTAATATTAAATTTCAAAACTGTACTTACCTCTATTTTCGAATAGTGATTTCAACAAATATCTTATATTATTGCTTAAGTCAGCCACTCCCTTGACTGATATATCTAGAGATGGGTTGTTTAACGGGCTTCCGTTAAGTATAGTGTTCGCCCCCTGGTGGTGGAATGTGCGATTAAAAGATTCGAGATTGGGCTTGTTTTATAAGATTTTGCGGTGCGTGCGCCCCACTCCTGTTAAACGGTACTGAAAGTAGCGGGGGTCCGAGATTGGGTCTTTTTATGAGATTTTGCAGTACAAATTTCGTGTTAATTTTAGAATATTTTTACGGGCACGGGCAACGCCGAGCGTCTCAGCTAGTAAACAAATAAACCGAGAGCTAGCTCATGGATGTGGGGGGGGGGGGGTGGATCATACTTTTGATGCGAGTGAGTTGCGATTTTTCATTAATATCTCAACTAATTATGAGAATTTTAAAATTCTGTGTCTGAGGTGCATCAGAAGAAACTTTGGGCAACTCTCACAAAAAGGTTCAACTTTGTATGTCCTATAGATTTCACTTGCCATCGCAGGCATGCAGAAAGACAGACACATATGCACATTAGGGTGGTCACAAGCAACATGGGAAAAATAAATTTTAACGTTTTCTTCGGGGGGACCCTCCTAAAAGTTGCCAATTAGTTAGAAAATGAGATTGGCAAAGTTTCAACTGAAATAAATAACATTAACCCGTGCCTCATCGAGGTTGAAGTCTTAAAAATTTGCAATTTTTGGAAAAAAAATTGTCGTTTTTCTTTCTTTACGTGAAAGCTATTTGTCTTAGAAACCTGATTCTTGTTTTATTTCATAGAAACAGTTATTATTGCCTTAAACTTTTACTCTCATCAAAACTTATATTTAATGAACATTAGTATTTTTCAGGTCACCTCGTGAACCATACCCTCAAAATCTGCATTTTTGAAACATAAGTGAAAAATCACAAATTAACAATTTTATAACTTTTGATAATTTTTTTTGCATTATTTTCATTAATAGGCAAAAATAAATGAACAATTTTTGCAACTTTAAAAATATTTCACGAATTATAATTGATTATTAGTTATCTAGTTCTGTATCTAGTAAGAAAGAGCTTCTCGTTTTGTATAGCAGTTGAACCTCTGAATTTCTCTTTTTATTACAAGGCTGTTTTTGTTATCTGTTATCGTTATCTATTTTTAGAATTGATGAAACATTCCGTAAAGCCTCCTCCCCCTTTTTTGATATGATGGCAGAAATGTAAGGTTTTTTTAACTGGCCACTTGTCTCATCAAATCATCGACAGTAAGCTACCAAGTAATCGTCAAGTTTTATGTATTTTATTTTATAATATTCGTAAAATGAAACTGAACGCCAGAGAAGTTGCTAGATTTAGAGTACATCCACAAATTAACCACATATTTTAATTTTAAGTAGAAGTGCAATCGACTCCGCAAATAACTCTTTCGTAAGCAAAAAACTGAGCTTATCAAAAACAGATTTTAAAATTCCCATTTAGAGAGAACTGTTGTTCACTGGGGTGGAAAACTGCTTCTCCATTTTTTGAATAAAGAAAATGTAGAATGGATAAAAGTTTTAATTAGTTGTGGGATGAAGAACAGTTACTACGAGTTCCTCAACTTCAAAATAGTATCGGAACAATTCAGGCGAAAGCTGTATTTTCAGCAGTTGAAGAGTGGGAGGAAGTTCGTAAAATCCAGGCAATATGTTTTGATACAACTGCAGTAAACAACGGTCACCTCAGAGGAACCTGCATTTTTCTGTAACAATTGTTAAAGGAAAAGTCTTCTGTATTTACCATGTCGCCACCATAATCTAGAAATTATCCTAAAAGTTGGTTTTGATTGGAAAGTGAGAATAATCACTGCTCCTCAGTGAGATATTAAAAAAAATAATTCTGATTGGGTGGTTTAAATTAAACCAGAGTAAATATAAAAATGCTATTGATGTTGAAATACTAGATATAAATAGTTAATTCAGAAGAAATTTCAAGTTTTCTTACAGGACCTTTTAAAAATTAACAGCTCAGGGATGATTATAAAGAGTTTATCCAACTTTGTTTAATTTTTATAGGACTCCTTCCTACAAAAGACTTTTTTCAGAGCAACTGGTGCTTTTAATCATGTCAGATGCACAGGCAATTTATTCTCTCAAAATATATTGTCATAGATAATGTCTCAATAACAAATTTAGAAAAATAAGGTATTAGAGACCTTTACTTATTTCTAATCAATATTTATGTAAAATCATGCTTCAATATTCCCACTCCCACTTTGGACCCCAATCCTAGACTTGCAAATAATAAAATCACTTGTTCACTACAGAAAAATTGATAAATAGGTTGCAGACAAAGCACTCCTTAAAATGATAAACCGTCTTTGGTATCTTAACTCGGATCAAGTTGCATTTTCATTTTTAGATGATACTTTGGAAAAAAAAGTCAACATAAGCATGGCTGTAAAATTAATGTCATTTGAAGAAGACATCATGATCATGATAAGAATTTAAAAGCAACAAAAGTTTTCAACGAAGTGGATTATTTATTGAACAAAGAAGTCAATGATTTTGTTTCATCTCAAACTATAAAATTTTTTAAGAGATTTTATTATTAAGCATTTTTTAAATGCTGATCCCAATGTATGGTGTGAAAATGAATCTTATTTGAAAGCAAGAAAACAGTGAATGGCTTTAAAGTTATCAGTGACACAGCTGAAAGGGGAAGAAAATTAACCAGAGACAATTCCTGTTTAACAAAAAACGAAAAATAAAAACAGTATATTTTAAAAGTTTTATGTGAATGTAGAAAAACTTTTCAAGATTATTCAAAAGCCACCTTATCTAAGTCATTTACCATCTTAATCATTTCTGGCGTAGTGGGTCCCATGTCGAGACTACCTAATTTTAATTCCAAACATACTTGTTTGTAAATATAGGTGTAGTCAATCATTTCATTATTTTACGAACAGAATTTTTCTGTACTGGAAAATGTTAATGTGACAATTGTAAGGGATAATAATTTATTTTCTTTATTATGCTTCCTTTCTTGTAACACATCTTTAATAATAAACTGCATTTGAGCATTATTTGATCTCATTTTTATACTACCTTTGCCCCCTTTTTTAAAATTCTTTTAGTTTAAAATACGATATTTTTCATTTTCTTTGGATTTTTTAAAAAATTAAATCCTTTATTATGTACAAAATGAAAAAAAAGAAAAACAAAAGGTGGAAAGCAGATGAAATAGAATGATACAATTTTTCTTTGCATTTTCCTAAAAAGTAAATTTTTAGGATTCGGGTGAAGTCTGGTCTTGAAAAATGCGCATATTTTTAAATCAATACATTTTTAGAAATAAAATGGTGTGTGGTTCTTGAAAACGAAGCTTGTTTTTATAAAATGAGACCTGAATTATGTTTCTAGGTTCAATTGTATTTATTTCATGAAGGAAAAACAGCATTTTTTTGCGAAAAATCTCGTTTTTTTTTTCAAATTTTAACCTCAATGAGGCACGGGTTAACCCTTTCACCGTCCGAGGGTTTTGCAGTAATTTTATAAGAATGCTTGTAAATCCCAGGATATGTATTTTTTAAATCTCAGTTTGATGCTATAATATCTTTAATATCACTACTTTCTATATAAGGTTAAAAATAAAATTCTGTTTAAAATATTTTGGTCTACAGCCATTTTAACATGATTTCTAGGAACGGAAAAATCCGGGCCAGACGGTTAAAGGGTATTATCCAAATGAGCTAAAACTTTGCCAATCTCCTTTTCTAGCCTATTGGCAACTTTTTGGTGGGTCCCCCGGAAAAAATTCAAAAATTGATTTCTTGTGACCACCCCTAATGCATATATACAGCACTAATGTTTCTTTTTATTAGTATAGATATGTTTTTTTAGATCTAGAAATACAACTAATGATAGACCTCTTTATTTGGTTAATTTAAAAGCTCCTATAGAAACATTTTCTATATTTGTTGAAATCAATGAACCAAAAATTCATATAGAAATGCAATTAATCTCATTTTATCGTAATTCGGTATGCAAATTAAACGTCCGATGCATTTCTTTGATAGCTTTTGTATAAAAAATGTGCCAGTCGAATTATGGAAATGTAATAACCTATCCAAATGTCTTAAAGTCAGTGCGTTTAATAAGATGCTAAATGTTAAAAAAAAACTTATCAATTATCATTTATCACAAATTGCATTTATGGATTAAAAGCATATAATTGAGTAATGATCAATTTTTCTGGAATACATAACAAAAAGATTCTAATTACATGAGTAAAGTAAAGTAATTTTATTTTATATTCCTTAACTAATACTGTTGTGACCACAATAAGTTACCAGCCAGTTAGTATTGTGCATTAAGTATTAACGTTTTAATTAATATTTTAACGTTAGAATAAATTTATTAACTTTATCACTTCAAACTCAAGTTCCGTAGAATATTTGTGAGTTTAACCGAATCTTCCGTATTTAGTTTTGTAGTTTTAATTGACTGAATATTTGGGAAATACGCTTGAACATTCATGCATCAGTGATTATGTGGACTGCTGCGCTTTCGTTATAATTTATTGGAAAACATTTTGCACTGCAAGTTCAGCTTAATTTAAGTTAGTTTTAGTAAATGAAATATTTGTTTTCAATAAAGTAATTGTAATTAGATTATTTCTTGTTTTATATTCCCGCTTATAATAAATTAGTTATGACTAAATAATAAATATTTTCTAAATTGTGCAGATATTGCATGAGAATATGTGATTATTTCATTTCCATATTATTTAATATCTAATATAGTTACACAAACATTTTGAGAGCTTATCCTTTTTTGAATATATTAATTTAATATAAATTGAATATTTAAGGAGATGTATTTCGAAATGCTACTAGACTGATTTTTTTGAATGAATTGTTTTAATTTCTTCGTATGTAAAAAATTGTTTCTAATTTAATATTGTACAGAATAATTTTGATCTATGTGTATATACATACATCAATTATTCCATTCACAAACATATTTTATAATTAAATACGCGCGGGATTATATATATATATATATATATATATATATCAGTGGCGTGGCGTGAAAATTTTCTGTGGTCATCGCAATTATTTAAGTTTTTGGTGAAAAATTATTAACTCTAAAATTCAATGGTTGAATGTTCCAAAAAGTAACTTTAAATCTTACCTTCACTTATACGCGAACTCCAAATGTTCTGCTAAAACTGGATCGTAGAGTTTTAAAAGCTTATTAAGAGTTTTAAAATATTTCATCGCCGCATCCAGCGATGACCGGACGCCACGCCACTGATATATATATATATATATATATATATATATATATATATATGTAAGTAAGTAAGCACCCACCCTGGGAACCTGCTTTTGGCTTATGGTTAGGTGTAACCCCCAAGCCCAAGGCAGGGAAAAGTTTTACTACCTGCGAAAAGCCTTGAATGGTTTTTTTTTTTTTTTTTTTTTTTACAGTTTAGGAGAAATAACAATGTTAGATATATGACAATTATTGACAGTGTGTGCAATAAACATTTACAGATGACCCCTATAATTGCAGAGAATTTGAGAGAAATATTCATTATTATAACATATAAATATGCATAGTTTTTAGAATTTGATATTAAACTTTTTTATCACAATTACCTACATATTTACAACACTTTTATGTTATTTTCCGGATTCACAATACTAACAGCAATTTAAACCATGCCCAAATGGGATATTTGCAACACTTAAAGCTAATTTCAAGATATATGATGCAAAATTATTTTTAACTCTATACTAAAAATGAGTATTAAGGTACAATATGCTAACAATAATTAATATTATGCACTATTATGAAAGTATTAGTAATTGTAGATAATAATTATTTACAAATTTACAATACAATGATACTATGTTTGAGATATTATGTGAGATACATGATGCAAAAAAAAAAAAAAAACTGTCGTAAAATATATAGTTTTTTTATGCTTGAAATCATATTTTAAATTAATGTAACAATTAAACATTTATTTGTTAAAAGCCGATTGAAATATAAATAATTTATATTTGATCTACTGCACATAGATCTATAAAAATATATAATTTAAAGGTGTACATATTTTCACAAAGTGCTTTCTTTTCGTATGAATTTTAATTTGCACTTTATATATAATTTTATAGTTAATAAACTACGTAAAATTCGATAAATTAATAGATACCGAAGTGTCTTATAAAATTATATTTCCGATCATTGAACAAACCAAGATGGAGAAATAAATAATTATCACTGTGTTACTATCAAACGTATACTTAATTGAAACGAATGGTCATGTGACAAGCGTGGAATTAGCTTTAATCTTTTCATCAAGACAGGATAGGGAATTGCAGCATTTTGATCTATTTACTATCATTATTGTCCTTTGTTAGATAATTTAGCAAAACAACATGTCATTCCGGTTTCAGAAAATATGCAGTATGCTGTAAAGTATATAATAAGTACTAAAAATACATATTTATACATATTTATACAAATATGTAAATAAATAACAACAATGTTCAGTAAAGTTGTTTTGTTATTTAATTATTTATAAAATATTTTTAACATCCACAATGAAATTTTATAGATATGATTTTAAATATGCAAAAATACTTTTGTAATTGTAAGTACATTTTAGGTTGATTTATTTAAATTTATAACGAAAAGTAATATTATTAATAATGATAAATCAAGGAATAATCAGTTTCGAACAGTTGCTTATTGATATATTCTGTAAAAGACATGAGCTACTTTCACCTGACTAGTCGTAAAGAAAAAATAACAAAACATTCAACGTGTTCCTTGACAAATTGTACGCATTGTTTTTATTTGCTAAAGATTTAAGTTAATATATATGGAAATAAAATAGAAATAAAAATCTTTTAAATGAAGCAAATATAATGTCTTTAATTTCAAATAAACGAAACATAGTGCTGATAAAATGCTGTACGTTGCACACTTATGTACACTCAGTAATGCACTTTAGTTCCAACAATTTATATGTTAAAAAATTAAAAATATATAATTGTTAAAAAAACATTGTTTCAATTATTAATTGTTTAAGAGACTTTCAAATAAACAAAACATAGTGCTGATAAAATGCTGTACGTTGCACACTAATGTACATACGGTAATGCACTTTAGTTCCAACAATTTATTTGTTAAAAAATTTAAAAATATAATTGTTAAAAAAATCATTGTTTCATTTATTAATTGTTTAAGAGACTTCCTTCGCATACACAGAAATCGATTCATGTTTAAACATTTCATGGTCACAATTCAAATTTTTAAAGTATATTGCAAAATATGCTTTAAAAATTATATAAATTTTTATTTCGAAATTATCTTTTCAAATTAAGTAATTTCATTATTTTAAACTGGATTTAAATATTATTAATCTTTAAAATATAAACTATTTCGAAACATAATTTCTGTTTTTATTTAACTTTTATGCGTATTTTGCCCCAAAAATATAATATAAAAATGTTTCATAATTATTATTTTGGAATATCAAAGTGATGTGCTTTAAATGATCGATAACAATGTAAACAGAAATTAAGCATATGTGTGTCAGCGGCTCTTAACGACATTTTTATAAATGACGCATAAATGTATCAGAGACCTGTATAGCGTTAATAAAATATATCTTGACGAAAAAACTGTTGTAATATACTCCTTTTATTTTATTTATGTAATCTAACGATTCTTATATCTCTTTTCTTATATATAGACATTCTAAGATGTTCTATGATGTTTTTTTTTAGTTGAGTGTTGATTGTGTTATGTGAAAGTGATGTCTGCTGTTTTGTCCAGATAAATGTATATATTATGTGAAATGGGATGTTGCATTATTTATTTGATGGTCATGTTTTAATTTACTACAAGCCAAACCTGCGCTACCGAGAAAAGTAAGCATGAACTTTATTTGTTTAAACAAGTATAATATATAATCTATATTCTTTTACTGTTTATATTAGTAAATGAAAGTTTGCCAACTGCTTACAGTTCATAAGACTGAAGCTCTAATATATTATTAATACTGATTTGCATTGTTTAAAATAAAATAAATCATTAAATAACATTTATTAGCTGTAGTAAAACAAAAACGAATGACAAATTATTAAACATAAACAAAATGGCATCCTTGGAAAAAAGAATAATATTACGAAACTAAATAATGACAAATTTTCCATTTGGAAATTCAAAATGCAAATGATGCTTATAAAAGAGAATTTATTTGATGTAATTGAGGATGAATCTCCAGAAAATCCGAATGAAAAATATTTAAAACGCGATAGACAAGCAAGAGTGTTAATTAATTTATGCATAGAAGATTCCCAAGTTATTCATGTCAAATATGAAACCACGGCAAAACCACATGGAATAAGCTTAAAGCTATTCATGAACGATCGAACTTATCTAGTAAGCTTTACTTATTACGAAAATTATACGCTACAAAAATGCCAGAAGATGGTAAAATGAATGAGCATAGCGCTCAAATGTTCGAATTAGTGGATAGCTTAAAAGCCGTTCGTGAGGAAATAAAAGATGATCATATAGCGGCATTGATTTTAGTCTCAGTTCCTAAATCATACGATAACTTAATTGTTGTCATGGAGGCGCGACCTGAAATCGAAATAAATTCCCAATTGATAAGAAATAAACTGACAGACGAGTACAAACGTAGAGTGGAAATGAATAATGATCGTGGAGTTTCACAAGTCTTTAAAACGAATGTTTTTAAACAAAATCTGCCTAAAAAGGACAAATTCTGCTCGTATTACAAGAAAACAGGCCATTTCCGAAACGAATGCCATCACTTGAACAACAAAACGTTTCAAAATCGCAATTGGAATAAATATCATTATCCATTACAAAGTAAAAATAATAAGAAACAAAGCGTTGATCTCAGAAGATCCAATTTTATCTCCATGACAACGAACGATAAAAATATGAATCAGAATAAAGTCTGTATGCAAAGCATCGGACAAAATTCCAATTCTAACCAAGATTCCAGACGATCTAGTGAGAGAAAAATAAAATAAATAAAAACTTAGGATACAGCTCGCGATAAAAATCCATTAAATAAAAATAATCAAATGAATCGAGAAGCTAATTCTGTCTTGAATAATGAAATTAAAAATACTGAAGAATACACGTTAAAACTAAACTGTAATTTAACGCAAGATATTAAAGGATATTTCTATATAGATAGCGGTGCAACGCAACACTTATCTAATGACATAATTATGTTTACAGATTTTAATTCGAATGCGGAACCTGTGAAAATTATTATTGCAGATGGGAAACGTTTATTTTCGCAAAGTATCGGTAACGTTCACATTTCAACAAAATTGTCTGACGAAACTAGTCATGATGTTATTCTAATGAATGTATATTTCTTGCCTGAATTAGAATGTAATTTAATATCGGTAAAAAGAATTACTGAAAAAGGATTTACAGTTACATTTAACGAAAGCAAATGCTTCGTTACAAAGTATTATACGTGAAATTACGTACTTAAAAGCAGTTTCAAGTAATAATAGTCTTTATAAGGTAACACAAAATGTATATACAGGGAACAGCAAAAACCAAACGTTCGCTTTGAAATGCAGAAATGTAAACTGCATTAATTTATGGCACAAACGCCTTGGGCACCGAAATTCAGATGCCATTAAGCAACTTGTGAGAGAAAATCTCGCTGATGTCATCGAAGTTGATAACTGTGAAAATTTAATAATTGCGAATATTGTATTAAAAATAAACTTTCAGAATTGCCCTATCCGAATGTATCAAAGTTCAAAGCAAAGAGTCCACTTGAGTTTGTGCATAGTGACATATGTGGCACCATGAAAACCACCAGCGTCGGGGGAAAGCGTTACTTCCTTACTTTCGTTGACGATTTTTCATGTTTCACTATGATTTATCTAATAACAAACAAAATTGAAGTTTACGCTAAACTAAAAGAATACGTCGCTGTGACTACAAATAAATTCAATAAGAAGCTAAAAACGCTTAGAAGCGACAATGGTGGGGAATATATAAGCAATGAAATGGAAGAAAAATCATGGAATTGATCACGAGTTCACAGTGCCACATTCACCACAACAGAATGGAATTGCGGAAAGGATAATAGAAGCTTAATGGAGATAACAAGTTGTCTCCTGTCTGAAGCCAACCGGCCACACAAACATTGGGGAGAAGCCATAATGACAGCAAACTATTTGCAGAATAGATTGTCCACTAAACCAAAATTAAAACACCGTATGAGTTCTGGAATGGTCGGAAACCAGATTTATCAAACATCAGAGTTTTTGGATCTAAAGCATTCGCACACATACACCAAAGTAAAAGAGAAAAACTAGACGAGAAGGCTGTAGAAAGAATTATGATTGGCTATAATCTCAGAAGTAAAAGATATTAGATTTTAATATCTGACCATGATGTAATTATATGTAGAATAGTCAGATTCACTGAAGACGCAACTTCCGACAGGGAAATTAAAGTAGTTCCACCAAAACAAATAGAAAATGAAGAAGAAGAAGTGAATGAAGAAACATCGCAAGAAGATTCGAATATTATGAAGAAACAATCTCCGACACCATTGGAACCAAAAAGATCCACTAGAACTAATAAAGGAAAACCGCCAGAAAGATTAACTTATTTTGCAGGAGAAGCAGTGAAAGAACCTACTAGTTTCAAAGAACGGAATTCTCTTAATCCTTATAAAAAGAAGAAATGGTTCGAAGGAATAGAAGAAGAGATGCAATCTCTCAAAAAGAATCGTACGTGGGATCTTGTAAAGCTACCCAAAGATAAAAAGGCAATAGGCTGTAAATGGACGTTTAAGGCCAAGTTGAACGAAAATGGCACAGTTGAAAGATATAACGCAAGGCTCGTCGCAAAAGATTTCAACCAAAAGTTCGGAACAGATTACGATCCAAATTTTGACCCAGTAGCCAAGCACACAACCATAAGAGCATTTTTAGCAGCTGCAGCTCAGAAGAATATGCATGTCAAACATGCTGATATCACAACAGCGTTCTTGCATGGAGACTTCAAAGAAGATACCTATATAGTACAGCCAGAGGGATATGTTGAACCTGAATTTAATCATGAGAAGAAAGTTTGCAAATTAAGGAAATATAATCTTAAACAAGCTGCATATGCGTGGAATCAAAAACTAGCAGAAATTTTGCTGAAAAACAATTTCAAGCAAAGTATAGCAGATGCATGTTTATTTAGAAAAACAGATGAAAATGAAAATATACTAATTATTCTGTACGTAGATGATCTTCTTATTTCTTGTAAAGATAAAACAAAAATCAACAAAGTGATTAATATGCTGAAATCAAATTTCGAAGTTAAAAATTTAGGTGAAGTGAAACATTATCTTTGAATAAACATCCAAAGGGATATTGATGAATTAGCTTTGAATTGAATCAGAAAAATAAAATTGAAGAATTACATAAGAAGTTTGACATAGAAGAAAAGAAGCCCACATACATAGCAATGGAAACTTCATACCCAAAAAACTGAAGATGACAGTAATTTTCTCGACGATAGTAATGAATATAGACAAGCCATTGGAGCTCCTCTTTACATAGCAACAGTGTCTCGACCGGACATTGCCCTACCAGTTAACATACTAAGCCGAAAAATTGAAAAACCATCAGAAAAAGATTGGAAATCAGTTCAAACGATTATCATGTATCTAAACACAACAAAGAACCTGAATCTTGCTATAAGTAGCCAAATTGACCCAATTCTCACTTGCTACTCTGATGCACACTGGGCTGGTGATAAAGAGACCAGAAAGTCTTCAAGCGGAAACATGTTTCTTTTAGGAGACAATCCAATATCATGGTTCTCAAAACGCCAAAATTGTATTGCACTGTCTACTGCCGGATCAGAATAAATAGCAGCTACAAATGCTGCAAAAGAGATACAGTTGTTGCTGACTCTAGTAGAAGACTTATGTCCCAAACAATCCTTACCTATTATGCTATATGAAGATAATAAATCTTGTATAGTACTGACACAATCTGGGGCACATAGTGCTAGAACCAAGCAAATTGATGTCAAATATCATTATATTAGACATTTACAAGAACAAAATATAGTGCTTGTTGATTACTGTAGTTCAAAGGAAATGATTGCAGATATATTAACAAAGCCTCTTCCCAGACCCCAATTTTTAAAATTAAGGGAAAAACTAAATTTAATTTTTTTTTTCGTACCGCTAGATTAAGGAGGGATGTTGTAATATACTCCTTTTATTTTATTTATGTAATCTAACGATTCGTATATATATTTTCTTTTCTGCCGCTAGAAGGCCTATCGTGTTTCCATGGAAATAGGTTTTGGTAATTTATAGACATTATCTATATGTTGTATGGTGTTTTTTTTTAGTTGAGTATTGATTGTGTTATGTAAAGGTGATGTCTGCTGTTTTGTCTAAATAAATGTATATATTATGTGAAATGGGATGCTGCATTATTTATTTGATGGTCATGTTTTAATTTACTACAGGACTAACCTGCGCTACTTAGAAAAGCAAGAAAAGTAAATTTATGACTATTTTTTAAATTCATTTTTGCTCTCAGACGCATCCAATCGGCATATTCTCTTATTCAGAAACTATATAATGTACCGTAATGATCTATTTTTTGATAGCGGCAAAATATATTTCAAAAAATGGTGTCAAAGTGGGCATTTTGAACAGAATGTCCCGAAGCGATTGTGTTGGAAGCGAAAAATATTGCCCTACAGAGAAAATAATTGTTTATAAATTAAGATTTAATTAATTCAAAGAAAAATAAAAACACAGGTCGCTTATAAATCTCTTCAAAAATCTCGCCAGCAAGTTTAATATTTTTTCTTTTAAAAATGAATCTGAAAATGTGCCAGAAAATTTCGAGTTGTTGAGCATGGAAAATAATTTTTTTGAATACTGCCTTGACATGATTCTGATGAAACCAGCTATTATATAAAAATGAAATAAAAACTCGTCAAAAGCGGCCAGATAAAATTGTTCAAGTGGGTTCATCTCTAATCATGATTTAGTTTTTGTTGGTGAAATTAATATACTTAACTTCGAAATCTACCTCCGCCTGTAGGCCGAGCGGGGAGGGATTTTTTCATGCATAGAGCAAAATTTTATTAATAAGATCCGTTTTTCCCGAACATGCAATGTTTATTTTGGTAAAAAAACAACTCATTTTCTCATCAAAGAAACGTTTTTTTTCTTTTGCTGTATATGTCATTTAATGGTTTTCATTTAAATGCTGTATAGATGATAAATTTGAAAATGGTAATGTTTTCGAGTGCAGTAATAAAATTAAAATTATGTAAGCGGAATGTTCCGTAGTATGTGTAACCCCTAAAATCCTTTTGAATATTTCCTTTAAGCGTTTTAAATAAATGCAAGATGCCGCTTCAATAAACAATTATTTTCCCATTTTATTCACGTACTTTTGAAGTGTAAGATATTATGTCTTAAAAAGAAATACTCTCCGAACCAAATGTGATATTCTAAAATAAAAATAAGTTTCTGATGTTAAAATAAAAAAAATCCCTTTTGCTTTTGTGTATTTTTAACGTTTTTTTTTTTTTTTTTTTACGAAAACATGTACCGTAGAAGGAAATAATTTTCCACCTTTAACAGCGTTTCCTTAAAAACACTCTAAACTTTTTATAACAATAACATGTATAATTTCTCGTATGAAATACAGACATCATATTTAACATACGCTAATCCTTTAAATTCTTTTAACTCCTAATTTTACATGTAGCCTATATTTTACTGGTTATAGCTATAAGAATTCAACTATAAAAATTCATGCATACCGTTACTAAATAAATGCATTTAAAATAAAATATTTTACAGCATTTTTAAGTACACAAAATATTATTAAGAAAATAAAAATATGTTTTTAAAAATATGTTTTTCAAATTTCTCTCTTTTCCCGAAACAGATTTCTAAAATCATTTGCTTTATGTTATAAAAATAAAATACCCTTTTTTTTAACCCGAATTCTTTTGTTAAAACGATAATCTTTTTAGCCATAAAATTATCTAAAATAACGTTTAGATTTTTAAATAAATATCTATTTCACAAAAAAAACAATTGTTAATACCTTCCAAAAAGCACATATTCTTTTCATGAAAAATACAAAATATTATGCACATTTTTTCAAAAAAGAATTTCAATGTTTACCTTTAATTTTTCTTTACATCTTGTAAATTTTCGCGTTCATTAATGATATCTCGAGATGGTACGCTTAGCTTATATTATTATTTTCTGTTTTGGTTTAGCTATAATACTTAAGTTTTTAATTTTAATTTTTACTTTTATTTAAAGTATTTTGAAAATCAAAAATTTATATACAAATCGAATTTGAGTTGATTTAGTTATAAAAAATTTTGTTAACGCAAATATTTAAAATAATATGGTACTTAAATGCAAATGATTTGCCAAACAAACAAATATCAAATTTATAGATAATTCTTAGATGATTAAAATCAATAATTTTAAAAACAAAATAAAATACACTAATTTAGAGGATTCACAACAACTTTATATAACAAAATCAGTTATTTTTTTATGCAAATTTGGCCAAAAAATATCCCACTCTATATTATTCAATCACGAAGATACCAAAGAATAAAGGAGAACAGTCATGTATATTATTATGAAACTTTTTTTCTTTTAATTTAAGTTCGAAAAAATCAGCTTAGGGTGTCATCTTCATACTCAGATTGTACCGAAGTATGGACTTTCCACTACGAATAAATTATTCTATATCATATTCGGCTTTAAAAAGCTGATTTTTTATTAATATTTTAATTGTAAAATCCTTCCATCAACTAAATTAGGAACTACGAGGTTTAGATTTTGTAAAGCCTCAAAGTAAATTCATTTGCAATGGCTGAGACAGGTTGAAATGACTGTAGATTTTTAAATTCAAAAACAAATTTGTGGAAATAGGTCATATTTTATATTCTTATATTCGAATTGATTTCAACTTTTAAAAACTACGAATTGTAATTCAGTATTCAGCCAATCATTTTTTCGAAAAAAAAAATATATATTGTTTTAATTTATTTCGATAACAGTATGAATTTTAATCATTAAAACTTTTAACAGAAATCTATATCTATAAGAATCAAATAATACAATGCAAAATTACAGATCATTCTTTGTAGTAATTTTAAAATTTTGCTTAAAAAACTGAGTTCATCGCTATCGGTTTTCGAACTATTACAAATTAATTTAATAACATTAATTCCAAATTTTAAAACTTCATAAATCATACAATAATTCATCGAACGGCTTCCTGTTTTGAGTTTTATGTTAAAATGTATCAGAAAACCTAAGTCCTTGTATTGAAAATTTCAGAGTTTCTTAATATTTCAATATGAAGATCACACACTAAGTCAATTTTTTGCCTGAATCGACGAAGACATAATGGCGAGTCCAATTACAATTTTTTTCTTCCAAAATTCTGAAATTACATTGCATATCGTGCACACTTTTAATCTTCTGTTTACCCGACTGAAAAGAAGGGTTATGTGTTTCACGCGTATCTGTGTATGTGGATTTCTTTATACCCTCGAAACATCCCAACGGCTGGATGGATATTAATGAATGAGGTCTCTATCAATTCGTCTTAACCGCCCAATGGTTACAGTATAAGTTTTGTTTTTATAAATTCAAAATGGCGGTAGAGACGAAAAAAAATGTACGCACCCTATTGAGTGGCCTATCATTGGATTTGGTCTATCAAAATGAAGACGATGTTTCATTGACTATTTTACAAACAGAAGCTCCGTTAAAATATTATACAACCTGGAAGTTGTGTAGGTAGGATCTATAGCTTTACAACTCTAACCATCATAGACATCTATATATCTCATCAAAATTTGTTTATAGATAGGAACTAAGAATTAAACACAACTTAAAAGTCATCAATACAAGTAAGTAAAAAAATAGGTAAGTAACATAATGAAGCAATAAAAAATATATATATATTATTTTAAGTCCTACTTAGGTCAATAAGAGAATTTTTTTCTCCCATTCTTCCTCCCTCTTGTGTGGCACTTAAAATGCCTTGATCAACAAGAGGGCTCTCTCGGTCTTAAAATACTTTGATCAAGAAGAGGGCTCTCTCGATTATTGAAAATTAATTAATTTAATTTAATTAATGAATTAATATTTGAAATAAACTGGATTAACATCAAGTGTCATCCACTACAAGTTAAAAAAATTTTTTTTGAGCTTGATTGGATGTATAGTATTTTATTAGCGACTGAAAATTTGAACAATATATATATATCGAGAGTGTGAGCTAATAGTAGGAACTGAAAAAAATAGTTTCACATTAATTAGAAATAGTTAATTAGTTCGCTTTTTACGCAGTCTGGTTTTTTATTTTTTTAATTTAATTGTTTATTTGCCATGTTTGTGTACAGCCCTTTTCCACAATTCTTGCACGGGCCTTAAACACATTGTTCTGGAGCATTGAATAAAACATGATACAATGCTTATGCACTTCAATCCTATAGGAAAAAACAAATCTGTAACTTTTTAAAGCTTTTATTACGCACCACATAACAGCAAAGCATTTTTTATAGTTGAGTATAAAAAAATTATATCACCATTTTGAACTGCAGGTTAATAGTAACCTATTCCGAAAACAATTTATTTATTACACCAAGGTTAACAATTATACTTAACTTTAATTTTATTATTGCTTGTTACCTAAGTGTAATGTATGTATGTTGGAAAACAGGAAATTTAATACATTTTTCAGTTATTTATATACAGGCATTCTATGTTGCCAATTTTTTCACATTAATTTTAGAAAATTATTTAAGTACCTATCTATAGACACAGTCTCGAAAAAAATTACGAACCTTTTTCACATTTATCGTCATATAGCAAAACAGATCATTAAGTAAAATAATCGTATAAACAGTGATAAAATATCTTTATAGAGATTGAAGATCGTTTCGTCGCAGAAACGGCGACATTTTCAAAATCTTTCATGATAGAAAATATTTTCACATAATTTAAAACACAATAAACATAGTAAACAACGTCACGAGACAAGATGCATAATGAAAAACATTGCAAACATAAAATTAAATTAAAATTAAATTAGCTATTTGCAAGTGTGGAGTATTTTTCATATAATTTAACAAAACAATAACATGGTAAACAACGTCACCAGACAACATGCATAATGTAAACCATTGCAAAACATAAAATAAAAATAAAATAATCTTCGCTATTTGCTTGTCTATTTGGATTAATTTTTACTAATGTTACTAAATTTACATAGCATCTCTTTCCAAATTTTAGGTAAATCATGGGACACTGAATCATTGCAAATATTCTTGTTGCGTAAAATTATCTCTATTGATTCTCGGATTATTGGTGGTAAATAAAATCTTGATGTATAAATTAACTTGCTATTTTTTAAATCGATCTGTAAAGATTCTTCGCTGCATAATCTGGCCAAAGCTGTGATTCTTCTGTTGTATTTGATGTCTGCTATATGTTCTTTGATTCTAGATTTAAGTTTTCTACTTGTCATACCTATATAAAGCTGCTTTGTTTCATCTTCTTTGGTGAAAGGTATTTCGTATACTCCTGATAATTGGTTTGACCCTATTGGATCTTTTTTTTTGCATACTATATATTTTTTAATTTCATAGAAGATTTATCAGGAGTATACGAAATAACTTTCACTAAAGAAGATCGAACAAAGCAGTTTTATATAGGTATGACAAGTAGAAAACTTAAAACTAGAATCAAAGAACATATAGCAGACTTCAAATACATCAGAAGAACAACAACTTTGGGCAGATTATGCAGCGAAGAACCTTTAGCAAGTTAATTTATACATCAAGATTTTATTTACCATCCATAATCCGAGAATCAATAGAGATATTTTTTAAGCAACAAGAATATTTGCAATGATTGAGTGTCCCTTGATTTACCTAAACTTTAGAAAGAGATGCTATGTAACTTTAGTAGCAATAAGAAAAATTAATCCACGCTCGCAAATAGCCAATATAATATTATTTTTATTTTATGTTTTGCAATATTTTTCATTATGCATGTTGTCTCGTGACATTGTTTACCCTGTTATTGTTATGTTAACCCGTTAATAGTCGCGCGTTGGTCTTTTCCTCGCCCGAAATTCGTTATCTTCCTCTAACACATTTCCTGTTAAAGTTAAGATTGCCAAATTCCGTGTAGCTGACCTTGAGTGTTCACACTCTTGTGTAGTAAAATTGCAAGTCATTCCTGCTATTTCTTAGCATTTTATCGCATTCTTAAGTTTCAATCGGTCTAAATGACCGCGTTGCGACCACTTACGTTAGTTGAATTTTCCCCCTCGTGTTCATCCTTTCCCATTTCCGCGAAATCTGTGGGGAAGGTTTCTTCGAAGTACGGACTCTCTGTCTGTTGTTATTTCGTCTTTCTTTCCTTCTGTGATTTTATTCGTTCAAAGAGTATTTTTTTTACTTTTAGAATGTGACTTAAAATTGTTTTATTATATTAGTTGTGTAGTCAGTTCGCACAAAAAAATAATGGGTGGTCACTTACATTTTTTTTTTTTTCATTGTCAAATATTGCGGGAATAAAATCTCAAATCGATAATTATTTAAATATGGAAAAAAAGGGAAATTCATCAACATTATTTGAAAGAACTTGCTTTCCATTTATTACCCGAATATATAAATGAAAGAAAACAGACAATAACACTGCAAAACCATTAAAAAAAAGAGAAGAGAATTTTGTGGGAATCAGTAAAAAAAATTGCCGTATATCCAAAATCTGAAAAGTATCGTTTTTGTACAATAAAACAAATTCGAAAGATAAAACAATCTTCTTAGAAATGTAGTGTGTATATTTAAGAAGAACATACATATAATTTATTTGTACAATAAGAAAAATAATGAGAATTTTATAATGTAGGTTAGAAATTACGCAAATGAAAATCTCTTTTGGATAATTCAGTGAATGTTTATACTATGATTTAAAAAAAATATTTTAAGTATTTTTATAAAATGTATCTATTTTTAAATTTTCATACTGTAAGTAAAAACACATTTTTTTTTAACAATGCCGCAGAAATTATTATTGAAATCCAATAGAAGCTTGGGGACAGTATCTAACAAATTTAAATTTGTTGGCCTTCATCAATTGTTCAAACTATTTTTCAGAATAATGTTTTCCAGAATATGAGAGAAAATTCATTTAAATTAAATTATTTCTGCATATTTATAATTTCGGAGAAAATTCTTATTGTTTTTATTAATTTAATGAACATTATTATAAAACAATAAATTATAACATTAATACCTTATTATGAAATGTACAATTGAATATTCATTTTAATTAAATAGATCCCTATTAAGATGAACCTTTCAGTGATTCTATTAATTAAAATAATTTATCCAACTTAGGATTTAAATTTACAATTGCAAATGTATTTAAATTAAATATATAATTTCAATAACTTATTTATTATTTACTTTATATAAGCGAAATTCGTATCCAGAGTTTTATTCAAGGGCGCTGCTCCCACCCTGAAATAAGTAGAAAAACTACAAATCGTGCATTTTCATTTGAAAAATGGATTTAATCACAAAATCTCTCAATATGCTGGTGAATTAGTGGTATTGTATTTGATTTTCTGTTGCATGTCATAGGTTCCATTTTTATTTTCAGTTTAATTGTTCAATTTAATGTCAGTGTAATATATTGATGCTAAATTTATTAATTTTATTTTATTAAATGGATATAGAGTGCCGGAGTATCAAAAAAATCTACCTGACTCTGATTCTGTCCTTCCAAAAAAATAAATAAATAAATAAATAAAAATAAATAAATAAAAATACCCCTATCATGAATTTAGATTCATATTAGTAAATGTTTTCCTACTAATTATTGATTCATAGTAACATCAAAAATTCAATCAAATCATTTACTATTTACTTTTAAGTATTTATGCAAAACGAAGAAAGAGTTATTAAAAACATTTATCTAGATGCCAACTGAATATATACTTAAGCGAAATAAATAATTTGCTGTAAAAGGTTGTAAAATGAATAATTGCTGTAATCTTTTAAAGTTCAGTTAATATTTTCACCCTACGTTATCCGTTTTCGATCATCTGATAACACCGGCAAGTTTCCCCTTCGTTTTCGGCCTGCTGGTAACGGCGGCAAATGGACCGAACGCGACTACTAACGTTCTAAAAAATGGCGCGACTACTCTCGGGTTAAATTAATTGAAAATTAATCCACGCTCGCAAATAGCTAATTTAATTTTAATTTTATTTTACGTTTGCAATGTTCTTTATTATGCATCATGTCTCGTGATATTGTTTACTATGTTTATTGCTTTTTAAATTATGTGAAAATATTTTCTATCGTGAATGATTTTGAAAATGTCACCGTTTGTGCGACGAAACGATCGTCAATCTTAATAAAGATATTTTATCACTTTTTATGGCATTATTTTACTTAATCTTTTTATAACTGATTATTATACATGTTTTTTAGATCATTAAGTATTGATAAATACGCAAATTCAGAAATAGTATTATTGAAATACAGTATTAATCAGCTTTCTGTTTTGCTGTACATTCATAGATTAGCGAACAACTAATATTAATTTGTAAATATAAAAAAAATAACATATGTAAACAATCATGTGTGTATATGGGTTTCAGTTAGCTTTAAATGTTAAAATTCAATATAAAAGTGAATAAGAACGAAATTTTATGTAACTGGTTTTATAAAACTTTACACATATCAATCCCGACAAGGAAAAATATTATCAAAATAGATTATCACAAGTTAATAAATAAATAATGTAATATTTTTTTAATTATACTTATCATTTGTTTGCAAGTGTTAGTATACAATTGAGTGATAAAAAAGGATAAAAATCAAACTTATATATAAGAAATTATATTATCGAAAACACTTCTATAATTATGCTACTGATTGGTAAAGTGTCAAAATACATTCTTGCCCGAAAATATCAGTTTATCGCCAGACAATGTAACGTAACCAATAACAGTATTCGTCGCAATGAGGTTTTTTTGTGCATGTAAGAGACAGATTTGTTTTCTTTACAGGAATATGCAGTAGTATAAATACTTATTACCGTTTATATCTTAGAGGCATGTTATTATATTCTGTTTTTGGCAGAAATGGAAAAATGAGGTAGAAAAAACCATAACGATATAAAATGAGTTTGGAAATGTATATTGAAACGTACACTGATGTGATTGTTAGTGAATACTACGTAATTAATATTTCCCTTTAATAAACGTCTTGGTGAAACAAAATGCTGTAATGTCAGAATTTGTTTTGTATCTTATTTATAAATTTTAGATATTTATAGTATTATACAGATTAAAATTATTTAAGCTAAAATACCAATAAAAAGTTATTTCATGCATCAGCATAAAAAAATTTGGGAATATAGTATATTTGAATTGCAATAAGAATGTATTTGGAATTTTCTTTTACGTTTATAATTTTGAAATTATTTTTTTTTCTGATAAAATGAATAAATGCAAAATAAGTATTCTAAGATCCTGACTCTTAATTAGAGTGACGAGTACTGTTTAATAATTGTTAATACTCAGAAAAATACTTTGTAATAGTAAATGCTTATATCAAAAAATATCTGTTACAATAAAGATTATTTTTATCTAAATATAAAAAAACTTCACAACTTCTTACAAAATATAAAATTATTAGTAGAAATCTTTTATAAAACTCCAACTTATCCTTTAAATTCCTGGTGTTGCTTTTCGGCAACATACCCAATTTAGGCTCTAAAATACTATTAGAATAATATTGAAGCTGTAATGCCTAATGTTGCCAATGAAAAACCAACCGAAAATATTATTAAATCGATTTTCAACATGTAGATGGCAGCAATTTTGCTGTTTAAGAATAAAGATAGATTTATTTTTTCAGTTGTTGCTACTTGTTCTTTTTGTTTTGTTTGGATACCCTATTTTGTTCTCCGGTGAGCAAGTAAAATTTATTTCTTATCATAGTTCCTAAAATTCTTATGTGTTTAATATTATAGAATTTTATCAAGGAAAATTATTTTTTCAATTAAAGACCAGTATTGCCGATTAGTAAGAAACAGTTTTTTAGCCGTAAACCATACTTAAAACTAAATATAATTTTTTAAAGTATTTTTCCCATTATTTATTTGAAAAAATGGAAGCTGAAAAACATTATAATAATGATTTTTAAAAAATCAGGCATTTAAGGCTTAAATAAAACTAAGTTTTACAATTAAAAAACGCTTTTAAGTTATGTCGGGGGAACTTGATGGGGGAACTGTTAGCCCCCCTTTTTTCTGTTTGACTTGGCGAAAATGAGTCCTCGCCAAGAACTATTGCAACCCCTTTTTACTTTACTATTTATCTTGTTTTATTGTAGACGTAATTAAATTCTAGAAGCGAGTGATCAGAGCTATATCTGATCTGAACCAAGGCATTTCATGGTCATAATAAAACTTATTCATATTCAATTTTCCGAGTTTTTAATTATTAGAGTTATGATTTATTTTGAATGTATAAAAATCTTTCTGCATATTTTATTGAATTATGTGATTAATTTTTGATTCGAAGAATATATATTTTATTGTCTGTTCTTTGAAATTCCTCACGTTCGCGTCCGCGACAGGACGTCTGGACTGATGTTTGAATTTTATTATTTTTAATTCTGAAGACTTGAGGTAAGCTATTTTTATTGTTGATTCACTGAAAAATAAGTATGTCGACTACCCCTAACGTTGAAACATTAAAAAAGAAAATACCAGGTTTACGTACACAAACGACAAATTTGTTTACAAAATTAGGCACAACTCTTGAATATGGGTCTATGCCACTAGAAAAGATATTTGATTTATTAAATATTTGTAAGGTTCACTTGAACGACAAATATGAATCATTAATAAAATTAAACTCTGATATCCAAGATGTTATTGCTGATGACGATTTTGAGAAAGAAAAGAGAAAAAGTTCTGAAACCTATAGTGAGAAAATAATTGAATCGCGTTATAACCCTTACGATCGTGCGAGTTAGACATTCATTTAATTGTTTGCTTCTGAGTCGTTTATAATAAAAACTCGAATCGAACGATCGTTCTGGTTTGCAAATAGAGTAAAGTATTATTTTTTGTCAACAGGTAGCGGTTGCAGTCCACGTTTTACTTTCTACAGGCATGACTAGATTTGTTTACAAATACACCGGGTCTTAAAGGGATATGATAACGGATTTATTAAATGAACAAACTCCCAGAAACAAAATAACACTTTTCAAAGTTTTATGAAAAATGAATCCGGTTCTCTAAACGAAAATTTAGAGAGATCTATGAAATTGCCGAATCTCCCTATAAACAAATTTTTTTGGTGACAGCAGTTCCTTGTTAGAATTTTGGGGACAATATTCCAATGCAATCGAAAAGAGTTCTAATTTAACTCCTGTTGACAAATTTGTCTACTTGAAATCTCTTCTTGGAGGTAGTGCATATAATGTTGTTGCAGGTTTTTCACTTTCGGAGGAAAACTTGATTTGTTAAAAGCTCGCTACGGTCGTGATGACCTAGTCATCAATGTACATATGAGCAAATTGTTAAATTTAAAACAGGTAAAGAATGTCTTTAATGTTAGAGAACTTTGGGAATTGTATGATAGCTGTGAAATACAAATTAGAAATTTAAATTCTCTCGGTGTTACAGCAGGAAGTTATGGTAATCTCCTATGCCCTATTACATTAAAGTTGATACCTTCTGAAATGGCGTTAGATTTTAATCGTAAAAGAACCGATGGTAAAAAATGGAGGTCGAAGAGATTCTTTCCTTCATTAAAAACGAAGCTCAATCGCGAGAATCTACGATGGCACTCCAGATCGCTGAAAATAGTTTAATGCTAAAAAAGAAAATAATAAATGTAATAAAAATTATAAACATTTTAGCAATTATAACCGCGACATTCCTTTAGCCTCTGCATTGACTACTAATGTAAAAAATATTTGTATATTTTGCAAAAATGAACATGATCCAAAATTGTTTAAAGAGTGTACTATTTCACAAAACCTGGATAAATTGCGTATACAGGGACGTTGTTTCACCTGTTTCCTCAAATTTCACGTGTCGGCCAAATGACGTGAGAATTCAGAATATTGCAAATTTTCCAATGGAAATTTTCATCACTCTTCGATTTGTTTAAATAATTCAAATCTAACGGTTCCTAAAGAAATCAGATCATCCGACTCTTTTATTATTTCGATATCTCACTGTAAAACGGAAAATGAAAATACCTTTAAAGAGGTCATATTACAAACAGCTTACGTAAAAGTGGAATCTGGAATAAATTCTGAGCTTTCATTATGTTTATATGACTTAGGAAGTCAAAGGTCGTTTGTTACAAAATAATTACTTTCAAAATTAAATCCTCGAATTAGTCGTCAAGAAAAACTTCAATTTTATTCCTTTGCAGCTGTTACATAAACCAAAAATAAAAACATTTGACGTTGTGCAATTAAAATTATCCCATATGGAAAACAAATAGCGTTTCATATTAATTGAGGCATTAGTCACGGATGTGATTTCTAATTCTTGGATTTATCCCACCTTCTCTCCAGACAGATACAAAATAAACTGACGCCTTTTAAATTGCTGAATACTGTTGCATCATGCCTTGCTAAAATAAATGTTCTTATTGGGAAGGATTATTTTTATCAAATCTGTTAAGATGGAGAAATAAAAAAAATAATTAAATCTCTCTTTTTATGTGATAGTTTATTCAGATATTCGCTTTGTGTATTTTATGAAGATGAAAAAAGAAAAATGAAAAATGCTTCTGTTTTAAATCTGTGGGTTGCTACTCCAGTTAGGAAAGATTTGAAATTTTTATGGGAAATTGAATCTTTGGGTATTACTCAATCAAATGATAATATTTCTGATAAGAAAATTGTGAATAAATTTGAGAATAACTTAAAATTCGTAAATAATAGGTATGAAACGAGTTTATTGTGGAAGGATGAGAAAAATAAAGTCGGGAATAATTTTATAATAGCTAGAAGTCGCTTTGAGGAATTAAATTGTTAACTCGAGAAGTATAATGACTTATGTAAAAATTATAAATCTATTATATTAGAACAAATAACTGCTGGGCTTGTAGAAGAATGCCCTGATAAAATAATGAAATTGGTTATTTTATGCCGCACAGACCGGTTTCAAGAGAGGATAAATTAACTAGCAAATTAAGGATGTTTTTCGATGCTTCTCCTAAAGAAAAACATTTAAATTCTCTAAATGGTTCTTTATATCCAGGACTTAATCTTAACCCGAACATACTTAATGTAATATTTAATTTCAGAAAATTTAATGTTGTATTTAGCGGTGACTTAGAAAAAGACTTTTTGGAAATTGGGATAACAGAAGAAGATCGGGATTATTTAAAATTTTTGTGGTTTGTTGACGAAAAGGATGATTTAAATTTTTTGATATTTACACGAGCTGCTTTTGGGGTAACTTGCAGTCCCTTTCTTTTGGCTGCAACTATTACATCCCATATACGTTAATATGTTGATCATCATGATAATATTATAATTTTGCACTCTTCTTTTTTATATAGATGATTTGATAACGGGGTCAAAATCTGATGAAGACGCTTATTATCTATCCTCAACAGCTTCGCATATTTTTAAAGAAGCTAGCATGAATTTGCTAAAATTCAATACTAATTCTGTTAAACTTAGAAAATTATGGAAGGAAAATAAATTATGCGATTCAGAAGAAAATTTGAATAATTCTTTAAAAATTTTTGGATTATTATGGGATACTAATTGGGATATTTTACGTTTTGACGTTTCCTTTCCTGATGATTGGAAATTTAATCCATCGAAACGCGTTGTTCTTAAAGCCATGTTAAAATTCTTTGATCCTATTGGATTCATCGCGCCATTTTCTTTTCGTATGAAAAGTTTGCTACAGGAAACATGGAAAGGGGGTTTGGAATGGGATGAAGAATTCCCTAATGATTTAAAAATTGAATGGGAAATTTGGTGTGCAGAAATCGTACATTTATATAAATTTAAGGTACCCCGAAAATATTTTCCACAGGGTTTAGAATTTTCGGACCCAATCGAAATTCATATTTTTTCCGATGCGAGTCCTAAGGCTTATGGGGACGTAGCTTATTTTCGATGTAACACCAGTGATGAAATTATGTCTAGTCTTATTTAGGCAAAATGTACAGTCGCCCCGCTTAAATGTTTGATAATTCCTCGACTTGAATTAATGAGGGCATTAATAGCTGCAAGGATGTCTAAATATCTGAAAAATGCATTTAATTTTCAAAATTTGGAAATTCGTATCTGGTCAGATTCTACTGTAACGTTATATTGAATTAAGGGATCTGCCGTGGATTGGAGGCCCTTTGTGGATAATAGGGTTGCAGAAATACAATCTCTGACAGATCCTAAAATGTAGAAATATATACCGGGTAAGGATAATCTCAGTGATCTACTTACTAGAGGCGATAATTTACATAACCTCTTGGAAAACAAATTATTACGGTCCTGAATGGTTGTCATACCAAACGACAGTTTGCCAAAAACTGAAAAGATACCATTTAATGAAAATAGTTTAAATGAAATAAAATCATCAAATTTCAGTTCTGTTCAATTATTTTGCACAGTAGGTGTTGTACCTCCGGGGTCGTTGTTAAAATTAGAAAATTTTAGTTATATTTCCAAATTATTTAACATCATGCCTGGATCTTAAGATTCCTAATTAATATCAACAAATCAAAAAGTAAAATTTCAGGTGAGCTCACAGATCCAGAAATTGAAAAGGCAGAATTTTATTGATTAAAACAGACCCATATATCTGTCTTTAATCGTGAAATTGATTTATTGAAAAGAGGAAAGCCCATCGATAAAGATTCAACCTTGTATAGTCAGAATCCAAAATTGGATAAGAATGATTTGTTAATTTTATCTGGAAAATTACAATTTTTAGAATTATCGCAAAGAAAAATTCACTCTTTTATACTTTCAAATGGGTGTGCTTACACCAAATTGTTGATTCGGAATGCCCATGAAAAGGTTTTCCATCATGGAATTGCAAGAACTTTAGCTCATTTACGAAAAAAATATTTTATAATTAGAGGACGAAAATTTATAAACTCTTTACTGAAACATTGCCTTATTTGTACAAAATTGAAAGCTTCTCCTGGGAAGCCAGAAATTGCAACATTACCCAAAGATCTTATCACAGAATCACCACTCTTCTATACCTGTGTTGTGGATTTAACAGGTCCTATTTATGTCAAAGAAAAACTGGACAAGAAAAGGCATATATATTTGTTTTCACGTGCGCAGTCACTAGAGCTGTGCATCTTCACCAATTTAACTACAGAAACGTCCTTTTATTATTTAAAAGGTTTATATCTCGTAGAAGAATTTGTCGAGCAATGTACAGTGATACAGCGAACAGGTTTATCAAAACTCATATTTATTTATAGAAGTTTGGAGCAGAATATCGAAAGAGGCAGTTTTACGATATTTTAATAAAAATAGCATTGTCTGGGAATTTATTATTCCAAGAGCCAGTTGGTGGGACGGTTTATGGGAACGCATGGTAAATTCGGTGAAAACTCCTTTCAAGAAAGTTCTCGGAAGATCTTGTCTCTCATATGAAGAAATCCAAACCGCTTTAACTGAAATCAAAGCGATGATTAATGGTCGTCCATTAACGTATGTTTATGAAGAATAAATATTATGAAGGCAAGAGAATAAATTCTCTACCAGACTTTCATTGTATTACTGAAACTAAATCGAATAAAGAACGTTAACAAAAATATTAAAATATCGAGGTCAAGTTTTAAATCATTTCTGGAAACGTTGGAGGCAGGAATATTTGCTAGAACTTCGTACTGCCAATTTTTCAGTTCCTGTCAAAGCTCCGACTAAATTCGAAATTGGTGATGTTCTATTGATTAATGAAGATAAAACTCCAAGACACACGTGGAAATGCGGTCGAATTACAGAGCTCTTTTTATGAAGACATTCGAAAGTTAGATCTTGTGCAATTCAAACTGAATCCGGTATGATAAAAATACCAGTCTAACTGATGCACAAACTGTAATTCGATATTATGGACTAATTTTTTAACTTTTCACTTATAATGAACATTTTGTCTACATTTCCATTTTTTAACCCTTTCTAATCCAATTGTTTTGTATATTTTAGTTTCAGTAGTTGTTCCTGTGAAAATAGAATTATTCGTAATCATCATTATTGTAAGTATGTTCTAACTTTTAATTGTCTTATTGATGTAGTTTGAAAATTTCGATAAAAATTTAGTTTGAATGATGAACAATAGTAATTGTTAATCTGTGGTCAGTGTGTTAAAACACCCTTTTTTTGTTTGATTTGGCGAAAGTGAGTCATCGTCAAGAATTATTGCAACACTTTTTTACTTTACTACTTTTCAATTTGTTTTAAAGTTGATGTAATTAAATTCTGGAAGCAAGTGATCAGCGTTATATCTGATCAGAACTAAGGCTTTTCTTGGTCATAATAAAACTTATTAATTCAATGTTCCGAGTTTTTTATTATTAGAGTTATGATTTACTTTGAATGTATAATAATCATTCGGCATATTTTATTGAATTAAGTGATTAATTTCTGATTTAAAGAATACATATTTTATTGTCTGTTCTTTGAAATTCATCAGAAACAGTCCCTGTTCGTACATAGGCTATATTTTATATCAGTGTCACTATACAGAAGATGATGAAGGAGCAAAAAAAATTTAAAAAATCCGATTTTTGTTATACTGAAGGGACTTGAAACTTCAATTTTGGCTTCATAGGTATTAGATGTAAATGAAAAGTTTCTAAATAATTCAAAATTTAAAAGGATAAAATGAATAAAAGACACCTTTAAAACGTTCTAAATTACGATTTACATGGAAATGTTAAAGATAGAAACTTGATATTTGGCATGGTAGATACTTATAATATGTAAATGTACCAGAAGAGAAGTTTATAAAAAACTCCAAATTTAAAGTGTTGAAATGATACAAATCCGTTCTCAAAATATTCTTACTTAATCATTCTATGGAATCTCAGGAAATACCAAACCGATTTCAAAATTACTGCTTGCAAACTGAGTGCGACAGTTCCTGCTGAAACAGTACATTGTATGTCGGTGCCAATACCACCAGGTGGTTACAGGAGCAAAAAAGGTCTTAAATTACGATTTTTTTATACTGAAGGGGGTAGAAAATTGTAATTTAGCATGATAGTTAATTACAATATTTAAATGGTCTTTAAGTACATTTGAACAAAAATTTTAAATCTAAAAGTGTTAAAAGCGTCCTAAAAATGTTCTAAATTATGATTTCTAAGAAATAGCTAAAGATAGAAACTTGAACTTTGGTATGTGACATCCTTAATATAAATGATCTCTAAGAAAATTAATAAAATTTCGGAATTTCAGAAAATGAGCTAAAGACGTTTTAAAAACCTTTTAAATTAAGACTTCTATGGAATCTCGGGGAATACCAAATCATTTTCAAAAGTAATGATGGCAAACGTATGCTGAAAATCTTTTCTCCAACATAGGCTATATTTTATGTTGGTGCAACTACCAAAAGGAGTGCCGAAGAAGCGGAAATTGCTCTATAATTGAGATTTCTGTGATATTAAAGGAATTTATAAACTTGAAATTTGCTTGGTAGATGTGAATGTTCTCATAGTGTAGTATCTAAAAAAGCCGAGATTTAAGAGTGTGAAATGAGCGAAAAGCGTTCTAAAAATTTCCTAAATTTCAATTTCTATTTAATTATTAATGATAGAAAGTTGAAATTTTATATGTTAATTACAAGATATAACTGCTCTCTAAGAACAGTTAAAAAAATGTAAATTTAAGAATGTGAAATAAGCAAAGAACGTTCTAAAAATGTTCTAAATTTTGATTTCTATTGAATCATTAAAGATGAAAATTTACGATTTCTGTGGAATCTCGGGAAATACCAAACTGGTTTCAAATGTAATGTTGGCAAATTGATAATGTCAGTCCATATTCTAATAAAGGCTATATTTTATGTCGGTGCTACTACTACCAGGTTTGTGGTTCTATAAAATAAAAGATAGGAATATGGCATGATGGTTAGTTTTAAGATGTAAATGCATGCTAAAAGCGATTTCTTAAAAATTCAAAACTTCAAATGAAAACTGGAATAATCGTAAAAACTTCAAAATACATTCGAAATTATCATTTATTTAGAATTAGGTTTATTTCTTCAAATTGATTTAAGTCTCATTTTCTCCAAATACAGTATAATATTAATGTTTAATCGAACTATGTATTAATTCGTAATTTTTTAATTATCCGTAGCAGTATAATTTCTTCTAATAAAAATAGGCACCCAAATACAACTTGGCATATTTCAAATAGTATACGAGTATAGCAGTGTGTTTTGGTAGTTATAAATATTTTTTTCCTTTATTATAATTATTTTTATTATTCTAAAATATAAGTTTAAAAAAACTCATTGATTATGAAATGATTATGATATTGAACTATACAACTATATGATATTGAACTATAAAATCAATAAAAATATAAAAATCCTAATGATTACCTTTAAGTTATTTTTACTCTTTTTCTGTTGTTTTTGTTTTCGAGTAAATCATAATTACGAATATTACATTAAACTTAATAAAATTTTTACAGTTTTCAGTTTTTAATAAAACTTTATTTTTAAGTTTACCGTTTTTGTTAATATTTAGATTTAAATTAATTTGAAAAGCAAAAGTATACTTACAAATTCACATTTCTTTCAATTTCCTATGTGTTTTCTACGTTAAAATTTTGTTAACGTAAATATCAAAAGTGATTTTATTGTTGAAAGGAAATCAGTTGTCTAACGAACAAGTGTGAAATCATTTGATATTCATTTTTAAGAATCTTAAATGAATTACCTATGTAACATAGTAAAATACAGTGAACCAGAAAAATCGCGTCATACTTATACAAAAATATGAGTTATCTGGTTATTAAAATAGCAATTAAAGCCTTTGTGCAGGAATATTAAAAAGCAGTAAACCAACGTTTAAAATGCACAAATAATGCGTGAAAAGCAGCAAACAGCTTTTTCGAATCTACAGCGAGATTCTTCTTCAGTGCAAGATAGGAAAAAGCAAGGCTGAGCAAAATGATAGACAGAGACGCGCTGCCTTATATACCCTATGCGAGTAGAGAAAGCGCCAGAAACAACCAATAAGAGAGAAGCAGTGGAAACGACTGGGTGGACAAGTAGCGACATCTACCGGAGAAGGAGATAAAAAGAAACCAAAAAAGAAGAAATTAAATTAATGCTTTTCAAATACTTGGAAAATCTGGAGTACTAGATAAGTCATTGACTAAAGAGTGAGAATTTTTAATGATGTGGTAAGATTCCAAAAAATCAAGATCAGGGTTAGAAGAAGATTTTTGGATAATGGTGGCTGAGGAAAAATCGAACCTATGTTGAGAAGACCAAGAATGTTGAGCAATAGAAGAACGTTTGAGCTCCTGATTTTTAACATAACATTTATGCTCTTTTAAATGAAATCTAAGAGCACGTTTAGTGTGGGCAATATAAGAAAGGCCACACTGGCAAGAGATTTGGTAAATACCCCACTTATCTAGGCGATCAACGGGGTGTTTGAGATTTGAAAAAGTGATTTTATTAACAGGAGAAAAAATAACATTAAAATCAAACCTTCTTAAGATTTTAGCAACTCGCTGACTGATTTTAGGAAAAAATGGTAACACAACTGAAGTATTACAGTTGGAATTACAATGCTTTTCAGAATGTACGGGTTTTGTCAATTTCTTATAAATAGAATCAAAAATATTAGAGGAATAACCACGATCAACAGCAATAGCTTTGAGGTAATTAAGTTCAGCACTAAGTAACTGAGAAGTGGAACAAATATTGGTAGCCCGAAAAACAAAAGTATTGAAAGCAGCAAATTTCTGGTTAGGGGGATGAGAAGAATAACTGTGAGGTGGGAGACTGACAGCAAAAGGTTTACGAAAGACGGTAGTCTGAAAGCCATTTTCACAACGAATAACAAGGACATCAAGGAAAGAAAGACAGTTATTGGTCTCAATTTCAGAGGTAAATTCAAAATAGGGATCAATGGAATTCATAATAGAGAGAATATGATTAATATCCGAATTCATTTCAACCAGGACATAAACATCATCAACATAACGAACATGGAACGGAAATTTTAAAATTTCAAAAAGTTTGACCTCAAAATAGTGCATATAAATATCGCATAAAATTGGACTAAGAGGATTACCCATAGCCAAACCATCAATCACGCGGAAGAAATTACCATTGAAAACAAAAGTATTTTGCGACAAGCAAGCGCGAGTGAGAAGGATAAGTTCTTCGATTTCAAAATAAGATAAATGGAATTCACAAAGCCTCTTCTTGAGGCAATCTAAAGCTTCCTCAACCGGAACGTTTGTAAATAATGATTTAACATCAAAAGAAACCATCATGTGACCCTGCGGCTTAAAATTATGATGTTTTTTAACAAAATCAAAAGAATTCTTAACAGTGAAACAGTTACTGCTCAAAAGTTTGGAAAAAACCGAAACTAAATATTTGGCAAGCTTATAAGAAGCTGTACCGATACTAGAGACAATAGGTCTAAAAGGAATGTCAGGTTTATGGACCTTAGGTAAATCATAAAACTTGGCACAATGCGCAATAGATGGATTAAGAGACTTCTTAAAGTTAGCAGGAATAATGGAAGAAGACTTAACTTCACTTGATAGACTTGATGGCAGACTTAATAGAGTTAATTTTACTAGTGGAAGGGTCTTTGCGGATGTCCACATAAGGACCACCTTTAATTAATTTATGGTATTTTTCCAAATACGAAGATTTGTCGAGAAGAACAATCTGACCACCTTTGTCAGCCTTAGTAATGATTAAGTTTGGATCAGAACTCAAATTTTTCAGACATTGTTTAACTGGATTTTTAAGATTGGCGTTAAAAACATTAGAATTGAAATCAACAATATTCGCAGTGAGATGCCTGATGGACTCCTTTTGAGAAGAAGATAGAGCGCTATGCTTAAAGGCCCTTTCAATAGGAGCAATTAGATTAGGTAAAGAAGGAATAGCAGATACAGAGAAATTGTTATTCAATTTGAGAGCATCGAGTTGATTGTCACTTAAAAAACACTTGAAAGATTGACAACAACATTTTGGTTAACAACAGCAAATTTCTGGAGTTATTAACGACAGAACTTTTACAAAGTGCATTAAATTTCTGCTTTAAAACCGAACAATGTACAGAAGAAGCTGTGAGAGCTCTACTCTATGACCTTCTGTCTATAGACTCAAAATCAGGTGTAGAATTAGCAAGGCTGATATGTAAGGAATATAACTCGACCTCTATATGAGCAATTTTATGGCGAGTCTCTTGAATCAAAGCTCTTAAAAGAGCTAATTTAGAACGAAATGAATTTAGAATTTTTAATTTAGAATTTCGACAAGGTCTTATTCTTTAGTCAATGACTTATCTAGTACTCCAGATTTTCCAAGTATTTGGAAAGCATTAATTTAATTTCCTCTTTTTTGGTTTCTTTTTCTCTCCTTTTTCCGGTAGATGTCGCTACCTGTCCACCCAGTCGTTTCCACTGCTTCTCTCTCATTGGTTGTTTCTGGCGCTTTCGCTACCCGCATAGGGTATATAAGGCAGCGCATCTCTGCTATCATTTTGCTCAGCCTTGCTTTTCTAGCACGCTGTTCTTTTTCCCTATCTTGCACTGAAGAAGAATCTCGCTGTAGATTCGAAACAGCTGTTTGCTGCTTTTCACGCATTATTTGTGCATTTTAAACGTTGGTTTACTGCTTTTAATATCTGGTTATATTATTCTTTTGGCAACATTTTATAAACATCGTCAACAAATTCACGTCCAATGTTACAAAAACAACTAATGGAATTCGTATGTGAAAATGCAAATTTCTTTTTAACTGGAAAGAATAATCCTTCATTGGGTATAGATTATGAAACGCTTTCGAATCCTTTCAAGAGTAACAGTCTAAAAACAACTTAGTTAAATAAGGAGAAATATGATTTATTTGTAAGCAACTTGGAAAACGCATAACACAAAAACAAAGAACAATTTCAGAAATTATCATCTATTGTCGTTAAATTATCCGTATCATTTAGTGCTCATTTATATACAGTATGTAACAGAATATACACTACATAGTATACGACTGCAGTGGCAGCAAAAAAATCTTGACACTGAAGTCACAATCTCAAAGTTCAGATGTTCGACCACTTATTAAAATATTTGTGGTGCTAGTAAGAAGTTCATTTCATCCTTTCATTTTACACCAGCTTATTAAATTATTAAAATGAAAGTATGGCAAAATACTAGTTATGGCAATGAAATTTTACAAGATAATGTTTTTTTTTTTTTTTTTTTTTTTTTTTTTTTTTTTTTTCTGGCATTATGTTTAGCTAACTTATTAAATGCATAGCACGGTTGAAAAGTCATTTTTTTCAGTTTGCGTCGATAAACTGAAAAGTATTCAAATATTTATGTAAAGCTTTGTACATAATCTATAGAATTTATACACGTCAACATGCGAAAATAATTGTTGAATTTAAATATACATACAACATTAGAAAACGAACGCGCTTTCAACATTATTTCACACAGACACTACTGAAACCGAATTATTTTGTATGCCTCAATAAGTAGTCGATAAATGCTACGTCCACCATATTCGACATACATTAAGCATCTCCTTACTGATACATATAAATTGAATTATAGAATATATTTTGTAAAATGTTTTAAATACACTGTGAATGATTTGTTTTCATATACCATAACGTTTCGGAATGTTTTATGTTTTCCTGGATAAAGGTATTATGAACGCTACATACTCCACTTTCAATAACGAATATATTTCAGTAATACCCAATAACATATATATATGGATTTGAATTCGAGTATGTGTAAGCGAATTAGTACACGGGCAGAAAAACATATAAACTGTTTTAATAAAAACTTTTACCTAGATTGAAATGTATTGAAAATGGTAAACAATTTACGCGTCGTTACTTGTAAAACAAATACATGTTTCAATATTTGATGATTCATTGTATTTTTGAGAACCTATCATGCTTCAAAATATACTGTTTCGTATATTTATAAAATGTATATATACAATTTGTATCATTAACTAATATATAAAACTAACTAATATATACTTTCAAAAATAAGCTCCACTAGTGGCTGAGAGGTTCTGCTCTCGAAGCTGGTAGACGGGAGGTGCTGAGTTCGAACCCAATCGCGCCCGTCGGCCTAATCGTTCGGAGTTTTCGTGGTTTTCTTCGAACCTTGGATTTCCAAGCGTTAATACGGGTTAGGTTCCCTTAGAAAGACCCCCACGAAGGGCACTCCCCCCTGGGCCTATATCCCTCGTGCAGATAATTGGCCGTCATAAATACAACCAACTTTCAAAAATAGGATCTTATTTTAATATTAAAATAGCATATATTATTTAAAGCGACAGTTGAACTGCAATTTATTATTTTTAAAGACTTTTACCCTTTAAAATGTGATTAATATTTGATGACAAGGTAATATTTTCTTTTTACGTAAAAGTGATTTTGAAGATTAAATTATCCAAAAAAGCTTAAGGGTCGTGAAAAATTAAGATGGTTTGACATAATAATTTATTAATTGATGCTAAAACTGTTTTCATTCCATAATTTACCGTACATTATTCGGAAAAAATATCTCAGTATTTGAAAAAAATATATATATGAAAGACTTGAGATTTTACACATTAGCTTTTTGATATTTTGTAACGTATTTAAACATTATTCAAATAAATCATTAATTCCCTTTAGTCAACCGTAATACTCTAATTCTTCAAAATGATTAAAAAATATAGTGAAAGTCTTTTATACTTTATAATAAATTAGAGGAGAAAAGTTTAACCGCATATTTTTGACAGTAAAATAAGCATATTTAATAGCGTTAAAATTCATTATTTAAAAATTTATTAATTATTAAAATACTAATAAATTCTTAAATACACACTGTTATTGTAAGATTAGAAGTATTATTTCTATTAACAGATAGTTATAATAAGAAACGAATCATATTGTCGTAGTTTTTTAAGATAATTACTGTCTAATATTTATTAATATTTTATACTTTAAATTTTGCCATTGCACATTACGTACTAAGCTACTGCAATACTGAGTTCTACCACAAAAATATTGAGATGATAAAAATATGTTGATGCTAATTAAATACCTTGAAATTGGTTGTAACATTCAAAATTCAATAAAACTTCCAGGGTGAATGCAAATAGGTGAAAGTAGCCATATTTGGTCCGCGCCGCTTTAATTGGACTGTTGCCATTCTGCTGTTAATTACAGGAAGAGACTCCATCTACCGCTGAAATCCTACTCGTCATAATGACGTCACTCATGATTAGAAGAAGCAGCCGCCTACCACTTGCTGTTTTCAGACAATTAAAAAAAAAACTAAAGTTGTCTGTTTTGATCTAATTTTTTCCGTCCAAACGTAATTGAATATTTTAAAACTAAGCTAAGTTGTTATGTATATACATAAATAAATTCATCTGTTTGTTGGGCATATTTTTCTCGCGGATTTGTTTGATTTCGTTTTTTTTGTAGTCTTGAAATTAACTGTTTTAAAAAATAGCGCAGTAGGCGTAATTGGGTAAATTTAAGTTGCTTAAATTGGACCTAATGTACGATCATAAATTTGAAAAGCAAGTAATGAATTTCGAGGACGGTACACTTTGTACACTATTTTTTTTTTTTTTATATATATAACGGATCACTACCTCCATGTCAGTTCTTTTTTTTTTTTTTTTTTTTTTTTTTTTTTGGTATATCTGGATTAATTTTTTATACTGTTTAGGTCTATATAAACGTAAAAATATTTTTACATGTCTATGCAATAAATTTTGTTTGCAATGTCTTTTATCTTGTATATAATTGTATTTATTTTCTTTGAATTCTTTACTTTTACGGCATATTTGATTTACAGAGTTGAATTCAAATATTTTTCTCCTGCAGGATATTTGTGATATCAAACCTTTATGGAAATGTTGAAAAATACATAGACAAACTGTCTGGAAGAATTTCACCCGTGACAGTAAAATCTGTTAAAGATATAGGAAACAAAAAGAAGACAGTAAGTTGTGAAGAAATTGACCTGCAACAAGGCTGCAGCTACGAATCCTCCCCAAAAGCAGAAAAAAATCATTAGAAATGTTATACCCCTTGCTAAATTCAGTTAAATAAAAGTACAGAGGGAGCCAAAAAATAGTTGTGTTAACATCATCGCCATATAAACTAAACCTTGAAATGAAAAAAAAAAAAAAAAAAAAAAAAAAAAAAGACAAAAAGGAAGCTTTTCCAGCACAAAAGCAATTGGAACATCGGGTTTTAAAAAATAGGCGTAATGCAATTAGCAAGAAAATGATTCAAGAGAAGAACTACAAACATAATGTAAAGAAAACTTCTGTTGTAAAAAAAAAAAAAAAAATCTGATAATTCAGAATTGAAAAAGAAAATCTAGACAGTGCTGATTGGTTTTGCCTACTTTGTAAGAAAAGTAAAATAGCAGAAATGATTCGGTGTTCAGATTGCCATACACGGTTCCATGTTGTGTGCGCTGGAAATAAAAAACAACAAACAAAATTCACGTATAAGCTTTGCATCTCTCCTCACATGATATTTTAGTAACTGACAATTAGTTCCATAATTTGTATTCTTAATTACTGATAACTCTGATTTATATTTCGAATACATTTTGATTTAAAACAATTACTCTTATTTTCAGATATTTGATTTCATTATATTTCATTGCTGTTATTTTGTTTGATTGTTTCATTAATCGCAAACTTTGCTTTTAATAAAATTAGTTATATTGTTTAGTCATTAAAACAACCTCATATTATTAGGTCCAACTTAGGAGACTGGTGGCTAGACTAGTTGTTGAATTTGGACCACTTTTGACAAATTTTTCAAATTAAAATTTTAGATTTTCAAAAGGAAATTGATCTAAATATTTATTTAGTTAGTAGATGAATAGATTGACTCTGTTTAAGGATCTTTTGCAGATATTCCAAAAATTAAATGAGTTACACTTGAAAATTAGTGAAGTGGTCCAAATTCGGCTACTCTCCCCTATTATTAGAAAAAAGTCTACGAAAGAAATATTTTTACAAAGGTCTACAATCAGGGAAATGAGAAAATGCAATCGCTTCTAACAAACACTCTTGTAATACACACCAACTCAAATTCTTTCATGGAAATGTAAGAAAGTACAGAAGTATATATTTTGCAAATTACTGAAATATAATTAGCACAGTATGTCAAAAAATCCGTTATTGCTTTTAAGATCATTGAACAATATTGAGACCCTTGCCAAAATTTCGTGAAAATAAATAAAGCAGATGTCATACATTCACTCAACTGCTTATCCGCTATCTTTTAAATGTATGTTATTTTCTCCGTAAGCGGTTTGTCACATGTATTTTGCGCAATAATCTAAAAAAAAAAACAAAAACAGAAGCATTTTTGAAGATTTATTGAAATATGATAACATGGTGAAAGCAAGAATATTGGAAAACATACATGATAGTGTGAGTGGAGGTAATTGATTTGTCTGTTTTTGAATGTCTTGAGCACATTTCTCAATTTGTTATTCTGGACCAAATATTTTCCCCAACTTACTTATGTAAATTGAAATATTTTCATCACATTTTATAAACTTGCCTTTATTGAAAAATTCAAATGAACACCAATTTACGGTTCGACGGGACATTGTGTGTTTCATATGTGTCTTTAGGACCGTATAATTTATTTTTTTGCACAAATTGCTTTTAGATAGTTTACAAATATTTTTTCATATGTTTTACTTCAATTTTTTCTTTAGTCTTTAGGTCATTAAGATAAATAACTCAGACGTAATTAGAGCAATTTATAAAGAATGTATCCATCCCTATATGTGTCCGAATTTGTCCTTAATTAAACATCAGTGCAGCTTTATAAAAAATGAAGACAAAAAACGAACAAACAATTAAATCACTCTGCTACACTTACCATACATTGGAATGGTCAAAGTATGACTTATGTACTATCCTATAATCACTCTACTCTATAAAGTAAAATATTTGGGTTGAAATATTTAAAAAAATAATCAAATTTACTCTGCCCTCCCCCCCATATATATATATATATATATATATATATAATATATATATATATATATATATATATATATATATATATATATATATATATATATATATATATATATATAAGGCTAGTTGGAGCAACTGGGCCATGATTTTACAATGTGGCTCTGGAGCTCTGACAATTCAGCTTAGAAAAACTAATGTTCATTTGAATTAAACTCTGAACTTCTGTAAATGTGTTCAGTTAGGTTCCCTCTATCAAACAGAAATGCTCAAAATTACATTTTAATTTTTAAAAATATAAAAATATGCATATATGCTCTTTCTTTCCTGACGGGTCCATTTGCCCCGTAAAAGTGGGGTAACTGGACAAGGAGGGTCTATGTTCCGCACGCGTTTATTTTTTTTCATGTGGAATATCAGGTCCTGTTTGAAAAAATGTAAACAACTTAAAAAAATTTAAACCAGGCAGATCATGTAAATTATATGTCAATAAAGAACGTTGTAAGGGAAACCTTTGCTGTCAATGTATCTAAAAAAAATCCCTGCCGGCCCGGCCTACAGGCGGAAGTAGATTTCGAAGTTAAGTATACTAATTTCACAAACAAAAACCAAATCATGATTAGAGATAAACCCACTTTAACAATTTTATCTGGCCGCTTTTCACGAGTTTTTATTTCATGCTCAGTGTCAATCATTTCCATGCTCAACAACTCGAAATTTTCTGGCATAACTCCAGATTCATTTTTAATAGGTAAAACATGAAACTTGACGTGATTTTTGAAGAGATTTATAAGCGACCTGTGTTTTTAATTTCCGTTTAATTAATTAAAACTTGATACATAAACAATTGTTTTCTCAGCAAGACAATATTTTTCGTTTCTAACACAATCGCTTCGGGAAATTCCGTTCAAAATGCCCACTTTGACATCATTTTTTGAGATATATTCTGCCTCTGCCAAAAAATCGATCATTACGGTGCATTATATAGTTTCTGAATAAGCGAATCTACCAATAGGATGCGTTTGAGAGGAAAAATGAATTTAAAAATGAGTCAGAAAATAAGTATTTTGGATTTGAATACTTCCTTTTCCAACACAATCCGCTTCGGGAAATTCGGTTCAAAAGGCCCACTTTGGCAGCATGTTTTAAAATATATTCGGCCTCTATCAAAAAATTGACCATTACGGTACATTATATAGTTTCTGAGTAAGAAAAGGTACCAATTGGAAGCCTTTGAGAGTAAAAATGAATTGTAAAATGTGTCAGAAAATAAGCAGTTTAGATTTGAATACACCCTTACTAAGATGATTTTTTTCTTCAACCGCTATGTATTTTTAATTTGTTTTTGCTGTAAGAATTGGTCCTATCCAAAACTTGTCTATATAGATGTTATAGACAATATTAAGAAGATATATGATAAATTCATGGGGATTTTATATCTTTTGAATTGACGGAGTTATGGATTTTTTTCTTCTTCAAACGCCCTTTTTGTTTTCGTTTTTAATTTTTTTTTGCGGTAAGAATTGATCCTATCAAAACTTGTGAATATAAAAGTTGTAGATAATGTTAAGGAGATTCATGATAAAATTAATTGGATTTGACATCTTGAGAATTGACGAAGTTATGAATTTTTTTTCTCCCAAAAACCATATTTTTGCGCCCCTTGAGCCCATTTTTAACTTTATCAACAATCTGTGATACATAAATTTTTGGTCCTATTTTTAGAAGTAATAAACACTTTAAACTCATTCGATATGTACAAAATGTAAGAAGTTATAGGGGTTTTTCGGTTTTCACAAAATCCCTCCCTATTTCCATCCCCTTGGTCCGATTTTGCCCATTAACGAACTCGACCGAGATTTTATGCCCCTTGATTTTATGTATCAGTTTGGAAGAGATTGGTGCAGAATTGTGGAAGTTATCGTGTCCATAAGAAAGTGATATATATAGATAGATACATACATACATACATAGATAGATAGATAGATATAAAGTTTTTTACTGAGGGTGGTTTTGGACTCTAGGGGTCATGATCGGTGTAGATATGCAAAAATTTTTCAGATATCCCAACATATGAACGACGCCAATAGGTAGTATTTCATACGAAATCTACCTAAAAGCACTAAAAGTGAAAACATTAGATTTATTTATACCAAAAACATAAAAATTAAGTAAGTACTTATGTATTTTATTATAGGTAATAAGTATAACAGTCACATGAGTATTTTAAGGAAAACAAATAGCAAGGTAAGTCTATGAACAAATGGCTACGTAAGTACTTTAGTACTTTATCTGTATCCAGGAGTCGCAATATATAGGGAAAATTTTATTGTTCTTACCAGAAACCTTAATGAGTTACCTTCATGATCGTTTCATTTAAGATATTTTAAAGAAAGGAGCAATGAAGATATTATTTTGAAAATACTGGTAGGAACATTAAAAGTTTCCCTATAGAATGTGAACCCTGTATCTTACAATTTCAAGGTTTGGCTATCTGGTTCACAGGGGCAAGGTATGTACATTCGTAAAATGTTGAAATAGTTTAATGACACCAGTATTTAAAAGAGAATCTATTTGAACACACGTAAAAGTATATTTTCGCGTACTTAATAAAAGTGAAATTTTCATTATAAAATTCCGGTGCCAATCTGGCAATTAGGAATTAAAATTATGTGATGCCGTAACGTCATCACCGCCTTTCAAGGGGTCAAGGAATTGGGTTGATATCCCCCAATATGCTTTTTTTAATTTTTATTATGTAATTTTAATAAGGTATTCTATAATTTTCTTTATTGTGAGCAAAAAACAATGGAGAAATTGACTTCCCGTTGTAAGAGAAATTTAAAATAATATTTATAACTATTGAGGTAACTTGGTCCAGCATGATCCAGTTTCCCCAGATACATGTCCCAGTTATCCATTCTTGAAAAATTTATGGGGTAAATGGGACACCGGGCTTACATTTGAAACATGAAGCAAATATGTATAGAAACCTAATAATATTGATGTAGTTATATTCCTAATCTTTAAAAAATGTATTGTTTAATAAAAGTATTTACAGTATTTTAATGAAAAACCGAGGAAGTTCAGCCAAATTGACGTTGTTTTGAAAAAAAAAGTAACGTAAATTTTCGACAACCTATCACAGCAAAGAGAGAGTTATGATTGAGTTGACACACGTTGTTTTAGGAAGTAGAGGTTAAGGAGCATTGTTCACAAAAACTAAAACTTAAAATACATCAACTGTTTTTTTATAAAATAGCCTATGGCCCAGTTATCTCGTGGGTCCAGTTACCCCCAACTAATCTTATGTATATTGTATAAAAATGTGACTTGCAATATTAATTTAAATTATTCTAAATTTTAGGTATATCCACTATTTACTTTTCTTAATAATCTCTATTATTTATTCCTAGTTAATTTCGTTTAAAATTAAAACCCATATATTAATAACTACCTTATTCAAAATTATAATTTAAAACTTTTAATCCCTTCATAAATGTTTATCAGCTACCAAAACTATAATATTCTGAGAGAAACTACTTTTTATTTTCGAATATTTTTAAAAGCCATTTTTACCATTTTCTTTTCATATTTTATTCCACGAATCAACTTTCTGCGCATTTGCTGGCATCGGACATTTTACACCAAAATCTCTCCATGAGCACATATGGAACCCCTCACATACTACGTTTTTCTCTCTCGCCATTGCTGAATTATGGTGTGATTTTCGATGAGTGGTTCGCCCCTGAAGTTTACATTCTAATCTGTCATCCTGCGCAAGTGCTAAAAACCCAGCGTGCATGAACCTAGAGACTAGAACTCTGTGTTGTTCAATTGTTTTACAACTATGTTACCAGGTGTCTTAGCGTCTAGTAGATCGTCTAAATTTGTTGCCTATGATCTTTTTAGCATGAAGTAATGATTCGTGTTCCAGACTGAGGGATTTACGAAAACTCTCGTAAAGTGGGAGTTGTTTGCGTTTTAATGTGTGGCTGAACTTTGTAAAGTGACATTGGGCTCTGTTGTATTGGTGAAACCACCGGATTTCTTAATATTTTGCCTTACTACTCATATTACCTCACCATTGGAATATAATTCTACTGCTTAAAGAATCCCTGCAGTTTCGGTTGGAATAAATCAATCTCAATTCCTACCAACAAATTAATCTTGTTGATTAAATTTGTCAACTGAAAAGTAAATCAGCCTATCTACAGCTGCTTATATTCTACAATTTTTCTGTATTCAAATGCAAAGTTTCACTAGTGTGGTACGAATTTATGCAACTTAACACACACACAAGCATACATATATATATATATATATATATATAGAGAGAGAGAGAGAGAGAGATAGAAACTGATCACACTTAATTGAATTTATATAGCGCCTATGTAATAAAGAGATATCAATTATTTTCAGCAGTGCTCAATGGTGAATATATTTATAGCGATTGTTTAATGTGAATTATTTTTGGTTTGTAAAATTCCCCTTTATTTTTTATTCAATAAAAATGTTAATTGAGCAAGCAAATTAATCTTGTTGATTAAATTTATATCTGAAAAGTAACTCAGCCTATCAACAGCTGCTTATATTCTACAATTTTTATGTATCCAGGTGCAAAGTTTCACTAGTGTGGTACGAATTTATGCAACTTAACACAAACACAAACATATATATATGTATATATATATACATATATATATATATACAGAGAGAGAGAGAGAGAAACTGATCGCACTTAATTGAATTTATATAGCGCCTATGTAATAAAGAGATATCAATTATTTTCAGCAATTCTCAATGGTGAATATATTTATACCTATTATTTGATGTGAATTATTTTTGGTTTGTAAAATCCCCCTTTATTTCTTATTCAATAAAAATGTTATACTTTTCATTAAACTATACGTATGTAATCAGAATTAACATTCCTATATTTGCTCTGCCTAAATTAACTTCTCAGCGTATTTTTCTTTACATTTGTGAATGTGGTCTTCCCGACAACATTTTCAGTTGCCGCAGAGTGGTGTTTGTCTAAAGGAAACGTACAAAAAGAAACATTGAACTCTTATCGAATTCCAGAGTATAAATTCTCCTTCTTTATTTGCAGGATAATCTGTTCTGTATAAAAGAATTGTGTGGTCTCATGTTATTGCAACGTTTTGGAAATTTAATCAATATCTGTCCTGTTTAAATTTATGTTAAAATGGTCTTACATCAGGGTTTGTTAGAAATCCTTGTATAAAAGGACGGAACATGAGTATAATGTCAATAATGAAGATTAAAACGATATTTCACCAATTAACTTTTGTTTTTGGTGCAAAATATGGATTCCGGTCATTCTTTTTTACGATGATCAATGGATAGGAATTAAACATAGTAGCTCTACACTGTATATAAAAAAAAGCTTTGAAATAAATGGAAGTCTTTATTTCAACCCTAGATTTTGTTTTTCACTCAGAAATATTGATTTATTTTTTTAAACTCAAATTTTCGATAAAAGTGCTATATCAATTACAGCAAAAATATTAGACTTCCTTTTATCATTTCTCGTATATTAAAAAAGTTAATATAAACATAAAATAGCATGCTAAATCTGGTATAATTATATATTTTAAAAAATATATCAATATAAAATTTGTTAAAGTTTCTTTGGATTAGACTGTATCGCTTTATTATTACATACATTTGTTTGACTGGATAAGGTTCCTTCATCTATTAAGATATTTAAATGTGTGTTTGATATGTGAAAAGGAAAATAAAATATCACAAGAAAATAAATTAAAAACATCTTCCTTGTTATTCATATGTCTGTCGAAGTTGTAATAACTCATGGCAGCGTGAATAATTTACGGTCTCAAAAAGAAAGATTGAAGATTTAGAAATTGGAAGTGTCAACAAATGGAACTCGCGATTCGCATTCTAATTTAGAAAGTTACACTTAAATTGTTATTTGTTTGAAAAGATGTTTTGAAATAAATTACATTAGAAAAAATTACAAAATTAGATGAATGAAGTTCTGTATATTTACGTGATCATGTTAAGAATGAAATTATGACTGCTGAAAATTAACATTTTGAAATATAAAAAAAATATACTTTTAACTGAGCGAGTCATTTATCTTTTGAATATTATCTAAGCATTCCTAGTACTTAACAAATCACCGGAAAATATGGTCTTTTATTTAATTTCATTCAGACGTAACAAAAACACCAACTATAAATATATAATAAGAATTTTTAATGACATATCTTAATCAGAAATAATATATTACACACTACGAATGACACTATATTATTAAAAGAATATTGTCATTAATTTTTTTAAACTAGAACAATTGAATATTTAGTAAAGTTCAATGAAAAGTACTGGAATCGATAATTTAATGCAGACGACTTTGATTCCAACTTATGGATCAAACCAAAATAAAATTGCTTAATAGTCTTATGCTAGGGCCATTTAACAGCTAAGAACTCGTCCCTAAATTAAGATTGACTGAATCAGAATTTTATTTAATTGAATAGCAGCAAAAGTCAAATTCTGCTGTAGGTTAATTTGAAAACGCTTGTTATTCAACATTCAAAAACAATAAAAACAGTATAATCGTCGATAATTTAAATTGAAAATAGTTATTTTTAAAACATCAAATAATAAATTTGTCTATTGAGATGTCATCTATTTCTCGCAAAAAAAAATATATTATAATATTTCAGGAATACAAATGGCATTTTACGATCACGAAAAGAATTGAATTATATATTCTGCGATTTGTTTCAAAATAAAAAATGAAATAAATCCTGATAAATGTAAAATCCAAAACTCTGATTTAATATGCATTGCTAGCAATGTAATGAGATTTTGTATTACCGTCTGTCACCAGGAGATATTGAAATTCAAGTACCAGTTTTATATTTCTCATTTTAAAAAGAAATGAAAAATATTTCGTTTTAGTGCTTTTTGAAAATGGTAAACTTTTGTAAGAGAAAAATTTCTTTTAAAGGCTCCAAATAACTACCCAGTAAAAATTCTAATTTTAAGTAATTTCTCAAAGAAAGGACTACATTTTATTTTAATATTTTAAATAGTAATATATTTTGATTCCAAAGATAAATATATCATTTAAATTCTTAGTCAATTTCAGGCAGTGAGAGTGAATTGTATCTACTCTCAATGAAATTAAATTCCATGAGGTCAATTTGACAATAAATTCTATTTGCTGTCAATGTAAAAGATATTCATTCATTGGATTAATTATTTTGTACGAGCTTCTGATAGCTTGTCCCTATAAAAGAATAAGAGATCTGCTGAAATGACAAATATGTAAATATTCAGCCATGAGTATTAAAGGCTTGTTTACTTGCAAATAATGTGTCCGCCGCGTCATGTAACGCATGTGACAGACACAGATCTTAACCCATTAAGCGCCATTTCTCCCATTTTGGGAACATTACTTTGGGAATTTTTTTTCTAAAATGTGTACTTTATATATTGTCAAAAAGTTTATGTTATTTGTATTTTGAATATATGAGATGACTTCTGTAATTTTTTGAAAAAGTTTCATTTGCATTTTCTATTTTTTAAAACTTGTTTAAAAAGACGAAATTTAGCTTTTTGAACGCTTTCGCAAGAAAATGTTTAAAAAAATAACTTACTAATAAAAATTAAATTTTTTATTTAAAATATGTTTATAACTATCTATTGTCTAATAATGCCTAAATGCGTAGTTAATAAGTATAATAGATTGATCGTAATTCATGAAAGAACGAGTTGCTCCAGTAACGGGGGCAATGGCGCTTTCGTTAGTTTTCAAGTCCAGACGGAAAGTCCGAAATTAGGAAGACCCAATACGGTGCTTTTATTATGAGCGTCAAAACAGTCTGTATAGAAGCTTTAGAAACGCATTTTTTTCATTCTTAGTAAACTTTTTTTGGACGTGTTACTCTTAAAATATGTTTCTTACTTTATTAGATGTCTTCTTGTTGCTAAAACATATACTTTAGCAGGATTTTTTATTTGTATTTCGATTTTAAGGAGAATATGCCTGTGAAATGTTTAACTGTGTCTCAAGCGTTGGATTATTTTGAGCAAGTAGGATCACAGGACCCGACTAGCAAGTTTCTGTGTCCAGGACACTTCCAATTCTTCGTGCCCCCTTAGATTGGTTGATTTACTGATACAAGTTTTTTTTTTTTTTTTTTTTTTTTTTTTTTTTTTTTTTTTTTTTTTTTTTTTTACATGTTACACGCTTATTCTTTACCTTTTCATCGCATTAATATCTCAAATATCACATTTTTTAAAATTACGACTTTTCTAATGGAAATTTAGATGAAATTATGAAAAATTTTGTGCCCGTCAGAAATTTCATGCCCAGGGCATGGGCCCTAGGTGTCCGTGCGATAGTCATGCTTGTAGGTTCAGATTATTATTCGCATGATCCGGAAATCGTTTGTTTCCCACCTGATCCCGGAATAGTAACACATGAAGAATATGTAATAGTAAACAATTTATGCGGCAATTTACCTATTGATATATCTGTTGAGGTTGAGCTTTCCGTACATTCAAAATCAAAAGTCAACGAAGAAGTATGTGATTTACTAATTAAAAAAAGAAAAAAAAATAACGTATAAAAATTGTTCAGTCGTCTTTTATATAAAATAGAGAGAAAAAATAATGAAATGATGAAAAATAAAGAGATATGTAATGAAAATGCTTATAAAAAGGTAAGTTGGAGATTTTTTAAAATTATAAATGTAAATGTTTATTATAATTGTAGATGTAATTTATCTCATTTTCTCATGAAATGTCTGTTTCAGAATGGTATAGTTCTTTTTATTTTAAAATAATTGAAAAATAACTGTTATATCTACACAAAGGCAAAAGGATATTTTTGTAAAAAAAAAAATTACCCCATTAAGCGCCATTGCTCCCATTTCGTGAACATGCTGTATTTCATAATCTATTTTTTTAGAAGTTCTTTAATGACATTCTGTTCATTAAGAAAAAACAATGATTCCATAAAAAAATCGGTTAATTTATATAGCGGCACTTAATGGGTTAAGCTTAACTGATAAAGCTTATTTAAAAAACAAATAAGTGGGCTGGCAGGGGCTGTAGAGTGGTTTAGTACTCTGGTTAAATATAGATTCAAATTTCTCTTCCCCTAACACTTTATCCAATTTAATTGCAAAATTATTAACAAACACTTTAGTTACGCGGCGGAAAATGGCTACTTTAATATTCCTTCACAAAGATTGGCCAATACGAGATTTATATACCTGATCAATCTGAAATCATTTAGTGTCACTTCTAAAACTAACAAATCACTTCATGTGGTATCACTTCACGGTATTAAAAGGGACAGGACCTTTAAACTTTAAAAAAAAATCAATTTTCAGGATTTTGACTTATTCTTAATTTTTAAAAAATTCTCAACATTATTCAACAAGCCCCATTCAAAAATTTGCATTATTTCTTGGGTTATATTCATTTATAGACGGCGAGTACATTTGAAATTCCGTTCATGTGAAAATTGTAAAATACATTTTCTCAGATTAGTAAATTTGGAGTTTGCGCGCACTGTTAGTTTAAATTATACAAGGTATAGCTTTAAAAAATTATCCAGATATACGTTTCTTTATAGTCTTCATGCTAAGAAAAAAAAATCACGTCTTTGGGCTTTGCACTTAAAAAACTTGAGGTTATTTTCTTAATTTTTCGTGATTTCTGCTAAAACTAATTGTTTGTGTATTATTTTTGTTTTAATTGATATTTAGGTGTTTTATGATTCGAATTTGTTCAAAAATTGTTGATATATGCTTAAATGAGTGTTTAATTATGTTCGCAGCACTTGTGGATTATAATTCACGCGGTAGTGAGATACAATTTTTATTTGAATATTTTTAAATTTAAAATATATTTTTATAATTTATATTTTAAAATTTAAAATATATTTTTATAATTTATATTTTAAAATTTAAATATAAATTTTGTACATACACAATTTTTTTCTGAATAATATAGCTAAGAATATATACTTTAGGCGCAGGGAACGTAAAAAACGAGCTTAATTGCATATTATTTGTATATTGGTATTTTGAAAAAGCTGAGGTTTTTTATTGTTTCGACAAACCCAGAGGTCCGGTGAACACTTAAACCATTAACCGCCAAAACTATAAAGTTGAGATTTTCAACTTTTTAGCTGAACATCGTTTGCCACCACAAACTCTGAAAGTTAATTTTCGCTTTATTTGATCTGTAAATTTTGTGTCTTTAAGTAAGGCCAATTTTGTAGTTCAAAAAAAAGTTGTGGGAATGTAAATAATTTAAATATGTTCATTTATTTTTACCGTTGCGTGAACTCAACACCAGCGGGTAATGGACTAACTTGTTTCGGAATAGCTAAATGCGAGCTCTTAAAAAATCACGCTCATTTGAACTGGGGAAAAATCTTTCTACGCCACATCAATCGTTGAATCAAATGGTTACAATAGCTGTACATTTTCCCTCAGGATCTGTAAAGATAAGATTCAGCTAATACATTCGTTAACACATTCAAACCCCTCCCGTACTTATAGTTCACTCGCTGACCACCACGAGCTTATTATCATAAATATGGATGAAAATATCTCGCAACTTATATTGAGGGAGGTAGAACCTCAATTTTGAAAATTAAAGAAAAACAAGTAAAAAATTAAATTTAAAAAAATCAAAAAACCGACTGCGTAAAAACCGAACTAAGTAATTATTTCTCATAATGTGAAATTATTTTTTCTATTACTTACCTACTTTTTTATTTACTTGTATTGATGACTTTTAAGTTGTGTTTAATTGTTAGTTCCTATCTATAATCACTGTTTTGATGATGCCTACAGATATCTATGAAGGTTAGAGTTACAGTAAAGCTAGAGATCCTACCTACAACTTCCAGGTTGTGTAATATTTAAACGGAGCTTCTGACTGCAAAATAGTCAATGAAACATCCTCTTCATTTTGAAAGACCTATCCAATGATATGCCAATCAATAGGGTACGCAATTTTTTTTTCGTCTCTACCGCCATTTTCTATTTGACGGCCGTCATTTTGAATTTATAAAAATAAAACCTAGCCTATAACCATAGGACATTTAAGACGAATCGATAGAGACATTATTCCTTAAAATCCATCCAGCCGTTGGGATGTTTCCAGTGTATGAAAAATCCACATTCTCAGATACACGAGAAACACATAACCCTTCTTGGCAGCCGGGTAATAAAGGCTTCACGCACACATTTTAGCATCGGAGGAAACTCTCGCACTCAAAAACACGGCCCATTTTATAGGTGAGTAGGTAGATTAAAGCTTTTTATTTATACATCATTCTGTCAGAGTTGTGCAAATTTGTAATCTCAATTATCCACACTGTCATTACAAGTTATTTGCATGTTACTGATTATAGTTACACACATTCGAACACAGAAATTTGGACAAATAATGGTATACGGGCGATTCCAGCTACAGTACTGCAAGCATGTAATTTTAACAGTAATTAATTACACGATATTAAACTGTAATTACATTGTAGATAATTGCAATTAAAATTTTGTCCAGCTCTGCATTATGTGTCACAAAACAAAAATAAATCACAAATCATTAATCACGGCATATCAAACAGTTACAAAAGTAACTCATTGTTATCATATTGAGTTTCGACTTCACTTTGATGTTTATATATGCGTACAGTTACTATAATTACAAAGATTTAATTAAAAAAATATGTTAGAATACCCGCAAAATTTCATTGATTAACACTTTGATTTATACTATATTGTCATTTTTTTTTAAATTTTAGTTCAAAAACGCTTTTCGGTATCTCACTGATATAGGCCCACATTTTATTATTTTCATCTCGTTTTTGTTATTCTTGCAGTTGATCAAATAATGCCTCCATAGAATTGATTAGAATGGAAATTTATTTTGGTTTAATAATTTTCAAAAAACGAATAATATATAGATTCACTACGAGCCCTTATTATGTGATAAAAAAGTAAAAATTATTAATAAGTATCCATATATGAACAAAAATTTCATAAATGCCATTTAGGATTTTAATTTAAAAATATTTTATATGTCTAGAAAGATATATTAAAGATATATTAAAAATAGATAACTGGCATTTTATAGCCATTAAGAATGAATTTGAAAAATGTATCGGAATATAAAATTGCCTTTAGTGCTGAAACGGCCAATTAGAAACCCAAATAATTGCAAAATGCAAGTTTAAATCAAAGGCAAAGTAAATAGGTAAACGGTAATGGAAATTATTTTTAAAAATCATATGCTGATATATATACACAGCATTCATATGTAAGTGACATATTCATTAATTATTTTTTAAAGTCACATTTAGACTGAGTATCTTAAGAATAAAATGTCATCATACATTACAAATGTTTAACTAACAGCTCTTTCATGGTTACGCTGGTCTGTTTTTCGAAACGAGCATGAAATTAATGGAATTCCGTAACTTATATCGAACCTGTAATAAAGCGAAATTTCTTTAAAATTTAACCTTGTGTTTGGAGAACCACTGCCTTTGGCAGCGTGCAACTGTGAATGCTACGCACCCATTGGTTATTTTTATGAAAATTAATCTGAAATTTGTATGTTTTAATGGAAATATACATTTTTTTAATGGAAGACCTTAGTAATACCTGTGCACATGCTCACTCACATCTAAATCGTTTGATATATATGAGTGCTCTTGCAGGCAAATAATAAGATTTTTCAAAATGTCAACCACATTAGAAATTTAAACTGCTATCTCTCAGCCATGTTTTAAGATAAAGACAAAAAAAAAATGCTCCCGAATCTTTGTGTCAAGCTCAAACACATAAGGAAAAACCTTTTTCAATTTCTAATTTTTTTTTTTTTTTTTTGTACCTCATTTTAATTTTTTTTTGTTTTTAAAAGGCCGCCATTTTGAAACAAGATGACGGATGAAGCTGGCCAATGAACTCGGTCGAGACATGGCTCTGTACTGTGCACATCCCTTGTCACATCCAAATCGGTTCATGAATAGGCGTATTATCGCGTGACAAAATTCAGAGCATTTCAAAATGTCAGCAATTCTAGAATTTCAAAGTGCTATAACTCAGCCATTTTTCAATATATAGACGCAACAAAAAATGCTCCGGAATCTTTGTATCAAGCTCAAACATATAACAAAAAACTTTTTCAATTTCTATTTTTTTTTTTACCTCATCTTAAATTTAATTTTTTTTAATTTTTAAAAGGCCGCCATTTTCAAACAAGATGGCGGATGAAGCTGGACAACGAACTCGGTCGAGACATTGCTATGTACTGTGCACATGCCTTGTCACATCCAAATAGGTTCATTAATATGCGTATTATCGCGTGAAGAAATTCAGATCATTTCAAAATGTCAGCCATTCTAGAATTTCAAAGTGCTATAACTGTGCCATTTTTTAAGATATAGACGAAACTAAAAATGCTCCGGAATCTTTGTATCAAGCTCAGACACACAAGAAAAAATCTTTTCCAATTTCTAATTTGCTTGTGCCTCATTTTAAATAAAAAAAAAATTAATTTTTTTTTAAATGACTGCCATTTTGAAACAAGATGGCGGATGAAGTTGGCCAACGAACTCGGTCCAGACATTGCTATGTACTATGCACATGCCTTGTCACATCCAAATCGGTTCATAAATACGCATATTATCGCGTGACAAAATTCAGATCATTTCAAAATGTCAGCCGTGCTAGAAATTCAAAATGCTATAATTCAGCAATATTTTAAGATATACACAAAACAAAATATGCTCCCGGAATCAATGTATCAAGCTCAAGACAAAAATCTTTTTCAATTATGTATTTCATTAGTCTTTCATTTAAAAAAGTTTACCTATTGCAGCCGTATATATATATTATATCCATATAACCATTATATAATTACAAATCATCATCTATTTCCAATTACTAAAATTAAATTAATAAATTTAGCTACAATTCATAACTCTCACATTATACAAAATAAAGATGGAACCTTTAACTAGTAACATAGAATCAAGCACAATACCACAATTTCACTAGCACATCGTGGACGATTAATCCTTATAAAAACATATGGAAAACCATTAAATTTTGATAAAATATCCTATTAAAGACAAAATATACATATATATATGGGGCATTCTCACAATCTTTTAACTTTCAAGTCCCTGAATAATATATTTTTATTTAATACACTTTTTTGTGTTTTTTTTTTTTTTAATTTCATATACTTGGGAACATCCCGTTGCATGATTGCACAACAATATTAACGACATAATTAAGTTTTGGACGATGTTGGGGGATCTATCGTCCCGTGTACCTGATGCTGATTTTGAAGTTTGGAGCTGTCTGGATAAAATTGTTTCAATAAAAATAATTTGAAGTAATTTTTTTCTGAAACCGGAACTACTGTTTTATATAAATATGTAGCTAACAATTAACCGGCACACATTTTTAGGGTTGATATTATTTGTTGAACTCTGTCCCTGGGTTTTAGATTTTTTACTATCCCTCTTCTAAAATTATACAGAAAATCACTTCAGATGCAGCGACAGAATTTTTTTTTCAAGGTTTTGCTGATGCAGAAGTATGCTAGAGAAAGAATATCTAAAATTCTTTGACAGGAAATTTAATGCAGAATATATATCAGCATTTAAATATAAATTTCAAGCATCGTGGCGTTATTGGTAGCCTAACCGTCCCAAAGGCTTAATCCTGCACTTTTCGAAGTAAATAATAATAAAAAAAATCTAATACAATGTTAACAACTGTTTCGAAAACTCAATGAACACTGTGGCTATCACTTAGTCTTAACATGATTTTCCTAAAAATAGGTGTAATTTTCCTTACCGTTCCATCCTTACCGTCTCTCTTTTTACCATTTCGTCCCTTTTTTTTTACCTCACCGTCCCTTCTTTAACACCCCTTTAAGACAATGTTATACAAAAATTCTGTATTAAAAGTACTACATTTGTCATATTTCTTATTTGAATGTCCTGTGGGTACTATGCAAATTCATAATTGCCGAAACGTCAGTGAAGGCTTACTGTGGAGACCCGAAATTGTTTTGATGAACCCGTTTGATTTCCATCTGTCTGTTTGTTTGTTTGTTAGTTAGTTAGTTAGTCTGTCTGTCCCGCGATAACTGCCGTAAAAAGCATCCGATTAGCTTGAAATTAAGGAAGCATATTGGTGAGCTCCCGGATATAGCTGTATAGTTTTGGTTTAAACTTGGTTCATTCGTTCGGAATATATAGAACATTTTATTTTGTGACATAATGCTTTATATGGAAAGTCAGACGATTTTCAAATTTTCATTTATTGAAAGAAATCGCTCATATGAATAATAGATTTAAATGGTGAATTTTGGATGCTGAAATTTTTAAATAAGAGTATTAAATCATTCCTTTTAGTTTGCAATTTTGTCAAAACATTTGTCAGAGCTTTTAAATTAGGTGTATAACTTATGATGGAATTTTATACATGTGTTCGAATAATATAAAACATTTTATTTTATGAATTTACTTATATTTCATTTTTTTTCCTTTTAACCGTTGCGTAGCAACTATATTTCATCTAAAAATATCATAAATGTGAAAGTGTGTATGGTTTTTTAAGTCAAATCAAAGTTAAAAGGAATGAATTAATGAATGCCTTTGCATAGATATTTGCATATAGATTGATTTAAACGCAGAAGTGAAAATAGTATTTATAAACTATATAGAGTAATATTTTTATTTATGTATTCAACTATTTTGATTATAAATGAAAAAGTTCGTTATTTTCATACAGAATAAACTGACATTATTCTATTAAACTTTATAAACTTTATTGTTGCCAAAAAAAAAAAAAAGGAATAACAATTTCTCCCAAAGGTATTAATTTTAATTTGTAAGATTTTCACGTGCAAAAGGAAAATGCAATAAGCAAATTACAAATAATAAAAAAGATAAATAGGACAAGAATGAATACATATAAACATTTCACACCAAATACCACCTAAAATAATTTTTGTAGTGGTATTTTCCCAACACTACGAAGAAAGATTCCTCGATTTACACGATTTTACTTGGCCTTCCTTTTCTCATTGGTTGCGATTTCATTTTTGCAATTGTGTATATTAATTAGCACAATATTTTACATTTTTATGACTGAGGTATATGTAAGGCCATACAAATAAGAAATTCCGTATTGTCTCCTATAAATTGTGATAAAGTGTTGGTTAACTATATATGTTTCTATTAAGAGGAGCAGAGCTGCCAAGCCTCCGGCGTTCTGGATACCAGTATTTTAATACAAAAAATGTTACTTTATTTAATTGAAACATTTGCGCGATTTAAAAGAACAACATTTTCTGTAAGTTAATAGTGTTGCGCAAAAAGCCTGAGACTTGCCATGTCTGATGGGGAGTGAAATGTTTTATTTAATGTATTTATCTCTATTTTAATGCTACGTGAACAACGTCCCGTGTAACAGCTTGTAGAGTGTAAAATAAATTAAATTATTAAAATAATCCCTATTACGAAAAATGAAACAAAATGCCCGGCTAAGGGAAATAAAAGGTTAGTTAGCCTTTGGTAATTTGACCTGAACACAGAGGTGCGTCACATTTCAACGGTGTTTGTAACATCACGATTTTAAATTAAATGTGGATACTATTAAAAGGTTATCTCAAAAAATACTTAACGGCGCCAAATCACGTTTATCTATTTAGTCAATTTGAAGTGGACACGATGATGAATTATTAATCGTTAGGTTTAGAAGTCCCCCTACTTTAGGGTGATTTTAGTAAGTTAATCCTATCGAGTACATTTTAGATATTTAGATTAGATCTTAGATATAAATATTGCACAATGGTAATCAAAATTATTTTTTTAAAACAAAAATTATAAAGGTATTAGATTTATAAATTAGATGTCTCAGTTTATATTTCCAAAAGTTCTTTATCCATTAGATACAGGTGTTTGTGGTTAGCAGGCAAGTAAATACTATGGTGTAATACGATATACTAGTATGGATATTAGGATATCGTAAAATGCTTGACAAAATTGTTGCTTATCCTTATAAATCCCAGTGTAAAAAGGAATCTAAGATATAGGATAATCGGTAACTCAATAGAAAATTACAAATGCAAAATAAATTACACAACGGGGAGTTCAGAGGGCGCCCCCCTGAAGAAATTTGCTTTATTATATAAAAATTACTAGAATAAGTAGCTCGTGAGAATTTCAGAATATCATTACATGACAACGTGTTTAATTTAACGCTTCTAATGTCTGAAACCATCGAAATATTTTTTTTTCCTTTTATAAATGTTTGTGTAATTTAAAAAGTTTACATATATTTTTGTAGAAAGATTAATATTACGCAAAGTTTGCTAAAAACAATAAGTTGCAGAGATGACGTTGAGGCTCTTGATCTGCAGATTTACTAGTAAGTAAAAATTTAGAAGAAAATAAAAAGTTATAGAGGTAAAATGGTAAAGAAAATTAAACTCGCAAGTTTAACCTAAACCTCAGTTAAATAATAATAAAAAAACAAATTCGCTGCTGACCATTTTTTCTTTATTTTGAATCATTAAAGCTTTCGTCTATGAGATTACAATGTTATTTTAGCAAGTTTAATTTCGCCAGATTTTTTTTACCAACAGTCAAAATATTGTGGGAATGCCCCATATATACTTGAAATTTGTCATACTGTAACTCTCTTATATATGAAGCGATTTGGATATAATTTGGTGTGTACATAGTACATACTAATGTTTCGACTGAGTTCGTTCGCCAGCTTTATGCGCCATTTTGTTTCCAAATGGCGACCATTTAAAAATTTAAAAATAAAATAAAATTTTAAATAAGGCACAAAAATATTGGAAATTGAAAAAGATTTTTTCTTATGTGTTTGAGCTTGATACAAATATACCGGAGCATTTTTTGTTTCGTCTGTATCATAAAAAATGGCTGAGTTATAGCACTTTGAATTTCTAACATGGCTGACATTTTGAAACGATCTGATTTTTGTCAAGCGATAATACGCGCATTTATGAACCGATTTGGATGTGACAAGGTATGCTCATAGAACATAGCAATGTCTCGACTGAATTCGTTGGCCAGCTTCCTACGCCATCTTGTTTCAAAATGGCGCCCATTTAAAGATTTAAATAAAATTTAATTTAAGATGAGGTACAAAAAAATTAGAAATTGAAAAATATTTTTTTCTTATGTGTTCGACCTTGATACAAATATACCGGAGCATTTTTCGTTTTGTCTATATCTTAAAAAATGGCTAAGTTCTAGCACTTTGAACTTCTAGCATAGCTGACATTTTGAAACGATCTGATTTTGTCACGCGATAACACGCGCATTTAAGATCGGATTTCGATATAACTTGGTGTGTACAGAGTACATACCAATGTCTCGACCGAGTATGTTGACAAACTTCATCCGCCATGTCGTTTCAAAATGGCGGCCATTTAAAAAAAAAAATCAGAAATATTTAAATTTTAAAATGAGGTACAAAAAAATTAGAAATTGAAAAAGATTTTTTTCTTATGTGTTTGAGCTTGATACAAAGATTCCGGAGCATTGTTTGTTTTGTCTTTATCTTATAAAATGGCTTAGATGTAGCAGTTTGAATTTATAATGTGAGTGGCATTTTGAAAAATCAATTTTTTGCCTGCAACAGCACTCGTATATATCAACCGATTTAGATGTGGGTGAACATGTGCACAGGAATTACTAAGGTCTCGACCAAGTCCATTGGTTACATTTGTTGCATCCATTATTTTGTTTTAAAATGGAGGGGACTTCAAGGTATCGCCGAATTTGGCGACCAAATATAAATCAATTTAAATAAAACTAGCTCTGATAACACAACTAATTTCGCAAAATTCTCATTGATATTGAGTATTGACAAAAATTAGTATTTAATCTTCTATAATCGGGTCCACTAATTTGAGAGCTGTGTGTTTGTATAATATAAGCTGGCTTTTAGAAAATAAGGAATATGAAAAAGCTACATCTTCTTTCCGGCCCTGGCCGGAAGGACTTTTTAGTTAAAAATCGTACTTTTGAAACCGATTGCATCGTATCAGATTATATATATTTTGTTAGTCGGTACGTCAAAATTTGTGGCCTAGGGAAACGATGTATTATGGAGAAAAAATAAAAACTGCGAAAACGACCTTTTTTAATTTTTTTCAAGGGGTTACGAATGATGCTTTTCAAACAATTTCGGTGTTTAAAACAGAAGACAGTGATCTTTAATAATAGGTCTTTCGTTTTGAACTGTACTTATCTGTTTATCCGAAGGAAGTTAAAAATAGACGATAAATTCTCAAAAAAATCTTCATTTCTGGCTGCTGCACGCAGTGGTATTTAGCCCCAAAACATGACCAAAAATTATTATTTTAAAAATCGGTTTCTTAACCTGTTTTATTATTCCTGAAAATGTTAAGTAGTTACTGCATCCTAATTCAAAACTCGAAAGGAGCTTGTGCGACACATCGGGTCACACGTTCAGTCGGAATTTGCCGTTCGCCTACAGTGGTCTTGTGATTTTCCGATACGCTCAGATTTTAGTGTTTTAAAATTACTTGTAGTTTTGTGTCTAAACAATTTAGTTGTTATTGTTGTGATGGATACTTCTGAACCAGGTATGTACTTTAGACACACTGCATTTAGATAATGAATATCCATCTGATTTTGTCAATATGGTTGATAACGTAGGTATAATTAACAGTGGCATAAATATAATTATCTATAATATTTAGAAAGGGTTTTGTTATATTTCTAAACATATCTAAACAATGAAATATATTGTGTAACATGCAGTACTTAGTATACAAGACAGTTATACACCAATCAGCCGCCCGAAACCACCCCCTTATTTTTAACGTATTTTTTGTTAGTTTCTACAATTTCTGAGATAAATGACTGCTATTTAGTTTTTTTTACATATTTTGCTAACAGGGCCTTCTGGATTGAGGTCTATGACTCGAAATGTGTTGTATGCTGTCATGCAACATTTAAATGAGTCAAAATTTGATGAAAAGCCTAAATTTATGGAGCAAAAATTATTAAGAAATTACTCTGAAGGTGATACAAGTATAGTTGAGATGAAGAAAAAGCTCTCCGTTATTAAAAACCAATTCTGTGTAATGAAACGAAAATTATTTTCATATTACATGTATATTAAATAAGTACTTGTTACTATTACAAGAGCCAGTCCCGGTCGTTCTCCAAAATCTTTTGTAGTTTCAAGTGGAAGAAGCAAACGCCGCAAAAGACCTCCAATCAGAAGACGTGGAAGTATTGACCTATGCTACCCAAATGATATTCCGGGAGCCAGGCAAAGTAGATGCTTTCAGTATCGTAAAAGATGTTACGAAAAGTCCCAGGAGAGCAAAAAAAAAATGTAAAGGTTATGAAAAAAAAAGTCGTGAAGAACAAGAGTAACCTCGCCAGTTATCATTTTTATATTCTCTGTCCGTGTATACAGAAGCAGGACATACTAAAGCCCAATATCAGTAAATACGAGAAATGAATAAAAGATTTTTTCCGTGCTATTATGTTCTTCAAATTCTAAAAAAAAAATGCTATCCAGAAATTCACAGGGTGACAGAGACATGTGTCAAAGTAAAAGCGCAAAAGTTGATGGATCATACGGCAACACGACTGATTTTACATCTTAGAGAAGTTGTAGAATTTTTGAGTGAAAAACTTTGAGTTAATAATTAAGTTGGGTTGTGACGGGTCACAGCAGATACAATATAAAATGAAGTTTGAAAATGAAGCAGATTCTGACTCCAATACTTTTCAAAGTTCTATGGTTTCAGTTCAATTAGTTTACGGGCCCGAAAAGAAAACTCTCTGGCAAAACTCAACATCATCATCAACTCGCTACTGCCGAATTAGATTTTGATTCATCAAGGAGAAAAATGACGTAACAAAGAAAGAAATAAAAGATATCAAATCGCAAATCATGGCACTTACTACCACAGAAATTGACAATGTGTCCATAAATCGAATGTTATTCACCATGCTGGAGGGAAAAGCATGAATGTCGCAACACACATCAAATATACGATGTGGTGCCACATGTGATGCTACTTCATCTGAGTTCAATGACTTATCAAAGATGAGGGAGTATAAGAAAGAAAATTTAAGTTTCGGGCTTACCTTGCTATATGCTCGTATACGATTTTTCGAGAGTAAATTACAGGTAGCATATAGATTACCTGTAAAGAAGTGGAGCGTCTGCCTTTCTGCTGAGGAGAAACAAGCGGTAGACAAAAAAAGACATTTAGGATAATTTCAAACAACAACGCGGTCCCTTAGTTGACATCCCCAAAGCAAATTTTGGAAATACTAACGATGAAAATACCAGCAGACGATTTTTTGAGGAATACGAAATATTGGCGGCAATAACCATAAAAATTTGATATATCGGTTAAAAGTGAAATTAGGTGCATTGCGTTGCGGATACAAAATTAGTACAGAAGAATTTGAAAAATATTGCCAAGAAACGGCTGAACTGTATACGACACTATATGGCTTTTATCATATGTCCCCTACAATGCACACAGTACTTCGTCGTGTAATAGATGTCATAAAAGAAACTATTCTGCCAATACGCCAAGAAAGTAAAAAAAAATACAGAATATATTAGGTCATTTGGACTGAACTACACAAGACAGTTTTCTCGAGTGACCTGCACAGGGATGCCCTGAATAGGTTTCTTTTAATTTGTGACACCTTAATAACGGGCATGAGATGCAACATAAACAAGAAAAGAAAGGCCTCATTTTCTGAAGTTCTGAAATTGTTATCAGAGAATAATATCACAAATGTTAATATTCTTGAACACAGTAATAGTGATGAAACTGATGAATAAATCCTTTGATTTATAAATAAGACTTTGCTTTACCATATTTACTCTACAATTCAAATAAAAACGCAGATCTGTAGCTGTTAGAGAAATAAAATAATTTTGGCCAGGTTTTTGGGCTAAATACCTCACTGTGTGCTGTGTAAATTGAGTTCTTGAATGCAGTAGCAGTCTCGCAAGTTCGGAATAAAAGATATGAGATTTTGGTGAGTGTGTATTAGGATTTCGAATTAACATATCGGTTAGTTATAAAAAAATCTGTACCTCAGGTGAATCAGGACCTACTTTGGACCTAGTTTTGAAATTTTGAAATTTTCAGCTTTCTATGTGCACTAAATTTTGGTAGTCATCGTTGACAGACTGTCGAAAATTTCTTTTATTAATATGAGGTGGAACCCGCCGAATTTCGACGAAAGAAAATGTTTATAAAGGAACTGTTGTATCAAATTTATAATACATCAACAACAATAATCAGAATAAAAAATCCATCTTACACTTGTTAATTTAACTCTCCAAAGACATATTTTAACCTAAGATTAACAAAATACTTTTTTCATAAACTTCAACTGTTAAAATTATTGAAAAATTAAACTTAATTCATATACGTCATCAGTAAATTATAATCAAGATAAGTAATTTTGATTAAGTTATTAACTGATGCTTGGTATTCCGGAATGAAAAATCCGCAAAAATGATTTCACCTTGACATAATCATAGAATTTTTCTACCTTTACATCTAAACCAAATCAAGTCATTTTCCAAGTTTCACATCCATATTAACCATTTAAAAACATTTTAATGCGAAATAGGTTATTAATAAATATATTTTCAAGCTTGAAGTCACGTTTGTCAATTATTACAACTTTTCATGTTAAACTTCCCACTCGTGATTTGAGGTCTTAGTATAATCTCTGTACCTGTGCGTAAAAATTCCAGAAATTTATAACTTTTAGACGTATTCAAGGGGAAATATCTCATTTTATCAAATAAAATTATCGTTTACTTTTAAATATGACGTCATTTTCAGTCGCTGAAATATTTTGCCTATTGACTCAAACTCAATATCAGCGAAATGAAAAAATAGGGAAATATAACAGCATCATCAGGGAAATTGTGTCTTTTTTAAAGCGTAACGTCATTTTCTGTTCAAATTTTTAAAAATATATTTTTAATTGTAATTAGAAAATGGCATCAGTAAGAATATAATCAATAAAGATAACTAATCCACTTTTAATAGAAATGAAGTACTTCAGTTGCCACGATTAGAAAATTGGTATTAAAAACTATAAAAAAATTAATATCTCAAAAATAAACTGAGATACAGCTTTCAAACAAATTGCATTTAAACGTGCATTTTTTTCTGCATACGACGGTGTAAACATTTAAAATGTGGGATGTTTAGAAGTTTAAAAATTTGCAGTAGCGAAAATTGCAAAAGCGAAATTTCATTTTAAATTTCAAAGTGTTGCCATTCACAGAATGACGTATGCGTTACGCACAGAAATGTTTGTCCTTTATAATATAGATAGGTTGTAAATTTTAATTTTGTTTAATAAAATGTACTTTTGAGAGCTGAAAATATCTGTTATAAGGGAGTATTTTATATTCTATTTCCATCCATGCCACGTGGATTAAAATTTGAAATTAAAGAAAAAACGAACATATGAAAACGTCTTCTATAAACGTTTTTTTAAACAGTCAGATTGTATTTTACTTTAAATTAAAAGTACCATTTAGAGGCGTAAAGAATTTGTAATATATGGCCCTCTTTTGTTTTCTTGTATATGCATACGGGCCGGTCCACAATAGTAGAAATCTCAATTTACATGAAGAACGGGAAATACAAAGACAATATTTTTTAATGGTAAATATTCACATGTTTTTAATAAATAAAACATACCTTAACACCCTGAAGGGTAATTTTAGTATATTCATGTTTCACTACACATGCTTCTATATTGCTACTATACATGCTTCAATATTTTTAAATTCAGGAAAAATACTTAACGATTAACTCATAGTTTGAATAATGTGTGATTCGCCGGTAATGCGCGAAAGCGATTTCCGAGACGATAAAAGCTTGTTAATTAGCAATTCTTGAGAATATTTGACGAACATTTTGGTTAATTATTGTGGGATGTATTAGCGGACTTCCGGTGAATTTCCTTTGTCGAATGGTGCCGATTTGAAACCTATTACTCTCCGTTTGGTCACTGGATAGCGGATTAACAGAGAAACAGGCAAAGAGACAGACACGCACTGTTTTTAGTAGGGTAAGCTTAAGGGAAGTTCTTTTATTATTAATTTAATGCATTTCAAATTCTTTTAACTTGAACTAATACAAAATTTACTTACCATTAGTAAGCAAGGAAATACCTTTAAAATAAAACTTCGATATAAAACTAACTTTGAAAGCATCTTATATTTGTATTACTATGCCTCCCTGTAATATACTAAGTAAATATTTATGTTTTAAATGGCTCAGACGACAGTCTGAAATATCCGATTGTAAAGACTTCGTAAATTCCATCAACGTGCATGCGCATTGCTGCATTTTTCAAAAGAAAGTAAAATATTTCTTCGGAAAAATATTGAATAAAGCGATTTTGAAGTACATCGAATATGTTTTAAAGCGTAAAATAAGATTAAAAGTACAAATATCTATATCTACTGTGATTTTATAAGACACAAAATATTCATAAATTCATTTGATATATGTGTCTTTTATTTCAAAGATATTAATGAATAAGAAATTGTAACCAATATTTTTATATAGTAATATATATTTTTCTGACTCGAATGAAACAATATTTTACTGAAAAAGCTAGAATAAAATTTCAAAAATAACAAACTAATTAATTGAATTTCTTACAGATTAAAATTCCAGGAAAACTATGTTCGATTGTATATACTAGTTATCCTTAGAAGACAAAGGTAAAATACATTAAAGAATAACAGAAATATTTATTAGTTTTTGTTTGCTTTAATAAAGAGAATAATTACTCAAGTAAAATTCTGATTAGAATTTTATTTTAAAAAGAATTTGGAAAAGTAGAAAATTACAGTCCTATATGTACTAGTATGTTTTAAGGTTTATAATAAGACATAAGAGGATTAACATATTCTAAATTCAATTGCTATGATAAATAATACCATACTTTTTATGTATAAAATTATAAAATTATAATATATTATTTCAGTTATCTTAGAATAAACTGAAATTATATATATTTAACTTTCTTCTTTGAATTTTTTTCATCATTTTTTTTTTAATTGTTCATTTCTTGTCTAGATTTCAATACTCTTTGAACGGTTCATTTTCAAATACATAAAAAAAAAAAAAAAAAAAAAAAAAAAAAAGATAAATTCTAAGAAGTTTAATTGTTTTTCAAAATCTTGCATTCAGGAATGTTACATACATAAAATATCAGTTGTTAAAGTTTAAGGGCAAATTAATGATAGTTAAAAAAAAAATATATTATAGGAACTTATATTTGCATTTAAATAACTATCAACATGTATTATTTAATAACAAAAAATATTCAACTAGTTTTAATACTCAGAGATGAAACTACTAAATTTGTATTTATTGTTTATTTGTTTATTTTTCAGTAAATACTTGTTTCAGAAAAGAAGGAAGAAAAAAATATAGAAAATCATACTTTAGCATATTGAATTGAAATATTAGCCTTTGTTGCAGTACAAAATAGAAATTTTGATATATATATATTATCAAGAATATTAAATATAAAATAACGTGCTACAAAACGTTCCTCCCAAAAAAGTTTAAAATCTTATTACGTATATTATGCCAGTCTGTTTTCAAGTATTCATATCACGTATTTTGAAATATTTTGCATTATCTTTGTAAGGTTTCAGAAAACGAAGTGCATAAATATTTTTGAAATATCTTACCATTTAATTTACTTAACTATTTATTTATTTTTACTCAAAGAATGAATTTTAAAATAATCACGTTCTCAATACGACACTAATGTTTGGTTTTTCTCCTAGGACAATATGATATCTTTTTATTGATTCTTTTTGCACATCTGAATGTCCCAGGAAAAAATATACCTATGCAAAATAAAATCTTAATTACACCAAATCTTATTAAAAACACAGATTTGTTTTTTCTTTGAATTTATTTGAGGATTATACTGACAAAAGTTTCAAATGATGACGTTCATTCACATATTGAAAATATATATTAGAATATGAACCATCGTAGATGCGTACAAATATTACAATAGACATAAACTTTCTAGACAAACTAAAGATTTTCCATATTGCGAAAAAACATTAAGATAATCAATAGTGTACTTAAATAAATAAATCATGTAATTATTCACATTAAATGTACTGATACATGAAAAATAGAATATAATTAACAAAAGCAACTCAAAGAGTCGCCCAGTTATTCAACAATCCATTTGCGATACATCACACATGAAATTTATAATAGTGAAATAATATACATAAATTATATAAAATTAATAACAAATATGAATAAAACTAAATATGAATAAACAGGAACTAGTAAATATTAAGAACTATAATTGTATATTACAGTCACTAAAATGTAATTGTACAAACAGAAAAGAATGAAGGCTTGGAAGAGTAAGTTTATTTGGACTAAATTTTTAGACAAATCAATAGAGTTTCTCTGACAACTACTAGATAAATAATTAAACGAAATTAAATCACTCCAGGAATGAAACATGAAAAGTTATCATATGCAGAGTGGAAAAAATATTAGATTACTAGATTTGTAACATAAGTCTGCGAATGTATATCTGATCTCAGAATTGAAATCTTAGTTTATATTAGACAAGGAGTTGTTATCTCACGGTCACCACACAATCATCCGTCCTTTCTCAAATTGTTTACTGTATAGAGGGTTCTCCCCCTCACTAACAAGCTTGTGTTAATACGTTCACTAAGCTTCAGGCTTCACTGCAATACAAGCAGTATTTAAAGTAATATAATTCAATTGATGTAATGTTTTTTTTCTTTACTTTTTTCTATCTTCAATAGGTAATGCTAAGTATTGTAATCAAATTTTTTTTTCGACTTCCGGTTTTCGACGGATTTACACGTTTTAGGGGTCAGGGATAAAACAAAAAACATGTTTATAGAAAATGTTTGTCTGTCCGTGTGTCCGTGTGTCCACCTGCCCGTCTGTCCGTGTGTCCGTATGTCCATGTGTCGCCATTGTACTTCTATCTTCAATAGGTAATGCTAAGTATTCTAATCAAAATTTTTTTCGACTTCCGGTTTTCGACGGATTTACACGTTTTAGGGGTCAGGGATAAAAAAAAAACATGTTTATAGAAAATGTTTGTCTGTCCGTGTGTCCGTGTGTCCGCCTGTCCGTCTGTCCGTGTGTCCGTATGTCCATGTGTCGCCATTGTACAATCAAAAATTGTATGAAGTTATGCATAGAATTGAACCAATTTTTTTTAAAGTTTTTGGCTATGGCAATCAAGTCCTCCATTAATTTGGTAAAAATCCGGCTGTAGGGGCACTGTAATAGCGAGCTTTGTGTGATTTTTTTGCATTTTGGAATATTGTACCATCGAAAAGTGTATGAAGTTATGCATAGAATTGAACCAATTTTTTTGTGTATGTTTGTGGCCATGGTAAAAAAGGTCCTCCCTGAATTTGGAAAAACCCCTTCGGTAGGGGGTTCTGTAATAGCGATTTTAGTGCATTTTGAATATTGTACCATCGAAACGTTTATGAAGTTATGCATATAATTAAACCAAATTTTCTGTATATGTTTTTGGCCATGGCAAGAAGGTCCTCCCTGAATTTGGAAAAATTCCGCAGGTAGGGGCCGCTGTAATAACGTTTTTTGTGCATTTTGAATACTGTACCATCGAAAAGTGTGTGAAGTTATGCATAGAATTTAACCAAATTTTTTGTGTATATTTTTGGCCATTGCAAGAAGTTCCTTCCTGAATTTGGAAAAAATCCAATTGAAGGGTCGCTGTAATAGTGATTTTTGTGCAATTTTCAATATTGTGAAATCGAAAAGTGTCTGAAGTTATGCTTAATTCTAGTAAAAATGCCAATAAAATTAATTATAATAAAATATTGACATGAGATAGTAGAAAGTTTTGGGATTGGCCCATCCAACTAGTTAATACATTGAACAATGATCAATACTTCCAACGATTGCATTCATATTCGTTATTAAGTTTTCTTTATAAAATGCTGAAAGAATAATCTTTTTTTAGCATATCAAACAAAATACATAGAAAACAACATTTCAATTTTTCACTTTTCCAAAACTGTCACAGGGTTAATGTCTTTCGTTTCGACAATACATTCATATATTGAAATCACTTATCAATGTCGCACTTGAAGAGAAGAATGACACTTTAACATTCTCTCAGATAAAATAGAAAAAAAAATCTTTAAAAAAGTAACATTTGAAGAGAAAGATGAGAAATCCATAGATACTTTATCAAAAAAAAATAAATAAATAAATAAATAAATTTAATAAAATTTGTTAGTTTAGCTATCATGTAATTATTTATACTCACGGTTTGGCCATATAAATGCGTTATATATTTTTTTTATCTATTTGTGACCAACCTTTATATTTAGTGCAATTCTTCGTTCAACTCGTTTAATTCCATGGATATTGTAAATTCTTTTTCTTTTGTCTATTTTATTTCATTTCTGTAATTTACGCAAAAGTCATATGAGTTATACTATATACTTGAGATTCATGTAAGAAAAAGGGAAAAATCCTTTCCATAAAACATCCAAAATCCTGATTTAATTCTTAATTTCAGTGTATTCAAGGAAAAAATAATCGAAGTTAATTCAATATCTAATGTTTCTTTTGTTTGTATTTTTACTATAAGAGCTGAATATTTTATTCTCTAGAGAACTTTAAAGGCTGTCTGGAAATTATCTCAATATATTATTTCAAAAGATTTTAGTCACTTCAGAAAGTTTAAATTAATTTTGAAAGTTAAGATTTTTTTTTAAATATAAAATAGAATTCCAAGAAAGATGTTAAATACATGTATGTAACAAAAAAGGCTTTTGTTACTTTTTTAGAATAATTTGATACAAAATCATGGCACTTATATAAATAATTAAAAAAAATCTTTAAATTGAAAATCCGCATTTATGCAAATAAAATGCAAACTTTTTTCTTTCGCAAACATCTCCTTTCTTTAAAAATCATTATCACCATCAAAAGAGAGTGCACAAGCAAATGTATATTTACGACATCTAAATAAAAGCACGATAGTGTTTACTATTTCACAACATACAATTGTTTGATTCTTCTATTAAACTGTACGAATTTAACGTAATACGTTGAATAACTAAAAGAAATTAATTTGTAAGTGCCGTAGTTTGTATATTCGCAACACGTACAGCTTTTTATTTCTCTTTAAAAAGTAGCGGAGTCTATATTTTAAGAATATAATACAGATCAATTTTGTACCATGTATATATACAATTTTAAAAGTTATTTATAACATAATTTATAAAACTAATATTCTTTACGAGATAATCAAAAAATAATGAATAGCGCATATGTTGTTGGTACAATGTTATCGGTTTGTTTTTAACAGCTAAACAGAACTGAAAAAATACACTTTACAACTTTTTTTTTTTTTTTTTTTTTTTTTTTTTTTAACCAAGAATGTGAAAATTATAAAAGCAGTAAAAATGATTATTAAGGTTAATACATTTATTACACTGAGCTATGCAGTTTGGAATTATATTGTAAAGATAATATGAAAGAGATAAAAAATTATAATCTGTATAAGTTTACAATTAACTCAAAATAACATTTTGTGTAAAAAAAAAAAACAGTTGCGCAATCCGCATTCTGAGTAAAAATACAACATTTCATAAACTAATTAATACTGTGTTTTCATTTTTCAACTTAAACCTAACCGATATATTTTCTGAAATGTTACAGCATTAGACTAAACATTTAATATATTTAAAATTATGAGGTGCTTATAAGGTTTTGATTCTTGTTAAAAAACGAAACAGATAAGCACACCGGACAAACAAATAGTCCTTCCTTGTATACACCTCTCTAACATAGTGTAACGCGATTCGGTCTTAATAATAACCTGTATTCGTTATTTAATTGATCCTTAAGATTCCATAGATATAACACATCTAGTTGACGAATTCCACTCATGCAATGCCATCAAATTGAGTGTCTGCTAACGTAGATGTTTTAAGCGTTATTACAAATGTGGAGAAAAAAAAAACTCTATGAGATTATGATCAAGCAATTCTAAATGCCAGCCGAATTGCAATAAGATCTGTGAGTTTTTACTAAACCAGTCACATATACATGAACCCTATGAACAGTGCTGTTGTCATCTTCCAAAATGGCATTGTCAATAGCATGCTATCCAAGAAAATGTTGAACAAAATTGTAACACGTTATCAGATTCAGATTCAGCCAGGTGGGGAGGCCTACCAATTGGTTTGAGCTCAACTAGCCCCACCCAGCGATGTTTACCTAAAAAATAAAGCTAACATAGGGGGGGGGGGGGTAGCAAAATTTAAAACACTCTTACTATAACTGTAAAAGCCCTAATAATGTAGTAGTTGATATAGTACTTAAATCTAGAGGCTTTAGAGAATAATAAAACATTTATAGATGAATAAAATAATGGTAGGTAATAAAAAGTAATTGAGATAATGAAATAATTATAGGTAATAATAATAAGTATATGTAATAATAGTAAAATAGACGAGCTGAGTGCTTTACATACATATAACACATAGCTTTTCTTTAACAATAATACTAATTCTATAACTATTTTAATGTAAATATTTGTTTCATTAGTTCCATAGCTCATCATCATTTTCATATAATATGTACTGTGGAGGCATTTTGAAGAGTCATTGATTGTTTTCAATCAGTATTATGCAGTTTATATTTTTTTGTAATAGGGCTGGTTGTTTCCTGATTATTTTGAACCATGAAATTGGACTTATTGTACAACACATTTTATATAAAAACCCTGGTTTATGTTAATGGTCAGCCTAATCAGCCGAAGATCCGGAAACCACCAAAGCAACAATCGCCGGTAAAAAGAAGAACAAATTCAGGTTGAACTAATATCTCCGCACACTAAACATGTATGCATCATTTGGTACTCGCTATACTCGAAACATAATTTTCATCCGCAAATACAGGAATTTTTTCTTTTGTTGTACTACACAGTGAGTTTTCACTCAGCTACAACCCATATTCAGTGAGTTTTGTACATCACTTAAAAGATTTTTTTGTGCTGCTCTGCGCAAGTTGCTCTTGCGAGGTAACATGCTCGAAATGTGTAATACATGTAGTTCCCTTCCTAACGCTCTCTGGGAAGTAGATCGAAAGGCACCATCATTCTAGAAATGAATCCATTAATATCCGGTTTGTAACCGATTTTTATCGACTACACGTGACACCTTTTTTTGTCCCCGTGGTTTACAAGCTTTTTCCAACTTGTGTTTTGATGTCCGTCTAGGGTGGGTGAAAAAAAGTATTTTTTTTTTCGAAACGATTTAGTGCGGAAAAGTTTCCTATTGTAATAAGAAAGAAAACGGCATATATATATATATATATATTTAATCGGTTAAAATCTTCCATTCGCGCATTGTACTTACCGTTGATGAAAAATTGCAAAAATCGCGCTGATTTTCTATTTTTTTAAGTTAATTAAAACTTTAAAAATAAACTCGCTTTAGCTTTTTATGCTTGTTTCATAGATTACATAACGTAAATAAATTAAATTCCTATCAATATTCCAATTTTATCCAATCACAAAAGAACTTAGAAAAAACATAAATTTACCAATTTTTCGCAATTTTGACCGTGCAACTCTTAGTTCGTTTTGCTAAAACAAACCGACACAGAACTCACTGCGTAGTGGTGGCTGCATGTTGCGTTTCACCCATAGCATCAACCACATTTTTTGTGTGTGGTATTCATATTATATTAAAAAGACCACATGCATGTCAATGTGTAATTCTAATTAAATGCTTATGTAAAATAACAAAAAAAAAATCGTGTCTTTGAGTTGAGGTTCATGATTCTTCAAAGAAATTACAATTAGGGAAAAAATCGGATGTATTTACAAAACGGTTACAAAAAAAATAAACATGAATGCCGAGCGGAAAGCTCGTGATCTTCAGCAAGCACTGAGTGGTTCTTCAAATAGTTTTAAATTTCCTAAAGTGGCAGTGTACTATAAAATTGATGAACTCAAACACATTTCTTTTGAATACTTGGAGTTTGAGGAAGATAAATACGAGTACATCAACTAAAAGCCCTAATGACAGATGATAATTAAAATTAACTCAACAGCGGTAAACAGCGATCGTTTTGGAGTTTCTGATTGGCCAAAAGCTGCCATAGCGTAAAGTGTTCTGGATAACTGACTCAGATTCTTCTGATGTGGTTGAAAAGTGTAAAAAAAAAAAAAAAAAGAAAAAAAAAAAAAAAAAAAAAAAAGACAAGAGTCGTTTTAGGACGGATATAAAAAGCCGATTCACACCCCCTGAGGAAAGTTTGGGCCTTTTTGACGGACAAACATAAGATACATTGTTCGTCAAAAAATATAATGCCAAGCAATTTCACAGGAATGTGAAACACGAACACCATTCTCTTATCCAGGAATCTGGATCAACTTATATTGGACATGTATCTTCTTTCTCGAGTTCACGAAATGATATAAGTCAAAGCATTTTTTCTTGTTTGTCTGAACTATCAATATCACTTGAAAAACTAGAAATAGTTGGGTGCGATGGTACTGTAATAAACACTGGATGGAATAACGGTGCTTTCCATGGAATAGAAAATCAAAAAATGTGGAGCATATGCATCTGGCATTTTAATGAGCTTTCTTATCGCCAAATTTTCCAACATATTCACAGTCAAACTGAAGGGCCTAAATCTTTTAGTGCACCAATCGGGAAGCAGCTCACTTGCTGTGAAAAAACTCCTGTGGTCGTTTGTGAACCCACATGTTGATCGATTCCTGATATAGACAGGACTTTTTTGAGCAGAGAACCACAATATTTTTGGGACATTTTGAATGCAATCGCCTTGGGACATTGTCCAGAAGAAATGAAGAATTCGGACCCTGGTACTTTTTCCAATTCCAGATGCCTAATTGCGGCCCACCGAGACCTTCGAGATCCGATTGTTCAGATTCATCCGAAAACTTAAAAGGAATAGTTGGCTTCATCATAAAATCAGACATGCCTGTGTAATTTGCTATAAAATAAGCAAATATTTTGTTGAGGCAATAAAACATGTATTTCAAGCAATCCAAACATCACGCTATATGTCCGATGGATTACTACAAGTTGTCGATCCAGTAATAGAAGGAAATGCGTTTTTTGCACACCCAGAGGATGTTTGTTGGCAATGATTGTCGATTAAAGAAAACATATTCGGGATAGTGGTCATAGAAGGATCGTAAAAGCAAGACAAACCGTCCCAAAGATGAAGACTGTTAGAACTGTAATACCACCGAGTGGAAAATTTCAAGCTTCCGATTACATATAATTAATTAATTTGAATTCTTGTGCAGTGTATCCTTCCCCAATTACGTGGGACCTAAGTGAAGATGATGTTAAATCGTTCATCACTTCTGACACTACTCTCATCAGAGAAAGACAAATGTTTCCCTGTCACAACGATACTGTTAAGATGTGCGTCAACTTGTGACAGAGACCTCGAATAAAGTATATGGACATTGAGATAGAGATGACTATATACGAACAACACTGAAGTCTAATTCGATTATGCCTCATTTCTCCAAAACTTAAATGTGTAGTAGATATAAAAAAAAATAAATAAAAAATAAAACGTAAAAACATAGTAAGACAAAGAATGCTACTCTATGGAAAACATTTGTAAATAGTTGGAAATATAATGTAAATGCCACATGCAACAATTGGTTGGTTGGTTGGGTAGGGTGGATGTGGAACACTACGTGCAAACACCTCCAAGTGGTGAGTTCTGGGTCGTTTTATTCTAGCAAAACTAGCAAAGAAGCACGATGAAAATTGCGAAAAATTGCTAAATTTATGTTTGAACGGAAAAATTAGGTTATTGTTTAGAATTTAATTTATTTAGGTTATGTAAACCATGAAACAAGCATAAAAGGTTTATTTTTAAAGTTTTATGTAAGTTAATTTTTTTTTAATTAACTTTTTTTTTCAAATTTTCCTCAACTTTAAGTACGATGTGCGAATGGAAGATGTTAACCGATTTTAAAATTTTTATGCCGTTTTTTTTAAAATTACCATAGGTAACTTTTCTGCACTAAAGCGTTCCCAAAAAAAAAAATCATTTTTTCGCCCACCCTAATAGCCAGCATGGGTACTAAAATCCTTTTATTCACGTTGGACAGCCCGCATTAACACTTGAATAAATCTGGAAACTTCGCTCACTGTGTGGTTATTGGTACGCTGAAACATGGTGACATTTTTCTTAAATGGCATATGCCGGTATTTCCCCTTTTTACGATACTGTTATGATTACGGAAGAGCTGTCCAGTCTAGGTTTACTTCGCGACATTTCTGCAAAGCCATATGTATTGGTATAAAGAAGCCATCAAGCTTTAACTTTACGGTTACAATTTGTTTTCCTATGTGTGTATGATGTTTTATTTCTTCAATTGTACATTTATGCTAGATGCATAACAGAAGGCAATTAATTAGAAAGGTATCGAAAATATATCGATATCGTTAACTTGAATTAGATTTTAACAAAGAAAAAAAATAAAGCTAAAATAGATTTTCACTAAGCAATTTTCACATCCAAAATGTTTCTTCTAATAAAAAAAATCACATTCAATGATTGTTTAATTTCAACAACTAAGCAAATGCAATTTTCTTTCCAGCACCATTAAAAATGAAATTAATTTTCATATTTGTAATGCGATAGTTTTAGTACAAAACTTTTTTTAACGTCAATGGAATATTTTTGGCCGAGATAAAATTTCCAGAAACATAGTGTCTAAATTTGGATCTCCTCAAAAATGTATTTTAATGTCGGCATAAAACTCTTTCTTCCATATTGAAATTTAATTTGTTTTTGTATTCCTAAATGTTTCACGAAACCGTTCGAGCGTAAAGTTATAATATAATATATATGAAATAAGTAATATCTAAATAGTGTTATTTTAAAGGTTTGTATGTTGTTTTTTTAATAAACGAATGTTTATTCAGTATTATAAATTCATGTAGCTGTTTATGTGAAGCATATCATCACCATGTATTTCTTCTTTACATCTACTTCTAAAAGCGTATTTCTGAATATTATTTTAAGCTTTTATAAATGAAATTATTAATATGCATTGAACGCGCACGGCACAGCAAATTGAGCGTAAAATAAATTTTAAAAGTCCAACTAACAATTTTTAAATACACATCAATATTTAAATATCATGGACAAATATTCTTTTGAAATGTGTAATATATAGTACAAGGCCTTTTTCAGGAGAACAAATCAACATTTGTTTCTCTTATTACATCTTTTAGTAATATAATCCTTTTCCATAAGCCAAAGCAATAATTTTTTGCTGATATTGAATTTCCAAAATTATTATACAGGAGTTTTTTTACACTAGAAAAACATATTTCTAATATTTTTTTTTGTGTATGACAGATGGCAAATTTCATGTACAACATATGATTGCACTGTCATATAGTTGAACCACGTAAAATTACTTTTAAAAATTTTAATTTATTTATTCTAATTTGTGTATTAAATTAAATTTAATTTAATGAGAGCTTTTTAACAAAAGTTTAATTTATAAATAAAATGATAAATAAAAATAAGCAAATGCAAAGAATCTTGTACAGAAGGAGAAATATTGACTGATATTTCATTCAGAATAGTTTCAAGTTAAAGGCTTTAATTTAATGTTATTAGTTGCTTAATCTTATATTCTTTTTAATAAAGAATTTAAGTAAGATTAAATAAGACTTAAAAATAATCTTGACTTAATTTTTCGAAGACGCAGTTTATTCCAATTATAATGTTATCTTCTTTGTGGAATTTCAATCAACCTTTTTTTTTTATATTTAGCTATTCAGTTATATCGAGCCATAAATGAAAATTTAAATCAATGTTTATTAAATGATTTGCCTAGGATCCAGTTTTGATCTAGGTTTTGCACTTTTGATAAGGCCTGCTATGAATTTAATAACGTAAAAATGACCAGGATTCAGATTTTCATTATTAAACGTACTGTATTTAAAAACCAGAAGCCTTAAGTAGATGCTTATACTTTACTTAATATATTACTTTTTTTCACATTTTACGCAGGTATATAGACGTGTTTGTAATGATATTTTGGTGTCTGTCTTTTTTTCCCAAGTCTGTTTTTTCATATATATATATATTACGGAATATCCCTGAATTATTTGGATTAAATATTTTTGAATGAAATGATTTTAATAGTACTCGCTTTGTGGATCTTCTAATGAAATCGGCCTATGCGGGTCTTTATATTATAAATTTAATAAATTGTCTTAAGTTATCTGTCATTGTTTTTCCTTCTATAATATGAGAGGTAATGTTTGAATTTGTATGCAAAAACATTCGTTTTTGTCCGTAATTCATTCGCGGATTAAAGTGTCTTTTCCGATTTATTTTATATAATGACAGTAATAAAAAAGTGATGACATATGGATTACAATGCTTTAGTTAAATATTTATAGTGAAGATTGGATGAAGTTTCGAGATTAAGTAAAAGATTTGTTTTTGGTGGACACGCAAACAGTACAGTTACATAGTAAGGAATTGTCATCGATCGAGTTAATTATATAATTCGTTAAGCCGAAAAGAGGCTTTTTTGTCATGTCATTATTGTGCAGTTATTTCCATATTTTATCAATCCATTCCTGGCATGTAATATGTAAAATTTGTGACTTGTTCTATTTATTTCAAACATAAAATATCTTTATACCTCTATTTATTTATTTATTTTTGTTGTTGTTGTTCAAACATCCACTGCCCAATCAAATGAATAAGTATGATTGACTAAAATGTAGGGCTGTTATTTTTATATTCTGTTCTCACCAATGTTTGCAAAAAAAGTTTCTTGTATTTTTTTCTTGCAAATGTTGTCAATGCTTATGTACAAAATTTTTGTTTTGAAAAAGTGTTGCGAAATTCAATTAAAAATAGTCGCTTGTGGCATGCGTGGTAATCTCATTCATTCTATATTGGTATACCTGGCGTAAAATTACAAGTAATAAGTAATAAAATTTTGTTTTGTAATAATTGCTTTAAATATTCGGTTTAGTGATCTAGATAAAAACGAAATTTTGATAAATGAATATGTAATTCAAGTTATAAAAATAATCCTTAAAACTATAATCATAAGTATTATTTACAGCTAATTGGTTACTAATTCATTAATAAAAAAACAAATTTATTTGATTTAAAAAAGTACCATACATTAATTATTTTTATATTTTAATCCTTTTCGCTTTCGTTAAAATATCACATTTAAGACATAACATCTTGTTTGAATTACCTACACTATGTCAAATAAAAAAAAAAAAAACAATAAATTTGTGCGAGAAGACAATAAAAATCATAACAGCAAGTTAAACAGTAAATAAACATTTTATGTTAATAATATTAATGATTTTGAAATAAAATGTCCTCTTATTTTATATGAATTTCATTGTGCGAATAAACACGATCACTAGAGGATTTTGATATTTTTGAGTTTACTTTTACCACAAATATTTAAAATATTTATACTAGTACAAAATACATTGACTTATATTTTATTATTATATTATAAGAATGAGAAGCTTTATGACCTTGGCCAAATGTAGCATTTCTCATGATATTCGTTATAATAATGCTAAAAATAACTTGCACAATGTATAAGCACAGTGATGATATGACACTGCCATTTAAATAGTAGTACACATCCTTGCTAATGGTCAAAGAGTTTCGTTACCCGATGTATTATTCTAATTCTAAAATATTACCTGACAAAGAAAGTGTGAAAAAAAGAACATAATTTATTACGAACACATATATTGATATCGTTTAGACTTTTTTCTATTATGCTATAATGCAATACAGAATTATCATTTTACCCGTACGCAACCTTTTTCATGACAGATATGCTAACAATCAGATGGAATGAAATTTAAAATTATTTCTTCATATTTTAGAAAAGTTATTATTGTTATCCATCTGACCTATTTTAATTAAATAAACCAGATATGATTAATTAGTTTTGGTCCTCGTACATTTGTACATTTAATTATCTATATTTTGTCTATTCATTATCTGCCTCTGTAATATTGGCGTATTTCATATTTGTAATTGTTTGTTTCATATTGGTTTATTTTATTCAAATCATATTTGAGTTTCGACATTCTAGTCAAAAGTCAAATATGACGTCTTAATTTAATTATAAACATCTTTACAGTCCATGTATTCATAGCATAGTATGTGAATACAGAACTACTTAAAACGAAGATATATAATGTTATCATTATAAAAAAAAAAAAACATTTACAGGTTCTTCCCTCGGTACAATTTTTTTTTTTAATCTCAAAAAACAGTAGTAGTTTTATTTTTTACACTTATCAAGTGATGATGCAACTCTTATTTTAATTGATACCATTTAAATGATAAAGGAGGCAAAGATGTAAAAATGCGAACATCAAGACTGTAATAAACCGTTATTCATGATATATACTCCGACGTTTGAAATTATTAGTACTTCGCATTAGTTGAATATATCTGTTTCATTTAAGTAATTTGCATAAAAATAATTTTCATTGTTTATCTTTAAGGTTTTCCAAAATTGAAATTTTAGTGTAATTTATTTTTTACGCTCGTAAATAATAAGCTACTTTGAAAAAAATGAAAAAGTATACTTTAAATTATAAGTAATGTAAATTTTCTTGTAAAATGTTTATTATGTTGCATTTTATATTATATTGTATTTGATAAAGATATGAAAAAGTGTTTTTTACGAACTATAATTCCATAATGGTGTTTCGAAAAAGTAAATGATTTACAACATTAGGCTCGAAGCTCAGTAGGTTGACCGAAGTATTCAGAGACACGGAACATAACCTTTCTTCTTTTCGGTGTCTTTAATTTCGGGAATTTCCCTTTCAAATTTTACCGGAATACTGGTCAGAATTTAAAGAAATGCAAAATGATATAGGAAGCTCTTCACGAATTCTATGCCAAATTCACGAAATAAAAGAAAACCGTTCACAAACGTATTAAAATTTTCAGTTTTCGTTCGATTCAAACAAATAAAATAAAATAAAAAAAGTCATATGAATTTTAAGAAAGACAATTTTTAATAACATATTTTTTTACTATAATCACTTCAAATAATATAGAATTATTATGCAATTTCAGCAACTAAGTTAATTCGGTTTTTTCTTTCAGAATCGCACAACTGAGATTTGTTTTTTGCAATATAATATTTGTTACACAATTCTTTATTTTTAATGTCAAAAGCAATATTTTTTCTGAAGTCAAATTCTCCGACACAACACTGTTAAAACTGGATACTTTAAAATAAGTAAAATGTACTCTTTTTTGAGTACTTTCCGATCTTATAATAGCTTCGAGTACTAAACTCTTAAATTTGAGAAACGCATGTAATTTTTTTTGAGTACATAGAGGGACTCGAAAATAAGTATGTATAGGAACACACATACACTATAAGAAAAAAAAAAGCAAAATTACAGAGAACCGACAAATCACCATTTTTAATTGCGAAGAACTACAATTTTTGGAGTAAAAAACAACGAAATTTACTTATTTTAATTCTTGTGTATGAGCCACCCCGTGATTTGAACCCGAGCCCTGTAGGTGGGAGATCAGTACTGAACTGACTGTGCTATAAGAGCAGTTACCAGCTGCTTCCAAATGACACCTTTTATGAATCAGCAACGGAAGATTGCTAACAGTAGCGATGAATTTTCCCTTTCTTAAATATTTTAATTTCTAATAAAACAATTCTTAAACTAAATTTTCTTCTTTAACATTTCTAATGAAATTTTAACTAAATTTGAATAGTGTGTATTATAAATTAAAAATTATAACAAAGATAGATATATCTTTAAAAAAAACCTTGGAAATTCCTACTGTCAATTCGGTATAAGAAAAGGGTTTATCAGAAAACTCATATTTTTGAGCACATAGGATTTAAACAAGAATATTAAGAGTTAAAATACAAAATATATGTATTCATTTCTGAATACATTTATAACTCAAGTATAAGTATACACAACTTCAAAATATCATGTACTCGTTTCTGAATTAATTGTACTTAAAAAAAATCGCGTACAGAGAAATTTTCATTTTTAAGTAGATTAATGCTAATTTTTGAAGCAATTGTACTTAAAAAATATGAGTACATAGAAATGCTCATTTTTAAGTAGATTATTTTTAACAATGTACTTCTTTTTGAAACAATTGTACTTAAAAAAATACGAGTACATGGAAGTTCTCATTTTTAAGTAAATTATTGTTGACAGTAAAGATATGCAAATATTGATCATAGCAAAAACACATTTTAATATCGGCAAAATGTTTTGTCTCTTTATAAGGAATTTAGATTGATTTCCTATCCATATATGTTTCATGAAACTTTTCGACTGAAAAGTTGGAATAAAGTATTTTTTTAAGTGTGTTTTTGTAAAGATTAGTATATTGTTGCTTGGATAAACAACTTTTAGCCCAGTTTTTTTTTTATATCGCCACAATCTGTTGATGAATAAAACATAACATTTTCGTGCATTTCTTCTGCACACGTACTTCTGATAAATTTAATGTTGTGTAACATTTTAATGGGCTTTTTTTTATTATTATTTATTACATGTATTGAAGACATATGACTGAGAACATTTTTGTAAAAAAAAAAACCTATGTAATATAAATAACATTTTATATAGTATTCGTAAATTAAAAAATATTTAATATAGTATTCGTAAAAATTATAATATATTGTTTGAAAATGCACAGTATGTAGTTAAAGACATTCATTTCCGGAAAGTGAAACGATATAGATGAAACTGCACCGAAAAAATTGTGATAAATCACAGTTAAATAATAAAACTTTGCTGGAATGACCATAAGACAAAAGAACACGCGCCATTTGTGTTGGTTTTTGTATGGGTATTCGTACAAAGTTTCATTGTTTAACATAAATATATATTTATATAATTGCAATTTGTAACTGAAAAATATTTATAACGATAAAAAGAAATATTATCTCCTGAGATTGAATATCCAGAATGTAAAACTTTTATATCGACAAAAAAATATTTTGTTATTGGCGAAAGTGCTTTTCATTGCATAGGAAATTTAAATTTGCATTTCCTTTTTATAATTATTTCATAAAATCTTTGGGGCTTAAAAGACAATTTAAGAAATTCTAAAGAGTGATATTTTATTATGTGTAAACTGTTTATTTAATAAAACAACATTTTTGTTGATATTATTACTTTCTTCTATCTTTACAAGAAGAAAGTATTGGATTTATGAAAATTTTTGAATTCTAGTTTTGGACCAATTTACATGTTTTAGTGGTCAGAGATCCCGAAAAACATGTTTCTACAAAATGTCTGTCTGTGACACAAATTTTGTGATCGCTCTATCTCAAGAACTAATGCACGGAATTTAATAAATATTATATTCAGATAGTCCCTGATATAAATTATTGATAATTAGGTTTTTGTGTAAATCGCCTAACAGGTGGCACTGCTGTACAGCATTTTTCACGATTTCTGAAATGGTTCTATCTTAAAAACTAACGAGTGGATTTTCATCAAACTTAAGATTCAGTTACTCCTTAATATGATTGGCGTTGACTACGTTTTGGTGTAAATCACCTAAGAGGTGACTCTGCTATGCTGTCTTTTTCCTAATTTCTGCAATAGTTTTATCCGAAGAAGTAATGCATGGATTTGTAATCAAACTTCAGATAGAGTTACCAAGTTGACTTATTTGTTGCTTATTAGGTTTTAATATATATCGCCCAGCAGTTGGTGCAGCTATTCAGAATTGTTTACTATTTCCACCATAGTTCTTCTCAAAAACTAATGCATGGATTTTCACGAAACTTCAGATTTTGTTATAAATTGACATAAGTTGTTGCTGATTAGACTTTGCAGTAAATCATCTAACGGGTGGGCTGCTTTGTTTCATTTCGCAGGAAGTATTAACATGTATGACATAACAGAAATATCTGGTATTGCCAAATCCGTCTATTTTTTTTTTCACGTAGTTGTCAGATGTAAAACATTGAAAAGAAAATCCTTTACAGATTAATCACATTTTAACCGCAGTAACAAAGTTGCAAAAGGGCAAAAAAGTATTTCTATCCTGTCGTTTTTATAAGCAGTTGAAAAAAAAATTGTTTCACTTACAAGAGATCTGAACATAGATAAATACGACAGATCAATACAAAATGTATAAGATTCTGATGAAAAATTCTTAAAAATGACATGCGAAACTGTATATAATTTAGTCGGCTACATTGACAAAAAATGCATTCTTTCATATGAAACACAGCCTTTACGTGCAATTTTCTGTAAATTGATTGCTTTGTAAAAAAATTTATTTTCGTATATAATTTATAAACACAAATTTAATGTAATAATAAATTTTAAATAAACACCCACACTATAAAAAAATGTACAGCGAACTGAGCAGACATTCGACCGCTTTTTTTAAAACGGTCACATAATCGTAATTTAACTTCATAATGACCATAATAATGCCCATAATATGGTCAAACACGATTCATAATAATGTCAAGTAAATGTTATCCTTAAAATCGATCGCATGACAGGATAGTTTGTAGATTTTTGATCATAAAGAATGTAATGGAAGAATGTAATGGCTCTTCGGTGTAAACGTATTTAGTATAACTTATTTATTGCACAAAAGTATACAATTTTTTTTTCCTTTAAAAACAACATATCGATATATCTTCCTATTTACAACTTATAAAGATATAATAGTTTCCATTACGTAAAGAAATCATATTTGCGGAAGTCAAATACTCAGAAATACGCTATGCAAATTTTGATCATAATTAAAACATATTATCATACCGAAAAAATTTTACCGCCTCGAACTGAATTTGATTATTTTCATAAGTATTTCATAAAGATTTTAATGCTTGAATTAACAAAGGCCAACGTAAGTGCATTGTTAAGGTGATATACAAATTGTTCCTTCAACAAATACCTCATTAATTTTTCATGTAATATGCAAAATAGAAAAAAAAACTTCATAATCCTTATGCAAATATTATTATGATAACATTTCTAATATTTCAATATGTTTCAGATTTTATTAAATATCAATATAATATGGTTTAAATTCATATGTTTGTGTGTATTTTGTGCATAATAATACATATTAGATAATCATAAATTTAATAAGTATGATATATGAAAACAAATATTATATATTATTTTGTAAACAACAAAATATTGTATGTTTTCTTTCAGAAGCGAAAAACAACTTTATTTTTCTAATTGTGACTTTCAAAGAATAAATTTTTCATTACCTAAAGCATTTTTTGTGTTCCTGAAATCAGATATCAAGGAAAACGCTGTATCAATTTTTATCTCTACAAAACCATATTTCAATATGCGCGAAAAGTTTTATCTCGTCGTACAGAATTTTAAATTGTCTTTACTATGATAAATATTTCACGAAATCCTTCGGGTGTTACTAAATATTTAAGGAGAGGTACCACTTTGTAAGAATGAAAAGTACAAGCTTTATAAGACATTTTTATTTCACTAAAGGATCAATAAAACAATATTTTGTTACAATTAAAGGAGTATTTTTTAGAATATTTGTAAAACTTTTGGGGCCTGAAAAAGGAGAAAACTGATGCCGGTACTCTTAATTGAAAGCGTTTGAGCGCAGTGAGCAAGACATTGCGCGGAACAAGAATGCGCCTCTTAGAATTATTGTAAAAACGAAAATATTGGAGATTAGGAAGATAAATTATCTAGCAGAGGAAAATATTATCATTGAAATTTATCCACAGAAAACGAAATGGTATTTTTTTGTACTTTAAAAAAAGTGTTTAACAGTTTTTTTAACAATTAATAGAATTATACATAAACAAGGTTAGAGTTTTACTTTATGAATAATTAGAAAATTCACGGATCCGTTCGAACTATGCAAATTCTTACAGGCAGATGTAATATATGCATGAATAAAATGAATAAGTTTTAACGCAATGTTTGTATATTTTTCAAACATAAATTCTTAAAATTTTAAACTTTAATGTTTAAAATACAGATATTTTAGTATATATGTTACAATATTAGATCTATCTCACCAATTTCCCTGTATTATTCTAAATTACTTATCTATATTTACTAAATTCTTATTCTTAAATAATCTCTATCATTAATACTGTTAAATTACTTTTAATTTAATGTCTTACTTGTTTAATTCACTTAATTATTACGCTTTTGGCATTCTTAAAGTAAATGTTCCATTTTCCGATCTTTTCGCATTTTAGAATGTTCTTTGGTAGCCATTTTCATTTTTATTCCAGCCGAATTTTAATTTCTTCGTTCGCTTTATTCCGTGGTTCCTTTTTGCTTTATTATCCCTCCACTCGCTCTGTCAGTCTCTTTGCATGGCGTGATATATTTGCATCTTAATTGGCTTAGAGCGCGTACTACGTCAAAATTGTATTCCTACGCTTGGAGAGTAAAAATCAGGTACGCACGATTCTCAAGCTGATTTACTGAGTTTTTTTAAATTGTAAACTGCCCCCCTGGCTGTGTGTCTGAGAAAATGAAGTTCGTTCTAAAGATTTTACCCTAAAGATTTTACCCATTGGATTTTTCCTTTTTGATATAATCAAATGATTACTATTGTCGAAAGATATTTCTACATCGAAGTTATTAATGGAACTGAATCGTGAAGTGTGAGAACTGCTGCCCGATCTTATGGAATAAAATCCTGTGAACATTATTGCTTTCGTTACTCGTCTCCTGAAGAAATCCCAATTTTTATTTTCATCGTCTTTTACCATAAGCCACTGGACTGCCAATCATCTTTAATGAAGAATGATCATCGAATATAAAGAGTAAGCTGTTCAATTAAAAAGTCGAAGCTGTTGCTCATGTTTTACTTTACTTCAATGTTTTCATGTACTTCCCTATGAGTTCGATTATATTATTTTCCAGACGATCGTCGGTATCGTATATGAAATCAAGTATCCATCTATATTTTATAACATTATATATATATATATATATAATTTTAGGAGCATCTGTATAGAGTTGTAAAAAAGTTAAAAAACATTTTAAAAATAACATAGAAAAAATTTATCAATGTCGCAATCTAAATAATCTGTCTTTACTCTTCATAGGGTAGAAAGCATGTAATTTATGTATCATTATGTCACACAATATTGCATTTTTAAGAGCTCCTTTTATAGCTTATATTTACAAAAGTTATCGTATTTTTAAAATGATTATAAACATATATATATATATACATACATATATGTATGCATTTATCACTGTAACCAAAATTACAGACACTTTTTGAAATTTGAATGTTTTTCATCTTTGAATGCATACAAAAGCCTTTTCTATTTACACGGTGCAATGATTCATATACGAAATGATTAGAAATATATTACTAAATTCAAAACAATAAACAGGTTAAATATTTACATTACATTTAGAACTCTGCTATTTTAAGTCAGACCATGGCGCAGATCCAGATAGATTTTTCGCTATTAGCGAGACGAGATTGACCAATCAGAAGCCAGCCTTTTTGCGAAATTTTCGCTGCTAAAGGTAAACAAATTTTGACAGGTGTCAAGGCGGGGCTTATTTCTCTAACTGCGAAAGTTGCGCAAAAATGCTGTCCAGTTTCAGAAATAAGCTCCACCTTTCGCAATAAGCTAAAATATACACCTGGAGTCTGCGTCAACCTGCCGTTTTCAGTTTTACTGATTCAATTTTCAAATAATATTTGATTTTTAATAATTTATTTTAATTATTAAGGGTAGATAAGTGCGCTGATAACTTTTTCACATTGAAGTAGTTTCTATTATTGGATTAAAAATTGAAATATGCAATTTAATGCGTAAAGTTTTCATTTTTTTGTATTCGTTAACCATGTTTTCTGTATAAATTTACGATCTTTTTACAAGCCCATAATAGTTTTTTCAGAAGCAGACTAGTAAGAAGTATATAAAATAAACTGAAAATAGCAATATTCAATGTCGAAAACTGATAATTCACTCATTTCATAGTAGAAATATTTCCCGGCGGTATCATGCCATCAACCAAAGCAACTGAAAATCTCTCATCTCTCCCGGTCATAATTGAGCTCAGGTATTTTCTGCTCACGTGACAGTTGAAGGCGGGGTTTAAAGTTAATTTTCGCAATTAACTTTTCTCGATCAGTAAAACAGAGAAAACTTCGCAGCTAGTTTTTCGCTATTTCGCATGAAAATCTGCGGATACTCAGAGATGCCGCAAGCAGCGAAAGCGTTAAAGCTCGCAGTGGCTTTTTCGCAGTCTCGCTTGAAACTCTGGAAGAGATCAATGGGTGTTGCATTTGTAAATATTCATTGTAAGAAAAATCGCAGAATTTTTTGTTATTTGACGATTGCAAAGACATAAAAGAAACCCATCTGTGGCGTTTAAGAGATAGAAGAAACTAGGGATGCACCGAATATTCGGTATCTATTCGATATTCGGCCATACTACAAAATATTCGGTTAGGAGAAATATCAAACTATTCGGTAGGCTGAATATTCGGCTTGGCCGAATATCAAACTGTTCGGTATGCCGAATATCGAAATATTCGGTCACCGAATATTTAAAAAACCCTTTTTTAAAAAAATTTATCAATTAAAGAAGCTTTAAAACTATCCTTTTCTTAAATAACAATTCAAAGCATAGATTTTTTTAGTGCAAAACTTACTTATAAATATCAATATGGGTTAAACATTATGTAAAATTGATTTAAAATGTTTCTTTTTAATACTTTCAAACTCTGAAACTTAAAAGTATTTGTCAAGCCGAATATTCGGTATTCGTTCGAATAGTCACTATTCGGCTGGCCAAATATTCGGTATTCGGCTAGCCGAATATTCGGTTTACCGTTTGCTGAATATTCGGTATTTGGCCAAATTCTCTATTCGGTGCATGCCTAGAAGAAATTCATTTAATTTTAATGAAACTGGTTTCAAATGTCGTTTCAGATTATCAAAAAGAGCACACTCGATTGTTATGCGAAGCCAATGTATACCATACAGGATATTCGGTTGAAATGCAGGTAAAAAATATCTAAATAAGATAGAACAGATAACATACATGTGTTAATAAAGATAGATGTGCTCATGTGTAACATGATTGTAATGGATAAGCATTTGTAACCAGAAATTTTGGGCAGGGGGGGGGGCACAAATGCTTATTAAATTTAATGCGTACATATATATATATACAGTGTGTCCGAAAAATCTGGAAACGGTCGAATAACTCAAGTATACACGTTGGAGTGAAAAACAGAACAATACGTGTTACATATATTTTTAAAAAAGCTAATCAGTGAGACCAACGTTGACCCCCCAACTCCAATCCCTCAGGGGTTAGAGAAAGGGTCCAACTTTGAAATCTTGAACGAGAACCACCATTTCTTTTTTGCAGATTCGGATTCTACGGGAACATCCCGACGGTACTTTCCGACCCCTATGATAATCATTTCCCCGGCCTGGCCCGCAGGACCGAAACTAAGGGGGGGGGGACATATGCCCCCGGCGGCAGAATGAAGATTTCGCTTGTCGATTTTTCTCACATATATGTTTAGCACTGTATTGTTAAAATCAACCTGTCTGGGTTATGCAAAAGCATAGAAGAATCTAAAGATCATATGGCATAAGGATCATGTGTAAAGCGGAATTTTCTTCGTTTCTTTTCTATTCCGTTTTCAAGATTTTTTAAATGAATGAATATTTGACAAAGCTTATTACGTAGTTCAGTGTTGCATATTTTTTTATTACATATTTCAAATTTGAAAATAATTCGGCTATTAGAAAATTAATAACATTTTCTTTGTAAATATACATTGGAGAGGAGGAGGAGGGGAGAGCGCCAAAAACCATGCTTGCCCCGGTTGAAAAAAAGGCTAGTTTCAGCCCTGGTGTAAAAAAACAGTATAATGAGGCCCGACACTAGGAAAACTCCGTAAAATGAGGTCCGGCCCAACAACTTTTTTTCAAAAAATGAAGATATTTTTAAATCGTAATAAAAATTAAAGCTCATTAAAACCTGTCCCTGATATCCTGTCTTAAAAGGAAAAATGTGTTCATCCGTACAGAAGGAATAAAAAATTTGTGCGAAAATAATATAAGACATTTAAAACATACAATGTACCTCCTAAGAAGGGAACCTGTCAATAACGTATTTTTCTTCTTTCCTATGAAATTCCGTCTTAGACAATTTTCCTAGCGTTTTTCAGATTTTTACGTTTACAAGCAATGGAATATGGATTAACGATAACTTATACATTTACGCATAAATAGGGATTCATTAAAAAAATCGAGATAGTTTATACGAGTACAGGAGAGAGAAATGTAAAGAGGGGGAGTAGCTTGAAACGGATGTATCTGCACGTAGCAACACAGAATGCTTTTTTAACACTTTCCGACATAGTTGAAAAGTGTTTATGATTTTGGTTTGTCTGCCCGTGCACTAACTCGCATAAATATACAGTAAACATCCTCTAACCCGGCACGTTCGGGATTTGAAGCATTCTGGATTAAGAAATTTTCCGGGTTACAGGATGAATGTCTGGAAAAACGTGTAGAAGTTAGAATTAAACAAAAAATGACAGTAAAACATGTTTTCTATTCTTTAAACAGCTTGAATAGAATAAAAAATACTCAATAATGAAAAATAAAACATGAACATATGTACATATCTATAAAATGAAAACGTGCACTATAATTCTACACAGTAGACTTACATGTAGAAGCCATTTTAAACAAATCTCGAATATCAGGTTGTTTTGTAGTAGTCATCTCTTATTTTAGGGAGTCATTCCGTGTGATGTGGAGTTACAGGGTGGTGACCCTACACACGTGCTGATATATTATGCCCAGCATGCACGATGTCTATCAATCGCGCATTCGGATGTTTTGTTCGATATAAATTTGTATGTACTCTAAAAGTTCATCAAAATTATTTTGTTTATCTTTCGCAGAATTTTTTTTTTTTTTAATCTCATGATACACATTCATTATTTGATGATGAAATCAATTTCCGTTTCAAATTCAGCAACCTTTTAAGAAATGGAAAAAGTATTTAATTCTAGTGATATTTTTTTCCGTTTCAACAGTTCCGCAAATTATCCACAGAAATATTTTTTGTCACCCCCGTTCTACCAAATTATTAACACCAGGTGGGATTGAACAAGAAATACTATTTTTTTCTTGAAAATCGTACCGGATTAGTGGATGATTACTGTACTTCGATTGCCATAAAATTGATATACGTTATTGGGGTTTGCTATGGCATGTTTGGTATTGAAAATGAAGCGTATAGCACTTATAGTTCTTTCACAGAGACACTCAAAAGGATTTCGTTACATACGGCCTATGGGGAAAAATCGTTTGCGACGTATTTTAATGATGTTACACTCTTTTAAACATTTCAAATTGATACATATCACTGAGGTGCACTATAAGGTGCTTACTCTAGAATATGGTGCACATAGAATGTATCGTTCATTGTTCATTTACAGGGACACTCAAAATAATTTCGTTACATGACGCGCTATGGGGAAATATCATTCACAGCGTAATTTAATATAGTCAAATTGATCTATGTCACCGAGGTGCGCTACAGGAAATTACTGTAGAGTGTAGGATTTGTAGTATGCATATAATGTACCGTTCATTTACAGGTACACTCAAAAGAATTTGGCCACAGTACTGTCTACGAACAATAATTGCTGGTAGCTCGTTTTTGTTGTGTTACGCATTTTTAAATGTAACTAATTATCTGCATATTAATTGGTGTATTTAAACTCTATAGATCATACACAGGACTGTTCAAAATATTCCACGTACACGTCCGTTTATTGAAAGAAATTGCTGAAGAGGGATTTTCAATTGTGCTATGTATTTCCTGACTGAAGTAAATTTTAGCACATACAGCATATATACATAGTAGTATACAGTAACATACTACAGTATGTATACATACAAATCTATAGATCATACACAGGGCTACACAAAAGAATTCGGATATTTTGTTTGATTATTGGTTGTAATTGCTGAATTTGAGTTTTCAAATGTATTATGCTTTTTCTAAATTGTTTACTTAGTAAACAATAAAGTTTTGTTGCAGCATTCTGAATGTGTTGGAAAGTGTTTCATAATCTATGTTTGACGCACGAATTTTCATTCTTGCTAACACTTTCCAAGGGAGTTGAAAATCGTTTATGAATTCGATTTGTGTATATGTCTGTAGTTTGTGCATGCTCTAACTCGCGTAAATATATTCGGATATCCATGTAATTGAGGCTTGCCATTGAAAATATTTTATATTTATAGGGGACTTAAAAGTATTACGTTACATTATAGTATATGAGAAAAAATAATTTGCATTGCATTTTTCACACTTTTCAAAACATAATGAAATATATGAGATATTGAGCTGCATTACAAAAACCTTTTTTTTAAATAATATGCATACCACTTATAGTTCATTTACAGGGGCACACAAAATTATTCCGTAATGTTATGGTCTATGAGGTAAAACGGTTTGCACTGTTACTAACATAACGAATTTATATGCATTTCCGAGTTGCACTAAAATTCGCTTTCTGTAGAATACCCCAGGTAACACAGCAATATCGGGAACAGCGATTTCGTAATACCGGCCAATATCGGTGAACGCCGGACCGGCCGATATTGCATGGCTAACCTTTTTACTTTCTTCTATCTTTACATGAAGAAAGTATTGGATTCGTAAAAATTTTCGACTTCCGGTTTTCGACGGATTGACCCGTTTTAGAGGTCAGAGATTCCGAAAAACATGTTTTTACAAAATGTCTGTCTTTCTGTATGTGACTTCTGTTGCGGGCGCTCTATCTCAAGAACTAATGCACGGAATTCAACAAAACTTTATATTCAAGTAGTCCCTAATATAAATTGGGGATGATTAGTTTTTGGGGTAAATCGCCCAACAGGTAGCGCTGTTATGCTGCATTTTTCGTGATTTCTGCAATAGCTCTATCTCAAGAACTAATGCACGGATTTTCATCAAACTTCAGATTCAGTTATTCCTTGATATGAGTTGCTTCTGATAACGGTTTGGTGTAAATTGCTCAACAGATGGCGCTGCTATGCTGCATTTTGCAACATTTACACGATATTCGTAATAGCTCTATCTCAAGAAATAATGCACGGATTTTCATCAAACTTCACATTCAGGTATACATGGATGTGAATTAGTGCTGTTTATGTTTTGGTATAAATCACTCAACAGATGGCGCTGCTATGCAGCATTTTTCACGATTTCCACAATAGCTCAATCTCCAGAACTAATGCACGGATTTTCATCAAACTTCAGATTCAGTTAGTCCTTGACATGATTTGACGTTTTGTACATTTTGGTGTAAATCGCGCCACAGATGGCGCTGCTATGCTGCATTTTTTGTAATTTCCTCAATAGCTCTATCTCCAGAACTAATGCACGGATTTTCAACAAACTTCAGATACCAGTATACCTTAATATGAATTAGTGCTGTTTATGTTTTGGTGCAAATCGCTCAACAGGTGGCGCTGCTATACTGCATTTTTCAGAATTTTCCCTATAGCTCTATCTCAATAACTAATGCGCGAATTTTCATCAAACTTCAAATTCAGATATACTTTGATATAAATTGGTGCTAAATTGATGTAATTTCTCGTACTATTTAAATGATTTAATTAACGTGATTTACATAAAAGAAAGGTTTGTGATGGCCACAACATAATACTTTCCAATATCGGGGAAAGCCGGACAGGCCGATATTGGTCAAAACTGGATTCGGCATTATAAAATGGCAAAGCTTTTTACTTTCTTCTATCTTTACAAGAAGAAAGTATTGATTCGTGAAAATTTTCGACTTTCGGTTTTCGACGGATTTACATGTTTTATTAGGGGTCAGAGATGCCGAAAAACATGCTTTTACAAATTGTCTGTCTGTAGGTATGTGACACAAATTTTGTTGGCACTCTATCTCAACAACTACAGCACGGAATTTAACAAAAATTTATATTTAATAAAAAATTATATTCCCTGATATAAATTGGTGCTAAATAGTTTTTGGTGTAAATCGCTCAAAAGGTGGCGCTGCTATGCAGCATTTTTCACGATAGCTCAATCTCTAATGCACAGATTTTCATCAAACTTCAGATTCTGTTAGTACTTGACATGAATTGACGTTTTATAATTTTGGTGCAAATCGCTCAACAGGTGGCGCTGCTATGCTGCATTTTTTGCGATTTCCGCTGTAGCTTTATCTCAAGAACTAATTCTTGATTTTCAACAAACTTCAGATTCAGGTACACATGGATATGAATTAGTGCTGTTTATGTTTTGGTGTAAATCGCTCAACAGGTGGCGCTGTTATGCAGCATTTTTCACGATAGCTCAATCTCCAGAACTAATGCACGGATTTTCATCAAACTTCAGATTCAGTTAGTCCTTGACATAGATTGACGTTTTACACATTTTAGTGTAAATCGCTCAACAGGTGGCGCTTTAGGCTGCATTTTTTGCGATTTATTGCAATACCTCTATCTCAAGAACTAATGCTTGGATTTTGAACAAATTTCAGACTCAGATATACCTTGATATGAATTAATGCTGTTTATGTTTTGTTGCAAATCGCTCAACAGGTGGCGCTGCTATGTTACATTTTTCAGAATTTCTGCTATAGCTCTATCTCAAGAACTAATGCACGAATTTTCACCAAACTTCAAATTCAGATATACTTTGATATGAATTGGTGCTAAATTGATGTAATTTCTTGCACTATTTGAATGATTTAATTGACGTGATTTATATAGAAGAAAGTTTTGTAATGGCCACAACATACTAGTTTTTTTTTCCAACATAGGAAGATATTGATTATCTGTCTTGGCATAGTATTGTTAATCAATATCTCTTTATATTAGGAGAAAAAGTGTTAGCCATTCTATATTAATGAATCCAGGTTTGAATATACATGTATATAAAATGTTTTTAAAATATTTAAAATAAAATTTTTATTTGGTTGATATAGAAATATATATATATATATTTCGATGATATAGAAAATTAAATTTTTAAGTTCACTTTCATAATAATGCAGAAAATATCTAAAGGACGAATTTTATAATGTATCTTGAGTGACAATTTGACAAATGATTAGTGATGGAAATGCTCTGAAATAACCTAAAAATTTTTTGGGGGAAAAAACTTTTCTTGTTTCGAAGGTATTTATTTTTTTTAGTAAAATTGGAATACCGTTAATAAAATAATTTATTCAGAATTTTATAATAGGTACATTCGGGTGTTTTTTAACTTTTTCTTTTCATGTTCAATGTTCTACTTGAAAACATTAACTTGTAAAATTGATAATTAAATGCTACTTTTCATAATAAAAAAAAAAAAAAAAAAAAAAAAAAGAGTGATATGCAAAATTATACAAATTATTGCATTTTGTGGAAATGGTGGTGTGGTTATGAAGGCCAAAAAAATGTATTAATAAGTGATGTTGATAAGTCTCATATATGGTTAGGGTCATTTTTAAAGATTTGGGCTGACAGATATTCTTTTATTGCAGAAATTAAAGGTTCTCATATTAAAATCAGGCCTAGACGTGTCTTTGTTACTTCAAATTATGCAATGTCTGAAATTTTTGAAGGACAAATTTTATCAGCATTGCAAGACCGCTTTGACCAGTATTCTTTTTTTAATGATTCAGTTACTGTTTTGAAACGTAAGCCAACAGCGATAAAGCGCAAAATATTGCAGTCCTTGTGTGTAAATGAACCTGGTTTCGCCGAAGAGCTTCATTCCACGGATACTCCTTAATTCTTCTCCGTAATGTTAAATCTATGGACTTTTGATGCATTTGTATATTTAAAATATCTTCTCTCATATTTATAACATCTTTTTTCTGTGTACTCTTCTTAAAGTATGTCTCTTTTTTTCTTAGTTTGCAAAATATTTCTAAATTCTATGCTGAATTTAATATTTTATGTGTTAAAAGCAGGCGAACTGTGAGTAAGATTTTAACACTTCCTATAAAATTAAGGCAATACTTTAGAAATATTTTGAGAGCTAAGAAAAAAAGAGACATCTTTTAGGAAGTATACACAAAAAATAGAAGTTAAAAATATTAATTTCCCAAGGAGATATTTCAAATATATGAATGCATCAAATACCCATAGACTTTACTTTAGTAAGATAAAATCAGAAGCTGATTGACCAGCCCCCTTAAGTTACATATTCAAAAATCGTCATGTTTTGTTTCTTGAGACAAATTATTCCAACATTAAAAAAAATATCAAAGCATTAATAAAATTTGATAGTTTCCAATTTCTAAAAACATTCAATTAACGCAGAACAAAATTTATATTTTATTCTTATGACAATATTCATCCTGAACTTACTGACTCGACGATGCTGGGGGATGAATACTCTGTTGGAATACCATGTTTATTTTCACTCTACAATTTGATCTTTTTAATGTTCAATATTCTACATAAAAACATTAACTTCTAAAACTGATAATTAAATGCTACTTTTCTCATAAAAAAAAAAGTCATATCCAAAATTATATCATATACTGATTTGAGGAAATGGTAAGTCTGAAATATGTATTATTTGAAAAAATAATTTTTATTACACGAACAGTTTTTCATATACTTTTTTCACATACTCAATAAATATTTAACCATAATTTAAAAAAATAACATGTAGCTAATATTGTTTATTCTTTTCATTTTTACTATAAATATTATTCTTTAGACTTATTTATTGCTTTTAATTATATATAAAACTTGCAAAATAAAAGAAAAACAAATTTCTGTCAAAATTTATTTAAAAACAATAAATCCACCTGTTGTTGTGTTTTCAAACCGAACTATTTTTTTTTAATTACTCCTAAATTAAAAAATCTATATTATTAGTTTCAAATTTTTAAAGTAATTAAGTTAGAACAAAATTTATATTTTATCGTTATGATTGCCTTCCTTCTAAATCAGAGTCTGAACTACTTCATGGGGAGGGGGATAAACGATCTGTTCAAATCCCATTTTTTCATTACATAAACACAAATTGCAGCAAATTTTGTTTCATTTAAAAATCAGTTTTAATGACAATTTAAAACAGAAAGTGCAACCAAAATGGCCATCACAAACAGTTAAATAATACATTATAAACCATGCTGTTAAATTCAGCATGAAAAGGTATTCTAGAACTAAAATGTTTATTTCCATTTATAATATATTCATATGAAGTAAAAAACAAACCTTTTTATTTTTCGAGTTACATAAATTCAAAAAATGTTTAATATTTTTTATGAAAAGCTCTTATTTGTAAAAAAATCCATTTTTTCTTCTTAAATAGAAAAATGCTTTTTTCCATCACTTCAAAACTTCCAGAAATTGTACACCTACACAAAAAATAGACTAATATATAACAGTAAAGCTATCTTAATTCCAATTCAGAATTTCTAATGCCTACTTAGTTGATGAAATCAGTAAGACATGGGGGCTGATAGAAAGTAAAAATTATTTAAACAAAACAAATTTCTGTGTAACAGACAGTTAAATTAAAAAATACTATAAAAAGTCTTAAGTGATAAAAAGAAAGAAGATAATTAAAACATGGCAATTTTCATTATATCCATATATATATATATATTATGGAGCTTCCTTACTGCCTAGGTGAAACTATATAATACTTTTTTAGAAATACAAATTGATATAATCTCTAAACTGCATATCAGGCATTTGAAATAAATAGAAATTAAAACAGTTTAGCTTTTCAATATCATCATAATTTATAGATGTTTCATTTAAATTAAAATTTTAGCTAGATTTTATAATTCAATTTTTATCAATTGTTTCTCATTATTTTTTGGTCATGAATAGCAACTTTTAAGTTTAATTTACAATAATTTTAAAAGTTTATAAATATTTTATTGAAATATCTCAAACATGGAAGTGCTAATACAAAAAAAAAACTTATAGTAAATTCTTAGAAATGTAAATAAAACTTACTATGTAGCACAAATAAAATTTATTAATCACAAAAATGAATTAGATGTTTTTTATTTACAAACTATTACTATTCATAACTATACTATTACATAAAAAAAAATCTGCAAGTCATCTATTTCTTGTTTATCTGTTCATTCTTTTCCTTTGAAAATAATTTCCATCTCAATCAGCAGATCTTGCAATGCAGGACCTTTCCAATGCAGTTAGAGATAGCGTGCCTTCTTCAATCTTCATTTCCACACACTAGAAAGATACAATGAGTCAAAATCAAAATCTGACAAAGTATTATGCTAGCTATAATAATTAATATATTTGCTATAGTTTATTTATCCTGTTTATTAAATTTTACAAACTATGTAAAATTTGAGAAATAATATTAAGTATGTAAATGTGAGATTTGAATTTATTTGCCAAAAGTTATAGCTTGAAAATTGAATATTTTTACAACATTGAGAATTTTAAAGAACTAATAGTATTTTTTCATGTAATTTCCAACCAACTACTTTATGCAGTGATCAATGACATTGTGTAGCAATAGTCATTAATGACACTCTGTTATAACAATCAAACATAATTAAAAAAAGACAAATTCTAATTAAAGTTAATGTTTAAAATACAGTAAAACATCCCTAAAGCGACCACGTTCCGTTCCAATAAAAATTGGTCACTCCGAGAGGTGGTCTCCTTAATGGAGGTCATGTTTAAATCAAGATTTTAATTGTTGAAAAAAGGTAACAATTAATGTTACTAATCTTTATTTTTCACATTAGGAAAAAATATGAAAATTTAAGTATCAAAACAAAAGTTAATTACATAAGTTAATTACTATAGAGTTAAAAAAAAAATTAATACATTGACGTTTGCTTTGATTTTACGGTTTTATCTTTCATAACTTTTATTTCCAAGTCCTTTCGAAGTTCCGGTAAATAAATACATTTCCGTTGTTTTTTTTTGTTGTTGTTGTTTTTTTTGTTGTTTTTTTTTGGGGGGGGGGGGACAGGAATAAATAATGATGATTTCATTAATTTATCTATTTCTTTGAGAAGTTCCTGACAGAATAGGACAGGGGAGTTTATTGACCGTCATTCTTAATTTGTCATCATAGTTAAATTAATTGCCTAAAAAGGCACAAAGGGGTTTAAATACTTAAAATTACCCAAAATAAAGAAAAATTCTAAACTTAGTTTAGAAGTTTGATGAATAATGCGCTCTCCGGAATTATTTTTCTAACAAACCCTTCTTCAAGCGACCAGAAAAAAAAACGGAATTGGTTTCATTTTCTTCAAAGAAATGGGTCGCTCAAGGAGGGAGTTCAAGTGGGATGGTCTCTGAATGGAGGTAAAATTAGTATTGAGCCTATGGGAATAAATTTCGTTTGATAAAAAATGGTCGTTCAGGGAGAGGATCGCACAGGGAGGTTTCACTGTATGCTCAATTTAACCTGTTGATAGCTAAAATTCTTTTTGAAAATCATGATAAAAATAAAAATAGTTTTAAAAACATACAGTTTTATAAGAATTCAATGTTTATCTTAAAAGTCACACATACACTTTGTTTCATCTTAATTTGGCAGTGCTGGTTACCCTAGATTAACTGAATTGTTGCCGTAGAAACTGGGGATTGCTTGAACAGCAGAGGATTATTACTAATAAACAAGGAAAAAGTTTCTATGAAATTAATTTTATTATATAATCATTTATTAAAATAACGAATGAAAATTGTTATTATTATTTTCTTATTTTTATCACTTTTTAAATTCATTTCAACACTATTTTATATTATATTAGCTGACACGCCCGACATACAAAATGCGAAAAATATCTAAAAATCGCTGCACGAATTCCGGAAAAACTTTATTAAGTTTGAAATCTAATTCCATGTACAAATGACAAAAAATTGCATCAAAAATTCTCTATTTAAAATCGCGGAAGGAAAAATTTCTTATTAATATTTAAGCTGCAAGTTTGAAACTGATTACCTTTTACAAATGTAAAAAAATCACTGCAAAAAGCAAAAAATTAGAGAAAAATTTAAAAATTGCTGTACGAATTCCGAATACATTTTACTGAAAACAGGAAAGCGTTATCTATATTGCGTTAAACGATTAAAACAGAATTATCTGAAAATCTATTTAAAACAGAAAAACTGCTATTTATACCAAGTCACTGGCAGAAATTTGGAAAAGGTTAGGTCTCACGACCTCAGACTGAGCCTGTCTCATCTTTAATGTACATATAATCTTTGTTATTAGGATATAAAAAAGACATGATTTTTATAAATTTAAATAAAATTTTTATGATTCCCCTCTCCCTCTGCTTTAAAATATATGTCAGCTACCAAGAAGTTTATATTCCCAAACAATTACATCTCTAATTGCTAATATAATCAATGTTTTATGTTTTAAATAATACAATTATGATTATTAGTTACAAATTACAAAAATTACATAAACTACAGAATTTCATTAGTTAGTATATAATAACTGAGGATAGACTGAAACAGTTTTTTAAGGCCGAAACCGAATTTCGGTGATCTACCTATTTTCAATCGAAAACGAAAACGTCCAAAAATTTGTTTAAAGTAATTAAATTGTTTATATTAAAGTAATTAATACATACATGAATATACATAATTATTAATTAATTATACATATTTATTATGTATGCATAATTGTTAATTAATTATGCATATTAATTAAATATATATAATTATTAATTAATTACATATGTGGCCCAAATTGACTCTCTGTGCCTTCAACCCAAAACTTTTTACTTTGATATAAAATAAAACATAATTCATCCATGACACTCAAAGAGTATTCAAAACACTTCTGTGGTTTCAAACTGAAAATTTTCTATTACTGTTATGTGTGCAGCTTTTAATGAGTGCGTGAAAAAGTTTAGTTACACAGTAGCCTCCCTCTTAACCGGCCTAAACAGGACTGAGGGCTAGCCAGTTAAGCGAAAAAACGATTAAAGCGGAGAAGTAAAAAAAAATTAAATAAGTAACTGCATATTTAATTAATCAAATGCGCAGGATACATTTAGTTTTTTTAATTTGTATAAGTTTTAAAAAAGTACATATTTTCTATATTTTATGAAATGCATACTAGTCGTAATACACCCTTTCCGGCGTGGAGTAAGTCTGTTTCTAAAATGATGAAATAATGGACTGACACCAGGATTTACAAACGAATTTATTAGAAAATAAAAACTTTCTTATATTCCAGTACTTATAAAAGGAAACATATATAAAACATATAAAAGGAAAGTTTTAATTAAATATTCTTGGTGCCGTTTGTCAGCTTTGGAATTAAAATCAGGTGTCAGTCTTGTGGACACATCCCGCTAAAGGTTTCACTGAATTGAAAAAAAATTATCACTTATAACAAATAATGAACGATATTTAATACATATTAAATTGTTGAAAATCTTGTCACGTACCTTTATAGGAAGTTGAAATTAATCTGCACTATGTAAATTTGTGTTAATTAACCATAAAGAGAAACGAAAATTTCCTTTCTGAATTTTGCCTAATGTTGAGAAAAAAATCGTTTGGTTAAGAGGAAGGCTACTGTATATGCATTGCTTGCTTTATTATTTGCATTTACGTCTTGAATCAGTCATGACCGATAATTATATACAACGAAGTTCGTAGCAATAAATAGTCTCATTTGAGTCGATAAAGTTCAAATCAATGAGCAATGTTGAAAATTTCCGAAAGAAGAAACCAGATTTTTGAAATACTGATAGTTTCGGTCTGGCCAAATTTTCATCCGCATTTTCGATGAAATTCAGATTTTGGCCAGAAAATGAGTTTTCGGTCGATCTCTAATAATAACGTAATGCACATAAAAATTTTATAATAATTGTGGAAAACTATATTTAAAACTACAGATATTTACATTTTATTAAAATGATTAAAAACTGCATTTAACATTAAATTGTTAACACTACTTAAAATTAAGGGGCTACTTTACTCCCGCAAAAACACCTGCTTGCTAATGTTAATCCTATAAAAGAAATTAAAAAAAATATATATATCTCATTTGCATTTCAGTATTTTTAATTTTTTTTTTGCATTCAATAGCTGAGGGCAATCTCCACAAAGAATCTTTTTTTACTTTTTTGATTTTGTTTGCAGGTTTTTTTAAGGGGGGAGGGGGGGGGGCTTTGATTTTCAGAACCAGTTTTGAAAGTGAAATTATCCCAGTAAATAAAGGCCTCTAAAAGAAAATCGAAAAGGTAAAAAAAGGTCTTTGTGGTGATCAATCTCAGCTATAAAATGCGGTGAAAAAAAAAAAAAAATATTGAAATGGCAATGAGGTTTTTTAAAAAGTTCTTCCATAGGATTAAGATTAGCGAGCGGGTGTTTTCATGAAGGAAATAGCATCTTAATAATTATTAAACAATTGACTCTCTAATTAGAAACATAATATACAGTTTTATGCTTCAATTAGTAAAATGATAATAATTTAGTATTCATTCTGAAAGAAATTTAATATAAGAAAGCTGTCTATTTTTGAATACAAGTAAATTGTATATAGAAAACAACGTATAATACATATATATATATATAAATCAAATTTAACCAACTGCAACATATAAATTCAGAGCAGATGTAGGTGTTTGTGGCCCTCAAAATGAACTTCGTGACTTTTTCCCAAAATGCCATTTTTGAAAATGATCGCCAATCTGAAACTCTGAAGTTGCAATATAGCAGTTATTTTCAAAACTAAAACTATTTTAATGGCACTTCAAAAAAGTTAATGCTTTAAAGTGATTGGTACATTTCAAAACAAAATATCTTCAGAGTTTCATAAGTGCAATCAACTTCAATAATGAAATTTTCTTATAGTTTTATAATTGCAATCAAATTCAATAATGAAATTTTCAGCCCATTAACATACTACAAAAATAATAAAAAATAAAAGAAATATTAAAACTTTCAAAAGTAATTTGAAATTTTTAATAAATTTAGCATCTGAATATAAAACAGTGTTTCTCAACCTTTTTTACGTCACAGCGCACTTAAATCTTGAATTAAATGTGACAGCACACTAAAATTATGATGACTTAAAAAAGGGAAGGATTATCTATCATTACAGAATAAATGACTTTAAATAATTTTTTATTTGTTTACTATCACAAACAAAATGGGCCATCCGAGCTGAATAAAGGAAAAGAAAATTATTTTAAATAAAATTCTTATAACCTTTTTTATATACTCCTCTTTAATTCAGATCAATATTTATAAGCAGAAGAAGCACCATTTTAAGCAACTTTTTAACACTAGTTTTGCTATCATTCAGCATATCATCATCAGTGCAAAGCATAATGGAATTTTACCATATATATATACAAGCGGATTCAAGGTATAGGTTTATTGATCAATAGAAGCGCAGGAAATTACAGGTAACAGCCTATAGGAAATTGTATAAGGAAAGAAACTGCTAATGTTAAAAAATATATCTTAATCTGACAGTAATTTGCCACATTAGCTTAGCATTTAAAGAGATATCCGAGTTTTTGATAAGATCTGAGTTTTCTGACTTTTTTAAAATGAGAAGACTTTCAGTGCAAGATATAATCTTCAGATAGGCATACTTTTAAATCATTTTTTAACGATATTTTCTACTGCATTTTAATTGTTTATAAATTGTTATTTTGCTTCAGGAGACATGTTTTTTTTTTTTTTTTTTTTTTTTTTTTTTTCTGAAAGAATTTAATTCAACAGGAGAAAAATCTCCCAAATACAAATAAAGCAAATTTATGACACTAAATTTTATTTCAAAGTAAATCATATAATATGAAATGCCTGACATTATACATTCAAATTTTTAAAAATTTGACACAGCTTGCTTAAAAGTTTTGCGACACACCTGAGATCTCTTTGCGGTGCACTACTGTGTCACGGCACACAGGTTGAGAACCACTGATATAGAAGATCAGATCATGAAATTCAGTTAAACAGAAATACAAAAATATTACTTAAATTATGCAGAATTTTTTTAAAAGTTAGTTATGAGTAGGAAAGATTATTAAAAAAAAAAAAAAAAAAAAAAAAAAAAAACAGAATAATTCTGATTGTTTAGTGAACATACATTTTTCCTAATTATGATTTATGGGAAGCTATTTACTGAATAATCGCTTTAAGTAAAATCAATTTAGAGTTATTTATTGCTATGACTGTTATTTAAGAAAATCCTTATTGATATTTCTTGAAATAATAATCTAAAAGCATTTATCCATCATAAATCAACATTTCATTTCCTGTTGCAATAGAAATATACTTAACATAAACAATTCAATAGCTTCATCCTTGTTGTGAAATATGTTCTTTTAGCAATTAGCAATTTTGAAGCTATAATTCACATAAATCATCTTTTCTACTTAAACATTTTCTCAGTTGTTTAAAAATAATTATTGTGATTTATATTTGGTGGTCAAGGACACTTCCTGGTTTTCAGTGCATCTCTACATTTGAAGAAAGAGTTGAAGTGCAACCTTCAGACTGAACGCATCAGCTCATCTTTAGTTGTGACATTTTTAATCAACGCAACCGGGCATGCACAAAGCCTGGCTCTTGTTAAAATTAACAAACCGCATGTCTGTACCCTCAGGAAGATGTCAATATATTTGTTTCAATATAATTTTATTTTAACCTCTAGTGCATTTATTAACTGTTGACACAACATATACAATTCATCGAACACTGATTTTAAAGAAACAAATGTAAAAATATCTACATACAAAATGTAAAAGCAAAACGAGATCGTAAAAAATTATTACTACCTCCTGAAACAATACAGCTAGCTGTAGTTGTCATAAATCTGGTTTGCAACAAAGAACAGTTCATTACCAAAATTTTGTCTTTTTCCCACGGGCAGGGTTTTCGTTGGCTTTTGACCAACATTAGCGATTTGGCGAAGAAATAAAAAAAAGTTAGCAAAATAAATTTGGCATAAAACATTGAAAAATTTATAGCTAACCCCTTATTATATCCTTTTTTTTCCATACATCCTAAAATAACCCAATTTTTTGTAACTGTTTATAAAATAGAAATTTGAATATCCAATACAGAAACTATTAAAAATAAGTACATTCTACATGTCTCCTAAATGTGTAAATGTTTTAGACATTCTTTTAGCAGTCTAAATAAAAATTCAAAACAGCTATCGTTGATTTACCATTGTGAAAATGTACACTAAAAATTGCGATGAGATTTCAACTCTAACCGATAGAAAAAATTGACCGATAAATGATAATTTGCATACAATTAATAGATAGTATGGTAAACGGTTAATTTCAACGCCTTATTCCAGCAAAACTTTTACTCTATTTGGCTTTTGATGCAAGTAATTTTGCTCATGTTTTTACTGGAGCGATTCCAGCACATAGATAGCGATTAACTGACAATAGAGAAGTACCTATCGCATAATCATTTCTGTATCTTTGGCTATTACTAAACTGAATAGATGTTGAGTCTGTACCTCTATAAATAGAGTAATGGCATGGTGTGACTGAGCTTGAAAAGCAATATCAATCGTTTAGTATCACAGATAAGATCTCGATTATATTGGCACACACACAAAAAAAAGAATAGTAATTGAGCACTCGCAGTTTGGCAAGCCTGATTCTTTGTTTACTCGCCGAATGAAACATTTCGTCGCAATGACGAGAACCCTGCCCACAAGTTAATTTTAACTACTTTTCTGCAGACCACAAACACATCTGTTCCATGAATTCTTATAAACCAAGCCTAAAAGGTCATAAGATTTGTTTTCACTGCTGTTTATATCATTTGGCAACAACTCTCACTTTTTTAAGCCCAAATTGCAGCAATCGTAAAAAGAAAATGCCCGGGCTCCTATACTGAAAAGTACTAAATAAATAATTTTAAAAATACTGCATTTTATTTTACAATTTAAAGATTTATGAAGTGGATTAAAACTTGCTGTTATAACGGTAAATTTTACTTAAAGAATATATTAATTTAAACGGTCTCTAGATAATTCATAACATTAGATTAATCTAGTATCGCCTTGGATAATACTAGCAAATACAAAAAAGCACAACACCTTTTATGAGAAGTTCATAAATTATTAATCACTAACTTAATAAATCCACTATGGAAAAAGTCTTCTCCCCAATCACAGAAAAAATATACAAATATAACTCACCAACAACTGCAGTAAATTCAAATTATTAGATTTTTCCAGCCTGACTCGCAACAACAGTAGCAACATAAACAAATGAACCTGGAACAAATATAAATGCTTAGGCCATATTTAATAATAAAATGCAAATTAAAGATAAACAAGTTAAGCAGTTTTAAAGATTTTTAAATGTAGGGGAAGAGTGGGGAGGAATGGCACACTTTTTACACAAATAAGAAAATGAACTTTGTTTGACACAAAAGCATAAGACACAAATAGTCTAGTGCTGGCTACATGTACAGTCTAAGAAAATTGCAGGTTAGTAAATGGTAATGTCTGTGCAAATTCGATCAAATTCCAGTATTTTCATCACTAGGAGGAAAATTCAAGACTGTCAGTCTGAGATGACTTTAAAAAATCACCAGTTCAATTTATTTACATTTTGAAGTAAATGAATATATTTTCAATGTTATAATTAATAGTTTACCCTCTAAAAATATTTGCATATTAGCAATTTACATTCATCTCATTAAAAAGAAGGAATTAGACTTTCCCATTCCTCCCTTTGCTGGCATGTCCCATTCCTCCCTATACCTTTTTTTTAAGTTAAACTTCTTTTATAAACAAAACTGCTACTTTTAGGCATAGTTTAAATTCAGTATAGTGTTCCATAAATAAGGAAACTATTACATATATGCGTAACAAGTCATTAAGGCTCAAGTCGCAAGTCAACTGCTCTGCTCAATAAGTGCAAAACATTTCGACACATTTACAAATTCATTTTTTAACGGAAAGATATGAAATTGGAAAGCCTGCCTATGGAAGCAATTTGGAATCGAACTGCGTTTTCCATTTTTTGATCAATCAATTACCTATTGAGTTATAAGCGATTTTGATCATGCGACAAACATGTTTTTCATCCTTTCTCGAGTGGTTTTTCTTCTTTCGCGTGGAAATTAGGTTCAAAACGCCCACTTTGACACTATTTTCTGAAAGAAGTATTGTGTTTGCAAAAAAACAGCTTGATTACATAGTTTCTGAACAACAATACCCACTAGTTTCATGCATTTCCGAACAAAAATAAAATTAAAACTTATGTCATAAAGTTGCCCTTTTGGATTTGAGAACAGCCTTAATATACAGAAAGCATAAAATGTATATGAAGCAAATTTACTTTTGATTCTTTAAGTAATCTTTTTCTTTATACAATTGTAAGCTTATGCCGATAGCAACTTTTTTCAACTGAAGATTGTGGTACTATTGTTTCATCTAAATGTGTAATTGATGCAATGTTTAGAACGATACATAAAAAGAAAAACCTACTGTCCCATTCCACCCCACTTTCCCCTATTGGTAAAGGGGAGGGGGAGGCAGGGTTGGCAAGTTTTTGATGGTGTGACGTTTTTAACTATCGTGTCAAAAAACCCTTTTTGATATAGTTTTTGACAACGACTGTCAAAAACCTACAATTGAGTTCAAAAACTGCGTAAAATTATTTTTACTACAACATTAAATTTACAATCTTTCATAGTTTTTAGTTTTAGATATTTGAGTAAACTTTTTGACAGATTTAGACATTAAAAACCACATAACCTGTATAAAACTCAAAACATGATATTGGTTCAACAAGTTGCTTAGAAAACAGAAAATAGTTGTAAGCTATAAATATAGGGTAGATGTGCCAGTAATGGACACCCCTTGATGTTTTTGGTTCATAAAAAAATAACTAATAAATATTTAGCTTTAATTATTTTTTTTATAATACCCCCTTGCATGTTTTATAAATCTGGGTTATTGTTTACACTTTTAATCAAACCAATCATGAAGGAGAAAATAATGTTTCAAAGTTTTGCTGTTTTTCTGTGAAAATCTTAATGAAGAGGCTAAGAGTTGGCTTCGTTTAATTAATTTATATATTATTTATTTTCTATGCTCTTTGCTTACATATAGGGTAGATGTGCCAGTAATGGACACCCCTTTATGTTGTTGGTTAATAAAAAAATAAGTACTGAATATTTAGCTTTAATTTTTTTTTTTTTTTTTTTTTTTTTTTTTTTTTTTAATTTTCCCTTGAATGTTTGGGTGAATGTCTGGAATGAACTGGGTTATTGTTGACACGTTTAATCAAACCAATCAGGAAGCAGAAAATAATGTTTTAAAGTTTTGCTGTTTTTTCTGTGAAAATCTTAATGAAGAGGCTAAGAGTTGGCTTCGTTTAATTAATTTATATATTATTTATTTTCTTGCAAAATTTGAATGTTTTTGTTTGAGTAGCAATAGGAAACTTAAAATATTATATACTAACAGCCATTTACTAAATTTCATTTATTTTTAAGGTTTTAAGAGGGGGTGTCCATTACTGGGATGGTTAATTAGTCATTTTCCAGTAATGGACACCCCATGTAGACATTGCTAAAAATGCAATTTCAGTAATGTTTATAGTGCATAAAATATTTTGACTTAACTACAAACCTAAATAATCAAATTTAATTTTTAAATTATACTTACCAAATTGTAATAACACCAAAACTTTTATAAATAGCTGCTTTTAAGTTATTTTATGTGATTAATAAAATTTCAATATTTTATTTTATTTTTTTTATGTAGTACATATAGGGTGAACTACCCAGTAATTGACCATTTAGTGGAAGTTTCAGTAATTGACCATTTAGTGGAAGTTTCTTCGCATTTTTTTTTCTGTGCTAAATTTAAGGAGATATTTCTTGAAACTTTTTTTTTAAAGCAACAATCACTTATAAGGATCAATAATAAATAAGCATTTTTTGCCTACTTTTTTGCAATTTTATTTTATTGAATATAATAGTTGTCAAGGGAGATTTTGCCAGTAATTGACCACTTAATGCTAGAAAATAACCATCACCGTGTCAGTAATTGACCACTCTGAAGTTGAACTGATAAACCTTCTTAAAATTAATCGTATTAAAAAATGGGGAAGTTTGCCAAGTTTTTTTTCTACAGAAACTGGATGTCTAGCCTCCTGGACAGCCAGAAAAAATCGGGAAAATTTCAAATTTCTGAAAAAAAAAAAAACTGACGAATTTGAAATTTCTGAAAATTTTTTTAGAAAAAGAATTTAAATCATAAAGCCAAGGATTTTTAAATTGCAGTAGTAGCAAAATATGCTTTAAAGCAGCCATGCTCAACCTGCAGGCCACATATGGCCCGAGATACATAATCTTTAATCTCTATTTATAAAATTGATATATGCATAAAATATATTTAAGATTTTTCCCTATTGCTTAATATTTTTGTGGGGTGACAAAATCTGTCATGTTATTTATAATTAATTTTAAATTATATGTTTAAATATTCTAAATGCCATTTCCGTTTAGTGAAAAGTTTTTTTTTTTTTAGTTGTAGTCTATTTGTGCTACAGTTATGCATACATTTCTGAAGCACTTGGCAATCAACACTTTACATAATTTTTAATCTTTTGTCACCAGATTTTTTAATTATAATATAAACTTTTGTCTAATTTATTTAATGCCAGAAATGCATTCATTAAATAAAACAAACTGTACAATAAAAAAAAATTACTGTTAGGAATAATTTATTCTGAGCAATTTAGGCTTTATGTAAATGGGATGCTTATTGTGCAAAATAGTTAACACTAATTATTATTCAAAATTAAATTTAAACTATATATATTTCTACAGTTTAAAAAAATATATTGAACAAATCACTGATTATTAAAAGTAATATTTTTATTTTTGTCCGTCAAAACTTAGTGTAATGTTAATGTAAATTCTGTATTGTTATTATGTTTTATTATTATACAACTGCAATTAATTAGGGTTGAACTTTGTCATGGATAAAATCAGCTTAAAAAACATTTTATATAGCAATTTTAACAGCATACTTCCACAACAATTGTAATAGAAATCTACCACGAACTATGTTTGGAGCTGATGGTGGTAAAACATTTTTTTATAAGATTTGTGTGACAAACCCTAATGATATTTAGAGCCTCACTATACTAATTTTGTTATCTTTACATTTTAATTACACTTTTCTTGCATTATTATTATATAAATGTTTTATGACCCTCTTGACATAACAAATGTGTGTTTGCTTGATCAGTAATTGACCAAGCATATTTAGTTATTAACCACCCTGGTCAACTACTGAAAGAACTCATTTTTTAAATAAAAAATTGGTGAATTTTCTATGTATTTTTTTAAGTATCAAAAGGAATGGATGCAAACAAGCAAAAAGTCAGTAGTTGACCACTTTGGTCAATTACTGAATGCTTTCAACATTCACACATCTAGTAGTTGACCCCCCCCCCCCTTAACGTCATTTAACTTATGAATTTAATATTAAATGCATAATGATTAACTTAAAACAAACAAAAATGAACTACACACCTCATTTGATGAACCAATGGAACTAAATTAAACTTGATGCTGCAAGATTAATAAAACAACTCACAAAACAACACTACTATTACAGAATGTATTCACTTTTGATATTGTTAGAAGGTGCATTTTCTTTGATTTTTTACATTCAATCAGAATATAGATAGCAAAAGTAATATTTTCCTATGCAATTCATTGGATATTAAATATTTTTATTCAGCATACAAAAATACCTTATCAACACATTGATTCTTGTTTTAAACACATAAATGTGTTTTTGGTCAATTACTGGCATGTGGTCAATTACTGGAAGTTCACCCTATATATACCTCACATATTTTATAATCTGGCAATCAAACCAGCCAGGAAGCAGAAAAATACAGTTTAAGAACACAGTCAGAGAGGGGCTCATAGGGCTTAATCCCTCTCCGTTTAAATAAAAACAATTAAGTTACAGAAGCTATTAAAAATCCATTTTTTGTCTTAAATGTTTCCTTGTTAAAAAAAAAAAAAAAAAAAAAAAAAAAAAATGCAATATTACTAATGAAAGTTATAGGTAATATTCATGAAACTAGTAAATCTGCAGATCAGTGGCCTCAAACTGTTCATCATCAGTCTCCTCATCAGTTCTACAGTTTTATTTTGAAATTATTTTATTTAGTATTTAAAATTTTCAACTCACAATATCATTTCTTTCATATTTGTAATATTAATTATTATAAATGATATATCAAGTAATCTCTGGAAGATTATTAAAAATAGTGGCACAAAACTAAACATTAATATTCCAAAACTTTATTATTATTATTATTATTATTATTATTATTATTATTACCTTTTAAATCCACCACTGTTTCAATAATTTGATAGCTGTAATTGTCTGATATTTAGTATTTTAAATTATCCATCTAAAATAATTAAAACATCGATCTTCTGATAATTACAATAATTGATGCAAACAGTAAATGATTATCACAAATATTTTATTAATTACTGGTATTCTAATTGTTAAATTTATTTAAAAGAACTATTTTGTTTCATTAGTATGTATTCATTAAATTCTGGTTCTAAATACAGTCATAAAAACAATTATATTTATTACTTTTTATGGGGTGTCCATTACTGGAACAGAGGGTGTCCACTACTGGGCCAGAGGGTGTCCAGATATATTTCTGTTCATTAAAATTAAATTTCTATTCATATGGGGAAATGAGGCTATAAGAATGGTTAAATATTGTTGATAGATTAATATAATATTGAAAAAACTGGAATATAATAATTATAATTATTAATAAAAAAATAATTTTTTAAGAAATTCCTTAAGGGTGTCCATTACTGGCACATCTATCCTAGAATAAAAAATAATTGAAAGGTTTCATTACATTAAAAATATATACTACTAACAAACTATGAAATACTTTAATTTTTAAAAACGAAAGTACATGCATGATGAAAATACTTGTATAATTTAATGTATAAAATTACATATAAATAATATATACACAGTGCCATCGCTAAGATTTTTTATTGGTGGGGGAGAGAACCTTAAAATTTCCAAGTCAAATTTCAGTATTTGCCAACTCGTTTTATAATTTTGCCAACTTACCACAGTTAGAAAATGTAATATAGTTTTTATTTGTTAAAAGTTTAATAATATTCCCAATTAGTTTTGTAATTTTTGCCAAGTCTATCAGAAATAGAAAATATATTATAGTATTTTATTAAAATTTTAAACAAATTTGCCAACTAAGTTTGTAAATTTGCCAAGTGTAATAACATTCGCAAATGTTTGGGGGGGAGGCTCCCCCCCCTTAGTGAAGCCCTTGTATATACATATTTTTATTTTGTTTTAATGTTAGTCCCATTCTAAGTCTTTTCTACAAAAAATGATTAAGGATTAAGGCTAGACTTACAGCTACAAACTTGAAATAATATGCTCAAATAAAAAATAAAAATATTATAAATTGCATAAAAATAAAATTTAACATAAACAAATTGTCCTAAATAATTAAACTGAATCTAACATAATAAAATGAAGATATATTATATAGGTGTTAATATTGAAATTAACAAAGCATTTTCTTTTAAGGGTACTACTTAGTTATACCGTCGACCAAAAATCTTCACCAAACTATAAGATTAAACACCACTAATGGTTGATCATAAATATCACATTTATTTGACTTTAAGCAAGTTAGTACTACATGTGTTTACACCATCAAATGATTTTTATTTCAATGTTTTATTTGTATTTTTATTAATGTTACATAATTTATTTGTTCTTTCATATTTTAAAATAAAAATTGTCAATTTGCATAATTTGGCGAAATTGGTCAATGGGATAACTAAGTAGTTACCCTTTTAAGTTATTGATTTAAAGAATGTTTAATTATATTGACTGCATAACATAATTCATTTAATTACCCACAGAATATTTGTGTTGCAACTGTGCTTTATATCAAATGGTTATGTACAAAAACAAACATTTTTAGAATCATTAAAAATCTAGGTAACTTGTCAGTCATTGAATAGAGGCCTCTTTAACTTTACACGAGTTTTTTTTTCTTTTTTTTTAAGCATAAATTAAGATTGCTAAATTTTTTCATAACAAATTGAACATATATTAGCAATAGTAATTAAAGATATAAATAGTACTTTCAAAAAGGAATTTAATAGTAGTTTCATCATTTTTACCTATTTTTCTGAGCATGACAATAGGTAAATAATTTAAATTATTAAAATTTAAATATTATGGTACACCTAAATAAAAATAGTTTGGTACTTTTCGGTTAGCCGGGCACCAGTGTTACATGTATGTATATTAGTGATGCAACGAATAGTGGTTTGGCCGAATAACCGAATATTCGGCCAAGTTACAGCCGAATAATGAACTTATTTTTGACTAAAAACAAAATATAGTATGCACTATACGCACAATTCTTGTATATTTCACAATTAAAATGTATTGTTTTCTTTAAAAAAATATATTTGTATACAAATTTTTATTTTTTTAAAGCATTATTTTACTCCGAAAAAATATTCGGCTATGTTCGGCCTAAAAATTGCCTCAATAATATAATTCAGCCCCCCCCCCCCAAAAAAAAAGTCTTAGCAAAAGTTCCTCATCAGGTATTGTCTAGTTGCATTTTAATAAATATTATGTGTGCTGTTGTTACATTTTAAAATAATGACAAAATTTGAAAAGTACTAGGAAACAAGTTTCAACTTTCAGATGAAATAAAATAAAAAATAAGAAATCTTAATATCTAAAGGAAAACCCCTGATAGAAAGGATGAAAGGAATATCCTCTAAAATGGTGGAAAGAAATCATTGTAGACTTTATCAATGCAAAAACCCTTAACGGGTTAAAAGTTTGTGACGCAGCACTTTATCTTATGCTCTAATAATTTTAAATATGGAACTTAAAAATAATGATATCAAATTTTGAGTGACGCTATGCTATTAATTATAATCTCTCTCTATATTATTTATTTCATCTTTTTATTTTTTTATAATCGCATGTGCAAAAATTATGTTCAATTTAAAAAAATGTATAAAAGTTTATTCATTGATGCTTTAACATTTATACCTCTCATAAATTCCAAGTATGAGTTTTAAAAGATATGATATCAAAATTTTAGTTTGATGTGGCTTTAAACGATTTGTTTTAAAATTAAATTTAAATTATTTTTGTTTTGGCTAAGATATATTCACACATCTAAATAATAGTTTTAATTTTCCAATATGCTTTAAATATGTCACTTTCACTGAATTTATATAATGCATTTAAAAGTATTTATTTGAATAAATTGATTTATCCTTTGTCCAATGCTATTAAAAATTTAAAATAAGATTTGCGCAAATAATTTTTTTGCCTCATAGTATCCATTTGAATACATTTCCCTTAGTTTGGATACAATGACGCAAAAAAATTATTTACGCAAATCTTATTTTAAATTTTTAATAGCATTGGACAAAGGATAAATCAATTTATTCAAATAAATACATTTAAATGCATTATATAAATTCAGTGAAAGTGACATATTTAAAGCATATTGGAAAATTAAAACTATTATTTAGATGTGTGAATATATCTTAGCCAAAACAAAAATAATTTAAATTTAATTTTAAAACAAATCGTTTAAAGCCACATCAAAGCGTCACTAAAATTTTGATATCATATCTTTTAAAACTCATACTTGGAATTTATGAGAGGTGTAAATGTTAAAGCATCAATGAATAAACTTATACATTTTTTTAAATTGAACATAATTTTTGCACATGCGATTATAAAAAAATAAAAACATGAAATAAATAATATAGAGAGAGATTATAATTAATAGCATAGCGTCACTCAAAATTTGATATCATTATTTTTAAGTTCCATATTTAAAATTCTTAGAGCATAAGATAAAGTGCTGCGTCACAAACTTTTAACCCGTTAAGGGTTTTTGCATTGATATCATTACTTTTTTGAGGTTATTGAAAAAAATAAATAAAACAATAAACACACACAAAAAAAGTTAAAGACCAATACAAAGAATTCATAGTCAGGATTTCAATTCACCTTCAATCTCTCCCCCCTCCCTCCCCGCAAAAAAGGATGACCATACTTCAATTTTAAAGAGCATCGTGCAATGAGATTTTTATAAGAACTCTTTGGTAAGATATGGAAGTAATGTACAACATGCATGTGTAGAGGGTATTTCTGTTGGTTTGCTTCAGAGATATAAAAAGCTATGTTAAATTTTACTATATAAAAAAATTACTTTGTTAAGAAAAATAGCAAGAAATATTACTCTTTAAACCTTTATATATATATATATATATATAACAACCATCGCTCACTTATAAAAGTAATTCCATACATTTATATTAAATCCAAAACTACAAATTTCTGCTTCTCCCTTTTCACATTCCTAGTGCAAAAAAAATAAACATTCTTTAATTTTATATAAAATAATCTTTCACCATCCCTATTTAAAATTCTTTATTAACAATAATAATAAATCATATAAAATAATCCCCTGAGCTCCGAAGATTCCACTTCTGCTTTTGCACCCACCTCTCCAGCTTACCTAAATAATAAAATCTTTCAAAAATTAGTTTGAAAAAAAAAAAAAAATCTGCAACATTTGTTGCTCACAAACATAAATAAATAAATAAGCTCTAACGTCCCTAATGTAAAGTCATGGAAAAAAAAAAGTAAACACCCCCTACTAACTCCTCAACAAATTATCGTAGAAGAAAGTTACTGGTACCGAACGATTGGAAATAAAGTCTACTTTTAAATGATGTATATAAAATTTGCTTAAGGGGTTATCTACATATTAAAACGAACCATAACTTTGTTTTTTTCAATAGCAGTACACAATTTTTACAGCATAAATGAATTCTACACAATTTAATTAGCCTAAAAACAAATTTTTATGCAATTCGTACTATAAGTTCCCGAGAAATTAATTATTTTAAAACAAGCTTATTTTAAGGGCTGTATCCAAATTGAAGTTCGGTACCCGATTGTTAACCGAGAGAGCCCCCTTGTTGATCAAGGCACCTTAAGCGTCACTCAAGCAGTCAATGAAGTTTGCTAGATTACAGGACAGCGTAAGACATTTCAAAATATCTAGTCACTTGCACTTCTATCATAGACGGCCCCTTAAACCATAATTTTGCCGTTTTTTAAGCATAATTTGAAATCTATTTGGAAGAAAAATGTGAAATTTTGGATTTCCATAAAGCAGGACTTAATAAATCTAAATCCATCAAAAAAATTTTAGGTTACAATTCATAATCTTTTCGAATATTAATTTCATAATTCATATCATAAAATTATAAAAAAATTGCAAATTCAACGTTTTTATGTTTGGGTATGTTAGTATTACTGCTACACAAAAAATTAGCACATTAGGAGCATAATTTCAGGAGATATGAATAAAAATATGAAAATATAATTTAACATTAGAAGCACTAAATTTTGAATGTTTATAATTCAAAAACTTATTATTCAAATTACTTGAAATTTGGTGCCTAGGCATAGTTTGAACCGAAGATTTGAAATATCTCGTTAAAATTGGGTATTGCTATTGAAAAAAAAAATGAAGTTTGGATTTGTTTTAATATGTAGATGGCCACCTAAGCAAATTTTATATACATCATTAAAAAATAGACTTTATTTCCAATCGTTCGGTACCAATAACTTTTGTCTACGATAATAATTTGTTAAGGAGTTAGTAGAGGGTGTTTACTTTTTTTTTCCACGACTGTACATTTCACCTCTTCTCCCTCCCCCTACTCCCCAACATTAAAAAAATTTAAATCTTTATTTTTATACAGAAAATTCTTCTATATAAATTATCCTCCTATTCCTCAAAATTACCACTTTCCCACTCCAGCCTAGAGATTTCAATCTTTAAAGCTTTTTTAGAAAATCGGATCTGCAAAGTCTGTTGCTTAATAATAAAATATATAATCATGTCCACTTTTAATTATTTTTCACACAATCAATTGATGTCATGATAATAGTTGTTCTGAGCGAATATTGTGTTGGCTGGGCTGTCGTACAGATAGCTCAATTGGAAGAGTACTGGCAATTAAAGCCAAGGGTTAATAAAGTTCACTGTAATTCAAGATGTTTAACCCCTTCGCGATAAGAGCCCTTTGGTTAATTTTTAACCTTTTACTACAGGTTTTTAAAAACAGAAAATTTTCTGTAATTGAATCCCAGAAATGCCCCCATTAAATAAGGTAAACTTTACAATTAAAAATAAGTGGTGAGAATAATGAAGGATTCTGAACACCTTAAGTGGCCAAGTATACCGGTCGCTCATTCCCAAGGGCTTAAAGATGCTTTTTTGCTATTATAACCTTTAGGATTTACAATATAAAAAAATCTTAATCACTTCTGAGGTAAATAAAGACAGTGGAAAAAAATCAAGATGGCAATGTTTTGATTGGCAAATTCTAAGCTGAGTAATTTGTGCTACAGAATGAAAAAAATATAAAGTTGTAATAATGTCCTCTTACAGATACTAAATCTTTAAGGTTTTTGATGTGTGAACTACATATGAATACAGTAGAAGATCTTTATAATGCACACCTTAGTATGAGAAGTTGTGCGTATTATAGAATTTTGCATTATATAGATCATATTTCATACATCATTAAATTTACTTCGTATACATGCTTTAAATTACATTCCTTGGAACCAGAAAATGTGCAAATTATGAAATTTTACATAATAGGTATAGATCACACATTATTAAATTACCTTAAAGATATTACCTTGAAATATAACATCCAAATATGCCTGGGCAAAATCATTATAAACAATGGTAACTCATGACTGACAGTTTTGGGAACACTAAATGCATGGCTGGCCAATTTATTCTTTTTCACTATTTTTAATAATGAAATCTTTGCCTTATTTTTAGCAGAATTTTCTTCCATTAAATAAGGCAAAAATTTATTTAAAAAAAAAAAAAAAAAAAAAAAAAAAAAAAAAAAACTTTTGGAAAGCATGCATTTTAGTGCTGCAAGAAAAACCTGTCATGAGCTGCTCTGATTATAACACTCATTTACAAAAAAATTTAATATAATAACAATGTTTTCATTACTCCAAAATAATGTGTTAAAGGCGATAATGTATCATATTTAGTGTTCCAAGAAATAGCAATATTTGTAAAATACATGTGCTTCTTAACTGAAAAATTCATTGTTTATATCTGAGAAATACATTACATCTTCTGCATTAAAATTTTTTAGTGGCAGGCTTTTGTGATTGAACAAGGACTGCTTGTAGAGTGCTTTTAAGGATTTTACAATATAAAATTATGGCTCTTGAACTACTATTAATCAAATACAGTAATAGGGATAAAAAAAATCATTAAATAGTTTATTTTAAAAAATTACTTGTATTTTCATCAGATATACTGATTATTACTACCATATGTTATGTGTAACATATTTATTAGAAAAGTTACAACTATTTTCATGAAGTTTTGGATCCCCCCCCCCCCCGACATACTGTCAAATTTCGCGTTTTTTTTTTTGTTGTTGTTGTGATATTCCTCCCCCGACCGAGAATGGAGCGGGTTTTTTACAATCAACTGATTAATTTTGTTTTTCTTTTATTGCTACTTTTTTATGTTAGTGTGGTGATCTTTCAACTGCTATTGCACAACGAGGCGATAAACGCGCTACTCTGTAAGTGGCACGGCAACCCTCCAGTATACAGGTGGAATTGATAAAAAAGAGTTTTTGTAGTCGGAATATGCGGAATGTTACAAAATAGTGACTGGTTTAATGAAAGCAGAATAAAAACTTAATATTTAATTTAAGATGCGAGTCAGATTAATATATTAATTGAAATGGTTACTGAGTAATCACTTTATTAGTTTATACAAAGTCTAATTATCATGACAGCTACAATGCAGCTGCTAATGAAATTTTGTGAAACCAATCTTTTCTAAATAGTAACATGTTCTGAATTGTTCTTATGTACAATTATACTTCATTACCACAAATATCATATAAGGGAGCTGGCTACTTTTATATTTTTTAAAAGTAAATTATTTAAAGCTTTCTTTTAAGCATATTAACTTTAAAATTAAATAAAAACAAGTATCTTACTTTTGCAAAAAAGCTGTTTTATCTTATTTATCTATAAACTTTAATTACTAAATAAGGAAAAGTATGATGAAATTTTTTACTTTTAGGAGCTCAAAACAACCAGTCAGGATAAAATGGTTCATTTTGAGCTAATCGTGATAATTTAAGTACGTAAAGTAGAGTTTACTATCAGTCAAAAATATGTCCAAAACTGAAATCACTCCTGAGGCTGAAGGTCTTGCACCCAATGCTGTAATCAATTAGCCTAAAAGAAATGCTTCAGGTGTTTTTTTTTTTTGTTTGTTTTTCTTTCTGTTTTTCTTTTGTTACAGAGATAAACGGCAATAAGAATTTTTTTTCCCCTTTAGGTTAAATTTTATAAAAATAAAATACTACGATGCTTTAATTTTTGAAGCTGAAAAGAGTTGTATAAAAAAAATAAATAAATAAACGAAAGATGTCAATTTTCGTTTATAATATTATTAGAAGCGATTCACAAATGAATCATTTTATAAACGGGATTGGAAATCTTAATTTTGATTTCGTCATACCTTTTATTTAAATTGTGCGTTCTTTAAAAATGAAAGATTTTGTTTAATTTCTTTAAAAGAAAACTCAAAATTAAATTAGTAATCTATCTGTATTACACTCACATATCACAAGAAATACCTATGCCACACATGAACGTTATTTTGTAAGGAAAACAGTTATAAGTATTGTTGAAAATAAAAACAATTCAGAACATTATACTAATTAGAAAGGATCGGTTGCAAAGAATGCTGTCTGGATAATTAGAAATTGTACTCACTTTCTCCCCTTGGAATACCATTTCAAGATCTTTGATATTTCTTATTTCTTCAGTCAACTTCGTGTATCGCGTAGTGATACATGGCGAAGTCTTATGGCGAACGCGATGAATTTTCATTTCGATACGAGAATTTTTTTAAAAATGTGAAATATTTTCTCCTTAAAAATGCTTACTTACTATGAATAACAATGAAATAAAATACCTATAATTACAAAATACTGCTCCATTTTAAAAAATCAGTCTAAGTATTTTAAAGCACATAATAAAAAGGGGAAAAAAGTGTTAGTTAATTTCAAATAAAATTTTCATTATACATGATGAATATAAATTGTCAAATTAAAAAGTTATACTGTGTAAATATAAAAACATTTATTGCAGTATTATTCGGTCAAGGCTGAATAATGGACTTGATATTCGGCCGAAGCCGAATATTCTGCAAGCAGGCCGAATATTCGTTGCATCTCTAATGTATATATACAATATGTATATTTACATATATGTATGTATATAAATATGTATAACACTGGCACCCGGCTAACAGAAAAGTACCAATAAATTATATAACATAAATTATCATTTAATCAGTTTTTTGCTTGATTTAATATAAAATAACACTAATGGACTAATCACTTTTCAACAGTTTTTGACACTTTTCGACAGGTCATGTCAAAAACTACTTTTTGACGTCAAAAACCCAACCCTGAATAGTGCTTTACTAATACATTATAAAAGTTGCAAATGATTAAACTTCTATCCGACTTAAATATGAGGATTTGGTTTTAAAAATATACCATTCCAGTATGTAAATTTGTATTTTGTGAATAGGGGCATAGAATAGGTCTTGAATAGTATATAGAATCAAACAAAAAGAGAAATAAACCAATAAAATTAATATTTAAAAAAATAAATAACGTTTGATTACATTTGTTATTTGTTTGCTAAGTGGCTTTGAGGCTTTTACCGATATTTATATCTGGAAATTTTTTTATCTGTAGCAAGTGTGACTACAGCTTTTTTTTTTTCTTCGAAAATCGGGGGGGGGGAAAAAAAAGGGCTTCTTTCATTTGAATCAGGATATCTGAATTTTTTTATTCCTAATACGGATAAAAAGGATCTCACAATTATATAAATGCTAACAAATTTAGTGACACTTAAATAAGTAAATAGTTCAGCGTTGTAAAAAACCCGGGTTTAAAAAAAAAAAAAAAAAAAAAAAAACGCCCGGCCGCGTACCCGGGCAGTTAGCCAGTACAAACCCTGAAATCTAGTTTCAATTACTTAAAATAAAGAAAATCAAGTTTTAATATAAATAATTATGTCAAGAATAAAGTAAAGGGAAAATTTTATTAATATATAAACAATAAAAACACGTTTAAATAATATACAGTAAAATATCTGTAAGCAGACTCTGTGTAAGACGGAATCTGTCTAACTCGGAAAGATTTTCAAGTCCCTGCGAATCCATAGATATACAGTAAAATTTGTCTAAGGCGGAATATTGTCTACTGCGGAAAATTTTCTTTGTCCTGATCGACACCGCCATAGACAGAGTTTACTGTATTTCAAACGCTGGCAAAAGTTGATTATGCATTTGTTCACAAACGTTGGCGATGATGTTTCTTAAAGGTAATGCGAACAGAAAATACATACTACACAAGAATATGGCTAACTTACAAACTGGTATCAATGTGAACAGAAAACAATACTTCAAAATCAACTTAGAATATAAATTATAAAAGCACTTACCCATTTCAAATGATGATAGATGCTTTACATTTATTTAGGCTTGTTGTGTTTCTTCAGTGTTTATCGCTTGCATCAACTCCCATTTTGTGGCATTTGGTTGGTTCAGACAACTGATCACGTGATTTCGCAAGTTATTTCTCGCTATTTCGAGAGGGGCTGGACTTCAACTTTGATTCAACTTGGCGAAACCACGCCCTTGCGAACTGTTCGCAATTTCGCAAACAGCGCAATATCTATCTGGATTTCGGCCAATGAAGCACAGACGCGTAAGATTAAAATAGCGGATTATAGTAACACGTACAACCAACCAATCTAAACGTCGTTTTTTATACCAGTGATCAGCTGTCGTTTATTAGCAGATGCAAGGTTGTTTTCAAGATCTATTTAGCAGCTTTACGTTGCATAATATAGTTGGTTACTGAATGGAAATAACAGTTGGATGTTTGTGCGTATTATTTAGAGCTGTTGATGGTGTAAAAATAAATAAAACTATGATATACAGGCAAATTGATGACTGATTATCCACAGGAATTGAACCAGGATTGTTGTGCTATGAGAAAATGCTCTTCACATGCAGAAATTGTGAGAAAAGTTAGTAGACTAACAAGGAGAGGGCCAACCTCGGTAATCACAGATTTTGATAATTTTCATATATGTTGTAGAGTAGAGACCCTTAGTCTCAGGTTCATGGGATTTTATACAACTCACCTTAGTTCTTGAGAAACAGGGGGATTAATATTATAACACAACTTAAGTACTTGCTTTGTAACGAAAGAGCTACGTTTGTCGTAGCTCAGTTGATGTGGCGTTTACTAATTTTTCCTATGGCTCGGGTTCGATACTCGAACGCGCTACATTTGTTTCTCTCATTTATTGTTTTTTAAATATACATGTAATTATAATTTAATAATCTGAATTAAAAAATTTTATATCGTACATTAATTATAATGTTAACATATTTAAAATTTTAATTTATAATTTTTTTTATCATTATTTCTCGTCCTTTAAAGCGATTTAAAAAGAAATTGGATCTATTACTGAATAATAAAAATTCCAAAATTGCTACAGAATCTGTTGTGGCGTCATCTAGTTATAATAAAATGAAACACATTCAAATAAATTAAAAATAAAAACGGAAAAAAGATAAGGGGAAAGCAAAATAATTCAAAGTGCAAGCATATGTATTACAAATTTAAAAATCTTTATATGCAAAAAATCGGTTGTAATTTAATTCTGATGCTAATTTGAATATAATTATGCATGTTGCTTTAAAAACAGTGTAATAGTACCGTCGTATTGACTTTCCTTCTTAAGGCAATACATAAATGATGTTTCTTTAAAATCACGAATTGACACATTTCTTCAATATTATTGCGTCGATAAAGAATATATGAAATATATTTTAAAATCGATTTTTAAAAAATTAACAGCTTTATGATGTTATATACAACTAATTAGTTTAAAATAAAAATAATTAAATTGGTTTAAATTATAATTGATACACAATATTGACTAATTTTTAATTGACAATGAGATTATTAAGTTATAATTACAAGTACATGTGTAAAAGAAAAATGAGAAAAACAAATGTAACTCGTTAGAGAATCAAACCCGACACTGCAGGACTACGAGCAAATGCTGTACCAACTGAGCCACGACCAACGTAGTGATTTCGTTACAAAGAAAATATTTAAGTTGCTTTATAATATTAGACCACCCCCTGTTTAAGAACTAAGGAAGATTGTATAAAATCCATTCAACCTGAGACTAAGGGGTCTCTACCCTACAACATAAAATAATCAAAATCTGTGATTACCAAAGATGACCCTCTACTTGTGGGACAACATACGAAGAACTAAAGTTTAATTTATATAAGAAAGTTCAATCTATACAATACAAAGATTGAAATTTCCAGAAAAGTGTGTAACTTTTCAAGACAGGAGAATGAAAAAAATTGCTTGAGCGGCAGATGTATGTCGTCTGCGGGCATTAAGAGTCAAATGACTGCAATTGATGTTTTAGTCAGTGTAATAACTGCACGGAGTAAATTAACGGAAGTTCATTTAGTTAAATAGATTCCCCGAAAATAATTGTTAATAAAAATCAGTCGAGGATACGAATAGAATGTGCAAAACATATACATTTATTGACTGTCGGATAGTGGGAAAACGCGGTAAAGTGTGGTGAAACTAATATATGAAAGTTTGTTTGTCTTAAAGAACAAATGTGCGACAATACATTGCGAACAAGGTACTTGAATTCAAGCAATAACACTTGAATAACGATTGGATTCAAACAATAACAAATAATTTTACGAGTGTTATTATATGGTCATGTATGTCAGCAAATTCTCTATCTCGATTGTATGTCACAGAGGACACACTGAAAAACAGAAAGTACGTCGAAAATATCTACAACTGAATTTTCTACATTCTATCGTGAATCTTTCTCCAGATAATGCACGTTTTTTTTACCAACAGGAATCTGTTTCTTGCCATAGCGAGTATGCAAAGGGTAATTCCAGGGATATGGCATAAGTGTGCTGGGATAAACCGGATACAGCACTTTTCTAAACCCCATACAACAAAAACGCCTCTTTTGAACAAAAATGTACATATGAGGTGATCATGAAATAAAATAGAATAATTGAGCCTATTAATATCTCGTGGTTCTTCATAATAAAAAAGGAAGAGCTCAAAACTATGTGTCGGCTCAGTACCACATCTTTGTTCCCTGTCTGGAAGGCTAGCCAACGAAATACTCAAAAAGCAGAGATATCGTAAGTGAACGGGGAATTTACCTTTATGTGTGGTTTTCACAGCATAACATCCCTTGTGATTCATATATTTCACCTTTGTTTATTGCGTTATATTTGGATTAAATTTATTTTCATTTCATATATGAATGAATTACACCTCATAAAATGTAACATTTTTTAGAAGCATTCAATTTTGTAAACACTGAGATTTCAAACATTGTCGCCAACTTTAGCCACTACTGTGAATATATATATAGCATAAGAGATAATTTCTGTTTAGGATTTCCCATTAAATAAAATTTCTCAATATTTACTGACCTATTATTAATTTATCTTAATAGGATATTCTTGTATTACACGAGACTCAAAAAGTACAAAACTATTAATGTCATTTTTTTTTAAATCTTCATTAGGGAAATGTCATTTAATAATAAAAGGAAAAAGTTCACTTGTCGTTAAAAAAGAAATAAATTGATAATTTGTTTAGAAAACTATTTCGAAAATAATGAAAAAATTACGCAACGCAATGTTAATATTAATATGCTCATACCTGTTATTTTTACTATTATTATTAAATGAAATGTTTCTAATTACTTAAACTTCAAAGGCTGTTTAGATGAGTCATAACTTTTTTTGAGTAAGTAATGTTTATAACCGGATACTTTATGAAAATTAATTACGAACAGTTAAGAAGAAAATAAGCAAATGTACTTGATAATCATATGTGAATGATAATTACTTTTCATCTTATATATATATATATATAGTATAATAGGTATACTTTGACACTCAGGGATTAAAAAAATAGTAAAAAAAAAAAATGGAATTTTTGGACACTACAATATTCAATCCGACTTTAAGCAATACTCAAGTAAGTGTGATATTTTAATTAATTCAAGTAAGTGTGATATTTTAATTAATTGTTTGTTGCTGTTTCAATAAACAGTTTCTTTTTTGATAGTAAATGCATATGAAATATGATAAAAATAATATTATCGTGAATTTTTTTCAACGAATTTTCTGTGCCAAAAATAAATTTGAATTTAAGACTAAAGTTTCAATAAAAGGTAAATTTACATCTATTAAATATTTATAGGACAGGGAGTTTAGTATAAATAAACTCATACTAGAAAAATAACTACTTTTCCAAACATTCGATATGCATAAAAACATAATGAATTATTTAATAATGCGCATAAAATTATGTTTTCTTTCCCGTAAGAAAGACCGAAAAAAATATTTTTTTTTAGTCGCAGGATTTGTGCATACTGTTCTTTTTCACCCCCTAAAGCATTCTTTTCTGCTGACTCCAAGATTTTACGGAACATGCAATGCAAATTTTGATCACGACAAAAATATATATTAATAACGGTGGAGATTTCTTCGCCTCACTCAGAATTTTTTTTTTTTATCTTTATAAATATTTCAAGACATTTTTCTAGCATAAGGTAAAATTTAACAAATTGTAAAGTGAGCGTGTAATTTGATGATTTGCAGATTGTTGCTTCAATAAACAACTATTTTATCAGCAATACTTATTCATGTAGTTGCGTAATGTAAAGTATGATGATTTCAGGCATTTTTTTAACATATTGACCTGTGAAAATAATTTTGAAATTTCGAAAATATAAAGAAATATATAATAATATACTAATTGTGAAGTAATGAATGTAATAAAAATGTTTAATATTTCGGATCATAATTTCAGAACTTCAAAATTATGTGTATAACAGTTATTTTAAACATAATTCAAATGTATTGAATTTTGCGCAGTTTAAAATAGTTATAATATAGTTGATATTTTATCATTTTGAAGTAATTTTTGGGACATTATTTATTTTATATTTTACTTTACTCATAGATAAGCATGAAACTATTTACTTTCTTTAAATAATTTTATGATATTTTTATAATTTGAGGCATGCCTATTAAGGAATCCTTTATATTTCTCATTTTATTCGAAATTTTGTTTTATTAAATATGTAAGACATTTATAGACGCTGCAGTCTGTCTTTAATTAGATAAATCAATATGTAGTAAATAAGAAATAAATTTACTTAACATAATAAAGAAGTGCCAGTAACTTAACTTAACATTTAGGATTAATTTTGTATGAAAAACTACAACTTTGATAATACCACACCAGGAGGTAATGAAAAAACTCAAATGAGCAAAACAGATCAGTTTCTTTTACATGTCAATTGGGCTCTTTTAATGATCAAGTTGTTGAATTCCATATATTCATGTTTGAAGAACGTTTAAAAGAGACATTCTCAAAACTTTATGTACTAACAGTTTAAAAGTAGCTATTTTTACTAGAGTCTTTTTTTTTTTTTTTTTTTTTTTTTTTTTTTTTTTTTTGCTGTAATCGTAAAAAAGGTTTCACAGACATATTTTCATTTGACGATCATCATCAAAAACAATGTTAACAATTGAAAAATAATTTTATTAATTTCAGATATTATTTATATATCAATGAAGATCATCTTAATTTTGATGAAGTTGATTTTAATGGTGAAACATATTACAAAAGCTGCTAAAGAAATTTCCTGGAAATTTTATGTTTGAAATTGGACCACAGCTATACTTTCTATCTACCTGCTGATAAGAATGGGGCAGGTCGATCAACTGGGGTTGTTACAATTGTTTTTCTCGAGTTTAAAAACAAACATAATTTTGCTTGGTATTCTATTACATATATTTAAAATTTATTTTTTACTGTTTAAATCATTTATATACATCTGCTTTATGATTTGTGATATATTTTGAGTTTCTATATTTATCGAAGGGTATTATAAGTTGTATTGTTTTTTCTCATCCCTTTAAATCCCTTTTAACTTTTACTTTAATTTGTAATTACCTCCCCACACATAAATATACACGTATTACAAATATTTGAATTAAAAAATTTATTTTATCACAGTGTGTAGCTCTTTTCTTATATCAAGAATGGCATGTAGATATATTTTACATTTAAAAGTTATTGTTAAAAATATATACTTATTTAAATTTTTAGTATATGTATGGCTTTCTGATATATCGTAAAAGAATTCAAAACATAGGCATTCGTTGGAATGGTTCATTAAACAATAAAAAAACGAAGTAATACAGTCTTAATCTTCAACAAATAAAGCGATTAAAAATTTATACTTTAAATTAGAATAAAATAGAATGAAAAGATACAAGACGGGGAAAAATTATAACAATGCCACCGGTACATATATATTCGTCAGCTGAATGGCATATTCATAAAAAATGTAAATACTGCACACGGGTAAAATTTTTATATTTTTTTTCATTCAAAAACAGGTGAAAGGAAATTTAAAGATATATAAATATAAGATGGAAGTAAATTAATCGAGTTTGAAAAATGAAGAAGATAAAAATTTATCATAAATACTTGTCATTCATAGAAAAATGTCTAGCAAGGTAAGAAACAAAATTAAAATGATTGATTTGATTTGATTTGGCTTTGGGTTAGGTGCTACAGTTTAAAATGATTTAAAAAAGTACCTTTTAAAGTACTTAGGTAAAATGTAACAGTCATAATCTTATTTATGTAAAATTATTTATTTATAAACAACGGAAAATCCGACAGTAAACTATTAAATAGTAACCGTAGAAGCCGAAACGTATCCTTCATCCGTGAGCGGTTATATTTTGAAATCTGTTGGAAATTTGGTGAACTATGAATTTTCTTAAGATGTAGATACAATATGTTTTAATATCACATGTTAAACAAAATCAATAAATGTTCTCACTTGTTGAAATAAATATATTTTATTAATATATATATATACAGGGTGATTCAGCTCGTCGGTGACAAACTTTAAGGATCGATAGAGCACACCTAGACGAACATTTTTGAATAGGGAATGTAGGGTCCCTGACGCGATGGTAAGGCGCTAGGCGCTTTCGAAAATTTGGGTGCCGAAATTCGAAACGTCATAAAAACTAGGGAAATGGTTAGATTTTCTTGCTTGTTGCGTCGAAATGATTCTGTTTGTTTAGACTTTCTTCAGTACCAATTTGATAAGCGTATCTCTTAAAACATGGATAGGGGGCTCTGCAGACTTTGGAGAGCTAGACAACAACTTTAAGCCCGTTATTTTGATAATTTAACACATGCTCGCCAAAGTTTATACTCTAACTTAAAGTTTGAACCCAAAAGTAGAGCCCTGCAAAAAGCGTAAGAGCCGGAATAAAATGTCAAAGTACAGGGTGGTCGAAACTCGAAGGCTCCTAGGAGATAAACAAACAGATTTCTTGACTTATGGCATGCATTTTCATGATTCTGTTTGCTGGGGCTCTCTGAAACTCAGTTGAACGGTACAAAAAGAAACATCGATAGGGGGCGCTTTGGGCAAAAAACATAATTCGTTGACATTTCGGACGCTAACTGGAAACGGGGCGCTACGATCAGTTAGTAATAATGAAAACACATTTTCTACCTCTGCTCAACACTTCTGAATAAATTTAGACCAAAAACATCAATGATACTGGAAATTTATTTACAAAAAATAACACTACAGAAGATGCTTGAAATTTCGACCTTGGGCCATGATGCCTTCCTGATGCATGGCTTCGCACCTCCGTCGCATTGAGGAGTGTGTGTTTCCAACAATGCCAGGAGTATCTCTGATCTGCCCTGCAGCTGCCACAATGCGCGCCACAAGTACTTCAGCACTGCTGACAGGTGTATGGTATACCTCGGCCTTCAGGTAACCCCAAAGGAAGAAATCCAAGCAGGTGAGGTCTGGTGATCGGGCAGGCCAGTGAACTGGACCCCCACGCCCGATCCACCGCTGGCCATACCTTGCGTTTAGATGGAGACGCACGTCGTTCGTGTAATGGGCCGGAGCTCCATCGTGCTGGAACCACATCTGGCGACGCGAACCTTCGGGTACGTGCGCCTCATCCAGAAGCTGCGGCAGCACTTGATCCAGGAAAATCAGGTAATTTCCACCTGTCAGCCGTTCAGGTAACAAATAAGGGCCAATGAGGCAATCCCCCAGAATGCCGGCCCACACATTTACTGAGAAACGCTCCTGGGCTGCTCGGCTTCTGGTTTCATGTGGATTTTCATCACACCACACATGACTGTTGTGGTGTCGTTCCACATTCGACGTCGTGTGAACGACAGTCGTGTGACTGTCGTTCCACATTCCCTCCCGGCTGAAGGTGGACTCGTCCGTAAACAAAATGCTGTTTACAAAACGGGGATCCCTGGATCTCATCGCCAAGTACCATCTTGAGAATTCCACTCGAGGGCCAAAATCCTGCTCTCTGAGCAACTGCACCCGCTGGATGTGGTAGGGGTGCAAATTCCGGGAACGTAAGATGCGCCACGCAGTTGCTTGCGAAATGCCAACATGTCTGGCGATATCTCTCGTGCTAAGACCTGGGTTGTCCTCAACCAGGTTAAGCACAGCCTCTTCGTTGTCGGGGGTGCTCACTGATCGCTCCCGTTCAGGCCTGCCTCCGTCGAAAGATCCCGTTGTGGACAACCTCTGGTGTACTCGAGCGAAGAAGGCATGGCAGGGGATTTGCCTGTTGGGGTAACGCTCGGCGTACAACCGCTGAGCGGCTCGTCCATTACAACCAGCAGCGCCATACGCCAAATGCATGTCAGCCAATTCAGAGTTTGTGTACCGAAATGTCAACGTCCGAAATGTCAACGAATTATGTTTTTTGCCCAAAGCGCCCCCTATCGATGTTTCTTTTTATACCGTTCAACTGAGTTTCAGAGAGCCCCAGCAAACAGAATCATGAAAATGCATGCCATAAGTCAAGAAATCTGTTTGTTTATCTCCTAGGAGCCTTCGAGTTTCGACCACCCTGTACTTTGACATTTTATTCCGGCTCTTACGCTTTTTGCAGGGCTCTACTTTTGGGTTCAAACTTTAAGTTAGAGTATAAACTTTGGCGAGCATGTGTTAAATTATCAAAATAATGGGCTTAAAGTTGTTGTCTAGCTCTCCAAAGTCTGCAGCGCCCCCTATCCATGTTTTAAGAGATACGCTTATCAAATTGGTACTGAAGAAAGTCTAAACAAACAGAATCATTTTGACGCAACAAGCAAGAAAATCTAACCATTTCCCTAGTTTTTATGACGTTTGGAATTTCGGCACCCAAATTTTCGAAAGCGCCTAGCGCCTTACCATCGCGTCAGGGACCCTACATTCCCTATTCAAAAATGTTCGTCTAGGTGTGCTCTATCGATCCTTAAAGTTTGTCACCGACGAGCTGAATCACCCTGTATATATATATATATACTAGCGGGCTCTGCCCCTGCGAGCTAAGTTCGTCAACCCCCGTTCAGATACCCCAGAATCTAAAAACACGCTAATCTGATGGGTTTTAAAAATATTAGAGAAGATTAAATTATACTGAAAAAAGCTGTGCAGATCTCCCTGTAAACGGGTTTCCATTCAATTCCCTTTGATAGCAAAAATTTAAGGGCGAATCAGTTGTTGTTAAAACACCCAATGGTTGTTTTCGTCTTTGATTAAAGAGGATCAGTTAAACATTTGAAAAAAAGCTAAAATAAAATGAATTAAGTATACAGAGTCTTTGTCTCCCGGTATTTAAAAAAAATTTATATAACAATAGCCTAAATCATGTGACTATCATCAACAGTTCCTAGTGGACCACTTCGCTTTTCATATTCTAGGTGCCATTTTGGTACTTTAATGTTAGCCAGGCACAGATGATAAGCCGCCAAAAATTATTCTATCGCCATCATTTCATCTATATTATAATAGTTCACGTCATCAACTGCCAAAAACAAATACAGTCTGATCCCTTGGCCTTTCATATGAAAGTTTTGCACATACATCATATACGCCCAATATTGGCTCAATTTTTCCCGACGCCAATTTGGGGAACGCAGCATAAGCAACAACATCCGGCTTACCATATCAAGCAAAATAACGATACTTTGGCGCCAGTTAAGTGCCCGTTCCGTATATGACATTGGCGTCAGAAAAAAATCGCACCAATGTGGGCCCGTAAGTTTGTCATTTTGATTTAAAAATCATTTTTTTTTTTTCGAATAAAACTACATAAAAGTAGCCATGGTCGCAAAAGATTCTTGGTACTGTTATGCTAGCCGAATGCAAATCTCGCCAATAGCTTTTTTTTCAACGCGCCAGTTAGCTTTTTTTCTTATTTTTCGAATGGCAATACTTGGCCAGATGTCATATACCAATATACCATAAGGTTTGGTGTGATTTTTTTTTTTTTTTTTTTTTTTTTTAAACGAACATTTGGCGAACACGTCGTTTTCAAATACCAGTTACTTAAGTATTTTTGGTATTACTTAGTTATCCCGCCGACCAAAAATTTATCGCCAAACTATAAGATTAAATGTCAATAATATTTTATCGTAAATGTCATATGCACGTGACTTTAAGCAAGTGTTTACGCCATCAAGTGATTTTTTATTTCGACGTTTTATTTGTATATTTATTAATGTTATACTAATTTATTTGTTCTTTCGTTATTTAAAATAAAAATTATGTTAATTTGTATAATTTGGCGAGTGGTTTGGCGATTTATGTAATTTGGCGAAATTGGTCGACAGAATAACTAAGTAGTACCGTATTTTGAATTATTTTCTATTATTTCTAAAAGTAATATAAAAGAAAATTAAAATATATAGAACAAAATAATTTATATATCTCTCTATTCTAAAAAAAAGTAACTACCGCTGTCACCGCCGCCGCCGGTTTTGATTTTTTTTTGTGACCCGAGGCCTTTCTTCGTTAATATTAACAAAAATAATGCATATAAAAATATGAAAATCGGTGGTTTTATACAGAAATGTTTGATAAATACGCTGATGCAGACAGTTTTCAAATCGAAGAATTATTTTAAGAGTTATTTAATGCTAAAGTTGGACAAAATCGTTCCACTAAAAACGTTTTATAGCAGCAAAAACTATACATGGCAGTGTAATCATTTTTAGATCATTTTATGCGTTAGAATTTGCCGGAGTGCAGATTGCATTAATTTTTTTATTTTGACTCATTTTTTCAGGTTTTATTTCTGTTTTAAATTCAAATTTTCAGCATTTCTAGAGATATTTTTTACAGATTTCAGAAAAATGTACTAATTTAAACTGTTGCCAACTGTATAAAAAGCGCAAGCAATAATGTTTGCTTCAAATTAAAAATTTATTTACACGTGACTATTATAAACAGGAAAAAAACTTTCAAATTAGAATTAAATAATTACGTATAAAAAGCAGAAACTTATTAAAAATTACGTCATAAAAAGTATACACGTGAATTTTAAAAGAGAAAGGATATTGTAAAATAATAAATTCATTAACATGCGTTAGAAGTCTTAGGAGAAATTACGTCATATTTACGTCACATTATAGTTATTACATAAAATGAACACAAAATAATATTGCAAAAAAGTTTAAATTTAGAAATTGCGCTAGACATTTATTTGATATTTTGAGAATTAATTTAAAATGTCTCATTTAAAAGAACTTTCTTTTCGCTTTGTTAAAAAATACCAGGAGACAAAGGCTATCTTTACTTAATTCCTTTTATATTAGCTTATTTTGAAATGTTGTTACACGTGTATACGTCATCAAGTTATTTTTATTTCGACGTTTTATTTGTGTTTTTATTAATGTTGTACGAATTTATTTGTTCTTTCGTTATTTAATATAAAAATTATATCAATTTGTATAATTTGGCGATTTATATAATTTGGCGAAATTGGTCGACAGGATAATCAAGTACTACCGCGTCGGATTTGGCGTTAAAATTCCCCAATCAAAGAGAAATGAATAGAAATTCGTTTATAGGGAGATCGCCACTGTTTTTTAAATTATAATTCAATCTTTCGAAATCTTTTTAAAGCCGATCAAATTAGCGTGCATTTAGAGTCTGCGGTGTCTGGACGGGGGTTGGCGAGCGTAGCTCGTAGGGGGCCGAGCCCCCTAGTATTTTAAAAGAAAAATAAGTGTAAATAAACATTTATTATTAAATAAACAACAATAACCGGGTTACCATGTCAATCACAATAATGCCATTTTGGGGCCAATTAGGTTCCCCTGTGCGTAGATAACATCTGTGCCTAATTATTTTTTTTTTGTTGTTTGTTTCGTTTTTTTAAAAAAAGAAAGAAGTGAAAGCCATCAATTTTAAATGAAAGTTGTGCATTTTAAATAAAATGAATGAATGGATTATATTTTAAATGAAATTAATGAAATATGAAAAAAAATGCGACGGGGAAAATGAATGGCGAATTATCACCTGCATCTCGCTAACATAAAGATACCGTCAGAATTGATTTCTCTATCAGAATCTTTCGATTTGGCGAAAGATTGTTCAAGTAAATTGAATTATGAATAAAAGTAGCATGAAACATTTCTTAGCATACATTTAAGGGAGGCCAAACTGGTCGCCAAATTAGTTAAAAATAATAACCATTTCTGAAATATGAAAAATAAATATCTGTTATGATTAAAATTTGAGTTGTCATCATTAGACAAATGTATTTAAAATTAGAAAAAAAAAATAATATTTCGAAAACTAATTCGAATTTAAAAATTCTAATACCAGTTTTGAGATCTTCGGATCAATACTGATTTTTGGCATTAATTTCATTGCAAAGTAGTATTCCATATTTTAGGAGAAATCGCCGTGAAACGTAATCAGTTGTTTAATCAGTCGTTTCAAAGAATCGTTACATAAATTCGTTTCATTTCATCTGTTTCATATGAATTTCATAAATTTGTTTCATTAGGATTTTATATATACGAGTTGGAATCCGTCGAAATTCGACGAACTAAAATGTTAGAAAGGAACTGTCAGATCGAATTTATAATAAACCTACAAAAATAATTACAATAAAAAAAAATCATCTTACATTGGTTGTCTAACTCTTAAAACAAATAATATTAGTAACCTAAAATTACCAAAATATTATTTCCAAAAACTTAAACTGCTGAAATTACAGAAAAATTAAACTGTATTAGAATACGTAATCAAGATGATTAATTATGATGCAGTTATCGATTGAGACTCTTACGTTGTTTTCACGGCATGAAAAATCAGTAAAAAAGAATTCGCTTTGTCACATCATAAAATTTTACCCCATAAAATGTAAAGTGTACGTTATTTTCAAATTCTCATAATTTACATACGCACCACTCAAATTCACAATTTGAAAGTATTATAACGCGCAATACATTATTAATGAATGTATTTCCAAACTTAATGCCACGTTTGTACGATACAATTTTTCATGCGAACATTCGCATAAAATTTCAATTCTAATCTCAGTACCCGCAAAAATTTACCATTCAGATATTTCCCTTTTGTTGCCGTAGTACTGGCCATTTAGTATTGTTCAAATGTTTAGTTTTATAAAAAAGAATGATCATTTGGTTTTAAATATGACATCATTTTTACTCACTAAATCATTTTGCCTAGCGTCTCAAATCTCGGTATCAGCGCAATGTAAAAATTTTGAAATGTAACTGACTTATGAAGAAGAATGCGTGTTTTGTTTAATCTCTGACGTCATTTTCTGTTCAAAAATTATAAAAAAGTTACTTTTATTTGTAATGCGAAAATGGCATCAATAAGGATATAATCAATAAAAATAATAAACCATGACTATTTTTCATTTACTTTCAATATAAATACAGTACTTCAGTTGCCACGATTACAAAATTTCTATTAAAAACTAAAAAAAAAATTAATATCTCAAAAATAAATAGAGATACAGCTTTCAAACAAATTGCATTTAAAAGCACATTTTTTTCTTTGTACGAGGTTGTAAAAATTGAAACTGTGCGATGTTTAGAAGTTTAAAAATTTGAAGTAGCGAAAATTGCAAGACCGAAATTTCATTTCAAATTTCAAAGTGTTGCCATTCGCAAAATGACGTATGCGTTACGCACAGATATGTTTGTCCTTTATAACATAGACTAGAAAGGTAGCCCGTCAAAAATGATGGAAATTTAGATATAAAGATATATACAACTCATGTGCAAGAATAGGAGTTTTCTCGCTTGTTCCGCAGTGATAGATGAAAATAACACATTTTAAGAACGAAACACATTTATGAAAAACTGTGTACAATAGAAGACCACTAATCTGCACAGTTTGGTTCCAAGTGTTATGCAGATTTGAGGCTTTTTGCGGTCATGTCTATTCAATCTTTGTTTACATTTTTTTTAATTCATATATTGGACAATTTAGATTGTTGAGCCTTAAAAATAAATAAATAACACACTTGAAGTAAGGTTAAAAACTATTGAATTATCGTATACGATTTCATGAAATGGTAGTATATGGTATTATATGTGTGTGCTCTACGGTCTTGGTTACGACGTTGGCGAAATTGGCTGCATTTTGTCATAATCCTAATAGTGTGGGCCGCTATAACAAAAAAGTAACCAGTTTTTAGTAAAATTTCTGATATAAAGTACCTTTCAAAAACTTGTGTAAAATTGCAGGCCGTTCTCGTGTTATGTCAGTCCTAGGAATAATATTTCCAACACTGAAGATTTTCCATGTATATATGGAATTTAGAAAAGCTTCTCCAAAAGAAAGGTCCTGAAATGACATTGTAATTCCTCTAACTTCAAAGTTTAATCTATCCCTGATGATGAGTACTGAAATCTAATAAATACAGTTATTTTGAATATTACAACAGAATTAAACAGTTAAACTTATTTAACTTAAACCCGCTGTCACTTCCCGATGTTACTTTTTAGTATTAAGAAACAGAATTATTTAAAATTTTCAAATCATGCATTTATGATTTTTGTTCGTCTTTAATAACTAAATAATGAAAAATTAGGCTTTTGTTCTGAGCTCATAAATATGACAATAAAATAATGTAACTAAGAGACATTGCAAAATTAAATCTTTGTGATTACAAACCATAAACAAACGATACCGAAACCATTTTACCTTTTATGATGTCATTAGAGTATTGCCCATTGATTGTTGGAGAACTTAATTTGTGAATGATTACCTCAATGATTTAATATTTTTGACGTTTCACGATGAATGAATCACTTGTGTTTGTTTAGGTTTATGGAATGAGATATTAAGCTGTGAACCTAATTTCAATTGAAGTTATCCAAGGATATATGTATTTTTAATCGAAATTAAAAACAATGCTTTGATCTCGAAATAAAAAGCTTTAGTTTGTATAATTTGTTATTTCTGTTAATTATTTATTTAAGTACTTTTCCATTATAGCGCATATTTAAAAAAAGCTTGGCGCGATTCGGGCATCAAAAAGTGAGATATGTTGAGAAAATATATGAACAGCTATAAAAACAAATCTAATGAACTTTTATCGTTGTTTATATATGTACTTATATACATAAAAAATCGTTTCTAAATATATATAATTTTTTTTTATATACAAATTACGGCACAGATTTCAGATATGAACCGGGATACCTAACTGGCGCCAAAATGGTGTTATTTTCCCTGCTATGGTAACCCGGCTATTGTTTTTTATTTATTAATAAATTGTTTATTTACTTTTATTTTCTGTTTTTTAATTATATAAACTGCTTTGTTCTATAGTTATTATTCAAACTTTTATTTATTTATAGTTATTTCTTTTTCAAAATGATAGCAAATAATTGAAAAATATATAAGTAACTGGTATTCGAAAGCGAGATTTCAGCCAAATTGGCGTCATAGAAAAATCACGCCAACCCCCATGCGTATATGACATCTGTGCAAAAATTACTTCTGTTTCTTTATAAAAATGGGTAAATAGCGATTTTTTATAATAAATTATCGGCACAGATGTCATATACGCCCATATTGGCGCGATTGTTTTTTGACGCCGATGTCATATACGCACCGGGTACTGAACTGGCGCCAAAGTGTCGTTATTTTGCTTGTAATGGTAACCCGAATGTTGTTTATGCTGTTGATGTTTTCGCCAAATTGGCGTCGGAAAAAATCGCGCCAATATATGACATCTGTGCCAAATTGTATACATATGGAAAAAATTGCTTGTGAGTATGAAGCAGTAAATAGGTTGCCTGAAAATACGTTGGCAAACTTCTTTCTCGCCAAGAAACTTTTCTCCGAAGTACATAAGCAATGATTGCTAGAAATGCATTTTTAATTATGATATGTGCTTTTATGTTTCACTACATTTATGCATACTATACTGTGTGTATAAATGCTACAGTTCATATGCAGGGCTACACAAAAGAATTCGTAAGGGTTACTGAGTATGAGAGTAAATTGCTTAAAGGTGGTTTTTAAAGGAGTTATGCATTTTTACGGTGAACTGCATTTAGTTTCCAAAGAAATGTTTGTAGAATATAGATAAAATGATATAAATGGTCACGCAAAGAATTGGATACATAACCGTCTATGGATGATAATATCTAGAAATGTGATTTCAGTAGTTTTAAGAGTAGTTTAAATCAAATTTTAACTAAATAGTGGCATACAATAACGGTACTCATGGCTACGGACGGTAATTGCTGAAATCAATTTTTAAATTTTTTATGCGTTTTCTAAAATGTTTACTTAGTTATCGTGGTAATTCTTAGTTATCCCGTCGACCAAATTACTGTCGCCAAATTGTAAGATTAATTTCCAATAATGGTTGCCATTAATTAATTAATGGTAAGATTAAATGCCAGTAATGGCCAATAAAACCATTAATTCGGTGTTTTATTTGTATTTTTATTAATGTTTTACTATTGATTTGGCGATTTATATAATTTGGCGAAATTGGTCGACGGGATATCTAAGAAGTAACGTTATTTTATTTACCTTATTTTTCTAAATAACGAAGTTTTGTTAAAGCATTCAGGATGTGTTGGAAAGTGTTTCATATTCTATGCTTAACGCATGATTTTTCTTTCTTCTTTAGTCTTATTTTGCTTTTATTTTATTCTTAATTTTTTAGTCTTATACTGCTTTATAGAAACTTTGGCACAGTTGTCATATACGTTATCATATATTGACGCGATTTTTTTCCGACGCCAATTTGGCGAAAACATCAACAGCATAAACAACAACATCCGGATTACCATATCAAGCAAAATTACGACACTTTGGCGCCAGTTAAGTACCCGTTGTGTATATGACATTGGCGTCAGAAAAAAATCGCGCCAATATGTATATGACATCTGTGCCGAAACTTTAATATTTAATATTTAAACTCTTCGCTCCACTCCCCTTGCATATAGTACAAACTATAACACGGATAGCGTAAAATAATAGACAGTTTGGTACTTTTCCACTCTAGGGGCTTTGGCATTTTTTTAAAAAAGCTTGGTGTAATTTGGGCATCAGAAAGTGAGATTTGGGTACTTTTCCGTTATGCGGACACAATTGTCTCCAAGCGTAATAGTTGGCGCAAAATCGTGAATTGAAGCATTTCAAAAATAAAAGAAAAACCATTGTCGATACTAAAGTGAGCATTTAAAAAATATAACATTTGAAAATTCCAGACTTTTACGAACTATTTCATCAAATCACAAATATATACTTAAAATAAGTGAACAAATAACTGCTATAAAATAAAGCAATAAAATAAAACTCATATTAAACTGCTGGCGTAAAATTACAAATATCTTTTAGCATTTTGAAATAATTGGCGCATTAGCATACATTTTGGCATGGTGTCCGATTAACGGGAAAATATCGAGATTTGTTGTCAAATCATATAAACAGCTATGAAAACAAATTTGATGAGCGTTTTTGTTTGTTTTATATGTATATTATTAATGTTTTTATGTACAAATTTTATCTGTTTCTGTATAAAATTAGAGAAACGACTTTTTTATGTTGAATAAATCGTATAAATATCGAAAAAAATGCGTGTGTATATAAAATGAAACAGTGAATATCTTCCCGGAAAATATGTTACGAAATTTCCTTTTTCGACAAGGCACCTATACTGGAAAGTACCTAAAGCACATTAAAATCGCGCAGTCAGGAGCTCACACAGTACACCGTTGTCTATTGGCGGATATTTTATTAGTAGCATCAGGAGGAAGATGTAAAGATGTACTTTAAATTATCATCTGTAGATTTCGAAAAAATATCTTAAAAGAGTGGAGTTTAAATTAAATTTCGGTAACCTCCATTATGAAAGATTAGTGGTTTTAAATGGGAATTTCTCCAAATTAGCCAGCTATCGCCAAGTTGGCTAACATTTGGCGCTATGTTGTAACCCTGCATTAATATTTTTCAACAATTACTCATTTCAATGAGGCGGTCCTACCGGAATAGTGAGGGACACACAGAGACTTGGATTTTATATAAATAGATAGGGTATATGTATATATATGTATATACGTGTGTGTGTGTGTATATATAACCAAAAACTATATTATAATACACAAAAACCACTGAATTGTTCCAAAATAAAAATAAATAAACTGAACAAAATGACAACAACAAAATTTACTGAAAATCAAACCCGACATCTAGCAACACCAAACCAGTAAACTTTAAATAATATGAAATATTTTAAAAGATGAAAAACATAAACCATTGGATACAGATGGCGTGGATTGTGGCGTGGACATGCTCAGCGAGGTTAAACTAGTTATATATATATATATATATATATTAGGGTGTCCCAAAAAATCAACTTTTAAAATTGTGAACTCTCACACTCCAAAAATGTTCTTCCTGTGAATATAAAACTCCTTGAATTGTTTCAGAATTTTAAGAAAATATTTAGAGGTTCCCCAAGGTCATTGAATTTACATAAAAATGGTCAAAATAATGTAAAATGCGGCATTTTTTTAATAGCTACATTAAAAACTATTAATGTTCAAATGACATTTTTTTTCATTTATGAAAGCATCTTATATATTGTTCCAAAGAATTTTTTTTTTAATTATGTTCTGCTCTTGGTAGGAAGAGACATAAAATATTACTGAAATCAAGAAAAATATGATTTTCAGACACTTCAACCTTCTGTATAATTATGTACCAAAAGTGAACTTAGGTAAACAATTATCTTATAATTGGTAAATAAAACCAACGAAGAAGAATGTTTTCAAACAGCCACATATTTATTTACACATTTTTTCATCAACTATATTTCAAAGAGATTTTTGCGATTACACTTTATAATTTTATTTCTGTGCATCTCTATCTCTACGACTTGTAAAAAAATCCGTTTTTTTTTCTTCGTTCTTTGTTGAACAACTAAAGTCATGTATTAATGCACCAACTTGTTTAGCAATATCATTTACAGAAGCCAAGATTTTAGCAAATATTGCAGCTTTTTATAGGATGGCATTTTGGGCCAATCTTAAACAGATAGATACATTGAGGAAACTGTCTTAAATTTCAGCAGTTTCAAAGAAACTATTAGAAATACACAAATAATCCAGTTTGAGAGGAAGCATTTCTAATAGATGTGAACTAGAACGCCTTTCTTTTTTCATGTTCAAAACTAGCTTTGATTTTTGCACGCCAGAGACAAGATCTGAAAACAAGCCAAGTGTTACAAGTTCTCCACTCACATACCATGAATGACGTAACATTGTTTTTAATCCAATATTGCTTAATTGTTTGTCATCATATTCTTTCAACCTTTGAATCTGTGAAACATCATTAGGAGGAGCATCAACAGCAGATCGGCAAGTAAACCAAGATTGCAAATATACACACACAACAAACCAATTAAATCGTTGCATACCTTGAAGCTCTCGAGCAGTTAATACCATTGTGCTTTCATTCCCTTTAAACAATAACTTCATTTTCAAGTAATAAATAGCTTTTGCCATCCAGCGAGGATGGTGAAGATCACCTGGTTTCCGAATTGTAAATTGAATGTCTAATGCAATCATTAATGATGCAAGATTTAAAAATTCTTTGTAATCATCTCTAGGTAGTTTTGATGCAATTTTTATCTAATCAGAAGTAATTGTTTTTAAACTGCCAGATGCTGTTATGATGAGTACTCATTGCTTTTTTGATTCATGGTGGTTGAACTCAGACCAGTTTTCTCGGAATCTCTTAAATAAAAAGATTTCAGGCCCAGTAAATTGCCCAAAACACACACTAAATGCATCAAAAGGTAGAACCTCAAACATGTGATGCTGACATGCTATCCACAAAAGGTTTCTGCCTATATACTAAGAATTGTACATGTTCCTTTGAATCCCACTATTTGTATGGTTTGCATCGAAACATATGCCAATTAATTAATTCACTTTTCCATGATCTTAAGAGCTCGGAACAGCATCAGCTGCTTCTCTGACAGTTCCAGACAATAACTTAGAAACTCCAAGAAGCTCAGCAGTTTTATCTTGCAAAGTAAAAATTAGTACCACTAAACGATCAATCTTTTCTGTGCTTTTTGATGACGAATTGGCTAAACAGTTTTCCCTCCCAATGAACTGATGTTGATGCTTGAAACTGGGTTTTTAATTGTTGAACTGTTTCTTGGCAAAGATATCTGTGTTCCTGGTGAACAGTACTTTTTGAAAGCACTATGGATTTTTACAAACGGGTCAGGCGTCATGGTAGAGGAAAAGCAACCTTCATTATATATTACAGATGATATTATCATTGTGGATCTCCTAATGCTGGTGTTAGTTCAATCTAAAACAGAAGTAACTCTTGGAGTAATAATGGATCTCCAACTGCATAACTTACTTTTATTACCTTTGGGTTTGCATTATCTGAATGTATGTTTACTAGAATTTTTTCAGCAGAAGTTTCTTCAGAATATTTATTGGCTTCATAAACTTACCTTTAACACCTGCTGGAGCTGCCATCTATTATTAATATTAGAAATTAGAAACATTGTAGTACATGGTATTAATTTAATGAAATCCAACAGATTAATAAAGATTGAAGAGCAGTAGAAGTGTAATGATCAGAAAAATGAAATATGGTCCTCGGATAGATTGTATAGTTAGAAGTTTTTATTAAAAAAATCCATAAAAATATAACATCAAATGAAATCATTATTAAACATGACACAGTGTTCTTAAACAAATTTTAGGAATAAAAAAATTGTAAGAGAAGTGTGGTTGGATTCTGCAATCCTGCATATCCTCCTGAGAGCCCGCGTAAATTCTATTGGACAATTTTATTTTTTATGTAAAATACTTAATTTGAGTTGGAGCTTGTAAATACTTGCTCTCCATTATACTAAATAGTCGAGTGCTGCTCTCTGTATGCCGAACTAATAAAAAAGTTGCAACTAAATATGTATTTTAATCATTTGAAAGTGGCAGGCAACAAGAATAAGACTGTTGCAGGTAAGCAGACAGTTTTAACGCTAATTTTTTATATTTTTTAAACGTATTTTGATATTAATGCTACATACATCTAATGTTAAGTGCTGTATCAATGAAATTACATCGCAGTTTAAGTAATCTAATGTATATTTTAGAGAATAAACGACTTTCTTTTTAATGTTCATTCTATTGGACGTTGGGTCTTCATCAGTTGTTTTTATTCATATTGGACTTTTTTTGTATACTGAAGAGATACATTAGTTTTTACTTAAAAATCAACACAGTATTGAAACAAATAATAGATACAGAAGTAGATAACATATATTCTTAAATAAATAAAAAAATATTTAAATATTATCCTAAAAATGTATAATTTTACTGATAAAATGCTTGTTCTAATTGTACATTGTTAAATTTTGTATGTCAGTGTTTTTTGTGCAGCATTTGGTAAATATAGATAATTAACACTTTATTATGTTTTATTCTTATTCATAATTAGTTTTGATATTATTTTTCTGTTAGTATACTATTTATAATTGCATTAATAAATTTAATCATATTAAATTAGCAAAAAAAACTTTAAGAAAATATAATTAAAGATAAAGGTATAAGATTCTAAATAAAGTCATTTTCATTTTTTTTTAATTGCTTCTTAGCATTTACTTGCCAATTGTGGTAGCTGAGCCACTATTTAGTATCATTATTCTAAAAAACAAATTACTGGTGTTGAGAAGAGTTAAAAAAAAACAAAATGTTATTAATTTTTTATTATTATTACTAAATTGTTCGACACGTTTATTAGTTAAAATGCACTTTTCGAGAGAAATATATCTGCGACAGAAATGGTGAGACATAATAGGATGATTAAATGCTCTATAAAAACTGATAAAGAAATGAAGATGGAATTTCGCGGGGAGGTGCCGTATAGTGTTTCGATTATAGATATAATGAAATAAATGGAATATTTGGCCTTGTTTGGCCTTGTTTGAAAAGATAACAACAGTGTTAAGATGTTATCAAATCATTTCTAAATTTTACCTTTGGGACGTATGCAAAGATGGTCTAGAACTGAGGAAAAACAAGTATTAATTCCACAGCTTAATGACATCTTACATTACAACAAGAACATGGGTTTTGTGTATAAGCTTGATTGGAATATACAAAAGTATAGAATTGAAATTAGAAGCAAGAAATGGTACTATCCTATATTCACTAATGCAGTGGATATGGCTCCAGTTAATGCTCAAACGTGAATATATTGTATTGGTAATGAAAAACTATCACCATTAAGTTGCAAAGTTTTATTTGAATTCACCCTTTCTTTCTGATCCAAAAAATGGTGAAAGGCCATCGTATAGTGTTAATTTACAGAAACGCGTACCAGAAGACGTGAGAAAAAATCTTGAAGAGCGTTATTTGGAAAGAACTTTGTGCGGAAAACAGAGAAAATGTGCCGTTAAAAAAAAAAAAAAAAGTTCGGAAACAATGTGTAAAGTGTGATGTTGGTTAACATATAGACTGTGTTATTCCATGGCACTTACAAGAAAATATGATTTTTTTACATGCAATACGCTATGATCCCCACATGGGGATAAATTTGTAAATGCAAAAAATTCATATTTTTATTTCCTGTAATGTAAAATTTAATGTACTACTGTAGAGAAAAATCTTATCTACATAGATTGCATCTTCATATTAAAAATAAACAGTGAACTGAAAGCATATATTCTTCTCATAAAAAAATACAGCAATAATTCACATACCGAACGCACGCAAGAATGTAAACAATCATCTCTGTTTTCACAGGAATAGCAAGTCTTCACAAAGGGAGACGTGACAGGTGAATCTCTCTTTCCCTCTTCCGAAGTCAGACCATGGAAGCAGTAGAGGAGGAATGATTTTTTATCCCTAGCTTTTCGACGGCGGTTTGGCAACCACTTCTTCTTGAGCGCTAAAAAGCTAGTTGTTGGTCTACCGCGCAGCGAAGAGGTAGTGATATCTCTTTGCTGTGGCGTTGGCAAGCAAATTTTTGAATGCTTTGAAAAGCATTCAAGTTATTACCTCTGGAGTTTTAATTTAATGAACAGGCTGACATCCAGTAGAGGAATCCTCAGCATAAATTAAGTGTAAAACTAGTGTCCGAAGCAATCCTAAGCCCTTCATCTGTGTTCCGATGTGCTGTTAAACATTTGTTTCCGTGTGACTCTTCGCAAATTTCGAGATGGTGTCCCACCAAAAGAGAAATTAATAATTTCGACATATTGTGTTGCAAGTTTATATCATCCAGATAATCTGTGCAAGCTGTTCCTCAAAAAGTACGATTAAAGTGAAGGTATGTATTGGTGAAATTGATAAAAATCACATGGTGATTAAAATATGTTAACATGGTGATAAAAATCACATGGTGAATGAAATATGTAGAAAGGGCAGCAGTACCTGATCTGTTCAACCTAAAAAAAATTCTAGGAGAGATATGGCCAAATATCACCATGAGATTAAATCAGATTTGCATGAAATGTGATTTAACAATAGAGGACATCAAAACATAAATTCTCAATGGATGGGTCATTCATCGAATATTAAATTTCAATTACCGTGCTCAACACCTGCCATGCATCGTTATTTGTGATAATTAATAATTACATTAGCCAAGAAATATTGTTATCTTCAAAAATTGTTCAGTATCATGTATTTTTTCATTTTAACTTTATCATATGCATATGATTTGTTTAATTGCAATTTATCTATTTATTTAACTCATGTTGCCATATTAAATAATCCAGTCAAATGTATATATATGTTTTATTATTCATGTGTAATCTCTTTTAATATTAAATGATAGGTTAACAATTCTAATTCTGTATCTATTCCAAATTCATAAAGCAATGATCTTTTTTTATTAATTATTTTCTACTGTACTAGATCTGGTTAATAGCCATCATCATGATTACCTTATCCCCCACAACTACATTTGTTTACATGCAAAAACTTAAATATTTTTATAAAAAAATGGAAAAAAAATTGTGGCAGTTAATGAGTTTAAACACGGAAAAAACATCTAACGAACATTAACTAAAACAATAAACAACAAGACCAAAAATAACTATGAAAAAACTAAAATTGAAGACAGGCAGCAAGGCTAATGACTTGAGCTGCGGTGTTAAACATGATTGACGTTCACAACTTCCCCCTCACCTGCCATATATATACATATATAAGTAGAGAATATATTAGTAAAGAAGTGAAAAGGCATATTAGTAGTAGGTATAAGTAAAGCGTGCCACGGAGGTTACTACGCCCTACGACGAAAGTAACGAAAATTTAAAAATGTTTTCCTTTTTCTCAGAACTGCATGTACACTCAAGATGCACTAATGTGATTCAATGATCTTGAACTTTTTGTAATTTAATCATTTTTTCCTGTGAAATACGTATGGATATTTGAGAATATTCATTTCTAGCTTTTCTGCATAATTTAAGGTAGTGGAATATTCGTTTAATATTTTTTTGAATCGATACCACTGTACATTTTACTTTAAATAAATACTATTTTACATTTTACTTTAAATCGATATCTTTTTACATTTTACTTTGAATCGATAAAAATGTAACAAACAAATATTTTTTTTTTTTTTTTTTAACGCCTAGTTATTTTACTAACTTTTGAACAAAACAAATCCTAACTTTTTGTCAAATTGCTGTACGTCAAGTCTGAGATGAGTTATCGTGTCCACCACTTGAACCTATGTTTGTGAAGAGCTCTCCCCCATCAGCTATGATATCGGTGCGATTTCCTCTATCAACTAGTTTTTTTTTTCTCTTCTTTTATAGATGCGTAAGTTATGAATGTACACTGATGTACAAAACTTAAGGGACAGAAACCGAGCGCTTTCGGTTCTACACGTTTTGTAGGACATCTACTGAAATTCTTTACAAATTGTCCTTAAAAGTTTAAGATGTAAAGAATCTGTTTCACTTCATATTTTACAGTTTGTAACAGAAAATGGCCAAAATGGTCAGCCACTGTACTAACTGTCTGTTTAGGTATTGTTCCACGTATGTGTATTTGTGTAAGCACAGTACTAACATTAGTGAAGATTTTAATGTTTCTCTAACAAAAATTCAAAAGTGTTTTGTCTATAGGATATAGAGTTTTAAACCAACAGAGTTGTTCTACCTTCCGCAAAACTTAAAAATTACTATCGAAACCGAATACAGAAATTAAAACACGAAAATATTGCCTATTTCATGGAATATCATGAGAAATAGGCATTTGAAGAATTAATTTTAACTGCTAAATGTTAATACATTGTTAAATCTGTATACCTCCATAGATTTTCTTTCTGTTGTTTCCTATTTATATGGAGAAATGTTATGATGTGTTTTATAAGATAACATGGATATTTTATTACGGAAGATGTTTTAAATTTTACGATATTATTATTTGAATATTATAATGTAAAAAATATGCATTAGATATATTTTTTTACATAATGGAATTAATTTAATTATAGAGTAAAATTATCATATTATTTCGATCCTGAATAAGCATTGTGGCATTCGATTTTTTTTTAAAACGTTTATCTAGTAACTAGACAATGCATTATTGTTAAAAGTTTTGATGTGTGAGTTTTGTTTATTTTATTCTGTTTGATAATACTAGTCTTTTTTTATACTACTGCTTTCTAATCATATTCATATAATTCATTCATTCTTTTTATTTCACAATAGTTTAAAAGTTTTCATTTGTACTTTTACACAGTAAAATTTTAAATTTTTTCGCGAATTTACTCAAGTATTTGAATGTAAACAAACGTATCGTGATATTATTTAACAACATGCATTTTATATTTAATTAACTCCAATCAGTGTTTGGACAAATTATTTTAAGGAAATTAATTTCGTTCAATTTACTTTCGAAGATCTGTTTTTTTTTATTATTATTAATTGTTTTACTTCATATTTCACTCTTTTGCATCCATTTACTTTATGACAGCTGGTTAATCTCAGTTAATTTTCCGCCACAAGAAGTTTCAGTCCTGTCCTACTCTGATTGGCTATCGTTCAAATAGAACAACCTTATGATAGCAGAAGCTTGGTTTCGCCAAAAGCTATAGAAATATCTGTAGAAATGTCTATAAAAATATTTGAAATTGCAGCGTTTTCCATGTGATTACCCTCCCAAGTACTAATCGAGATCGGTGCTGTTTGGTTTCCGTGATCGGACATGAACAAGTACTTTCAGCGTATTCTTCGACCGCTCATAGTTTTCAAGCTCTCATTTCACTATTTCAAGTTTGTTTCTTTTGTGATTAGCTTTCCTAATTACTAAACTTGTATAGAAATTATTGTATTGTACATAAATCCTATATGTTTTATCCGCTGATTGATTCTCAACTGTGTAAACCGAAGGGAATGACCCTATGAAAACCGAAATCCTTTGTAACTTAGTAAACCTAGATTTAAGAAGAAAAAAATGTGCGTTGCATTCAAAAATTTATTTATTTATTTATTTATTTATTTTGTTGATGGCAGTTGTGCTATATTATTTATAGTTTAAAAAAATTAGCTTCACAGTTTAAATTGTGTTAAGATTTCATTTTAGATTCGTGTTCAAATTCATTAATCTGCCGCGGAGTGATAAAAGTAACACTTATTTAAATATAGACTTGACAAAATATTTAAAAGTCTAATAAATAATTGTTTTTTTTTCATTGAAACGTAATTGAATAAATATTTTTTACACTTCAGATTAAAATATTCAAATAAAAATTACAATTATTGATATAAAAGAAGATACATGAATTACGCCACCTAGCGAAAGAGTTCCCAGCAGGTCGATCAGAATTTCATCTGATTATTTCCAACAGCAAAGTTGACTGAAGCTGTCCAGAAGTGTTCATGCAGTGGTAGACAATTAGACAGCACTTCTCCATCATTACTAGCACCTATCTTGTTGCTGGCGAGCAATTTCCTCTTTGCTGGGTTAATTTTGGCGGTATAATCACGTTATCGAGTTATGACATGAATTCTTTATGTGAAACAATATTATTAGGAATAGAATAAGGAATGACTTCTCTGCCTCGACATTTCTTGGTACGATATGAGCATCGGCGAAGTAATATACATGGCAATGTAATGTAAAATATTATGTTTATAGGGTTGAATTGTATATTATGTAGTACTTTTTTGTTATAAATTTTAGTCTACCGGCGATTTCCATCATGATATGCGCAGGCAGACCAAAATATTCTTAAAATACTTTATTTTACCTTTAATTTGGCACCGGCTTCATCCCTTAACTGGATGACGTGATAGTGACGCCAAAATGACGAGTTGGCGGCCGCTGCAGCTCATATCGTACAAAGAAATGTCGAGGCCAACGAGTCATTCCTTAATCTACTCCTAATAATCTTGTCCTGCATCATGATTTCACCCCGTAACTCGATCAAGTAGTCATTTGTGTCGCCGTCGCCCGATCTATAATACAGAACACAAACATTGCTTGTAGCTATAATTTTGGACTTGTATATTTGAAGTTTCTAAAAAAGAAAACTAAGTCAATTTAGAATTCGACATTTGCTATTCGCTAATATTTGTCAACCCACTTGTCAGAACACACAGTGCTCGACTGAGTGTTAAAAGAAGGCAAATTATTAATAATATTTGCCATATATTTTTAACTTATCATACATGCGTATAAATTTGATCTTTTTATTTACTATATGCATTATAAGATATTTCGCTCTAATGTTTCGCATGGAAAAGTTTTAAAAACAATTGTCTTGCGTAAAGAAATATTCACCAGTTTTAATAATTTTCATGTAATTTCACATTAAAAAGTTCTACATTAACTAATTTTAATTAATTTATGGTTTAAGTTCAGACTTTTGCATGTTTCAAATTACACAAATCTCCAACGATTCTGTTGGAAGTATTTATTCAAACATCTTCTAAAATTCAGTGTTGTGACAATGTATATAAGCAGCCTGTATTATGAAAAATATATAATGTTATGAAGAATTTTAGAGTCCTAAAAGAATTATTTTACGAAAAAAAATTAAATGAAATTCAATTTATCATTTTAACCAATTAAGACAATATTCCTAAGAATAAATTTCCATCACTAAATTTTTAGTTCTGCTATAAAGTACATTACAAAGTTTATAATCACTAAACTGTATTTAAATTGTGAAGTTTGCCTTCGCTGAAGAGGATTCTGTTGTAAGAATTTAAAATGTTTAAGAATGATAATAACATGAAAAAAAATATTTTACTTTTTATTAACTGGCGCACCCATCGTTGCCCCTGACAATATTCTTAAATAAACCTTAAATTTCTATGATTTTTCGTCTTCTGCGCAATAGCTGCGGAATCTCTTAATTGCACTTTCCACCACTAGGGGGCGCGTTTTGTTCTAAACAATCCGTCTTTCGAACGAAGCCCCGAAACGTGTCTCCGCTGTGTTCGTCAACATAAAGCAGTCCAGCAAAGAGTAAAATGCTGGCCAGCAGCAATATAGGTGCTGGCAATGATGGAGAAGTGTTGGCTGATGGTCTACCACTGCATGACCAGTGCTGGACGGCTTCAGTCAACTTTGCTGTTGGAAATCATCAGATAAAGTTCTGATGGGCATTCATTTTATCTCATGCACTGGCCCACCACTACATGGAAGTGCACGAACTTTTGCAGTATTATTGCTGGGAAGCATTACGATAGGTGGCGCTGCGAATATCGAAGACACTGAGTATTTGAACACAAAGAAGTGAATATCTTAACACGATTTAAGCTGTGAGGCTATTTTTTTTCCTTTTTGAAACTGTAAAAAATATAGCACCACTGCCACCAACAAAATAAATAAGTAAATGAATAAATAAATAAATTCTTTATTTTAACGAACTTTTTTTTCACCTTAAATCTGGTTTTACTATGTTACAAAGGATATCGGTTTTCATAATTTACGCAGTTCAGAATCAATAATAAAAAAAAGCGTATAAAATACGTAGGATTTCTATACAATAGAACAATTTCTATACCAGTTTAATGATTGGGAACGTAAGTCACAAAAGAAACAAACTTGAAATAGTGTAATGAGAGCTTGAAAACTAAGAGCAGTCGTAGCATACGCTGAAAGCACTTGTTCATGTCCGATCACGAAAACCAATCAGCATCGAGCGGGATCAGTACTTGGGAGGGTGACCACATGCAGCTCAAATATTTCTATAGACATTTCTATTATAGACGCCTCTACAGATATTTCTATAGCTCTTGTGAAACTAGCTTATATAAAAAAGAGCCATAATTTTATAATACTTTGTTTTTTTATAGAATTCTATAAGAAATTTTTGTAAGGGAAAGTGCTGGACTAGCAAATGAATAGAAGTGGGATAGGTGCTAGTACTGCAGGAAAAGTGCCGGATTGAAGCAATATGATGGCATACCAATGCTGACCTGCTGTTGGCTGCATTCGGCTTGGACACTTTTCGACAGGATTAAGTAATGTCAACCTTGCACTTTACCGCTGATGGCACCACTGGCTGCCATCTTTTTCCAGCTGATGGCCCACTGTTTTGTTCTTTGCTGGGTGGTGTTCTGTGTACGCGCTGTGAAATCTTTAGTTTCAATTTCCATCGCCAGAGGCGCGATATGTTCTATACAAGCATCTGAAACTGGTCCCCGAAATGCATGCAAACTCTGTTAGTTCCGATTTCAACCGCCAGGTGGCGAACTTTGTCCTAAACAATCTTATATTCAAAGGAAACTCCCTTATTCAATCTTTTTGTAGATGGAATCAAATAAGAATTTAAGAATAAAAAATATATTACAACTCATCAGACATACAAGTAAAAATTACATAAATACATTTAATACAATTAAAAAGCAAACGTTTCGAACTGAATTTTAGCCCCTCATCAATGCAATAAATAACATTCAAATGGCACAAAACTATATATCATGTTTACAGTTAAAATTAAATAAAGTATAAAAAATTTCAAAACAATGCTGAGTATTCAGGAGAAAGTGCACATGATTCCTTTATCGGCGACGTTTGCTTACGACTGAATAAACCTTCCAGAAAAACTCTACTTTTAATATTATTGAAACCGGATCTGATAACTTTCATATTTGCAAATCTGGGTTATGATCGGTATCTAAAGAATGCTGTATAATTTTAGACTGTAGGCTTCCAGATTTGTAGGCACGTTTATGTTCGGCGAGGAGAATGGCGCAAGTACGACCAGTTTCGCCGATATATACCGAGTCGCAATCTTTGCAAGGGATGGAACAAAGTAAATGGAACCGATTCTTAGTAAGGAGGCAATTTTTGGTTTAGATTTGCAATTCCGGAAGGTGTGTTCACTCGTAAGCAAACGTCGCCGATAAATGAATCATGTGCACTTCCTCCTGAATACTCAGCATTGTTTTGAAAATTTTTATACTTTATTTAATTTCAACTGCTAGTAATTTTTAACTGTAAACATGATATATAATTTTCTGTCATTTGAATGTTAGTTATTGCACTGATGAAGGGCTAAAATTTAGCTCGAAACATTTACTTTTTTATTGTATTAAATGTACTTATGTAATTTTTACTTGTATATCTGATGAGTTGTAATATATTTTTTAAGTTTAAATCGTATATCAGACGTTAAACAATGATAAACAATGATAAACAATGATTTTTAAGAATTTAAGGAGTTTGCTGAAAATACTTTAGTTACACCTCCCACCGCTAGGGGTTGCGATACGTTATATATGAACATCCAAAACACCGAAACGGCACCTCAGAGCTTGCAGCCCCGTAAATCAATCGTGCTCCGCATGCTCTGCGAAATTTGTTAGTTCCAATTTCCATGCCCAGGTGCCGCACTCTGTTCTAAACAAGATTATTTTTCATGTGTCCTAATTGCTAAATTTAATAAAAAGTACTTCTTCCGACGCCCCCCCCCCCCCCCCCTCCGAATCTTCGCATATATAACAAATACAAAATAATTCTCGCATGAAAAAATTATTGCTTTCTTTTTCCTTTAAAAAATCGGTTTCACAGACAATTGTCTATGCTCAAAAGATTTAAGATAAAATCGCACGATAATTTTAAATTGTTAATAAGCCTATATTCTTTAAATGCAGCCAGATTTCAAAGAAAATTAGATATTTGCATTCGTTGTTAAAATATACGCATATATGCGTTAATTTCAAATTGATTAATGCAATATTTAAAAAAAAAATGTATAGATCTGCAAAATTGCTTAATATCGTGAATCTTAATCACGTGTTGTTTTAAATAATTTTTAATTCCGCTCGCGTCTCACAGGCTGCGAAAATGCTAGACATCTGAGAGAGAATGAATTATGCGGTTTGATAAAAATCTATGTTTTTGTTGAATTAGGAATAATTTTCCATTTTATTTTAAGGTTTTAAATTAATTTCTCAACTAATTATTAGAAATTTAAAATTCTGAAACTCTGGCGCACCACTAGAGGCACTCGACTATCATTACAAAAATTTTGATCATCGAACGTACCGTAGATCTTATTAGCCATCGCTAACAGATATACACACAGAGCAAAATTTTAACTTATTAGTATAGATTCAAACCGTTATCCATGTGAATATCAACTCTCCTTTTAAAACTCCTGCTTTAAAAGAAGTGTTACAAACGCACAAATATAGCAATTTAGATCGATAGTTAACACTATCAATATTATGCAACTGTAAACTATTATAGAGTTCTTTTGGGATGCATAAATTTGGGACAAAAAGCTTTATGTTGTATAGGAATCTATTATTCTACTAAGCTGTAATAATTTTATATATAGCTAGTATAATTACTTTTTTGAAGCAGCAGAAGGGGCATCCATAAATAAAATAGAAAAGTGGTGAATAGTATGTTGTAGCTCTATAAGTTTAGATCATTGTAGATATACCATTTCAAAAACATTATAATAGCTCTTTTTTTCCAGTAACATTAGCTTTTTTAAAAAATTAAAATAATTTTAATTTGCTTATAGATCCACCCATTCCCAGCTGCTTTAAAAAAATTCCGTTTTTATTTTCAATTTATAGACATTCTTACCCGATATTACAATTATGCCTATAGATGAATATATAATTTCGTTACTTTCATGTTGTTTGAATCTAAAAAGAAATTAATAAAAATTCGTTTTTATCGCAAGTTTCGATTGCAGAGTGACAGTTACATAAAAATGCATGGTTTAAATTAATATGAAAACAGAAAAGTTACACTTAAGGTTATTACTCAAACATTTATTGTGCACATTATTTCTAATATATATTATTATATATATATATATATATATTCAGATATATACAATATTTGCATGTTTTAAAAGAATTTTAATTTGAAAAATAAATAAACAATAGCTTATTGTCTATCAATTTGTGATAATCAGGTGAAATTTTGCCAAAAGAGAATAAAACAGAAAACCCGAATTATGAAAAAAACTCTAAAGGATAAAAAAATAAAAAAAATAAATATGAATTTTTAAGTGTACTTTTTTAAAAATTCTTTGACACATGCTTTTAGCAACAGTGATTTTTAACGAATCATTTTTTTACAGCAGAACATAATATAGAAGCCACATTTATCTCATAAAATAATTTTTTAATATTTTTAACTTTATCTAGCTAATCAAATATTTCTTTTTTTTCCCTCATAACATTATATTGTGATGAATTCAATGGAAGCAGTTTTCATGGTTTTAAAAATTAAAATAGTCCAACTATTTTAATTATCTAATTAAGTTATCATTTTTTTTTTTTTTTTTTTTTTTTTTTTTTGTAAATAATGTTGATAATGCTTTAAAAATGCAATATATTTCGTAGATATTTCTCAAGTAAAATAAATATCATTAAACGATTTGTTAAAAATAAAAGACGCTTTTTGTTTCAACAATAGAAAAACGGACAAAATGCTATGCATTTACATATCTTATATCTGAAATACTTTAATCGATATATATATATACATATTTAAATTTATTTATTTCATTTTGAGTAAATATACGTTTGTTGGAAGCTGAATTAGGCATTTAACATAGTATGAATTTGGAGAATTTACAAAATCCTTACCATTATAAAAATATGTAATGCATGTAATGTAAGCTTCAGTAAATATTTTCATTTACACGAAAAGTTTGGATAATTAAGATTATTAATTACTAAACTTTCTGTCATCTTAACTAAGACTTAACATCTTCACTGCAGCTATTAGAGGATAATTCGACAGTTTAATCCTGTCTTTGAAAGTTCGACCTTTATTGGAACAAACATGACTATTGCTACTCTAAAGGATTAAAGATATTAAAAGTAATGAACATGTTTGTTCAAACGTCAATTTGAACTTTTTTTTTCAAACGTTTAAAGCAAATTCTGTTTTTTTACAAATAAAAAATTCATTTCCTATAATTTTTTATACCAAAAGAGATAATTTAAGAAATATATGCGTATTTTTTTTTATAAATAAAAAAGACTGCTTATTTATCAGATGGTACTTTAGCTTTTAAGACAAAGTAATTTTAATTACAAAATTTAGAATGTACCATTGGGGATATTTGCTGAATACACTGGTTTAAAAAATCCCTAAACATTATTAAGAAAGTACGGAGAGAATACGTATGAGATGTAGGATAATTTTTATTGTCTATACAGTAAAATGGAAAAAAAAAATCTGTAAAGTTACTAAAGTTTTTCTAGGAAACTGGGATTCCTAGAACTTTTTATGTAATGACAACAAGAAAAATTCCTGTTGCCGTTGCATAAAAAGTTCTAGGAATCCCAGTTTCCTAGAAAAACTTTAGTAACCTTACAGATTCTTTTTACAGTGTACTCATTAGAGTTCCTGTTCTCATCATTTTACTTGCAGTGTACTTTATTAAACCTCTCTCTGCGCATCCCGAGAGTTTCTCGGGCAACGTAAAAGTTGTAAAATCTGCGCAACCCAAGATTTCATCGGGGATGCATTTTCTCCATCTAATTAACCCGCCTTGATCATTCCCACCAGTTACTTTTTATTGTAAATTTTGCCTTATCTAATCGGAGCAATTTCCTGATTAAATCGGACGGAAATTTTTGTTTTGAAAAACCGGTGACAAGAGAATAAAAATTCATAAAAGACGCTCGTCGCGAAAGGAATTAAGTACGCACATTTTGAAGCTATTTTGATAAAACAATTACGCAGCGAGACGGTTAAAACATTGGTTGCATAACTTTTGTATTTAAAGATAGAATACTGCAAAACACCTTTTGGTCTCTATTAATGAATACGAATTAATCGAACTCTGGCAGAAATGATTAAAGATTTAGCATGTTAGCATAACATTGTGGTAATTCGAAAGTGACTATTTCAAACTTCGTCCGACGAGAGTTATACAAACTGCCAACCTTACCAGGATTCCAATCATATTCGTCAAACATATTTTTATTGCAAAAAAACAAAACATTATACCTTGCCCTATACTTAAAGAAAAAATAAAGCAATGCTTTAAAAATGAAAATAAAAACATATGTAGCCTTATACTATATTTTAATTTCGAAAATCGTATAAAAATTTATCTGATGAGAAAGACAGGGGATGATAAATAACTAGCAAGAAATAGTTTTATTTATGAGAAAACAAAAGATGATACGAAATATGCAATTCATATCAGTATTAGAAATAGCGATATTTATGACGAACTTTCTAGAACTTCAACATATAAACACCAAATTCATTAACACGTTAAGCGCCACGTCAGTCTGACACAGAACTTTCCTTTTAGAACTCGTCATTCACCGATGGCTGACGGTCTAAAATTTGGTATAAAACTATATATATATATATATATACATTGTTTTAAGTAATTACTGATTTTTAAAAAAAAATTAATTACGTTTTATTTATTACAGGATTATACTTTCTTAAAAATTACTTAAAACATTGTACAATTTTCAACTTCAGTGTCAGTCACCGCGGCACTCAACGTGTTAATAATATTTTTTATCACATTCTCATATATGAACATGTGTTTTCACTACATAGAACATGGTGAAACGTAGAGTTATATTATGATGCAAATTGTTTAAATTAAAACGAAAAATGGCGAATCCAATTAAATATTACATTATCTTTGAAAAATTACAATTAAATGTTAATCTAAAGAAAATTCATGAACCATTAACTACGAATATTCATATTTTTTGAAACGCATCTCTTTAAAAGAATTTCATACATTTTTGAAATTTCAAAAAGAATGTCCACTTCTCTGACACCCTTTATATCCAAAACTGAAATACACTCAATACATATTTATTGCCAAGTTGAAATTGCAAGTAATTGGTGTTCGTTGTAAGTATGTATTCAGAAAATCTAAAAAAATTTTTTTAGTGTAATAAGAGAAAATGCAACTTTAATTATATTATGTAATTTCATTTTATAATTCTCTAATATGTTACTGCTGTATAATGTACATTAGATAATCACGCTACATAATCATTTCATATTATTGAATGCATTAACTCTCTATTTAATTCATAAGTTTCAAAAAATTGTACATTTTCCATTTCTTTTTTGAAGCATTATGTATAACAAGGTGTCTACAGATCAGGGAAAAACACAGTCAAAAAAAGGGTGAAACCCGAGTATTTTCTTATAGAGAAATTCAACTTGTTTAATTACGCGAATAAATAAGGCGAATTTGTTTTATAAGTAAATACTGGTATTTTCTATTTCATTTGACTGTGGTTTTCCCTGATCTGTAGACACCCTATATAATAGTGGCTAAAGCAGAACATATTTTTCATTAAATTTTATCCTTAAAAGTAATATGATATTCTTCATTTAATGTTATCTGGAATAAACATGACTTTGAATCATCCACGACATTCAAGGGTTTTGCTTCAAATTACATTTCTGGTGAAAAAGATATTGAAGCCCGCAATACTGAAATTCTAAATATATTTTTCTTCCAACATACAATATTTAAAATTTAGGTTTAGAAAGACATAATGGTTACATGAAAGATAGCGTGATTTATTATAAAGCAGTATACATTTTTCAATTTACATGCGGATTTTCGTGTTTTCATTTGTGTATCACATTTCGAAACTTAGAAATCTTTTTTTAAACATATTTATAAGAAAGATCGTATTCCACGTATTTGTATTTTAACTAAGGATTTGGAACACATATTTTTCTTTCTGAACCGTATATTAAACGCATAATTAAAAAATTTCAATCGTTATAAAAGAAAAGTATTGCTGTTTTTTTTTAAACAAATATTTGCAAGGCAGAATGTTGCTTTAAATGTAAGGATATATGCTTGCTTTATTTTCAATAATTATTTATTAAGAAAATAAATAGTTGTTAATGCCATATAAAACAAAAATAACTAAACTTAATTAGAACCAAGTCAAAAAAAAAAGTTTGCACTTTTTTATACAAAAAATGATGGATTGTACACATTTTGTACATAAAAAGTTAATATTTTTTAATATATCAAAAGTATGTACTTTATGAACAAATTATCTACATTTTTTACGCATACAAATAAGTGCACATTTTATTTTTTCAAAAACTGTGCTCGTTTTTTGCATAAAATAAATGCATATTCGATGTTAGCAAAATATGTGAACATATTTTTAATAAAATGAGTGTATATCCTATTTTTGCAAAAAAAAAGTGCATTTTTATGAGAAAAAAAAGCCTGTACGGAAAAACCTCTGAATAACGGACGCCACAGGAAGGCTGATTTTGCCCGGTGTTCGGAGGTGTTTGCTATACAGAGCTAAAAACAATTATATAGATTTTAAAATGTACAGTGTATGGGTATGTACAATTATATAGGTGTTCGTGATAGAATAATAGAGGCGTTCGATAAATAAAGGTATCTGGTATTCAGAAGATTCTTTATGGAGGTTTTACGGTATATTGTAATTTTGCAAGATGTAAAAAAGAACTTCTAATTAGAACTTCTAAAAGAACTTTTTAATTAACTTCTATGGGGACGATATTTTTCTAAATTTTCCCGATATTTGATTGGACTTTTTATATGAGTTCATACATACAGTTGACTACTAAATTATGTAAAAATACCTTTGTTATCCTTCGCACAAGCGCAGATAAAAATTATTTGATGCAGCTGCTCATATTTCATAAAATAATTAATATAGTTATATTCCAATTACACCACATTGTTTTTACTACATTTTGTAATATTTTCAGAAACTGGCGTCAAATTTGGTTGAAATCCCTGCATGAAGTCTTTGAACTTAAAAAAAATTGCTATATCTCCATGAATATACGCGCTATTCTTACGAAATTCAGTAAACATGTTACACGGTATAAACATATTCGTATTCTGCAGCGATAGATCATTTCGTGCATTTTTATGTACAGGATTATCTCAAATATTATTATATTTCTTTGGTTTTTTTTGTTGAACCCCCTTAAATATCGTCCTTATCAAATCTATGTTGATAAATTTGAGGCAGAACATATTCTTTAAAATACAGAAATTACCAAATAATCTGACGTGTATATTTCAAAATATTCGACAAAATGTCTAGCATTGAAAGTGTCCGGTCAATAATGGCCATATATATAATGGTATATATATATGATATATATATGGTATATATACAATGGTATATATATATGTGGTATATATATGGTATATATATATAATGGTATATATATGGTATATATATAATGGTATATATATATGGTATATATATATAATAACAATTGTATGCATAATGTATCATTTTATTTGAATAAGACATTCCTATAAATTACAAATTATAGTTTCAAAAACTAGTTCGAGATTTAAGGGTGGTGATGGCAGTGAATGGTCATATGTTGATGATCTCAGTATACTTTTTAGCTCAAAAGCTATCAAAGCTTGAGAGTTAATGCGCAAGCAGCACAGTGTAAGATTTTGAGAATCTTGCGGGTCAAAATTCAATTTATGAAGATTAATGATATTAAAGTAATAAAATTGATCTTACTAGAGATTCGAAAGAAAATTCCAAAATTAAAAGGGTGAAGTGAGCGAAAAGCGTTCTACAAGCTTTCTAAATTACGATTTTTATGCAATCGTACGAAAAACGAAACCGATTTCAAACATAACGGTTTCAAAATGATGGTGATAGTTTTATGTCGAGGACTGCAGGAGCAAAAAACTTTCTAAATTGCGATTTCTGCGATACTGAAAAGGCTAGAAACTGTAAATTACTATATATATTATTATTATTATTGTTATTATTATGTCAATTTTCGGGGGTTACAATTGAAGATATAAAAGTTCATGTTTATTTTAACACATAGAGAAAAAAGAAAATATATCTCATAAAAAAAATAGACGTTATTTTAAACCGATTGGCATTTTTACTTTTCTTTTACGACAAACGGTACTCAAGATAGTATGGAGCAACGGATTTTGATTAATAAGACTGCATTAAAACCATCTTTGAAGAAAATGTTTTATCTTTGTTGTTTCAACTACTCTATGTTATTGTACTCTATGTATTGATATAATAATAATATTATTATATATAGTTACTTATAAAATATAAATGTCCTCTATAAACAGTCGAAAATAATTTCGAAATTAAAAAGAGGTGAAGCGAAGGGAAGGACCGAAAAGCATTCTAAAAGATTGCTAAATTACGATTTCTATGGAATCTCAGGAAATAATAAACCGATTACAGAAGTTATTGGTTGCGAATCAAGAGTGATAGTCCCTGATCCTATACGGGCTACATTTTATGCCGGTGTCACTACCACCTGGTTGGCAGGAACAACAATAAAGCCTTTAAAAACATCTAAATTCTGTTTTCTGTAGAATATTAGGAAATACCAACCAATTTCAAGGTTAATGTTATCAAATTAATGGTGACAGTCTCTGTTTCAACATTTTTCCAGATATTCTATTTTAGCTCTGTTTCGGTATTTTATTGGTGTCACCAACACCAGAGAGGTGGTAGACTGTCAATCAAGAAGCTTGGGATTCGACATGATGGTTAATTTTAAGATGTAAATGTGTTAAGGTGGTTTCTAAAAAATTCAAAACTTCAAATGAATACTGAAATGAGCGTATGAAATAAGCATAAAAGTCTCAAAATACTTTCTAAATTATCATTTAAAATGGCTAAATTTGTAATTTTTGAATTATTTCAAAAAGTGTTCTTCTAATAAAAAATAGTCATGCAAATATCATTTGGCCTATTTCAACTATTACGCGAGCAAAACCGCGGGATTTGCTAGTATATTATAAATACATTAAATTAGATACTCATGAAAATATTTAAATTAAAAAATGTAGTTATTTATTTTTACCTAAACGAGGCTAATTAAATTAGCTCATATTGTGGAAAATATTCGGAAATAATAAATATGTTTTATTTTCGGTGAAATTTCAAAAAATGGTAATATAAAATAAAATAAACTTGTTGTTTAAAATAGTAAATTGCATAATATATACTAATGCATAATACTAAGATTCATTTTCAGTGTATCAGTTAAAATAATGAACATCGCATACATGAATAAATAATGAAGTATCAGTATTACTCGCGCACAGAGGGTTAGGTAGAATAAATATTTGAATTTGTATTTGTATTAAAAAAAATTGCAAATAATACTCATACTTTGTAAAAAACTATACAACATAGGGTTGGGTATAACTGTATATACTAGAAAAGTGTAAATGGATATATCATGAAAGTTCAAAAAGATATGGAACCTAAATAATATCAAATATAGCTATTCTGTATAAATCATTTTTTAATATTATCCTAATCTGTTTATGATTATCCTAATCGGTTTATGATGAACTTATTCGGTACTGACAATAAAAGCAATGCATATTTAAACTTCAGTTGGAATTTCATAAAACAAATTCAGCTTAATAATAACTTTTATTTCTACAGTGTAGCTAAAACAAAACTTTGTTCAAAGTTTAAACTTGGCATTGTGCGAAGCGTGAGAGGAGCTTCGAGAGGAGGTCGCAAAATAGAAACGCCGCAGTGGTCCGTGCTGCGTTTTTCCAGATAAGTTTTTAATTAACTTTTAAAGATACGACAGGCGTATTGAAAGATCCACTCAATTGAAACTAGTCACAAACCCCGTAGTATTTATGTGATTCATTCTAATTAAGTGTTAAAGCTCAAAATTTTAGAAATTTTAATTTTTTTGTGGATGAACTGACATTAAAAACAATGCATATTTAAACTTCAGTTGGAATTTCATAAAACAAATTCAGCTTAATAATAACTTTTCTTTCTACAGTGTAGCTAAAACAAAATTTTGTTCAAAGTTTAAACTTGGCATTGTGCGAAGCATGAGAGGAGCTTCGAGAGGAGGTCGCAAAATAGAAACACCGCAGTGGTCCGTGCCGCGTTTTTCCAGATAAGTTTTTAATTAACTTTTAAAGATACGACAGGCGCATTAAAAGATCCACTCAATTGAAACTAGTCACAAACCCCGTAGTATTTATGTGATTCATTCTAATTAAGTGTTAAAGCTCAAAATTTTAGAAATTTTAATTTTTTTGTTGATAAACTCCTATCTTTTCTGAACATTTTGGTAATATTGTTTCCTTGAAATTCCCATTAGAACAAAAGTTATTGCATGTAGAATTATACCCGCTTAATAGCTGAAGCATCGTTTCCGAAACTTTGAACTGATTTTTCTCCAAATGACGTTTTTGGGCAAAACGCTCAGGATACTTCAAAAACCTCTGAATATGTTTTCAGTAAATTTTCAAAACATATATTTCTGTGTAAACTGAACCTAAAATTTCCTTTTTATTGTTCAAAAAAATATTTTCTTTAGCTGATTATACTGTTGAAATTTTCAAAATTTTGTATTAGACTAGTGTTCAAAACTGCATAAAAAAATAAAAATGCTTTAAATACAACTTTATTTCAGTTCATGGTAATTTTTATAATCTCAAGTATATGTAGGCACCAAAATTTTCATTCTAGTTGCAATATTTATTTTGTGCTCCTGTGCGTAAGCTATTATGCCAATCTTCTGCTCTACAAATGTCTAACAGTTTCGATCCCCCTATAATTACTAATTCTGCATCTTGCAATTTTTTAAATACATGAAATAAAAAACATACTTCTGTATTTCATCACAATAATTTTGTGTTTTAAAATCATATACATTTTAAGACGTCTTTTTTTCCTTTTTTTTTTTTTTCAATTTTAAGAGTCCGGAGACGCCTTAAATTAGTCTATTTTTAACAATTTGACATTTATTGTTTTTATACTGCTACTAAACATTACATTACACATATATATTATTAAAAGTTGTTAACTAGACATAGAGTACGCCGCCCTGTCATTATGTATGCCAAACTGTCCATATCTTTAAGGGTTAATATTTCGGCTAATTATTGGCGATTTTTTTCGAAAATGACTATCAACAATGTTTTTACAACTTCTGCTACAATAGATACCTCTAGCGCTACTCAACATTTATTCTGAATGCCTGTAAATCGAAATTCGTGTGTAATAGAAAAATGAGATTTTCTCAAAAACTATGTGACCTAGGGTAATCGCTATTATTTTCCTTCAAGGTTTAAATTAATATCTACTACCTCTGATTTTTTCATCATTTTAGTTTCCGTAGATTCGGAATTAGATGGGGGGGGGGGCATATTTTTGCTATACATTTTCGACGATATCTTTGAAAATATAATACCTAAAATTAAAAAGAAATGTATTTTTGAGTTCAGCGTTAAGAAAGCTTTCAAAAGATATCCCACACGATATACAACGGAAATAGTTTTTTTTTCCAAGTCGCTTAATTAGCCCTTGTACATTTTTACTAAATATATTTAAGAATGTTTAATAATCTGAAAATATGTGGTTAATAGTCTTTATTCCTTCCCTTAATTTGAACTTTCCACCTTTCATAGTTTACGAGTAAAATCGCTGCGACGGACAGACAAACAGACATAGTAGTAATCTTATAATTCTTCCGTTTTTACTTTTTGAGTATGAAACCCTAAAAATAAATCCATTTTTTTTTTTATCGTAAAAATTATTCGATTACTTGTAAAGCAATTTACGCAATGCTAAAAGGTGCCTCTGGAAAACAATTATACTTATATTATTTTTGAAACAATTCTAAAAATGCATGTACTATTTGCGAAAAAAACACGTGATATATGTAAGACAGCTATAAAGGGTAAGTCAAAATGAATATAGCGATTACAAACGGCTATAAGTTTTTAATGGAAATAAATTTATCAATAACATTAATACAGAATGTAGACGGAACTTAAAAAATTTTTTCGTAAGGCGAAGGTGCAGTGAAGCGGAAGCCTACGCATGTGCAATTTGAAACTTTGCAATGACAAGAAACTTGTTCATTGCGGCCGTCTCATTAGTAAAACTGGCCAATTATGACGGTAAAAATGATCGATTTTTTTCTATGGGGTTATGTGAAAGACAGGGATGCCTCCCATACCCAAAACAAATGAAGAACACAAAGTACGCATTTGTAATGCGCTTGCATCTGTGCTGAACAAATACTTCAGAATGTATGGCGTGAAATGGACTACACTTTGATGTTGTCCTTCTGACCAAGGTAAGTCACATAGAACATTTAAGACGTATGTATACAAAATTTTTAAGTTCCGTCTACATTCTATATTAATTTTATGGATAAATTATTTTCCATTAAATACACTGCAAATAGAGGAGTCTTAAATTCAGACACATATGTGACTGAATAAGTAATTCAGACACTTAAGTGTCTGAATATGAAATTTCAGACATCATAGGTGTCTGAATTTAAGACACTTAAGTGTCTTACTGTGATCATGGTATAAATGAACTAAGAAAAATGTCTTAATTATGATCATGTGTCTGAAATTAAGACATTTAGAATTCCAGACACTTATGTGTCTCAATATGTAATACAATTATACCATATGTATGATAACTGTAGATACAATTGTATCGCAATATATATTGCAGCAGCATCAGAAAATGTTTTCGAATTTATGAAAGATGTTGAAAATACTGTGCCATCCACCAATTTGGTATTATTTTATAAAATAAGCAATGTGATTGGAGCATAAGGACGTCTGCCGAAATTGTAAATGTCCGTTTACTAACTTTTGGAATTAAATTATTTTTGTGGCAATAAGTAGTTAAATAAGCTTTCCACAAAATATAAAATTCTTCAAAAACTACTTCCACTCATAGGTGTACGTAGGAAGGTTCAAGGAAGGGCCGCTCTCTAAGTGTTCGCAGAAAAAATGTAGGGAGGAGGAAGATTGAACAGATGTGCCTGGAGTCCACTGCCTAGTTTGCCTAACTAAAAGTAAAGTTTATAAACATGAAATAAGCTAAACTAACAATTTTTTGCCAGAACGCCTCGTGCAAGAAAGTTTTTGTATAAAAGAAATATAAAAACGTACCAAGTAAGAAGTATTAAATATTCAAGAACATATTCCTAACATTTTGTTTTTCTCATATTGTATTTTGCTCTTCTGAACACCCCTTACCTCACAATTTAAGATAAATTTTAAATATATGAATGTAAAAAGGAAAATAGAATTAAAAATTGATTTCTAAAAGTATTTCAGGAAAAAAGAAGAGCGGGGGGGGGGGGGTTGCTTCTCTGACGAAAAATTCTTATTTCCTTTTTCTCTTAATGTTTAATTGTGTAATCATTTGGAAGAATAAATTTTATTATTATTTTTTAATATACAGAAGAATGTGCTTCATGAAAACTCTCTGAATTATTTGGAAGTGTTGCGACATTTTTTAATGTTTATAATATATTTTCCTTCTGTCTTAAAGTATGAAAATTAATAATTGTATTAATATAATATATACATCTAAGCATTATGAAACAGACCAAATAAACAAAATTTTTCTGATTTCTTCTTATACAGCGTTCTATTTTCCGCTGATAAAAAAGTTTTAATCAGCTCACTGTACAGTAAACCACAAAACCATTGGAGATTTGCATTGGAAACGCTGACTTCATCTGTTTTCTTTGTCAGTCAACTTCTGAGACAGTTGACGCATTCAAATTTAAACGTTCGTTCAACAGTTAACGTTAACTTCTTTGACGAGATCGAGTCTATTTTATTTCTGAAAATTTCTGTAATTATGTTATTAGTCGCTGCGTCATTCCATATGTGGAAGTGTAAAATTTGGAAGTATCTTACATTACGGATGGTTGGATGGATATTATTCGTTCATATATCTGCTTCTTAGTTCAAGTTCTATTTACTTCTGTAATAAATAAGTGATATGAAAACAAAACATGGCAATTATCAAATGTTTTTGAATATATTTAATTTCCTGCTTTCTCTTAAAAGTCTAAAGATATTATAATATCAGGTCAACAAAACGTCGCATTTATTTTGAATTTATATTTATACATTTACGTTTATGTATGGATTACACTTAACAGATAATATGAAAGGTAAGGAATCTGTTGTATGTATATTTACAAGCATAAAATTTTAGTTTAGAAATGGAACTTTCACTTATGTAATGTTATTTATTTATAACTTAAATGATTTGTATTAGAATAATATGCGTTTATCTTATTTGTACCTTTTTTTAGATCTAATAAATAATTTTCATTGTTCCATTATCTGTATATTTTTATGATCTTCAACTAAATTTATATCACTATCAAGACTAACAAACTGGAAAAAAAAAAAAAAAAAAAAAAAAACATAAAATTTCCGAATCTTGTTGTAGAAGAAAAACTGTGTTTAGAATATTTTTTTTAATTTACTTTTGAAACTTTGATGTGTATGAATTTAAAGTTTTCATCAATATGTTGAATTTTTTTATCATTTTCTTTCACGGTTAAAACTATATTTTAATCTCGACTGACTTTTAAATTTATTTTTTTGTTCGTTATGAAAAATAGGCAATTCACTCTATATTTAATACTGAAAATTATAAAAGGATAAAACACCCGTTGTGATTTATTTTTTATATTTTATAATTAGATTTGTCCTTTTTTTTTTGTTTGTGTGTGTGGGGGGGGGGGGGGAGCTGTATTTGGAAAAAACGTTCTTTTATACAAATGTCAACTTGAATACATTTTATAAGTTCCACATGATATTATTTGGTTTGAGAGTAAATTTATTTGTATTACATATCTTATTTATGTTTTCTAAACTATTTAAATGACAGTTAAAAGAAAAAAAAATGTTGTGACTTTGTGATATATAAAATCAAATCAGTATTAAAAACTTCCATTATTTTAATAGTTAATTGTATTTTGAAAATATTTTTACAGTGATAATTTGATTTCCTCTAAAATAGTAAATAAATACATCATAATTTACTCGATTTATTGCTCAAAATTTTATGTTTATGTTTCCAAAACTTTAGAATTTGAAAACTAATTTTAATATTCATTTTTTAAATTTTTTTTTCAATATTTATCTTGTTATATATACATGTATATGTGTGTGTGTGTATTAAACTAATCATAAACGCATCAGAACGATGTCATCGTGAAATTTTGAATATTTTATTAAAAAAAAATTTATTTTTCCTATCGAAATTAAACCATTCTTTTAAAAAATTCGAAATTAACATTAAACTGCATGACACCTTTTTCTTTTTAATAATGAAAAACTTGTGAAAACTTGTTTAGAATACAAAAACTACATTTAGATGTATTTTATGTGTTCTGTATCAATAACATATTTAAATTTGAAGTCACAAAGCCATTTTGAAAGTACAGCAAAAGCCAAAATCGATGTACTTCAATGAATATGATCTTTAAAGAGTAAATAAATAATATTGAGTAACATCATAAGTAGAACATTAATATAGTATGGAACGAAAAAAAAATGTGTGTGTGGAGGCTGGAGATGTGTATAGGTTAGACCAATGACTCATGACAGCCAAATATTTTTTTAAGGAATTTTCCTTTTTGGAATAAAATGTGAGATTTAACTCGTTCTGTAACTTTTTTTCCTTCCTTACTCTTTCTTTTTTCTAATCTTGTCTGTTTAAGTATGCTTATACAACATGTAAAATATAGGTTGCTGAAGAAAATTTAATATATTTTGACATTTTTCAATTTTTTATTTTACTGTTTTCTATTCTTTCTTTTTTCTTTAATAAAGAGTCCTCATAACACCAACTGATTTTTATAGATGTTAATATTTGAACGAAAATGTAAAATATTTTGAGAAAGAAAAGAGCTTTTATTTTATTTTATTTTTTATTATTGTTATTTATCTATTCTATTTAAATGTAAAACTAACTCCAAGCACACTTCAAGGAAAGAAACTAATACTTTTTACTAAGAAAACTGAATGATATAAGATATTTATTGTATATCAATATTAATTTTGATGGTTTTTTTACGGTTCTTCATAACAAATTAAGCAGAAGTGTTTTTCTATAACAGTTTTCCATGAAAGCAAAATGAAATGAGCATTAAAATGGAAATACAATAATTTAATACATGATTTGCAATAAAATATCTCTTCAATATTGGAAAAGGTGATCAATTTCATAAAATATAGTGATGTAAGTAAGTATAATTAAATTATGCATAGCAATAAAAAAGCCTACATATGTAAATATAGAAATCCAAATAGACATTCATGAATTAATATTTTTCACTTTCTGAAACACTGATTTAATTGCTGGGTTTTTTTTTTTTTTAATATTTTAGATTTATAATTTGAAATTTTATCTTACAAGTTTTGTAAAAATGTTTTTTCCAGTTCAGAAATAATTCTTTCATTAAATATATATATAATTATCAGTATTTAATTTAATGTTTCACAGAGAAACAACTATTAAACTGAAAATTCGATTGAATTAAAGCAAAAAGGTTGATAAATAAAAAAACTAACTTTCTATAAAGAATGAAAAACGAAAAAACTCTACGACTGGTTAACTCTGAAACCTCAAATATAAATTTCATTGTTTGCATTCGAATATGTGTTGTAGATTAATAAGAGTTGACTGTATGCATTTTAGAGCATTTAAATGAAATGATACATTTTGTGACTCTGAGATTTTTGCTGAAATTGAAGTGTTTGTTTACATTTAATGAGCGGTTATTCTGTTATGAATGTATTGTTTTATTTTATTTTATTAATTTGCTTTGCATTGGAGTTTTTAAAGAACTAATGATACCAATCATGTGGATAAGAAATGGCTTTTGCGACTGCCACTCCATGTGTGATCACAAACACCGTGTGGGGAGCAGAAATGAAGGATATTCATAATGAAGGATTTCTGTTTCCAGTGATATTTACTACATTCTTTATCGTTCAAAAAGTGACAAATAGACATGCTGTCCATCCAGAATCCTGTATACTGTTCGTCTTAGCCGCCGATGTGCGGTTGTCAAATATTTCAGTATTTCTTAGCAATGAAAACGAAGGGAGATAAAAAACAGTAAGAGTTTCATACTCAATTTTTTTTTAAGGTTGGGATCTCATATACTGCAAATTTTGGGGAATCTAATGTTATATTTTATTTAACACAGAAATAAAAATGCAAAATATGCTGAATACAAATCACTGGAAATATTTTATTTAAATGGAAAAAATTGCACAACAAAGCAGGGATGGGATCCTTTCTGAATCATTTTTTATAAATGGGAATAATTTGTTATCATAAAGCAGAGCTGATTGCAGCATGGGCAAACTGGGCTGTGTCTATGGGTCTTTAGCTTTACGAGTCCCTAAATTTGATGTGAATTTTCCATAAAGCTGATATTTTAAAATTGTTTTGATCTTATACTTATTTTAATAAACATTTTGTATTTTGAGAACATGATAAGTTAAGGAAAAGGATATATTTATCCAAATATGTATTTGACAGCATCGAAGAGGCATAAATTATTTTTTTCTGAGAGTATGTGAATTGTGGAGGGAGGGGTCAAATGAATACTAGGTCTTTAGACTAGAATTAATTTGAAATTCTCACTAAAAGTAATAAATGTTTTTGATGCCGTAAGACACACATATATATATATCACATAAATACATATTTTGGTGAATATATATAAACATATATTATCTTATTCTAAAACTAAAAATATTGGTTACAATCATCATAAGGTCAAAACTGATTAAAATATCAGCTTTATGAAAATTTCATACCCAATTTGGGGTCCCCTTAAATCAGGGGGCAGAGAAAAATCCCAGTTTTCCCACGTTCTGCTTTATGCTTATCAGCTCTGCTTTATGTTAACAAATTATTCCCATTTGAAAAAAAATATTCAATGTGGTCAAACATGGCTGAGTATATGGCTTTGAAAGAAAAGTGGTCAAAGATGGCTACATATTAGCAAGGGAAAAAAAAAAAAAAAGATAGTCGCAATTAAGACATTTGAAATGTCTGACATTCAGATGTAAGAAGTGTCTGAAAAATTTAAGACATTTTAAAACGTCTTAAAATCGAACACTCTTGTTTCAGACACTTAAGTGTCTGAAATTCAGACACAAGAAGTGTCTGAAAATTTTAAGACATTTTAAAACGTCTGAAAATTGAACACTGCTTTTCAGACACTTAAATGTCTGAATTTCAGACATTTCTGTTTACAGTGTAGTTATAGCCGTTTGAAATCGCTATATTCATTTTGACTTACCGGGTATAAGAACAATAAACGAATAAATTCCCTGATTGTAAAAGTTAAATGTACGTTATAAAATGGCACTGAATAAGATGATTATGTTTCTCAAATATACAGGTGCTGTAAAACCCTAAGTATATTATTACGATGAAAGAAATAATTAATTAACAATGAACTTGATTTCTACTTACTTGACATGCATCTCCAAGTTGAAAATTTAAAGTTCAAGTTTCTATTCTCTAAGTTAAAGTTCTGATAAGTAAAGTAATGTCAGAAACTTACAATCATACAGCATCTGTACAAAATAACTCTTAATCATGTATAGTCCATATAAATAATTTTAAGGACATAAAATTGAATATAACTCTGTTAATTTATTTTGATTAACTAATTATCTTTGGTTAAAATTACTATTCTTATAATGAATTTTCTTCTTTAAGAGCAAATCTTTTTCTGCTTTACTAGAGTACATTCATGAAAATAATTAATATATATATATATTTAGTTTATGAGAAGTTTATAGATTTTCAAATTAATTTATGTAGATAATTTGTGAAAATTGCCTGTGTATCTGAAATTTGTGTTTATCGCAATAAATTTTATAAACAATTTTCATTAATTACAGAATGGATAACTTGCTAGTATTTGATGATGGAAATATAATTTAAAGTTTCTTAATAACACCGTAAAAATAAGAAATGCGAATGGCTTTTGAATGAACGTTGTCTTTCGAAAGAACGTCTTGTCGTAAAGAAGACGTACTATGACGTTATTGTAGGAGCAAGAATAGATAGGAAATGGATGAAAAAAAAACTGTTTAGTGAAAACAGGTAAGAGAAAAGTACAAAGCATCGGCCAATTACACAGAAAGCATAAACCAATTAGAAAAACGAGACCAGTGTGTGAGTTATGATTGCCATCACAATTTTAACAAAAAAAATAATTAATCTCCAATAGAATAAACAATGAGTTTGATTTATTTTTATTATTATTATTATTATTATTTTTTTTTTTACCATTATTTATTTAAATCTCTTAAGTCTTTTATTATCTTACGTACATGTTTTCTTTTCAAATTGGAAATACGCAATTTTCTATAAAAATGAAAAATGGGACTTAATATCTAAGTTAAAAAATTAAACAAAATAAATGAAAAACATTAAAGTAATCTCGAAATTAATTAAACATAAAAATAATTTTCGGAAACAAAAGGGTTTACCGAGAAAAGTTTTAATTGCTTTCCTTTGTTAAATTTGTTGAAACAAAAGACGTGTTTTGAAGGACACGTCATAATTGCTTTCAAATGTTGAATTTAATTCCGTGTCTTTTAAACAAATTAAGTTAATTTTGACTAATGAAATGCTGTAGTTTCTTTTTATATCATATTTGAATGATTTATTTTAAAACAAAAATAAATATTTTTTTATGAACAATTTTAAAACGCGTCTCTTAAAATAATCTGCTGCACTTTTTTCACAATCAGTTCAAAATTATTTTTTTAAATACTTATAATAATAATCCAATTGAAGTAACCAATTATGTTGCTTTAAAAATTATAGTAACAGTTTTCCTTTCCTACATTTTCTCACTGTAGAAAATCGCTCCAATTTATTGTAAAATATATTGTGAAGAAATTGTCTCATAAAAGGAAAATACTTACATCTTTTAAAATAATATTTAAGTATTAATTTCCATCTTATATTTTGTAACGCTGAGTTTTCTTCAATTGAATAATAATGATAGTAATAATAATAATAATAATAATAATAAAATTTTCATCTTACGGTTTGAAATTATTTCAGTCATCATTATTTTTTTAAGTAGTACAAAAATGTATTTTTATTTATAACTCATTGTTATTTCAAATATTTTGAAATTATGTTTCATTTAAGATAGTTTTCTAATCTGAGGAATTTAAGGATTTAACATAATTACGTTATTTATTTATTGTAAATTTTTATTATATTAATGTGTGTATTTGTCACGAATTTTTGCTTATATTTTGACATTCTAATAGCTTTATCTGGAAGAAGGATTTGCGTATTAACGTAAGTCATAAATATGCAACATTTCCTCCTGTTTATTAATATATTGAAAGGTTTTTCAAAAATTATCAAATTAACAAAAGTTAATATATATTTTTTTCGGTACTTTTCGGTTAGCCGGTGGCCAGTGTCACATATACATTTTTATATGAATACATATATATAAATATACATGTAGGGAAGAGTAGCCTAATTTGGACCACTTTACTTATTTTCAGGTGTAACTCACGTAATTTTTGGAATATCTGCAAAAGTTAATTACACAGGGTCAATCTATTCATCTATTAACTAAATAAATATTTAGATCAATTTCTTTTTGAAAATCTGAAATTTTGTTTTCATTTGAAAAATTTGTCAAAAGTGGTCCAAATTCAGCAACTGGTCGCCTAAGTTGGACCCCCAGTCTCCTAAATTGGACCAAATAATATCAGGTTGTTTTAATGACTAGGGAATATTACTAGTTTTATTAAAAGAAAAATTTGCGATTAGTGAAACAATAAAACAAAATAACAGCAACGAAATATAATGAAATCAAATATATGAAAATAAGAGTAATTGTTTTAAATCAAAAAGTATAAGTTATCAGTAATTAAGAATAGAAATTATGGAAGTAATTGTCAGTTGCTTGAATATCATGTAAGGAGTGATGCAAAGCTTATACATGAATTTTGTTTATTGTTTTTGTTTTCCAGCGCACACAACATGGAACCGTATATGGCAATCTGAATACTGAGTCATTTCTGCTATTTTATTTTTCTTACAAATTAGGCAAAACCAATCATCACTGTCTAGATTTTTCTATTTAGATATTTAGATTCTGAATTTAAAAGAGTTTTTTTTTTTTTTTTTTTTTTTTTTTTTTACTGAAGTTTTCTTTACATTATGTTTGTAGTTCATCTCTTCCATCATTTTCTTGCTAATTGCGCTAACGCCTATTTTTAAAAACTCGATGTTCCAATTGCTTTTGTGCTGTGAAAGCTTCCTTTTTATCTTTTTTTTTTTTTTTCATTTCAAGGTTTAATTTATATGGCGATGATGTTAACACAACTGTTTTTTGGCTCCCTCTGTATTTCGATTTAATTGAATTTAGCAAGGGAAATAACATTTCTAATGTTTTTTTTTTTTTTTTTTTTTTTTTTTTTTTTTTTTTTTTTTTTTTTGGGGGGGGGGGGGGGGGGGGAGGTATTTGTAGCTGCAGCCTTGTTGCAGGTCAGTTTCTTCACAACTTACTGTCTTCTTTTTGTTTCCTATATCTTCATCAGCTTTTGCTGTCGCGGTGTTTTTCTTCCAGACAGTTTATCTATGTCTTTTTCAACATTTTCAACAATTTTGAGATTTTATGCGTTTTAATGGCAAAAAAGTATAATTCCACCCTCCAGAACTGTAAAAAGTCTTCCATCACATATATCCTGCAGGAGGAAAATGTTTGAATTCAACTCTGTAAATCAAATATGCGGTAGGAATAAAGAATTGAAAGAAAATAAATACAATTACATACAAGATAAAAGACATTGCAAACAAAATTTATTGCACAGACATGTAAAAATATTTTTATGTTTATATAGGCCTAAACTGTATAAAAAAAATAATCCAGATATAAAAAAAAATTGCATGGAGATATTATTCCATTATAAAATATGAAAAAATAGTGTACAAAGCGTACCGCTCTCGAAATTCATTACTTACTTTTCAAATTTATGATCGCATATCTGGTCCAATTTAAGCAACTGAAATTGGTCCAATTACGGCAACTGCGCCATTTTTTTTACAGTTAATTTCAAGACTGCGAACAAAAACGAAATCAAACAAATCCGCGTGAAAAATATGCGCAATAAACAGACGAATTCATATATGTATATGAAAACATAACAACTTACCTTAGTTTTAAAATATTCACTTAAGTTTAGTAGGAAAAAATTAGATCAAAACAGCTAACTTTAGATTTTTTTAAATTGTCTGAAAACAGCACGTGGTAGGCGGTTGCTTCTTCCAATCATGAGTGACGTCATTCTGATGAGTAGGATTTCAGAGGTAGATGGTGTCTCTTCCTGTAATTAACGGCAGAATGGCAACGGTCCAATTAAAGCGGCGATCCAAATATGGCTACTCTCCCCTATATACATATGCATATTTTGTATATATGCACATATATACATGTATATACCGGGTGTCCCAAAAAGGACTGACTGATTTTAAAATTCAATAACTTGCAAACGGTGACAGATATTTAAAAAATTCTTGCGGGAGGGTTATGCATAAGGTCAAAAGTTTTATTACAGTGATTTTCGATTTTAGTTCGAATTACAAACAATAGATGGCGCTGCGATCAATAGACGCTGAATTCAGGCTCGATTTTTGGCACTTCGTGGCCCGGATAATACATTTCCATCTCCTTTTTCAGCATGGAACAAGATAAAGGACCAGAAATCGAGCCTGTATTTAGCGACTATTGCTTACAGCGCCATCTATTGGTTGTAATTCGAATTAAAATCGAAAATCACTGTAATAAAACTTTTGACCTTATGCATAACCCTCCTGCAAGAATTTTTTAAATATCTGTCACCGTTTGCAAGTTATTGAATTTTAAAATCAGTCAGTCCTTTTTGGGACACCCGGTATATATATATGTTTATATACATACATTTATATATACATATATATGTATATGTAATACTGGCGCCCGGCTAACCAAAAAGTACCTTTTTTTCGTTGCAGTTAAAGATTTATTCGGTTTATTTATTTATTTTAGTATATTAATTGAGAATTATATTTTTTCTGTAAATTATAGAAATAGAAATAAAATGTATTTATTTGAAATAAATATATTGGACAAAATACAGAACAACATTCTCTAAATAAAATATCTCGTTCAATATGCTACGTTCTTCAACGTGAAAAATGGATTTAATTTATAGCGTATTGATATAACAGTTTTATTTTATTTTAAATGCGCCTAATTTTTAATAAGAAAATGTGTTTGAATTGCAAAATATGCCAAAACTTTATTTTATTTTGTCTCCAAAATTTTCTTACTTCTTAATTTTTAAAATAAACTTATTTTATACATTTCAAAATATTTAGTTGTCTGTGTTTTTCAGAAAACATACATTTCTAATTTTATTTGACTACTTAAGCGAAGTAAAATAAAAATAAAAAGGAGATGATTTTCCTGTGAGTCTGTGTTTATCTTCTTTGTCCGGGATAACCAAGGAAACGGTTGTATAACTATGTCTAAATTTACAAAGAACGAATAAAAATGTTTCTGGCTACAATCTGCAGTTTATTACATTTCAATATCTAAAATAGTTTGTTGTAAAAACCTGGTTCCAACAATGTGTTTAATTTTGAGCCAAATCACGCTAATTTAAATCCCTTATTTATCTTGTAAGTTATTCGTCTTAAATTTAAAATTGCATTAGTAAGCATTAAATGGTAATTTTTATTTGTTTTGCTCACAATCATGGTTGGCAAGGAAATTTTCCAGATACCACAAAATCTTTACCTTATTTAAAGAAAGGAAAACAGCTCGTTTATTTTTTTCCTAAATAATCTACTTTAAATTATGACATAGGGTAGTGAAAGTGATTGTTGTTAGATATATAAAAGATAATATATGCATACCGATCAATTTTTCATCTTACCTATTTTAATTTTCAAACTGAAAAATTATATAAAAAATTTAATGTTTGTTATTAGTATTTACACTGTAAAAGAAAATCTGTAAAGTTACTAAAATATTTCTTGGAAACTTGGATTCCCAGGAATTCTTATGTAACGCCAACAACAAAACTTCATGTTACAGAAACACATTTTCACCGTAAATCAAGTTTACCGGAATGTTTTAGGAAACTGTTATGCCTAGAGCTTTTTATGTAACTGCAACCCGGGTTACAGCTAAAATTTTAGTAAAATTACTATAAGTTTAATAGATTCTTTAGTAAATCTACATATTTATGTTGCTTTACAAAAACTACTTTTGTAGATTTACATCTTCTTTGATACAGTGTACAGATAAAATTTCAGTAAGCATACAGATTTTTGTAACTTTACATCTGCAGAGTTAAAGTTTATTTATTTATATTTTTTTACAGTGTATGCAGCTAGATTTTTCTTTTTAATGAAATAACACTAAAAATAACTTTAACACTTTGTCAAATATATAATTTTGGCACTTGTTAGTTATCCCGTTCGCCAAATTGTAAGATTGAATGCCAATAATTGTTGATCGTAAATGTCACATTCACTTGACAACACGTGTTTACTTCATCAAATTTATTTTATTTCGACGTTTTATTTGTATTTTTATTAATGTTATACTAATTTATTTGTTTTTTCATTATTTAAAATAAAAATTATGTCAATTTGAACAATTTGGCGAGTGGTTTGGCGATTTATATAATTTGGCGAAATTGGTCGACGGGATAACTAACAAGTACCATAATTTTAAATAACTTTCATAATACTATTACTTTCAGTTAGTCATTTGAAAAATTCTTATGAGACATTGAAATATGAAATGTAAACATTTTTCTGGTGCGCACTAAATATATTAATTTCTTATAAAACGCGTTTCTGATCTTTACAGAATTAATACTTGTTATGAAGTTTTCCTTAACGGTACTTAATATGAAGTTAATTCACCACAAATAAATTAAAGATAATAGATTATTACTTATGTTAAAAGGGTGACTTTTTATTTCTTTTCTTTACTTAGATAAAGTATTTTTTAAATGAAAATACACCGTAAGATAAATAATTTTCAAACTATTTATTCATTTTAACAAAGTACTTATTTTTACATAAATTATAATATGAATGGGAATTAGTGTATGCAGCTAGATTTTTCTTTTTAATGAAATAACACTAAAAATAACTTTAACACTTTGTCAAATATATAATTTTGGCACTTGTTAGTTATCCCGTTCGCCAAATTGTAAGATTGAATGCCAATAATTGTTGATCGTAAATGTCACATTCACTTGACAACACGTGTTTACTTCATCAAATTTATTTTATTTCGACGTTTTATTTGTATTTTTATTAATGTTATACTAATTTATTTGTTTTTTCATTATTTAAAATAAAAATTATGTCAATTTGAACAATTTGGCGAGTGGTTTGGCGATTTATATAATTTGGCGAAATTGGTCGACGGGATAACTAACAAGTACCATAATTTTAAATAACTTTCATAATACTATTACTTTCAGTTAGTCATTTGAAAAATTCTTATGAGACATTGAAATATGAAATGTAAACATTTTTCTGGTGCGCACTAAATATATTAATTTCTTATAAAACGCGTTTCTGATCTTTACAGAATTAATACTTGTTATGAAGTTTTCCTTAACGGTACTTAATATGAAGTTAATTCACCACAAATAAATTAAAGATAATAGATTATTACTTATGTTAAAAGGGTGACTTTTTATTTCTTTTCTTTACTTAGATAAAGTATTTTTTAAATGAAAATACACCGTAAGATAAATAATTTTCAAACTATTTATTCATTTTAACAAAGTACTTATTTTTACATAAATTATAATATGAATGGGAATTACTTAATTGCATATTTATAAACTATATAAGGTAAATATTTTTCAAAAGAATTGTTCTATTTCTGACTGATGGTGGAAGTGTGATATTCGAAAATTCTTATAGCATCGTTACGCGGCCGTATGAGAAAAATATGTAAGAACTGATATATTTTCCGTTTGCATATTAAACTCAATCAATTTTCGAGATTATTTTTATTAAAAAATATTAGGTTATTTGGAAATTAAAAAATAGTCATCTAAATTTATTAATCACCCTTGAAGCTAATTTTCAAATTGGCACATATATATAGTTTTTTTTTTTTTTTTTCAAAATATGATGTACCTTTAACTGATGTCACGCGGTCTCCCAGACCACGCAACTCCCAGCTGTAAACACTTTTACAGCTTTTTACTTTCCTGTACTGAAGTTAAATAATATGAATAAAATACTTTTTTCATGCAATTTAATTCACATGCTCCTAAGAGCAAGCAGTACTACGATATTGTTAGGATAAAGTTTAAGTAAATTCAACCATTTGAGTTATTTTTTTATTCATTTTATTCGAGGGGTCTGAGAGACCGGATCACATCAGTTGTGTAGCAAATTTTAGTCACATCAGTTAAAGGTTAAGAATAGTCACTAAATATGTTTAATAAGGAATATACAAAATATAATGTATATTAAACATGTTTTATAAAATTCCCCTTTTCTGAAACTTTATGAGGCATTCGTTAAGGAACTTATGACTGTTAAACTTGTTAACAAAGACTTTTAAATCAAAAGAATCATGTTCTGACTAATGTTTCTTTTTCCATATATTATGCCATGTAATTCCACTTCAATTCAAAATGTATAAGATATTTATCTTTAAGAATACTTTGATTTTACTAACCCCACTATTTTTATAGGCTTAAGAATTCTATAATTAACCATTTTTTTTGCAACAGCAAACTTCCTGAAATAAGCTTTTAAAATAGCATATTTTAAAAATATTCGTAGTAATAGATGCAACATTTAAAGATTTTTTTAGGCATTTCTGAAATTGTATTTTAATATTCAAAATTTTATGTTATTCATACATAATTAACCGATAATGTAATTCTGAAGTATAATTTATTTTATAAATGCAAGTTCCTATTTAAAAAAAAAAGAAAAAAAAAAGATATTTCTTTTAAAATCGCATGTTTTTGCATCTCGAGAGCATTTAACAATTTCTAAAAGTTTTCTTTTAAATATGTGTCAATGTTCTCGTTAAAATATTTTATGCTACACATTTTATTTAATAACCTTTAAATGAATGACATGCAGTGGTCTTTTCAAATTTGTTAACGAAATAAATGCCATTTTAAAAGACCAATTTATTATGAACATAAAAAACAAAAATAATCGCCTGAATATTGATGTTTCAAAGTTCCTATATTAACATTACATATCACATAAATATGCTTTTCGGTTTTTCTTATTAAAAAGTATATTTAGTGGAAATGATTTATTAGTATTTTTTAAAATATACAGTTAAATATATTGCCCTTATGTACACACATTTTTTTCGTTTGTTTTTACAAAATCATACATTTCTGTAAGTAAAAGAATTAACGTTTAACTTAAATTATTTTATTATGACTGTATTTATGACTCTATAAAATATGAAAGAGTGCAGTGGGATCTTGTAGTGTGATTGTCGATAAATTTTTGAAATATATGTAATATTTTTTAACCGTGTTACTTTGCAATCTGTTACTTTGAGCTGCAAAGTAAAAGTTACTCAAATTTCCAATGTCATCTAAATAACAACCCGTGGTTGTTAACAAAATTTTATTTCTTCATACAAAATGTCTTACCAGCAGGCAACAACTTATAACACGAGTTCTGAATTCACCCCCACGTGCCGAAAATGTCTGCTTCTATCCTCCAGCGCAGGCCTTGTATTTCGCTGGTGTAGGACTCGACTCAAATACAGCATATCTTTCGACTCACCTTTTATACTCCTCATATTAAGTTAAAAAGCCTAATTTGCATAAAATTGCCACGGAAACTCGATACTGTACACTGTTAAAAATTTGCAACATTATGGCTAGTCATTCGACCGTTTTTTGAAAAAACTGTGTCATAACCGTAATTTAACTGTATTCTGACCATAAAATGGCCAATAATATGGTCAGAATAGTGTTAAATTACAGTTGTGTAACCGTTTTAGGAAAAAACGGTCAAACGACTGGACAAAATGCTGCAAATTTTTAACAGTGTAGATTACAAGAGGTTCAATTACACCTCGGAAAATTAAAATAAAAGTCAGTATTCTGTCTTTGTTGTGCATGTCGTTTAAACTTTTGATGTCACGTTCGATTTCAAAAGACTGCAAAATCTTTATACGCTAGTTGCTAGGCCATAATATGTATTTATTCAATATGCTAAATAAAGTCAGTAAAAAACGTTTAAGGATAACATGATATTTAAAAACCAATTAAGACTACTTACTATTGGCAATGACAGTCCACATTGATTAAACATCTAGATACGCTCATCAGGATTCTATTTTTCCATACAGCAGAAAAAGTTGCCTTTAGTTTCTTAAATTAACCCCTAATCGAACGTACAGTTTGTCGTCGCATGATATAATCATCTCGAGACGTTGTTGCTCTTTGTTGACCTATTCGTTCACTTGTAGTAAATATGCAATCTACTTTGTGCTTCACGATGGCGTGGTCAGTAAGTGGAGGCTGCTGTCACCCCGAGGGTTCGGGTCCGAGTCCTTGGGTAACCCATGGATGTAATTGTGAATGTCCCATTGTAGTAATATAATATATCTAATGGAAAAATAAAAATTGTTGTGACTTGTTGATGTTTCTATGTATAATAAGGATCATTCGAGGTGACAGCCATTGTAGCTATAGGCCCCAAAGCATTCTCCACTTAGGTGAACTTCAAATGTCAAAATACTTTGTGCTTCACTGTGACATTATGTACAACACTTTTGCTTACATTTAGTTTTAGGTCGGACATTTACTATAACGGAGAGATCAGGTTGATCTGGATCCAACTTCTCAAACATAAATATCATATGGCAAATAGCTGTGCGTTCGTATTGGAGTTCCTGTACGAAAATAGCATACAGGCATAACTTATGTAAGACTTATGACCGTAACTAGGTGTTTAAGGAAGCAAATTGGATTGTTATCGCGAAAATCAAATGGACTTAAATGTTACCATAAGCATGATATGATCTTCAACTTTTCTTAATGACTGTAGATTGAAAGCTGTAGATTGGAAAACTATTCTGTTACTAAACTCAGTTCATTACATTATTCCGCCTAACCTTTTTTTTTTTTCGATTAAACCTTTTTTTTTTTTTATCTAAGCATATAAAATTAAAAATAAATAAATTCATAAATCGATAAATAAATTCATAAATTCATAAATTGGATTAAAAAAATATATTTAAAAAATCGAGAGTTTAATTTAACATTTTCGATTTAAAAATTATTCTTTAAAAATTATTCAGTCTTATGAATTCATTATTTCAGAATACTTACAGTTTGTGATTAAGTAAAAAACTATATATCTCATTAATATCGATGTGTAAACATTATTTGAAATATGTATTTTTTTGAATAAATTTCCCATATTTTTGGAATTTCATTGCAACACATATTAAAATGTAATTCTTTTGAAATGATATACTTTAGAATTATCCATTGAAAATGTATTTATTTACAATTGCTTCAAGTAAGATCATGAAAGAAATTGAAGGATTTGGAAAAACGGAAATAAAATTTTAAATCATTTCATCATATAGTGATTAAAGATTGTATTTTCATGTACTGTAGATGAAATAAAATTGTTGAAAAAAAAATGCGAACATAAAAAATTGTTACACTACCAAATTATTATACTCAAATGAAAATCTAAATTATTTTTTTTGTGTGAAAAAGCATTGTACGTAACATTTTTAATTTACCATGAAATGTTTTATGTTTTATTATATATTATTTTCTGAAATAATGAGAAATGTAGTGTGTATGTCTGTCTTTTTCTTTAGCCTCGTTTCTAAATCAAATTTGAATTCATATATTTTTGATCTGACACTCTTAATAATGAGTGGAATTTCAAATTTTACGACGTTGGATATCAATATCATTTAAGTAATTTTATGTATGATAAAAAAATTTAAAATATTGCGTTAAGCATTACTTGAAATTATTGAACTCATACATTTAAACATTCTTCAAATGAAATTAGAAAGTCAAAATTGTTTCACATAAAACTTTATTTCCGAAAAATTAAGTTGATTAAATTACTAAAGATTTTAAAAATTCCTGAATTTAGGCAATATACTTCTTTGGAAGAAACTTCCAAAAAGAAGAAGAAAGAGTTGAAGAAGTGTTGTTTCCAGAAAAAGTTGGAAGAAACTTGAGATGATATAAATTTAAAAATAAATACACACTCTGGACAAAAAAGACCCCTTCGAGCTTTCAAAGGTAAGTTAGAAGAATGTATTTTCAGAATGTCACTTTAAAATAAGCATATAATTTAGTTTTAAAATTTTCAGTGTACTGCACATGGATAAAAATTGCTGCAAAAATATCTTTCATTTTTTGTCACTATTCTTGATTTTATTCTTTATTTATTTCTTAAAAAACTAACTTATTTATTTGTTTTTCAGACAGTGTCTGTATTTCTTTGTATGGTTATATCAACTCACGTTTCTCCTAAAAAATTGTATTGCTTGGAAGCATATGAATTAGACGTAGTCGTTAGAAATTTTTTTAAACATCTATTCATCTTATTTTAAAAGAAAAAAAAATCTGCGTACATTTTGATATGAAACTACAGGTTAATCCCCATTTTTATTTAAAGAGCGAAAGTTTCGGATAATGTTTCTTCGTTACTTTGAATTTCCGGAAAACATGTAGTTGCTTACAATGTAAGAAGAACGTGGATTATTTTTATACTTTTTAAATCTAGCGCGGGATTTTAAACCGACGTTTAAAGCATACTCTTATTTCTGTCTTTAAGCCTCGTAATGATTAAATTTGTTTGTTAATTTATATGAATTTTAGTTTTGCTGTGCATTTTGAAATTCGCAGCTATTTCTTTGGAGACTGTAGCACTGCACTGTGAGAAAAGACATAGGTACTTAATCTAGGAAAATATATCTCATGGCAAAAATATACAATAAGCAGCTCCGTGTTACCCACTATTTATAAATGGCCTCCTTATCTTTTGAAACATAAAAATCAACACTTGAGCGTTTTTAAAACTTTTTTTTTTTTTAATTTTCGGAAAGGTATCCCAGTTTTCTGTATGGTGTATTAATCAGTTTTCTCAATAACGGTTATGGGTTTTTTGTAGTTTTATTTTATGCTATCAATTCTCAAATAAGCATTTTCATGTTCAGCATACATGTTTTACAGAAATATTTGATAAATTATCAGCATTAATATTTACAGTAAAATTAATATTATTCTGTTAATCCTGTATGAATAAATATATGTATTCAGGTGGAAATGCCTAATTGAATTTTGATAGCATCCTAAAAGCATAAATTTCGGATTGACATAAGGTATTAAAAAAGTATACAGACTCGCAAATGTTTCCGAAAATCACTGGCAGTAAAATAATTTATTTTTACAAATTCTTTTCTAAAGCTCGAAAACATATTGGTTTCTAAGTTTTTAAAACCGAAAAACGCTTTTCCGAACCATGGGCAACAATACTTTATTGTATATACTTTTTATAGTGTTTATGCTATAATTTTGCAAATAAATAAACATTTTGTCATTTTTACATTGGATGTTTAAGTCAGTAAATAAACAATTTAAAACGTGTAAAAACGTGGAATTATGTATTTTTTTTAAGTTTTTTTTTTTTTTTATTTTCTGCTACTCTGTAACTGTACTAAACACTTTTCGAATTTCAGTGAAACAATAAATCTTTAAAAATCTTTTTTTTCTTAAATACCTATTATAATTAGTGAATAATAATTTAATTTTTACTTTTCTAGAAATTGGTTTAAGAAAATTCTATTGGCCTATGTGAGCTTGTACTATATTTAATTAGTAAAATCAAAAGTTTATGAGTAGTTTAAAAGAGACTAAATAAAGTAAAAGTTACTACTTTATATGTCATTTAAAGTAGATATTTCAGAAAGAAAATGAAGGGATCCAATCCCAAAATTCAGTTGAATAAATGCTCTTAATTAGGACCTAATGATCATTTGATACATCTTAAAGAACTTCACCAGTTTTAATTAGTTAGGTAAAATTTGGGTCATTTTTATAACCACAAGTAAGTTCTGAAGAGGAAATCGTATGTTATGTTTCTAAAAATTTCTCATAGCGTGTTTAGTTAAAAAGAATCAGGAAGATCGAAAATAATTTATTATTTTAGACTTTAAAATATATTTTTAATCTTATTGATTAAAAATTTATTTTTCTTTTATACATTTTTTCTTGGTTAAATGTAATATATAAATATATACCTAAATGTATGTTTAAAATAAGTATTTTTTATAAGCATCTTAATTCTTTGATTTTTTTTTTCAAAGTAAGTAGAAAAAAATGACATGTTTAAAGAACAAAAATCTTTTATAAAAGTGTATTCCGGTTTCAAATAAGAAAAATAAAAATGGTAAACTTTCAATTAATTTTAATGTAGTTTACAAATTTATTTTAAATTTTAATAGATGTAAAGTTTATTACAAAAACCCCCAGTATGTTATACAAAAAAAATATTATATTTTTCCAATAAACCAGAAACTGTGTCTTTGTAATGACATTCAAGAATAGTTCGGGTAAGTGAAACATGATGGATGGTTCTTATGCTAACTATTTGGTTCCGTAAATGAAACTGTTGAGAAATTTTAAGTGTTAACTATATTATAACGAGATATTTCTACTTTTTGAACATTTATAGAAATGATCTCTCTCTCCCTCTCTCTCTCTATATATATATATTACGCTTTCGTACGTGACACAGAAATTGAGATTATTTGTTAATTGCTGAGTGGCAACGCCCGAATGAAACGTATCTCACTGGTTTTCTATACTAATCTATATCTATACTCCTATTATAAAGAGGAAAAAATTGTTTATTTGTAGGAGGTAAGCTCTGGAACTACCGAACCGATTGCAAAAGTAATGGTATCAAAATGATGGTGTTAGTCCAACTTAGAACATAGGCTATATCTTATGTCGGTGCCACTACCCCAAAGGGGGTGTAGGAGCAAAAAACGTTCTAAAAATGCGATTTTAGCGTTACTGAAGGGCCTAGAAATATGAAATTTTGAATATTAGTTACTTATAAGATATCAATGATGTCTAAGAACAGTTCTTAAACAATTCGAAATTTAAAAGGGGTGAAAATGCACAAAAAGCGTTCTAAAAAACGTTCTAAATGGTACTTTCTACGCAATCTCAGGAAACACCAAACCGATTTAAAAAATATTGGTGTCAAAATGATGGTGACAACACTTGCTCCAAGATAGGCTATGTTTTATGTCGGTGCCACTAACCCAAAGGGGGTGTAGAAGCAAAAAAACGTTCTAAAAATGCGATTTATGTGTTACGGAAGGGCCTAGAAATATGAAATTTGAAATATTAGCTATTTATTAGATATAAAGGATTTCTAAGAACAGTTCTTAAATAATTCGAAATTTGAAAGAGGTGAAAATGCGCGAAAATCGTTCTAAAAAACGTTCTAAATGGTGGTTTTTACACAATCTCAGGAAATACCAAACCGATTTTTAAAAAAATGGTGTCAAAATAAGGGTGTCAAAATGACGGTGACAACCTTTGCTCCAACATAGGCTATGCTTTATGTCGATGCCACTACCCGAAAGGGGTTGAACGAGCAAAAAAACGTTCTAAAAATGCAATTTTTGCGTTACCGAAGGGCCTAGAAATATGAAATTTGAAATATTAGCTACTTATTAGATATAAAGGATTTCTAAAAAACAGTTCTTAAACAATTCGAAATTTAAAAGGGGTGAAAATGCGCGAAAAGCGTTCTAAAAAACGTTCTAATGGTGGTTTCTACACAATCTCAGGAAATACCAAACGGATCTAAAAAATAATGGCGTCAAAATGATGGTGACAACCCTTGCTCCAACATGGGCAATGTTGTATGTCGGTGCCACTACCCCAAAGGGGGTGCAGGAGAAAAACGTCCCAAATTGCGGCTTTTGCGTTACGGAAGGGCCTAGAATCGTGAAATTTGGAATGGTAGTTAGTTATAATATATCAATGAAGTCCAAGGACATTTCGTAAATAAATCGAAATTTAACAGGGGGTCAAAATGCGCAAAAAGCGTTGTAAAAAACTTTCTAAATTGCGATTTCTATGCAATCTCAGGAAGTACTGGTCCGATTTCAAATATAATGGTGTAAAAATGATGGTGACATATCTTGCTCCAAGATAGGCTATATTTTATATCTGTTTCCACTACCCCAGAGGAGATGCAGGAGCAAAATGCGCGAAAAGCGTTCTAAAAACGTACTAAATGCCGATTTGTCGGCAATATCTCAGGAAGAATGAATCTGATTTCAAACGTAATGGTAGAAAATTGATGCTGACAGCCGCTGCTCTAACATAGACGCTATTTTATGTCGGTATCACTATCACCAAGACGTTGCAGGAGCACAAAAGCGTTCTAAATTTCGAATTTTGTGATCGGTAGGGGCTAACAACTTAAAATTAGCCAAGGTACATATTTATTAGTTGTAAATGATCTTTAAGAACAGTTTCGAAAAAAATGGAAATTTAAAAAGGGGTGAAAATGTGCGAAAAGCGTCCTAAAAACGTTCTAAATTGCGATTTCTACTCAATCTAAGGAAATGCCAAAGCTATTTCAAAAGTAATGATTGCAAATCAATCGTGACAGTCCCTGCTATAACATAGGTTATATTTTATGTTGCTGCCACTACCATCTGAGGGTTGCAAAAGCAAAACATGTTCTAATTTGCGTTTTTTGCGTAACTGAGGAGTCTAACACTTTGAAGTATGGCATTATATTTACTTACAAGATGCAACTGATTTCTAAGAACAGTCGAAAGAAAATTCCAAATTTAAAAAAATGAAGTGAGTGAAAAGCGTTATAAATTACATTTTTTAAGCAAATTTATAAATTACCAAACCGATTAAAAAAATAATGATGGCAAATTTTGGTGATAGAACCTGCTCAAACATAAGCTATATTTTATGTTTGTTCTACTACCACCAGAGGGTTGCAGGAGCTAAAAACTTTCTAAATTGCGAATTCTGTGATACTGAAAAGGCTAGAAACTTTAAATATGCCATGGTAGTTACTTATAAAATATAAATGCCCTCGAAGGAACGTCGAAGATAAATTGGATTTAAAAAGGGGTGAAGCGAAGGGGAGGTGCGAAAAGCATTCTAAAAAAGTTCTAAATTACGATTTATATGCAATTTCAGGGAATATAAACCGATTATAAAAGTAATAGTTGCGAATAAATGGTAACAGTCTCTGATCCGACACAGGCTATATTTTATGCCGGTGATTCTACCACCTCAGGTTCACAGGAACAACAAACGTTCTAAAAAAGGGCTTTAAAAGCTTTTTAAATTACGTTTCTGTGGAATATTAGGAAATCACAAACCGATTTCAAATTTAATGTTGGCAAATTAATGTTGACAGTTCCTGTTTCAACATAGCCCTTTATGTTGAGAGAGGTGGTAGGACTTGGAATTTGACATGATAATTAATTTTAAGATGTAAGAAGATGGTTTCTATAAAATTCAAAACTTCACATGAATACTGAAATGAGCGTATTAATTGAGCATAAAAGTTTCAAAATATTTTCTAAATTATCATTTATTTAGTTTTATTTCGTTTTATTAATTTAAGTCTCATTTCTGCCTAATGCAGTGTAATAATAATGTTTAGTTAAACTGTGTTTTAAATAGTAATTTTTGAATTATTCCTAAAAGTAATAAGTACCTTTTAATAAAAAAACCCCTTTTAATAAAATGAAATATTACCTTTTAATAAAATAAAAATTTAGTTAGTACCTTTTAGTAAAAAGACATATAAATATCACTTGGCATATTTCAAATATTATGCGAGCAAAGCCGCGGGGTTTGCTAGTAATATTATAAAGAGTTAAAAATTGTTTATTTGTAGGAGGTAAGCTCGGGAACTACCGAACGAATTCCAAAAGCAATGGTATCAAAATTTTGGCGTTAGTCCAACTTAGAACATAGGGTATATCTTATGTCCGCGCCCCTGGCCAAAAGGGGGTGCAGGAGCAAAAAAAAAAAAAAAAAAAAAAAAAAAAAAAAAAAAAAAAAAACGTTCGTAATTGTGATTTTTGGTGTTACCCAGATACGTGGAATTTGGCATGATAGTTACTTATTAGATATAAATGATCTCTAAGAACATTTCTTAAAAAATTCGAAATTTAAAAGGAGTGAAAATGGGCAAAAAGCGTTCTAAGAAAAAGTTCTAAATGGCAATTTTTACGCTATCTCAAGAAGTACCAAACCGATTTCAAAAATAATGGCGTCAAAATGATGTTCACAACTATTGCTCTAACATACACTGTTAAAAATTTCTGTAAAATCACAGAAAAAAAAAATCGAGACTCTCTGTAAATTTACACTAGTTCTTGGTTAAATGCATTCGATTGAGTTTCTCGGTCAAGACTCTCTGTAAATTTACACCAGTTCTTGGTTAAATGTATTCGATCGAGTTTCTCGGTCAAGACTCTCTGTAAATTTACACCAGTTCTCGGTTAAATGCATTCGATTGAGTTTCTCGATCAAGACTCTGTGTAAATTTACACCAGTTCTCGGTCAAATGCATTCGATTGAGTTTCTCGGTCAAGACTCTGTAAATTTACACTAGTTCTGGGTTAAATGCGTTCGACTAAGTTTATCGGTCATCAATTTACAGACATTACCCTTATCTTGTATCTAATTCTCTGTAGGGATTTCCATGTTTTTATTTTAAAATATTTTCAGCTTCGTTAAAACTTGTAATTCAAATACACGCGTTTAACCCCTTAACAGTGACATTTGTTTTCTTACAAAAATATTAAAAATGGGGCTGGACACCACTTTTTCCACACTAAAATATTTACCTTACTTAATAAAAAAATATCTGACAATCAATAAAGGTAAATTTACAGTTGCAAATTAGTGGTATCAAAATGCTCTTAATAACGAAGCAAGCAAAGTGTTCTTGCCCGAATCCAGTTCAGTCCATTGTGTTAAGGGGTTAAAATTCTTTTGCAATTTTATTAGAATTATTAAAGAAAAAAATTTAGTTTCATTTTTTTTTATTTATTTTTTCATTCACTTAGTTAGTTAGAATCATAATACATTTAAATACATTGCTTTTATAAGAATTGTGATATAACCTTAAAAGTAAATTTGATTAATTAATCTGATTATTTTTGTAAATATTTTACAAAAAATGTTATAATTACCAATATAGTATTTAACCAGTTTTAATGAAAAAATACACCTACATTTCACATTATTATCATTTAAAAATTCCAGTATATCTTCAGATATTAAAGAAGATAATTATTGAGAAAAAGCAATTTCTTAATAAATAATTCCGTAAATAAACGATTAAAAATTTAAATTTGATTTAAAAAATAATAGGTATTATGTTTCGGTCCAAACTAAATTAAAATAAACCGTTTAAGAAATTTCCTAACGAATAAATATTATATAACGACTAATAACGAATATAATAACGAATATTTGAAAAGCACAAGTACAATAGATTTTCCCTGCTTTATTATAAAGGACATCCTTTATACACCGCAATAACTGCTCCTATGGCGCAGTCAGTAAGATGTTTTTCTTCTGCCCAGAGGTCTCGGGTTCAAACACCAGGCCGGACAGAAGCAAGTTGTGTAAAAAAATTAAAGTAGCAGCAGTTCAAATTTGCTTGAATAACTCTGATACTTCGAAGTTCTAAAATTCGCTGATTTCAAAAACTAAGTTATTTATTTTAATTAAAAAAATAAATTGATTTACAGAGTCTTGCGTATTTTTAAAGATGTTAATTTAGAGTCTTGTGTATTTTTATCGATGTTAATTTACAGAGTCTTGTGTAAATTTACTAAATAACTTCTCTGTTATTTAACAGAATCTCTGTTTTTCTAATCACTGTAATTTTACATAAGACTTAAGATAATGGATTACCCGTAGATTCTCTGTAATTTCACAGGGAAATTTTTAACAGTGTAGGCTACATTTTATGTCGGTGCCATTACCCCCCAATGGGGATGCATGAGCAAAAAAAAGTCAGAAAATGCGATTTTTGTATTACTGAAGGCCCTAGAAATATGAAATTTGGATTCGTAGTTACTTATAATATATAAATGATATCTAAAAACATTTCTTAAAAAATTGGAAATTTAAAAGAGCTGAAAATGCGCGAAATAAGTTCTAAAAAAGATCTAAATGGCGATTTCGATGCAATCTCAGAAAGTACCCAACCGATTACAAAAGTAATGGTTGGAAATTGATGATGGCAGCTCTTGCTCCAATATAGGATCTACTTCATGTAGGCGTCACTGCCACCTGGCGGTTGCATTTTAAAAAGCGTTCTAAATTGTGATTTTTTTTTTATACTGAAGGGGCTAGCAACTTGAAACTTGGCATGGTAATTACTATGAGATGTAAATGCTCTCTAAGATGAATTCTTTAAAAATTTGAAATTTAAATTGGGTGAAAATAAACGAAAAGCGTTCAAAAAATGTTCCAAATAGCGATTTCTACGCAATCTCAGGAAATATAAACCGATTTCAAATGTAATGTTTTCAAATCAATGGTGACAGTACCCGCTCAATCATAGCCTATATTTTACGTTGTCACTACCGCCTGGGGATTACAGGAGCACAAAATGTTCTAAATTGCGTTTTTTGTGTTACTGAGGGGGGGGGGGGGGTCTAACATTTTAAATTTGGAATGGTAATTACTTCAAAGATGCAAATGCTTTACAAGAATTGTCGAAAGAATATTCCAAATTTAAAAGGATGAAGTGAGCGAAAAGCGTTCTATAACCTTTCTAAATTACGATTTTTTTGCAATCGTATGAAATATGAAACCGATTTCAAACATAATGGTTGCAAATTGATGGCGATAGAACCTGCTCAAACATAAGCTATATTTAATGCCGGGAGCAAAAAAACTTTCTAAATTGTGATTTCTTCGGTACTGAAGAGGCTAGAAACTTTCAATATAGCACGGTAGTTACTTATAAAATATAAATGTCCTCTAAGAACTGTCGAAAATAAATTCGAAATTAAAAAGGGGCGAAGAGGAGGGAAGGAGCAAAAAGCATTCTAAAGGAGTTAAAAAAATTACGATTTCTGTGGAATCTCAGGAAATAATAAACCGATTCCAGAAGTTATTGGTTGTGAATCAAGAGTTGTAGTCCCTGATCCTATACGGGTTATATTTCATGCTGCTATCACTACCACCTGGTTGGCAGGAACAACAAGAAAGCCTTTAAAACATCTAAATTTTGTTTTCTATAGAATATTAGGAAATACCAACTGCTTTCAAGGTTAATGTTGTTGGCAAATTAATGGTGACAGTCTCTGTTTAAACATTTTTCGAGACTTTCGATTTCAACTCTGTTTCGGCATTTTATGTTGGTGCCACTAACACCTGAGAGGTGGTAGATTGTTAGACAAGAAACTTGGAATTTGACATGATGGTTAATTTTAAGATGTAAATGTGTTAAGATGGTTTCTAAAACCCAAAACTTCAAATGAATACTGAAATGAGCGTATGAAATGAGCATAAAAGTATCAAAATACTCAACATTTATTTGGAATTAGTTTTAGTTCTTCTTATTAATTAAAATATCATTTCTGTATATTGCAGTTTTATAATGAAGTTTAGTCAAACTGTGGCTTAATTTGTAATTTTTGAATTATTCCAAAAAGTGTTCTTCTAATAAAAAATAGTCATGCAAATATCACTTGGCATATTTGAACTATTACGCGAGCAAAGCCGTGGGGTTTGCTAGTTGTGTATAAAATATTTATTTAGATGCTTTCAGACAAAATAATACCGATAGGTTACGTATTTAAATGCAGAATTAATAAATTATACCATAAACAAACTGATATTTTTAAGATAGTACATTTGTGAATAGAATGTAAGTATTTTAAATCTAATAATCGAATTTATTAAGGTGCATACAAGTATAAAATATACATAAAGTTGTAAGGAACTTAATATTCTTTATTTAGTCAATGTGACTATCACGAAGTAAGAACTCTTTTACTCCATGATAACTATAAAATGCATGTAAGCATTAGATACAGGCTTGAAGCAAAAAACAAAAACAAAAAACAAAAAAATTCAAAATTATCTGTAATTTTAAATAACGAAAGAACAAATAAAGGTGTTACTTGGTTATCCCGTCAACCAATTTCGTCAAATTATACTAATCGCCAAACTATTCGCCAAATTATACAAATTAAAACTTTTTATTTTAATTAACGAAAGGATAAATTAAGTAGTAAAACAGCAATAAAAATACAAATAAATGTGGAATAAAAAATCACTTGTCGTAACAAGCACATATATCGTGTTTAATGTCAAGAGATTTTGACATTTACAATCAACCATTATTGCCATTTAATCTTAGAGTTTGGCGATAGTTTTTGGTCGACGGGATAATCAAGTAGTACTCAAATAAATTAGTAAAAGATTAAAATACACAAATAAAACGTCGAATTAAAAATACTTCATGACGTAATAAACACATGTGTTTAATTTCAAGTTAATGTGACATTTACGATCGTCCATTATTGGCATTTAACACAAAGTGTGGCGACAGTTTTTTGGTCTACGAGATAACCTAGTAGTACCCTTTTTTAAATCATAACTTTTGAAATTTTAGCTCTTATTTATTTTTTTACAAGTTTTTAGTATAAATAAATATTATCCAGTCTTTTGCCATGAAGTCCATTCCACTGTTATAATTTCCAATGACACTCTGCCCGGGCAAAGCCGGGCGGGTCAGCTAGTACGTCAAATTATTCAGTTGTACAGCTACACTCGAGATAGTTTAGGCTAATTTCTAAAGAATTATATTAATTAATTGATAAATAAAAATTAAAAAATAAACGGTCATATTTGATATATACAAGTTTGAATTTTCGTTACACATATTATGTGATTTCACTATTTCAGAATATCTACATCATAATTTACTTTTGATTTCATCAGATAAGAAAAAACAGAGGAATAGTATTCAACTGCCATCTCCAGATGCTCTTTCCCACTAAAAGCGGTATGGAGGACACTCAGAGATGAAAGTTATTCCGTTTAGAAATAAGGCAAAAAGTAAAATAAGGAAAAAAATCTGTTTTAAGTAATACATTTTATTAAAGTAGGCTTCGTGTTTTTTATGTTGTTTTAAAGAAACAAAGTTGTATCTCTTGAATGTGATTTCTTTCTAAATTCTAAATTAAAAAAATAAATCTAATTTTATATCCTCACATATATCTCTTATTTTTTCTCATATTTAAAACCTCAAAACAAAATTAATAGTTTTCTTTAGTATTTATTAATAAATTATTAGCAATTATGCATTTATTTTCTAATATATATATATATATATATATATATACTTATATACTTTTTCGTTTGTATATATATATATATACAAACGAAAACGTATAAATATATCTAATTAGCAATATTATATGCATTTTGAGAAAATAGATACTATCCAAAAGATATTTTATATAATTCATATATTTTATTGCGTAAGATTGTATAAATTTTAGTTCTATTAAAATTAGTAATTAATTATATTTGAATTGTGCATCTTAGCAATGTTTTCTCGAACGTACTACATATTACAACTTTAATTAAAATTATTTAAATTTAATAACCAAGTTTTTGATTAACCTTTTACCTACTGCAATTTTTTTTCATGTAATTTTTTTTTCAGTTACTACAATAAAAATTAAAGGATATTCATAAAAAAAAATACTCACCCGTGAGAAATTTAATTTGTTAAAACTAATTAATTATACAGATACTGCCAGTACAGCCAGTACACTATGTCTAAAATATTCTCGTAATAGAAAAAACCCACAAGATATTTCAAGTAAAATTTAAACTCTTAATTATGCTATATAATCAAAAGACACTCGTAAGTTAACAATAAAAAAAAGATGCAATTGACATAATTTTATTTTAAACATGAAAAATGAGTAAAAATAAAAATTTGATGGCATTAAAAAAAGTTATTTTTTAGTTTTCAAACTTGTTAGCAGTCCTTTAGTTTATTTATTCATTTATTTATTCAAAACATAAATCTTATTTGTGTGTTTCACATTAGGGGCCCTCTTATAAGTCACCATCAATATATAAAGACGAGATAGCACAAGAACATGTACAATACTAGAGAATTACATTTAGAAGCTCCAAAAAGAGAATGGAACGAAACTAGCGAACCCGCAGCCCACCTATGATCTCAATCAATTACCTGTGTGGTGCCTTAACCACGCAGCCATGGTTGGCCCAGTTTTTTTAATATGCGACGCCTATACTCCTGGGACAACATGTTCTATCGCATTTCTACATATGCAATATATGCATTTACATATGCCATTTCAAGCACAGTAAAAAAAAAAGGGCTGATGCCACAACTTTTCTATAAAAAACTTTCCTATAAAAAATAATAATGAAACAGAAAAGAAATTCGAGGAAAAAACATTACTACACTACAATTTAGTAATTACGTTATAAAGCAGATAAAAAGATGGGAAAAAGCAGTTTTTCTCCGGTTCCTAGGGCACTGGCGGTACTTATAAGTACCGCCGAATAATTCAACTTTTAAATCAAATACATACACTACTCATTTAAAATAGCCAGTTAAATTGTATACTAAGATCATAATGAGTACATAAAAAACCAAAACGTATGTCCTTTACAATGTTTGCAGAAATAAAATAACAAGAGTGACAATCTGTAAAATATATCGGCGCAAAACACTTCGACTGTGTCAAATATAGCTTCCTTCCTCGCTAAAATAACGAACCTTAAACTATTGCTGCCCTGTATCCTAGTAACGGGGAAATAAAAGAGCATTTTTGCAAAGTACCATTAGAATATTAATAATTTTCACTATGGTATGAAAGCTTAAAGTGAGTGGTATTTATGAGTACCGCCAGTAGGTAAAGGGTTAATTAACTTACGACTATTAAACATTGTAAAAAAGACATTTAAAGCAAAAAAATCTTGTCCTAAAGGCTTCCTTTTTCATACTTATAAAGTTTGTGAACCATTCGCATTATTGTCTAGTCGAATGTTTATAAGTATATTGCCGAATTCAATCAACAAATTGAGAGGGTGATAGTCATCGAAAAGATGAAAATTTGCCATTAAATATGGGGTCGTAAACTACGTTTAGTTAAAGAGAATCACAAAAACAGTTATAATGGAGGATATTCCAAATATGGGTTCGAGGCTGAAAAAGTCACGTGATACCGGTAATTTACCCAAGGAAGCTGTAACTGATAAGAAGGGAAGCTACTATTGCTTTGCCTCATGAACTGTTTCATTGGCTAGCGGGGATTTGCATTACACGTCTACGGAGCCTTCCCTTCTTTACACTAGAAGTTTTTACCTTGACCACGTGATCAAAACGTAGATGGAATACCCTCCATTGGTTGACATCGGACGGAATAAAGAACTAATAAAAAGAAAAATACATTTATTTGACGTAAAGCAGGATTCTCATGCATTTCAGTTCAACGTCAGAAAGAAGAACGATGCGATATATTTTTAGGAATTGTTCGAAGTTGCGGCCATTGTACAGTCGTACAGAAGGTCATTGTACAGTCGTACAGAAGGTCATTGTACAGTCGTCAGAGACGGAGCAAGGCTTTCCAAATATACCTGGTCCGCTGTCGATGTCTGCTGACCCCATATGCATGCCCATATCCTTGGGAAATTTACATACGCGGTGTTTTCTTCATCTCTTCCACAGTGCTGCAAATCCTCGCATTGCCCCCTCTCTTCCCCAGACTTACTGTTCTCCCGAAGTTTATGTTTAAGATTTTCACCGACTACACCAGGTTTGGGACACCATGTTCTATAATTTTTCATCCTCTTGATTCTTACTATCACCACTCTGAATGAGTCGATTGCATTTGGCAACATCCTTTATATTTAAATAAGTATAAATTCCGTCATCGCATGCCTTATTTTCAAAGAGTTATTAAATAACAAAAATATGGGTTTTAAAAATGCGTTTAGTTACCTAAATGGCACATATTTATTTCGATTTTTTTTTTTTTTTTTTTTTTTTTTTTTTTTTTTTTTTTTTTTTTTTAGATTAAGGTTAGATTTTTGTGACTTTGAGTTTAATGTTTGATGGCTTTAATGTATATTTTACACTTATTTACAGAGCGTACAATTTTGTACATTATGAATCTACTTTATTGCATTGCAAAATAAATTTATGCATTGTAAACAATCGAAAAACTTCTCAAGTATATGGCGAACGCATGCATTCAATAATGCTGAGGGATAAGGGAGGGGGTAAGTGATACAAAAAATGCAATGCAATTAGAGGTTGCCATAAAGAAATGACCTCGAAGAATGAATTTTCCAGATCTTTTGAGGTTATTTCTTAAAACTTTATGCTATATTATTTATCTCTATTATTAATTTTTCTATGCTGAAAAGAAAATGTAATATCTGAAATGCATAAATTCAATAGTTATATAAATTAATAACGTGTTTCTTTGTACAAAAAGAGATGTATAATGTATGTCAGATTCTGAGGAACATATACTATTATAACAATGGTTATATATTATTTTTTGCTTGTATATTTTATGGGTACTTGTCTGTGTGTGTGGGATTTTAAAGTAACACTCTTTTCTTATCTGAAATTTAATCCGAGCTAGTGAGTTATACAGAGTAGGTGAAGAAATGTTGTTTATCAATAGAGTGGGCTTTCCCTGCTGTTCAAGTGCATATCTGAGATAAGCAGACAAAAGGGTTTCGCCATATAGGGAGATAATGGACATCACGGGAAGGTGACAATTGAGATTGGAGGAAGGGAAGTGGACCCTGATCACAGAAGGGAAACCCGGTTTTATGCTGTATGAGAAGAGGAGTGGTATAGCTGAGGGAGATTAGTTAAGGCGTATAGCTGAAAGCATGTGGTCGCTTTCTCGCAGAGTACAGTGGAAGCCTGGATCTCAAGGTGTGAGTTGTTCAAGAGGAGCTCTTAGATAGAGCGGGATTTCGTCTGTGTGTAGTTCTTGGAGTATAGACCTAATGTGTTGTGAGATTAATAGTGATCTCGGATAATTCTAATTTAACTTGCGTCGAGTGAGAGGAATACAGAGTAGCTTAACAGTACACAGAAAGTATTTACTGTTTAATTTAATGTTGGACCGGATATCCTATATCCGAGTTCTTAAGTGTAAATATTGTTTTTTTATTTGCAAATAGAGTGTAAATAATTTGTTAGATAAGTTTAATTGAAAGAGTTGGTATTCTTTTCAACAATCCTTTCATAACGTGACCGATATCACGTAATCATATCGGTGGTGGCAGCATAAAGAAAGTAAAGGATTTCTTCAAATATGTGTGGACTATATTTCTATGTGTGGACAATATTTCTTGAGAACTTTATAATATAGCATTGTATTTCCACTGTTTAAACAAAAATAATTAAATTGCTTTTTTCAAAATGAGATAAAATAATATATTTTAAATTTCCTAAATTTCCAATATAATGATGAAATTGTTAAATTATTTTTATTATAGTTCATAATAAAATAAGATCAGTAAAGCATGCAATTGAAAAAAAAAATACCGAGGAAAAACTCGAATCATTATTAAGATTCATTCTTAATGAAGTATTTTTTTCTCTTTGTTTTAACATATGTATCACAATATGTAATACCTATACTTTTAAATAACTCTAATTATTCAATTTAAATTATACATTTGTCACACAAAGCGAATTTCATTATACCAAAAGGTAATTTTTTTAAAGTACCTATTTAGTAGTAAGTTAAACTTTTTTCATATAGAGGAATATTTTATCCTTAAATTAAAATATACAAATGTTCATGGTCATATTTGCTTGTTCCACCTGTATGTTTTCATTTCTCTCTAGCTATTTAATATATTATTTTTGTTTCAGGTATATATTCTATTCATTAACAAATATTAAAGGAATATATTTTTTTATTTATCAAAATAATAAACGGAATTTTATAAAAATATTATCTTACATATTTGAAATAAATTGATGATTGTGTAAAAATATACTTTTCTATTCATTTAGTCTTTTGACTTTTTTAATCAAAGGAATTTAGAATTATTGAAATAAAGATATTTATAATGTAATGTTTTTTTTTTCTATCTCATAGAAGTTGTAATACATTTACTAAAATAAACTTACTAATGAGAAGTTATATGAACCTTCATTTAATATATATATACCGGGTGTCCCAAAAATGACTGATGGATTTTAAAATTCAATAACTTGCAAACGGTGACAGATATTTAAAAAATTCTTTCAGGAGGGTTATGTATGATGTCAGGAGTTTTTTTCCTGTGATTCTTAATTTTAGTTCGAATTTCAAACAATAGATGCCGCTGACGGCGATTGACGCTCAGTCAAGGCCTAAACTTACGTCACTCCGCATTGAACCGAAGGAAGGATATTAAGGCTATGGAGTGGTTTTCCTTCGCCAGCACAATCTTGCTCTTGGGCCCGATTCTGAACTCATTCGATATTATTTTAATGGAGTGCGTTGTTGTCACGAAAACAACAAATTCTTCGATAGCGTAATACAGCGTTAAGAACTGGGCATGAATTTAAGAAGTAGTATTTGATTTTACAGGCGATTTTACATTGATGAAGTTTTATTTTCCCGGATTAAATTACTTATTTGTGGTCTGATTAAAAGAATATTTTATGCATCGTATTTTAAAAATAGGTGAAGAGATTTAGAATTTTTTGTTGTTGTTAAAAATTTCATAAATTTATTACATTCTAATAAATTTTAGATCTTTTAAGGAAGTTCATCAGTAGGTTTTTATGAATGTTGGATAATAATCGTGAAAATGGTTAATAGTATATTGTCGTTCAAAATAACTACTTAAAAACAAATATTAGAATTTACCTTGTTTAACCCTTTTTAGGGGTATTATATCGTTGCATTAAAATTAAAAAAAATAAAATTAATGCTAGTTAATTAAAAATTTTGTTTGACAGTTTGATATTAAAATATTGTATTACATGCAGCTTCATCTTGATGTTAGGATAAAAAAAAAAAAAAAAAAAAAAAAAAAAAAAAAAAAACTAGTAAATATTTATCTACATCTACTATTTAAATTGTAAAAATGTGTTAAAAGAATTCTTGGAGTTTGAATTTTTACGCTTCGGCAACTCTTTCTACACACAAATGCTAATATGCATATATTTTTAATAATAAAGATATCAATGATATATAATGTGATAAACTAAGTTCAAATTAAATTTGACAAGTGTCTAAAACTTAGTAGTACTTAAATTATTGAAGGCCACAAACATATTTTTATTGAAATTTTTATCTTGATATAAATTAAGACCGTATTTCTAATAGCACATTTGTTGGAATGCAATTGTAATTTTAAAACTCTTTAGTTTATATTTATTTTAAAAAAAATCATGAATCGTAATAATCAGGGCTTGGCAAATGCGGTCGCCACTTGCAACCAATATTTTTTACTCGACGACCAAGATTTTTAATCTGGCGGTTTTTGTAGTGTTAACGAAAGAAAAAAGTGTAAACGGCATTTTCCATATCATAAACAGAAAACGATATTCTCTGCTGCTCTAGCCAGCTAGCATGTCATGTCATATGTTTAGAATGTGGTTAGAGGGTGGGTCGTTCTCACGGGTTGTTTACCAATGTTTTTTGCAAGAGTACTGCTTAGTGTTTTTCAGGGAAATTTGGTAGTAGTGGCCCAAGGGGGGGGGGGGGGGGGGGGGATTGAGAGAGAATTTTAAATATCAGAACAATAACTTTATTTAATGACGAATATTCTATAATTATATGTGTTTAGTGTTTGAATTATCATCCATAGTAAATGGAAAAAAATTCCCTGAAAATCAGAATAACATTTTTTTTTAATTTAATTTTATTTATTTATTTATTTATTTATTTATTTTGGGGAGGGGGGTACTTATCCTTAGCGATTTCATTGTTGTATTAAATCAATCCTTAGATTGTTGTATTAAATAAATCATTAGATTGTTGTATTAAATCAATACTTTGATTGCTGTATCAACCCGTGAGAACGACCCACCCTCTCCCCACATTCTAATCACATGACATGACATGCTAGCTGGCTGGAGCAGCAGAGAATGTCGTTTTCTGTTTATGATATGGAAAATGCCGTTTACACTTTTTTTCTTTCGTTAACACTACAAAAACCGCCAGATTAAAAATCTTGGTCGTCAAGTAAAAAATATTGGTTGCAAGTGGCGACCGCATTTGCTAAGCCCGATTCATGATTTTTTTAAAAATATACATAAACTAAAGAGCTTTAAAATTACAATTGCATTCCAACAAATGTGCTATTAGAAATACGGTCTTAATTTATATCAAGATAAAAATTTCAATAAAATTTGTTTGTGGCCTTCAATAATTTAAGTACTACTAAGTTTTAGACACTTGTCAAATTTAATTTGAACTTAGTTTATCACATTATACATCATTGGTATCTTTATTTTTTTAAATATATGCATATTAGCATTTGTGTGTAGAAAGAGTTGCCAAAGCGCTGAGAAAATGATTGTTTATAAATCAAGTTTTAATTAATTGAACGAAAAATAAAAACACAGGTCGTTCTCTTCAAAAATCACGTCAGCAAGTTTCATATTTTTTCTTTTAAAAATGTATCTGAAAATGTGTCAGAAAATTTCGAGGTGTAGAGCATGGAAAAGATTTTTTTAAATACCGCATTAACATGATTCTGATAAAACCATCTATTACATAAAAATGAAATAAAAACTCGTCAAAAGCGACCAGATAAAATTGTTAAAGTGGGTTTATCTCTAATCATGATTTAGTTTTTTTGTGAAATTAGTATATTTAACTTCGAAATCTACCTCCGCCTGCAGGCCGGGCCAGCAGGGATTTTTAGAATTATACCCGCGCAATAGCTGAAGCGGCTATTCCGAAGATTTGAACTCATTTTTCTCCAAATGACGTTTTTTGGCATAACGCGCAGGATATCTCAAAAACTTATGAATATTTTTGCATGAAGTTAAAAAAAATTATTTTTCAGTCTGTATAAACTAAACCTAAAATTTCCTTATTATTTTTCAAAAAAATATTTTTTATGTGATTATACTGTTCAAATTTTCAATATTTTGTATTAGGTAAGTACAACTTTGTATTAAAAATATAAAAAACTTAAAATACAAATGTATTCAGGTGTAGGGTAATTATTGTAGTCTAAAGTATAATTGGGCACAAAAAAAATTAATTTCAGTGACAAAATTTATTTTGCTTTCCTGCGCGTAAGCTGTCATACCAATTTTCTGCTGGACAAATATCTGACAGTTTGGAGCCCCCTATAAATAATAATTCTGCAACTTGAATTTTTTTAAATACATGAGAGGAAAGAACATACTTATATCTTTCATCCCAATTAAATTTTTGTTTTTAAATCATATGCATTTTAAAATATTAAATGTTGAAAATGATCTTTTTTTTTTTCATTTTTTCCAATTTTAAGAGTCCTGTCCTGAGACCCCTTAAAAGATCTAATATTTATTAGAATGTAACAATAGTTATGAAATTTTTAACAACAACAACAACAAAAAAAAATACTAAATCTCTTCACCTAATTTTAAAATACGATGCATAAAATATTCATTAAATCGGACCATAAAAAGTAATTTAATCCGGGAAAATAAAACATCACCAATATAAAATCGCCCGCAAACTCGAATACTACTTCTTAAATTCATTCCCAGTTCTTAACGCTGTATTTCCACTATCGAAGAATTTGTTGTTTCCATGGCAACAACGCACTCCACTGAAATCATGTTGAATGAGTTCAGAATCGGGCCCTAATAGCAAGATTCTACTGGCGAATGAGACCCACTCCATAGCCGTAATCTCCTTCCTTCGCATCAATGTTGATTGACGTCAGTTTCGGGCTCGACTGAGCGTCAATCGCCGTCAGCGCCATCTATTGTTTGAAATTCGAACTTAAATCAAGAATCACAGTAAAAAAACTCCTGGCATCATACATAACCCTCCTACAAGAATTTTTTAAATATCTGTCACCGTTTGCTAGTTATTGAATTTTAAAATCCGTCAGTCATTTTTGGGACACCCGGTATATATATATATAATATTATTATTTTGCCTTATCATCAATTGCGTTGTATAGGATAAAGCCACCAGTGATTGCCAGATTGAGGGACTCTTCACTCACACGAAAACACACGCTCCGTATTATTAATCCGATTTGCAGGTTATTTTCGAATTTTTCGTTTCAATTTTAATATTTTTAAGCGATTTTTTCCGTAGGACAGCTGAGGTCGATCTGTAATATGGCTGCTTTTTAATTTTTCGGTTTTGTTTGCAGATTTTTTTAATAAAAGTAATTTCACTTTTCAAACAGTTTCTGAAACAGCTCTTACTTAGTTTAAATGTGGTGATATCCACTCGGGATGGATAATCTTCTCCCGACGAGTATGTTATTGTTTCCGTAATCCTAGATTGAATGTTTGCTTATTGCTCCAGATGCTTACAAAAACTGTGTAAAGCATTCAATTCTTCACCTGGGGGGTTCTTGATTATTTCCGACTATTTTCTCCACCATTCTTAACAACGACTTGATAGAAGTCTTCAATCGACAGATTTTACAGATTGCGCGGCGTTCAAAGACTTATTACAACTAGTAACAGTTGAGACATTGTTAATAATGTGTTCCTTGCACTTTTAATAGTCTACCGCGTTTTGCATCGAATGGATAAAGTCCTGTTGTTTTCAAACAATTTTATTGTTATCCTCTTATCGTTTCTAGCGCGATTTTCAGGAGAGAGCAATACATATCTTAGTTAGTTTTATGCGCCAGAGAAAAAGGATCTTTTAGCAATTTCTTTACAAACATTTGTTTGCTAAAACTATGTTTTGAGCTGACGAAAATCATATTGTAAAAGGCTTGAAGAATGTGGATAGATTTTTGGTACAAAACGTTCAAAATTATCTGTAGAGGCTTATAAAGTTTTCTTGCTTCACGATTAAAACGCGTTTTGTGCCCTCCTATAAACAAAATTACCGGAAGTTGAAAATCGTTCATTGCTATACAAGAAAAAGCTAAGACGTTCCCTGTCGTTTACGTTTTTGCATTCATCCAAGTGTCACTGCGATTACTCGATGATCACAAAGGCTGTGAATGAATTGTGTAAGAATTTTTTCAAACTAATAGATTATAATAGGTTCTGCTAAGTTTCCAGAAACCAAAAATGCAAACTTCCCAGTTAGGGAAAATGTGTAGTTAGCTTAATATATTTCATTGGCACTTTTGGTATCTATTTCTGCTAAAATCCTGTCTATCTCAGGTCAAGGACTGAATAGTTCGTATCGTAAGTCTTGAAGACTGTTTGGATCAAGTAAAGCTCCAAAACATTTTCATTCTTAAGCAATTCAGTGATGTCCTGGAGCCATTTACGAATGCCCTTTTCGATGACGTTTCCACTGGTTTTTGTAATGGCTTCCGGTGATCGATGTACGATCTTAGGGCATCGGCGCAAAAAGGTAAGTTAGTACTGTAGTTAGTACCTGATGAAAATCATGTCATTATCAATTTAGCTAGCCCATGCGCTACCAAAACCATGGAGGTGAGAAAATTTTCGAGAACAGTACACAAGACAAACTAAGAATTACAGTGCTCCACCGATTTTTTAAACGTAAAAAAGGCTATTTTTAACATGTGCAATATTCAAAAACTAAAATTTAAAACAGAAAATATTAAAAACTTAATTTTTAAAACTAGTTTTTAATTTAGGTCTTTTCTCTAGAAACGCTTTGACCCTGCTTAGAACATTCTCCTAAAGCAGGGTCAAACCTTTCTTTTTCCTAAATGTTTTAATTTTTTATCCCACACATGAGGCAGTTAGAAAACATATAATGACACGACTGCTCGCATATACAGGAACAGAAACACTCTACCGGCGAGCCCACCAAAAATGGCAAGGCAGAAATCCCCTCTGCCAAATGCAAACTGGCAAGGGAGCAGCTCCAGAAAACCAACGACGTTTAATAGCAAAAAAAAATACGATAATTATAGTCATTTACAGGTTTGACATATGACTCTATGAAAAAAAGTATTGTATACAATGCTGAGTCATGTACACAGTTATACATGCTGTAACAGAGAAGAAAAACGTTAAATAAAATCTTAAAGTTGGCATACAAAATACTAGCAGACATAGGAAGTCCTGAACTGAGCAAATTAATAAATGTCATACAAAAGTCAACAATGTAAAAATAAAACAATAAAAAACTTATGTCCCACAACCAAAGTCAAAATCAGAACTGATATTTTATAAAAGAGAAATGTTTGTTAAGTTCATTATATATTTCTCTAAGTTTATTATAATTTTATCTTGACAGTACGATAGTTTTCATATTCCAGCTCAATGTGCGATTCCGAATAAAATCAAAGAGACAGGCATAAGTGGACAACGTCCGAAAAGGTAGTGTTTTGAATCACCGATGCTACCTCACAAACACTTATCGTTCTGCGGCTTACCCAACTTAAACAAGTGACTGGGAAAAGCCCCATGAGACGTGATAAAATATGCAATGACTCGAGAGAAGCAAAGAAATGAGGTGTCGTCTGTTTTGATTATACTAAACTAGAATATTGCCCGTCAGAATGACGAGTTTGCATTTTCAAAAAAATTATATAGCATTGCATTATAAAAAGAATTTTGAAGTAATAAATTTTGTTTTATATGACTAATAGGGCCGGGTGGGGTAAAGTAAAAACAGCTCATTTCTCATTGAAACTTAATTTGCAAGAAAATCATTAATTGAATTGGTAAAATACTGACATAAAGTATGCAAGTGAACTTCACCCAAAAAATTTGAAGAAATCTTTCACAAAACCATGCAAATTAGTACTAATAATGCTATTTTAAAGCATATTGTCAATTAAAAATTTTACCCCATGGTATGGGGTAAAATAAAAGACAATTCCAACAGAAAGTTTATTTGTTTTTATTAATCGCCCGAATAGTAATTATTTAACTTAAATTTTAAAAAGTTGAACAGAGAAAATCCCGATTTTTTTAAAACATGCGTAAAATAAACCTGTCATAAATTTGATAATTAAAAATCATCTTTTATCACATAAGTAAATTGCAACTATTAATTGCATTAACAATTTTTTTCTCAAATTCTTTTATTAAATTACAAATTTATTTTCCCTACAAAATACAAAATTTTATTTATTATAATAATGCATTGATATATATATATATATATATATATATATAGTACACGGCATTATATATTCCTGATTTTCTAATTTCATTTTATAAGAAATATTCATTTTTTTCGCAATGTCTTCAGAATTCAAAGAACATTTTAAAAAGAAAATTTCTTTATTTTTATTTTTATTTTAACTACCGACAGATGGCGCAGCAGAAATTATAAACGTTTGTTTTAATATTTTAAAAGTTCAAGACGAATGAATCAATTGTCTTCAATTCCTCACTTAAATGTTAATTTATTTTGAATAATCTTTCTAAAAATGTAACTTTTGCGAATAGTGAAAAAGAAAGCACGTTTTAAGATTGAAATCATATCAGCATTCACTCGTGATGCCACTTGTCAAACACAAATTTCAAATCCTGAAAAAAAATGAATGACTCTTTGACCGAATCATTAAAATCTACGATCGACATCCGATTTCTTAAAATATTTGTAAAAGAATAATAAAGCCTTTAAATAATTTGAAATACGTTTATTTTTAGAAAGGAAACGTTAATAATTCACAGGAATGAATCGCAGAATTCAGCTATATTCACTGAACACTATGAATCATTCTCATTGGTCAGAAAATAGATAGCCTTGGAAAACAGAGGTAATTTTTTGCGATATTTTTAACAGTGTATACTGAATTCAAACTAAATAAATGTAAACAAAAGTGAAAAACGTATTTCAAAATTGTAATATGCTATTGAAAAATATTTTAAGAGCATTTAATGAATAGCTGAAAGAGTCATTCATTTGTTTTTGGATTTGTAATTTGTGCTTATGAATGGCAACGGTAATCGCTTGTATACATCGAAACCCTCGTCGGAGCCCTGTTGTTGGTATTTGGTTATTTTCAAATTAGATCTTAAAGCGTTATAATTGTATACTTTTTGAAGGTTTAAAAAAAAAAGAAGAAGAATATGTTACACAACGAACAGATAGACAGATTAGACAGTCGGCAAATACGGCATCGGAATGCTTAAGCCTAACATGACCGATTTTAACGAAAGAGTATCAGGAAACGGATGAGTTCACTCCCGGAAGCGTTATACACTTAGTGTTTTTATATATGTAATGTGTCTCTGTCTTTATCACTGTATGTCCAATCATTCTGCCACAATTTAACAATGTTCTCTTTATAATTATGTTTTACGTAGGAGACATGAATTGGTGCGGCTATCTCAACGTCAGAAATTCCCAATTCGATAACAGATTTAGTGAGAGAATCGACATGCTCATTGCCTCTGAAGTCGAAATGTGATTTAATCCAACCAATGTTGATGATTTTGTTCTTCAACAAACGCAAGTTTGTATATATATTGTATAAAATTTTATCATTCGGGAAAAGATTTTTAAGTGCCGCGACTGAGGATAAACTATCTCTATAAATATGGAATGTACTGTAAGTATAGTCTCTACACCATTCTATAGCTAAATCAATGGCTGTAAGTTCTACCTAATACACAGTCTTAAATGATTGCAATTTAATTCTCTTTTCTAGTAAAATTACGTCTGACATGAATACCACAAAGGCAGCGCCGACTCCCGTTTGCATCTTTGAGCCATCAGTGTATAATACAGGATGTGTATGATGCGGAACACTTTTAGTAACTGGATCAACAAAATTAATATAATATGTATAATAAAAATATGGATAAGCAAACGTTGCAACTTTTTTAGCTAAACGATCAGATGAAACATCCCAGCTAGAAAATGTTTGCACTTTTTTTGCAAAATAGTATAGATTGTACACAATTTGTGCATAAAAAGTGACTATTTTTGAACACTTCGAAAAGTATGCACCTTTTGTGCAAACTGTCTGTATTTTTTATACATACAAAAAAGTGTATTTCCTATGTTTTCAAAAACTGTGCACCTTTTTTGCATAAAATAAATTAATATTCTGTGTTCGCGAAAAGTGTGCATTTCTTATGCAAAAAAAAAAAAAAAAAAAAAAAAAAAAAATGTAGATTCCAATTTTCGAAAAATTATATATTTTTTATGGATGTAAAAATTAGTACTTTTATTTTAAATAATATATTTACCCCGCCCCACCCCCACCCCCGAAAAAAAAACGAAAATTCTCAATTCCATTTTAATTTTAAGGTAAACGAAATAAATACATTTTACTATGTTTTTCAAAATAAGAAAAAAACAAATTTTAATTATTTAAATTTCAAAATCCAGGAAGAGGCAATGGGGCTCCTCCCCCCCCCCCTCTTTCTTTAACGGAAATTTCCTGAGCTCCCCCTTTATTTTAAGTCGCTTGAAAAAAATAAATTTTACTATGTTTTTCAAAATAATAAGCAAAAAAGAATTTTAATTAATTAAATTTTAAAATCTGCGGTACAGATAATGGTTCACCTAAATCCTCTAAATTTACAGAAAAATATTTAATTCCTCTTTTATGTTAAGTTACTCGAAAAGAGAAAATTTTACTGTGTTTTTCAAAATCATTGAAAATAAAATTTAGAAATAATTTAGATTAAAACAAATTCGAGGGAGGGGCAATGGCTCTCATATGACCCCTTCTACCCAAGTAAAAGTTCTTAGTTCCTTTTTAATGTACTCGAAATAAATAATTTTGCTGTGCATTTCAAAATTGGTGAAAAAGACATTTTAATTAAATAAGTTTCAAAATCCAGGGAGGGGCAAAATGGACCTCTCCTCCCCCCCCCTCCTTAACAGAAAATCCACAGTTCCACTTTTATTTTAAGTTACTTGAAAGAATAAATTTTACTTTTTTTTTTTTCAAAATCGGAGAAAAATAAAATTTAGTTAGTTAAATTTTTAAATCGATGGAGGGGAAATGGCCCTCCTAAGCCCCCTTCCCCCAAAGGAAAATTCTTAGTTTATCTTTATTTTAAGTTACACGTAAATAATAAATTTGACTCTGTATTTCAAAATAGGAAAAAAATAAATTTTAATTAATCAAATTTTAAAATGCAGGGAGGGCAATGGCCCTCCCATGCCCTATCAGAAAATTCATTACTTCCTCTTTTATTTTAAATTCTTCGGAAAGAATACATTTTATGAAGTTTTCAAAATTATCAAAAAAAAAATTAGCTAGTTAAATTTTAAAATCGAGGGAAGGGCAGTGGACTCCCCCCCCCCACACACACACACTCACGCAAACTCTCTTCTTTTTGATGATTACTAAATGCATCTCTTATCATCGATCAAGCATAAATTCCAGTTATTATGAAAATTACTTCTGCTTTCAAAAATCAAATGAAAAACGTTTATTTCTTATTAATTTCTTTCAAATTTCTATTTAAACATTTGGGCAGAGATCCAGATACATTTTTCGATATTAGCCAAACGAGATTGACCAATCAGAAGCCTGCATATTTGCAAACAATGAAAGGGTCGCAAAAATACAGGCTTCTGATTAGTGGATCTCGTTTCGCTAACAGCGAAAATCTATCTCGATCACGGCCTTGATTTTTATTTTCGCATGTGTAGCTGCAATTCAACTCAACACTCCTTTCCTGGTGTTTACATGCATCGAGCTGTGTGGCCGGCGTGGCGGGCGTTATTAGTAGTGATAGCGAAATTTGTAAGAAATAAGTGTAAAAATTTTACTAGAATATATAAAAAATATCTGTTGCTCAGAATATGAGCTCAACTGGATCGAAACTTCGGACTTCAAAAAGGATAAAGCCTAATACTAGGAAGAAGGGATTGATATCTTCTAAAAATGATAGTGAAGAAAATGCAATGGATTCAAATGCCCTCACTGATAATAATGGAGAAATGAACGACAGCAAGATGGAGGATGACACCGTAGCAAACGGCATATCTTCAGTTCAGGAAAACAACGTTTATTATTTGGATATCTCACCAAAGGAAATATTACAAGCAGGGCCCGCTTAACACTTGGAAGTAGGGGAAGCCCGACGTCACACAGGGCCCCCCATTACTCTACAAATTGCTTTTTTATTTACTAAATCCCTTTTTCGTATGCTTAAATAATTTGAAATTTTACCATCAAAGTTTAGAGTAAATAACACTTAATATTAAACTAAAACTAACTACCTATATATATATACTATGAAAAAGTATTTTATTATATTTTTAATTGTAAATAACCAATTTATTTTGTAAATGACAAATATGGAACTACAGTTGAGGATATTTGAATTTCAAAATATCTTTTGTGATTTACAAATTGCCACATAGTAAGAACAAAAAAATTTCAAAAGAAAAAAAAATGCATTTTTTACCCTGATTGAGTTTCTTTTTTCTAATAATTAGTTTTGAAAAGTAAAATTGGGGGCCCTTTCGTATCTCAGTGGGTAAGCACCGGCTTCATGGGCCTATTCCGTAAACAGGGCCTGAATACAAGTGCTGCAGAGTGATATGTACGAGGAAATTAAAATCGGTACTTTTCGGTTAGCCGGGTGCTAGTATTATGTATACATGTATATATACATATGTATAGATATACATATATGTGGATATATGTGTATATATGCAATATATGTATATACATACATGTGTATATATATATATGTATACATACATGTGTATATACATATATATATGTGTACATAACACTGGCGCCTGGCTAACTGAAAAGTATTCTATAATCTTTTTGGAAGCAAATGAGGCTCACCTACTTGCCTAAAGAAATTAATCCTTTGTATCACCGTGTTGCAGATCTGCAACATACCCAAAAAGTCAATGATATTTTGACAGTAAACATCAAAACACGATTTTGTTGAATGTTATTCTACTACACTGCTAGTAGTATAATTATGTCATTAAATCCGCAACAGATAGCGAATATTTATTTATTTTTTTTTTTTTTTACGCCAAAGTTTCATTTATCGCTTGATCAGCTAAATGTGATTTTTGCTGAATTAAGCTTTGAAATAGTGGAGTTAAAAAAGTCTGCAGACAAGTATATTGTTTACAAAGGTAAGTTTAAATTCTTTATTTAAAGACCATTTTCGAGCTAAGAAATTTATAATATGTATAAAATAAGCGTAAACTTTTGTTTGTTGCAGATCTGCAACAACGTGCCATGTCTTCTCTTGTAATGGTTGTTGATAATGTGCGGAAAAATCTCAAATTTCTTTGATTCATGGAAAAATAGTGAACTTTGTCAATCAGGAACAGGAAAAAAGGGGAATTTTGTTGAACGGATGTGGGAAAAAAGTGAATTTTGTTGAACGGGTGTAGAAAATCGTGAATTTTGTCGATTAGGAGTGGTAAAATCTCAAATTTCGTTGATTCATGGAAAAATAGCAAACTTCGTTGATCAGGTGCAGAAAAAAAGGAAATTTTGTTGATCAGGTGTCGAAAAATAGCGAATTCTGTCAATTGGGTGTGAAAAAATAGCGAATTTCGTTGGTCGGGTATGAAAAGATTGTGAAACTTGTCAATCCGGCGTAGAAAAATTGCGAATTTGTTTGATCGGGCATAGAAAAAGTGTGAATTTTGTCGATAATGTGTGGAAAAATCTCAAATTTCGTTGATTCATGGAAAAATAGCGAACTTCGTCGATCAGGGGCAGCAGAAAAGGGAATATTGTTGAACGGGTGTGGAAAAAAAGGGAATTTTCTTGAAAGGGTGTAGAAAATCGTGAATTTTGTCGATTCGGAATGGAAAAAATCTCAAAATTTCATTGAATCACGAAAAAATAGCAAACTTCGTCGATCAGGTGTGGGGAAAATGGAGAGTTTTGTTGATCAGGTGTGAAAAAAAGGCAATTTTGTTGATTGGGTGTCGAAAAATAGTGAATTTTGTCAATAAGGTGTGAAAAAATAGCGAATTTCACTGGTCGGGTATGAAAAGATAGCGAAATTTGTCAATCTGGCGTAGAAAAATCGCGAATTTGTTTGATCGGGCATAGAAAAAGTGCGAGTTTTGTCGATAATGTGCGGAAAAATCTCAAATTTCGTTGTTTCACTGAAAAATAGTGAACTACGTTGATCAGACGCAGGAAAAAGGGGAATTTTGTTGAATGGATATGGAAAAAAAGGAATTTTTGTTGAACAGGTGTAGAAAATTATGAATTTTGTCGATTAGGAGTGGAAAAATCTCAAATTTCGTTGATTCACGGAAAAATAGCGAACTTCGTCGATCAGGCACGGAAAAAAGGGAATTTTGTGTTTTATCAGGTGTAGAAAAATAGTAAATTTTGTCAGTCGGGTGTGAAAAAATGGCGAATTTTGTCAATTGGGTGCGGAAAAACTGGAATTTTATCGATTGGCTTTGAAAAAATTGTGAATTTGGTTGATCAGGTGTCTAAATATCGCAAGTTTTTTTATAGGGCATGGAAATTTACAAAAATTGTCTTCAAAAGGTATACAGTAAATTAAACTTTGAATTGAAGTTAATTAAAAAATAATTATATGTTCATGACATTGGGTGTCGAAAAATAGCGAATTCTGTCAATTGGGTGTGAAAAAATAGCAAATTTCGCTGGTCGGGTATGAAAAGATTGCTAAACTTGCCAATCCGGCATAGAAAAATCGCGAATTTGTTTGATCGGGCATAGAAAAAGTGTGAATTTTGTCGATAATGTACGGAAAAATCTCAAATTTCGTTGATTCACGAAAAAATAGCAAACTTCTTCAATCAGGTGCGGGAAAAAAGGAGAATTTTGTTGATCATGTGTGTAAAAAAGGGAATTTTGTGGATTGGGTGTCGAAAAATAGTGAATTTTGTCAATTGGGTGTGAAAAAATAGCGAATTTCGCTGGTCGGGTATGAAAAGACTGCGAAACTTGTCAATCCGGCGTAGAAAAATCGCGAATTTGTTTGATCGGGCATGGAAAAAATGTGAATTTTGTCGATAATGTACAGAAAAATCTCAAATTTCGTTGATTCACGAAAAAATAGCAAATTTCTTCAATAATGCGCGGGAAAAAAGGGGAATTTTGTTGATCATGTGCGTAAAAAAGGGAATCTTGTGGATTGGGTGTTGAAAAATAGTGAATTTTGTCAATTGGGTGTGAAAAAATAGCGAATTTCGCTGGTCGGGTATGAAAAGATTGCGAAATTGTTTGATCGGGCATAGAAAAAGCGTGAATTTTGTCGATAATGTGCGGAAAATCTCAAATTTCGTTGATACACGGAAAAATAGCGAACTTCGTCGATCAGGCGCGGCAGAAAAGGGTAATTTTGTTGAACGGGTGTGGAAAAAAAGGGAATTTTTTTGAAAGGGTGTAGAAAATCCTGAATTTTGTCGATTCGGAATGGAAAAAATCTCAAAATTTCATTGAATCACGAAAAAATAGCAAACTTCGTCGATAGGTGTGGGGAAAAAGGAGAGTTTTGTTGATCAGGTGTAAAAAAAAAGGGAATTTTGTTGATTGGGTGTCGAAAAATAGTGAATTTTGTCAATAAGGCGTGAAAAAATAGCGAATTTCACTGGTCGGGTATGAAAAGATAGCGAAATTTGTCAATCTGGCGTAGAAAAATCGTGAACTTGTTTGATCGGGCATAGAAAAAGTGCGAATTTTGTCGATAATGTTCGGAAAAATCTCAAATTTCGTTGATACACAGAAAAATAGCGAACTTCGTCGATCAGGCGCGGCAGAAAAGGGTAATTTTGTTGAACGGGTGTGGAAAAAAAGGGAATTTTGTTGAAAGGGTGTAGAAAATCGTGAATTTTGTCGATTCGGAATGGAAAAAATCTCAAAATTTCATTGAATCACGAAAAAATAGCAAACTTTGTCGATCAGATGTGGGGAAAAAGGAGAGTTTTGTTGATCAGGTGTTAAAAAAAGGGAATTTTGTTGATTGGGTGTCGAAAAATAGTGAATTTTGTCAATAAGGTGTGAAAAAATAGCGAATTTCACTGGTCGGGTATGAAAAGATTGCTAAACTTGCCAATCCGGCATAGAAAAATCGCGAATTTGTTTGATCGGGCATAGAAAAAGTGTGAATTTTGTCGATAATGTACGGAAAAATCTCAAATTTCGTTGATTCACGAAAAAATAGCAAACTTCTTCAATCAGGTGCGGGAAAAAAGGGGAATTTTGTTGATCATGTGTGTAAAAAAGGGAATTTTGTGGATTGGGTGTCGAAAAATAGTGAATTTTGTCAATTGGATGTGTGTGAAAAAATAGCGAATTTCGCTGGTCGGGTATGAAAAGATTGCGAAACTTGTCAATCCGGCGTAGAAAAATCGCGAATTTGTTTGATCGGGCATGGAAAAAGTGTGAATTTTGTCGATAATGTACAGAAAAATCTCAAATTTCGTTGATTCACGAAAAAATAGCAAATTTCTTCAATAATGCGCGGGAAAAAAGGGGAATTTTGTTGATCATGTGTGTAAAAAAGGGAATCTTGTGGATTGGGTGTCGAAAAATAGAAAATTTTGTCAATTGGGTGTGAAAAAATAGCGAATTTCGCTGGTCGGGTATGAAAAGATTGCGAAACTTGTCAATCTGGCGTAGAAAAATCGCGAATTTGTTTGATCGGGCATAGAAAAAGTGTGAATTTTGTCGATAATGTGTGGAAAAATCTCAAATTTCGTTGATTCACGGAAAAATAGTGAACTACGTTGATCAGGCGCTGGAAAAAAAGGAAATTTTGTTGAACAGGTGTAGAAAATTATGAATTTTGTCGATTAGGAGTGGAATAATCACAAATTTCATTGATTCACGGAAAAATAGCGAACTTCGTTGATCAGGCACGGAAAAAAGGGAATTTTGTGTTTTATCGGGTGCAGAAAAATAGTAACTTCTGTCAGTCGGGTGTGAAAAAATAGCGAATTTTGTCAATTGGGTGTGGAAAAATTAGAATTTTATCGATTCGCTTTGGAAAAATTGTGAATTTTGTCGATCAGGTGTCTAAATATCCCAAAGTTTTTTTTTTATAGGGCATGGAAATTTACAAAAATTATCTTCAAAAGGTATACAGTAAATTAAACTTTGAACTGAAGTTAATTAAAAAAAATATTATATGTTCATGACAGAGTTGCCCTCTTTCAGCCAGGCCAAAAAAAGCCGGCTGGCTTTTTTTGGTTTTAACCACTTAAAAAAAGCCGGCTTTTATTGAAAAAAGCCGGTTTTTATTTTTAAAATTTTGTTTACAGCTAATTTGTTTTAAATTTGGATCAATTAATTTATAATACACTTATAAATATTTTCTGCAAAAAAAATTATAAATTTCTATTAAATTTTGTCAAATAACTAAGTCTTTAACTGCTAGAAGGCAACTGTGAAGGCATTATGTCTGAAAAAAAAATACATGTATATATATATATAAATATTGAAAATAATATTAAGTTAGACTCCAAACTGGTGTTTTGAAATTTTATATTACATTATATAGCTCCACATATACTATACATTTTAAAGATCATATTTAATTATACAATGACAAAATGTAGCACATCAAAATGGAAACATTCTTATGTGTCCATATGGAGAGTTAACTTATAAATGTTAAAAGAAAAATTAAAAAGGATATAATATTTGAGGAGAGTTAGGTACATAAGTGTATAAAAAATAGAGCATTTAAACAAGAAAATATTACCCCTAAGCTCACATCATGTGCACATAAGTGCTTTTTTCTTGCACACAATTACTTGGTACTCACAGGAGTACTTGGTGCACTATCGTAAAAATATTATGTAGTTTTAGTTTAGCCGGGCGCCAGTGTTATATATACATACATATATATGTATACACACACACATATGTATATACATATATTGTCTATATCACCTATATACATATATATGTAGTATATATATTTATATAAACATGTATATAGTCTTATGTATGTATCTATAACATTGGCGCCCGGCTAACCGAAATAAAGTACCAAATATTACAAGCATTTAACCTTCCTTCAGCTGTAATTAGAAATTAAAAAATTGTAAAGAATTCATCATAATGTTTTAAAATTTAAAATATAGCTTCATCGTATGTTATAAGGTTCAATTTTAGGTTATATTTATAGAAACATCTTTTTTTTTTTTTTTCATACTATTATAAGAATATTGCTCAGCTCTCTGTTGTGCCACTGTTCCATTACAGGTACACCAATAAATTTATGCTTGTTTTTTGGTCTTATTATTGATTTTGCAGTGTGAATTATGTATGTGATAGCAATATGTTTAACCCTTAACCGGAAATGTGAAAATCTCGTGCACAAACAGACCACTTAATAATTTATCAAATAGTGAACTTAAACATTTAATCTTTAATAGTAATGCATTAATAGGAGCAATTTTTTAATATAACAGCATAAAAATAAGTTTTGAATGCTGGAGTGCGAAAATATTAAGGGCAGATATATCGACGAAACCATCTCACAGATGGTACGTTTCTGGTTAAGGGAACTGAACTGGGCTTAGATGCCTTATGTTCCCTCAGCCGTTGTTTTGAATTGTTTGGCGATATTTTGTTGGTGTGTTGGCGGTGTTTAAAATATGGCAACCTCGATATGTGGAACCCCGTGTGACATATGTGTTCTGGCAACCACTGAGAAGTGGTGGATTTTGTGGATGGATTTTGATATTGTGTTGTATCGCTCTGTCTTTTTATTTTTATGTTAAATTTATTGGATGTATTTGACTGACTATATGGTTCCTGTAATCTGTTTAAAAGCTTTTGCTGAAGTAATTAAGAAATATGAGGAAATTTTGAGAAGAAAAGTAGGTTTGTTTATTGTGTCTCAATGCATATTCATAAGCCTATTTTGGAAAATGATGGTGGTGTTATGAGAAAGATTTCGTACTGGAGCTTTCAAGAAAGCAGATATCTGTTAAGGTATGTTGATAATTTTATGTATATTCTGCTGCCTTAAGAGTTTTTATATTTTGAGATTGCTAGAAAGCGAGAACTGCTGAATTTTGAGAATTCTACACCGGAAGAACTGCTGAATGCAGTGATGGTTTTTTTCAGTTAATGTGCACGAAGTGCTCATACAAGATTACTGATTGCCACTTTAGCGAATTTTGTTTATTATTTACATTTTATTTTCGTTAAGCGAAACATGCGTATAAACCGGTGCTTGGCGACATTTACTACTTGGCGGAAAAGGGGTTTTCACGCCAAGAAAATTCCAAGATGGCAGCCGTGGGAACTTATGACATCTGTTCCGGGAACTGCAATAATTAAGCCTTTTTGTGGTAAAATTTAGATAGGCAAAAGAAGTGTAAAAATAAAAGTGCACAAAATCTGAGCGTATTTGGCACCACTGATTGTGTATAAAAGGTGCACAACTCAGGTATGCAAAAAATGTGTAAACAAAAAAGTGCACAATATCCGAGCGTATTTGGCACCACTGATTGTATATAAAAAGTGCACAATTTAGGTATGCAAAAAAAGTGTAAACAAAAAAGTGCACACAATCCGAGCGTATTTGGCACCACTGATTGTATATAAAAAGTGCACAATTTAGGTATGCAAAAAAAGTGTAAACAAAAAAGTGCACACAATCCGAGCGTATTTGGCACCTCTGATTGTGTATAAAAAGTGAACAATTTAGGTATACACTTTTTGTGCACAATTCAGTGTGCACTCATTATGCATAAGCAGAGGTGCCAAATACGCTCGCTTTTTGTTCACTTTTTTTTTTACACTTTTTTTGCAAACTTTTTCTGGCTGGGACAGTTTTCACCTATCCAATCTGTCCTGTCATTCTTCGAAATATCATAAAAAGGAGCCAATTGTTTTAATTCGGTCTCAATTGGTGGCATTCTTGATAAGACACACGGAGTAGCAGTTTAAACTGATCTATAAACACGTATTATGGATACTAAACAAAACCTTTGACAAGAAGTTAGTCGCCGAATACCATGGTATCTGTTGTGACGATTTGGACGCCATAACACACAGGGTCACGCGACAGTAAAATGATTAGTACAATAGAAACAGTTATCCCGATCTGCGTTGTGAAAAGATCTAATGGGATAATGTTATTTAATAAATTAGGAGAGAAGAAAATTTTGGAATAAAATTAATTTTGGCAATAACTCAAGGACGACTTATTTAACGTTGAAATGGAAATATCGAACTTGTAGGTTGCATAGAGAAACGTCCAATTCTAATAATTCCAAAATATTAGATACCATAAATTATGAATATTATCTAAAAGGGAACAAGGAAAGATTTCAAAGGAAAGACTTATAAGTATACACACATAAACAAACTTTATTTTCATTTATATAAAATTCATAACTCAAATATGACTTTTTTATAAGCAATGTAGTGTAGAAATCTACACAACAAGGCTTGTTATTAATTTAACTAATTAAATAATAAGCCTTGTTGTGTAGATTTCTACACTACAGTATCTAAGATCACTGAACCAAATTTCGTAACCATACGATATTTGACTTTTCTATACAGAGTTGTACCATATCTTAATATATTCCAAAGGTAAGCCTTTACCACGTAACGGGTCTTTTGCATGCTGCAACTAAAGTCTTTTATTTTCTCACGCACCATGTCTAGGTGTTCCAACAAATGAAAACTGATCCAAATAAAAACCTAGATATATTAAGTTATCCTTAACTGAAATACTCTTCCCTTCAAGCTTAAATATAGTACGACGTTTTTTGCGTATAAATCTCTCGAAGATTATGGCTACAGATTTCTCCGCACTAATGGTTAGACGTAGTTCGCGGCATATCAAAGCAAATATACTAATACATTTATTGACTATATTTTCCAAGGCAGACGTAGTATCATCTCTTTCAACTGTAGCCAAGTCATCTGCAGGGGATATAATTCTATGACTATGCTGCTTGTAACTGTCTGCTACTATCATCCAAAGAAATGGTCCCAGGCAAGAACTTTGAGGACAGCAGCGAAAACTCTAAACCATCGTATACCACGAACAAATTTGAAACCGATAAGTCGATGTGTTATATAATTCTTTAATGATATTTTTAAGTATTCAAAAATTAGAAGATCATCTATCAGAGCAGCTACAACAAACCAGTCCATTACATAAAAGGCGCCTACGATATCGAATGACACCAATGCGCAATATTTATGAGTAGATAATGATTCCTTTTTAAGTTTCCGTAAAGCTGCAAGAGCTGATACCGTACTCCGACTTTCCCTAAAACCATGTTGACCGTCATCCAGGTAGGGCATAGACTCCAGCATTGTAATTGTACGAATATTAATTATCCTTTCAAAGACCTTTGCCAAAATTGACAATAAAGTCATGGGCCTGTAAGACTTAGGTTGTCTTGGATCACGGTTACGCTTACGAAAAAATATATGTGTACCCTTTTTCCAATATTTTGGAAAGTAACCAAATTTAAGGCAGGTATTGAAAAGTGAGATCATAAAGGATGTCAATCTCTTACAAGTATTTTTAACAATTAATGCATAAGTCTCTTCATAACCAGGAGCTTTATTATTGCTCTGCTTGCTTAGTACAAAGAACAATTCACGTTTCGTAATAGGAATGAAGTCTTCTGAGTCTTCAAAGTTGATATCGCTTATAAATTCAAAGATTTCTGAAGGTTGCTCATTGACCGCAAAATGCTCCGACATAAGATTTTCTGCTACATTGTCGTAGGAGACAAAAACATGTGAATTTGAAAGAGTATTAAAAACAAGATCTGTTTTCAAGGTTGTCTTTTTAGAAATAAACTTATGGAGACTACCATAAGCATTGTCCGTTTTTTCACAAAAATTAAGCCATCCTGAATGCTTCGCTTGTCTAAGATTTCATTTATATTTACGTCTTGCTTGAATATTTTTTCTTGTAAATAGCCACATCTAGATTTTTAATATATCGCTTATATAGAGCATTTACTCGGTTACGTTCAGACCTCAAGGCACTACGTACCAGTTAACAGTAGGTTTATGGTGAACCGTGTCACGACGAAAGCATAAATTCATCAACAACTGCAATAATTCAGTAAATACACCCATCCATACATCAACCGATGAGGTGTTACAGACCCCATTCAAAGTATTTGCAAGAACAGGCAACTTATCTGCGAACAATTTATTAAATTTTTTCGTGCTCGTATGTTTTGTTTTAAACCTTCCATAATTGATCTGTAACGGTGTTGAGAACAAAGCAAAACGAATATAGTGATGATCGTTGTACGAAAATGTAGTCACATCCACAGTCCAGTTGTCAATATGTGGAAGAACGTCAGAAACCGCCAGAGTCAAATCTGGACGTCCTTATCAGTTATCTTGATCGAATGTAAAATCTGCATCAGCTGAATTCACAATAGTCATATTACTGATCATCAAGTATTCCAGAAAAGTCTCCAAACGGTCTGACTCCGCTCGCATATGCAGTACGAACAGTGAGATGCGTCGTGCATATGGTCACCATAAGCGTTTGTTTTCTTTATCCGAAGGAAAACTATAAATATTTCAACCGGACTTTCTTTCCCAAGCGTTATGAGGTCATCAACAACAAATAGAAATCTCAATAAAAGAAAGTGCTGGACATGGACCTGTCAACGACATTCACTGGTGACCTCTCATCTCTTATCTCTAGACAACTTACGACAGAAATAAAACATGAAACGGAGCACCATAGCGTATAAAGTTCCGACATGAAGAAAAGTAGTATTTTAGGTGCGTTCGTAATTATATAAATGCGTAGCATCTATAGTCGTCGCCTTGTTATGTCCACATATAAAAAAGCAAAAACTACCGAATCGACTGGTTTGGAATTGAAAATATATAATCATAGCATAATTTTGTCGAGTCATTTCAAATTTTATGAAAATAGGATACATAGTTCAATTACCGGGACAATCAAAAGTATTCCATTACATTACGGCTAATGGGAAAAAATAATTTCAAGTGCATTTTAATGATGCTACACAGTTTGGAACATAAGGAAATTGATATGCATTTATAAAGTGCACTAAAATATAGATTCTGTAGAATATGTGGTGTAAGGAATTTTATTACTAATTTATAGGGCCACTATAAATAATTCCGCTACATAATCGTATAGAGGAAAGTTGTCTTGTTTGTGGCGCACAGTGTAAGATTTTGCAAATCTAGCAGGAAAAAAGTCCAAAAATCGACTTGCAGTAATTTCACTTTTAGATATTTCAAATAACACCTAACACATTGGAGAAAAAAAAAATGTAAAGTGATAGCAGCCTAACTCCACAAAAAACACCTTCAAAAATCAGCTCAATTTTATTTTAATCTTTCGAGAATGGCGATTCTGTAGTTGTAATTGCAATTGATATTTTTTGGCTAAAAACATACTTATTTTGTAAAAATTTATAATGCTAGTATGGAATTTTTACAACAATGTAGATACTTTGTATTTTTCAGTTGCAATTAGTTATTTAAATGTGTTATATAAAAAAATATTTTTTTAAGTCAATATAAAAGTTATTTGAAAAAGCATACGATAAGTTTTAAAAAGCTGCCAAACATTTTGTACACGCCGGTACATTGTAATATAATTTTTTTTGTAATTATATATGCATATAGATATAGAATAAATAAATTTCTGCTGCCATTATTTGCAACTCTTGAATGTAAATGATTTTTTATCAGGTAGGAAGTGTAAATTTCAAAAAGAGAATTATATGACATTTAAAAAAAAAAAAAATATGTTACTTGACATGAATCATTCCCTGTTAATTCTAAAAATATCCTAATAGACTATTTATTACACAAATACAGTCTTCAATATTGCTCACCTATTATGTTAGACCAAATTAATCGGATGATCCATTCATTTATAATTGGGAGTAATCAAAGATGGAGAAACTGACATCGCACAAAGTACGTTTTTTCAAAGTAAAATAAGAGATGGTCATATTCGAATATTAACAATAATTATATTTACAGGGCAGAAGTAATAATTACTACCAGAAAAATGTTGGACAACCAAATAAATATTTATTTAAGTGGGCCGAAATCAAAAGACAAAAGGTGCATTCTTTATTCCCGAAACACAAATGAATAACCACGCGCTACGTGTTTAAAACTGAGACAATCTGGAAAAAAATTGTGATGGATTTGCTTAAGATATATCTGAAAGCCCTTAAAGGGCAACCACATTTCAAGAAATCGTTCAAAAAGCCGGATACTCGCCACATAAACAAGGGGGGCTGTAATGAAGAAAATCAAAATTTTATAATTGGTAAAACCGCAGCCATCATCAACTTCTTACTCTAGTTCCATAAACTTTAAGTTCATCATGGAAACTGATCAGTCAATAACAGAAGAATTTGAAATTGTCAGAAATTAAATCATTATAGCTCTTGCACTAACTGTAGTAGAATTCAATGTTCAGATATACAACACAGAGCACAAATTTGAACACACAGTGGTAGATAGCACAATGTGCAGCATTCTGTTTTCAATTAAAACAACTTAAAAATGCAATGTCTGTAATGGAAAATTCAAGGTGGTGAATAACTTAAAAATGATTCGGTAATATACGAATAATACTCACAAGTTTTCTTGAGATTTACAGGCAAAATATGCACAATTAAGGTTTATGGAATGCCTCTTACATATTGGCTGTAGATTTGATATAAGAAACAGCAGTTCCGAAAACTTGAAGAAAAATGAAGTATTGCAGAAAGAAAAAAACTATAATTAAAAGATTTAGACTTAAAATATAATTATTATTAAAAACTCCAAAACAAAGGCAAGATAATATGAATGTAGGAAATTGAAAAAGGAAGATTTTTTTATTGATGCTGCAGTGGCCGCTAGCATAATAGGTATTGATAAACACTTCTTTAGCGATTTGATATAATTTTAAATGACATATGAATACAAGATAAATATATCTGCCTTTAAGCATTACAAATCATAACATTAACATCTCAATAAAACTATAGAGCGGCTGAAGCACCCTGAAGTTTTAACATTTATACGATCACAGAATATGTCAATAATAAAAGAATATCAAATAACGAATTACAGTGATTCATTTTATAACACTGGTAAACATAGCAGTATGTAATCAATTAATTTTTTTAAGCCAAGAAAACACTTCTTGTTGAAAATAAATATGTACTTCATTTTTAAAAATCTGCACTGAATACAATAATACTGGTCAAATATCAACGTATGAAAATGACAAAACATCTTTTTAGTATGATTATGATGACGGAATAACAATGACTTAAATTGTACATTGTAATGCGTAAAGATACACAGTAAAACCTCCCTAAAGCGACCACGTTCCGTTCCAATAAAAATTGGTCGCTCCGAGAGGTGGTCTCTTAATGGAGGTCGTGTTTAAATCTAGATTTTGATTGTTGGAAAAATTTAATTTTCACATTAGGAAAAAATATCAAAATTTAAGTATCAAAACAAAAGTTAATTACGTAAGTTTATCACTGCAGACTTTAAAGAATGAATACATTGACGTTTGCTTTGATTTAACGGTTTTATCTATTATAACTTCTATTTCCAAGTCTAGATATTCAGTAAACAAGAGGAATTTTATTTTGAACAGTAACAAATAATGACGATTTCATTAATTTATCTATTTATTTGAGAGTTTCCTAACAGATTAGGGCAGAGAGTTTATTGACCGCCATTATTAGTTTGTCATCAAAGTTAATTTCATTAACTAAAAAGGCACAAAGGGGTTTAATCACATAAAAGTTAACGGGAAAAAAATTCTAAACTTAGTTTAGAAGTTTGGTGAATAATGCGCTTTCTGGAATTATTTTTGTAATAAAACATTCTTCAAGCGAGCAGGGAAAAACGGAATATGTTTAACTTTCTTTAAAGAAATTGGTCGCTCATGGAGGGAGTCCAACTAGGATGGTCTCTGAATAGAGGTAAAATTAGTATTGAGCTTATGGGAATAATTATAGTTCCATGAAAAAAAATGGTCGTTGAGGGAGGTGGTCGCTTAATGGAGATGGTCGCACTGGGAGGTTTCACTCTATTTTTTCATAATATATAACCATTTTATCCTTAGTAAGATCAATTTTTTACTTTAATATCGATAACTTTCATAAATTGAATTTTGACCCGCTAGATTCGCAAAATCTTACACTGTGCGGCGTATTAAAATATTAACGTAAGTTAAACTATTCCACGTATAATGAATTTGATATATGTTACTGGGGTTTACTACAAATTACTTCCTGTGTAATAGAATGTGATAGTAATATTTAAAGGGGCACATAAAAGATTTCGGATGCAGTATAGTATCAGAAGAACTTTATATTATCGTTGATTGCTGGAAGTACATATTTAGTTGAGATATGAGTTTTTAAGGTTAACAAAATTTTTGCATATTACGTTGTGTATTGTAGATGATATACAGGGCTACACAAAAGAATTCGTAAGGGTTACTGAATATGAACGAAAATTGCTTAAAGGTGATTTTTTAAAAGAACTGCACATTTTTACTTCAAATCAGTTAGAAAATTTTATAATGAAATCTCAAAAAAGATATCGAGTAATTAATGAATATAAATTTGTCATAAAAAATGTTTTAAATACGCACAGACAAAAGTCAATAAAATGTATATCATCACTTGAAACGTATCTCATGACTTGATTATCATGAAGCCATTCATAAATTGCTGCTCAAAATTCGAAACTGGAAGAAAGTTGGGAGCAGCTGCGAGTAATTTTAGTTCATTTTTAGGTAAGGAATTTTACATCTATAAAATATTGCGTCGTTCGGAAAGCAGTGTTTGTTTGGGAAAATCAGTACGTGCCGTAAAATTCCGTTATTTAATTATAAGACTTTGATTCCGATCAAATAATTACCGGGCAGAGTTTTCCGGTACGAATTGATTTTCCCAATCGGATACGACTTTCCGAATGACCCAATATTACACATTAAACAAAATGGTCCTGTGACATATTCTATTATGTCTGAAACATTTTATGAAATACAGTATGCATTTGCTTACCCTCGAACATTGACAGTTCTTTACAAACACGAATTCCATTCACCCTTCATTTCTACATATCGGACGATCTGTCTATGAATTTCTATTGCATAATTTCTCATACAAGTTGTATACTGCTTGACCATTTTCTACTTCTGTCATTCACATTTATTAGATCCTAAGCCTTGTGTTTTCTTATTGGGGGTCTACTTAGATTTTAAATGGATATAAACATTAATTTATTTCCTTATAATATTAATATTTATTTTTTAAGAACTGTTCAAAGATGGAATATTCGTAATTTCATAAAATATTGTTTTTGAAACAAAATAATCTTATACAACTTTTAATGAAAACTTTTTCTTTCGGAAAACAGTGAAAATACAACCTTTCAATTCTTATTTTATACTGTAGCAAAATATAAACTAAACCAGGGGTGATTGTGTTCAGGTAATATACCTGGATTCATGTATTTATTTCATTTTCAATACTGGAATTCCAGTTTTTCTGATAGTTAAATACATAAAATAACACTAAAATATCAATTTCATATGATTGTTAAACATAATTAAAAATAATATATTTCATAATGAGAGAAATGGACCTCCCTGCAATAAATTATATGTTATCTCTCCATACCAAAAATTCATCTCGTTAAAATTTCAGGTATTTTTTCATGAATTCACAATCACCCCTGCAAAACATAATAACAGAAAAAAAATAGTTTTTGCTATCAGAACGTGTACAATTTTTTTTGTCATTCAATTAAAGAAACACAATTCTTTTAATATTATTAATTATCGCAAATTACCAAGACTAATATTTCCGACCAGAATTTCCATGAAACTTGATGCAAATAACATACAATCTCCAAAAAAGAAGAAATTATCTATTTCCTCCAGAAATAATAAATGGTATTATGTATTTAGACGATAAGAAAATTAAAACTAAAGCGTAAAGTAATTATCTAGTCTGCCCCACCTCGAAGCAATTTTGAAACTTGCAAGATAATAAATTTTCAAATATATAATGATATCCATTCGGCAAATAATTCTAGAGTATTTCTTGTGAATATTTTTTTCCTATGTACAGTTATTAGAGTTATGTACAGAGGATGTAAATTTCCAGAACAAATGTATTTCTATATTGCAACAAAGTTAAAAATTTTTGTGTTTTAAATATGCCACTCTCATACAAATATAATACAGGATTGTGCTTTACAATATCTACTGTGTATAATTTTTTAAATCATAAAAAAGTGAGCATTATTCATTAAAATGACGAACATTTGTTTACATATATTTAAAAAATATTTTTGTAACTTAAAAATATTTTAGCCATATACCAGGTGTAAATTATAATCCCTAAGAGATATTAATAATTGCTATGACAACGAGAAACAAGTTAGAAAAAAAGGAAATAATGCAATACAGAAAAACGTAACATTTAGCTTCGGACGCTCATGCGAATACAACTGCGCAGTAGGTTTTAAAACGTTATTACAAACTTATATATTACATTGTAATATATTTTATTAATACGTATTTTATAAAATATTTAAGGATTCCTTATAAGTATTTCTAAGAAAAAGTGGATAAATCAAAAGTTATTTAATATGTTTTAATATATATCACTTTTAAATCTATAACATAAAAATCATAAGGAAAATATGTTACAATAGAAAAGTAAACGAAGAAATAAATTAGGGTGATTAATGTTATTGCCAAATACAGAAAACTGTATATTCATGAAGAAATAGAATTAAACGTGACTATTAATTGGTGTAGTTTCAAAGTTATACAGCTTATCATTTATATAATATGAATTTGATAAATGTCCAGACTCTCTATTGAAAAAAAAACATATATGTATATATATACTTTATTCTATTTTAAACTATAAGCAGACAGTAGACAAATAAGTAAACTTTTAAAGATTTTTTCCACCAGTTCAAAAGGCGGAAAAATGTTTAAAGTGAAACAAAATTCACTAAACGAGCATGACAATTCTTTCGTACTCAAAATAAGGTATGATGGAACTTTTATACGGGGGCCGTAAAAAAATTAAATTTGTGTATTTTTTCAAATAAACTTTCCATTGGGTTCAAACTTACGACATCACACTTTATACCTCTTTAAGAAATTTTGCATTTGGAAGTATACATCTAGGGCAGTATTTAAGGAAATAGGCTATTAGCTTAATCTTTTTGAATCAGCCTGTATATATATATCAATTCAAAAAACCCTTAATGGGTTAAGATTTTGTGACGCAGCACTTTATATTATTGCTATACGAATTTTAAATATGGAACTTAAAAATAATGATATCAAATTTTAAGTGACGCTACATTATTTATTTCACCTTTTTTATTTTTGTTTTATTTATAATTGCATGTGTAAGAATTATGTTAAATTTAAAAGGATGTATAAAAATGTATTCCTTGATGCTTTATCATTCACATCTTTCATAAATTCAAAATATGAGTTTTAAAAGATATGATATCAAATTTTAAGTGACGCCTTGATGTAGCTTTAAACAATTTGTTTTAAAATTCAATTTTAATTGATTTCGGTTTGGCTAAATATATTTGCACATCTAACCCAAACTTTTAATTTTCCAATACGCAGTTAAACATATCACTTTCACTGAACCTATACAATGACTGTAATGTGTTTATATGAATAAATTGATTTATCTTTTGTGCCACGCTATCCAAAATCAAAAGTAAAATTTATGTAAACGATTTCTTAGCGACATAATATCCATTTGCATACATTTCGCTTAGTTTGGATACAATGACGCAAATAAATCATTTACATAGATTTTACTTTTGATTAAATCTAAATCTATTTTTGATTTAATCTAAATAACAGATGTTCAGCATTTCATTTTTTTAGCTGCCTCTAACTGTTATTGTGGTATGGTCTGTAACATTTAAATTTCTTAAACTAGGACTCTATAGTCACAGTCATTTTGCAACGTATTGTTGTTTTACTGTAGGAAGATATTTATTTCATAATTCTAACTTAGGTGTTTTAATAGTTTTCTGATCTTATTTGTAAATTACATTGCCTTTATACTCATGAATCACGTGTAAATATGTGCTTTGAATTTCCCTTCCTTTTTTTTCCTTTAACCTTATACATAAATGCTGCAAAATGGAATAAAAAATTAAAGTAAATTAGGATTTTACCTGTCATTTGGTATTAAGAGTAAATAAATCTGAATTGTAGATTTCAACATGTAAGCATCTAAAAAAGAGATTGAAGTTGTGAGTTGAAATTATATGGTGATTTCATACGTGAGTAAATTAAAAAATAATTAGACATGAGTTCAATTTCTGAATGACATGGACATAGGTAAATATTGGTAAAAAAGACAGCTTTTGAAATTAAGGAAAAAACAATAAACCTTAGAGTGTGAGAACCAGTGTTTTTCGATGTATTGATTAAATATCTTTAATACCACAATTATATTTTTCAGTTCCTAACAATTAATTAAGAAACACGGTTTTAATATCTAAGTATATAGAGATGAATTATACGAATAGTAAGATGGTAAACTTGGTGATTTATACATGTTTTTAATTGACGTTGAATACATGAACTTTATAAAAGCACCTTTGTGTTCTAACCACGATGCTTATAACTTTAACAGATTGAAGATTTCAATCTTAAGCCTAAAATAAAATCTTTTCGTTAATTTATTAAAATTAAAGAGAGTTAAGATATTCTATCTAAAATAACTTGACATGTTATGATCCAAATCTACATAGATCTTTTATTCAATAAACTCTCATATATACGAGCAATTTAAAATAAAATTATATCCAACTATATACATGAAACCAGTAGACCTCTGCAGGAAGTTATATACATTTAATTCAAATAAAAATTTCAATAATATCTTCGAAATATATTTCTAACTATCCCCGAAAATTCAATTTCCATCTTGCATGCATGTATGAATATATTTATCTAATACTTTAAAATATGGTATTGAAGAATATCGATTTTTTCTGATAGCTTTATGTTTTTAATAATAGTAAAATAACATTCTATTACAATGCATTTTTATGTTAAATAGTTTATTTTCTGTTGACATAATAATAAGTTTTATATTGATATTTTTAACATTTACTACATCGTTTCGGAATCATCGAAAAAAATTAACATAATATTATTTTGACCACCGTTACAATGGTGGTCAACATTTTTATAAATTTATAATCTTATTAGCATACAATGCAGAGCAATAAAGAAATTATAAATAAATCCGATAAATATAAGTAATTTTTTTATTAATTAGAAATATTGTAACATCCTTAATTGTGGAAATTCAATATATTATTACACTTATATTTTAGCCCGTGTAAAACACCAAATATTAATACAAAAAAAGTAAATATTCAATACTTTTTAAATCATAAATAAAACTGTTACTTTTATATATTGATTACATTTACTTTCAAGCAAAACTCATGACAACATTATAGAAAGTAATTATTTTCTTCAAACGCATTTTCTTCAATACGAAAAATATTGAAGTTTGAAGGGGGAGGGGGGGGGAGCTATGAGACCTATAGCGGCATGGCTGTCGTCTCGAATGATGTAACAAAATAATTATAAATCCATGTTAAGACACAATTAGAATCGATTGATGGTGTGCAAGAATGATAGTGTTGACACTCGGAAGTCACCAGCAGAGCTAAATATATCTAAAACGTTTGCAAAAGAATAGAAACAATCACTGTTTAGAATTGGGGGGTTCCAAGAAAGAGTTACCAATATTGTTACCAATACTGTTACCAATATTTAATACAAGGAAATAGAATGTGCTCCAAAGAGTCAGGAAAATGTCATGAACTGTCGTTGCCATCTTCGACCAGGCTGAAGGGCAAAAAAGACTGATAAACTATCTGTGATAATGATGATGGGAGATGCGGTAGATGTCAACTCATCGAGGGCCGTACAGATCGCAATAGCCTCCGCAGTGAAAATAGAATTCGTATACTTAATTCTGTATCTGAATTCATTATTCGGAGAGTAACCACCAATCGAAGTAATAAAAGTTGATTTCGAAGCGTCGTTAGCAATGATTTCCCAGGAGCTCGTAAACTCCTGAATGAAAACAGTGAGAAGAGGGAAGATTGCATTAGTACTAAGTCTGTTCTCTGAAAAGTAAGATCCGATAAATGATACTGCACTGCATCCATATTAAAAGGCATAGGATATTAAAAGCAAAGAAATAACTTTTGGCAGACAGGAAGACTCTTCAAAGGTATCCGAAACATATGGGATGTTGCTTGCGACACATTGTGGCACGTTATCCCAGAGTGGGGACCAGTTTCTTAATGACACGTGATTGATACAGAACCCACAAGCGAGGGCTTTTATCCTATCGTAGAGCGGTACTACTCCAGTATGTTTCCGAAGAAGGATATTAGGAGTCCACTTAGGTATCCCCAAAGCCACCGTAATGGAACTGGTTTGCAGGACTTCGTGCTTTTTAAAAACTGAATCGCTTGTCATTTTAAGGACAGTAGTTCCATACTCAATGCTACTATATACCGAAGCAGGCGCCAGCGTCAGCAAATGTCTAGATCTTGAACCATAACTATTGCGAGCCAGCGATTTAAAAATAGCAATAGCCACCATTGATGCTGAAGTCCAAATCACGCTCTGCATGTCTTCTAGATAGTTAAGTCGCATAACTCCTGTCAGTACTGATGGACAGTTTCCAATATTTGCACCATTGGTTGATTAGACTTAAGGCTTCCTGTAACTTTGTCCGGCAAGATACTAAAGAAGAATTAATTCAATAGAGAAAGATTCCTCAGTATATATATCAGTAACTTGATACGAAGATCTTCCAGCACTTCGAAAATGTCAGAAAAAAATATAGTAAAAAGAATAGGGCTTGAAACTGCACCCTAAAAAACACCTAGACCAGTAGTGCGAGAAGAAAGGAAACCCCTGCAGAGCCCCCTGATATACTGACAGGAAACGGTGAAACCAAACAAAGAACGGTACAACAATTCGAATCTGAGCACATCTGAGCATAAGTCCATCAATGTACACAAAATCATAAGCGGCCTAAATGTCGAATGAAATTCCCAGAACGAACGTTTTCAAGGAACGGTTGAAAACCAAGGTGTCTCTGGTCAAGAATTTTATTTTTAAGATGGTTGGGAATTCAATTGGCGATCATCCTTTCACAAATTTTGCACATGACAGAAATAAGAGTGAAGGGACGATAGGATTCGGTGTCAGATTTAGGTTTATCTGGCTTTAGTATCGGTATGATAAGGAGGAGGTAAACTCAGGGGAAATATTGCCAGAAGGTCAGATGGAGTTGCAAATGCGTTATAGTCCCTCCAAAGAGTGATCAGAAAGGCCCTTAAAGAGTACAGTACTAATTTTATCTTCACCTGGAGCGGTATGTTTCGTCTGTCGGAGAGAATCCCCAAGTTCCGTCAATGTGAAAAGGCGATAAAACTTTTCAGATACATCGGTACCAAAGGTTAGAGGAATCGGATCATGAAATGCTGACTTGTTAAAGTGATCTGCAAAGAGCTCCGATTGAGTGAGCACATGAGCATGCATAAGGCAGAGGTAGGAATTAGGAGACGAGGACAGCTGGTTCTTAAGATTTCGGAAAACTTTATGAAAATGGCGGTATCTTTTTGCATTACGACACACTGAGTCCATGTTGTGCCGTTTACAATCACACAGAGCTTGTCGAAGATTTGCTGAAGCCTGTTTAAATTTCATCTAGAACTCAGAGGACAATAGCTGGCGGGATTTCATAAAAAACACATATTCTGACAAGGTTGATACTATCAGAGGATCATGTATTGGTTACTGCAATAGCCAGCCCATGGCCTGGGCGACCCAACCTATAAGACCTAAATATAGTTTTTTTCAGGAATGGAAACAGATTTATCCGGCGACAGCAATAATTCTTGAAAGAAAAATATATCGACCGTTGGAAATAGAGGGCAACTTAGCCAGGGAAGATTATTCATAAGGCTGCAACAATTCCATTGTATATTTTTTATGCCTATAAACAAAAAAAGCGATTCAGTAAAACAAGAAATACAGCAAAATGAAACACAACATTAAAGCGACCTAGGCAAGTTGCAACAGGCAATCACTAGACAATAATACATAAGAGAAAACAGTTATAAAATGAGATAAACTACTTTACCTTGAAGCTGCTGCCATGGTTATGGCGTTTAGGTCTCTCCAGTTTAAAATCATTCCTTTTCGCTAAACAGTTCACCAGCATATTACTAAGATCATTAATGGCTTCAATAACCTTGTTCGACTGTTTGGGGAAAAAATGCACTATAATTTTCAACAATTGGTTTGCTTTTCGATAATTTATTTAAACTCTTCCACTTCTGTCTTTTGAACACTTGGTACCTTAACATAAGTTTTGGCTTCAGATGTGGGGGAAAATTGCCTACGGGCGTCTACAAATGACATAAAGTTCTTGAATTTAAATCCTAGTAGCTCGACCTTTTTGAGACAGAAAGAGCATTGACTGTAATCGGCTCTGTGTTCCGCTCCACAATTGATACAAGAGATTGGGTCTGTGCAATGTACAGCGTGAGTACTACAAGTGGCACATAACTGTTCAGATTTGAAGCGGTTTTACTGTGGTTAAACTTTGGCGTGAACGGTCAATAAATTGCTGTATCACTGCACAGAGAACCATTTTTGATTTCGGGAGAGGGAAAGTGACCCAAAAATTATAATAAGAAAAGGCGACTTCTTATTTTTGCTATATTTCTTTATAAAGCGGCGCAGTTATGGGATATGAAGATTTTTTGATCCTCTATTTCCCGGGTAATTTCCGCTAAAGATAGGTCAACTGGGATATTGAACAGGAGGATCCCATTGGAATTTTTTTCCCATATAATTCTGGAGGATACTCGGACACCAAGAAATGATGAAAGTTTAGTAAAGTGTTATGGCACACATCACGTCTTTCCTAGAGAGTATGATACTTCCTATTCGGGTACATTTTACGTTATAAATCTTCAAGGCATTCTCAATTTTTTACTTTATTTCTGTTTGAACGTCACCAGGGATACATTTACGAATTGCCGCAGATTCTGTACTCATTAAAAAGATGTTAAAATATCTGCCTTCATTATCAGTCACCTTTTTTAACACGGATTCTACCTTTGCAGAAGAATGAACAAAATAAGAATAGTTATTGAACAACTGTGAACCATCATCCTCATTGTCAAAAATTTCAATATTCGCTATCGGAATTTCCGAACTGGAGTCAGAAACTTCGTTAAATACAGAACTCGCCGTAATAGTAGGTAGATCAGCTAATCTAATCTAATGAACAAATCCAGTGTAAAGTCCAACAATAGACTTAAATCGACACGGAAATATAAATAAATACGCCTACCACAGATGAAGACTAAACAACACTAATGGAAAACACCAGTGGTAGCAAATCACAGCGGAAAAGACTAAAAAAAATCTAACAAATCTCTCCAGCTGCCATGTTCGTGAACGCCTCCCACGAGAACTCAAAGAATACCACGAACTTCCACCTAAACTTTCCCCAGAAAAACATTCTTATTTAATGAATTAGTAATAAACTATTAAAATTCTCCTATAATAGTGTCACTAGATATATTCTTCATTAATATACTAATCTCAAACACAATAAATCTCATGCAACAAAAATTGTCTTCTAAAGTTTAATGTATACACACTAAATAGTGAATAATTTAGTCCATACAAAACATTTCTCATTTGTACGAATTTCAATACTTCCAACGGTACATTAACGGAATAGTTCAACTGATGGTGAAAACGTGATATATCTGAAATTTCGTAAGATATACTTAAACAAATACTACAGCTTGATACCGCAAGAAATATATTAAATATTACATTTTACTATTAATGACTCTTTGGCATGAATAAATTTATTAAACTTTTTAAAACAATCTAAGCCAACACGGATACGTTATTGAAATTTTTTAACAATATTTAATTTGTTCAGTTTTCTATATCGCTCGTATGGTTATTGCTTTATTTCCTAAAATTTTATATTAATTTATTTAAAGTTATCAACGTAATGAAACATCTTATATTTGCCACAAAGCAAATTTGTTACTTTTCAAATGTTAAAGAACTGTGTTATGTGCACTATAAAATGATCAAAAAGCGAAGACAATTAAGAAATAAATATCATGCGAAATGAATTAAACTTATATGAAATAATAAAGCAAATTATGGAGAAAATTACAGAAAATAAATAAAAATATAATACTATAATACTTGTTAAGATGAAGATTGAAATATAGTTGTGCATCCAAAATCCATACAGATCATTTATACTAAAAAGATTATACACATGTGTGATGGTATTCTTTTTCTTAAGAGAACCAATCGTTTTCTGAGAGTGTGAATCTTTAAAAACGAAATGCAGACACAGTAGTTCAAAAATTACAAAAATGAAGGCTGTCGATCCGAAACATATAATTCGATGTAACAAATTTAAATGCACGTCCGTTAACATTTTTCCATGAAGAGTTAAAAGAAGTTTTGAGATAGAGTTCACAGGTTTTAATTTAAAGGTTAATTTCTTTTTGATATGATGATTAAAGATGAGATATATAAGGGCCATTCTACGGGCGAGATACAGATTTCAATAGGTAAATTCACTAATAAATATTAAATTATAGCCATTGTTCATCTTTGATTTTCTTTTTTATACTTGTGTAGATGTATAGTGTTTTCATTATTTATTATTATTTATTTTTTCAAACTTTAGGAGAAAATTTCCTTAACAATAGTTTAGCGGTAGGTACAAATACGGGTGATGCAAATACACACAATCGTTTGCAATATAATATCAGGATTATTCAGAATAGGATATAAAACTTGAAGGAAATATTATGCAAAACAAATCTTTAATCATAAGAATTTAAAATGTATCTTTAATAAATGACTTATAGTCCCTTTTTTAATCAACAACTAAGGATACATAAAGTTCGCAGGTATTCATTGTTCAGCGAGAATACTTCAAAATTAATGACAACAAACGATGTCACACCCACGGATAGCTGATATTAAAAGCCATTCCTCTTTTCTTTGAATATTTTTGTAGGTAACAAATATTACACATAATTTTACTTTAACGTAGGATACACGAAATATGTGTAAAAGCAATTCAACTTAAAGTAGAAAAAAATATTTTTGCTCTCTTTATTAACATAACATGGATTTTGAATGTAATGATACGAGGGTCATCCAGTATATAAGTTTCCCACGACCTGTAAAAAGCAGCAAAACATAATTACCTTTAAAGATTTACTGTAAAGGATACAGCAAGTTTCACCAACTTCTCAAAATAAGAACTGCCGGAATTGTAACACATGTCACAGCGAGGGAAAAATTTAATAGTTCAGTGTCATAGTAGTCTGCCACCCGGTACCGGGGTCAGCTTGACGTGGTTGTATACCCACTTCTCAACACTCTTAACAATCCTCTTGAGGTACTCTTTGCCTTCATCATAATGTCGCATACAAAAGTGCTGAAAAGATCGACGATACATGAAACCATCAAAATACACCTGTTGTTCCGGAAATAGTGTGCCAGGTGGGTACCGAAGAAACTTACAACCGAACACAAAAGTAATCTCATGGAAGCAGCGTTGACATTTCTGCAGCGATAACACAATGTCTTTAACAAGTACCTCAAGAAGATTGTTACTTGTGAAGACATGTTCTTTGACAAGTTGTGACAAGTTGGCTCCATTTCCAGGCGGCAGACCTCTATGACACTGGAAAACAAAAAACAGTCATAGAAAATGCTTTTAAAAGACTTTTTGTCATGCTCATATTATTGTGGTTTTTGTCTAACGAATTTCCAATGGCCGAAAGCTTTTTTCCTGTCACTAAAGTGCGACAAATTAAAAAATCTATTTTAGGCAATAACCGTCATCTTGAGTAAACAAACTGTATACTAATTATCAATAAAATTAAGTTATAAAAAATATGTTTCTTCAATAAATTTGGTGCACAGATTTTTTAACATTAGATGAGGGAAAACCTATATGTGTTCTAGTTTAATAAAACATTCTGTAATTACTTTTAGCCTTTTCGTTGTGTCAATGGCGGATATCGCAAAATATTCAGATTTTAAGATTTTATATTCAACTTTTTCCATCTAAAAACAGCAAAACATTTTTTTTTTTTTAAATTCGTTATCAAAACAAATACATAATAATCTAATCGTTTTCATGTATGAACATATTTTGAACATTTGCATGTTATTTTCTCATATCTTAGTAAACTATTTATTCATTAGTACAAAAGTTATAGCACTAACATACAGTTACACCAGCAAGCTGATCTGAAAATTTTTCTACATTTTCTTTCATTTCAGCAGTAGGTTTACGTCAAATGATCTATAGGAAGTTAGCTTTAAAAAGTTCCATAGTGCAAATAACAGAAAGCTAAAAATAAATATAAATGTATATGTAAAACTTTTGATTAGTTAGTTATGAAATTATATTATAGATTTTACTGTCTACAGTAACATCGAGATCTGTAATTATTTTACATCTTATTATATAAATATTTATAAAGGTGTGATGTATTGAAACAAAATTTTAAAATTAAAAACACATTTTAGAGAAATGCTATAAGAAACTCAATTTCAATTGACTGACTTTTTTTTCTCATTTAATGATCGTTCTCGTATGACTTTGTTTTAAATTATTGTAAGTTTTTACGCCGATTATAATGAAGCAATTTGTATTCAATTTTTACGCCTTTATTCTTTCCTGTCTTTTTGAAATGATGAGAAATTAATTAAACTTTTTAATTTAATGCAAAAATAATAAAAATTGTTTATTAATTTTTATCATAAAAATGAAGAAATAGAAATAACTTTGAAATGTAGTATTATTTTTTTGTGGTTTATTTACTCCTAGTTAGTTTTTCTGAATGATAAAAGGTTCTTGTTTATCATTTTTTTAATGAATAAAAAGAACTGAGCCACGAGAAAAGAAATGAGCTAGTCTTAATTTATTTTTAATCCATAATAATTATTTTTCTTCCACATAGAGATAGAATGATGGTGCACTTTCTTTACTGAGACTATGGATAAAGTGATTAATATGTTTCTGTTATGTCGATTTGTGCAAGTGGAAATAAATTTCCTCCGAAAATACAAGAAAATTACTTAAAAGTTATTTCGTAATAGCTAATAAGAACTCACTTGGTTTGGTCGATGTAAACATGTTCACAAACGTATTGCAATAAATAACAGTTTTATCCGTAGGATATTTGCAGAGTAACGTAGTGCTGCCATGTAAATCATTTATAATTCATTTTAAAAATTAAACGATTACATTTTTTAAGATTATGTGTAATCTCATGTTTGGCTGTATAACTACGCATAAAACTCATCATAAGCCATTTTATTCTTGACAACAGTGTGTAATAAATTAATGTAATCAAACACGATTTTTTCAAACATTAATAAAGCCATTGTAAAATAATGTAATTTGACAGTTTTACTGATTCTTTGGTATTTGTTGACTCATTGTTTATTCATTGCTGCATATTATTAGCATTTTAGATGCCATACATAATAAAAATTAAAGTTTAACTCTGTGTGTTTGTATATGCGTGTGTGTGTAAGCGCGCGCGCGATGGCTAGGGAATTCTATCTTATCAACAATGCTGAAAATTTGGGTAAGGATAGCCAAGGCCACCCCTGGTTCACCTTATACACAGAATTTTAAATTTCTTATAATTAGATGAGTTATTATTTATAAATCACTATTCACTCTCATAAAAAAAAGAAAAAAAAACATTTATTTCTTTCAGTGTTGCCGAAAGCTCTTGCGCAAGCAAAGAACTCGATTTACACAGCTGAACAAGGATGAATAATTGAGTGGTGCGATTTGAAAAAGTTTATTGTTGTTCTTTTTTAAGGTGCGATTTGAAAATTTTATTGTAGTTCTTTTTTAACCTCGAACGATCAAACTGTTTAGTATAGAAAAAAAAGAGATATTATGAAAGAACTTATTAAATACCGTAATAAGTTTGAAAAAAACAGCAATTTTAACCATTTGAAAAAAAAAGATCAAATTGGTTCGTTTTGGCAGTTATCTTTTTCTCCCATGTGGCATCGCTTACTTAGGGCGTAATTTTAGAGGTACTGGTTAACAAAAAATACGTATGTAAATGTGAGACCGTTTTCTCTTCGGAGATGTAATACGCTTCAAAAATACGAATTTGAACCGTTTCGAAAAGATTCGCTCCGGCAAGTCATTTTACGTTGTACGGAGATCATCTTTTTTTCTACGGTAAAAGTATTTAAAAGTTCATATTTTGACATAATCTTTTCAGAGCCTCCCTGCAGACTAAAATTTCATCACATACTACAATTTTGAAATGTTCAGATGAATAGAAGTATTTTTTATAAAATGAATTGTGGAAAAAATTTCGAGAAAAACAATAAAATTCGAGGGATTTTGGTGCGGTATCGATCGACTTCAGTTGAACTTTTCATTACTAAACATGCAAATTTTTTTCACGAAATTTTAAAGAAAGTTTGTCTAGAATTATATTTATAACCTATTAATTTATTAGAGAAACCAGTAAGAACTATTTTTTGTTTGCTATGTTAACAGATCCGAACCAAAAACAACAAAAAAAGGGAGAACATAGGGTATTCCTTTTTTAAATAAATATCGATATTTTTTCCCGATTTTTTGCATAACCATCATATATACATGGCGTGTTTGTTCACAAAGTTTCAAGACTGGTCCATGAATACAAAATTTATTAAACGCTTTTGTACAGCGAACTAAAATTCTTCGAAATATGATCCTGGTGTATCAACACACTGCTGCCAGCATTTTTTCCATTATTGATAGTCTCCCTGGAGATCTTCGCGCGCAAGGCTCTTAAGGAACCTCGTTGAAGCTGCTTGGATCGCTGGAATCGTGTCAAATCGCTCCCCTTTCAGGGATTTCTTGATCCGGGGGAACAAAGAAAGTCGCTGGGAGTAAGGTCTGGGCTGTAGGGGGCTTGCTGCAATATTGCCACGTTAAACTTAGCCAAAACTTCGGTAGCGACGGCCGACGTGTGAGAGGGAGCATTGTCGTGGTGAACAACCCAAACGATTCCAGCTTCGACAAGGTCCCTTAACAGCCCTGCGCGCGAAGATTTCCAGGCAGCTTATGAACAATGGAAAAAATGCTGGCAGCGATGTGTTGATGCCCAAGAGTCATATTTCGAAGAATTTTAGTTCACTGTACAAAAATGTCCAATAACTTTTGTATTCTAGGACCAGTCTTGAAACTATGTGAACACACCATGTATAACTGTTGCAAATCTCAAAGAGCTCAGGCAACAACGGACTATTATTTTTAACTACTGAAATAGACTTATTTTACCACTAAATTTCAATATTTTTTCATGATTGTTTCAAAAGGTTTCGAAAATATTATGTTTTTACAACTAAAAATTTCAATGAGTTTGGACGATAACGAACATTTCTTCTAAACATTTAAAATACCGAACTACACCTGCCCTCTATTTTTCAGGCATACTTCAAAATTACTCATTAACACCGAAAACAAAAATACGCAAAAAAGAAAATAAAAAAAAATCGTACACTTTCAATTCTCTTTGAAACATTTCAAAAATACGAAAATTACCACTTTGGAAAAAATTCATTCTTCGAAGTCACTATTCGTTTTCGCCGCACAATTTTACCACCGGAATAACATTACGCATATTTTAATTAAAAAGATAATATTTAAATTCATACAATAGCTCTGAATTTTTAATTATATATACTGACTTTTTAGCTAATGATCGAGTATCAATATGGATCAGGTATAGTCCGATTTAAGGATAAAAAAATGCGTTTGAAAATCAAAAATTTCTACGGGTTTCGATGTGAAAAAATGAAATATATAAACAGTGATTTTTTTTTTCAGTTAAAAATTAATAAGTTAGAACGGAGATTACACAGTCCTTGGAAACATACCCCTCTACCTCGCGTTTCACGCTGCAGATAACCTTTTTAACGCTAATTATCTGTTTTAACGCTAATCAGTTTCTTTAACCAATTTTTCATACAGTCAGCGGGAACGTATTTCAGACAAAATCAAGTCAAAAATAAAATCATACAAATTTAAGGTTCATTTAGAAATATTATTTCGGGCCTTGTCAATGAGGTGCGTTTAACTCATATTATCACGAATTTGTGCTTTAATAAGTTGAAATTTATATTCTAATATATTTACTTTACAAAAATAAAAACTCAATCAGTGGAGAAAAGTTTATGAAGCATTATCAAAATAGAAGTAGTGATGTAAATTGTAATCTGCCTATTGCTGAATTTCATATTACACTCAATTAAAATACTCTGATCTGTAATCTATCACAACGCTTCAGTACAACATTTATCTACACTTCAATGTATCAAGTATAAGTATTCAAAAATCGCCATACCCCAAGTTGTGTCACATTCTCTCTTCCATAAGTACTATGACACACTCTGGTGCTTAAAAAAAGGTATTTTTATCTTATGCTTTTTGTATAAATTTATTTATTTATTTATTTTTTTTTTTATAGTGAAATCTGTTTTTTTTATGTGTGTGTGTGTGTCGTTTTCTTTACATTTGTTCTTTTATATTTGTTTTTAAAAGATGTTACACGTAAAGTTTAGTGATAGTTTTTTCGATTTTTATATATTTCAGCTTGATTCAATATATAAATCTTACTTCTTTATCCAATTATTTAAACTCACACTAAGCTGTGAAATTTAAACCTTTCAGCTGTATTTCATGAATTAATTTAAAATTTCAATTTCCGTTTCTCAGTTCCTTTGAAATTAGATAAGAGAATTTATTTGCGAACACGTAACCTATTTTAATATAAATTGAAATTTTCAAGTTAAATTTAGTTGAATGGTTATTTTTAAATGTGTTTTTACACAAAGCTATATAAAAATAAAAATTCTTAAGATTAAATTTTAAAAATATGTAATTTCAAAAGTTTATTTTTTACTTATTTAAAATTTAAAAATATATTTATTTACAATATTATTAAATGATTAAATATAAAAATAAGAAAAATAAAAGAAACACTTTTAAAGAATAACTATAATATTAATTTTAAATTGCGACATAGTGTGTGTACATCTTTTTCAATCTATCAACTTAGGGTCCAAACTTGTAAAGAAGCATTATTGCTAACAATATCATATTGTAGAGTGTTTAAATCTTTTTTTAATAATTTGCAAAATTTGTTATATAAAATAATAATAAAAGATAAGTTAAACTGTAAAACACACATAACATTTAAAAAAAAAAAAAGGCTTGTTATTTAAATTTATATAATAGTTTTAACTTTTTTTGATTTATATATTTATATATAGATGGGTTATATTCGTCCATATCGTTAAAAATCCCATTTGGGATACATTTGTTTTCTGACATGGTCTCAAGAAGTAAGAAAAGAAAAGAAATCGAGCTGTTTCAGTTTCGATTAAGAGAATATTTGAAAATTTAAAATGTCAACATTTTTTTCCATCGCAAAGATACATAAAGGTCTAAGTCTAGTATTGGAGATAACAACATAGCGAAACGCATGAAAAACAGCGATTAAATATATATATATATATAACGCGCATCCGTAGGCGAAATAAAACTTTTTTTTTTTTTTGATTAAACATTTTTAATATTTCAGGTTTAAAGTCTGTGAAGCATCGGATGAGAGAAACAATAGTCCGCAATAAATCGAGAAATCTCACATGTGATGACGTTTATCATGACTGACTTGCTTGTCATGTATAAACCGACCTAAATATGCAAACCGATTGAGGGCAATCGATTTGCGCCTGCTATCACGAAACCGCCAAATAGCGGTAGATGGCACTGTCACCAATTTGTTCGTGCAGCACAGCTTCACTATGAAATGTCCTTCTTTGCAGTTGTTTTTGTCACGATATGTACAGCTAAAATTATTTTTTCAACTGCTACTTACAGTTATTCACCATGAATTCACCATAGCGACCAAAAAATGTGGTTTTACAATTAGAAGTTTTTGAAATTGTGTCACTATAAACATAAACGTAAGAATTCTACAAAACAATTTGTAAGAATGAATTTTTATCGACGTGAATTGCTTAGCGTTGTTTTTCATTGGGTTGTACATATTCCAGTTCAGCTGTATTCAATATCCTAACAGATATTTGTTGAAAATAAATACATTATTATATAGAAGTATGCAAATAAGTGAATTCCTGTGCGTTTTTCTTTGTGTTATTCCTTGTCACCTGGATGCAATTTCAATTATTGTGCACAAAGTTTATAGAATTTCAGTTTAATATATTACAGGTTGCATAAAAGAAAATACGAGTGTATTTCCGTCCATTTGTGAAGAGTAAGAATTTTAACTGTTTTATGCATTTTTATTCTCAGTTAAATTATAGCACACACTGATATAATATATATATGGGAATCATTTTATCCTATATAGACTTTAAAAAAATGGCTCATTTCTGACAATGTGCGATAATGGTAATCATTTTATCCTATATAGACTTAAAAAATGGCTCATTTCTGACAATGGACGATAATCGTAATAATTTTATCCTATATAGACATTAAAAAATGGCTCATTTCTGACAATGTGCGATAATGGTAATCATTTTATCCTATATAGACTTAAAAAATGGCTCATTTCTGACAATGGAAGATAATCGTAATAATTTTATCTTATATAGACTTTAAAAAATGGCTCATTTCTGACAATGTGCGATAATGGTAATCATTTTATCCTATATAGACTTAAAAAATGGCTCATTTCTGACAATGGACGATAATCGTAATAATTTTATCCTATATAGACTTTAAAAATGGCTCATTTCTGACAATGGGCGATAATCGTAATCATTTTATCCTATATAGACTTAAAAAAATGGCTCATTTCTGACAATGGGCGATAATCGTAATCATTTTATCCTATATAGAATTTTTAAAAAATGGCTCATTTCTGACAATGGGCAATAATCGTAATCATTTTATCCTACATAGACTTTTAAAAAATGGCTCATTTCTGACAATGGACGATAATCGTAATCATTTTATCCTATATAGACTTTAAAAAAAATGGCTCATTTCTGACAATGGGCGATAATCGTAACCATTTTATCCTATATAGACTTTTTAAAAAATGGCTCATTTCCGACAATGGCCGATAATCTTGTTTTCAATGCATTATTTGTGTTTTCGGAATTGTTTACTTAGATATATACTATTACTTTATCTAGCTCTGATGTTCCATTTTCATATTCTGTACACATTTGAAAATATTTCATAATCTGCGCTTGAAGCATAATATTCCTTTCTTCTTGTATATAGTTATATAACACTTATTCTATACTGAATTATATATCTAAAGAAAATAGAAGAATTATATTGACTTTTACCTCAAGCTTTGTATTTTTTTTTTTTTTTTGTATTTTTTTTTTCTTTATAAACATCAACGTAAAACTAATATATCAATATTGATATTTACATGATTGTTTATTTAAAGTCACGGAAAGAATGAAAAACGTTATGAATACTAACTTTAGAATAAAAATTAATATAAAACCGAACAAAATTAAAAAAATAGTTATGTAAAAGATAAAGAAAATGCTTAAATTGTTTAGCAAAAGTCATTTTATTCCAAAATAAAAGGATGCATGTTTGAGATAGGGCGAACCACATACACTAAAAAAAATATTTGTTATATAGTGTGGTTCACAAACCTATGGAAAAAATAAACTTTCTCGTACAGACCAGGACACACCTTCATTTTTTTACATCAGCCCATACTATTATTCTGGCAAAGTTTCAATATCTTACTCCAAATAAAAGACTATGCTCAATGCCTGCCAAGTTTTGACTTTTGGAGATATATAGGCATTTGTAATTGAATTTTCTAAAATTTGAGGTAAAAACCAAATTATTTAAATATCTTTTATTTATATATTTACAATATTAGTAAAGGCTAACAAAATAGTAACATTGTCAGATTTTTATACTTATTTCTTAAAACAATATTAACAACTGAATTCTTTGTTGTCGTCAGTAGGTAAGGCCCTATTTTCTTCAACGTCTGGCAAAAGAAACTGCATATCATCTTCATCATTTGTTAAATTCTTGAATCAGCTGAACACCTCTCTTAGCAGCATCGTTGACCACTCTTAGTCCTTTTACATAGTTTCTACTATTTTTATAATTGATATTGTTTTTGCATTCTTAAGGCGAGAGTTATAGAAAAGTCATCAATATTCAAACGAAAAAAGAGCTCAACAGCTCTTTTCATTGCAAAATTTCCAAGGCAATCTGTATCATCTTTCAATAAATTTAATTGTCCTCTTACATTTTGGATTGCTCATTCCAGCAATAGTTTTTGCTTTCTATTTTGTTGGTACTGTGTCTGAAAATGGGGCAAGATCAACCAATTAATCTAAAAGGTACCATATGTGATTTTCTAGGACTTTTCTTGCTCCTAGTTCAATCTCAGAATCAATAGTCTCATATCTTCTCAGGTCTTTCCATAATTCCAAGTCAGCTACATGAGCTTCAGCTGCAAGTGGAGATTCTATCCATGTTTTGCTGTAGAGAAGAGAACTGAACTGCACAAATCATTGGAGCTGCATTTCTTCCTTCTTAGTTAGACGGAAAACTCTTGGATAATCTAGGATTTTGAAACCGTACAGGAACTTGGCCATCCACCGAGCTTGATGAATAGCACCTGGTGTTCTCCAATGAATTTTCTATGGTGGATTTCCCAAAATAGCAAGTGTCAACTCAATCATCTCTAATGACCACAGATTTATCTATAAATAAAAAACAGGCAATGGTTGAATCTTTAAAATTTTTAGTGCATTTTTTTTTCAATTCTATAGCCGAAAATTTGTTTGTTCAATTCCTTGCCAAACATTCTTAAATCTGTTGAAGAGTGGAACTTCTGTGAAACTGGATGGTCCAAGTACACAAGCTAAAAGCCTTTGCCAAGATTAATTCTATGACATGGTGTCAGCAGGCTAACCACAATAGTTCACGGCCATTTTTTTCCCAAACAAATGTATACTATTTTTACATAACCATTGTTTACACTCATAAGGTTAAAACATAAACCATGAATGCTTTTCTCTACACGCAGCTCGTGTAATAGTTAACCTATTACACGAGTAATAAATAGGTAAATAGAATTAACTATATTTTTTGCTGTTTCACTACCACTGAACTTCCAAGGAGCTTTTCAGTATCAGCTCCCGAAACAAACATTGACAACTGAAAAAACCTTTCTTAATCCAAGACATTCAGGCAAAAGTTTGCCATTCCAGTGGAGGACTAGAGGACAATCTGGTTTGAAATCACGAATTTCTGACTCAACAATATTATTTTGTAGCTTTTTTTCTTAATCGCACTACTGTGCTCCTTGAAAGAAGAAGTGCACGAAGATCATGCCCTACAGCTGATACAATTGGAACAATCAAATGCAGATCTTCAAGATCAGATGTCTTGTTACAATCTAAAGCAACACTAACATGAGATGTGAATTGTTTAACATCTTGTTTCTCTTCAGGATTGTAAATATTTTCTTTATATTCGGAAAAACATCATCAATGACATCTGATTGTGAAGGGGACTCTGAGTTTTCTAAATCAGCCATTGAATAAACATAAACAGCTGTTGATGAAGTCTTAACACCTATGACTATTTCTTTTTGTCGTTCTTCCTGTTTTTTTTCTGTTAAGAATTCTCTCTTGCTTTTTAAAATAAATTCTCTGTCTTCATTACATAAATACATTCAGTTGATCTATAAGGAAATATCAATCTTCTATTATTTTTATTAGAATCAAAGCATCAGCATGTGCAATATGAAAAAGGGTCCTTGCTTACAAAATGGCGGCTTCTTCTGTCAGATGTATTGCAATGTTTCCAGATGCATTAGATAGAAAAACTATTGCTAAATAATTCAACTAAACTTTTTATTTTTTATTAGGAATTATGAAAGCTTAAAACGATCAGCTTTTGTTTAAAAATTATGTATTTTAAACATATATTATCATCGATTTAAAACTATAAAATTGTGTAAAATTACCAAAAAGTGTCAAAATGAAGGGTCATTGAGCACCATCTTGCTGCAGGTGTAAACAGCTATAATTTTAGGAGAGTGATACTATGGATAAATGTAAAAAAGTAGGGGGTGTCTTGGTCTTTACCTCGAAATTTTTTTTGAACCACCCTAATGTACATTTTAAATTACTTTATGTCCGTAAATTGTAATTTTTTTTAATATTTTCATTTTTCTACAACTGAATAAATTTTAAATTAAAGCAAAAAAAAAAAAAAAAAAAAAAAAAAAAAAAAAAAAAAACAGATTTCCAGATACTATTATCACGCTATTATTTTATAAAATTTCAAAGCGGTAGTAATAAAGAAAATGTCTTCTATTTTTATATGTAGTGTATAGAAATGGTGTTCCAACTCCTAGGACTGTATTCAGATATTTTACAGAAAACCTTGTTGATTTAAAAATTCTCTAAGTGATGAAGAACACATATGTGATCTTTGTGGGCTACAGTACTAAACAAATGTGTCAGCTTTACGAAAAATGCTGATAATTGATGGAGAAAACAAATGATTCAGAAGAAACAAAACATGTCATCCGAAGCTATGAAATAAAATATCATGATAAATAAACTGTGTGTCAAAATATTACGTTGTCGTTTCAAGACCATAATCTAACAGAACACTATGAAGCAGAAGATATCTAAGTCAGTAAAGAAATGAATAAATCCTAAAATTACTTAATGATAGTGAACACCGTGTTAATTCTAAAGTAGTAACTGGTGATGAACTTTAGATTAAACAACACAAATAAATTGTATTTTGAAATTATATATATATATATATATATATATATATATATATATATATATATATATATATATATATATATATATATATATATAGATATATTTAAAGATCTAAAAAAGAATTAATGAAATATTTCCTTCTTTTGTTACCTGTAGAACTTTTCCTATATTTTGTAATATCGATGAACCAAAAATTCATGTTGAAATGCAACGAATCTAATTTAATGGTGTTTTTTAATAGAAACTCAAATTTGGATACATTACTTTGATAGCTCTGTATCAAAAATGTGTCAAGGGGAGTTTCGAAAATGGTATAATCTATCCAAATTTCTTAAAGTGAGTACTTAAAATAAAATGTTAAACGTTAAAGAAATAAGTTATCAATTATCATACATCACAAATTTCATTTATGTGTAAAATACATATAATTGACCAATAATTATTTTTCTGGAATACATAACTAAAATATTCTAATTAAATGAATAAATTAAAATAAGTTATTTTTTATATTCCTTAACTAATATTGTTTAGACCACAATCATGTTAAACAATATTGTTTTTTAAGTGCTAAAGTTTTCATTAATGCTTTAGCGTTAGAATAAATTTGTTAACTTTAGCACTTCAAATTCACGTTTCGAAGAATATTTGTAAGCTTAACTGAACCGTCAGTATTTAATTTTGTACTTTAAATTGACTGATAATTTGGGGAATGCTTGAACATTCATGCATCAGTGATTATGGGGACTGCTGCGCTTCCATTATAATTTATTGGAAAGCATTTTGCGCTACAAGTTCAGCATAAATTAACTTAGTTTCAGTAAACGAAATATTTGTTTTCAATAAAGGAATTGCAATTAGATTATTTCTTGTTTTATGTACCCGCACTTACCATAAGTTAGCTAGGACTAACAATAAATATTTTCTAAATTTCTCAAATATTGCGTGAAGATATGTGATTGTTTAATTGCCATATTTGTTAATATTGATACACATACATCTTGAGAATTTATAGTTCATTCTTTCTTTTGCATATATTAAGCTAAATGAAAATTGCCTATTTAGGGGAAATATTTCGAAATACTACTGGACTGTTCTATATTCTTCTCATTTCTTCGTATGTAAAAAATGGTTAATCGTAATTCGTAATTCTTAGTCTTTAATGGTTGTAGTAGAAAATAATTTTTATCTATGTATATATGCATTCACCAATTATTACATTCACCGCCATATAATATATTAATGCATACACGATATTATATATGTATATATATGAGTTATATACATATATTTAACCATTTAAAACCAATAAAACTGGTAATCTAAAAAAGTCAATACTAAATTATAAAAAAAAATATATTTATTATTTTTAAATAAAATTTTATCCTTTAGAAAAAAAAATAACACATATTATCAATTCATGTGAAACAAGGAAACAAAGATTCATTGAACATAGAAAAAAAAATGCAATATTTGTGGAACCAAGACATATTCTTCCGGCCCAAATTACCTTAAGTTCCACAAATAACTTGTACGGCTTCACCCTTGCATAAGCCATATCAAGCTAAGAAATGGAAAATTTGGGTTATCGTACACAATCAATCCAGTATAAAGAAGATAAAAATAACAATAGATAAAAAAAATAAATGAATAAAATAAAATAAATAAAAGGGACTAAAGATAATTGAAGAATCAACTGAAAGCAACTAAAATGCTTAGAAATGATTTGCACTTCTTGCCGGAGGAATATTATAAATATGACACTCATAATTCCATTATAGAGTTAGCAAAAACAGTACAATAATGCTGAATCAGGTTATGCACAGTCGTGGAAAAAAAAGAAAAAAGTTAACACCCTCAACTAACTCCTTAACAAATTATCGTAGAAAAAAGTTACTGATACCGAACGATTGGAAATAATGTCTACTTTTAAAAGATGTATATAAAATTTGCTTAGGGGGCCATCTACATATTAAAACGAATCCAAACTTCATTTTTTTCAATGGTAATACACAATTTTAACGAGATATTTCAAATCTTCGGTTCAAACTATGCCTAGGCACTAAATTTCAAGTCATTTGAATGATAAGTATTTGAATTATAAACATTCAAAATTTAGTGTTTCTAATATTAAATTACATTTTCATATTTTTATTTATATCTGCTGAAATTGTGCTTCTAATGTGCTAATTTTTTGTGTAGCAATAATACTAATATACCCAAACATAAATACTTTGAATTTGCAATTTTTTATATTTTTTTATATGAATTATGAATTAATATTCGAAAAAAAAATATGAATTGCAACCTACAGTTTTTTTTATGGATTTAGATTTATTAAGTCCTGCTTTATGAAAATCAAAAATTTCACATTTTTCTTTCAAGTAGTTTTCAAATTATGCTTAAAAAATGGCAAAATGATGGTTTAAGGGGTCGTCTTTGATACATGTGACTAAATATTTTGAAATTTCTTCTGCTGTACTGTAATCTAGCAAGCTTAATTGACTGCTTAAGGTGCCTTGATCAAGAAGGCGGCTCTCTCGGTTAACAATCGAGTACCGAACTTCAATTTGGATACAGCCCTTAAAAAAAGCTGGTTTTAAAATAATTAATTTCTTGTAAACTTATCGTACGAATTGCATAAAAATTTGTTTTTAGACTAATTGAAGGCAGTAGAGTTCATTTACGCTGTCAAAATTATATACTGCTATAGAAAAAAAAACTAAGTTATGGCTCGTTTTAATATGTAGATGGCCCCCTCAGCAAATTTTATATACATCATTTAAAAATAGGCTTTATTTCCAATCGTTCGGTACCAGCGACTTCTTTCTACGATGATTTGTTGAGGAGTTAGTAGGGGGTGTTTACTTTTTTTTTCCACGACTGTACATACCGGGTGTTCCAAAAATGATTGATTGATTTTAAAATTCAATAACTTGCAAACGGTGACAAATATTTAAAATATTCTTGCAGGTATGATGTCAGGATTTTTATACTGGATTCTTGATTATAGTTAAAATTTCAAACAATAGATGGCGCAGCGAGAAGTAGGTGCCGATTCCAGACACGATTTTTGGTATTACGGGATCCATTCGAAACATTTTAATCTCTTTTTTTCGCATGAAAGAAGAGAGAGGCCAAAAACTCGAGCCTGGATATAGCGCCTATTGCTTGCAGCGCCCTCTTTTGCTGCTATTTGTAACTAAAACTGGGAATCGCAGCATAAAAACTCCTGACATTTTGCATATCCCTCCTGCAATTTTTTTAAGTATCTGTCACCGTTTGCAAGTTATTGAATTTTAAAATCCATCAGTCATTCTTGGGACACCCGATATATATATATATATATATAACCATTATATAATTACAATTCATCATCTATTTCCAATTACTAAATTAAAATTAATAAATTTAACTTCAATACATAACACTGACATTATACAAAATAATATAAATCTATTAATAACTAATGAAAAACAGTGATATGATCATGTTGAAATGAAGTTAAATATAGACCATGATAGATGACAAACATGCAACATAAAATGGAATTTCTTATATCAAGGTATCAAATTACTACAAAAGTAGAAATCATATGATAATACACTAAGTGTTTGCACAATTGCCCAGCGCATAAAAATAAAAAAAAAAAAGTTTGCTAACGTTGCCAAACATTAAGCTAACAGAAATGATATAGTTATGAAATATATAGAAGATACCTTGCAAAAGAATATGCGTTTCAAAAAGAATTCTTGCAATTCTAAATGAAAATAAAATAACAAAAAGTGATCATTCATAACAACTTGCGCAATAGCAACATAGAAATTTGAATGATAATATATAACCATTATATAATTACAATTCATCATCTATTTCCAATTACTAAAATTAAATTAATAAATTTAGCTTCAATACATAACACTGACATTATACAAAATTATATACATTTGTAGAAACTGGAGCCTGACACCCTTAAATTTTAAAGTAGATTATATTAAAAGTTAAACTATATACAGATATATACATTCAAATAGAAACGCAGTTCAAGACAATTTAAATCTTTTCATCTCTTGTCTTAACACTATATCATTCATTACTCTGTGTTTTCTCGTTCTGCTTCTCCCGCGAAAAAAACACAACCTTCTCATAACGCACACATCATCGTTCTACTCCGTCGTTCAATTGTATTCAGTTCAGTTTTAGTTTTTTTCCCCGCTCACAATGAGCGTCTTTCGATCAGAAGTGTCTCTCTAGTAGGCATGCGCGCTGACTAGTCCATGGAGAGGTTGGCGCATTGATCGGCAGTTACGAAAAAAGTAGCTGGCGCTGTAAGCAGTAAGCACGCAGCTTGCTCTGGAAGCTATTAAAGGAAAAGCTTTCCCATATATATATACTATGAAAATAAAAACTGCGGTAAAATAAATAGCTTATTTTTTATTTTTTTTCATTTTAATGCTTAAAATCATAATTTAACAGAATCTTAGAATTAAACTTTTACGTATTATACACCGATGAAAATATTCATAATTAATTTTTATCTACGGAACATAGAACAATAAAAAATAATTTAATACTGCATATATTTCCTTAAAGAGTTATTTTTTCGTATTAATTTCAATTTTGTACTTTACATACAATTTTACAGTTAAGAATTTGCTTAAAATTCGACAAATTATTAGCTTCCACAGTGTTTTAGAAAATTATATGTCTGATCATTGAACAAACCAAGATAGAGAAATAAATATTTCTCACTGTGTTACTATCAAACATATCCTTAGTTGAAACTAATAGTCATGTGACAACCGTGAAATTCGCTTTAATCTTTTCATCAATGTCAAAGACATATTAGGGAATGGAAGCACTTTGATCTATTTCCTATCATTATTGTCTCATCTAAGATTATTTAGCGAGACATGTCATTAGTGTTTCCGAGTGTGTGCAGTATGGTATAACATATATAATAAGAACTAGACATTCCTACAAAAGAAGAAAGTGTTAATGGCTGTAATTTTTTACTTAATGCTTAATGATATTTATGTATAGAAATATACTGGGTGTATCTGAAATGATTCAACAAACTTAGGGGAATGATAGTAATCATTAAGACGAACAAAAATTGCAATGGAACATGGGTCGCAATGACGTTTAAAGGGTGAATATCGAAAAACTAATGAAACTATCGAAATCTCACATGCTTCTTTTCTGCAGAACTGGCTAGTAGCACGAAGCTGGTTTTCCTTTCAATTTGTACATATCCGGTCAGAAAGAATATAAAAAAAACATGGAAGAAAGCCAAAAAAATCCGTGAACAGGAGAATTCCAGGAAACTCCTGAAGTCTTCGAGAGTGTCCGCCAGACGTTCCTCCGTAGATGTGCTCTGTGTAATATTGTCCGCGGTGGACACTTTGAACAATTGTTGTAAACTACACTGCTCAAAACAATTAAAAGATATTGCAGTTTAGGTGGATTTTGTATCTGGTAAAGTGTTTAGCTGATTGATACATGGTCGACAGACATAGTAGGTTATACGAGAATAAATTACACATGTTTGGCAGAAAAAAATGCATTTTATTGCGCATTTGTGTACTAAAGGAAAAAAACACAATTTGTGCATATGAGAAAAAAAGAATAAGAAAAGGTGTTTTCTTTAAAGAAAATCATTTTCAGTAGGGGGTATGGTTTCCACGGGCGGCCAGCAACGTTGAACACCTTTGAGGCATGGACTCGAGGCTATTAATGACGAGTTGGGGTATTCTGCCCCACTCTTCCAGAAGAGCTCTTTCCAGTTCTTGGAGAGTTTGTGGGGGTTGTTGGCGGCCAGAAACTCGTCTTCCTAGAGCGTCCCAAACGTGCTCGATTGGATTCATGTCTGGAGAACACGCTGGCCATTCCATTCGAACGATTCCTTCCTCGAAAAGGAAATCCTCCACCAGGTTTGCACGATGTGGCCTGCAGTTATCGTCCATTAAAATTAAGTTATCTCCGATTGCTGCAGCGTAAGGGACTACAATAGGTCTGGGGATCTCATCCCTATATCGGCGACCAGTCAGAGCTCCATCTCGAATGATGTAGAGGTCAGTGCGCCCGTCAATGGAGATGCCACCATACACCAACACTCCTCCACCGCCAAATCTGACACCTTCGTGCACGAACGCAGGATTATTCCTACTGCCACGGTCCCTCCAGATGAAAATACGCCTATTATCCGGATGCACAGAAAAACGGGACTCGTCAGAAAACAGAATATTGCTCCATTCATTTCTCCTCCAGTTGACATGCTCGGTTGCCCACTCCCTGCGGTCGCGATGATGCCTTGATGTTAATCTAACACATACCATCGGTCGGCGAGCATACAGATCTACAGCATGGAGCCGGTTTCGGACAGTCTGAGTTGAAATCGTGGTGCCTGTAGCCGAGCGAAGGTGTTGTTGGAGAAGAGTAGCGTTCATGGTTCGGTGTCTCCGAGCTGTTAACGCTAAATACCGATCTTCATTGGGCGTTGTTGCCCGTCTACGACCTTGCCCTGGTCTTCGGCCTGCACATCCACTCTCCAAAAAACGGTTCCAGATCCTGGAAATGACTCTTTGTGACACTCCAATGGCTTGCGCTACTTCGGCTTGAGTTTGGCCCCCTTCTAACCTACCAACAATTCTCAAAGCTTCTGAATCTGTCAAATGACTTCGCTGAGACATCGTACTCATCGAAACAAAGCAATCACTGAATTCCGATCATCCTTGTCTTCATTCTCTTTTATCCAGTTGAAAGTCAAATTTCATTCGCTGCCGCTGAAGCGACGTTTTTGACGTCGAACTCAAAATTTTCAAACTCCACAGTTTGAAAACCAGAAAAATTTGCATTTGTGATTCTTTTCTTCTATTTTCGGCAAAAAAAAAAATTCGTTTATATCTTTATTTTATATAAAACTTCAAATATCTTTAATTGTTTTGAGCAGTGTATTTGTTTTCTCTGGACATTGCGAATTGTGTTGTACTTATTCTGTGCAATAAATAATTTTCTGGCGCGGTCCTTTCTTGTCTCAGTTTGTCCATTTCCAGACGCATTTTCTCGATTTTCATGCTTTAAACGTCATTTGCGAACCCATGTTCCATTGCATTTTTTGTTTGTCTTCATGAGTACTATCATCCCTCTAAGTTAGTTGAATCATTTCAGATATACCCTTTATAATTAAATGTCGACAATGTTCAGTAATTTGGAGTGAAGTTGTTTTCTTATTTAATTAATTGTATAACATGTTTAAGGGGTCAGGTAACCTTTGAAGCGTCCAAAAATCGAATTTTTTTTTTAATAGCTTATAATTAAATATGATTCTTTGGGAACATTTAAAAGCAAACCCCATACAAAAATTCGCATCAGAAAAGAAGTTATGTCTAAAACACTTTGAGCATTTGCTATATGATCAACGGGTTTTTCAATCTTAAAAGCCAATTTTCTCAAAACAGCGATTTTGATTATTGCGCGCACGATTTCTGAAAAACGGTTGCCTAGAATTTCACGAAATTTCTGGTGGATATATTAAACGTACAGAAGCACAAAATGACCTATTATTATGGTTCTCAAGTAAGAAGTTTAGAATTCACGGCTAATTTTGTATAAAAAAAAATCTCGATATTTCGAATTACTGTTTTTTTTTTTCCTCGGGATCTACAAGTTTTATTTTTTTCATTGTAGGTCATTTCGAAAACACTTTATATCTGTACTCATAAAAAAAAAATCTGGGCTTGTCTCACCCATTCAAATGGGAAAAATCATGCGCGCAATGCATGCAAGAATAATTCTTTCGTAAAAATTGTACTATCTTTAAAAAAAAAAAAAAAAAAAAAAAAAAAAAAAAACTATATATGTGTATACCTTTTCTAACAACTTTTATTGATAAAATGAATCATTCCTAACATGTGTTTTCAATTTTATAATTAAAAGTTATTTAGTTAAAGAATGACTGCAATTCTTACAGAAGTCACTTTTCCATGTACTTTATTGGTTCAAAGGTTACCTGACCCCTTAACATCAACAATGACATTTTATCGCTGTAAATTCAAATATTAAAAACTAGGACTTCCCTCAGAGGGATTAGTCTGAGCGATATTACTGAGAACATAGATTTAATAATAACATGTGGAAGCAAAGAAAATGAGATGTTATCTTTAATTGTCCATATACTGCGAAAAATTGAAATGATGAAAGTAAACGAATTGTAGAATTACAAAATCTTATATATAAATTCGTTTAAAAAATGGGAAATCAAACCATTCAAGACAGCCAGGCATGGATATAAAATTGAAAGTACGCAATATATTAAAAGTAAAATAGAAAATGAAACACTAATTTACTTATATCGAAATTTTAACTGTATAAAATGATGTAAAGAGCATAATCAGACGCTCCGCACCAATTTGAGTAACTTTAAATGACAAATATATGATGTTTAAAAAGAATGGACTATACTTTATATGGTGTGTGCTCCACCGGAATAGTTAATATTGTACAATATCTGTTTTCCACGGATGCAATGAGGTTGTCGATAACATTTAAGGAATTCTCTTCTCAAAATCTAATATAGTATCAAAGTACCGAATACATCAAAAGTGACATGCAATGCTTCGTTAGAGTGTGTTTTAGATATGCTCGATTGGATTTAAATGATGAGTGTATGCTGGCCACTACATACGCTGTATTGTTTTGTTTTCAAACATATTCTGCACAAGTTGAGCTGTATTTAGCATGTATTAAATAAAAGAAATTGGCAATGATTACAACATAAAATATGACACAAGATCTGAATATATCGCCTGCATAACTTTAGAGCTGTCAAAGTGTCATTTGAAGTAATTTACAAATCCATGCATATTTATTCAGCAAATCATGCAAGCTAACATACGGCAATGTGAACCCGATTACAAAATTTCACCAGAATAAGTTAATGTATAAAAAATCTACTAATGATAATTGAGAATATGAACTTATGATAAAATGTCTAGAAAAATGTATTGATAAAACATTCATATCACATTTAAAACGGCACTTCCCTCTGTTAGTGGCCTTGGCGAGAGAGAGAAAAGCCTAGAGAAGGAACACTTTAACAAGTACTTTCGGGCAACCTACTCACTGTTTCATACAGGTCTTTATTCAATATTTACACAATTTATTTAATGCTAGGTGGGTATCTATCAGTTTTGTTGCATTTAAATCGCATGTTTTGCGGAGGAAATGCAGCATTATGAAATATTTAAAGTTGCTGTACCTAATAATTCCAAATTAATGGTAATTGAGATCACTTTCCGTTAACTTCATCTGTTTAAATTTTAATTTTTTTAGAAACCATTCATAGAGAGAATTGTATATTTTAAAACTAACCCGAAGCAAAATTTCAAGATTTTGGGCTCAGCAGTAACACAGAAATAGAAAATTTTTGAAAGTTTTTTGTTTCTGCACCGTTTTTTATAGCGACAGTTTTAGAAATTGTTCTATTGCGAGAATTCACGTCATGATAAATACAGCCATGTCAATTTTCATGTTTATATTCCTAACAGTTCCATGTTCTTCGTTACTTAGATCATCTTTAGATTTTTTTCCGCTTTGTTTAGTCTTTCTATTTTTTAGAATTCGTTCTACAACGAGCATTTACATTTTATTAATTACTACCATGCCAAAGTTCTAGTTTCTAACCCCAACAGTATCCCAAAAATTTCAGTATTCCAAATAAATCATAGTTTAGAACCTTTCTAGAATTTTTTACGTTTATCCGTCAAATTGAACCTTTTAGAGAGCATTCATTACGAGTATTTACATCTTAAAAGTAACTACCGCACGAAATTTAAAGTTTCTAACCCAATCAATATCGCAGAAATCACAATTTTAGAACTTTTTTGCTCCTGCAGTGATGTAGGTTCTTGCACTGACATAAAATAGTCTTTTTTTCGGAGCAGAGATGGCCACCAACATTTTTTTAAGTGGTTATGTAGTTTCAGAAATAACACCTCACAAACGTACAAGCATTAATAATATTATATACTTTATAATATTATAACGCTTTATAATATTAGCATTAGATGTACAGATACAAAAGCCATTTATCTGTTACAAGCTAAAGTACCGGCGTTGCCCAGAATTTGAAGGATGCTTGTTCTGAAAAATCAATTTCAAAATTTAACATACAACACAAAACAAACATTAAAAAAAGCAGTCGAAATGTTGTTGAATGAATCATATGAAAATGCTACATAAAAATGTATAAATGTATATAACAGACGCAAAAGAATATAGCTATAAATGAACTTATTTCAATTTATAATTGGAGCAATAATGTTAAAATACTCCAATATTTCCCTAATCGGGTTTTTATTATGCTTCAATACATTTTTCACACTCATATGACGTTATACTATATCCACCATGCCCTTTATATTTCCAATATGACGTAATATTTTCCTCTTTCACATGGAAACCTTGAAATAGAAAAGTTATGAAGTTATATTCACTTTCATTTAAATTCGTCAAACCATTTATTTCATTTTCATATTTCACGTGAATATCTTGCAATAGAAAAGTTATGACGTAATATTCACCTCTTTTTTTTTTAATCCGGCAAACTATTTATTTCATTTTCATTTTTCACGTGGAAATCTTGCAGTAGAAAATTAATTGTTGTAGTAATAATTTTATTGTGTTTTTTAATTGTTGGCAACAGCTATAACGAAAAATGTTTAAATTTGATAAGAAATTGCTGTTAAATTGGTGGTTTTTTATTAATTAAAAATTAACTATAAGTTATTTCGATTCCGGATTACTTTAGTTGTCTCGGCCATGTTTTAATACACATGTACGTATCTCTTCACAATTTTGGCTTCCAAATTGTGGATTTTTTATAGAATTACAAACAGAGAGATAGACAAGTTTTCATTTTTATATATCTCTCTATTATATGAAAAGTAACTAACGCTGTCACCGCCGCCGCCGGTTTTGAATTTTTTGTGACCGGAGGTCTTTTTTCGTTAATATCAAGAAAACTATTGCATACAAATATATGAAAATCGGCGGTATTATAGCGAAATGTTTGATCAACACACTAATGCATACAGTTTTCAAATCGAAGAATTATTTTAAGAGATATTTTATGCTAAAGTTGGACAAAATCGTTCCATTAAAAAAAATTATAAGAGCAAAAGCTATACATGGGAATTTAATCATTTTTAGATCATTTTATTCATTAGAAGATCCCGGTCTGCAGATTTCTTTAATTTTTTTTCTAATTTGACTCATTTTTGAAGGTTTATTTCTATTTTAAATTCAAATATTCAGCATTTTGATAGATATTTTTTACATATTTTAGAAAATGGTATTAATTTAAACTGTTGCCAACTGTATAAACAGCGCAAACAATAATGTTTGCTTCAAATAAAAAAAAAATATTTACACGTTACTATTATAAACAGAAAGAACCTTCAAATTACAATTAAATAATTAGATATAAAAAGCAGGCACTTGTTGGAAATTACGCCATAAAAACTATATTTACATGTGAATTTTAAAAGAGAAAAGATATTGTAAAATAAATTCATTAACATGCGTTAGAAATCTGAAATAGAACAAATTACGTCAAATTACACTTATTATGCAAAATGAACAAAAAATAGTATTGCAAAACAGCTTAAATTTAAAAATTGCGCGAGACAAAATATTAGAGGTTAAATATTAGATTTTTTCAAAATTTTATTATTTGTCGTTTGATGTGAGGTGTTCAGCTATAAGTATGCAAATTTTTATGTTTCAACATAATTAGGGGCTGAGTTAGAAAAATTTCTTTAAATACACAACTTAGAGCCCAGAGGGTTAAATATTAGACTTTTTCAAAATTTTATTATTTGCTGTTTGATGTGAGGTGTTCAGCTATAAGAATGCAAAATTTCATGTCTCCAACTTAATTAGGGGCTGAGTTAGAAAAATTGCTTAAAATACACAAGTTAGAGCCCAGAGGGTTAAATAATAGACTTTTTCAAACTTTTATTATTTGTTATTTGATGTAAGGTGTTCAGCTATATGTATGAAAAATGTCATGTCTCCAACTTAATTACGGGCTGAGTTAGAAAAATTGCTTAAAATACACAAGTTAGAGTCCAGAGGATTAAGTAATAGACCTTTTCAAAATTTTATTATTTGTCGTTAGATGTGAGGTGTTCAGCTATAAGTATGCAAAATATCATGTCTCCAACTTAATTAGGGGCTGAGTTAGAAAAATTGCTTAAAATACAGAAGTTAGAGACCGGAGGGTTAAATATGACTTTTTCAAAATTTTATGATTTATCGAGTTATTGCAAGTGTTCAGCTATAAGTATGCAAACTTTCATGTCTCCAACTTAATTAGGGGCTGAGTTAGAAAAATTGCTTAAAATACAGAACTTAGAGACTGGAGGGTTAAACATGACTTTTTCAAAATTTTATGATTTATCGTGTTATCGCAAGTTTTCAGCTATAAGTATGCAAACTTTCAATTCTCCAACTTAGTTAGGGGATGAGTTAGAAAAATTGCTTAAAATACATAAGTTAGAGCCCAAAGGGTTAAATATCAGACAATTTTTAAAAATTTATTATTTGTCGTTTGATGTGAGGATTTCAGCTATAAGTATGCGAAATTTCATGTCTCCAACTTAATTAGGGGCTGAGTTAGAAAAAATGTTTAAAATACATAAGTTAGAGCCCAGAGGGTTAAATATTAGACTTTTTAAAAATTTTATTATTTGTCGTTTGATGCGAGATGTTCAGCTATAAGTATGCAAAATGTCATGTCTCCAACTTAATTAGGGGCTGAGTTAGAAAAATTGCTTAAAATACAGAAGTTAGAGACCGGAGGGTTAAATATGACTTTTTCAAAATTTTATGATTTATCGTGTTATCGCAAGTGTTCAGCTATAAGTATGCAAACTTTCATGTCTCCAACTTAATTAGGGGCTGAGTTAGAAAATTTGCTTTAAATACACAAGTTAGAGTCCAAAGGGTTAAATATTAAGCCTTTTTCAAAATTTTATTATTTGTCGTTTGATGTGATATGTTCAGCTATAAGTATGCAAAATTTCATGTCTCTAACTTAATTAAATTAGGGGCTGAGTTAGAAAAATTGCTTAAAATACACAAGTTAGACCCCAGAGGGTTAAATATTAGACTTTTTCAAAATTTTATTATTTGCCGTTTGATGTGTGGTGTTCAGCTATAAGTATGCAAATTTTCAAGTCTCCGACATATATAGTTTCTGAGAACGGGCTCTGTGACAGACGGACAAACAGACAGACAAAGGAGTGAGACAGGTAGGGTTTCGTTAGATGGACGAAACTCTTAAAAACATGCTGCAGATGACTGTAACAACATTCTAAAATTACATTACCATCAGCGATCTACCAATCCCGAATTTACTTTATATTCGTTTCATATATTCTTATTCTTTTGTGCGGCCCTGTAAAATAATTATCAATATTATATACAGTAAAACCTCTGAATAGCGGACACCCAGAGAACGCAGAATTTGTCCTCTATTTAGAGGTGACCGCTACTGAGAGTAAAACATGTACAGTTATTTAAGAGTTGGTAATCGAAAAAATGTCCGCTAAATAGAGGTATCCGCTAATCGGGTGTGTCAGCTATGGAGGTTTTACCAGTAAAACTTCTGAATAGCGAACACCTCGGGAGGGCAGAATTTGTCCTCTATTTGGAGGTGTTCGCTACTGAGAGTAAAAAATTTACAGTTATTTAAGGGTTGGTAATCGAAAAAATGCCCGCTAAATAGAGGTGTCCACTAATCGGGTGTGTCCGTTATGGAGGTTATACTGCATAATAATATCATCCTTTACAAGAAAATTGCATGCTGCATGATAGACAGACAGACATCCAGAGAAAGATAACCTCCGGATCAATAAACATTCATGTCTTTTGTTTTAATCATCCACAATTGTATGTCATACAACATACCAGATTTTATACAACAGGCTAAAAACGGTCACCGTGGTACGGAATACTGTATTATTATTTAACTGGTTGCCACGGGTTGTTGCAAGGTTTGTGATCACGTGGTTGAAACTGATCTATTCAATATTACTGCGTGCGGTTTTTTTTTTATTTGCTCCATGTGTTCAAACCAGTTGTCTACGAAAGCATCAACCGGTGAAAGTGACGCACAGCAAACTTCTGTGACGTATGCAGATAAATTGTGCTTTTTTAAGAGTTTTTTCTATATAATTTTTAAACGGTTTGGAACTTATTTTTCATAGTAGGTGCATTCAGTAGGCGACCCTCATAGGTACCTTCTGGTGCAATCAGAAACGAAATCCGACAAATATTTTTTGAGTTATGCTTGACGAAAGGTTTTTATTGGGCTTTTTTTTTAGTAGGACATGGCGTTAATATCCATCGTAGTAGTAAAGTGTCCGGACAGTAATATTTCGCTGAGTATTAGCCTTCGCTTCGCTCAGACAATTATATTTCTGATTCTAAATTAATTTTAAGAGAAGATATTTAAATGTATCACGAAAAGTATTAATTTAAAGGTTAATAACTCTAGTAATATTCAAATTGGTACTGTTGCATATTTATATATTCTATACATGACATGAGCTACTATCATCTGACTAGCCGTAAAGGAAAAAAATACTACATATAGCTTTGTCCTTGAAAGACTGTACATATTATTTTATTTGCTACAGTTATGGTTTATTATATAAGGAATAAAATGGAAATAAACTGCTTTTAAATGTAACAAATATAATAAGTTTAACTTCAAACAATCAGTACATAATGCGGATAAAATTTTGCAGGTTAAACATTTATATGCACTCGGTTATGGACTTTATTTACAACAACTGCTAACCTGTTAAGGGGACAGTACACTTTTAAAATTTTCAAAAATCATTTTTTTAAATCGTTAGAAAGGTTATTGTATTCTGAATAAGTTGATACAAATATTTCAAATGTGTGATAATTACTTACTGATATATTAGGGAAAACGTATCACCCCTTCATTTCCGAATTAACAGCCCTGCGAAAACTGTCATGGCGGCTTGTTTGCATTTTTTTCGCGCTTTCGCATTATCGAAACTTTGAAAATATGCTAAAATGCTGCAATTGTAATTCGTTAAATATCTTAAACAATAATAAGAAACTTTTAAAATATTAACTTCAACTTCCCCTTTACACCAAATTCGTTTACTTCCATGGTTTTTCTCAGCTTTATTTGCTATTAAGTGCTTAAATTTGAAAAAAAAACAATTTTTTCCCTAGAGCAATAATTTCCTCATTTTGTAATAATATTCCACTTCTTAGTATTTCTTAGCTTTTTGATTAAAAATATGCAAAATGTACTTCAGAACAGCATCGAAGAAGGAGTCAGTTTAATGGTAATCGCTATACAAAACACAATGATATACAGTGACGGTCAAAAGTTTCCGGCCAGTTAGTTTCTTTGATTTGTTTGACAGAACGTTTCAGCGAAGAAGAAGCACAATTGCTCCAAAAGTTAGGAATAAGCAAACTACCTCTGGCCACGTGATCATTTTGATTGGATACTGAAGATATTTGATGCAAAGGGGGGGGGGGGGGATTCGAAATTCGCGTGTGCAAAAGTTTCCGGCTATACGTCATCCGTTAGTTTTTGCTGTAGGTAACTTTTGCAATAGGTTTTTATTACCATGTTTTTTAATTAATCAACGTGAATAACGTATTTGAAATTCAATAATGGAAATTTGAACAGTTTATTGTTCCTAAACGTGTGATTTGTTTGACGCTAATGGGACAATACTCTCATGAGATTGCGGCAAAGTTGTTGATCGGAAAATTTGCTGTGAACGATATTTTAAAAAATATAAAGGTGGTCATGACCTTCGGAACTTGCTACAGTTTGGGGACCTCGGAAAACGATAATTCTTGTGGGCAGAAATATCAGAAGAAAAGCAGTTGTTGGCCCATGTAAAAATGCCGCTGCAATTCCCCGCGATTTACGGTGTTAAAATATTGCTAAAATAAGTCTACAGTGTCAAGAAAATTACGTGACGTAGAACTTTATGGAACAGTCGGTGTTAAAAACCTTTCATAAGTAAAAAAAAAAAAAAAAAAAAAAAAAAAAAAAAAAAAATCAGAGGGCCCGACTGGCGTTTGCCAAGGAATACAAAGTTTGGTCAAGTGAAAACTGGAAAAAGTACTATTTTCCGATGAATCGACGTTCAATCTTTTTGGGAGTGATAACAGACACTACAGCCGACGATATAAAAACAAAATATAAGATGCGGGGCATGTTATTCCTACAATGAGGCATGGCGGAAGACACGTTATGATGTGGGGAGCATTTTCTGGAAAATGTGACTGTCCGTTATTTTAACTCCGCAGCAAGATGAATAATGCAATGCACGAGTATATTTTGTAAGATCATTTGCTGCCTTACTGGAGGAAAAATTGTGGTCGCAACTATTTGTTTCATCATGATAACGACCAAAAACATACAAGCACGCTTGTCAAGCAATGGATTTTGCACAAAAAAATTCCGCTTTTAAAATGGGCATCCCAATCACCCGAAATCAATCCAATCAATCCAAAAGAAAATCATTGGAACTAACTTGAAAACCTGTGAGGAATTATAGATATTCCAGTTCATCTGTATTTTCACAAAAAAATGCAACAACCTTGGACAAAACTTAACATTGACGATCTCCAACAGTTCATTGAATCTATGCCACGTTGCTGCGCCGCAGACTTATGGATAAATGCATGAATACAAAATACTAATTGTAAATGTTGTTGATCACTGTTATTTTCTATTATAGCACCATTTTTTTTCGAAACTTGCCAAGATGGCCGGAAACTTTTGAGAACATGTATTTTCTGTTGCAATTATTTTTGTCAATTAAATTTATAAATATTTATTTTTTATTCCATAAATAAGTTCTTAACTGTTGTGTCAATAAAGTGTATAAATATCAGTTTGAGATTCCTCTTCATATGGGTATACTTACAAATTAACCAAAAATTTTATGCTGGCCGGAAACTTTTGACCGCCAATGTAAGTGTATTCTAAGGTGTTAACTCATCTTATAGAAAACTGAAAAGTAGTTAATTTGATAGTGATTTTTGTATCATTTGACAGTTTAGAATACGGATTTACTGACATTAATATATTTTTTTAAATAAACTATCCGGATTATTGTGCAGCAAAGTATGTGAATCAGATATTGCAATACGAGAATCGTTATAAAATGGCCTATATTTTACATTAAAAAATTTAGTTTTATAAAACGTGCACATTTAATTCACTTTACAATCAAAGCTAAACAAAATTTTAAGTTATATGTTTTAAATTAATTTTTTTCAATAGTAAATGCTACATTTTTACAAATTAGTACATCGATTTAATTTTCAAGCATGTTCCTATATTCTGCAGCATTTTACAAATAATTTTATATTTATCATTTTAAACCAGCATCTAATTTTATTTTTAATAGAGAATAATTAGTAGTTTTGTTTCCTTTTTTATATATTTTATATTTAAAAAGTACAATTTAAACTTTAAACGGCTTTTTCTCAAAATGGCATTTTTTACTCTTTCGCGCACGATATCTCCAAAACTATTTGAAGTAGAGCTTTAAATTTTTTGCCCTACATAAATATTTATATTATCATGAAAATGAACTAGGATTATAAAGCTGTGTTCAGTATTAAAAAATTATGCAATTGAATGCATGTAAAAAGTCATAGTTTTTCTAATTTTTCTAATTAAATATTAATTCTTCTTTATCTAATTAACCGATTACAAATATCCTAGTTCAAATTATATACCAGTGTATTATCTTTAATTTAAGATAATGTTTAAGCAAATACAATGAAATTTACATGAGATAGCGTGCGCGCAGTGAAATGTTATCCACTGTAAAATTTTTAAATAGCACATTGAAATTGATACCTTGACTTTTTAAAAATTATAATATATAGACAAATAAACATTTTTTTAAACGTAATTCAATATGACTTAAATATACTCTAAATATTCTATGCTTCTAGAGTGGTTATCTTTTTTTATAAAAAATTGCTAAACTTCGCATGTTTCATGACCGTTAAAAGTGTACTACTGTCACCAACAATTTAAAAAAAAATTAATTGTTTAAAAAAACCACCGTTTCAATTATTAATTCTTTAGGAATTTTTTTTCGTATATCAAGTAAATGATTTATATTTAATGATTTATAGGTGACGATTCGTATTGTTTTCAAAAATGTATCACAAAATATACATCTTTTTAAAACAAAATATTAATTTTTAATGTAAAATTATCTTTTCAAATTAATTAATTTGTGTATTTTCAACTGAAATTAAACATTATTAATCTTTAAAATAAAAGCTATTTAGAAATACAAATTATGTGTTTGTTGAAATGTCATGTGTTTTCCGCCAAAAAATATAACATTAAAAATATTTCAAAATTATTAACAGAATTTGTATGCCTTCCAACAGTATAAAAGTACGTAGATTAATCCTAAATTTATTTCCGAGTAATATTATAAGACGAAACGCATATTTAAACGCTAACTAGCATTAATCTAGCTGCTGTATTTTCAGCTATCTATTCGAAAAAATCCGAAAAAGTTTAAGATTCCACTATTATTACGTTATTACTATACAGGGTGTCCGGTCTCAATGGTGTCCAATGGCTAATTCCTACACCGTTAGTCATATACATATAGTTCCAATTAGAAAAATGCTTTAAATCAGGTAAAGAAATATTTAAAAAGCTATTTGGGTCAATAAAAGCATTTCTTAAAAAAATACGAAATTTAAATTTTTATACGGTCCACCGGTCCTGTAAGTTATATTTAGTAAAATTTTCCTATTACACTGACAAGTAAGACAAAAAAAGTCCTATTCATATAACACTAAAATTGTGCAAGTTATGAAACCTTAAAAATCCATGACTTATGCCACTTTTTTGCTCTGAAAACAAATGATTTCGGCTCGGCTTTGAGCGGTCACATTCCAAGTGCTTACAGTATTCGAAGATCTCATTTTATGGGTATCTGCGCTTTGAAAAAAATCGTGCAAGTATTATGATTAAGTTAACATTTATTAAGTTTCAGATTGGCTGAAATAACATACGTTTTATTTTGTCAGAATTTAAGAATGTTTCTTTTATGATTTCTTTTAATAAAATTATGTTATTTTTATAAGTTTTTGTGTTACTTCAACAATCTTTTGTATGTTTTTTCAGTTCAAAATTTGTATTCGAACTTTAACCCACTTTCAAATATCCGATCGTGATTGCATTTTACATGCTGGCGCAAGCCCGATAACAATCTAATATTATTATGATTTTCGGTGGTTACCATTTATACATATTTTACAGGATAACACAGAAAATATCGGATAGATTACCGCCAAGAAGTTTAAGAAAAAGTTTTAGATGAGATAATACAAGACGGAGATTGTTGGGTTTTTTAACTTTTATGTATTTTTTAGCACTGAATCCGAAAATTGCCTTAATTTTTAACCATCATGTCAGGATATTACGCAAATGATAAATTGTCGAATTTAAAGAATAACAAAAATCGGATAGTATAAAGTAGAGGAGATGGTTGTATTTTTTAACTTTTGATAATTGATTTTTATGTATTTTTTAGCACTAAATATGAAAATGACTTTCATTTTTAACCATCACGTTAGAATTTTTTTGAAATGTGTAAGTTAAAATATAGCGAAAATCTCATACTATAAAACATATGTAAAACTTATTTTATTTTATTTTATTCAATAATTTATTCGAAATTTTTGCTTATCTTGGGATTCATACAGCTGGGTGGTGTGGTGAGAAGGGGGAGGAGATTAAATTTTAACTTTGAACTTTTTAACTTTGAAATTTACAATTTCCGAAAAATCCTGATGTGATGGCTAAAAATGGAGGTCAATTCCTTTTTCAGCGGTACAGAATACATAAGAATCAATTATCAAAAGCAAAATACCATGAAATAACACAACCTTTGCAGGCTAGTGTAATCTAATAATATTTTAAAATACGTATCATTTTGTAAAGGACTGAGGCTGTTAATTTAGCATAATTTTATGTAACAAAAATTCTGTTTTTTTCTTTCTTCTTAAATGTTTATTACAAATTGTATATTTTGCATTAATATGTCAGAATGACTAAAGATTTCAAATTTATATCGCAATATTAATTTTACTCTCAACCATTTTTTAATATATCTGACGAAATCATATTTCGACTAAATTTGTGAATGACCCCAAATTTGCAGCAAAAAATATGCTCCAACTATAATCGTAAATAATCCAACTTTAATCGTAGAACAACGGGACTTTTTTTGTATTACTTGTCAGTGTAAAAGAAGAATTTTACTAAATATAACTTATAGGACCGGGGGACCGTATAAAAATTTAAATTTCGTATTTTTTTAAGAAATGTTTTTATTGACCCAAATCGCTTTTAAAATATTTATTTACCTTATTTAAAACATTTTTGTAATTGGTACTATATGTCTATGACTAACGGTTTAGGAATTAGCCATTGGGCACCGCTGAGACCGGACACCCTGTATAGTATATAGTTAATAATAATAGGCTTTAAAAAAACTTGCTTTCGCTAGAGTGTCTTTAACTGGGGACGTGGCTGGTGACACACGAATCTTGCTTCCGCAAAAGAGTCGGGATAAGTGGAAGAATAAATGGCTGCGGACGAAAAGAGGCCGCTCGCCGCGGCCCTTTATTATTGAAAAAAATCAATAATTAACAAACGCATAATTAAACGCTAGATTTATTTCCGGATTAGAGATTTCAAAATGTTTCAAAATTCCATTTTTTTTTTTTTTTTTTTTTTTTTTTTTTTTTTTTTTTAGTGCTACATTAATGAAAAAACAGAACAGAATTTTTTTTAGTAATTCTAAATTACAATAAGCATATTTTGGTGTAAAAAAGGAACATTTTAAAATTTAAGATTAGTTTTAGTATCATTCATCTGTGAAATCCAAAATGTTCTTAAATTACTGAACTAACAAATATTTTGTTTCGTTTATACTAGAAACCTTCGCCCGCTACGATGGTCGTTTTCCCCAAAGAAATCTTGAATCAAATGAAATATATCAAATTATATCTGCATAGATGAAAAAAAAAAAAATCTTAGTATCAATTTTCATTAGATATAAAGAAAAATCAGTAATAGATGTCTTATTCCTATAATCTAACATTATCCAATTCAAAGCCGATGTTGGCGACAAAATAGCCAAAATAGCTTTAAAATAGCAGAAGTATGTATGTTGAATTATTACTATTTTTTTTTTTTTTTTTTTGTACATTTGTATCCGGTATTTCACTCTCCCACCTAATACTGCTGCTCAGAAATGGCAAATTGACCTAAAACTTTAGACCATCCGCACTTTAACCTTCTCGGGGTTAATTTCTTAAATCGGTAAAATACATTTTTAACAGTTCTTTTAGTAGAATTGTTATCCTGAATGTCGTGCTTCTTCACAAAAATACAGCACTGATATGACAAAATGACCTAAAACTTTTGAACCCCGTTTAATCCCTTTCTAAATAGAATAAATATGAGTTTAACTATTTTTAGTAGATTTTTTTATCTTGGATTTCCCACTGATACCTAAAACTGCTGTCGAGATGTGGAAATATATCCTATAGCTTTCAATCCCCATTTAATCCCCTTTCCGGATGTGTATAAACTTGCTGAAATACGAGTTTGATTATATTTTAGTAGATTTGTCATCTTGAATTCCACACTTCTACCTAAAACTGCTGCTGAGATATGGTGAAGTGCTGTAAATTTTTATGCTCACCATGTTTAAACACCCTAGTGTGTGTGTGTTTTGGGGGGTTGTGAAATCGCTGAAATACGTATTTAAAATTTTTTAGTAGACTTTTTATGCGGAATTATACGCTCCTACCTAAAACTGCTGCTGAGATATGGCGAAATGAAGTTAAATTTTTAGATCCCCATGTAACCCATTTGGGAGAGTTCTAATCGCTTTAATGAATAACATCTATTATATAACAATAATTAATAATTACTAAAATCGCTTAAATATATGTTTCACATTACTTTTAGTAGATTTTTTACGCTGAATTTCACGCTCGTGAGTAAAACTGCTGTTGAGATATAGCAAAATCACCTAAAACGTTTGTCCCCACCACTTTTAATGTTTTATAGGTAATTTAGGGAGAAGCCTAGATCAATATATTATCTTCTATTTTTTATAAGTCGTGTTCTCCTATATGTAATGATTATTTGGGCATCACAAACAGTTCCACCTAGCTTTCATCCGCTGATTTCAAGCTACGCGACCTGCGATTGGAGGATCTTAAGCCTGCCTACGCTCGCCTTGTACGATTAGTAGAAATTGTCTTTAAGTCAAATATGCGCAGCTCTATGGCCTCTTGAGATTATTTACCAACAGTCTATAAATTAAGTACCCAACCAGTAAGGTAGATCAAACTATACTTGGTTAAAATTAGTTTTGTGTTTATCGCGATATAACAATAAATTCTGAATCATGTACCACGGCTCCTATTCGAAATTTATAGAAAAATCCTTTAGATTTTGAAAGTGAATTTTGTCGTCAAATATGGCCAAATTTGGTGATATTCTTTCATTCAGCGCTAAGCATTTGTTTTACCATTGGTAATTTTGAAAGTAGATATTCTCACCAAATATCACCCATATGACCAATATTTCGACAAATATTGGCAAGTTTTGCGAAAATCTGCCAGCCTTGCAACTTTGTTAACTGCCACAGTTTCAACATCTTAATAATTGTTCAAACCTTCATTCCCATTGAAATGATTTTTTTCGCACTGATCCCAAAATGAGCCTCCCTATAATCTAAAAAGTCTAAAAAAAAGATGATTTTTCCAATATGACATAAAAAAAATTGAATTACGTATAGGAATATAAGCCTTGGGAGTATTAATCAAAAGAAAATGATTTAAAAATGCATTATATTTGTAGAATTATGTTAATTTAAATAATGTTTCTGTTGCAGCGAAACCGGGAGCTCAGTGAACGGATATATCAGTTCGCGGCGGTGAGAGGATTAAATATATGTTTCACATTACTTTTAGTAGATTTTTTACGCTGAATTTCACGTTCGTGAGTAAAACTGCCGCTGAGATATACCAAAATCACCAAAAACGTTTGTCCCCGCCCCTGTTAACGTTTTAGAGGTAATTTACGGAGAAGCCTAGATCAATATATTATATTCTACTTTTTATAAGTCGTGTTTTTATAAGTCGTGAGTTTCAATATATGATCTAGCCCAATTGTCTTCTCGTGCCCCAAAACGGTAGGATACAGAATTTATTTAAATCGTTACAATTGTTAGTTTAAGTCGGTATATAAAAAAATAATAACAATTTAAAATGACGATTCTATTCGCCAACGATTTTCCTCGCATTTCACCCTTTTAAATTTCGAATTTCTTTAGAAACTGTTATTATAAGGCTTTTGCATCTTTAAATGAAACTGCCTTGTGAAATTTAGAGTTTCTAATTTCTTCAGTGTTACAAATAGTGAAATTTTTGAACGTGTGTCACTCCTTCAACTACTTAGGAGTAGGGAGAGAGACATAAAATGTGGTCTATGTTGGATCAAAGACTGTCTCATCAATTTGCCACCATTACATTTAAAATTTTCTCGGTAGTTCCGGAGACTACCTTTACAAACAAATAAACGTTACTTCTTTATAATATTAGTATAGCTAAAAAAACCTTCACAAGCATTGTACTTTAGAATCTAAATGCAGAATACCTATACTTTAATGAAATAAATACTTTTTCACTTAAACTGATTCTCTCTGGAGAAACATATATTATTTTAAAAACAAAAACTTATTATTACTCAAATAATATAAAAGTTGTTCTATATACAGAATTTTATATCTTGCGCATTAAGCTGCAAATTACAAATTTTTAATAATTTCTATTTTGAGCTAATTGCGCAGAAATCGCTTAACAACAGCTGAAAAATATTTCCTATTAAAAGAGAGGTACAGTTTGTCTTCCAACACTGAATACAAGCATTAAAGAAGCTTGGTTATTTTTTTTACTTTTTTGAAAATTAACAACAGGAATGTCTAAAAATAATTTTTCTAGTCTACTTAACTGTTTTACGTATAGTTTTTCCAGACACATGCGAAATGGCATTTTGCTAAAATCGACCACTCATTTTTCTATAAAAAAAAACGCATTTTCTTCTGTTGCATCGATCACTTAAATGTTTTCATTTAATTGTTGTATAAATGATACAAATTTCATAAAATTATTCGAGCTCAGAAAAAAAAATTAGAAAGAAAATTATTCCACAGTAAGTGTAATCCTTCAATTCTTTTTTGAAATTTTCCTTTAAGTGTTTTAAATATATGCAAGTTATCACCCCAATAAACAAATATTTTCTTCATTTTATCCACGTACTTTTGATGTGAAAATTATAATAAATTTTTTAAAAATACTCTGCGAACTAAATGGGATTTTCTAAAATAAAAAGAAACTTTAAAAAATGTATTAACTAATGTTAAAATAAAACAAAAACTACTTTTTCCTTTTGTGTATTTTCAGTGATTTTTTTTTTTCAGAAAAAATGTAGCAAACAAGGAAATACTCTTTTAAAAGCGTTACCTTAAAACAATCCAAACTTTTTTTAACAATAAAAGTTATAATTCCTCATGTGAAATACAGTCATCATGCCTAACATATGGTAATCCTTTAAATCCTTTTAATGCATAATTTTGCATGTAGCCTATCTCTTACTGGGAATATCTATACGAATTACATTTAAAAAATAGCACTTTAGAGTATTAACAATGTAAAATAATCTTTAATATGTATATATTTAAAAAACGTATGACTTAAAAATTCTCATTTTTTCCAGAAAAGATTAATAAAATATTTAGCGTTATTTTAATATAAAAATAAAATTTCTTTGTTTACCAAAATTCATTGACAGAACAATAAATTTATATCCATAAAATTATTACCAAGAATGTTGAGTTTTAAAATAATGTTTATTTTTCCAAAAATAATTGTAAATGTCGTTTAGGAAAAACATATTCTTTTCAGGAAAATAACAAAAATCATCCAGATTTTTTAGGAAACAAATGCTGATGTTTACATTTATTTTCCTTTAATTTTGTTTTACATCCGCGGTCATTATAATATAAAATTTTACATTAAGCTTATTTTTTTTTCTTTCAGTTTTGGTTTTGCAATATTTTTTTTATATTTACATTTAAAATATTTTGAAAATAAAAAATATATTTAACTAGTTGGATGTGCCAATCCCAAAATTTTCTGCTATCTCATGCATATTAATATTTCAAAATGTTGTTACAAATACCAATAATTCATTTTTATTAGAATTATGCATAAATTCATACACTTTTCGATGGTACAATATTGTAAAAGTCACAAAAATCGCAATTACAGCGCCACCTACCGGCATATTTTATCCAAATTCAGGGAGGACCTTCTTGCTATGACCAATAACATACACAAAAAATTGGTTCAATTCTATACATAACTTCATACACTTTTCGATGGTATAATATTGAAAATGCACAAAAATCGCTATTACGGCGCCCCCTACAGGTGGAATTTTTCCAAATTCAGGGAGGACTTTCTTGCCATGGCCAAAAACATACACAAAAAAATGGTTCAATTCTATGCATATCTTCATACACTTTTCGATGGTACAATATTCAAAATGCACAAAAATCGCTATTACAGCGCCGCCTACAGGCGATTTTTTTTATTTCAGGAAGGTCTTTCTTGCCATGGCGACAAACATACATAAAAGATGTAGTTATATTCTATGCATAACTTCATATACTTTTCGATGGTATAATATTGAAAATGCACAAAAATCGCTATTACGGCGCCCCCTACCGGCGTATTTTTTCCAAATTAATGGAGGACCTGCTTGTCATAGCCAAAAACTTTAAAAAAAAGTTTGGCAATTTTGATGTTAGCGATCAAGAACGTAGCTGCGATCCCATGCAGGTACGCATGAGAATTTGCAAGCACAGCTTGATCAAAATGCATCTCAGTTAAAAAAAAAAATAAATAAATAAAAACATGCAGAACACTAGGAGTATCTAAAAAATGATTTGTAATCATTTACATACGGTGGGAAAGATTCAGAAGGCAGGAAGATGGCTGCCACATTCATTGAGACAGAGGAACAAGGAGGAGCGCGTCTTCAAGTGCAAGAATCTGCTAAACAAGCTACAGAAAATATTTTTTTTTGTAGTAAAATGTAACGGGATATGAAAAATGGATGTGTTATGACAATCCGAAACGCCAAAAAAATATTTGTTAATTCCCGACAGTGCAACAAATTCAACGCCGAAACCAGCTATTCAATGCAAAAATGTTCTCTTCTGCATGTGGTGGGATATGTAGTGTGTGCTCTATTAGGAACTGTTGGAGCATGGTGTAAGTGTAACTGATGAGCGATACAGCCAACAATATTTTCAACTGAACCAGGAAATCGGTCCAAATCGTCCATTTACTGGCAAAGGTTTGCGCCCGGTGAAATTGCTCCATGACAACGCCAGGTCTCATGTTGCAAAACTGGTCAAGTACATGTTAGTAACTCTTGGCTGAGAAGTTTTGGAACTCCCGGCGTATAGTTCCTACATAGACTCTTCAGACTATCTTTTTTGTTCGGTCGATGTAGAATGTCTTGTCTTCTGTACACTCCCGGACAGTGGACGAAGTGTGAAACTGGGTTGGCGATTCCATCGCCTCAAAAGACGAATCGTATTACACTGCTGGCATCAGTCAAATGCCCATCCGATGGAGGGAGATGTCAGTGGATGGAGATATTTTTGATGAATAAATGTATGGTGTTGTTGAAGGCCAGTTTATTATAAAAATGATCGTAACATAGTTCCGGTAGTAGAATCCGCTGTAATGACTCGCAAACCCCAGTCATTGATCCGTTTCCTGTAAGAAATGTCCACCAGGCAATAATTCAGGTGAAATTTCCAAGGAAAAATCTTTATTAAGGCTAAGATGTAAAATTAGTGGTGGCCCCCGTAGTAAGGATATTATTGATGTGTTATCAGTAGCAAGAGCAGATGTGAAGTGTCTTTCAATCTGTGTAATTTAATACGCCCAGAATACATCTGTCTTGAGCCAATACGCCAATCACAAAATAACCGTTTAACTGGGAGATACATTAAAATTTGAACTAGATAAACGCCAAGGACAGAAACCACATTTGGCAACGAATTAATAAGTGAAATAATAAAGTAAACCTATTATTACTTACATAGAGTATAACGGTGAGGATAATTAATGTCAAATATATATTTACCGGCCGAAGTGAAAATGGAATGTATGTGTATTTTAATGCATTTACAAGACGCCAGCAAGCTTAAATTAACTATATGATTTTTATATAATGTAAACATATTTGTAAAAGAAGCGGCATATAAATAAAATATCAATAAGGAATATTTATGCGAGGAATGGAAATGTGCTTAAATTAGAAATAACAAATAAATCCTTTATCTGAATGATAGCTTTTAACAGAAACAAAAAGAACATTTATGTGGGTATAACGATTGCACTTAAATTAGTCATAACTTAGAAATGATTTTTGAATGGTAGGGTTAAACAGAAGAAAGGGAAATAAATTTTGAAAACAAATTAATTTCGAGTACAAATCTATTACAAATATATGACCTCGCCATAAGATGTATTAAACTCAGTTCATAATTTCATATTCATTTCAATGAAAAACGCTTTAAAACTTTTTACTACACTCAATATATTTGATTATCTACTTGACATATCTTTCTATATATAAAAAAGGTTTGATTTGGAAATGGACCAATGAAAATCTGCGTAGATATTCCCGGCAGATCGGCCTCCAATTTGAATGCTTAAGCATGGCCTTTCTTCGTTAATATTAAAGAAACTGTTGCATACAAAAATAAGAAAATCGGTAGTATTATACTGAAATGTTTGATAAACACGCTGATGTAGACAGTTTTCAAATCGAAGAATTATTTTAAGAGATATTTAATGCCAAAGTTGGACAAAATCGTTCTATTAAAAACGTTTTATAGGAGCAAAAACTTTACATAGGTATTTAATCATTTTTAGATCATTTTATGCATCAGAATTTCCCGGTGTACAGACTGCATTTAGTTTTTTTTTTTAATTTGAGCCATTTTTCGAGGTTTTATTTCTATTTCAAATTTAAATTTTCAGAATTTCGAGAGATATTTTTTACATATTTTAGAAAATTGTATTAATTTAAAATGTTGTCAATTGTATAAACAGCGCAAACAATAATGATTGCTTCAAATTAAAAATTTATTTTACACGTGACTATTATAATCAGAAAATATAAAAAGCAGGAACTCATTGAAAATTACGTCATAAAAACAATATTTACACGTGAATTTTAAAAGAGAAAGAATATTGTAAAATAATAAATTCATTAACATGCGTTAGAAGTCTTAAATAGGAGAATTTACGTCACATTACTCTTATTACGTAAAATGAACAAAAATAATATTGCAAAACAGTTTAAATTTAAAAATTGCGCGAGACATTTATTTGACATTTTAAGATGATCATAATATATCATTTCTAAAAAAAAGTATTTTTACGTGGATATTAAAAAGAGAAAGATAATTTTGGAGAAAATTACGTCAGATTATAATTGTCAGATTCAAATTATAATTCAATCTTCCGAAATCTTTTTAAAGCCGATCAAATTAGCGTGCTGTTAGAGTCTGCGGTGTCTGAACGTCTGAACGGGGGTTGACGAGCGTAACTCGTTGGGGGCAGAGCCCCCTTTAAAATACAAAAATCAATTTCAGTCCGACTACTTATAACATGAGTTCCTTTGAATGGATTTTGAGAAGACTTGCATTGTTAGTTAGATACATTTTTAAGAAAGGGTTTCGTATATAACACATATCATTCTACGTTACTTAGTTGTAGAATTATGTGCGAAAGTTCTTTAATTGGTGAACCCTATTTTGAAAGATTAGCCTTTTTAAAGGGTTCTATTGGGTTGATTTCCATGGAATTATCACTGGTTGTTGGGTAATTTTTCAGGAAAGGTTTTAGTATCTAACACATATTGTTCTACATTGCTTTGCTATAAAATTATAGCTGAATGTTCTATAATCTGGTGAAACCGATTATGAAAAATTAGTCTTATTAGAAAGTCCTACTGAATGGATTTTGATTTATTCGCATTTCTAAATTTTCATGGAGGATTTTAATATGCTATATATTGTTCTTCCGTCCTTTTCTATATTCAATTGTAAATAATCAATTAAAAGACTTACTTCTTAACAGTCCAAATTTTGTCTGAGATATTAAAAGATATGAATTGGTAATGGTGTTTATATTTTTTTCAGCAATGCGGAAGACCATTGGTGATAAATGTATATATTGCTATAAAACACAAGATTAAATACACCGATATATTTCGTTAGACTGAAATTTCATTCGGAGAAACCGACCAGCGTAGCAGGCGAAGGCTGCTAGTATAATATATGTACATGTACAGTCGTGAAAAAATGTAAACACCCCTACTAACTCTGCAACTAACTGTAATAGAAGAAAATTACTGGTAACAAACGATTGGAAATAAAGTCTGCTTTTAAATGATTATATAACATTTGCTTAGGGGATCAGCTATAAATCAAAAACAGGCCAAACTTTGTTTTTTTCAATGGCAACACCGAATTTTGACAATATATTTTTACCATCTTTTACTTGGGTATAACACTTGTGAACTACTTGAATAACACTTGAGTATGTGTAGGCAAATTAGCGCACGGGCAGACAAACCGATAAACTGATTTTATAAACACTTTTACCCACGCTGAAATGTTTTAACAATGGTAAATATTTAACATGCCATCAGTTGTAAAATAATACATATTTGAATATCTGATGATTCATTATATTTTTGTAACCTAACAATTTTCAAAATGTTCTCCTTCGCTGATTTATAAATAATATGTGTATTATTAAATAATATATTTATAAATATAAGATCTTACTTTTAAAATAATACATCACATATTATTTAAAGTTAGAGTTCAACGATAATATAATATTTTTAAAGGCTTTAGAATCTGATTAATATTTGATGACAAGGTAATATTTTCTTTTTGCGTAAAAGTGATTTCAGAGATTAAATTATCCAGAAAAAAGCTTAAGGGCCACGGAAAATTAATATGGTTTGGCATAATAATTTATTAACTGATGATAAAACTTTTTTCATTCCATAATGTTTCGTTCATTATTTAGAAAAAAAAATACCTCAGTGTTTGGGGAAAAAAAGCAATGTAAATCTCCCATCATGTAAAGACATATATTTTAGAATTAGAAAAAACTTAAGATTTTGCACGTTAGCCTTTTTAGACTTTTTAATGTATTTAAACACTTTTCTAAGAAAAACATTAATTCTTTTAAGTCGATCTTAATACTCTAATTCTTCAAGATGATTATAAAAAAACATTGTGAAAGCATTTTATACTTTATAATAAATTAGAAGAGAAAAGTATACTCCCACATTTTTAACAGTCTATTCGGCATATTTATTTCATTAAAATCATTTTTTATAAATAGTTATTAATTATTAAAATACTGACATTTTTCTGAAATTCACACTACTTTAAGAAATATTATATCTTGTACTTGATATTTATAATAAAAATCATATTGTTGCAGTTTCTTTATTGTGTAATATTTATTTATTTTTCAAAGTTAAATTCTACCCTTCCATATTAAGTACTAAGCTACTAAAGTACTAAGTTCGACCACACACAATATAAATTTGACAAAATATGCTGATGATATTTAAACACATTAATACTGAGTGGAACATTCTAAACTAAACGAAATGTCGAGAATTAATAAAAGTGTTGTTGGAAAAAATGGTGAAAATAAATAAAGCAAATTTCAGACATGCACTCAACTGTTTTTCTGCCATCTTTTTAATGTATGTTATTATTTTGTAATTAAGTTTTCACAAGTATTTTACACAATGAGCCAGATGAAAAGGAGTAGAATAGATGAAAACAAACGGATATGTTTAAATTGTTTTACTTTATTTGTTTAATTGTTTTGCCTTAGAAACATAATTAATATATCGTTAGAAAAAAAGTGAAAAAAAACGATTGAAAATGTTTAAAATTAAATCGACACTTTAAAAATTTTGTCTTCACACAGTCTTAATATGGCCTTCTTAGTATTAAAGTAACTCATTATCATTAACACAATATGTGATATAATTATAATACGGACAAAATACAATAATTATAGATTTACGTAATTGTCTTATGAATTGAAGAGCTGAGTGGAAGAACATGTTAAGTAACAAAAATTTCATTTGAAGAAATTTGATGTGAAAGTTTTTGTTGTCCATTTTAATGATTTATTTTCTGTTTGATGCCATGTGTTTAAAATATTAACAGATGTGGTTCTGAACTCTATCAAAAAAAACTTATTCATATTTAAATTTTAATTATTAAAAAATATAAATATTATTAACATTATTAAATATTAAATATTAATGAATAATGAATAATGACTTAAATCTTCAAGGCTAAATAGGATTTTGGTATTTTAGATTTACCATGTGACTGAATGCCTGATAACGCCTTCGACCAAAATATAACAATTTTTTTAAGAAAATGTAACATAACATGTTCTTCCACTCAGCTCTTCAATTATTTGTTGCAAATCATAAATAATTTCTGTTTGATTTTATAGTTCGCACAACTTATCAAATGGTACTATTTGATTAAGGTTCAGTTCAAACATTTTATTATAGTTTTAAAAATATTTATATAAATTAATTAATACACACTAAAATATTTAATTATCTTGTATTTTATAAATTTGAATTCAGTTATTAAAATGTTTTCAGGTACACTAACCGCAGAGGATTTTATAAAGGGTCAAAACTAATATAAATTCATTAGGTTTCCCGCAGCAGCCATTTCAAAAAAAAAAAAAAAAATATTAAAACACATGGAGATATATATTCCAAATTGCAATTTACTATCTTAAATTTCAGATTATTAAGAAAAGAAAATATTAATGCCAAAACAACTGCGTCAACATTATTCTCAGCTAACCAAGGAGATTATGAAGGATAAATATAAACACCAGTTTTTTTTAAAGCAGGTTGCGAAATTTGCCTTTTATTTTATTACTATTACAAATGGCTCATAAGCAACATTAACCAGTAGAATAGATTATAATGTGCATCAATTTTGCAGTTCCAGCAATAAATATTTGTTAAATGCAAACATAAATGTTTAAGCAGAGAATGAAAGTAGAGAAATCTAATTAGAATATTTAATTAAACTTCTGTTTTCCTTGCATAATATAATAGAGCCTAAGATACAATTACATTTCAAGCTTACGCATTTTAATAAAAATAATAACTTTTGTTGTGCTATTTTGCAGAACGCAAACAAATTCCTTAATTTAGATCCTTGAAACTTAAATTTTTTCAGATATTTTTTATTTTTTGGTTTTAAAGGTGTATGAACATCGACATAAAATAAATAATTTAATAAGAGATTTTTTTGTGGGAGGGTTGAATTTTACTGAATTTAGATGTTCAGTCGTAAACTGAGTTGTGGCTTTCTGATTTTGACATAATTTCTTTGAACTTACTTTTTAACTAGAAGCAGAATGGAAAGTATTACTCGAAAAAGAAATGTGTATATAGATTATTTGAAATACATTTCTTTAAAAATACAAATGATGAAAATGTACTTTTCGCTGAACTGATACTAATCACCGTTTCGTTCTATATGCCATCAACTGCTATTTGTCGAAGACAACTGCAGTAATATCAGACTAACTTACTATTATACATACTCTGATATAAATTATAACTTACAAATTATTATTATTTTAAATTAATTATTTTAAATGTATTTTTATGCATAAATGTTGTTAAAAATATTGTTTACACAGTTAAGCAATTTCCAAACGATGTTATTAATTTCTTCCGTAGCGGGGAATACATTGCGATATTTATTCAATTAAGAATATGATAAAATAACAATGCATTCATGATTTCTAAAACCATAAAATGGTGCCATAGTCAAAAATCTAATATATACAAACCGAAACCTCATTTTAACATTCCCGCATTCCTTTAATAAATTCTGCTCTATTTTATGTAACTCCGTTAAGCATCCATCAATTTTGAAAATTATATTTAATTGAATTTCTACAGGCCAATGTAATATAGAAATATCAATTATTTTCAGCAATGTTCAATAATGAATATATTTATGGCGGTTGTTTAATGAACTATGAATTATTTTTGCTGTCTAAATTTCCCCTTTATTTTATATTCAGTAAAAATAGTTATACTTTTAATTAATTTATTCGTATGTAGTTTGATTTATCATTCCTCTATCTTCTGCCTAAATTAACTTATGGGTGTATTTTTCGTAATATTTGTGAATGGGGTCTTCCCGACTATATTTCCACCTGAGTGGTGTTTATTTAAAGGAAATGTACAGAAATATAAAATGCACTACGGTAAATACACCATATCTATAGTGGGGCATGTACCAGTAGTGTGCCACTAATTTTCAAAGTTTAAAAACAACTCCAAAATGCATTTCTTGGAAACGACTGATAAAAAAAAAAAATCTGATTGACTAATATCCTAAAACGTTAAATTTTCATGTACTGTTTAGAATACCCCTTTTCTCTTTTTTTCACATTTATTTATTTTCTAAAGTGTCTTCAAAAAAGGGTATTTAAATTATTAAAGATTTCATTAAGGTACAAGTTTTTATTTGAAAAATGTTTCTTTAATATTATGTTTTATTTTAAATTTGCTATTGATATGCTCCATTACATTATAAATAATATGTTAGATAAACTGAAAACTTTAAGATTCCTGCATTAAATATTTACTAGGCGTATTACTGAGCATAGTAGAAGTTAAAATGTTTTATTTTTCATTTTTTCCGAAGATAGTTTTTTTTTAATGTTTATTCTGATATATGAATGTTAGGTCTAGGCTAAAAAATATTTATATCTTTTGCAATTCAATAACAATTTTAATAGCTCAATACTGGTGCGTTTAGGTTACTATCGAATTTCTGATTATTACACTCCTTTATGAATTTTAGTCTTTATGTATTTTGAAATATAAAAACGTGTCACCTAAAGTTACCGCAGCTTTTTGAAATTTTAAGCATATATATGTCCAGTTCAATTGATCTAATATCAATGGTTGTGAGGAATCATTATATAAAAGGACGTAATGTAATGCCAATAATGGGGATTAAAACGCCATATATATTTTGGTTCAAGTGAAAAATATTGATTCCAAAATGTATTCGTACAATGATCAATCTGGAGGACTTAAACATATTAGCTTTGCGCTGAATATAAATAAAAGCTGTTGATTTAAGAGGTCATGTACCCTTTGAACCAATAAAGTGCATAAAAAAGTGGCCTCTGTAAGAACTGTAGTCAATCTTTAACTGATTAACTTTTAATTATAAAATTGAAAACACATGTCAAGAACGATTTATTTTATCAATTAAAGTTGTTAGGAAAGGTATACACATATATAGTTTTTTTAAATTTTATTTTTAAAGATAATACAATTTTTACGAAAGAATTATTCTTGCATGCATTGCGCGCACGATTTTTCCCATTTGAAAGGATGAAACAAGCCAAGAATTTTTTAATGAGTACAGAAATAAAGTGTTCTCAAAATAACCTAAAATGAAAAAAAATAAAACTTGTAGATCCCGAGAAAAAAAATTAAGTAATTCGAAATATCGAGATTTTTTTAAATTAAAAAGTAGTCGTGAATTTCTAAACTTCTTACTTGAGAGACATAATAATAAGTCATTTTGTGCTTATCTACGTTTAATACATCCACCAAAAATTTCGTGAAATTCTAGGTAACCGTTTTTCAGAAATCGTGCGCGCAATGATCAAAATCGCTGTTTTGAGAAAATTGGCTTTAACGATTGAATCACCCGTTGATCATATAGCAAAAGCTCAAAGTGTTTCACACATAACTTCTCTTCTAATGCGAATTTTTGTATGGGGTTTGATTTTAAATGCTCCTAAAGAATTGTATTTAATTATAATCTATTTTTAAAAAATCGATTTTTGGACACTTCAAAGGTTACCAGACCCCTTAAGACAGTCTTTTACTGCAACCCAAGTTTTGTTTTTCACTAAGCAATAATGTTATTATTTTTTTTTAAATCCGATATTCGTTAAGGGGTCTCAGGACTCTTAAAATTGGAAAAAATGATAAAAAAGGACCATTTTCTACATTTAATATCTTAAAATGTATTTGATATTAAGACACAATTTTAAATGGGAATGAAAGATACAAGTATGTTCTTTCATTTCAAATATTTGAAAAATTGCAAGATGCAGAATTAGCATTCACAGGGGGCTCAAAACTGTCAGACATTTGACGAGCAGTAAATCGTCATAACAGCTTATGCGCACGATTACAAAATAAATTTTGCAACTAGGATGAAAATTTTGGTGCCTACTTATTCCTCAGATTATAATAATTACACCGAACCTAAATAAATTTGTATTTAAAGCATTTTTTTTATATTTTTAATACAAAGTTGTATTTAGCTAATGCAAAATTTTGAAAATCTCAACAATATAAACCCCTAAAAAATATTTTCTTTTTACAATAAAAAGGAAATTTTAGGTTCAGTTTATACAGACTAACGTAAAACATATGTTTTGAAAATTTCATGAAAAAATATTCAGAAGTTTTTGAGATATCATGCGCGTTATGCCCCCAAAACGTCATTTGGAGAAAAATGACTTCAAAGTTTTGGAAACACCGCTTCAGCTATTGAGCGAGTATAATTCTGAATGCCATAACTTCTGTTCTAAAGGGAATTTCAAGATAACAATTATATCAAACTGATCAGAAAAGATAGGAGTGTAACATCTAAAAAAATTAAAATTTCGAAAATTTTAGAGCTTTAAGAGTCCTGGGACTCCTTAAAAGTGCTAAGTCAATTACCGACACAAAATTATACATCATTTTAACATTTCTCTTCCATTAAAAGTTAAAATAAATATAAAGTAACATGCGAAACCAGGTATAGTTATACATATAAAAATTTAGCTCTTTTTAAATTTAATAATGTTTCTTTACGCTAGCCTCTGTCGCTTCATTAAGAGATGCATTTATTTAATTGGATAAGGTTTCTTTATCTCTTAAGATATTTAAAAGTGGGCTTTAAATATGGAAAGGAAAATAAAAACTTATAAGAAAATAAATTGAAAACATCTCTCTTGTTATTCAAGTATGCTTCTAGACGTTGAAATAACTCATGGCAGCGTGATTAATTTACGGTGTCAAAAAGAAAGATTGAAGATTTGGAAATTGGAAGTGTCAGCAAATAGGATTCGTGATTCACATTCTAATTTAGAATTTTCACTTAAAATTGGTATTTGTTCGAAAAGATGTTTTGAAATAAATTACGTTAGAGACATTTACAAAATAAGATGCTTGAATCTCTGTGTATTTACGCGTCTTGTCTTAAATAAAATTCTGAATGCTGAAAATTAATATTTTGAAAAATAAACAAATATAATTTTAACTGAACGAGCCATTTATCTTTTAAATATTCTCTAAGCTTTCATAATACTCATCAATTCACCAAAAACGGTCTTTCCTTTCCTATAATTCAGACGTAACAAGAATACCAAGTATAAATATGTAATAAGAATGTTCATTGACATATATTAATCAGAAATAAAATACTTTACATCACGAATTGCAATATCTTGCTTTAAAAGAATCTTATCATTAATTTTTAAAGACTAGAACAGTTTAATGTCTAGTATAGTTCATTGCAACGTTAAAGAAAAACAAATTGGAAACTGCGCGTCGAACGTTGCCAATGTGGTGCGTTCGTACTATAACTAGTTTTATAAATAATTTTTGCATTGCATATTATGCTGAATCTATATTTTAGTGCACTTCATAAGTGCATATCAATTTCATTTTTTTAAATGCTGTAACTGCATTAAAATGCACTTGAAATATTTTTTGCCATTGGCTGTAATGTAACGGAAAACTTTTTTCTGCCTCTGTAATTAAACTATACATCCGATTTTCATAAAATTTGAAATGAATCGACAAAATTATACAATAATTATTTATTTTAATTTTGAAACGATTTGGTCGGGTGTTTTTTCCACTGTTATATGCGGACGGACAGACAGACAGATGGACTGAACGACGAACGCACCTTAAAAATTAGAATCAATAATTTAGCGTAGTCGACTGAGATTCTTACTTATGTATCAAATCAAATATCAATTGCTTAAAAGTCCTATGTTAGGGCCAGTTAAGGGAGTGCGGGACCTTTGAGTCTGTCTAAACGATCAAAAACAGTAGCTTTTTGAAAGTATCAAAACACAAATAATATGTAATTAATATTTTTTTTCCTTTTTGCCTAAAGCGTATATTTTTAGCTGTGAATCCAGAAAAATAAAAGTTGTACATACAAAAGTAATATTTAATCTTTTAATTTAAAAATTCATCTCGCTAATACGTGAATTAAAATCATTAAGTGCTAACTCTATAAATGATTTTAGTTTAACCAACAGTAACTATTTATCTGTTATAGAAACTCTAAAAGAATGATTCGGTAAGAAACATTTGTTTATTAACTCACATCTTAATAAACTTTTATCACTTAGTTCAGTAAAGTAATCCAGTGATGTTTATGGACTCCGCATATTGCTGTTCACTTGCCAGACCGAAATCAGCAATCTGAAATCTCTCGGATTAGAGATAGGAAATTATTCAGCGTTACTCGCCCCTTTCTAATTAAATGATTACCTTCTGACACAGTGTTGCAAATACCAAAAAAAAAAAATGTGGTAATGATGAAGAATTAAATGTTACGGAAATAATTTATTATTTGAAAATGGAAGTTATTTCCCGAGAAAAAAATTGCGTTTTTAATCTCTAATCAAGATTCTTAGAATGCAGATATTATGTCTGTAAAACCAGTGCGCGACAAGCAGTCGCCGAAAATGATTCCTAAAGCATCTGGTTTAATAAATGAAACTGTATCATTTTCTATCTCAATTAAATGCCCGGAATGTAAAGAAAAACATATTTTAATCGAATGAAAGTTATTTAAAAATAAATCGTTACAGGGTAAGAAGGCAACTTTAAAGCAGTATCGTTATTATTTTGTTTGGCTGGAAAATACAGGGCACATAACCAAATATTGTAGAAAAAATTGTTAAATGCAGTATTTGTTCAAAACGGCAGTATACAATTTTATGTCCCGAAAAAGAAAATGCCAGACCACTAGAAAACAATGAAAGCACGACATTATCAAATAAAACTTGTAATCGCGCAAAGTTAATGCAGACTTTAACTGCCCGTTTAGACATAAACGATGAAAAAAAAAACACATATTAGTACTCTGTTTGATGGATTCTGTTCTGCAACGTTCGTATTTAACAAAAGATATTATTAATCGAATGGGATATGATGTTGTAGGAGAAGAAAAAAATGATTCACGGCCTTTTTGGTGGTATTCAAGAAAAACACTTTCAAAGTGGTATTAAATATATTTAAGTAATTTAAAAATATACTTTTAAATGCAATTTTGATGTCTATAATCAAGCCAAAATATGTACTGAGGTTCCAAAAAAAAAAAAAAAGTGCCCTTGGATAAAAAAAATGGAGGATAAAAAAATAGGATAAAATTCACAGATTACGATGCATATACAGGGAAGCAAAAAATTACAAATGAACAGGAAATAAGTTTACTTATTTTAGCAGATATTTATGGAAAGTTATTAACAAGAAAAAATAAATCCTTGGGTGGTAATTTAACTGCTATACAGACCCAATTGGGGTGGACATTGATGGGTAAAAATAATGCAGAAGATACAAACGATTCCACAAAAGTTGTTTTATCCTTACATGTAAATGATGAAAAGCTCACAGATTTATGGAGAATAGACACTTCAGGAATTCTTGATCCATGTGATAAAGGGTGTAGTTTAGAACTTGGACAAGCCGTAAAAGAACATTTACACTAAAATATTCATATGAACAATGAAGGACTTTATCAGGTTAGTCTTCCATGGATTGTTGGTCACCTATCTCTTCCCAGTGCTCGGAAAATTGCAGAACGTGGATTAAAAAACTGCGTAGATTCATTAAGGAAATACGGCAACTTATCTGTATATGAAGCTGTATTTAATGAGTGGCTTCAAGAGGGCATTATTGAGTAGGTCGAATCAACTCCACGAACGGTAGCTGAATTTTTTCTGCCACACAGAGCAGTAGTACAAGAAAATTCCACAACCCGAATACCCTGTTTTTGATGGGTCCGCTAGGGAAAAAGGGTTCACCCTCTATTAACGACCATTTGATGAAAGGCCCCAATTTAGTAGATGTAGTTTAGTAGATTTAGTAGATTTTGCATGATAAAATTCTAAATTATGCATAAAGAAAATAATTTTTAAACAAAATATAATCATAACACACCTATTTCTAAAATAAACCAAAATATGTGAAAAAATATTTGTTTTAAATTTAATTCTAGCACAAACTTTCCACAAATTAAAGCATTTTCAAGAATTTTTTTCAAGTTTATCAAATGCAAAATAAAAATAAATAACCAAATGTGTATTTCTTTATCACATGGACTACAAAGGAATGCATACTTGGTTAATTTTGTAAAGTTCTTGCTGACGTAGTTTTAAGATAATAGCGCACAGGAAATCCAAACAAATTTGAGAAAAGGCGTTTTAAAGTTTCAATATCTAGGATCCTTCAATTATACTCACCGTTTGTAAATGATTATAACTCACCAAATAATGCAGACTTTTGAATTGGGTTTTTCGCATATTGTTGAGAAAATTAAAAAAAAAAAATCTGAATAAAACAAAACCGAAAATTATTTTTTTTATGTTTAAAGTTCTTTTGCCCTTTAAACAGCTAAAAAGTCGTCCCTGAATTAAGAATTCCAATGTCTTTATTTTATTTTATTTTATTTTATTTTATTTTATTTTTTAGTTGAGAAGTGGAATTTGTACAAAGCGAATTGTAACGTATAGGACATTTTTTTTTAAATTGGCGCATGCATAAAATATTCATGACGGTAACCAATTTTTCATGTAAAACTTGCTCACATTCCTGACATGACGTGTCTAAGTGTTATAATTCCAATTTCTCATGACACAAACTTAAATCTTATGATATCAATAAAAAGAACTTTTGGAACTGGCGTTAGTGACAATAGTATATTAATACATAGAAACACCGTTTACACCTAAACGGAGTTTAATTCGTTTTAGTAGTAACGATTGCAAGTTTCGTTCTTAAAAATGTATATTCCTTTACAAATTTTTTATGTAAAATCACTTTATCCCGATCAGTTTTCTAAAAATTATAATTCACAAAACGTTATTAATTAAATTAATTTAAATTAAATTAATTAATTAAGTAATTGTAACTTACTAATATATATATATATATATATATATATATATATATATATACATATATATATATATATATATATATATATATATATATATAAGTAAATTTCAATTAATTAATTAAATTAAATAAAAATGTGTGTGTATTTTTGCACTTAGTATATAAAAATATTTAATTGAATTAATAAATTAATGAAAAAATATATTATTTTAATATTTGATGCGTTATAAATATAATTGAATTTGCTAAATGGTGAAATACAAAAACTTTTTCATTACCTACACCAACATTTTCAATTTATTATGCAATTTATTGAGGATACATATCGTAAAAATATTCTAAACATAAAATGACATTAAATAATCGATATTAAACAATTTGTATGAATTTGTTTAACATTTTGGAAGAATTCATAAACAAACATAATATCTCTTCTGTAAATTCTTGATATTTTAATGCCATTAAAGAAGCTCAGCGTGATCAATAGAAACGAAATTTTATTTATTCTGATATTACAATGCAAGCGCACCAAAGGATTTTTCAAAACAATATTTTTTAAATGTATGGTAAATTTTATCTCGCATTATTGCATTTTCAGTTGAGTAAACGATTAATTTATAAAGAATTCATTTTCTATATAATTACGTCATTTCTAAGCGACAAAAATATTGACTCGATAGACAGATAAAGTGTCTCCAATCTGTCTCTTTTCTTCACCGAAATGAACGGTAATACAGATTGACTCTGTGTATGTCAGACAACAACATTTGACAGGATCTTCTTCGTTTAGCCGGATATTTTTAAACCATGAAACTGAACTGGCGCCCCTGTAACACTTATATATATATATATATATATATATATATATATATATATATATATATATATATATATATGAATATTTAGAATACTGTGTCGGTCGTTTCGTCTAATGAGACGAACTATTACAACTACGACTTCTTTCTTTTATGTGAGGTGCTTTTATATAGTTGATACGACTTTTACATAGTTTCTGCGAGTGGAAGTAAATGCAGCTAGATCAATGATAGTGATTCTACTGAGACCACATAGCTCTACAATCTCTTTATGCACTCTTCTTGCGGCATGTCTTAAAAAAACCGCTCCGTACAATTCATAAATGAGATTTTTACCACAAGAATACGGCAAAAACTTCTTAAATATATTCTGTAACATAATAAAAAAAAATCATGTATAAACATTACATCCAAACATTATCTTAAAAGTTAGATAGAACAAGTGAAAAAATTATTGAAACAAGTAAGAAAAATCATGCGTACAGCATATATTATGAAACACTTTCCAACACCACACCCTGAAAGTTTTAACGAAACTTCGTTACATTGGGAAATAAGGTAAATAAGTTAACTAAGTAAACATTTAAAAATCTGATTTCAGTAGTTACCGCCCATAGCCAAATATGTATTCCAGTGGAAACTAACAAGTGGAACTAAAATATGTAAGACTATGGTGCATAATATGAAAGAATGGTCAAAGGGGTGTCGGCAAAAGTTGGAAATGTGGTCCCGGGTGAAAAGGGCGGAGGTTGGAAAAATTGCTTAAAATACACAAGTTACAATATACAAGCCCGGATGAGTAAATAATATAAGACTTCTTGAAAAATTTATGATTTGCCGTGTGGTCTGAGGTATTCAGCTATACGTATGCAAAAATTCATGTCTCCAACTTAATTAGGGTCTCTCTTAGAAAGAATAGCTTAAAATACATATGTGGTAGCTCAAAGGGTTAAACGTAAGACTTTTTCAAGACTTTATGATTTGTCGCCTGGCCTCAGGTGTTCTGCTATAAGTATGCAAAATTTCAAATCTCCAATTTAATAAGGGACTCAGATAGAAAGAATTGCTTAAAATACGCATGTGGGAGCCCAAAGGGTTAAATGTACGGATTTTTCAAAATTTTATGATTTGTCGTATGATATGTGGTGTTCCGCTATAAATATGCAAAATGTCACGCCTCCAACCTAAATAGGGGCTCACTTAGAAAGAATTGTTTAAAATACACATGTGGGAGCCCAAATGGTTAATTTTCCTTTTTTTTCAAAATTTTATGATTTTTCGTTTGGTTTGAGTTGTTCAGCTATAAGTATGTAAAATTCCACGCCTCCAACCTAATTAGGGGCTCATTTAGAAAGAATTGTTTAAAATACACATGTGGGAGCCCAAAGTGTTAAATGTACGACTTTTTCAAAAATTTCTCATTTGTCGTATGATGAGTAGTGTTCAGCTATAAGTATGCAAAATTTCAAGTCTCCAACATGTATAGTTTCTGCGAACGGGCTTCGTGACAGACGAACAGACGGACGCACAGGCAGACAGACAGACAGACAGAGGAGCGAGACGAATAGGTTTTCGTCAGATGAACGAAACCCTAACAGTAATTCGGATACAATATAGTATCTGAAATCTTTTTGAAATACACCGCAAACAATTTCCCTTGTACCATTATGAACGGAATTCTTTCGTGTGGCCCTGTAAATGAACAATAACTATTCTTTGAACCGTATATTCAACAAAATGCATATTTTAGTGGGATCATAAATGAATATCAATTTTACTATGTTTGAAAGAGTGTAACAGCATTAAAAATCATTTGAAACGACTTTTTTCCCATTCGCCGTAATGTAACGGAAAAATTTTGACTGTCCCTGTAAATGAACTAAACATGCTACAAACTTTATTTGCAATAGGGAACGTGCTGTGGTAGAGGTCACAAACATCCAAAAATTTCAGAACGATCCGAGCATATTTACGAGGGTTAGAGCATGGAGAGACGGACAGACGAACAGACAAAATCAAGTCATAAACACTTTTAAACTTTGTTGGAAAGTGTTAAAAAGGAAAACATCTGCTGAAAACATATACAAACCATATTTCATCAGAAAAATAATTCTATTTCATTAGTTGCTTTATAAATTATCTTTCTTTTGCTCGATTCGATTATTCGGTTAATCTGCCTTCATTTTAAATTTGTTACAGCCCCAATTCATACTCAAAGTCTTTAATAGGAGAGAGATTAGAAGTTAAAGATGTTCAAAACAAAAACAAGTAATATTTCCAAAAGAGGTGAATTTAATGAAGGCATAATATGTAAAAGTTGTTATTACATTTCAAACGTTAGAAAATTACAACTCAATACTATACGTCGACTACTTTCGATCAAAACTTGCCGTTTCCAGTGCATACTGAATTCTTTTTGCGCTATCTGTCTTTGGTTCAACAGTACGGTGAGTCTAATATTTTGGAGGGGCATACAGTAGTTATGTTTTAGCAACGATTATTTTTTTTTTATTATTCCTAGGTGAATGTGTTGTTCCAGTGATATATATTTCATGTATACATTTTTTAAGATGTTATTTTCGGAAAACCTATTTATAATCGCAGATTCTATAAAAATATACAGTTATTTATATTTTAAAAATATGTACTTTTAAATACTGTAAAAGCATTTATTTTCGCGAGGCTTTAATTTTCGCGATTTTCGCGAACCCGCCATAATCGCGAAAATTTAAGAGTAATATAATTTTTTCACCTCAAATAATAATGAAAAATCAGAAATTTTTCACTTCCGAAATTTAATGATTACAGTTACTTAAATAAGAAATGAGTACAAAAATATCTTGGATACTTAAACTATTTCTTGAACATTATACAACTAATTCTTGAATAAAAACATTAATACAACTAATAGAATACAGCTCATTAACTTGCAATATTTATACCGGGTATTATAATATGGGGGGAGGGGGTGGCGAAGAACTTTTCTGTCAAAAGGAAGTTTTTTAAATTACCTTATGCAAAAGGGGTTCTATTTAGGTATTTTTGAAATTTTCAATTTTCGTTTCAGTTCATATAATATTCGCGAAATTTTCAGCTTGCGAAATCACCGATATCTTCATTTTCGCGAAAATTACGGCTCGCGAAAATAAGGGCATTTACAGTACTATTTAAAAAGTAAAACGTTAATAATTATAGAATATAAATAAAATTTTATTTTTTAAAAATATTTCAATAAAACTTCTGAGAATGCGTATTTCTATTAGACATCACTTATCATATTGCGATTTTCCAGTGTGTCGTATTTAATATCCCTGATACAATAAGAATATCCAAGTAGAGATTCAATATTATTTAACATGTCAATTTTGACAAACCTACATACTCAAATCTTGTCACGTCTCACAAGTATACTAATCTTTGGTACAAAAATAGCTAAAACAAAAACAAATTTATAGTTGAAAACTCCCATTTATTTCATTCATGTATATTAATGTAAGTTTTATGTTACAGGACTTTTGTTGAAAAGTATCATGGAAGTTCTAACTTTATCGGAGACAGATATTATGCCTTATGTCGCTTTAATGTCACAATTACAAAAAGTATGTTAATTAAATAATCGCAGTAATCCAAAATTTACAAACATAATAATAATCTATCTGGAATTTCACGTTCAAAAAGATTTTCAGTGTTTTTTCAATATATCAAATATCAATTTATTTTCTTGTTATAAAGTATTTCTTCTTTCTAATTTCGTTAAAGAAGTTTTTTCATAAATTATTTGCAGAAGCAGTTTAATTGCTGAAAACATTTTTGTGATTGGTTGAACAACGATTCTAAACTCTAATTTATTATCCTACTTTTAAAAATATTTAATTTAAATGCATTAAATTTTTGTGTTTTTAAAAGTTAATCCGCTTTTTTTAAAACAATGCATGGTCATTATTACGGCAAGTTATTCCAATAAAATTTAAAAAAATGTGACATGTTTAAGAGGAAAACTTTTTTGACCAATATATTTTTATACATTTCTTTTTCAGTACGAATATTTATAAAATATATGGTATAGGGGGAAAACATAATTAGATTTTCAAAAAAGTAATTGCTTACTAACTTTATCAATATATAATTATGTATCCACCCAAACATAGCACAAAAAAAAACATTTATATTTATATATTTTCGTATTATTTCCTATAAATACGCAATTATTCAAACATAAGTACAGAACCGTTTGAATGTTTTAAGTCGTATCATAAATATACTTTTAGGGTTAGCAGTTTAATAACAGTATTTTTACATATGGAGAGTGTGATTTTTAAATATTTATCATAATGGAATGTATACAATATAACGATTTTCAACTAATAAAAATCTATAACAGTAGACTATTTATGTTAAGATTTAATATTGAAATCAAATCTTGAACAATTTACGAATTCATTCTACGGATATTTTTCTCGTTTATGAATGTACAATAAATACATTAAATATAGATTATTAAAACGCATAAAAGTTTATAAAGATTGTTGCATAATGTTCTATATTTTAAGAACATTTTAATTTTTACATGTTTAAAATGCCCTCCATTCTATTTATTTTTCTTCTTTTAATATGTATTCCATTGTAATCGAGTAATAAAATTGACATCGACTGAATTAGAAATTTATAAAAATGAATAGCAGCAAAAGTCAAATTCGTCTGTAGGTTAATTTGAATAAGCTTTTTATTTAACATTTAAAAAAAACAATAAAAAAATATATCCATTGTTATTTTAAATTAAAAATAATTATTTTTGATACTCGTAATATCATTATTTTTCTATCAAAATATCATCTATTTCTGGCTAAAAACATTTATATTACAATATTTTACGAATTCAAATGGAATTTTACGTTCACGAACAGAATTGAAGTATATATTTGGCGAATTGTTTCAAAATAAAAAAGTGAAATACGTAAATCCTGATACATGTTATACGCAAAAAATCTAATTTAATATGTATTGCTTGCAATGTAATGAGATGTTGTATTACCATATATCAACAAGAGATACTGAAATTCGAGTAACAGATTTAAATTTCTCATTTTAAAACAAACAACAACAACAAAAAAAAAAACGATTACATTTTAGTACTTTTCAAAAATTGTAAACATTTGTAAGAGATTTTTTGTTTTAAAGGTCCAAATATTTTAAATAACGGACAAGTAAAAATTCAAATTTTAAGTTCTTTCTCAAAGAAAATATTCATTTTTTTTAAATATTTTTTTGTGAAATATTTGATTACAAACATAAAAATATTATTTCTATTCTTAGACAATTTCAGAAAATGAGGATATTAAATGCATTTAAGACTAAATTCCATGAGAGTAACATGAGATTCTATTTAATCTTAAAGAAGAGAAGAGAAATGAAAGAGAAATCTAGATCTTTAAAGAGAAATTCTATTTAATCTCAAAGAAACTGAAATTGTTTCTTTGAGAGATTGGTCCATTAAAGGAATAGAATCTGCAGAAATGACAAATATCTAAATATTTAGCCGAAAGCTTTAAATGCTTGTTTACTCGTAACTGGTGGTTCCATTGCGTCAAGTAAACGATGCTACATGCACAGATCATAAACCTAAATGATAATATCTATTTAAAAAAGAAATAAGATCGCTGGCAGCGCAGGTAGAGTATTTTACTAACCTGGTTAAATGTAAATTCAAATTTCACATCCACTATTTATCCATAAAAGTTAGCACCAAAACTGCATATATATTAAGCGTACAATTTTAATGCTGGAATCTGCTGTAAATCGACACAGTTGCGCCATCTTGTGGACGGGGTGATAACGCAAAAACTCGAGTTATTATTATGACGTCATATATGACAGAATACATACTATCTGAGCATCTCTTGCGCATATTTTCCGAATCTTTACTTACTTATGAAGATGAATCTTTTTTATCAGATTTATTGCAAAATATTTTTGTTACAGTTTGTTTTGATAAAAGTATGTACATATTAAAAAAAATAGTCACAATATCATTTTAATTTCGGTAGAAACCCACTATTGCCACAAAAACATTATTACTTTTTGCCCTGAAACTAAAATAACATTCCAACTATTTTTAAATACCCATATTTTTATCAAAACAGGCTGTAACAAAAATATTTTGCATTAAATCTGGTAAACAAGATTCATCTTCCATAAGTATGTATCGATTTGAAAATTGTGATTGAATTTTTAACATGGGTTCTCTAAATGGCTTTGTCTGATTAAAATGAAAATAAAATCCCAATCTAGCGATTTTACTATAGTTATGGAAGCTATTGTCTAGAATCGCAAAATATTTAAACAGATACATGAACAATATTTGCTTGTTTAATAGTGTAATATTTAAAGTTATTCCGAATATAAAATGAAATGAGTTTTGAATTAAATTAATGAAATATTTGTTAGTTAAATAACATGAGTGCAATGCGTTCAAGAGAATTTTGGGAACGTATCGTCTGCGCTATTTAAACGAAAAAAAAAAAGACTTAAAATTCAATATTTTATTTTTAACTAAGTTCTATACATATTCTAAACATTCGTAAACCTTGTATTCTCATCGGGAATACAACCGGGTATTTAACGTTTTATAACTTTAGCACATAAGAATTTAGTAAAAAATGAGACTACAAAATTCTATTTTTACATATTAAGTACTTACTAATTTTTATGCTGCATTTTTCATTACATTAAAAAAACATAATTAAAATCGAGCGTATTTAAATCAGCACCATTTGGTAATATATATTAAATAATATTTTATCTTTTTTTATAAATTAAATTCGAAACACATAACTAGCTTCTTTTACTCTATGAAAAAGGACAGAGATGAATTCCATCAGAAAAAAGAATTTTCTCGCAATTTCGAAAACTACAGCTACTAGATGGCCACCAATTTGCAATTTTAACAAATAATATTAGTTCTAAAAAAACTCTTTTATTTAAATATTAATCTATAATAAATAAATTAAATAATCACTAATAAAAATTAATAGAATATTCTATACTGTTATCCTATAAATACTACAAACAAAAGAAAACACTGTGTTTTACGCTTGCGAAGTTATTTCATAGATTTACAATTAATAGATTATCCACAAAGAAGAAAACAGTGAGGTATAACCCTGTAGTTCAATCCCATCTGCTAAGTGGAGTGTGACCTTGATTGATATGACCTCATCTTTAATCTTGCAGTTACCTCTACCATTTAAGATAGGACGCTTACTTTATATTCTGCTTTGGTTAGCACCTTCAAATTTTATATGGCTGATCAAACTGAAAACACTCACTGTTACTTTCCAAACTACGTAAAATGTCATTTCGAAGAATCCAATGTTTCCCAAATTCACTTTTTTCGGAATACTAAAATTCGAACTCTTAAAAAAGCATAGGGGAGGTAGGGGAGGTATGATACACTTTTTTTACTAAGTTTTTACAACCCTTAGAAACCTATTTTTAAACAAATTTTTCATGTTTTCTTATAATGTGACCTTTTATTCATTTATTAAAAATATTCTGAATTTAAAAAATAATCATTCAAAAAATATATTCCAATTATTGTGAATGGTTACTACTGTATGAATTCTCCCCATTGCTGGGGAGGATAGATACACTAGCGAGGGAGGTTTGATACATTGATAATTGAAAAAAAAATGCAGACAATTCAATTTATGTGTCAAACATTTTTTTTATGATAAATCATGAAATATTTAAGTAAATTTTAAAAAGAAATGACACTGACATATTTTTGTTTCAGAAATGTTTTTTACAAAAATATTTAAACAATTGCTATTATTTAAAGAACTCTATTAACACACTTTTTAGAAAATAAATAATAATAAAAAAAAAACCCAGAAGATTTTGCTGCAGGAAAAAAATGAAGTGAACATTGCTGATTTGCAAACAATTTAACATAAATTTAGCACATTTAAGATTTATATAACTCTTTCAGGTCAAAGCATTTTCAATGCTAAAGTGTTAAATAAATGAGTGGCACCGGAATTTACCAACAAATTTACTTGGAAATAAGAAAAGGGCTATATTTCACTTTCATATTAAATGGAAAATATTTTACAAAATGCTGGTGCCAATGTGGCGTTTTGGAAATAAAATTAAGTGGTTTCATAAGCATACCACCACCCCTGAAATGGTTAAAAGAAAAACTAACAACTCTATCATTTTGGTAAGTAAAATCGGGTGGATTTAATGTTTTTTTTTTTTTTTTTTTTTTTTTTTTTTTTTTTTTTTTTTTTTTTTTTTACTTTGCCTTTCGTCAGTTATGGAAACATCTTCCTTTTCAGGCCATTTAAACTTTTTCCTTCTACAGGACGATCAAAACGAACTAACCATGTATCATCGCATTGCTTTTCTATGTAACCTACATAATGTCTATGAATAGTCTCCTTGTTCTTCCTTACCAATTTCAGTAGCTCTTGCAATAATGAATAACAATGATGCAATAATGAATAACAATGATGCAATAATGAATAACAATGATGCAATAATGAATAACAATGATGCAATAATGAATAACAATGATGCAATAATAATAAACAATAATGAATATTACAGTCCTATATTAGTTTATAACTTTAAAAAAAAACTATTAAATTTCAAATGTACAATTGTATCATTTATTCCAGCACTAATGTATCATTTCTCCCTATCATGCCTTATTGGATTTTCAATTACTTTGTATAAATGCAGTTGCAAAATGCCAATCTGCTTTCTGGTAAAACCCACCCTAACAATATGCGTTACAAAAAAAAAAAAAAAAAAAAAAAAAAAAAAAAAAAAAAAAAAAATACGAGATATTATCTTCACAATAATAAGAGTTATGAAAGAAAATCAATATTTAAAAAAAATTACATTGACATTCCAAAAGTCTTCAAAATTAAAAGAAAAAAAAACGTTGTCAGTTCTTCACTGCTAAGTCCAAGTAATGATGACCTCTACTAATAAAAGAAGACTTTACATCTGTTACAATGGCTGTTAATACCATTTGTTGAGAAAAATTCTCAATGTATCAACCCTCCCTATGTATCAAACCTCCTCTACCTCCCCTACTCACCTGTTACGCGAAAATATCTTTCTACGCCACAATAATCGTTGAATCAAATGCGCACAATATATGCACTGTTATACTGAGGATCACCCAAATGAACCCACATTGACGAGTTTCGACAAATCCGTTCATTCAGACATTCACAACATCTTCCATATTTATAGTTCACTCGACCATAACGACCTTATTATGAATAAAACTGCATGAAAAATACTTTAAACTAGGATGCAGGGAGAGAGAATCGAACTTATGAAAATAAAATAAAAAGTAAAGAATAGATGTCACTTTCACGCACAGATGTTAGCATCGGACCAAACGCTCGCATTCAAAACCAAGACCATTTTATAGATGAGTAGGTAGCTCGCTTCATATGCTTTTTGACTGACAACACATTCTATATCACAAAATACTGTTTGCTTCCAGATAGCAAAACCCTCCGCGCTATGGCGCATGTGTAAAGTATTCTTTTATTTTACCAAAATAGGGGTGAGCAGAGTTTGTTTACCTACAGCTTTTAAGAATTCGCTTTTGGGGGAAATAATATCGATTTATGTAAAAACGTTTTTGTAGTTAACATTTATAAAAAAAAGAAAACGCCTAAAAAATTAAAAAGATTATGCAACATTTTTTTAAATATATTTTTTTTAAATTATATTAAAAAAGCTTACTTTTTATAATATACCTTTAAATGTGTTCCTCCATATCTACTGAAATTCTCTGCTGAAAATGAACAAAGACATTCTTTTTAACCCTTTGTTTAGATGACCAAAAAAAAACAGGATAACGCTCATCTCCTACTTCTCGGTGAATCTTTTTAATAGTACTACTAGAGATCCTGGCAATTTGAAATTTTTAGTTTTGTAGAAGGAGCTATGGGAAAAATTAATTTTTCTTTTTTTTGCTTCTTGATCACAAAATTGAATGACACTATACCTGAATATAATTTTCTTACTACCACTACTGAATAATTCATTTCTACGCGAACGTGCCATTTGAACACTAATTTAAAAGTTTTAATTTGAATTAAAATGACATATTATGGGTCTCAGGACTCTTAAATGTTTTAAATTTTCGAAATTTTAATTTTTTTAGATGTTAAACTCCTATCTTTTCTGAACATTTAGATACAATTCTTTCATTGAAATTCCAATTAGAACTGAAGTTATTGCTTTTACTTTTATACACGTTCAATAGCTGAAGCGTCGTTTCGGAAACTTTGAAGCCATTTTTCTCCAAATGACGTTTTTGGCCATAACGCGCACGATATCTCAAAAACTTATGAATATTTTTTCATGAAATTTTCAAAACATGTGTTTTATGTTAGTCTGTATAAACTGAACCCAAAATTTCCTTTTTATTGTTCAAAACAATATTTTTTAGGTGATTATACTGTTGAAATTTTCTTAATTTTGCATTAGCTAAATACAACTTGGTATTAAAAATATAAAAAAAGCTTTAAATACAAATTTATTTAGGTTCAGGGTAATTATAATAATCTGAAGAATAAGTAGGCACCAAATTTTTCATTCCAGTTGCAATACGTATTTTGTAATCGTGCGCGTAAGCTGTTATGCCGATTTTTTGCTCGTCAAATGTCTAACAGTTTGGAGCCCCCTCTAAATGCTAATTCTGCATCTTATAATTTTTTAAATACATGAAATGAAAGAACATACTTATATATTTCATTCCAATTAAAATTGCCATAAAATAAAATACATTTTAAGATATTAAATGTTGAAAATTGTCTTTTTTTTTCTTTTTTTCCAATTTTAAGAGTCCTGAGACACCTAAATAGAATTTTAAATTGGAAAGTAAAATCAGATCGGAAGTAATAAGTAAGCACCAATCTTAGTAACAACGCAAGTGAGAACGCCGAAGTAAAACTCTGAAAATGCCCATCCCATCGTAAAACACGCCTTTGGATAGTAGAATCGTCCCTGAATACAAGGCATGGGTTTAAAAAACAAACAGTATAAATAAATCTGTCCATTAATCGTGCAATATCAAACTGTTATAAGATGAGCTCATTGTTACCATATTTAGATTCAACTTCACTTTAATGCTTATACATGTATACAGATAATATTTGTACAAAGATTTAATTGACAAATTGTTTTAAAATGCACGTAAACTTTTATTTATTCCCACTTTGAATTAAACTATATTCACATTTATTTTTCTATTTTCAGTTCAAAAACTTTTTTCAGTATCTCACTGATATAATCAAATAATGCATTCATATGTTGTTCAGAGAAAAAATTTATTTTGGTTTAATAACTTTCAAAAAACAAAGAATATCTAGATTTACTACGAACTCTATTATTTGATAAAAAGTAAAAAATATCAATAAACATCCATATGTTAACAACATTATGATAAATGTTATTGAGGATTTTAGTAAAAATAAATTAATGTTTAGAAACATATTTTCATAAATGGAATTCTACAACATTTAAGAACGAATTTGAAAAGTATATCCGAATATAAAATTGGCCTTAGTACTGAAAATGGCAGTTTTATATTCAATTGATTGCAAAAGACCAAAATCAAGAGCAAAGTAAATAGGAAGACGATAATGGAAATTATTCAGTGAATATTAATATATATATATATTCAGAATTACACATACTAGTGCCTTGTTAATTATTTTCAGTGTTACATTTAGGCTATGTACCTTAAGAATACAAGCTCATCAGATATTACTACTGTGTAACTAACAGTCTTTCCTAGTTTTGCTGATCAATTTTTCGAAGCGAACATCGAATTATTGGAATTGTGAAGAGGAGACTAGGGAGGATTTGAATCATTTTTAGCGATATGATTTTTCATGTTTTAAATACTGACCATAGAATAAAGTTTTATATATCAATTTATTCGGTATACAATAAGTTATCAAATTAAAATTGCTACTTATGTGTAATATATAAGAAATCTGAAAAAAAATTATTGATTTTAATCATGAGAAAATAATAGGTCAAGCCTCCTCACATATGAGATGGTTCACCTGTGAAAAGAAATAAAATCAGTTTAGAAAATGCAAAATAACTTTATGCTATATGCTTCAATTATTGAAAAAATACTTTTGAAAATGTGACGCTTAAAGAAACGTTTTTAGACGCAATCGCAAGTCAGAGATGAAAATTTTTGTTTTAACCAGGATTTTGTAAGAGCAGGTATAATTATACAGTAGGGAAAATTAAATTTTTACATTTAACACTGCATTGCGTTATAGACAGGTCTCGATTTCATATAGATTCATGTATTATCATGTTCTGAGTGTCCTGCCTTATTTTGTCTCCTTGTCGTACCTTATGTGACGGTCGACCTGACAACTCTAGTTGTCACATAGTTTGGCTCCATCTCACTGTATTCATCCTGGTGAAATCCCATCTGTCTACATACTTTCCTAAAGTTTTTCGATCAGGCTATGTTCTTTTTCAGTCGCATGAGCTGAGCACATAATTTATCATTAACATATTTTAACCATTTCAGAGGTCAATTAGTACTTTTAGTACTAAAATATTGAAATAAATGACTGGAAAAGGAATTTACGAACAGATATTTTTGGAAATAAGAAAAAGTCTATATTTCACATACAGATTAAATGCAAAAGATTTTAGCAAAATTCTGGTGCTATTGTAGCGTTTGGGAATTAAAATTAAGTGTTTTCATGTACATGCTACTGCCCCTGAAATGGTGAAGCTTGCTGCTTTCTTATCCTTTCTGGTCTTTTCCTCCGTTTCTATTTACCTATTGTAAGTAATATTTAAATGGAGAAAAATTCTTATCAACTTTCCCATTTATATTTCACTAAATATTTTCTTGCAGTGGATGCTATAGCATTTTTTTTTAAATATTTCTTTATTCAGTTTTAAATATTTTCTTTACCATAATCCCATTTTACTCTAGCTTTACAGAATAAATTTACATTCTTTTTTGTTATTATAACCACCAATCTTTTATTATGCACAGTATATAATAAAAAGATTTCGAAACCTACTTAATTATGGGAGCCTTGAGCATCTGGTCAACCCTCCCTCACATTGACCGGGTCAAGCCTTCATACGTAGACCTTTTCTAAAGAATAGCCCATTGTTATGTTAATCCTAACTTACTCTACAATCTTTATGTCTGGAAAGAAAGCTCTATAGGGTAAACGCACCAGTAGTGGGCCACGTACCTGTAGTGGGCCACGAACTTTCAAAGTTTAAAAACAAGCTCACAATCCATTTCAGAAAACGACTTAAAGAAATCTGACTAGCTAAAGTCCTTAAATGTTAACTTTCCATAAACAGTTTGGAATAATTGGTATTTTCCTGGAGATATATTTGTTTATTTTCTAGAGTGTCTTCAAACACAGATTTTTTGGCAAATTCTTAGTGATTTCAATAAGAGATAAGGTTTTATTTAAAGCGTTGTTTCGTTAATATTATGTTTTATTTTGAATTAAACTACCGTTGATATACTCGATTACATTGTAAATAATTTGTTATATTAGCTGAAAACTTAAAAATTGAGTATTATACTGATTTAAAGGGGTGGCCCACTTCTGGATCACAATTTCTTAAATTGTACCAGTAGTGGGCATGGGGGCCCACTACTGGAGCATATGCCAAAAAAAATTATGTGTAATTTATTTAAATTAAGTGTTTTTTGAGGTTCTAAGACTTTTTATATAATTTATTTAGTTTTTTGTTCATCAGAACCAGTAGTGGACCAGGGGGCCACTACTGGTGCACAAGTGGTCCACTTCTGGAGCAGTGAAAATACAACTTCACTAAGCTATCAGACATATGATTATTAAAATAGTTCATCCTTCAAAGGTTCAATACTCAATACAAAGGTTCAAATTTTTTAGCCATATTTAAATAAACATTGCATAGAGAAACCTGTAGTATTATTTATGGATGGACATGCTTCTCACATATCTTTGAATCTAAGAATCTTCTGTTCGGCTCATGGAATTTAAATAGTAGCTTTGTCCACAAGTTCCACACACCTAATGTAACCAATAAACGTTGCTGTTTTCCATACTCCTAAAAGTGCCTCGCCACAGGAAATAGTGAAATTTAGAAAAACCCATGAAGGCAAACAGATGCAGAATTATGACATTCCACCAGCCCTAAAAATCAGCACTAGACCGTTTAACTCCTGCAACAATTGTGAATGGATTCAAAGCAAGTGGACTAGTTCCATAGGATCCAAAGAAAGTAAATGTTGAATCCACACTAACATCAAAGAAAGTGATAATATCAGCAATAAAAGAGAGAGAGGGCTTGTTTCTTGGAAGTTCTTGAAGATAAATTTGGAGACGAAAAAAATAAAATCTTTCTAGGAAAATAAAGTCAAATGGAAAGGCTCTGTGGAGCAAACAGATCTTTACTACTTATGGTTGGAGATGAGGGAGACTTTGAACATGGAACCAATTTCCCAGGTAATCTATCGCAAGTTACAAAATATAATATACTGTTATTTAGAGAAAACAAAAACTATGCATTTCTATTAAAAAAAAAGGGTTGCTAAATTGTCTACTATCATTGTGGATAAAAACTGATGATATTTATTTTCTACCATTTGTATCATTCTGGTACAAAACATAGAAAACGCTGAAAATTCATTAAATTCATTGTAGCACAATTCAGAAAGCTTTGATCACGGAAAATGGGAATACTTATTGTTTAACAAGTGAAAGCTTATAAGCAGATTTTCTAAATATAACTTGTAGATCACAAAAACTGTACAAAAATTAAATTTCGTAACATTAAGAAAATACAACTATTTTGATGAAAATGGATTTTCACCTGATGAAAAACATGTGAAATTATTCAGCAATTAAAATTATGCCTCTAAAACTAACTTCTTGGGAATTACCTATTTTTAAACGATAAGAAAGGACACCCTGTATGTAATCTAAAAAAAAATCCCTTTGCAGCTCGTAGAAAATTAGCTTTTATGTAAAGTGAGATAAAATTAAAATTGATTTACAGAACTGAAGTTGAGGCCCCTGATCTGCAGATTTACTAGTGAGATTATTTTACGTAATCATCTAAACTTCTATGTATGATTTCATTATTGTGTATATTCAATTCTAGAACTATAAAAAATAAAGTATAACTTCAGTATTTTCACACTAAACTCAAAACTGGAGTGGCCCACTTCGGGGGGCCCACTACAGGCGCATAAAAAAATTTACTATGCCCACTACTGGAGCATCGAGGAAGGTAACTTTTTTTATTTTTCATTTTTTACAAATAATATATTTTGAAACTTTGAATGTTTATTCCGATACATGAAGTTTAGTACTAGGTTAAAAAAATATATGTCATTTAGAATTCATTAATACTTTAATGATAATAAGATAAATGTCCTTAAGTGGCCCACTACCGGTGCGTTTACCCTATTTCTGTATTACTTAAAACCTAATTAAATTTCTATGATATATTTTATCTGAAAAAAGCTTGCAAAATATTTCTAAAAAACAAAACATTTAGTTTGAAACCGCCTCACAATTGATTTTTTATGCTCTTATTTGGATTATCTGTATGAATCGAAGGCTGTTGTTTGAGCATTCTCGTAGCTTTTGTTGACACCTATTGATAAAACTCTGAAATTCTTTTAAATATGAAAATTAATGGGTGGTGAATCCTCCCGTATGGTCAACCCGCCCTAATCTTCCTACATACTGGCCACAAGAATGGAAATAAAAAAAAGGGTTTTTTGGGGGAGGGGGGGAGTGAAATAGTAAATATTCTCCCCCTTAACAAAAAAAAAAAAAAGATTCCGTAAAATCCGGAAGAGTACCGTTAACGCATTCATCACTACTGCAAGACCGATTGAGGTTTTTAAATTCAGAAAAACGGAATGCTTACGCCACAGCTTGAGTAACGTCGGTTTCCCGGTAATGGTCAAAAGCCCTTGTCGAAACTGTGGACGCTTGTTAATTAGCGTTCGTTGAAGGTATATAAATATTATTTTGGGAAGTTACGGTGGGATATGTTAGTGGGTTTCCACAGATTTTTATGTGTCGAACGACCTGAATCGTATACACCATTTTTTTCGCATGGTATAGCGGACTAAATGAGAAAAAGACAGAGACAATCGCGAACGGATTTTAGTAGAATAAGTGTAGGAAAGTTTTTTTTTTTTTATTACGTTAATACATTTTATCGTTCTTTTAACTAGAACTCATACAAACTTTACTTACCACTAGTAAATACGAAAATATCGTAAAAAAAATTCTATATAAAAATAAATTTGAAAGCATCTTATATTTGTATTGCTATGCCTTTCGTGAAATATACTATATAAATATTTATATTTGAAATGGCCCAGACTACAAGCTGAAATAACAGATTGTATAGACTTCATAAAATCCATCAAGCTTCATGAGCATTACTGTATTTTTCAAACGAAAGTAAAATATTTCTTTAGCAAAATATTGAATAAAGAAATTTTGAAATACATGGAATAGGTTTTACAGCATAAAATAACATTAAAAAGTAAAAATATCGTTATGTATTATAGGTACTATGATTTTATGAAACACAAAATATTCATAATTTATTTGATATCAGTGTCTTTTATTTTGGATGCTATGAATTAAAATTCAGCTCGATTTGATGTATTAGTATTTTTCCCCTAGATAATAATAGTAAAAGACATTAAACAGTAACGGAAATGTTCGTTCATTTTGGTCTGTTTTAATAAAGAGAAGAATAACTCTAATCAAATTCAGATTAAGATTTTATGATTAAATGGAAACGGGAAACTGCGAACTTACACACATTATTTAGTATACCTTTTAAGGTTTATACAAAGATATCAGAAGATCAACGTACTCAAATTCAATGGCTATAGTAACTGCTTTTGTATATTTTTTTGTATATAACTATTATATGCATAGCTGCCAAATTTTACGCTTTTTTATTACCAATAAAATTTAATAGTAAAATTTTCCTTATTTAATCTGTGAACTCTGTGATTCAATAAGTCAAAAATTTCTTTTAAATTTTAGTGGTAAGAAAAAAGCATAAATGTTGGCAGCTATATATATGCTTTTTGTATAACATTTTATAATGCCATATCCTGAAATTATATAATTTTTTACTTCTTCTTTGGATGTTTTTATGCAATTGTTGATTTTTTTAGTACATTTCAATACTTTTTCGAAGATTCACTTTCAAATATTTTTTTATTTAAAAATTTAAGAAAGAAAACTTCAAAAAAGTTAATTTTTTACAGAATATTTTATTCAGCAATGTTACCTACATACAACATCACTTCTGAAAAAATAGTTTTGTTTTTTTTTTTCAAAGTGAAATTAATGGTAGTTTTAAAGAGATCATTTTCATTACAAGAATTTTCATGTATTTTTATTTATATTCATGAATTTACATTAATTAGAAGTTCCCTAAATAATCTAATAGGACTATTTGTAATTATTTTTTATTTCTACTAGGGGGCTCTGCGCCCTACGAGCTACGCTCGTCAACCCCCGTTCAGACACCTCAGACTCTAACAGCACGCTAATTTGATCGGCTTTAAAATGATTTCTGAAGATTGAAGTATAATTTGAATCTGACAATTATAATCTGACGTAATTTTCCACAAACTTTTCTTTCTCATTTTAATATTCACGTAAAAATACTTTTGTTAGATATGAAATATTATGATCATCTTAAAATATCAGATAAATGTCTAGCGCAATTTTTAAATTTTAACTGTTTTGCAATATTGTTTTTTGTTCATTTTACGTAATAAGTGTAATGTGACGTAAATTATCCTATTTAAGACTTCTAACGCATGTTAATGAATTTATTATTTTACAATATTCTTTCTCTTTTAAAATTCATGTTTAAATATAGTTTTAGGACGTAATTTTCAATGATTTCCTGCTTTTTATATTTTCTGTTTATAATAGTCACGAGTAAAATATTTTTTTTTTATTCGAAGCAAACATTATTGTTTGCGGTGTTTATATAGTTGGCATCAGTTTAAATTAATACAATTTTCTAATATATTAAAAAATATCTCTCGAAATGCTGAAAATTCGAATTTAAAATAGAAATAAAACCTCAAAAAATGACTCAAATTAAAAAACTAAATGCAGTTCACACACCGGGAAATTCTGACGCATAAAATGATCGAAAAATGATTAAATTCCTATGTACAGTTTTTGCTCCTATAAAACTTTTTTAATGGAACGATTTTGTCCAAATTTGGCATTAAATATCTCTTAAAATAATTCTTCGATTTGAAAACTGTCTGCATCAGCGTGTTTATCAAGCATTTCTCTATAACACTACCGATTTTCATATTTTTGTATGCTACAGTTTTCTTAATATTAACGAAGAAAGGAAATGCTTAAGCATTCAAATTGGATGCCGATCTGCCGAGAATATCTACGCAGATTTTCATTGGTCCATTTCCAAATCAAAACTTTTTTTTTGCATATAGAAGGATATTTTCTAATCAATACTTGTACCAGAAAAAATAAAAAAGAACCATAAAAATCCTACTTGAGTATGTTGAATTAAAATATTAGAAATGGTTGCAATACAGAATAGAAATTTTTATATTCTTTATTTATCAAGCACATCAAATATAAAATAATGTGCTAGACATGCCTTCCCCCAATTTTTTTTTTTAAATATTACTACATATTTTGTGCCAATCTGTTTTCAAGTATTCATATCACGTATTTTGAAATTTTTCCATTAGCTGTTTAAGGTTTCAGAAAATAAAGTGCATAACTCTTTTTCAAATATCTTACGATATTCGTTTATTTATCTATTTCTTTATTTTTTGTCAAAAATGAATTTTAAAATTATCACGTTCCCAATACAATACCAATGTTTTTTTTTTTCTTCCAAAAACACAATTTCATTTTTTCGAGAGATTTTTGATACATCTGAACGTTCCAAAAGTAATTGTAACAATGAAAAAAAAAAATATATAAAAAAATCATAATTACACAAACTCTTATTCAAAACATAGATTTATTTTTCTTTGGAATTTGTTCGAAATTGTTCGAAAGTTTTTATGCTGGTAAAAGTTTCAATTGATGACGTTCATTCATGTATTCAAAATGTGTATTAAAATAAGAACCATAGTAGATGATTAAAAACATCATAATACACATACAAATTTCTGACAAACCGAAGTTACCTTAGGAAGGCATTAAAACTTGCACATAAACAACAATATTGTGCTTAAATGAAGAAATCAAGTAATTATTCGAAATAAATTTATTAATATGTAAACAAATGTAATATAATTTACAAAAACAATTCATAGGGTCAATGAATCAAAAATTTGGTCAAATTCGAAAATCCATATTCGTTCATGACACATGTCGTGTAATTATATAATAATGGAATAATAATAATAATAATAATAATAATAATAATAATATTTAAAATGAATAACAAATATGAATAAAACTAAATATTAATAAACTAAACCGAAAAATTGAGATATATAATTGCACATTATACTCATTAAATGGTAAGCTTTGTCGGACAAATTGGATATTTTGGACATTTGGACAAATTGGACATTTAAAGAGAGATTGTATTTGCTCTAAAAGTTTAGACAAATGAATTGAGTTGGACTGAAAACTGCTAAATTTTGAATTAAACGGAATTAAAGCACTCTAGCAGTGAATAATGACAAGTTCTTATATGCAGAGTGGGCAATAAAATTCGATTACTAGTTTTGTAACACAAGTTTGAGAATAAATATATCTGATCTTGGATTTCAAATCTTAGTTTTGATTGGACAAGGAGTTGGTCACCACAATATAACCATTCTTTTCTCACCTTGTTTACTGTATTCCAGATTATTAATATCCCTCTTTTTTCAATAGATTCATGCATTGAAATCATGAATGAATACCGCGCTTAAATAGAACAACGAGACATGTACTTTCTCTGAAATAAAATATAAAAACTAATGTTACGACAGAAACAATTACTGAGAAAGATGAGAAATACATAAATAGTTTGTCAAAAAAATACTTGTGTCATTATCTATTTGAACTCTAGTTTTGGCCAAATAACTACGAATTACAATATTCGCTTGATTGCGAAAATATACTTGCGAAAACCCTTTATATTTAGTGCATTTCTTCGTTTGTATTGATTAATTCCATGAATAATATACATTATTTTACTTTTGTGTATATTAAATTCACTTCTGTAGTTTATGCCAATGCGATATGAGTATTTACTTCAGATACTATTTACTTCAGATTCATGGGAGAAAAACGAAATCATCAATTTTTACGAAACATTAACAATCCTAATATTCTTATTTTTTCTTATATGAGAGGGGAAAATATCGAAGTTAATCCAATTTCTAATTTATCGTTTAAAGTATATATGTCGAGAATTTTATTCTATACACTGTGAAAAAAAAAAAAAAAAAAAAAAAAAGAACTACATTTTTACAGCACAAAAGTTCATATCACGCTCAAACTCGATCACAGTCGAATGTGTTGTAGCTTTCTTGGGTTTCTTGACTATATAAACATGAAAAATAACAGTAATTGAGTAAAATTAACATCACAATGTGCTGGCTAATCTACAGTGTTCTTTTTTTTATTTTTTACAGTGTAGAACAGCGGTTCCCAACCTATGGCTCGCGTCCCACTGCTAAGTCGGGGAACAATCGAGGTTTGTCACAAAAATATATATTTTATTTCATCTGTTTAAAAATATATAACAATTTCGACAGCAAATAATATTTCAATAGAGCCACCTATTGCGCGATTATCACCAAAACCTATAGGCGCCAAATTGTGTCAAAGTCGAACAGAATCTGAAATTAGATGAAAATTCGTACATTATTCTTGAGATTGAGTTATTGCGGAAATCGTGAAAATGCAACATAGAAGTCTCACCTGTTGGGCGATTTACACCAAAAACTAATCATCACTAATTTCTATCCAGGATCAACGGATATAAGTTTTTATTCAACACCATGCATTAGTTCTTGAGATAGAGTGCCTACAATATTTGTGTTAATTACGGACAGGCGTACAGACTCACAGACAGACATTTTGTAAAAACATGTTTTTGGGGATTTGTGCCCCTAAAACGTGTAAATCCGTCGGTAACCGGCAGTCGGGAATTTTCACGTATCCAATATTTTCTTCTAGCAAAGATAAAAAATAAAAATAAAAATAAATAAAAACATATATATATATATATTTGTGAAATATTGCTGACGACTTTTGTGACATCTCGGCGACACTCATATATTGACGAAAATGTAGTAGAGTAATCAATGCCAAAAGTTTTGCCAACCGTCCGTTATCATGAGACAACTGGATGCAGTCATGGTGGTTAGTAGAAGACGGACTCGATAAACATTGGAAGAATTTCTTATGGACTAATTAATAGAGGCATCGTAAATTTAAATGTTGTTTATTTGGCAAACACATATTGCAACATGTCCAGTAGCTTATCCATCAACTCTCGAATAATCGCTGATCCACTTGATAATAAATTTAAGATGTTAAAAGTATTATAAACTACACATTAAAAATCGAACCACCAATTGACGAAGATTTATTAAACAAAACGAAAAGCGTAAGAATTCTGGGTTCCTAGTCGATGCAACACTATAAATCCCCCCCCCCCCCCAAAAAAAAAAAAAAAAAAAAAAAAAAACGAATACATTACAAGTGTAAAACCAATCCTGTTAAAATAACCGAGAGGACGGGGCAGGAGACATGCTACGATCCGATGGGAAGGATGAAGAACGCGTGATGTCAATAATGAACTCTTTATTCTCGGCGTCAGTGTTAAAACGCAATCAAATGCTGGCGGGAAGCTTGCAAGGAATCATGGGATATAGAACATCATCGAACAAAAATATTGAAAACATTGAAAGAAAAAGAATTGTCTCAAAATAAAATAAAAGAAAGTAATTTAGTGGTTTCAAGAAGTGAGTTACGAATGGATTAAGGTTTTTAGAACAATAATTAAAGAATTCTCAAGTTTAAACGCATGAAATAAAAGACAAAATATATTTAAGATATTATTAAAGATAGGTAAAAAAAGGGTAGACATAAAGAATTTGGAATAGTTATACTAAGATAAAAGGGGTTATTACATATATATATATTTTAATGCCTACATATTCTACTAACTTTTGGACAAAACAAATCCTAATTATATGTCAAATTGCTCAAGTCAAAAATGAGTTGTCGTGTCTACCACATGGGCACATGTTTTCAAAGAGCTCTCACCACTCAACTGTCATATCGGTGCGTTTTCGTGAATCCGCTAAAATTTTCCCGAATTTAATGTATGCATAATGTATGAATAGTAATTCTACACATAAAAATATTAATTCTGTAATAATTTGTACGCTGATGTCCAAAAATTAAAGGGCAGTGACCGGACGCTGTCGATTTTAAACGCTTCATAGAATATTTACTGAAAATCTTAAATTATCCTGAATTTATGGGATGTAAAAGAAGCGTTTATATTCATATTTCTCAGTAGAGATTTAGTCGCGAAGACAATTATGGTACAATATTAAATTTAATAATAAAATACTATTAGAGATCACGTATACAACAGAGAATGGTCAAGATGGTCTGCCACTGTATTATTGGCCATATAGGCCCTGTTCAGATATGTGCATTTGTGTAAGCATAGCACTCATATTCGTGAAGTCTTTAATGTTTCTCAAAAAAATTCAACATTTTTTTTTTTTTTTTTTTTTTTTGTTTATCGCATACAGAGTTTACAACCAAATTTGACACTACCTCCTAATAAAAATTAAAAATAACAGTACAAATAATACACTTTAATTAAAAGATGAATATATTGAATATTTGATCAGATATGATGAGATACAGGCATTTGTAGGAAATGGTCATAATTGACAATGCGTAGAAGATTCTAAAATTTTTATTGCATAATTTAGTCGTCCGCTATTTCAGGCAAATTATATGGTTTATTGGTACTAATTTCTCCAAACAAAAAATCTATTAACGACATGGGTAAGAGAAACAACTACAAAATTATTTTTTTAACCCGGCGGTAGTCGCGTATCAGTCTTTTTGCCGCCAATATAAATTATCTTCTCCTAACTCATATCACCTTAAAAATACAATCCAGAAGTACCATGTTGCTGACTTTAAATGTTTCTCTACCACAATAGTGAAGTAACAAGACATCTCTGTTTGTCCTTCGGCTATATTTTTACAAGAAAAATTGAAATTCGTGAAAAAATCTGCTCAAAGATCAATAATATCAGTTCATTTTCACATTTTCCCATCATTCCAAATCGCATGAAAAAAAGTATAATTTAAGTAAACTGCAAATTTATAACATTGCTGATATGACGTATTCCAATATTAAGTTAAAAATATTTTTTTACATTTTCTCTATGCGAGAGGCCGACGGCAAAAAGACCTCTCGCGACTAATAACGTTCTGAAAAAAGACGCGACTACTCTCGGGGTAAATAGTGGTGCCATTAGAATATAAAAATAGTCACCAATGACAGATCTGCAAGCTAATTTTATATAGCAACTCACGGTATCGCAAGAATCTTTCTGAATATTCGCAATATTTCACTGAAGATTTTATATAAGTATCCCTAAATAGCTGACGCACAAATTATGAAGCAAAAATTTTGAAATTTTATATGCATTCGTAGTTAAAAATTATTTCATTCGGAGTTAAAAATTGTTTTCATTTTCCTGTACTGAAATTACTTCAGCATTATTTGAATGAACAAAAACCGCTTTCTAACGTTATAAATTGCTGTGGCTGTTACGTTATTCTAAGAGGAAACCAACATATGCGTAACCTTCTTGAATTCATTTTTCTGCTCTAGTGATATAAACATTCTTCGCACCAAATATTTCCTATACTACACTGTAACTTATCTTATTGTACAAGATCTAATGGCTGGTGTCTGCAAGTACAATTTGCAGGAAAAAAAATATATATTGTGTATGTATCAGCAATCAGAGATCTGAATGATGGGCAGGACACTGATTCATAAATAGAAGAACTTTTCCTTTTCTTCAGCCATCTTCATATCAAATTCTTTCAAAAAGTTAAAAAAATATATCAATGTCATCCAGGGCTTTAGTGCTACTTGCATAAGAACATGTAAATTTCTTCACAATTTTTTTAAATAGTGTGATTTTTGATTTAATAATTTCTGCTGGCGGTAACTTTTCTGATCCGTCCGCATTTCAACATAAAGGCAAAATGACACTTTCTATTCTGTGTTTCCCACCATGACATATTTCTCCTTTAAAATCCAGCCTCTTGTTAGGCAAAAGACGAGAAAATAAATATCTTTAATGGCTGATTTAACATCAAAGTTTTGAATTAAATTTGAAATGTCTGAGATCTATTCATTGACAGTTGAATCTGAAACGGCTGCACTTTCACCGATCAGACGATGATATATTAAATCGTGTATTTTCTTAAGTTTTTCTATCCATCACCCAAAAATCCGAAAAAAATTTTATTCCCATTTTGGATCACAAAGTGAGTACCTTTTCTTTGAATAACTCACTGAGTATTGGTTCTGACAAATCGGATTTTCGAACTAAACATACTTTTAATAGTTTAGGATCATTTACTGCTGCCTATATAACATGCATTTTTAACGGAATTATTAACTTTTTCGCTCATTTTCATTGTAAAACAATTCCAGATTATTACATAAAGGCAAGGAGGGAAAGTAACACGTGGGTGGCTTGATTAAAATAAAAGAGAAAGAAAAGAAGGGACCATTAGAAATGAGGGGAGACTCTGAAAATTAGATTTGTAATAGTCTTCCATGCACTTTGAGGAACGTAGTATTAACCCTGACGTGTGCAGAAAATTCTTTATAGATAAAAAAAAATATCGCACCTAACTCAGAGTTCGTGAATTGCGATGTTATGCCCTGCTATAATTGAGAGCGATAATTCAAAGTGGTCTTTATAAGTGAGAGATGCATAACATTATGTTCCTATTCCTCGTGGCGGGGCCATACGAAATTCGCGCAGATGAATTAAACAGAAATAAATTACTCTGTATATTATATACCATAGTAATTTCTCAGCAGTTAAAATTATTTCGCTCTTTTACTTCATACACACTATTATGTCAAAGTGTGTCGTACAGAATGTTTAATGTACTCAGTGTGTATTTTTAAAGTCACTTTTTAACTTTCTTATCATATATTAACTTAAAATGCTGCATTTATTTATTTTATATTAGTGTTACATGTTATTACCATTGAAAATTATTATTATAAATGACGAATATCATAAAAAATAAAAGAGCCAAATATTTAATTGTTTCAAAGTATTTTTTTAATGTTTGGAAAAGAGAATACCTGTATACTATCCTGTATTTTAAATACAAATAAGAAATTTGCTTCTAGTGAACACCTAATTCCTTTCATTTTTAATTGTTTTATATTTATATGTCTACTTTGTACTGTATAGTTTAAATGTGTTGAAAAAATTTTTAAATTGTTATTTAATTCAAAAAATATCTTATACGCTTGCTTATATTTAAAAATTTGTCCTCATGTATTTTTGTAAGAAGTAATTTTATATTCAACTAAGTTTTTATCAAACGAACGAAAACAGATATTTCCAATCTACATTTATAATTTTTATATGAGAAAGTAACGAGGCATGTTTAGTAACGGTATTTTTATTTTCTCGTTTTCTTAGAATAAGAAGAAAAAAATGCAAATGCGTTCTGTTTAAAAAAAATGTATTCAGTATATTTTTGGTTAATATAAAACGTCTAAAGGCGAAAACAAAATTTCTGAAATATTTTTTTTTTATGTATCGTAAACAAGGAATGAAATTCAGAACTCATTAGGATAGTCTATGTTTCACAATATAATACCGCATCTTGATTATTTTCTATTTTATTTGATAATCCTAAAAAATACTTTCTCTAAATTTAATCTTGCAAACAAAGAAATTAAACACTTTGAAAGAAGAAAGCTTAGCTAAAAAAATGTAAATATTTTAATGCCTTTTGAGAAAAAAAAATTCATGAAAAGAAGAAGAAATTAAATTATTTTTTAAATGTTGTTTGAAATTTGTCAAAGGAAATATTTTTGCATTGTAAGATTTATTTTTGTTAGTCTTGCAAATTTACTTTAAAAGATTACTCTTGTTTATCGATTTTTTCAAGTGTAGAAATATGAAGCACAACACTATTTCATGGGATTATTAAATTACGTGGGGTATAAAAAATATTTTATTATTATTTTTTTTTAATTTTTCCAGTATTTAAAATAAAGTTACCATGGAATATGTAGCTATATACTCACCCTACTTCTATTAACTCTGACTCAAACCATCGTATGAAAAATTTTAAATATGACTAGTACCGATCGATTTAGAATAATACATACTGCCTTATACAATATTTTAATTTTAATTTAATGGTTCGTTTGCATATAGACATTGTAACAAACTTAAAAATTATCTAACACGGAAAACGGACATCATATTTGGATTCATCGGGAAATTTTACCGTTGAATAACAAACGGGAATTTATTTAGTCACGTACCTTACAAATTATACAGGTTTACAATTTGGAATTACTGATGTTAATTTAATCGTCGTTAATATTTGGAAATGAAGTATTTTTAAAGCATTAATCAAACAATGCTTAGCGGAAATATCTATAATTTTGGATTTGTATATCTGAAGCTTCTAAAAATAATTTATATCTCAAAAAATCAAAGTTTACAATTCATATATCTTTTTTTAAAATATGAATTTCCAAAAATATTTTATTTAACCCTCTGTTAGAAAAACTTCCATATTTCCGGTTTAGGCCGAAGTGAGCTTCGCGGGTATCTTTTTAAAATGTCAATTAAGACCTAATTAATCGAACTCTAACGCTCTTAAATTGATTACTAAGTACACAGGGGGAATATTAAAATGTGATTGAAAAAAGCATAATTTATAAAACTCGAAAGAAATATAAAAAAAGGCAATTCACAATTTGGCATTCGCTAACATTTCGCAACGCACTGTAAGAACACACTGCGCCAGAATGAGTGTTGAAAGAATAGAAATTATTAATAAGTTTTACCATAAATTTTTAACTTATTATACATGTGTACAAATTAGATCATTTTACTAACTATCTGCATTGTAAGGAATTTCGCTCTGATGCCTTCCATAGAAATATCCATCAGTTTTAATTTTTTTAATGTATTTACACATTCAAAAGCTCCGGATTAACTAATTTTAATTTATTTATTGTTCAATTTCAGACATTTGTAATTCTCAAATGGCACAAATCTTCAACGATTCTGTGGTGAAGGAGTTATTTAAACATCTTCAAGAATTCAGTGGTGTGACATTGTGTATTAGCAACGTATATTATGAAAAACATATAATGTTAGACGTACTTTAGAGCCCTAAGCGAAATAAAAGACGAAACAAAAATTGAAAAAAAAAATATGTTATATTATATATTTAAGCAATTAAACGAATATCCTTAAGAAAAAATTTCCATCACTAAATTTTTAGTTCTGTGATAAGATTTTGTTTGGGTGCAAACATTCTACCAGATTTTAGCATTTGTAAATGTCAATTAGAGTACGAAAGTTACAGCTGCTGTTTCAATAACAGGAAATTAGCTAATAACGCGAGGAGCAGTAGAATATGTATAAGCACAACGTTTGTCAAAAGAACTCATGTAAAACGAGAATCAATATGGTGATCAAGAAAGACCACATCCTACATTGTTTACTGTATGAGTATGATAAAGGCGATGCAGCAGCTGTAGCTTACCTCAGAGATTGTCATGTGTATGGGGAGGATGCAGGGTATGATAGCACCTGCTGCTGTTGGTTTAGGAAATTCTGTGACGGAAACAGGAGCTATAAAATCATGCTCGTTCTGGTCGCCCATCAGTTGATGATGAGGATTTGGATACAGCCATAACAAATTCCCCACATCCAACAGTCGAACAGATAGCGAAACCGTTCTGGGTATACAGACCAGAAGTCGAAAGATGGATGCATGCTCTTGACTTCATCACCAAATTTGATCAGTGGTTACCACACCAGATTACAGAAAGGCAACGGGAAGTGTGGATCGCATCCGGGTTTCTTTGCTTACCTGTAACAGTAGGGAATATGTTCGAATCGATTTATAACGGATGATGAGAACTTTGTCATGTACCGTAGTGTAAAGCATCGAAGTACCGCGTGTCAATGTTTCAGAGTTTACTCCATCGACCTAAACAGGAGACTATCATCCCTAAATTATTTTGCTCAGTGTATGGTAGGATATCAAGAGAGAAACCTACTAGGAGGTCCTCGCACCAAAACAAACAATTAACACAGACCTCTACTGCTAACATGTGGACCGACTGCAAGCAAAACTCACGTTCACGTCAGCACTCATCAGCACTCAGAGAGCAGGATTGTGTAGTGTGAATTTAAAAGTTTTAAAATTGATAATTACTTGAAAAATCCACTTTATTTTATTTTGTATTCTAACCGATAACCATATGATTATCAACTATGCTTTTAAAGCCTCTGCTTTAAGATCAGTGCTAGAAAAGCACAAATATGGAAAGTTATATCGATAGTTAACATTATCTATATTACGTATCTTTAAACGATTATACACACAATCTTTTTACGGAGGCGTACATTTTGGAGAAAAATACAGGGTTATTCTAAATGATGGACCCATTTTCAAAAAAATGTATTTTTTAAAGTACAAATCCAAAATGAACAATCTTTATACCAATGAAAAGAGGAAGTTTCAGGGGTTTTTTTTTTTTAAGATATTATAAAGGCTCAATGTATCCACTCATTCGAACAAATATTTCTTCAATCCGTCTGACGTCATCCTCTGACACACATAGTCGGCCTGTGCTTTTTCCTTTACACATAATTCTAGTCTGTCGAAATTGCTCATACCATCGGCTAATGCTTTTTCTAGTTGGTGGATTAATACTGATGTTGGTACGAAATGACCGCTGCACCGCAATTTGCAACTCACTTTTTGCGAACTCAAGAACGCAGAAAACCATGTGCTCCAAAGTATCCATCCAGATTGGCAATCGCGCAGATGTTCACCGTGTAGAAAACGGTGGACACGTTGAACATTTATAATGTCTTAAAAACAACTTTGAAACTTCCTCTTTTCATTGGTATAAAGATTGTTCATTTTGGATTTGTACTTTAATAAATACAAATTTTTGAAAATGGGTCCATCATTCAGAATAACCCAGTATTTATGTTCTGCAAAAATCCACTAATCTTCTAAGCAGTAACAATTGTATACATATTTGCTTATTAAACGGCAAAAGAAGCATGCCTAAATAAAAAATAATCGTAACGAATAGCATATTGTCGCTCTATAAGTTGAGATCGTTGTCCATATTAAATTTCAAAAACTTTATAATTGCTGCTTTTCTTCAATAACATTAGATTTTTTTATTAAAATCACTAAACTCTGTTTTATACATTCGCCCGTTTTTGTCTGCCTTAAAATATTCTGGCTATTAAAATTTGCACAAGTTTCTTCATTGGTTTTACACTTACAGATGACACTATATTTTTGTTATTGTGTTTTATTTCGATTTGAAAAAATCAATAAAATTACGTTTTGCAGATATATACAGTATTTGCATATTTTAAAACAATTGCAATTTCAAAAAGAAGTAAACAATAGCTGATTTTAGATTATTTCAATTTGAATTAACCAGATAAAATTTTGAGACAATATAGGACAAAAAATGCAAATGATAAAAAATAACCCTCTAAATGATAATAAAAACTAAATAATGCATGGATTATTTTAAATGTACACTTTAAATTTCATTAAAAAATACTTTTATCATCAAAATTTTTACGAAACATTTTTCTAGATCAGATCATATTATAAAAATCATCTTTATTACTTTTTTTTAGCTTAATCTATTTACTTGAAAATTTCTCTTTTTTTTATTCATCACATTTATTGTGGTGAGTGCAATGGAAACATATTCCACTGTTTAAAAAATAATAATAGTACAACTATTTTATCTAGATATTTTTTTTCATTTTTTTGTAAAATTCATTATTTTTCTGTGAATTTAAAAATAAATATTGATTTTTTTTAAGTTAAATATTTTATAACACATATCGCAATAAAATAAATATTTTTAAACGCTTTGTTAAACAGAAAAGAAGCGCTTTGTTAGAAATATAGAAAAACGGACTAAATGTTAAGCATTTAAATAAACTTCCATTTTAATAACTTTATTTGCATGACGTGTATCGTTCTTCGTAAAGACTAAAACTCGGATATACGCAAGTTGAAAATTTACTCTAAATATATATTCTCGTTTCATAACTGTTTTATCCTTGTTTATACCAGAAAAAAACGAATAAATATCAGATAAATAAAAAGGAACAGAAAGATTCATATATTTTCTTTTATCTATAAATTTTCAAAAACAACTAATATAGATAATTTATGGGAATGTGACATTTATCATTTTGCTATTTATTTTAATAAGTAATGTAACAATTATAATGTAACAATGTTTCTTCCCTTTCAGTTGAAATACCAGTATTTGTATGTAGAAAACTAGACATATATCACTGAGCAATTGCAAAAAGCAATTTTTTCTCTAAAAAATATTGGTATTTATAAAATCAGGATCCAGAGTATGATCTAAGATCTAAATCCTAGAGAGCCATCAGTTACCTAAAGTCAGAAAAATTCCTTGACCTTATAGGAAGCATGAAGTCAGTGTTGCGGGATCGGGGACTTTTTTAATTCAGATTATTTGACTGTCACCACTTTTTTCAAATTAGTATAATTCGTCTTATTTTTCAGAATTTTTAATCTTTTTTTAAATAGGCCGAATATTTCTATTTCAAAAAAGCGGTGACGATCAACAATCTTAAGACAAAAAAGCCCCCAAATTGGCAACATTGGATGAACTAATACTGGTAGTATGACTAATTAAAGAGTTCCTTATTATATTTAAACTATGTTTACATAATTTTTTACCAATATTAAATATATGTATTATCCAGCATAGAATAATAGTTATGTTTAATTAGTTTTTATATGTAATAATCCATAACGTTATCTAACAATCAATGGAATCATTTGTTTTGCCTAATATTGCCGGCAATTCAATGTTCTAAAACACACTAACATAAAGAGTGTGCATAAAAAGCATTATTATAAAGCATTAAACAATACTTTCAAAAACACTAGAAGATGGTGAATATATAAAAATATTTTACATATATTTACACCACCATCTTCTTAGGCATAATGAGTTAAGTTTGCTTCCTGTTTTCGTCGCTATCTAGTGCTATTAAAGTTTTCCCCATTTTCTATCCCTACTCCTAACGAGTATCCCCACCTGTTACGGATTTTACCATGTAATATATCATTGCTAGTTAGGAATAGGAAATGAGATTAGGAAACTACCACGATAGTATCTAATGACGACCAAATATCGCTCACTATATCGACCCTATCTTTGTGGATTTTTGCGATATTTGAGTGGACTTTTTATATAAGATGCCCTAAATAGCTGACTACTAAAAATTACATAATAAAAAATTTAGGATCTTCCACGAATGCGCAGTTAAAAATCATTTCATACAAATGCCCATATCTCATCAAATATTTAATATATTCATGTTTTAATTACTGCATACTGTTGCTACAGTTCTTTGTCAGGTTTTTGGAAAGTTGTGTTAAATTTGGTTGAAAAATGTATATGTTATAAACAAAAAAACTTTTGAATTTTTCACAAAAACGTTAACATCTTCACGAATATGAGTGCTACGCTTACATAAATGCATAAAAACGTTGAACAGGACACAAATAATCATTTACCATAGTGACAAACCATTCCTAGCATTTTCCGTTACATAGGCGATCGCAAATATTATTTTATTATCAAATTTATTATTAGCTCACTAATTGTCCTTCCGACTAAATCTTCACCGAGAAATATGAAATCAAACATGTTCTTTACATCCCAGAAGTTCAAGAACAATTCGTCAATAAATTTGGTTGATATTCGACAAAACGTGTGCAAACGAAAGTATCCAGTCCCTGTACCTTAACTTTTGGAGGCCAGTGTAGAACAGATATACTGAAATTTGGTAAAACACATGATTTAACTAAAATATATTTTTAAAAATAATATAAATAAAAGTTATAAATGAATATATAATTATAATTATTAATAATTTTATTAAATATTAATTATACATTTATTATTACTATTAGAAGAAATAATCATATTAATTATAATTATAAATAAAATGTATTAAAATTAATTTATTTTTCTTGTAGGTATTATGTGTATAGCATGGATATACTGAAATTAATATTTTTTGTGTTTCTTAAAGGAAATTCTACACACAAAAAAAATGTCTTCAAAACATTAAGGGAGAATACATTAAATGTTGTAAATTTGGTATCTATTCGAACACATAAAATTAAATAGATCATTATCTGAACGAGATAAATTATTTGAATATTAATTAGCTGTTTGTTTTTAACATCGCAAATCATCTAATTTTCAACTTACGTTAAAATATGCATGTTAAAGTATAATAGTATTTCTTACAGAATTGTATACTTCAAATTGTCCAAACACCTTTTTTTTCCCATAATAACTTTTTAAAACTATTTTTTAAATTAAAGTTATACCATGTAAAAGTTTTAAAAAGGCACGTATAAGGGATTATAAACACATTTTAATAAAAATCTACGTTTATTACGCACAATTGACAGTTTCATCATTACTAAAAAAATTATTTGCGCAAACATGTTAAAAATGAACTTGGCAATTAAAACGAAAATTCGGTAATAGTATGGTTATCAATATTGATCATAATAAAGTCGCCGTTTGTGTGCACGAACAGGTACATCTAATTATTAAAAGCTATTTATAAGAATTTAAGTGATCTTTTATCACTCTTAGCATGGTATAATTTTAGTTTACTGATAATAAGCGATTTTCATGCACAATTGTATTATTATTATTTTTTTTCATTTTGAGTAAAAACTCCTATATGTTTGTTTAAGACAAAATTATAAATTTAACATAATACGAATTTGGAAACTTTACAAAATGCTTACCTTTATGAAAATATGTAACGTAAGCTTTAATAAATACTTTAATTTACACGAAAAGTTTAGATCATTAAGATTATTAATTACTAAATTTTCTGCCATCTTAACTAAGACTTAACATCCTCCCTTCAGCTATTGAGGAATAATTTGACAGTTTAATCCTGTCTTTGAAAGTTTTACAGTTATTGGAGGAAATGTGAGTATTGCTATTCCAAAAGAATAAAGATTTTAAAACTAATGATGATATTTGTTTAACTATTTATATTTTTCCACATTTAAAGTAAACTGTGTTTTGTTATTAAAGAATATTTCGTTTGATATCAATTTATACCAAAGAGTTATAATTCAAAGAATAGTTCCTGATTTTTATAAACAAGAAAAAGTATGCTTATCGATCAGATGCTACTTTAAAGTATTTAAAACAAAATTATTTAAATTGTTAAATTTTGAATGTACCATTGGGATATAAATCACATAACTTTAATCCACATGTTCTACAACAAGTTGATATAAATATATGAGTGAGTATGATCAACCATTAGTTGCGTAACATTCGACAATTGTTTCATTGGATAAAACTATATGGAATTTGTTTATCCCCGTAATATTTATTTTTTTATTTTTACAACTTGGAACTTAGCCTGAATAGAAATTATACGAAGAATGCCACTAAAAGTTATTTTTTCATCCTAAACACTTATGTGGCATAAGTTTGGGCCTAAATTGACAATTCGTAACCACATTGACAGGATTGAAAGTATTCTTTTAAACCTAACAATCAAAACTCAAAGGATTCTCCCTACAAATATTACTTTTAAAATAAAGTAATACGATTATTATTGAGGTTTATATATATATAATATTGAAATATTTTTGTAAGATACATATTTACGGACTAAACACCGTCACCAGAAAGCAAATATATTTTTCTCTTATTTTATCTATTATTTCTATTGAACACTTTTACATCATCGTGTTTCAAATGCTCAAAATTTTAAAATCGTATATAAGCCGCCATCTCAATGAAAAATTGTTTAAAATCTGAAAACCTTATATCAGCCGATATTTAAAAAAAAGTTATGAAAAATAATGTGAATGGAATTTGGCACTTTTTTCTGCACAGATAATAGAAAAAAAGGTATCTCCTATTTTGTCTTGGCGCCATTTGAATCAATATGTTTAATTCGGTTCCGCACATTACGTTATGACTTACACCTTCATAATAACCAGACACCCTATATATATTATAAAGATCAAACATATCTGTGCGTAACGCATATGTCATTCTGCGAATGGCAACACTTTGAAATTTGAAATAAAATTTTGGTTTTGCAATTTTCTCTACTGCAAATTCTTAAACTTCTAAATTTTTATACCGTTCTATAAGGGGAAAAATGCTCTTTTAAATACAATTTGTTTGAAAATTGTGTATCAATTTAATTTTAAGATTTTTTTTTCGTAGTTTTCATTACTTTTATAAAAAAATCGTGGCAACTGCAGTATTCCATTTCTGTTGAAAGTAAACGGAAAAAAAGGAAAATAGTAGATTGCTGTATCTTTTTGTTGCCATTTTATCATAACATGAAATTAAAATATGTGCTATGTCAAGAATATCGTCTGTTATAAAACTCGGTGAGTTTTTGCTTTATTTCGCTTTTATTTATCAATTAAATGATTTTTTAGTTTATTGCAATTTAACTTTACGAACGGTACAACACTTTCTCTTCACGGAAACGTATTTTAAAGAATATTTGAGTGACTTACATTCTACGCATTTACTTAATTTGTATCAAAAATCTGAAAGAATGCAATTTTATTAATCCGTGTGCAATTACACTTTCCGAATTTTGAAAAAAATATAAATGAATGACTTCTGATAAAACATGGAGCTGTTATAAACAAAAAAATGAAGTCATATAAATAATTAGATACCCGAAATTATTTGGCCGAACTTCTTAAATGACGTCATACCTTTCTGCTGGGTTTGTGTATTATTGCGCGATAATGATGTCATTTGCTTACCGTTCTATAGATGTTGCCTAAGACGGGATCGTAAAAGTGAGATGCTTTAGCGGATGAAATTTACGCCATTTAAAATTGGCGTCATATAAAAAAAAAACGTTTATTTTAATTTTTAAAAGAGAAATATGTATTGTAGAAGTGCGTCATTTTCACGCCAGCCACTTTGAAACTCTTCACAGGTGAAAATGTTTTATCTTTGAAAACAACATAATCGAAATCACACACTGATAAAAAGCAATATTTTACAAACATTTTGAGTGACTTTATGGAAGAGAAGTAGCATACAATATGCATGCTCTTTGTCCGAAAAATTGCGATTTATATTACAGAACATTAGCTTCGCCGAGTTACAAAAGCAATCAAAGAAGATCTTGGCCATAATTCGATGTTTAAAATAATATCATGTTCCCCAAGTTTTTGTCCAAAATTCTCCCTACTGAAAAAAAATGTATTGCTATTCTTTAAGACACGTTACTGTAATTTTCTCAAAATAAATAATTTGCTTAATTTATTTTTTTCATAATTTTATGTAAATATTTAACACACAAGAATTTTTTTTAGTCATATGCCCTGAGCTTTCTGATGAACCAAATTTACTAATAATTTTTTAACTGAAAGCTGTTCATTTGTAGATGTTCCCGCACTAGCTGTTTTTTTTTTTGTTCCATTATTGTATTTGTATTTTAAAAGTATTCTATGAAACTTTATCATATTATTAATTTATGAAACTTGATGGTGATGAGATAGATTTTAGTATAACAGAGAAGAGAAATAATAAGGTTTATTTAACTTTATTCATATGATTGCATGATAAAAATTCAACATTGTAAATAAAAATTGTTGTACAGGGTTTAATGGTGCAAAATCCCATTACGGACATAATATTTTGAACGGAAAATTACTGCATTTGAAAACACGCATTTTTCCTCATAAAGTTTCCATATTTTTGACACTAGGTGAAATGCTTAAGTAAGTGAAAAAATGACGTCATATTTAAAAGAAAACGATGATTTTCTTAGATAAAACTAATCTTATTAACTCAAATTTGCGAAAAAACCATAAATTATGGTAATTTTTACTGCTCGGTACTGAGATTAGAGTCGCGAGTTAAGAGTGCAAGTATTCACAAACAAAGATTTTGCTGACAATCGTGACTTCAAATTTTGAGTTAAAATGATTTAAAAATGATCAAATAAAAAAAAAACATTTTTTTAAAAGGGTGTTTGTGGGTATGATACGTTCATATTTAAATTTCTCTCTATCGCGTGGAGCTCGATTAAGAAAGATTAATCCGTTTGCCATTTAAATAACATAAAGAGTTTATTTTATTACGACTAATATTCAGTATACAAAATTAAAACTTCCTCTATGATTAAATAAATAAAATAGTATAAATGAAACACAAATTTAACAGACATCTAATCGAACTACGCGCTTAAAGCACTGAAATTATCAGAAAATAAAAGGACACCGTAAGCAGCAAAATCTTAGATTAATAACTCTTAGCATGCGGCTAATAGAAAAGCATCGCTTTTGATAAATTTCAAAAGTTTATTTGATTGTAAATTTCTAATTTTCCATATGAAAAATGCTTTTTTATTTTTAGTGGGCAATAAAAAAAATTATTGCATGAAAAAAATATATATATATATTACTTTTCAATTAAAAAATTGAATTTCACCCATATTCTTTAACCCGGGAAGCCCGGGTACGGTCCATTAGTAATTGTAAATGGGAAAACCGTTCACTATTACTCGTGATTGCTAAATGTTACTTCGGCTTATGTTTGGACAAAAGCGGACGGCTTATATTGCGGGCTTTATATTAAAAGTTATAATTTTTGCAGAGCAGTGGAATTACTCAGTGGCTCCTCGTAATTTCACACGTAATTAAAAACAAGCGCGAGAATGAAGAATTAAAAAAGAATTGGATTGAAATTTGAATTACATTGAAATTTCACAAATTCCAAAACCTATGAAAGCTGCATGTGGAGGGAAACCATCACTTCTTGCACGTGAAGAAAACAGGTAGACTGCGTTCAAGTGTCACGGCAAACGGATTTATTCTAACCAGTAAAGATATCCCTTAAAGGGCACAGAATATGATAAAATGTCCAAAATTACTGACATTTAAACCAGCAAACTTTGATGATTCTGTTGGCTGGTGCAATCATTTTATGAATCGACATGGGTTGTGTATGCGAATTCGTACAAAAATTGCAGAGAAACTTATAAAGAGACGGTTGTTAAAGCTCACTTTTTTCAAAAGCATGGTGTCTACTACCGAAATAAATATAACATTGAACTTAAATAGTAATCATGGCTGAAACACCTGTATATGTATAGCCCTGCATAGTGACAATTCGCACAGAGGAGGGAGAAAGGTGTAAAGACTGGCATTTCTAGAACAACTGGTCGCGAGAAACGAAATTCACAGTTGTATTAAGCTACAGTCGTGGAAAGAAGTAAACATCCCCTTCTAACTCCTCAACAAATTATCGTAGAAGAAATTTACTGATACCTAACGATTGGAAATTCCGTCTGCTTTTAAATGATGTATATACAATTTGCTTAGGGGGATATCTACATATTAAAACGAACCATAACTTTGTTTTTTTCAATAGCAGTACACAATTCTGACAGCATCAATGAGCTCTACTCCCTTCAATTAGCCTAAAAACAAATTTTTATGCAATTCGTACCATAAGTTTCCGAGAAATTAATTATTTTAAAACGAGCATATTTTAAGGGCTGTATCCAAATTGAAGATTGGTACTTGATTGTTAACCGAGAGAGCCCCATTTTTGATCAAGGCACCTTAAGCAGTCAATTAAGCCTGTTAGATTAGAGGATAGCATAAGAAATTTCAAAATATTTAGTCACTTCTATCATAGACGGCCCCTTACCATCATTTTACCGTTTTTAAGCATAATTTGAAAACTACTTGGAAGAAAATTGTGAAATTTTGGATTTCCATAAAGCAGGACTTAATAAATCTGAAACAACAAAAGAATTGTAGGTTGTAATTCATAATTTTCTTTAATATTAATTTCATAATCCATAATTCATATCAGAAATTATGAAAATTGCAAATTCAAAGTATTTTCGGGTATATAAGTCTTATTGCTACACAAAATATTACAACATTAGGATCATAATTTCAGAACTTATAAATAAAAATATGAAAATGTAATTTAACATTAGGAGCACTAAATTTTGAATGTTTATAATTCAAAAACTTATCATTCAAATGACTTGCAATTTGGTGTCTAGGCATAGTTTGAACCAAAGATTTGAAATATCTCGTTAAAATTGGGTATTGTCATTGAAAAAAATTAAGTTTGGATTCGTTTTAATATGTAGATGACCTCCTAAGCAAATTTTATATGCGTCATTTAATAGTATACTTTATTTCAAATCGTTCGGTACCAGTAACTTTCGTCTACGATAATTTGTTGAGGAGTTAGTAGGGGGTATTTACTTTTTTTTTCACAACAGTACATGGTAGGCGAAGCACGTTAATCTCCAACGATAATTTTAAAACGGAAAAGTGTGCGTAGGGAGATATTTTTTCCATCTGGTATTATCGTCCCTATCCAACCGAAAGTTTGACTGGATAAAAATGGAATTTGAGATAGGCTTAAAAATGCATGGAGTAAATGAAAAGGAGAAGCTTTTAAGATAGTCTCTGTTTTTTCTGGATACGTTGTCATCTTCACTGCAGCTGAACAGGTGAAAAAAATCTTGGCTGGAATTATACATAAGCAAGTGTGTAAGTCTGATCACAGATCGCACAGAGAGTTTCGTTTAATATTCATTTCAAAACACTTTATTATCTAATTAAAAAGTTCAAGCTGATAATTCATAATTATTAAATCCTTAAAATCCACACATAAAACAGTAAAAAATGCCAGCGTTTAAAAATAAAATGCGCTCCCCCCCCCCCCCCCCGAAATTTCTCGTTCATTTTTTTTAAAACTTTTATTGTGCGTTATAAACTATCTTGAAGTTTCAAACAGATCGCCATGTTAGATTTCCTAATTTAAATGAAATTGCGTTCAGTTAGTTACACATTACACCACATTGGAGCGCACTATATTCTTAACAAATATTTATTTGAACGAAACTACGTTAAAAAGAACGATCCGTAGATATACTAGTCGAGTGGGTTGTGGCCTTAAACAACAATTTAAGATATTTGGTAAAATTACTATTCGAAAATAGTGGTATCAACACTTATGAGATTTTTATATTGAATAAGTAGCATTTATATCAGGCCTCAGTCAAAAAACCTCACATAAAGCTGTAAAAACTACTAAGGTTTTAAATAATTTTAAACGCCCCCCCCCCCCCCCAGCAAAATTTCTCGCGCCATTCTTTTTTTTTATTTTATTATGTGTTATAAACTATCTTAAAGTTTCAAACAAATCGCCTTGTTAGATATTCTAATTTAAAGAAAATCGCGGTCTCTTAGTTGCGAGTTCTACCACCAGACAACGCACTCTATTTCTAACAAATTAGTATCTGAACGAAACTCGTACCTACATCTTATCCGTAGATACATTAGTCGAGTAGGTGGATGTTTGAAACACCAGTTTAAGATATTTTCTGAAATTATTATTCTAAAAATAGTTGTATCACCACTTGTGATTTTTGTTATATTGAATAAGTAATACATATCTCATGACACCATCAAAAGACCGCACGCAAAACGGCAGTGAACGCTACCGTTTAAAAATGGTCTTAAGCAAAAATCGAAGATATTAGCTCAAATTAGTATTCGAAAATAGTAGTATAAAGGCTGAACGAGAATTTTTTTCTGCGCAGGGCTCTGCAAGTTTCGAGTTTTTACTCCCCTTAGATTTTGAGATAGAGGCCCCTTTTAAAATCCACAGTATACATTATTGTTTAACTTCCGCATCTGGAAACACCGTCTTTCTCATTCTGTCAACGCATGGCCCTGTTAAAACGGCAGTTTGAAAGAAATGATCCAATTAATGAAATAATAATTAATCTCCGCACCTATTTTAGACACAGTCATGAAATTAACATATTTGAAATCAGTGAAAAATTCTACGCATGGATGCATAAAAATTTAATCTATAAATTTAATAATTTAAAAGTTTTACATTCGTTTTAAAACCTCCACTATAGGATGGCGCCGAGCGTCTGTAGTTACAAATAACAGAACTCGCTCCGAAATGAAATCAACTTCTGCTTTTCTTTTGAATGAAATAAAATGATTTTTTATCGATCAATGCGGATTTTCTCTCTTTTGACGCAACGGAATAATTTTTAGAAATACTGAAAATAGATTTTTTTTCCGCTTGCATCTGTGCGATTTTTGAGTTTTTTGGCTCAGAAGTTTCTTGATTTGACGCGATTTGCAAAGACCCAGTTCACTTTGTTGATGCAATTTCGCATCTGGATGTACTGCTATTGTGGCCACCTGGAGGAAAATTTGAAATAATATTCGCTTCTAACAGCCAATCGTTGCGGTTGGATTAAAATCAAAGCTTCTGTTGGATTATGAACATTTCCCATTCTTTTAATTGCTGTTTTTAATTAACAATGTCCTTTTATTGAAACGTCTTCAAATTTTTATTATTTTTGCAAGTTTAGGGGTATTCAACTGCATGTAAAAAAGAAACAAGCCTGTAACTTAAATAGTTTGTGATGGCGAGCGCTATGACGGACGGACAGAGACACGAAACTATAAGGTTTTCGTGTGATGAACAAAACCCTAAAAATGATGCCCGATCTTTCAAAAAATGTTGCATCTGTAACGCGATTGACCGGTGACAGGATGATATCATTTTTGAAGAAGATGGCGATGATGATGATGATGAATTAGATACAATATTCATTCTGATGTAGCAATGAAAGAAAGCAATTGTAAGGAGTTGCTTGAAAATTATGATAATAACATTGATAGTGAAGGATGATTGGCGATTTTTTAATTGTAAAAGAATTGAGTATTAAATTACTTTTAGAAATTTTTATGTATATTTTATGCTTTGTATACTTACCACCTTTTTTTATTGTAGAATATCAATTTTTGAAATTTTCTCGGAATCGTGTATAAGCCGATCTCTCCAGATTTGAGCCAAGAAATGCCAAAAAATTCTCGGCGTATACACGAGAATGTACGAAAATATTATCAATTCTTACATTTACCATTGGACCACTATAGGATATTTATTTCTTACAACATAAAATGATATAGTCATTGATTCAAATATGCCCACAATCGTTTATCACATCACACAATTTTTCACACCACATCTTTGATGCTGTTCTTCACACAAAATTATATGCGGAGACCAATGAGTCCAAAAGATAGTGTACTGAACATCCTCATATTCATAACGGATTAGTTTTTGCCGAGTACCGCGGTTTAAAAAAATTATAGAGATCAAAGCGAATCTGTGTTGACAGTCAGAGACAGAATGCTGCAAAACACCGAAAACATTTTTAATAAATACGAATATATCAACGTATCCCTGACTGGAACCATTAATGATTTCGTATGTTAGCAGTGAAATTTTGGTAATTCGAAAGTGACTGTCGGTATAATACGAGTTATGTAATACAAACTGACCGACGACAATGATTCGCACTACGGAGCTTACCACAGTGCCATTTATGCCCGTCAAAATATAAAATTACAAACTACAGTCTTTATAACATGTTTATTTTGCTCCCACTTTATATTTAAAGCAAAAAGCGAGCAAGGCTGTAAAAAAAAAAAAAAAAAAAAAAAAAAAAAAAAAAAAAAAAAAAAAAAAAAAAAATGAAAAAAAGATGCATCATTATACTACTGTACAAAGTCCGAAAATGTCATAAAAATATATGTTGGAAAGATAGGAGACGTAAATAACTGCGAAAAAATCATTTAATTAATCAGAAAATAAAATGTTATGGTCAGGACAAATGCAGTGCATATCTGTATTAAATTAATATACGGAGTTTATCAGGATTGTTCGTTCAAACTTTGAGGGGAGGTAGATAATAGCAAAAGAAGACAATCTCACATAGGAAAGAATGGACGCAAACCAACGCACGAATTATAGAGGGGGCTGCGTATAAAGAACTTGTGATGGCGCGCAAACGTCTCTGACAAGCCCATCTGGTCATCAATTGAAAATGTGACTTTTCAAAAGTAGCGTGAATCTGTTTAAGGTAAATGGATATGCACATATGCGTCTAACATACGGTGCGATATGAGAAATATGTTGGAGAGTAGCGCAAATGTATGCTACCCTATTCGGCGTAAATCTCAGAATCAAATATATCACCGTGTTCATCAACAACTGAAAATGAATGCAAACGTTCCTCGTTCAATATCCGACACTTGAGTGCGAAATGCCAAACCTTCGAGCAATTACACAGGTCTGCGATGAAAAAAATAGAAGGGTATTGATGGCTGAACTTTATGTACTTTTTGTTGCTAATTAAAAAAACAAATAATGAAAAAAGTCTATCACGTCAAATTTTCTTGAAAAATATTCGGTCGGTTGGAAATTCGTGTCGTGTTGGAAAAATCAATTCGTACAGGTAAATTCTGCCAGGTAATTATTAGACATTAGATATCGGAATCAATATCTAATAATTAAATTATAGAATTTTCCGGTACGAATTGATTTTCCAACACGACACAACTTTCCGATACACCCAGTTATTTTAAACCGTTTAAACCTATAACAAACTAATCGATTACTGAAAAATCAATTTGCCTTACCGAGACTCGATTATTTTTACATAGATTTGCATGGATAAAATCACTGTTGCCTGATAGTAGATGCGAAATTGTCCTAGAGGATTCCTTTTCAAATAGGATTTTAGCAAAAATATCGATATGGATGTTAAAAAAATTCTGATGTGATGGGGGAAAATGGAGGTCATTTTCGAAATCAGCCCATCAAATAACATAAAAATCAGCAAAAACTTCAATTTCGCAGGCCTGTGTTATTCGTGTGCTGAAACTTTTTTATTATTCGTCATACTGTAAAATCGCTTCCTGTTCATGTCATTTGGTTACCTCTCCGACCATTACAGGCACTTATAACCTATCCAGTTTCGCACAGTTGTTGATTAAATCGTACAATCATTTGATTCTGAGGTTTGTGTCGGTTGTTGTAGCATTTTGCATGGCTTTGCCCATAACCGTAAGTTATATATATATCTGCATAGTCATTCAAAATATCATTATCCATGTTACTTCTGCAAAGTCACATTATCGAATAAGGACTGTCTGGACTTTTCAAAGAGATTTGCCTGTGATCGGAAGTTGTAGATAAATAGCGCCCTCTACAACTTCATGTTTTCTTTTCCGCCGAAACTTTAATATGTGAGATTGTCTTCTTTTGCTGTTTCTACATGCCCACCCAATTTGAACTTTTAACACTGAAACATCCCTGTAGAGATATTTATGACAAACGACAGAGCAGAAACATTTTAAAGCAGCTACATATAAACTCCAATTTTATTACTAACATGTTTTATAATATTTTCAGAAAAGCATATTTCCATTTCAGAGAACATAGCGAAACCTTATAATACAAATTATGTTGAAATTTAAACGAATTATGGGGGAATCGTATTAACCACTATCACCAGGATAGTACTTTTTTTTATTTATAATGAAATATATAACAGAGGAAAACATAAATAATGAAACTTTGAAAGCGCACATTTCTTGCACATTTTTTTAAAAAAAAGTTTTTCGGGGCTTAAAAAAAGCAACTGCTTTGATACACTTTTTACTCAAAATTGCAATGCATTTGATACATATTTTCGGCTAAATACAAATTGCAAACATGAGGTATTCGTGTAAGAATCTATTCTCAAAATCATCAAAAAAGGAATAATGTAACATAAAAAAATACAACTTAAAATTGTTTATGTAATTTTCGTTAAGAATTATCCAACATGTTAATATGGTTTAATACATAATGTCACATATACGCTCGAAAAGCCAAAACAACTCGGGTATGTGTATTCCTTTGTAATATATCCCTAACTTTTCACAACAGTATATTTATTTACAAGAATACACAAAAACATGGAAGACAAAACATTTGACGATACATTATATACAAAAAATTATATTTACACATTGCTGCACAACACCTTCGCATTTCACTTCATTACAACCACTTCAACATATTATTCAATCACTCAAAAAATTATACTTCGGTTTTTATAAATCACAAAAAACAAGCCGGCAAACCATGCGCGGCTACCACTACCCTTCCTCTTTCCACACTCTGAATAAACAGTCTCCGCCTCTCTCTCTCTGCGCGCGCTCACGCATCACGTGACGTACGCGTCAAAAGGAATCGAAAGAAAAATTATCTAGACGCCTCCAGACATCACACATAATATTTTTATATTATTTAAGAAATTAATTGTCTATGGATTTTATAAAAAATAAAATTAACTGTACATCCATCCCCTTTTTTGAAACATTATATATGATTGTGGCTAAAGAGGAAGACATTTTTTATTAAAGTTTGTCCATAAAAGTAAAATGCTATTCATCATTTATAATTATATAGCACAACTTTAACATCGAACAATCGACGACTTTCATGTGTTTTGCTTCAACCTACCGTGTGTCCCAAAAATTACTGTTGGATTTTAAAATTCAATAACTTGCAATCGGTGACAGATATTAAAAAATATCTTGCATGGGAGTTATGTATGATGTGAGCAGATTTTTTACAATGATTCTTTATTTTAGTTCGAATTTCTAACAATAGATGGCGCTGAGAGCAATAGGTGCTCAGTCCAGATCCGATTTTTGATACTTCGGGGTCCATTGAATATATTTTAATCTCCTTTTTACGTATGGAAGAGAGTGGTCGAAAGATCGAGCCTGGATTTATCGGTTATTGCTTACCATTGCCATCTATCGATGCTATTTGTAACTAAAACTCAGAATCGCAGCATAAAAACTCCTGACATCTTGCATAACAGTCCTGCAAGATTTTTTTTTTTAATTTCTGTCACCGTTTGCAAGTTATTGGATTTTAAAATCCATCATGTCATTTATGGGACACCCGGTACATTTATTGTGAAAACAATTATAAATCCCGAAATGCTGAAATTCTAAACATAATTTCGTTTCAACATAGAATTATTAAATTTAGGTTTAAGAAGAATATTGTGACACAAAAGATAGCGTCATTTATTATAAAGCCATATAAACTTTTCTTTTGACATGAGGATTTCTATGTTTTCATTTGTGTATCTTCTTTTGAAATTTTGAAATCTTTTTTTTAAACATATTTATAACAAAACTTGCATTCATCTATTTGTAATTCAACAAAGGTTCCGGAACATATGTTTTTCTTTCTGAACTATGGAATCATGATTAAAACTTTCTATTGTTATAAATTGAAAGTATCGCATTTTTTAATAGAATTCTTGCAAAGCAGAATATTGCATAAAATGTAAGAATTCATGCTTTTTTTATTTTCAACTATTATTCCTTAAATATGAAATAATGGTAAATTACATGCGTAACCATATTTATTACACTTGATAAGAATGGCGTAACTTAGGAGCTACTCTATTGAATTATAATAACACATTGAACTCCGTTGACAAAATTTGACCAAAATGTCGTGACCATATTGCATATATTACTATACGCAGTAATTTTGCGCGACGTGAAAAAATAAATCAGTCCACCGTCACCTTGAAATCGATATGTCACATATTGTGACAAGATGTAAGTGAATTAGAAATTGTCTTATCTTACTTCTGATGTGGATTCCCTATCCGACGTTCAACGGATGATTCCAATGTGAGGAACTGAACATATAATATTGTGGTCATAGTTATGAGAATAAGACTTTTGATGTCCTGATAACTTTGCCCTCACTCGTTGTGCTAAGTGGGGATGTCTATCTCGTAGATTTACCTCGGTTCAGAGATCAAATTTCACAATAATATCATCATTAGCTACTAAATTTATGTATTGAATAAACAAATAGAAGGCATATCTTTATTTCTTTTAAGATAGTGTCATGCCTGCATTTTGACAATAAAACGAAACAGTCCGGCATACCACTGCTGCATGAGATATCTGTTCTGTGTTCGAACAGTCCACATAAAAAAAAAAAAAAAAACAACTCATATTAGAAACTTGAAATAAGATAAATAGTACATGTTGAATATACCAAATGGGCTCGTAGATCTTCAATATGTATTTTGTATAATACCTTTATAAAAAACTCGATTAATTATAAATATGATTCATATTCATTTTGTTCTAATTTTTTCTCTTTATTTTGAATTTACTATTCGGCTCATGAATAAATTTATATAAATGTCAGTCGAAGAATTGTAAATAATAAAACAGTAATAATAAATGTAATTTTAAATACGGATCTAAGTAATAATTACGTTTTATAAACGCAATAAGTTGCGTATACATGTTATATTTGTATTTAAAAATTAGTCCAGCGTTATTTTCTGAACGAGACTGTTTAAAAGAGTTTCATTTGAAAAAAAAAATCGTAAATAATAAAAAATAATAATTTTTAGTTTCGGCGAAATTTCAAACAATTGCAATATAAAATAAAATAAACTTGGTGTGTAAAATAATAAATTGTATAATATGTACTTATTGATAATAATAACATTAATTTTCAGTGTACAGTTAAAATAATGAACAACGCATACTGTTCTTTTCCTTCGTTCTTATAAATTATGATACCTGTAAAGCAAATTACCTAATTCTAAATGTTCTATATAGAAAACAATTATGCTTATAATATTATTTAAAAAAAATTATAAAATGTACGTATTTTCTACGAAAGAAACACGTGCAGATGTATATATATGCACAACGAGCAAATCAATTCCCTGATTGTAAAATTAAATTCTACGTTATAAAATTGTTAAGGTGTTATCACGAACCACAAAATAATTAATTAATGATGAATTTAATTTCTTCTTACGTGGTATACATGTCTAAGTTCAAAATTTAGAGTTGCAGTTTTGATTCTCTAAGTTTAAAGTTTGAACTTAGAGAATCGAAACTGGAATTTTGAGAAATAAAGTAATGTCCGAAACATACAATAATGAAGCTTTTGTACAAAATAACTCTTAATCATATAAAGATCATATAAACAATTTTACGGACTTAAAATTTAATACAACTACGTTACTTTATTTTGGTTAACTAATTATCTTTATCTGAGATCCTGTTTCATTCAAGGAATTTTCTTCTTTGTGACAAATTTTTTTCTGTTTAGCTAGAGTATATTGATCAGAATAATTAATGTAATTTGTTTTCCATTTTATGAGAGATATATATATTTTGAAATAAATTTGTGTAGATAATTGGAGAAAAATTGCTTCTCAGTTTTAAATATAGTGAATAAACTAATTGAAAAATTGTATTACAATAAAGTTAATAAACAAGTCGAATCAAGTACAAAATGGATAATATGGCAATATTGGATGATAGAAATTATATTAAATCATCTTAATAAAACCGTAAAAAAATAATAATAATAGCAAAGCTTTTGAATAAACTTTGTGTTTCGTAAGAACATCTTATCGTAAAGAAGACTGACAACAACAACATCCAAACCAGGTGCGAGAATGAAAAGAAATGGAAAATATAACAGGTTAAAAGAAACAGCTAAATGGAAAGTAGAAAGCGCCCGTGAGTCACTTATAAAGCATAAACCAATCAAAAGAACATAGACAAATTTGTGATTTATGAGCGCCATTATAGTTTTAACACAAAAATAATTAATACTCAATAGATTAACCCTTTAATTCTCTCTCCCGTGATATTCACGGCCTGTATTTTTTATTCAAATTATTTGATTCCTACCAGTTTTATAAAACAGTGAAATTTCCCCATTATTTGTTTTCTCTACCCCCCCCCCCCATACAAAAAAAATAATAATAAATAATAATTATTTTTATTTGACAAGTATGCATCAACAATTAGGCATAAAAAAATTCCAAGCTATCCCAATTAGATCGGGCAGCGGTGGCCAAGCTGGTAGAGCATTATACTCGTAGCCGTTGGTCGCAGGACCCAGGCCATCTGCCGGCTAAAATTTCGCCATGAACGCTAATGGCGCCTGGTGCATGTAAAATCTGTCGTGGGTGCAAAGTCCTCCAAGTTACCTGTGAATTATACCTCTGGAGGTGCCTTGTCAGGTGAAGGCCACGTCATCTGATCAAGGTTCTAAATTAAGAGACCAACTTGAGTAGCAATGTGCAGGCGCCAAACGGCAGGTGATTAGACGGTCACCCGCCCCGATGTCAGGTACTAAACCAGGTAAGCTGGGCAACCCGGCAGGTAGGGACCTGGTCATCGGTTAGAAGAAGAAAAAATAGTGTAATTGGCTTTATTATGGTATCATTTTACCTGTCATTAAGTAAGCTGAATATTTCTTTTTAAAAAAGTGGTGGCAATAAGCAATTTGAAATTTTAAACCGCAGTTTAAAGCGACCGTTAAGGGGTTAAAGGATGTTTTCTTCTTTTAATTATTAAAAAAAATAATATTTTAAGTAATCTTTTATTATCTTAAGTATATGTTTTCTTTTTAAATGTTAAACGCGCAACATTCTTACAAAAATAGAAAATACGACTTAACATTTAACTTAAAAAGTTAAACAAAATTAAAGAAAAATAAATTAAAGTAATCTCGAAAGTAATTAAACATAAAAATAATTTTCGGAAACAAAGGGATTTACTAAGAAAAGTTTTAATTGCTTTCCTTTGTTAAATTTGTTGGAACAAAGGACGTGTTTTGAAGAATGAATCATAATTGCTTTCAAGTTTTGAATTTAATTCCGTGTTTTTTTTTTTTTTTTTTTTTTTTTTTTTTTTTTTTTAATTAAGTTAATTTTGATTAATGAAATGCTCCAGTTTTTTTTTTAATCTCATATTTGAATGCTTCATTTAAAAACAAAAATAAAAGTTTTTTTACGAACAATTTAGAAAAGTGTCTCTTAAAACATGTATAATCTGCTGCACTTTTTTCAAAAATGGTTCATAGTTATTTCCTTTATATTTATAATAATAAACCAATTGAAATTGCGATTACGTTACTTTAAAAATTACAATCATGATTTTTATTTTCTGTTCTTTCTCGCATAATTAGTCATTCCAATTTCTTTTTAATTGCAAGCATAATTTGTCTCAAAAAAAGGAAAATATCTATATCTTTTAAAACAATAATTTAAATATTATTTTCCATCTTATAATTTGTATAGCATAAGGTTTCTTAAAACTACTACTACTACTACTAATAATAATAATAATAATAACTATATGATTATTGATCTTATAATTTTAATGTAAAAATGTATTTTAGGCTATCAAAGCCTGAGAGCTAATGTGCCCGCAGGTTCTGCATGTACGTAACGCGATAACTCTTTATAGAAATATCCAATTTGCTTAAATTATTTTTCTAGGTTCATAAGGCGGTTACCTTATTAGTTTAGGGAGTTCATTGGTTAAGTATAAATGGAAGTTATGGGGGCTAATCCCCTTAACTTACATAAATGGGTTTTTCATGCAGAAATATGAGATTTGCTTCAATTTTGGTATACCGGTTAATTCTGAAAAGACGCTTCCCTGATTAGATTTGGAGGTTCATTGGTTAAGTGTAAAGGGGGGCGGGATCGTTGGGGAGTACATCTTAATTTAGATAAATGTGTTTTCTTATCCGATTTGCTTTAAATTTGGTATGCCGGTTTATTATGATAAAGCGCATCCCTGATTAGATTTGGAGGTACATTGGTTAAGTATAAAGCGTAGGGATACACATTAATTTAGATAAATGTGTTTTTCTATCTGATTTGCTTCAAATTTGGTATGCTGGTTTTTCTGATGCGCTTCCGTGATGAGATTTGGAAGGTCATTTGTTAAGTATGAAGATGTGCAACAGAGGCAGAGGGGGAATCCCTCCCTTAATTTTTTTTTTTTTCGAAAAGCAGTATTCTTTGAAGTAAGTGTATAAAATACAATTAGTGTGAATAGACTGTGAGTTCAATGCCATCAGTTTAACTATGCACTTTTCTTTTTTGTTTTAATTGTAATTTATTGTTATTTCAAAAATTTTGAAATTATCTGTTCTTCTAAATTGTTTTCTAAACTAAAGATTGTAAGAAATTAATCTGTTTAAGTAAATTTATTTCTTTATTTCTTTATTGTAAATTATTATTTTTTATTGTTTGTATTTGACTCAGATTGTTGTTTTTATTTTACCATTTTTTATGCTTTATTGGAATGAATGATTTCTGCATCAACATAAGTCATAATTAAGCCCGAAACTTATGTTTATTCTTCCTTCCAATTTTCGTTATTTATTAATTTTTTAAATAAACATAATTTATACAATTCAAAATATGTACCTTTGTGTCTGTATTTTTCATTTATTTGTCTACATATGCGACAAAAGAAAAAAAAAAAAGCTTATATTTGTATCTCTGTCGGTTTATTCGGAATAACAACAGATATTGTAGTATAACTAACCCCAAATTTAGCAAGGACGAATAGAAAATGTTTCTTGCTACAATCTACAATTTATCGAATTTACAACGGTTATAATCGGTTACAACAATGCATTTATTTTTTACCTAAACCACACTATCTCAAATATGAAAACGAAAGACCTGGAGAATCTATAAATGCTATTGTCAGATTTCATTTGAGTTATGCTTATAGATGCTTTTAAAAATTGCTTTCCAGTGTAGTGAAGGAGAAATGCTTTCTTGTATGAAAACGACATTATATTTAATATGGATCATTTATGTTAACTTTTAAAACTAAAATATTTTTGAATGCTTAATAATGATGTAATTTTTGTTCATACAACAAATTTCGAAACTTTTCAAAGAACGGAATATTTCGAAAAATGTTGTTCCTTTGAAAATAACTTCTTGAAACCACACGCTGAACAACTTTTTACCATAATTTAGAGTACCATTCTAAAAAAAATGCGACACATCAACATGACAAACATTTCGACTATTGGAGAAGTTTTATTCAAAAGCTTCACGATCAATCTGATTTTTATTTTTGTTTACCCGTATGCTACCATTTTCTTATAAAGACACTCCAGTACATTTGCATTAAAATCACATAATTTACAAACAGGATTTTTGGTAAATTTGAAGTTAAGCTTCATTAAGACATATTACTTATTTTAAGAAAATTAATAACTAATTTTGTAACTATTTATTTTTAATATAGGAGAAATTTCGATTAATTTAAACGAATAAATCCAAAGATGCAATGTAAAGCAACTTCAACACATCCAGTTCATATGCAGCTAGTTTTTATTATTATTATTATTATTACTAAAAAATCATGTAACACATTTTCAAATACATTTTATAATAATACTACTTTCAATTAGTGATTTTAAAATTTTAAGACACCTAAATATGAAATTTAACCGTTTTTTATAGGAGAACTTTGAGAAATTTATTAATTTCTTATAAAACGCGTTTTCGATCTTTGCAGAAAATACATCATTAATACTAGTTATGAAGTTTCCTTAACAGTAATTAATATCAAGTTATTTCACCATTCATAAATTAAAGGCATTACATCATCAATTATGATAAGCAGGAAGTTACTCATATTTTATATCCATTCTTTATTAAGATAAATTATTTTTAAATGCAAGTACTAGTATAATCTTAAGATAAATGACTTAATTTTCAAACTATTTATTCATTTTAAATATGTGCCTATTTTTAAGTATAGAAAATTATAATTTGCGTGCGAATCTCTTAATTGCATATTTAAAATCTGTATAAGATTATTTTTTTTCAAAAGCAATATTCAATTTCTAACGAACAGTGGAAATGCAAGATGTGACAGTTCTTATAGCATCGCCATGTGGCCGTATATGATAAATATATAAGAACTGAGACAATTTCCAATTTGCACATTGAGCACAATCTTCCATATGCATGCTAAACAACAAATTTATTTCATACGAAAATATTTGAGAAATAATTGTTTATTTTCTTAATTAAAAAGTATGCTAGATTATTAAAAAAATGATAAATAGTCATCTAAATAAATTATTCATCCATGAGGCTAATTTTAACGTTGACAGATAAATATAGTTTTTTTTTAATATGATGTATATTAATAACAGGTGCTAAATATGTTTAATAGGAAAAAACAAAACAACAAAGTTTTATTAAGCATTTTTTTAAATCCTTTCTTTGAGAAACTTCATTAGGTATTCGTTAAGAACTTAAGATTGTTACACATTCTAAAAAAGACTTTTAAAACAAACACATCTTGTTCTGAAGGATTCTTTTTTCATATATTATGCCATGTAATTTCGCTTTAAATAATTGAAAATCTATAACAGATGTATCTTGATAAAAATTTTGGTTATACTATTCCCACTACATAAATACGCTTCCGAATTCCGTAATTAACCCTTTTTCATAAAAACAAACTTTCTGAAAGAAACTTTTAAAATAGTATAATCATTAAATCTTCGCAGTAACAGATTAGCATTTATTTTTTTTTAAATATCTCTGAAATTGTCTTTTAATATTCGAAACCTTTATATTTTTAAGACTTATTAATCAATCAAGGAATTCTCAAGTATAATTTATTTTATTACTGCTAGTTTGTGTTGAAAATTAAGAAAAAGAAAATTTATTACTTTTAAAATTCTATCTTTTTGCATCTTAAGGGCAATTAACAACTTCTAAAATACGTGAAAAAGTATTTTAAAATATGTACCAATATTCTTGTTAAGATGTTACTTTATGATACACATTTTATTTAATACCATTTAAATTAATAACATGCAGTGATCTTTTCAAATTTGTTAATGGAATAAATGATATTTTATAAAACCAATTTATTATGAACATAATAAAGAGGAATAATCTTCTAAATACTTATGTTACAAAGTTTCAAAAAGTAACTTCATGTAGCATATAAATATGCCTCTCGGATTTCCCTATAAAAAAGTATATTTACTGGAATTTTTTTTTTATTATTTTGTTAAATATATTCAGTTAATCATATTGCCTTTATTTACGTATCTTTTTTCTTTGTGTTTACAAAATCATATTTTTTTTATTTAAAGGAATAAACGTCAAACTGAAATAACGTTATTTTAGCACTGCATTACGAACGTTCGTTCCCTTGCAATAAATACCCGATCTATTTCGTGCTTCGCAATAGCATTATGTACAGCAATTTTGCATAGTTTAGTTTTAGTCGGATATTTACTGCAAGGAAGTAAGTGATCAGGTTAAACTAGAATGAATTGTCTGAATACGATCATATCATACGGTGAATAGCTGTCCGTTCGTATAGGAGTTCCTGTATGAAAATAACGTACACGTATACCTTACGTAAGCCTTAAACGTGGAAATTGGGTTAGCATCGCATGGATTAAGTGGACTTAAATGTTGTCATAAACGTCAAACTTTTCTTAATGACTGTAGATTGAAAGATGCAGAACGAAAACTTATTCTGTTACTAAACTCGGTTTGTAATGTCATTTCGCCTTTTTTTGATAAGATCTTTTTTTATTATTTCCTTTTACTTAAGCATATAAAAATAAAAGGAAAATGTAACTATCCTAAATTGTAATTTACAAATAAATATTTAAAAAATCAAGTAGTTTAAATTAACATTTCCGGTTTAGGAATTCTCCTATGAATTCATTGTTTTATATAATTTACAGTTTTTGTTTAAGAAAACTATATGTCTCCATGTATAAATATAATTTTTAATGTGATGTTTTTAAATACATTTGACATAGTTTCTGAATTTCACTGCAATATATCTAAAAATGTAATTCTTCTGAAATTGTATTTTTTAGAACTCTCCATTGAAAATGCATTTATTTGCAGTTGCTTCAAGTAAGATAGTAAAAGAAATTGAAGAATTTGGAAAAAAGGAAATAGAATTTTAAATCATTTCATCATATAGTGATTGAAGATTGCAATTTCTCTGCTCCAGAAGAAATGAAATGCGTTGAAAGAATGCATCTAAAATTGCTATACGACGAACTTATTATACTAAAAAGAAACTATTTTTGTGTGAAAATGTATGATATGTAATACTTTTCTATACCATGTTTTTTTATGTTTTATTATATATTATTTTCTGAAATGCATATTTTTATAGTATATAGTCCAAATATAGTCCAAATTATTTTTTCTTAAATATTAGAAGTAATGTTTTAAAATAAGTAAAGTGATTTTGAAAAATGATTAATGTATATATATATATATATATGTATATATATATATATATATATATATATATATATATATATATATATATATATATATATATATCATATATATATATATACATATATATATATAGCATGTTACCAAATATTTTTTTTAAATATAGTGTATGGGAAGTTTTCTAAGTTGTATTTTTTTCGTTGTGTTTTTCAGATATTTAAATATCTAAAAAATGAACGAACCTCATCATCATTATTATTTTAAAAACCAATTCTTCCACTCAATACATCTTAATATCATACTCAGAATTTTTTTCAGAAAACTAGAATCACTGTACAAAACCTTGCATTAAAAATGCCTTTAACTAGACTCAACTTTATGAGTTTTTTAAAGTATGAAATTGATAAAAATCAATAAAACATACTGTGAAAAAAATTGTAAATAAAAATTGTAAATTGTAAAAAAAAAAAAAAAAAAAAAAAAAAAAAAACATGTAATCTGGAGTGATTAAAATTTAAAGAAATCCAAAAGAAAAAAAAAAGTCCATCCGGAGGGGTAGGTAGGAGGAAGAGGTAGCTTTCATATTCCTTATTTTAAAAAAGCACACTTATTATTCAAACACACGAAGCTCAATTTAGTGGAAACCAAATATAGGAGATTCAATACTAATTTTTATCAATACTAAATCATTATGAATGAGAATTTTGCGAAATTAGTCAGCTTTATCCAAGCTGCTTTTATTTAAGGTAACATATTTGGCTGCCAAATTCGGCGATTTCTTAAAGTGCCTGTCATTTTAAGACAACATGGTGGATGAGGCTAACCAGTGAACTTGGTCGAGACCTTAGTATTTGATGTGCACATGGTCACTCACATCTGAATCGGTTGATATATACGACTGCTGTCGCAGGCAAAAAATCAGATTTTTCAAAATGTCATCCACATTAGAAATTGAAACTGATATATCTGAGCCATTTTTTAAGATAAAGACAAACAAAAAATGCTCCTGAATCCTTATATCAAGGTCAAATACTTAAGAAAGAAACCTTTTTCAATTTCTAATTTTTTTGCACCTCACTTTAAATATATATATTTTTTAATTTGATGGCCGCCATTTTGAAACAAGATGGCTGATGAAGCTGGCCAGCGAACTTGGTCGAGATATTGATGTATACTATCCACATGCCTTCTTACATCGAAATAGGCGAATACGTGTGTTATCGGTTGACAAATACAAGATCGTTTCAAAGTGTTAGCCATGCTAGAAATTCAAAGTGCTATAATTCAACCATTTTTTAAGATATAAACAAAAGAACAAATTTTCAGAAACAAAAACTGCTCCAGAATCTTTGTATCAAGGCCAAACACATAAAAAAAATCTTTTTCATTTTCCAATTTTTTAATACCTTAAATTATTTTTTTTTTAAATGGCAACCCTTTTGAAACAAGATGGCGAATTAAGCTGGCCAACGAACTCAGTCGAGACATTGGTATGTACTATGTACAGAGACAGACCAAGTTACATCCAAATCGGTTCATAAATACGCCTGTTATCGCGTGACAAAAATCCGGTCGTTTTAAAATGTCAGCCACAATAGAAATTCAAAATGCTATAACTCAGCCATTTTAGGTAGCTTTCTTTACAAAAAAGCTACCTATTGCAGCCGTTCGGAGGAAAGCGATTTCCAAAAATTTTGGTATATTTTCATCGATCATGACCCCAGACCCCGAAACCACCCTCCGTTCAAAATTGATATATATATATATATATATATATCTGACCTACGTCACACTATAACTCCCGTAATTATGAACCGATTTCGATGTAATTCGGTGTGTACATAGTACATACCAATGTCTCGACCGAGTTCGTTGGCCAGCTTCATCTGCCGTTTTGTTTCAAAATGGCTGCCATTTAAAATCTTAAAAAAAATTAAAACCTGAAATGTGGTACCAAAAAATTAAAAATGGAAAAATATTTTTTTCTGATGTATTTGACCTTTATACAAAGATTCCGGAGCAGTTTTTGTTTCGTCTATATCTTAGAAAATGGCTGAGTTATAGCATTTTGAATTTCTAGCGTGGCTGACATTTTGAAACGTCCTGAATTTTGTCACGCGATAAAACGCGTATTTATGAACCGATTTGGATGTAATTCGGTGTGTACATAGTACATACCAGTCTCTCGAACGAGTTCGTTGGCCAGCTTCATCCGCCATTTTGTTTCAAAATGGCGGCCATTTAAATATTTTTTAAAAATTTAAATTTTGAAATGTGGTACCAAAAAATTGAAAATGGAAAAATATTTTTTTCTTCAGTATTTGACCTTTATACAAAGATTTCGGAGCAGTTTTTGTTTCGTCTATATCTTAAAAAATGGCTGAGTTATAGCATTTTGAATTTCTAGCGTGGCTGACATTTTGAAACGTCCTGAATTTTGTCACGTGATAAAAGGCGTATTTATGAACCGATTTGGATGTAACTTCGTTTATACATAGTACATACCAATGTCTCAACCGGGTTCGTTGGCCAGCTTCACCCGCCATCTTGTTTAAAAATGGCGGCCATTTAAATTTTTAAGAAAAATTTAAATTTGAAATGTGGTACCAAAAATTGAAAATTGAAAAAATATTTTCTTCTTATGTGTTTGACCTTGATAAAAAGATTCGGGAGCAGTTTTTGTTTCGTCTATATCTTAAGAAATGGCTGAGTTATAGCATTTTGAATTTCTAGCGTGGCTGACATTTTGAAACGTCCTGATTTTTCTCACGTAATAACAGGCGTATTTGTGAACCGACTTGGATGTACCTTGGTGTGTACATAGTACATACAAATATCTCAACCGAGTTCGTTGGCCAGCTTCATTCCCCATCTTGTTTCAAAATGGCGGCCATTTAAAGAAATTAAAAATTAAAAAAAATTTAAATGAGATACCAAAAAATTGGAAAATGAAAAAGATTTTTTTTTGTATGTGTTTGACCTTAATACAAAGATTCCGGAACAGTTTTTCTTTCGTCTATATCTAAAAAAAATGGCTGAGTAATAGCATTTTGAATTTCTCTTGTGGCTGACATTTTAAAACGACCTGATTTTTGTCACGCGATAACAGGCGTATTTATGAACCTATTTGGATGTAACTTGGTCTGTACATAGTACATACCAATGTCTCGACCAAGTTCGTTGGCCAGCTTCATTCACCATCTTGTTTCAAAAGGGTTGCCATTTAAAAAAATTAAATTTAAAATTCAAAATGAGGTATTAAAAAATTGGAAAATGAAAAAGATTTTTTTTATGTGTTTGGCCTTGATACAAAGATTCCGGAGCAGTTTTTGTTTCTGAAAATTTGTTCTTTTGTTGATATCTTAAAAAATGGTTGATTTATAGCACTTTGAATTTCTAGCATGGCTAACATTTTGAAACGATCTTGTATTTGTCACGCGATAACACACGTATTCGTCTATTTCGATGTAAGAAGGCATGTGGATAGTATACATCAACACCTCGACCAAGTTCGCTCTCCACATTCATCAGCCATCTTGTTTCAAAATGGCGGCCATAAAATTAAAAAAATATATATATATTTAAAGTGAGGTGCAAAAAAATTAGACAGTGAAAAAGGTTTCTTTCTTAAGTATTTGATCTTGATATAAGGATTCAGGAGCATTTTTTGTTTGTCTTTACCTTAAAAAATGGCTCAGATATAGCAGTTTCAATTTCTATTGTGGGTGATATTTTGAAAAATCTGATTTTTTGCATGCGACAGCACTCCTATATATTAACCGATTCCGATGTGAGTGAGCATGTGCACAGCAATTACTAAGGTCTCGACCAAGTTCACTGCTTAGCCTCATCCACCATGTTGTCTTAAAATGACAGGCACTTTAATAAATTGCCGAATTTGGCAGCCAAATATAAGTTACTTTAAAGAAAAGCAGCTTGGATAAAGCTGACTAATTTCGCGAAATTCTTATTCATTATATTGATAAAAATTAGTATTGAATCTCCTATATTCGGTTTCCACTATATTGAGTTTCGTGTGTTTACATGATATAAGTTGGCTTTTTTTAAATAAGGATTATGAAAGGTACCTCTTCCTCCCGGCACTGGCCGGAAGGACTTTTTTTAGATATAGACGAAACAAAACCTGTTCCATAATATTTGTATTAAGGTAAAACACATACAAAAAAAAAATCTTTTTCATTTTCTAATTTTTTGGTATCTCATTTTAAACTTTAAATTTTTTAAATTGCCGCCATTTTGAAACGAGATGGTGGATGTAGCTGGCCCACGAACTCGGTCTAAATATTTGTATGTACTATGTACACGCCAAGGTAAATCCGAATCGGTTCATAAATACGCCGGTTATCACGTGACAAAAATCAGGACGTTTCAAAATGTAGGCCACGCTAGAAATTCAAAATGCTATAAATCAGCCATTTTTTAAGATATAGACGAAGCAAAAGCTGCTCCCGAATCTTTTTATCAAGGTCAACCACATAAGAAGAAAATATTTTTGTCAATTTTCAGTTTTTTGGTACCGCATTTCAAATTTAAATTTTTCTTAAAAATTTAAACGGCCGCCATTTTTAAACAAGAGGGCGGATGAAGCTGGTCAACGAACTCGATCGAGACATTGGTTTGTACTGTGTATAAACGAAGTTACATCGAAATCGATTCATAAATACGCCTTTTATCGCATGACAAAATTCAGGACGTTTCAAAATGTCAGCCCTGCTACAAATTCAAAGTGCTATAACTCAGCCATTTTTTAAGATATAGACGAAACAAAAACTGCTCCGGAGTCTTTGTATAAAGGTCAAATACATAAGAAAAAAATATTTTTCCATTTTCAAAATTTTGGCACCACATTTCAAATTTTATTTTTTTTTAATTTTTTAAATGGCCGTCATTTTGAAACAAACTGGCGGATGAAGCTGGTCAACGAACTCGGTCGAGACATTGGTATGTACTATGTACACATCGAATTACATCCAAATCGGTTCATAAATACGAGAGTTACAGTATGACAAATGTCAGATATATATATATATATATCAATTTTGAACGGAGGGTGGTTTCGGGGTCTGGGGGTCATGATCGATGAAAATATACCAAAATTTTTTGAAATCGCTTTCCTCCGAACGGCTGCAATAGGTAGCTTTTTGTAATGAAAGCTACCTAATATGATTTATTAAACTATTCAGTAAAACGCTATAAAATACTGCAGTTAAATATGCTTTAAAAGAAAGGAAAACACGTAATATAATATACAGATATATCCAGACGAAATAAATTATTTATCTTGTTCATAAACATATTTTTGTTCTGCTAATTTTTTTTCTTTTTTTTTTTTTTTACATTTTAGATCGGAATTATTATGTTTCATTTACCAATATGCAAATGTTTTGTAAAACGTCGCTGTTGCTGGCTATTTTTATTTTAAGACATTTTATTACTTGCGCGAGTGACTGTAAATTCAATACGATTACTATGAATATTTTTTTAAATTGTACTGGAAAAAATGTTTTTCGGATATACAGCATTTTAATAATGAAACACTTAACAATAACGTAGACTTCTTTTATTATGAAGTTTCCATTAAAGTAAAAATATGGTAATTCGGTTCTGAAATAACAAACAAATTAAAAAATAGTAAATTGCATTCCCTAATTTTACAAAGAAAACAAATTGAGCAAAAAAATAAAGTAAACTTCTAGGAACGATGCTCTTATTATAATGAATAATAATAAAAGTTATAACTTTATTTATATGTATAATTTAATAAATCTCCTTATTTTTTGTTATTAAAAAAATCTTTAAACGAAATGTCCTTTTTGTTTATTTTTTATTTGTAAATTTTCTGAAATAAATCATTTTTATTGTTCTAATGGAAATTGCTTTGAATTATTTATTCATGTTTCTGAAAAAATGAGATAAATAATAATAATAATGACAATAAACCTGCGTTATAATATTTCTCAACACGCGATAGGCCAACAATGGATATTTAATCACCTAACTAGTTATTAATGTTGCAAATTTCATAAAATAGCAAAAGTGAATTGGCTTCCTTAATTATTTATCAGTTGAATGAAGTCTACCTTTATTATACCTAATGTCATCACATGCCACACTTTTAGGAAAAACTTGCATAACAAGTGCGAGTGATATTAAAATTAACGATTCTACTGGAAAAAGTTTTTTTCCCTGTACAACATTTTATAAAGAAACATTAACAAATAATGTATACTATTTATTTGCAATTTAGTTTAAATTATATGAATGTGAATTTCGATGAAAAAGAACTTATGAAAACTAAATAGCTGATCACATATATTTGTGTTTTTACAATAAATAAATAAAGTAAACATTTAGGTAAAGATATTACTATAATGAAATAATTTAAAAATACACGGTTTGTTTATGAATCTGTGATAATATTATTCTTTAATTATACCAACATTTAAAGAAAAATGCACCTTTTTTCGTCTAATTTTGAGTCTCTTTAAATAAATGATTTTAATTATAGTAATATAAATTAAGTTACATTTTTGTTGATCTTTTGAAAAAGTTACAATAACAGAATGAATATAAATCTTGACGCACGTCATATGTAATACTAATAACAGTAAAAAACCTATGTTATAATCTTTAACATAATCCAAGGCAAGTATGAATGTTTTAAAATTCAGTTAGTTGTTAATGTTTTGAAATATTCTTTCACAGAACTGAAATTATTTGATTATAAAATAATTTTTTTGCGCTGATTCCTAATATGCTTCCCGTTTTCCTCCATGTGGCTCAGTTTTTGAGAAATTTGCATATTTATGTTTATGTAAATTTAAGATGTTTTGCACCATTTTATGCAACTTTATAGTACAATAATTGTCAGATTGAATTAAAATTTCTAGATATTGAGTACTGGACTATTTGCTTCAGATAAATGTTTCAACGTGCATATTCTTAACATTTATTTGTCAGTTATTAAATGAAATTTGCATATTTTTCAATGCTGTAATATTTACATTACTTTCAACTTTCAACTTTAAAGTATTTGTCAGAGATATAAGGTAACGTTTTTCTAGACTAGATTTATATGCCGATTATAAATATGAAATCCGTTTTCGTAAATCAGTCTACTTTTGAGTAAAATGAATTTCTAGTTTTGTATGGTGTTGGCAGATATTTGATATAAAATGATATTTAGAGGTGTGTACCTCATCGTCAAAATAATGGTGAACAGTGTCAGATTCCTATCATGGACATAATAAACAATGAGTATAGTAAAAAAACAATTAAAAAAAGTAGTATAATATACCCTATCTATCGGAAGTACATCACGAAGTAGTATAAAAAGCTTTTCATGGCTTTGTGGGAAAATAATAAAATTTAACTTTTTTCAAAAACTAGATCCGAAAGAAGAAACCTAATACCATATTTGAAATCGGCGCAAGAAACTGGTTTTGAAACATATTAGCGCTCTCATGTGGTAAAAATATTTGTACGTCAAGGAACATCATAAGAAAAATATAAAATATGTGCAAATTAGGAACAATATTCCGTACTCATATGTCACTATAATCTCATAAACAACATTTTTGTACAGTAAACAATACAGTAATCATAATAAGCTTTATGCTTTAAATTTGTATATAAATTTGCATATAGTGTACAAAAATTCCAAAATTTGCATAAATCCAAATATGCAAACATCTCAAAAAGTTCACCTGATCGAGAAAATTTAAAATAAGATTCGAAATCAGATAAAAAATTTAATAAGACACAACTAATTTCGGTTTTGTGAAAGAGCAAAAGTTAAATTTTGTTGCCTAGTGTTATTTATGAACTGAATGAAGCCTTTTGTTGTAATAGCTAAATGCAATCAGATGTAACTAATTTCAAGGAGCAGAGTGATCATGTTTATTGTTTAAAATTCAACATTTTTAGCATAAATGTAGTATACACATAAAAATGAGATAAATGTATGATGCTTTAACGAAAGAAGGATGAAAGCAAGATAAATTTGAAACATTTTATTCCATTCCATTATTTTATAATTCCATTATTTTATAATTAGCAACTACCCGCCCCCCGTTGCTGTCTGGCATTAAAAAAAGTGCAGTCTATCCAAGGTTTCCTTTTTTTTTAATTATCTGTAATAGAAGAAAGTAATGCAATCGAAATTATTACGACTTCCGACTTTTACTGATATACAAGTATCAGAGGTCAGAGATCTCGAAAAACATGTTTTTTACAAAATGTCAGTCTATCCGTCAGGTCCCAGTTGCGTGCGTGTGTGTCATCCTTATATCATCAACAAATGTATGAGGTTGTGCATAGAGCAGAGCCAAATTTCATACATATGGGGCAATCTCACAATCTCTTGACTTTTATGTCCCTGGATAATAATTTTTATTTTAACACATATTTTTGTGGGTTTTTTTTTTTATTTCATATACTGGAGAACATCCCATTGCATGATTGGATAACAATATTAACGAGGTAAATAAATTTTGGACGATGTTGGATTCCAAATACCAGGAAAACTCCTATAACATCCCGTGTCCCTGATACTGTTTTTTAAGTTTGGAGCTGTCTGTATAAAATTGTTTCGATAAAAGTAATTCGATGTAATTTTTTGTTTCACCGGGGGATATAACGGGGATAAATGTTTTATATAAATCTGTAGAAAAAAATTAACCTTCACATGTTTTTAAGGTTGATATTATTTTTTGAACTATATCCCTGTGTTTTAGATTTCTTACCATCCCTCTTGCTAAACTTATACAGAATATCACTTCAGAGGCAGCCACAGAATGTTTTTTCAACTTTTTTCTCATGCAGAAGCATGCTAGAGAAAGAATGTCTAAAATTCATTGACAGGAAATTTATTGCAGAATTTAAATCAGCATTTAAATATCAATTTCAAGCATCATGAGGTTTATTCCTGGCTCTAAGGTTTTCTCTAATTCTTTCTGTATTATCTAAGGTTTATTCCTGTACTTTTCGAGGTATTTTTTTAAATTTAATCCACTGTAAATAACTGTTTCTAAAATTCAATGAAGATTATGGCTATCACTTAGTCTTAACATGGGTTATCTAAAAATAGTGGCAATTTTATTTTCCCACCCATCCTTACCATTCTTTTCCCCCCACTACCGTCCCATTTTCCAAATACCATCCCCCTTTTTTTTCCTTCCATCCCTTCTTTAACACCCCTTTAAGACAATGTTATACCAAAATTCTGAACGTAAAATATTAACGTAAAATATTGTTATTATTTCTTATTTGAATGTCCTGTGGGTACAATGCAATTTCATTATAAGTAAAAATTCAGAAGAAAATAGTAAGTTATAGTGGTAAAATTGTAAGGAAAACTAAACTCGCAAGTTTAATTTAAATCTCAGTTAAATAAAACCTTTTTCGCTGCTGACCATTTTTTCTTCATTTTGAATCATTAAGGCATTCGTCTATCCGATTAAAATGTTATTTTAGCAAGTTTATCAGATATTTCACCAAATATTTATTCCCGAAAGTCAACAGATTGTGAGAATGCTCAATATGTGTTTTAGCCATGTTAAGTCAGTCAATGTTGAATTTGGGAATGTTTTACTGGAAGGAGCACTGTAATAGTGATTTTTGTGTCATTTCTATTTTTGAAACATCAAAAAGTGTAATTTATACTTACAATTGAACCAAACTACACATATACAGGGTGATTCAAAACTTATCGCTCAAATTTCATGTGGGGGTTATGAATAGACCGATTTTACATAGGAAAGTATATCCTCAAATGTACGCATGTAGATGCATCCCAATCATTGTTTTGAATTTTCTAAAGCTAGTATTATTTCTTCTCCTATTTCCACTTCTCATTTGGACTTCCTCTAAACCTTTTACATCTTTAAAAATTCCGAAAATCTCGTTAATGATCTTTTATCAACGCCTTCGTTATCTGACGTCTGGAAACTTCTCGTTTAATTTTGTTCTCTCCGGTTCATGTAGAAGACGTTTGATGACATACTTTCCTATGTGAAATCGTTTTCTTCACTATCTCACAACGAAATTTGAACTATAAGTTTTGAATCACCTTGTATATATATATATATATATATATATATATATGTATGTATATACATATATATTTACATTGGACGTCAGGTCCCAGTTGAAAATGGAGTTATTCGCTTGGAAGATAACTATTTTCCTGAATCTCACGGGTGTCCAATCTATGCGTAATTTTCAACTTCGGCGATGTTTTATTTTGAGTATTGACGTTTGAGGTAGAATGAAATTTTGTTATTTGCACATGAAACTAGTTTCTTTTTATTTCCTTTTAAGGCCACAATCTTAAACTCCAGAAACAACGGAAAACATAATAAAGACAATTATTTTATCAAACAATTAATATTATTTTTTATTAAAATAATAGCAACCGTTGACTAAAAACAAAGCAACTTACATCCGAAAGCAAATATGTTTTGTAATTCAATTGAGAATGTAAGTGTAGCAATTTAAAACTACAGAAGAAACTGAAAAATTAAATACTGATAATATTTTTTCACATAGTAAATATTAACATTTCCAAAATGTGATATATACAATCGATATCATGAAAATACCAAACACCGGTGGGTTTTATTTTTTATTTTGTTATATATATATATATATATATGGTTCACAAAAACATTATATAACACTGCATGTGCACATTTTTGTATCCAAATCTTGCATTGTCTAAGCAATATGGAATTAGATTCAGCGCCCTCTATTTTCGAGATTTGAAGTAATTTTATTGTTTGTGTCATACAAAATCCTCTCCGACCCATGGATATTTTAGTTACCACGTTTTTCTTTCGCACCGCACTTTTCAAACACCCGTTATATATATACCGGGTGTCCCAAAAAGGACTGACTGATTGCACATGATCAAATTCAATAACTTCCAAACGGTGACAGATATTTAAAAAATTCTTGCAGAAGGGTTATGCATAAAGTCAAAAGTTTTATTACAGTGATTTTCGATTTTAGTTCGAATTACAAACAATAGATGCCGCTGTAAGCAATAGTCGCTAAATACAGGCTCGATTTTTGGTCCTTTCTGTTGTTCCATGCAGTAAAAGGAGATGGAAATGTATTATCCGAGGCACGCAGTACCAAAAATCGAGCCTGAATTTAGCCTCTATTGATCGCAGCGCCATCTATTGTTTGTAATTCGAACTAAAATCGAAAATCACTGTAAAAGAACTTTTGACTTTATGCATAACCCTCCTGCAAGAATTTTTTTAATATCTGTCACCGTTTGCAAGTTATTGAATTTTAAAATCAGTCAGTCCTTTTTGGGACACCCGGTATATATATATATAAGCCGTTCTCTGAGTGTATGTCTCTTATACAAATCTTCAATTTTTGACCTGTTTGCACGTAACTTCATGTACATATGCTTTAGAACGTGGAATAGGTAGCTGTCAACTTTAAAAAATCATCAAACCAAATTTTAACCCTTTTTTCTACCGCCTTCAATAATTTAACATTATAGAAATACAGATGGAGTACAAAATAATACGAACACCTGTGAAGCAGTATGACGTATTTCACACCTGAAGTACTGCCGCGCCACCTGCAACAGAAGTCTGCCACTTAGTGAGCGTGAAGAGGAAGGTATCAGTCTCTTAACAGCAGTCACCTGCGTTGCATGCGTCTATCGAACTGTCTGTGATAAATTGAAATGTAAGACCTGTCAGAGTTCCAAAGAGGAATGATTGTCGGAGTGCGTTTAAGGGGAGCTTCAGTTGCGGAAACGGCAAACCTTTTGGGGTTTGCAAAGAGTATGGTATCAGCTGTTATGACAGCATACACGAAAGAGGGTAAGACGAAGTCTTCAAAGCACAACATTGGCCGAAAGTCAAAGCTTGGTGATAGGTATAGACGGGTCTTGAAGCGCATAGTAGCCCGAAATCACAAGCAATCGTTATCCGAGATAACATCCGAAATGAACAGTCATCTCCAAGACCCAATTTCAACCAAAACTGTCAAAAGGGAACTTCAGGCTGCGAACATTTATGGCAGAGTGGCAATTCGTAAACCCTTTGTGACAGCAACTAATGCTTTCAAGCGACGTCAATGGTGCAGCGATCACAAAGACTGGTCCCCACAACAGTGGAAACAGGTAATATGGTCAGATGAATCGTCATTCACACAATTTCAGACGACCGGACGTGTTTATGTCTGGAGAACGCCTAGAGAAGCGTTTAATTCTGAATGCCTATTGCCGACTGTGAAGCATGGGGGTGGTTCCATTATGGTATGGGGTGCGATATCTTGGCGCAGTCTTGGACCACTTGTTAGTCTGCATGGGAGAATCAACTCCAATCACTATGTAAGCATTCTAGGGGATCATGTCCAGTCCATCCTTTTGTCCAGTTCCCTGGAGAGCGACCGCTTTTTCAAGACGGCAATGCCCTTATCGACATTGCTAAGTGTGTTCAAGCATGGTTCAAAGAGCATGAAGAAAAAGTTGAACATCTTGCCTGGCCTCCTCAGTCTCCGGACTTGAATATTAATGAGCATTTATGGGGATATTTGGAGTCCAAACTTCGTTCCCGATTTCCGCCTTTCGGAATTAGAGACCGTTCTGCAGAAGGAATGGCTTAATATAACTTTAGATATTGTCCATGACCTTTATGAATCTATCCCACGTCACATTAAATCTATAATTCAGTCAAAGGGTGGTCCAACCCCCTATTAATAAAGATTTTCCATTATTTCACAGGTGTTCGTATTATTTTGTCCTCTACCTATATCTCTCTCTATATAGTAAATATATATTAAATCTAATATATATTAAATTTTCTAATTTAATCATTTCTTTCCTGTTGCCACACCCTAAAAAATGACACAATAATTAAAAAATAACGATTACGCTTGTATTTTATTTTTATTTGCCAATAAAAATACAGATTTCCTTGCTATATTTTTGCATTTTTAAAATTGACGTCATTATAATCGAAAAACGTAAATTTTCCCTATATACGTAAAACTTTTAACTAAACATGTGTTAAAATGACGTAGTATCTACATTTGAATGTTTTTAAAGTTAAAAAATTTATTTTAATACATGGTTTTGAATTTTAAGAAAACAATTCAGGGAAAAGATAATAATAATAAAAATCGTTTGCTACATATGACGCCAATTTCGACAATATGATTTCAAACTGGTTCTAAAAACTGGCTGCTACAATTTATTTCCTATTTCTGTGTAATGCTGTATCATTAAATATATCATTTAGATACATGTTTTAATACTTAAAATGCAGTGATGACATTCTACGATTTATATCGAATACTGTAATATAAAATGGGATTTTTCTACAATTTATATTAAATAGAAATTATAACATGGCTACTATTTTTTAGAGTAAGCTTTATCTTTTTACACAAAATTTCATGACTAACATTACGATTGAGCGCTTTTGAAAATTTATGTCCTTTTCACTTTTACGGCTGTAGATTAGGATGTTATGAATGAAAATAAGAATTTCCATTTAAAAATTATCGGCAATGAATCTTTTTATGCATGTGTTAAAGATGTCTGATATACTACCCGTTAATAGAACATAAATAAAAATCGTTTTTTATTTGAAGCACGAATATATTTTTAACCTTTAGTATATTTGTGAGATTTCTCAGCAACTACAGGGAAAAGTATCTTTGGTATTTTCGTTTAGGCGATCGGTTGATCGTAAATATTTTCAATATATTGCACTTATTTATTTGAATAGCATATTTCGCTCGCTGCGGTGATCGGTTTCTCCCAAAAAATATTGAATTAAAGGAAATATACCTGTGAATTTGATGTTCCATTTTGAAGCAATATGGATCTTTATCTCAAATATTCTTTTGTATGGCTGAAAAATATAAGATCATTACTGCGCTATTATATATTATAATGTGACATATTATAATGACAAAATTTTGGCTGTTAAGTAGAAATTTGTTTTAGTTTATCATTTACAGTAGAATTTGGTCTAAGAATTATAGACGGATATGCAATATACTAAAACCATTCCTCAAAAATTATCTAACTTTTTAAAAAAGCTAATCATTCAGAATTGATTTCACCTGATTATAGAACAATTCAAATAATTCTATAACAAGGCATGTGCAACAAAATGTTACATACTAAAACCTCACAAAAATTTGGGTGCAAAGTAACAATACAAATTTCATCAAAATCTGTACATTAGAACTTTAAAAAAAGCTAATCTTTTATATTTGGGCTCATTTGACTATTAAATTTCGTCCATAATTTTATAACAAAGCAACGTAAAACTATATGCAATATTTTAAAACCATCTGCGTAAAATCATCTAACAAATAATGCAAGTTCTAATGAAATCCATTCAGAACTTTAACAAGACTAATATTTGATAATCGGGTTCTACATGATTATGGAATTCCCCCTAAAATTCTATAACTAATCAGCGTATAACAATGTTACGCACCAAAACTTTAAGTGAAAAACTAATAGTGCAAATTGAATTGCAATTATTTCAGAAGGACCCAAGTTATAAGCAGTTACATGCCCAAGTTATAAGCAGCCGGAATGAGATTCCCACACGAAACCAAACAAATACTGAAATTTCCCAATTTAATTATGTAAAAGCACACGAAAACAAACAAATATTGAATTATTTACTATCTTTTTGAGCATTTAAGTTACTCTATTGTGACCGGGTTGCAGGCATATTTAAAAAAAATTCAAGCTTTAAAATTACTTTAAAAAACATAAAAAAAATCTGTAAATTGAGATAAACTTTTCAAACAAATTAGTGAAAGTGTTTTTTGTTTTCTACTAGAAATTGAAATAATTGGATGTATGATGTTTAGAGATTGAATTGCAATAAAAGAGTAATTTATGGTACGGTTAGGTTGTTGCCACCAACAATATGATATTAGGCGTTACTCATAGATATGTCTTTTCTTCATAATATTACATTAATATCAAACGGTATATCTTTCTTAATAGGGTTGCCGGTATATTTAAAAATATATCTGTGTTTGAAAATTAATTTAAAATAGATAAACAATTTGTAAATTGAGATGAGCTTTTCAAACAAATATTACTGAAAGTACTTTTTGTATTCTATTAGACGTTGGAACAATCAAATATGCGATGTTTAAAGGTCAAATTGTAGTAAAATTTAAATTTATGGTTGGGTTAAGTTATTGCCATCAACAATATGATGCTAAAGTTACTCATAGCAATGCATTTCCTTTATAATATTGCATAAAGAGCAAACAGGTATAACTTTCGTAATTGGGCTGCATGTAAATTTAAAAATATTCGTAATTGAAAATTACTTCAAAATCCATTCAAATCCACTGAGTACAATTTTCAAATAAATTTCATTTGAAAGATTTTTTTTTTTTTTTTTTTTTTTTTTTTTTTTTTTTTTTTTTGTATTCGACAGTGTGAAAAACGGAAGCCTTATTATTGACACGGGCGAAGCCGGGTAGTTCTGCCTGCTAGTATATATATATATAACTCCACCTCAACACGGGCGACTGTAATTTTATAATGGACAAAAAACTCATAAATTGTACACGGGTTTCACAAAATTTTATAAAGAAAATATTCACATTTCTTTTAATGAAATATACCTCTAGTACCACAAACAAAACCTTTTGAACATAGACATTTACCCTTCCGAGCATAAAACGATTGCGATTTTAAAATTCTAAGGAAAAAAAATTCAGAAATTTAAAAATAGTAATTATCTAAATTCATTTAATGATTGTAGATTAGGTATTTAAAAAAACGGCTTGAATGTTTTCAGTATTATATTTTATAACTCCATCAGGGCCCCAGCAATATTAAAATGTAGTAAAAATAAATTTTTCCTTACAGTCTGCAAGAGAGGGTTTCCAACAATTACATTTCCTTCCGATACTCATGGAAACGATCATAACCCTGTAAAACTCTCATGCATTAGGATCGCTCTTAGTTTCTACTTATCTGAATTTTCATGCCTTTATGTGTAATAGATTTCCTAGCCATCGCCAACAAACCGACAGACATAACAAACTCATTTATTCATTAATATAGATTGAATAAAATTTTCCAATATCAGGGTTCGTACGGGTACCATTATTTTCAAGGCAAAATATCAGTATATTTTTATACTAAAATAAATCTATTTTAAACTCGAGAAAATTCACCTTATTTAAGGGGACATTTTCTATAAGAAATTAACAAATAAGAAATAACTGGTACCGAAGAATTTCTATTACCGAAGAAAAATTCAAGGACCCATTCGAACTCTGAATATTGAATTTTCTTTATATCATATTTTTTTTTTCTCATTTATATTTTCTATATGCAAAATTAAATGAGTATATTTTTATTTTACGCTATTTTATTTTATTTATTGATATCAAAACAAAAAAAAATAAATTGTTAACATATATATGATTTTTTTTCCAATTACTCTGTTCATACAGTATACAAATCGATATTTAAGTATACAAATTAATGCATTTTCATTAGAAGAATCTACTTCACATTTATTTCTATCATTTTTCTATGAAAGAAATCGAAGAACTGTGAAAATGATGAATACAAATAAGCTCATTACAGGCGACTATAAAGAAATTCAATTAGTTTTATAAAAGTTTCAAAAGACTTTTCTGATAGGAAAATAAAATCTCTTTGTGCTACAAGAGAGAAACATTTACATAAATACTAATTTATTTCGTAATATTAAGGTAGGAACGAAACCGATGATGAATATAAAATATGAATTGAATAAATTTCTCGTAATGTTAATTTTTTCATTGTTTTAGCTTTACATAGTTTCATAAATACTAAATCTTTAAAAAATCGGTACATTTTATTAATTTTTCAAAATATTTTTATAATTTTAATTATCACGATCACATTTATTGCACAATGAAGTGTACACTTATATATAAATATAATGTCGTTAAATTTTAACCTTGTATCAAAAAGCTACTCATTATAAAATCATACTCCGGTAGTACTAAAATTTAATGTTTTAACAAAGCTACCAATGATACAAATATAATGTAATAGCATACGTTAGTATACACATTTTGAGATTTGAAGCAAATAAAAAACAGTAGTTTAAATTCAGATTTACAAAAAAATATGTATTTAATTATATATTAGTGTTATTTGAAAATTATGTGTGAAGAAAAGCTTCTTTATCTGATAATCATTATTTTTTTTACTACAGGATGTCAAGAAGGATTCATTTTATTCACATTAAATTTACGCTAGCAAAACATACTAAGTACTTACATATAAAATGAAAGGTTTAAAAAACATGTAATTTATAAAAAGGCTCCTTGAAATAGTTTTAATGACTTCTGTTTAAAAGCTCAATTCTGTAATTTGCTTGATATAAAGTACATTTTTAACCTATTTAAAATAAAGTAGGAGGTTACGAATAGGTCGCGTATGTTTCTTTTACTGTATGTTCAATATTTTACCTCATTCTGTTGTTCATTAGCTTTTTTCAAATCACTAGGTTAATTGAATGCAAAGTGTCCGTCGCTGCACGAGCAACCAATTACAACTGAAGTAGCAAAGCTTTAGATATATTAACTCTATTTTTGACTCGATTGAGACATTATTTTTGCGAAATATAGATGACCTTGAGATTTTAAATAAAAAACAGAAAAGGTTATTAGTTAACGAAGAAGAATCATTTATGACATAAAAAATGAAGGGGGGGGGGCTGTTTAAATGTCCCCCTTCACGAACCTGTCCAGGCTTAGTACTCACTATATTTTCTGAGCAAATTGTTTATAATCGTGTGTGGAAAGAAAATCAAATTCACGGACCACTGAGTGCTGCGTATAATTTTCTTGGTTGAGAATAATTTTAGGTGAGAGCACTCTGATTTAATGGCATTGCCTCTAAACTAGACCGACACGACATTTAACATATCACTTCGAAGCTACAGTGGCTATCAAAAGTTTCCGGGCAGCATAAAATTTTTGGTTAATTTGTAAGTATACCCATATGAAGAGGAATCTCAAACTGATATTTATGCACTTTATTGACACGACAGTTAACAACTTATTTATGGAATAAAAAATAAATATTTATAAATTTAATTGACAAAATTAATTGCAACAGAAAACGCATGTTCTCAAAAGTTTCCGGCCACCTTGGCAAGTTTGGAAAAAAAGGGTGTGATAACAGAAAATAACAGTGATCAACAACATTTACAATTAGTATTTTGTATTCATATAGTTATCAATATGTACTGCGGCGCAGCAACGTGGCATAGATTCAATGAACGGTTGCAGATCGTCAATGTTGAGTTTTGTCCACGGTTGTTGCATTTTGTTGTGAAAATACTGCTGAATTCGAATATCTATAATTCCACACAGGTTTTCAAGTTAGTTTCAATGATTTTCTATTGGATTCAGATCGGGAGATTGGGCTGTCCATTTTAAAAGTGGAATTTTTTTGTGCAAAATCTACTGCTTGACAAGCGTGCTTGTATGCTTTTGGTCGTTAGCATGATGAAACAAATAGTTGCGATCACAATTTTTCCTCCAATAAGGCACCAAATGATCTTACAAAATATACTCGTGCATTGCATTATTCGTCTTGCTGCGGATTTAAAATAACGGACCGGCACATTTTCCAGAAAATGCTCCCCACATCATAACGTGTCCTCCGCCATGCTTCATTGTAGGAATGACATATCTCGCATCTTATATTTTGTTTTTAGGTCGTCGGCTGTAGTGTCTGTTATCACTCCCAAAAAGATTGAACGTCGATTCATTGAAAAATAGTACTTTTTTCCAGTTTTCGCTTGACCAAACTTTTTATTCTTTGGCAAACGCCAGTCGGGCCCTCTGATTTTTTTTTTTACTTATGAAAGATTTTTAACACCGATTGTTCCATAAAGTTCTACATCATATAAGCGTCTTGACACTGTAGACGGACTTATTTCGGCAATATTTTAACACCTGTAAATCGCGGGGAAATGCAGTGGCATTTTTGCGTGGGTCAACAACTGCTTTTCTTCTGATAATTCTGTCCACAAGAATTATCGTTTTCCGGGGTCCGCCGGACTGTAGCAAGTTCCGAAGGCCATGACCACCTTTATATATTTTTAAAACATAGTTCCCAGAAATTTTCCGATCGACAACTTTGCCGCAATCTCACGAGAGGATTGTCCCTTTAGCGTCAAACAAATCACACGTTTAGGAACAATAAATTGTTCAACATTCCATTATTGAATTTCAAATACGTTATTCACGTTGATTAATTAAAAAAACATGGTAAAAAAACCTATAGCAAAAGTTACCTACAGCAAAAACTAACGGATGACGAATGGCTGGAAACTTTTGCACACGCGAATTTCGAATTCCCCCCCCCCCTTTGCATCAAGCATATTCAGTATCCAATCAAAATGATCACGTTGTCAGAGGTAATTTGCTGATTCCTAACTTTTGGAGCAATTGTGCTTCTTCTACTCTGAAACGTTCTGTCAAGCAAATCAAAGAAAATAACTGGCCGGAAACTTTTGACCGCCACTGTTTGTAGAACACTACAATCTCAATAACAAGATATACAGTGGCGAACGAACAAATTGAATCACTTATAACAATACACCTTTTGCAATTTAAACGCACTATTTTTTTTTTTTTTACCTAAAATTAATTTCGTTGCTTAAAAGCAACCAATGGCATCACTGCATGTCACTATTTCATCATACAACGATTATGGAGTAGCCTATTAACCAGTTTTCATAAACAGAGCTCCAAAATCAGAGAATGCCCAATATTCTAGTTTTTTTATGCTGCGAAAGCATGGCTCCATACTTTCTATAGGGGGGACCGGAAAGTGTGACAGTTGCTTTAAGTAAAGAAGGGTTTTCGACAAATGTTATCACAAACAAAATAGGATGCCATCAGTCTACAATTAGTAGAGTGAAAAATTGAAGCTTCAAAGTGGTGACATCGAGAATAAAGCCTGATCAGACCGAAACTTGGTAACTACAACGTCTGAAAATAGATACCTGAGCCAGAAGTTCCTGTGTACTTGTCAGGCAAGAGCCCTTTATTTAAAATTTGAATTTTAAATCGCCTGTGGTGTCCATATAAGTGTACGAACTGTCAATGAACGGCTTACATATTGCGGTCACCATGCTCTCCGCCTCTTTCAAAAATGCCTTTAATTACAAAAAAAAAATATATGCAGAAGCGACTTTCTTATGTTCAAAAACATGTTTAATGTACAAGGGATCAGTAGGAGTTAGTAATTGTTTTGAACGAATCTAAACTCAACCTCCATGGATCGGACGACAAGCGGTATGTTAGGAGACGAAAAAGTGAAGCATATCTTCAAGACTGCATTTCGTCGACTGTGAATTTGCTAGTGAACCAAACTGGTCTGGAAATGTATATCCAGCAAAGGAATTGGATGACTGAAATTATTACAGAATATATGTGTTCACCGACATCTTGGAGGAGTGTTTAAAGCCCAGAATGCCATTAGACTAATAATGTAATAAAAATGTGGCACGCAGTACGTATGACTTTTTATTCCATTCCATCAATCTTAGAGAATTTTTCTTAGTTTTTATATGGAGTGATAAAACAGATTATAGCTTAATTTTAACATGCTAGTGTGTTAAAATCTCTATTGGTTAAAATATTTCGAAAAAGTGAAACTTATACAAAGATTTAACATGATAAGAACAAAAGCTTTAACATAGATTTAATATTTCATACTTACGCATATGCCGTATTTTGCTTTGCCTTTACCTGATATTTTATTTTAATATAACAAAGTGTTAATTACAAAAAAACCTTAAAATAAATGTTAACATGTGTATCATATACCAAAATATATTACTTAATATATAATGAGTTTGAAACACTATTGAATTAAAATGATTAATTTAAAAATCCGACAGCACATATAATCTATTTCCCTAATAAAATGTTTTTTGTTTTTCTTACAAGCAGTCACATGCTATAAAACGACAAAGAACGTAAAATATTTTTTTCACATATATACTATTATATATCACATATATATAATAGACATTTTTTGACTAATACTTATTTATTGAAAAAAAACACTTTTTTATTTCATCAAAAATTAAACGGCTCAAAATTAAAGATATTTTTAAATACAAAGCATCAACCAGTGTTCTCGGCTTTGGATTTTCTTTTACTCAAATTATGTACCAATTTTCCCTAATATATATATTCGAATTGAATAGCCACATAAATCTGCCATTAAATAAAGCAAAAACTGCGAATAGCATATACCTATAGTGGTCTATTACTACCCAAACCTAGCAGCATCACAGAAATAAATGAGCGCATTTGGTTCAAGCTGTAGTTATACACTATTTTGAACTACTTATTTTTTATATTATAATATTTCTATGGTTTTAATGTAGAATTTTAAGGTAAAAATATCTTAAGTCTTATATATGCGTATGGAAAACAGTTTTGTTTTGACGAAATAAATACATATTTGATAAATTTCCGATTCCCGTCCATATTTCTCATTGAATATGCAAACATACTCATAAAATATAAAATACTTCCAAATTCGTAAAACATAGTGCTTTATGTTATTCTAAATTTACATGAGGGGATTTCTGTTGACTCATATCGGAAAATCGACACGAATATTCAATGCTTTTTTTACTTGAGATGCGATTCAAATTCGGCTATCGACAAGTAGGGGAGACCGGGGCTAGTTTTTAGTTATTGATTTTTATTATTTTTTTATTTAAGTTTTTTAACAAAATTTCACTGCACTTTTAAAGAACAGGCATTGGGCTATAAATACCCGGAATTTTGAGTTTGTAGCTTTTGTGGTTTATGTTTAGCGGAAGCCTAAAGTAAAAGAAAAATTGTGCGCCAACCTACCCCGTCACGGGGCAAATTGCCTTTACCTATAGGGTAAGTTGGGACACGTTTTATAAAAATTTAAATAAAACTCAAATAAGACACACAATTAAGAGAAATCAATTTCATTATTACCAGAAAGTTTAAACAAAGGCTTTATCGCCGTACAATGTAAATTCTAAACTATACAGGTATAAAAATAATGAATAAAACATTAACATTGTGTAACTTTTATCTCACTCGATATCATCATCAGAGTTATAGTTGCCACAAATAAAAAATCGAGTGTCTCCGTTTGAGCAAGGCTTGTGTGCCAAAAATCTTGCATTGCAACCACTTTTCTCGGTGTTTCCTGTTTTTCAAGCTACCAGCACACACCAGACACCGAGCCAACTTGTCCCGTGTTCAATGCGCCTACTAGCCCCGTAATAAATTTCTTCACAAAAGGGACACGTAACCACCTAAGCATAAATAATCCAAGTAAAACACATATGTGGAAGGTACAGTTAATCATGCACTAAGAAAAACTGCACAAGTTAAATCGCAATTATTAAGATAAGTATTAGAAATTAGAAAAAAGAATCAAGCAACAAAAAATTACTCATGAGTGCAAAAAACAGAAAAATCGTAATAAATATCCACTGCGCGTAGGTAACGCTGCAAAACTACAATGAGATAGGTAAAAAACAAGAAGAAATGTACTCTGCGACTGGTTACGCAATCTATCCACAAACAGCGATTTATGAGGACTGCACCTGCTTACCCCTGTAGCCAACTAGCCCCGGTCTCCCCTATTCTTTATTACTTAGGAAACATACGTACATCTTGAACAAAAATGTCTCACAAAAAGTGTCTTATTAATTGTTTTAGAAATTATAGAGTAATTTTAATCAATTATTTTTTGCAAGTTGTTTAATAAATAAGTACAAATTGTTTTCTGTAATTTTTATAATTGCTTTGGTTATTTAGTAATAGTAGATTTTGCATCTTTAAAAGAAAAATTGCTTAGGAGCTCTTTTTTAATGAGTGTTGTGGTTACTTAGAACCACTGCCATATATTTATTTAATTTCATTTAGAAAATATTTTTATTAATATTGCATTCATTTAATTTTAATATCCGCATTCCAAAATTATTTAGATTCCTTTTTTTTTTCAACTCTCCCCTGTAAGTTTTTCTTTCTGGCATAGCATTTCATTCATTTTAAAATCATAAACGTCGTTTTGAAATCTGTACTTCCGGTAAAAGAATTATCTGGAAAATTCCATATCTTTCTATTTGTCAAGTCATATCCTTTTGTAGCTCCACCCCTTAGCCAATAATATTTAAATCAGTTTAATTAAAATTTCAAAATTTCTAACTCTTTACTACTCTTTGGCATCTAATCTCAGTGAAATCTATCAAATTTCCTTTTTTTAAGCAGTTTTTATATTCTTTAGCATTGCATTTTATGCCAATGCATGGCGCCTGTATGTTCGTTCAGCCAAAGTTGGCGTGTTTCAAGGATTATAGCAACACCCTTTACTCCTCTTCTCGGAGAGCTCGCGCGCATTCAGTAGTGCAGTTGAGTTGGGACTTCAATGCAGAATGGCTGCCTTTTTTTGCCGTTCTGCGAAGAAATTATATCTGCGCCTGCATGAGTGTTCTATCAACGAACGCAGATAATGGATGGATGCCTCTTTCCCTTCTACAAAAAAATAATAAATGAATTTTCGTGTCTACAGTAAGAAATATTAAAAATGAAAGAATATTTCTTTGATTGTGTAATTCGGCTGCATAGTGTCGTCTTTTTTGTGTGGCGAGATGCTTTTATCAGTTACTTCTCGTTCTTCTGTAGGATGTGGATAAAGAATTCTGTTGACGGCATTATTATTATTTTTTATTCAAGTGTTGCTTTTATTTCGAGTCGTAGAATTATGATGCTATAAAAATCATCTAAATGCCTGTATCTCCATACTCCCCAAAGGAAAGAAATTATTTTATTTTCCTTAGTAAGAATGTAGATGTATGTGTCGATCATAAAAAAATTACATCTAAAAGAATAAGATATGTACTGTATGATAATATGTTATATTCTGCAAAAAATTGCTTCACAAATAAAAAAAATTGCAAGGAAGATTTTTTCATTTGTTTATTTTTCTTTCTGCAAATGTCTCCATCATTCTTCTGTTCTTTCGGTTCAATGCAGGTAATGCTTTTACTTTTTTTTTTTTTTTTTGTTCTTAATTTCCAAATGTATGATAAGTAAATTCAGATTTTCTTTAATTAATGACTGGTGTGTCTAAGTGGTCTTTTGTGGCCGCAACAAAATGTTAAATGCACACTATACGATCGATCATAGAAAAAATGATTTGGAAATTCAATATCCAAAATAACTTTACAATATTATTATATCACCTCTTGTCTTCCAAACACAACAATGAGATTCACCATTAAGAACAATTTGAACAATTGTTTAAATTAATTTTTTTTATATATCATTTCTTGTATAATAATGAACTTCATTTTGTACATATTTCAAATTATGACATCACGTTTTCTTACATATAAAAAGAAAGGTTTAAAAACATATAATTTATAAAAAGGCTTCTTGAAATAGTTTTAATGATTTCTGTTTAAAAGCTCTAATCTGTAATTTGCTTGATATAAAGTACATTTTTAACCTACTTAAAATAAAGTAGGATGTTACGAATAGGTCGCGTATGTTTCTTTTAATGTATGTACTTTCCCTAATTCTGTTGTTCATTAGCTTTTTTCAAATCAGTAGGTTAATTGGATGCAAAGTGTCCGTCGCTGCACGAGCAACCAATTACAACTGAAGTACCAAAACTAGCAATTTAATTTTTTTAATGAATGGTTCACCGATTACTCCAAAACTACTCAACCGATTCATATGATATTTTTGTTATAAAAAGAGGATATTCTCGAATTGGTCCCATTTAAATTTCATCAAAATTGGTTCAGTATTTCTTTAGAAAATAAAATATGTAAATAAATAAAAAAATGAAATGAAATAAAATAATCATCTTTAAAATACTTCATTTTCAACGATATTAATCAAGTGACGAAATGCTATCTGTTTGACGAGGACGTCCCTACCCAGCGGTCATTCTCCTTTTTTATATGTTTTTATTTGTAGATTGTTGTCGGGAAATCCATCAAGTTATTTAAATCGTGTATCTTGTTCTTTTTTTTTATCATAATTATTAAGAATAAAAATCTTCAATTTTAAAACAATGGAAGTTTTTTTTTTGTAATTAATTATAAATATGAAATATAGTTTTGAAGTTTTGTGTTTCAGAATTACAGTTTAAATATATTTCTTCTTTCGAACATATACATTCTACTTAATGACATATGTGGAATTGAATGATAATACAAACAGGAATTACGGAAAAAATAATTTCTTTAACTGGATATATTGTTGGATATGAACTTTGAAGAAGCATATTAGAAATTATGCAGAATGAAAACTTTTGAATAATTATTATTGACATACAAATTCCTTAATATATATTGGTTATTTCTTTTCTAAATGATAATTAAAAATGATCGAAATTACAAAAACGTTTTCTTTTCAATTTTAATACGCATTTTGTTACAACATTGTTGCATATATATGAAATGAGCGAATTTATGTTTACATTTTTTCAATGTCTTTTTCTAGAAGACTTTATATCTGCTATGCGAACCAAATTTTGGTGCTTAAAAATTAATGTTTAAACAGCTATTTTCTTTTTAGTCCAAATAAACGCATTTAAATAAACATAAGAAAAAGGTACATAGTATGGAAATTTATGTATTACATTAATTTTTAAATCTTCTGCCCTTTACGCGACGTTAAATTAAAATGCTGGCAAACTCTGAAAAAATCTGAAATATACTTAAAAAAGGAAGAAAGAAACGTTTAGTATAATTAAATATAAACAAAGTCGTAAAATCCCTGCAAATTCAATGTATATAATATTAAAAACTACATAAACTGATAAAAATTCAAAAAATTCTTATTTTTTACTATAGAACAATGTTAAACAAAAATTTGAAACACAGATAACTTTTTTATTGTTTAATCAGAAATTGTTTTTATATTAAAACTGAAAATAAATAACTGGGATTTCGACATATTTAAGAAGTTTATATTTAGATATATTAAAGTCTTACATTCCATCAAACAATTTAATTATAATTTATTTTACAAACTGTTGTTATGAAAACGCTTGTAATATAAAATATAATGCGAACCGTAAAAAATCTTCATTTATTAACAAAACACAATAAATAATATAGAAGTTAAAAGCGTAAAATATATCAGATAACCAAGAAAGTTCGTGCGGTTTTCATAAGATATAAAAATAACCCACAAAATTATCTCTTATTTTATTCTTCGAAATAATCACCATTGTCATTAATTACGTGTTTCTAATGAGATGCAAGCTTATAAATACCATTTTTGAAAAAATAAATAAATTCAGAATCCAAAAATTGTTATAGCCTTTGTGACATCGTCTTGGTTTTGGAACTGCTGTACACGCAGATGATTACCCATGGCGAAAAACAAGTAATAGTCCGATGGGAGGATTCCCGGGGACTAAAATGGGTGAGGCAAAACTTCGAAGCCCAGTGTTTTTATCACGTGCTTGGTCGCTTTGGCCGTTTGATGTCTAGCATCATCATGGAGGGGGAGAACTCTTATCCTGCTGACCAGCGCTGGCTGCGTTTGGAGCAAAGCAGTTGAAACCCTTTGCAACTACGACGAGTAGGCGTCTGTTCTTATGGTTTTCCCGATTTCTGAGAACAATACCAGCTCTGGTCCGCCTAGCTCACAGAATTATCTTTTTATATGAATGTCCTGTTAAGCAACCAATGAGACGAAACCAGAAGTCTGCCAATGATGTTTTCTATTCCGGTTATCATACATTACCTATTTTTCGTCACATGTCAGTATCTGATCCAGGAAAGAGGCTTTGTTGCGGCGTAGCAGCAATTACAAGCAAATGTTTAATCGTTAGATTTTTTTTCCTTGTACAGAACACACTTGCCGAGTTTCAACGACATCCCAAGGCTATGCAGATGCTGTCGGATGGTTTCGTCAAGAATGCGAGCTAATGGAAGGGTTGATCAGTAATCTACTTGATTTCCTCTTCAAGCAGGACATGTTTTCTAGGATGGATGGACGACCATAACGGTGCTTGTCTTCGAGATCTACTCTCGGGACGAAAATCGGCTGAACCACTTTTGAGCGGTCCACTCACTCACTGAAGTCTCTCCAAACGCGGAACATATTATTCTAGCACCCTCCGCAGTTTTGCTTCCTAATGTTAACTGGTAGAGTAAAATATGCATCAAAATCTTCTTTGTCTACGACATATTCTTTTAAAGAATGTACTTCCTTAAAAACTGACAGAGAAACGTGCTATGTGTTGAACAACTCTTTACTGAATAAGATTTAACGACAATGTACAGGATACATAATCAGAATCAGTTTAACAACACCTACTGGACAAATGTTGATGTTCTCAAAAAACGCACGAACTTTCTTGGTTACCTGATACATTTTAATAACATCCGAGTACTTTCGGCTTGCATTCGCAGTCTTTATCATAGAGAAAAAAAAATATACATGATGAATGCTACGGATGGAAGCCGAAAGCACTGGGAGGAAAATAAAATGAGTATTTTCAACTTTAACTCTCCATATTAATCATGATCACAATTTAAGTGAAGGCTCACATTTTATTTTTTGATTAACTCAAGGTGGAATTTTGCATTTCGTCTTCAGATTTTATTTGCACTTTAGTTTTAATGTTCGAGCTATTCTTTGCAATGTAATTAGACATCATATATTTCTAAATTGAAGTTAAGAAAAATACAGGCAGTTGCGGTGCATTGCACACATCTACGTCGTCCGACCACTTAAGTCACGTGGTGCTATTTCCACACACCACGTAACTCTAGAGGTCAGACGAGATAGGTAGTGTAAAATCCTGTCATTTTGTTAGCTTTGTTGCAAAATCAAGTTGAAATTCCACTATTAACATTTTTTAACTGTTATTCTTAATAATGATTGATGTTTAAAATTTTGAGACGATAAATATCAATATTATTTGATGTATTTCTGTATGTTAAGTAAAATTTAAAATATTGTGTTAAGTGTTGCTTTAAATTATTGATCTACAACATGAAAAGATTTTTTAAATAAAATTAAAAAGTCAAGATAGTTTCTCTTGAAACTTTATTTTCGAATAATGTAAAGTTGATTAAATTACTAAGGTTTTTATGAATTGCTGAATCTAAGCAATATGATTCTTTTTTTAAGAAACTTGAGATGATAAAAATTTAAAAATAAATATATACACTGTATAAAAAGTAATAATTATAGCTTACTTAATTAAGTTAGATCTCTTTAGAATGCAGTCGTTTTACAATAAGGATATAATTTAATTTTGTAATTTTTATTGAGTTTATAGATTTTTTTCCGGAGAATTGAGCACGGCACATGGGTAAGACACCTTGCAAAAATGACAACTTTTTTGCCATCATTTATCAATTTATTCTGTATTTTGTGTTAAAAAACTTAATTTTTTTTTCGGACAGCGTCTCGTTATATTTCTCGTTAAACTTATATCTTCTCAATTATATCCAAAAAGATGTCTATTTCTTACATGTATATCAATGATATGTCCTTAGATTTTTCTTTTTTTTTTAAGAGACTTTTATCACTATATTTTTTATAATATTTAAAGTGAAAAAAACTGTGTTTACAATTTCATATGAAACTACAGGTTAATCCTCATTTTTTATTTAAACAGCAAAAAAATTATTTTGCTGTTATAAATTTTTGAAAAAAATATGTCATTGGTTACAATGAAAAAATATCATTAATTATATTTATAGTTTTTAAAATCTAGCGCGGAATTTTAAACATATGTTTAAAACTTACCCTTTTTCCTTTCTTTCTTTAAAGAACGCAATGAATACATTTGCTCTGTTTTGCTATATATTTTCAAATTCACAGCAATTTTTGGAGACATATAGGATTACACTGTAAACAAAGACAATGATTCCTAATCTCGAAAAATATAATATAGTCAAAATGGAAAATATGCAATAAGCACTTCGGAGTTACCCTCTATTTCTATAAGTCCTCCCTGTAATAGAGGGTGGGGGTGTCGGGGGAGTGATACTGTCAATTCTCACATAAACATTTTCATGCTGAACAGACATGTTTTTCAAACATGATAAATTAACAGCATAAAACTTATAATAAAATTCCTATTATTTTGTTACTCTTGTCTGAATACATACATGTATTACAGCTGTAAACGTTTAAATAAAGATTGATAGCATCCTAGCAGCAAATATTCCGGTTTGAGAAAATTGATTAATTCAGTATAAATACTACTCGCAAAACTTTCCGAAAATCATTGGTAGCAAAATGTATTATTTTTATAAATACTTCTTTAAAACTCTAGATTTTTTTTTTTAACAAAGAACGTTTTTCGGAATCATGGGTGAGTAGGAAATGTTTATTCTATATATACTTCCGATCGTGCTTATCCTATAACTATATTTTCGTAGATTAATGGGGTCCGGGACACAAAAATCTTCAAATTTTGAAAAGACATTTTATTTCATTAAAAATTTCTCTGTTTTTTCCTGCTTAAAATGACATTTAAATCATGTTTCTATCTGAATTAGAACCAAAAATATTATTTTTTTTCTTTTGTTTTCAAAAATTAGCCTTCAAGCAATGGCTGTCATGGAAACGACTTCTTGTAAAATTACGTTTTTCTTCATGATAGGTTTTCCACCATTTCTCTTATTTAAATTCTTATAGCTCGAGAACCATTAAGGATAATTGGTTCAAACTTGGAGCAAACCTTTTTCAATTGTTTTACTTTAATTTTGATTCAGCATATTTGAAAAAATATTTACTTTTGAAAATATGATTTTTTTTTAAAAGTTGCACCACATTTTTTTCAATATTTTCGTTAAATCTTTTAAATTTTTTTATAAATTAATATTTTTAAAAATTCTGAATCAAAATTAAAACTTATATATTTTTGTTTATTTAACTGAAAAAAAAATGAAATTCTATAAATAATATCCAGAGTTATAACGATTTTAAATTACCCCACTTTTTTAATAAATTTTAAATTTAAAATTAAAAAAAAATTCTGAGAAGTTTTATCACGTGATTTGGTTTACAAATGATAAGTTTAACCATCACAAAAAAATTCAGAATTTTAACTCAATAAATAAAAAAAAATTAAAATGTGTCCCGGACCCCCCTAATAATTGACTTTCTTTAAGTTGCTTATTTAAGTCGGTAAATAAACAAATTATTTAACGCCCTGTCAATAAAGACTTGAAATTAGGTGGACCTTTTATTTTCTGCTTTTACTGTAAATTACAACTGTACTGAATGCTTTTCGAATTCCAATGAAGCAATATGTCTTTAAAAAATATTTTCTGAAAAGCCTCCTATAATTAGTCAATTGAAATTTCATTTTCATTTTCTAGAAATTAGTTTAAGATGTTTCTGTTAGCCTAAGTCAGCTTCTATATTTAATTAACCAATTCAAAAGCTGATGTCAATAGAGTAGTTTAAAGAGAGACAAAATGAAGTAAAAGTTACTACTTTATTACCGACTTCAAAAAGGAGGAGGTTATCAATTCGACGCGTATGTATGTTTTTTTTTTTTTATGTATGTTCACCGATTGCTCCGGAACTTTTTGTCCGATTTATGTGATTTTTATTTTAATTGAAAGAGGACACTCTCGAATTGGTACCACTTCCATTTCATCGAAATTGGTTGAGTAGTTTTTTAGTAATTCAACAAAAACCAATAAAATGAAGGGTTTCACCCAAATTATCTTTCATTGTTGTAACCGGTTTCTCAGTCATAAGCATAAAACTATGTATTCATATACGTTAGCGCCAAGTTGTCGCAAAACTTGGCGCAGTTACGTGAATTATCGCCAAACTTGGCGACCAAAATAAGTCACCATAAATGAAGCCAACTTGGCTGTAACTGACTAATTTGGCGATATCCCCGTTCAAATTCAGTAATGGATCTTCCCCAATCTGTTTCTTCGCATTTTCTAATCGACAGTCATATTTAAAATTCTCAATTGGCAATCGCATTCAAATAGTAATTTAATATACATTAATTAAGTATACACCATTATTTCAAATGCTGAATAATACAGAAGCAAACTAACTTAATACAAAACAATAATTTAGTATACAATAGTTTAGTTTAATTAAACACAACATAAGACTGGCGGCACATAATATATATATATATATAATATTGGTAATTCTTAGTTATCCCGTCGACCAAATTACTGTCGTCATATTGTAAGATTAAATGCCAATAATGGTTTGCCATTAATTAATTCATTGTAAGATTAAATGCCAATAATGGCCAATAAAACCATTAATTCGACGTTTTATTTGTATTTTTATTAATGTTTTACTAATTTATTTGTTCTTTTGTTATTTAAAATAAAAATTATGTCAATTTGTATAATTTGGCGAGTGATTTGGCGATTTATATAATTTGGCGAAATTGGTCGACTGGATAACTAAGAAGTACCATAATATTATATACATACCTATATTATATTATATTAAACAGTTATATGTAGGAATGCTTTTTATTACCTTTAATATTTCCACTAGATAACATTAATGATAACTTTCCTGTATAGGGGCCTTGGAGAGAAAATGAAAATTTCACGCATATTTTCTGACAACCTATTAACTGTCTCGGTACTACTTAGTTATCCTGTCGACCAATTTCGCCAAATTGTATAAATCGCCAAAACACTCGCCAAATTATACAAATTGACATAATTTTTATTTTAAATAACGAAAGAACAAATAAATTAGTATAACATTAATAAAAATACAAATAAAACGTCGAAATAAAAATCACTTGATGACGTAAACACATGTATCTTGCTTAAAGTCAAGTGAATGTGACATTTACGATCAATCATTATTGGCTTATATCGGCTATATTGGCTTATATATATTGGCTATCTTATAGTTTGGCGACAGATTTTTGGTCGACAGGATAACTAAGTAGTACCACTGTCTCACAAGCAAGTTTTTCAATATTTATAAATTTATTTATTGTAAACAACCATTTGTCTACTTTTATATGCAAACAGAAGTTGAGCCAAGATCTCTATGCTGTTAAAGTACAAGATAAACAACATAGAAAGAAATAAAAGGAGTTACTGTAATTAGTATTACAGGTGGCATTGTTATGGTGCGGTGTATTTACATGGCACAGAACTTAAACATCAGTAGGCATAAGCATAATGGCGAAAGCAAGTCAGCGGATTACGCAGTCATGAAAACATTTGAATTGTATCAAGAAATGAGAGCAAGTAAATTTGAATCAGATTTCCCGATAAAAGCAAAAAGTGTGCGATACTAACAGCAAACATGGTTTAAAGGAAATGCGAATATCATAAGTTGCTTCCGAAAGTTCTATATGTTCTATATGTTTTGCAGTACTATACTCACTAAAATATGTCAGTTACTATGCAGACCAATGACACTTTAACCAAGACTATTAAATGAGCATGACGATGAATTTCTAATCTTCCGTAATCGAGCCTACAGTTAAGGCTAGCGTGAAACAACAAAAAAAAAATATCAGCAGCAATTGGTTTAATGTAAATGTGGGTATCATAAAATATTTAATTCGCAAAACGCTTCAATGCACCAAATCATATTAGCTCAGAAACAACAATTGGTAGTGGACGCAATAACGGTAGATTACTTAATAGTTTTAAAATCTCCAGTGCCCAACGTATTGCAAATGATGATGCAATAAGAAGCATAAATGCCTAAGTGAGTTAAGCTGATTTTGTCAAGAAAGATTACAAATAAAAGTAAACAAAATGCCGTCATGATGCAATGAGTTCTCAATTTCTCTATCAGAATCTTTAGATTTGGCGAAAGATTAAGCAAATAATTTAAATTATGAATAAAAGTACCATGCTGAAATGCTGAGCATGCATTTAAGCACATTGGCATTACGTATACATTATACATTACATATTGGCACTTGCATAATATATCCATATAAGAAAACATTAATGCCACCAAAAAATAAATTGTTTTTAAATTCTTGAAACCTCAAATGAATTATATATAAATTCTCTTTTGACACCATAGAAATTTCATCAATGACCAGCCATTTGAGGGAACGCCATTCAACACTTTCCCCCTGTAGTCTTTTCACGATCTTTCTTTGATAAGTTATTCGGTTGTCATGTACCCTATCGGCTCCTGGTGCATGTAAACTCCGTCGATAGGTGTGAAGACCTCGAATTTACCTATGAATTATACCTCTGAGGTGCCTTGCCAGATGAAGGTCTCGTCATCTGATTAACCTTCTAAATTACGAGATCAACATGAGTAGCAATGCGGAGGTGCTAAACAACAAGATATAAATGTTAAGTAACTGGCATAAAAAAGTTCATAATTAAGAAATAGGCACTGCCGATAGTAAAACGATCTAGGTATTCATCAGGTTTGTTACCGCTACGTGGCGATTAGGTGGTCTCCTACGCCGATGCCAGGTATCAAACCCGTTCATCTAGGGCAACCCGGAAGATAAGGGCCAGGGCATCGGTTAGAAAGTATGAAAAATAAGTCATTGGGTCTCTCTTCTTTATTTCATAGAGCATTTTTAGTAAGCCGAAGAACTTTTTATTGTCAGTTTCCAAAGTTCGATATTTTTTCATGCGAGCAGCATCTCTTGTCGTTCTACCCATGTCCAAATAGAGAAACAAAAATATTTAATTAAAAAATAAAGCTATTAAATCTGAAGAAGAATAAATGTAATATATATATAAAGAATTTTCACAAAAAACATGTGTTATTAATGTACACACAAATCTGGACAAAAGTATTTACTTATCAAAATAACATCTTTAAAAGTTTCTTTAAAAGTCCGTAATTTCCTCCAAAAGGATCATGCAAAAATTGTAACTCAAAAAAAAAAAAAAAAAAAAAAAACTAAAAAGTGAAAAATAAACTTTTTTACCAAAAATAAAACCGACTTCAAAAACTACTACAAAGTAAAAAATAATTTTTTTACATAATTGTTAATAAGAAATTAAATTAAGAGCATTGTATTTACCATGCGTATTATTATATTTATGTACATTAATTTGATTTTTTGGAGTCGGTGCCAGCCAAGCCAAGTTCAAAATTAAAATTGTTTATCCAAAACACATCGTAACAAGATTCAGCAAAACCGTTTAGGAAAAAAATTCCTTTCTCAATCAATTCTGATACCATCCTGCATTTGAAAATCTGTGTTTGGCTACGATTTTTTTACATAATAGCCTATATAAACGCAATAATTTTAAAATAACCCTTAATTTAGCACACATAATTACAACTAATCTCACTTGAAAATACACGTTTATAAAATGAGATGAAATGTTTCAAAAATGGTAAAATTCAATTTTTTTAACTAAATAACAAATTGTAAAAAAAACTCGTAGATATTTGGATGTGTATCTGTTGGATAATTATACTTAACTTTGTTTGGCTGGCACCGACTCCAAAAAATCAAATTAATGTACATAAATATAATAATACGCATGGTAAATACAATGCTCTTAATTTAATTTCTTATTAACAATTATGTAAAAAAATTATTTTTTACTTTGTAGTAGTTTTTGAAGTCGGTTTTATTTTTGGTAAAAAAGTTTATATGACTTTTAAAGTAGATATTTCCGACAGAAAATGAAGTCCTCAATGCAGTTGAATAAATGATCTTATTTAGGGCGTAATGATCATTTGATACATCTTAAAGAATTTCACAAGTTTTAAGTAGATATAATTGGGGCCATTTTTCGCAACCACAAGTAAATTCTGAAGGGAAAATAGTATGTCATGTTTCTAAACATTTCGGTTAGCGTGTTTAGTTAAAAAAAATGTATTACCGAAAATTAATTTATTGTTGTATACTTAAATATATATATATATATATATATATTGTTATTGATTTATAATTTGTTATTCGCTTATGCATATTTTCTTGGATAAATGTAATATGTAAATATATACCTGAAGAGTATTTTTAAAATAAGCATGATTTATAAACATGTTAATTCTACGTTTTTTCTCAATGTATAGCAGAAAAAAAGTTACATGTTTTATGAGCAACAAACTTTTAGGAAAGTGTTTTGTTATTCCTATTTTTAATAAGACAAGTAAGAAAACTGAACTTACGATTATTTCTGTTACAATTTACAACTTTATAATAAAATTTCATAGACGTAAAGTTCATTACAAAAACCTTCAGTATGTTATACAAATAGCCTATAATATTCATATAATTAAACAAAATCTTTGTCCTTTTCATTACATATAAGAATTGTTCGATGAATTATAATATGCTGTATTGTTTTTATATTAAAAAGATTATTTCACGAAACGAAACTTTGAAGTATTAACAGTATTAACTGTATTATAAGCGATATATTAATACTTTGATTGATATTTGTTGATATTTCATATCAAATTATTCATTAGAACAGCTAAAGTTGAGTTATTTTAACATGTTGAGTGCCACATCAGTCACCGGTGACTGACAATGGTCTCTCCGTTTAGTCTTTTTTATTTAGAAATTAAAAACTAAACACATTCAAAATATACAACAATGTTTTTTGAAGCAACAGAAAAAAAAGTTACATCAAATTACACAAAAAATTACACAAAATGTTTCAGTCTTCGGTGACGTACACTTATAGATTGTGTAACGGAAATCTTATTTCGTGGCTCAAATGGAAAGACTTGGCAGAAAAACAGTCAAAACAGACTTGGCTTTCAACGTGTTAAGCTGGTATTTTTGAAGAAATGTATTTAATATTTGACAAATAAAAAAAAATAAAATGAAAAATAAATAAAGCTCATATTTGATATATGTATTTAAGTTATTTTTAATACGTTCGTTTCACTTAATTTGACTGTTTCAGAATATCTACGTCGTAATTTACTCTTGGATTCAACAGTTAAGAAAATCCACAATGATACCTTTCAACTGCCGTCTCCAGATGCTCTTTTGAACTAAAAGCGGTTTGATAAGACGCTCAAAGATGAAAGAGATTTTATTAAGAATACAGGAAAAAATAATTTAAACGAAAATATGTGAGAAGTAATACATTTTATTAAATTTGAAGTATTTTTTTTTTTCTGTTGGTTTAAAAAAAACTTTGTTGTACATTTCGAATGTGTTTAGATTTTTAATTCTAAATAGAAAAGAAATTTAAATGCATATTCTCACGCATACCTCCTATTTTTCCACATATTTAACACTGTTAAATCAAAATAAATAATTTTATTTACAAAGTGCTCATTAATAAAAATGTAATATTCTGGATTCATTTTCTAATATATATATATATATATATAATTTTTGTAACTTAGAAAAACTTTACAAATATATCTATATAGTTATATATATATATATATATATATAGTTTTATACATAATTTTATTCATTATACAATCAGCTATCAAAATAAAATAGCCACATAAGTGTGATATAAAAAAACATTTGAAAAGTGATCGATTTTATTCATGAGAAAATAATGGGTCAAGGCTCCCCCCATATGGGAGGCTTGACCCACTATATGGGAGGCTTGCCCCACTTTGTTTTATATTGAGATATTTTTAAGTGAAATAAAATAAGTTTAAGAAAAACAAAGTAACTTTATGCTACATGCTTTAATTATTATAATATATATATATATATATATATATATATATATGAAAATATGATGCTTAAACAAACCTGTTTAGACGCAATCACAAGTCAGAGGAGAAAAAAAATTGTTTAAACAGGATTTTGTCTAATCAGGTATAATTGTACTGCAGGGAAAATGAAATTTTAACATTTAAGGCAGTATTCCGTTAGAGAAGTTCTGTTTTCATAGGGTTTCATGTATTATTATGCCCGGATTTAAGAGCCACTGTCCCACTTTTTTTTACATCTCCTTTTCCTACTTTTTGCGACACTCTACCTGACAACCCTAATTGTCACATAGTTTGGCTTTAGCTCACGGTAATCATGCTGGTAAAATTTGTTTAGATACCTTCGAAAAGTTTTTCGATCAATACCATGTTCTTTTGCAGCCGCATGTGCACCTAATCGATATCTGTCGCCGTAAAAATTATACCACATTGCTTGTTAATTAATTTCAAAATATATACACAAAACAGCACAACCCAGTGTGAATAAAAAACAAATAATTAATTGTATTTTTGCTAAATATTGATTTATGAAATAATAAAGAAAATTAATTTGGGAAATATCTTAATAGCATGTATATATTAAAATTTATAATTTATAATGGGTATATAAATAAATATATATAAATATAATTTGGGGAAGGATTGTACTTTGTATCGATATATTAAGAAAGAGAAACAACGTATAAAGACACAAATAAAATATATTTAAAAAGCATACAGCTGTTTCAAAACCTCTAAGGTTTCATCATCAGTGCTTAAAATAAAAAGTAAAAGAAAACACTGTTTAAAAGGGGGGGGGCAGAGAGTCAGAAAGGCACACCCTTCAGCTCTACTGCCAATGGGTAATGCGACAAACAGCTACGGAGTAGATACTCAGGGAGACCCATCAAAATCGCCCAATTGCTCAGTAAGAGTTGAAACAAGAGGAGAAAAAAGGGGGGGGGGGAGGGAGTGAAAAGAACGAATTATAGAAAATTAAACTATATCTTTGAAAAATTGGGTGTACTGTAAAAATCGTTAATTAAACTTTTTGAATATTTCCATATGTGATAAGCTTCCCAGAAGTCAAGATCGTAAATCGATGACCATTTTTGCATCATGGAGTCTTCGGAAAATTTTAAGTTATGGTTGTTGGACCAGCAGTGGTTGGCAATAGCGGAACATTTGATATCACAATTTTTAACACAAGTTTTATGCTCCCCCCAAACGGATATTAAAGGCTCTCTTCGTTTGACCAATGTACATTTTGTTGCATTCGCAAGATATCCTGTAAATACCCCGATTTGAGAAACTATCAATTGGAAGATTCAGATTTGTGAATTGAATTTTGTTAAAAGGAGTATAAACTACCTTAAAGTCAAATTTTAACAAGATTTTAGAAGTTGATGGCTTATTTTCGGAAAATATGGAAGTATAATTAAATTTTCATTACCGACAGTATTAACACTGGATTGAGTGCATTTACTTAGTTTATTATGAATGGAATCGACAATTTCGGCTCTAAAACTTCGATCAATGGCAATGGATTTAATGTAATCTAATTCTGTTTTTAGGAAACTGTCGGGAGAACAAATATTTAAAGCCCTGTACACATAACTGTTAAAGGCAGCCAACTTTTGATTAGGTGGGTGAGATGAAAGGCGATGTGGGGGTAAGGGTACTGCGAATGGTTTACGGTAAACAATAGTGTGAAGCAAGTTATTTTCACGTAAAACCATAACATCAAGGAAGGGTAAACGACTGTTGTTTTCGAGTTCGAAAATGAAATGAATATGTTCATCGATAGAATTCATAATATCGAGAATATTAATAAGATTAAGATCATTAGAGTTCAATAATGCAAAGCAGTCGTCGACATAACGGATGTAAAATGGAAAGGATAGTTTCTTGAAAAGGTTTGATTCGTAATAGTGCATGTAAATATCACTAAGGATGGGTCTGAGGGGGGGAACCCATGGACAAACCATCAGTCATGCAATAAAAATTACCATTAAATATGAATGCGTTTTGTGATAGACAAATGCTAGTAAGATGTATAAGTTCATCAATTTCGTAATATGAATAATGGAATTCTTGTAGGCATAATTTAAGACAATTTAAAGCACCTTGAACCAGTAAGTAAATAAATAGGTGCTAGTAAATAGTGATTTATAGTCGAATGAAACTATACTATTGTTTTGAGTACCAACGAAGTTACGAAGCTTATTAAGAAACTCATAAGAATTCCTGCAAGTGTAGATGTTGTTAGAGAGCAGGGGGGAGAAAATAGAGGTAAGACATTTCGCTAATTTATAGTAAAAGGTACCAAAGTTCGAAACTATTGGTCTGAAAGGAATGCCTTGTTTATGGACTTTTGGGAGTGTATAAAATCTTACGCAGTGTGACACTGAAGGAATGAGAGAGGATTTAGCGTTTTTGGAAATGAGAGGGGAGTGCTCGATTGCCGATGTGATAGCTTTTAATTCTTTTTGAGAAGGATCAGATTTAATCTTTTTATAATGACCCTGGTCTCGGTCATTCCATGTCAATTCAACCAAATTTTTTAAGGTTTGTAACCAGACCCCCAGGGATTTGGATGAAACTCGGTGTATATACTAAATCTATCATGATATGAATGCATCAGAAATTTTTCCTTCCTAGACCTCATAGTTTGTGAGATATGGGGGGGGGTCCAATTTTTGGATTTTTCTCAAATCGCACATTTCTGAGTCTGTATTTTTAGACTGCAGTTCCATTTTTTAAAAATTGTTTCTCTGGATCTAAAATGCGAATCATCTTAAAAATACCACCATAAGTACATAAAAAGATGCAGATTTTATTTTAAAAATATTTAAAAAATTAATTTTAAATATTTAGGGTCAAAAACTTAAACCAAAATTGAAAGTTATGTTTATTTTTCCAAATTTTTGTGACTTTACAAAAAAGGCGCTACACAAAAAGGCAAATAAAATTTCCAATTTCTCTTTGTTTTAAATAAAAGATAACTCTTTGGGCTTTCTATTTATGAAATAAAAATGATGTCTTTCGCATGGCTTATGCAAAAATTTTGACTTATTTTGGGATGCTGTATCTATCAAGAGACATAAAACTTTAACTTTGCTTACGATACCTAAATAATTGCTGCACATTTTAAATTTAAATTTATTAATCAATTTGATTTATTTTCTGAAATGAAACCTTAAAATCAGACTGATTTATTAATTTTTATAACAGTAGAAAATTTGTATATTATTGGTACTTATCACACGTTGTCTGAAATTGTGTTGTTCTCAAACTTATCGCATATGTTTGTCACATAAATCTACATCTATCATTGGATTCAGTGGTATAGTATTTCTATACATACTTTCACAATGGTAGTATGTAAAGAATATGTACAATATTTAATGAAGGGGGGCTGGGTGGTGGATATTGAAATCATTGATTTTTTTCTCATTTTACTCAGAAAAAACAAAAGCAAAAACTTTACTTTGTAAATAAAATAAAAGAAGCACTTATATTAAATAAATTCAACAAGTCATAAGAACCACAGAAATTATTTAGGTACCACAGTGTAAATTAGACATATTAGAGATTTTTTTTTCTTGAATGGTGCAGTTTCCTAAAACAGGGCAAAATTTTACATAAGCTAGGAGAAAGACTTCATTTTTATTAAAATTGAAATAATCATTAATTAAATCTAATACATTAATTAAAATTGCGTATAAATATTTTAAAAATTTAGATTGTTGTAAATTTCCAATTTCTTTTCGTTTTAAATTTACACTTTGGGTTTTCTAGTTATGAAATAAAAATGATGTCTTTCTCATGACTTATGCAAATTTTTCCCTGTTTTGAGAAACTGCACCAATAAAGAAAAAAAAATCTGTCTAATTTTAGCTGTGGTTCCTAAATAACTACTGTGATTGCCATGACTTGTTGAATATATTATTCAATGTTTCTTTTTTCCTTTATTTTGCAAAGTAAAGTTTTTGCTTTGGTTTTGTTTCTTCTGAGTAAAAAGGGTGGAAAAGTCTGTGACTGCAGTCTATCCTCCCTCCATTAAATTCTGTGCATAATCCTAATGTTTTAATTATTTATTCATTCATATATATTTTTTTTTATTACAAGTATTTTTTTTTTTAAATTTAAACAATCCTTAATTTTCTTTTTACTATATAACTGTAAACAAAAAATCTTTTGTGGTATAGAATAAGAAAATGCAATAATGACTTTTTACCAATCATATTTTGAATACGTTTTTTTCTGTGTGTGTATGTGTGTTTGAATTAAAATACTTTATTTGTATTTAACTTCTTTTTTTTAACTTTCTATCTTATTATATTGGATAATTTTAATCATTTTAAATATGTTTTTCATAGTTTAAATACCTTATATTTAACAAATCCTAGTTCATTTCTACAGGATGAAACATATTTCTACATCTGCCTTGTATAAACAAATTCTGACAAAGGCAGGATAATTTTTTTTAGTAAAGGCAGGTGTTTTCGAATCTCTTAATCAAATTATTATTAGTCTGCTGTTTCTCATAATAGAAGGGTGATCTATTTATCCTTGTGCTGCAAAAGAAAATAATAGATGAATTTGAAGTAACTAATTATGCTGCAAGACCGTTATGACAACTTCTGAGAAACTATTGAACTAATTGAAAAGTTTTATAATTGTAATGAATATTGAAGAATCATGGCTGTTAAGAAAATGTAGTTAGCATTGCTAAGAATGTATTATGCACAAAAGCGATTGATATTATGTATATCTACATGAGTTGTATTCTCTTTTTAAACAGGAATTTCCAAAAAATTTGAGGATTATAATTCTAGGTGTTCAATCCAGTATTAGCAGCACTGTTCTTTTAAATAAATTTGTGACAAGCTAAGTAAAATATTTGAAAAATGTTATTCCACTCTTTTATAACAAAATTTAATATCTTAAAAGATACTAAACCAAACTTTGGCCCTCCAAAAGCTATAGTTTTGTTGGATTTCAGCAAAAATTTTACTTTTTTTATTCAAGGTAAGGTTTAAAGTTACCATTGGACCAAAGAAGCCGCACTCTTGATCCAACTGTTATGTACACTCAATCTCTCAATATTAGATTATCAGCAAGCAATGTACACATTTTATCTTATGATATGCAACATGATGTCACTCTTGTATGTTTAACACAGAATGAAGTGATAGTAATTGTAAAATAGATATTCCCTGATGTAAAGAAAGCCTTTGACTTTAGTGATGGGTGCTCTGGCAATATAAAAATAACAAATTTGCATAAACCTTTACCAAAATGAAGCGAATTTCCCCTTAAGATATTTAACATTTTTTCTGGAGGTGGAGGAAGGAGGGGGGTAGCCACCGATTTTGAAATACAAAGACATTTTAGATTCTAAATCACAAAGATCTTCACAAAGATCACAAAGATACCGATATCTTGTTAGGTTATTAAGTTTGGAGTTGCAGTAAGATAGGAAAATTGAAATATATATTAGAAGGTCCTCAAAGTTGCTTATGCATAATAAATATAAATTTTAAATTGCACAAAGAAAGAATGTTGAAAAATAAGTCTAAGTGATACTGCAAAGTACGTCATTTATTTCTATATTTATATTTAGCTCAATTATATTTTTGAATTTCAATCTTTTAAATATAATGTTTAATCTGATTTTTTAGCTTTAAAAATTTGCATATAATTTAACAAATTCTTTATTTGTTACATAAAAAAATTACATCGATTGAATTTTTAAAATATTTACAAGCAATTTTAATTAATGTATTAGATTTAATTAATGATTATATCAATTTTAATAAAAATGAAGTCTTTCTCCTAGCTTACGTAAAATTTTGACCTGTTTTAAGAAATTGCACCATTCAAGAAAAAAAAAAAAATCTCTAATATGTCTAATTTAAACTGTGGTACCTAAATAGTTACTGTGGTTCTTATGACTTGATGAATTTATTTAATATAAGTGCTTCTTTTATTTTATTTACAAAGTAAAGTTTTTGCTTTTGCTTTTTCTGAGTAAAATGAGAAAAAAATCAATGATTTCAATATGCACCCCCCTCCTCTTTCATTAAATATTGTGCATATTCTTTAGATACTACCATTGTGAAAGTATATATAGAAATACTATACCACTGAATCCAATGATAGATGTAGATTTATGTGACAAACATATGCGATAAGATTGAGAACAATACAATTTCAGATAATGTGTGATAAGTACCAATACTATACAAATTTTCTACTGTTATAAAAATGAATAAATCAGTCTGATTTTAAGGTTTCATTTTAGAAAATAAATCAAATTGATTAATAAATTTAAATTTAAAATTTTCAGCAATTATTTAGGTACCGTAAGAAAAGTTAAAGGTTTCTGTCTGTTGATAGGTACAGCATCCCAAAATAAGTCAAAATTTTTGCATAAGCCATGCGAAAGACATCATTTTTATTTCATAAATAGAAAGCCCAAAGGGTTAACTTTTATGTAAGACAAAAAGAAATTGAAAATTTTATTTGCCTTTTTGTGTAGAGCCTTTTTCGTAAAGTCACAAAAATTTGGAAAAATAAACATAACTTTCAAATTTGGTTTAAGTTTGTGACCCTAAATATTTAAAATTATTTTTTTAAATATTTTTTAATTAAAATCTGCATCTTTTTATGTACTTACGGTGGTATTTTTAAGATGATTTGCATTTTAGATCCAGAAAAAGAATTTTTTGAAAATGGAACTGCAGTCTAAAAATACAGACTCAGAAATGTGCGATTTGAGAAAAATCCAAAAATTGGACCCCCCATATCTCACAAACTATGAGGTCTAAGAAAGAAAAATTTCTGATGTATTCATATCATGATAGAATTAGTATATACACCGAGTTTCATCCAAATCCCTGGGGGTCGGGTTACAAGGTCTGGTTGAACTGACATGGAATGACTCGTCTATCAAGTCCTGTGTTTTGGATAGGAAATCAGACTTATCCATAACAACAATCTGGCCACCCTTATCAGCCTTGCTGAAAACTATGTCAGCATTATATTTTAGATTTTTTATACAACTCAATGCAGCTTTGCTGTTTTTTTTTTTTTTTTTTTTTTTTTTTTTTTAAGCGCTGATGATGAAACCTCAGAGGTTTTGAAACAGCTGTATGCTTTTTAAATATATTTTATTTGTGTCTTTAGAAATTGTTTCTCTTTCTTAATATATATATATATCGGTATCATTTCGTTTGTAAAAATATAAGGTTTACGCATATCGAATGTAAAATATATATATAAGCACTAAGTGTATAACACTTCCGAGAGTGAACCCATCCGTTTCCTGATAATCTTTTGTTAAAATCCGCTATACGCGGCCATGTTAGTCTCTAGCATTCCGATGCCGTATTTCCGAGTGCCCTATTTAATCTGTCTATCTATTCGTTGTGTAACATATTTTTCTTCAATTTTTCTAAAACCTTCAAAATGTATACTATTATAATGCTTTAAAATCTAATTTAAAAATAACCAGATACCAACAACAGAGTTCCGACATATACAAGCGATTACCGTTGCCATTAATAAGCATAAATTACAAATCCCTAAACAAATAAATTACTCTTCCAGCTATTCATTAAATGCTCTTAAAATATTTTGAAAAAGTATATTAATATTTTGAAATACGTTTTTCACATTTGTTTACATTTATTTACAGTTTGAATTCAGTATACACTCTTAAAAATATCGCAAAAGTTACCTCTGTTTTTCAAGGCTATCTATTTTCTGACCAATCAGAACGCTTCGTGTTCATTGAATATGGCTGTATTCTGTGATTCATTCCTGTGAATTATTTTGTACCGGATTAACGTTTCCTTTCTAAAAATAAACGTTTTTCAAATTATTTAAGGGTTTTATTATTCTTTTACAAATATTTTAAGAGCAAAATCTGATTTCGACCGTATTTTTTAATGATTCGTTCAAAAAGTCATTCATTTGTTTCTGGATTTGGAATTTCTGTTGTACAAGTGTCATCACGAGTGAATGTTGATTTGATTTTTCAATCTTAAAAAGTTCTTTCTTTTTCACTATTCGCAAAAGTTACATTTTTAGAAAGATTATTCAAAATAAATTAACATTTAAGAGATGACTTATATTCAATTACCTATATATTCTGCTGGGATGACTTCAGTTAAAATTAGATTGGCAGCTCTGTCTATCCCTATATGAAAGTAAACAAACAATTGATTCATTCGTCTTGAACTTTTAAAATATTAAAACAAACGTTTTTATGCTCTGTTGCGCAATCTATCGGTAGTTAAAATAAAAATAAAAATAAATTTTCTTTTTTAAATGTTCTTTGAATTCTGAAGACAGATTTTATAAGAAAAACATGAATATTTCTTATAAAATGAAATTAGAATATATGGAATATATAATGCCGTGTACTACATATATATATATATATATATCAATACATTATTATAATAAATGAAATTTTGTATTTTGTAGGGAAAATAAATTTGTAATTTAATAACAGAATTTCAGAAAAAAAAAATGTTAATGCAATTAATAGTTGCAACTTCCTTATGTGATAAAATATGATTTTTAATTATCAAAATTTATTACAGGTTTCTTTTATGCATGTTTAAAAAAAGTCGGGATTTTCTCTGTTCAACTTTTTAAAACGTAAGTTATATAATATTATTTTGGCAATTAATAAAAACAAATAAACTTTCTGTTGGAATTGTCTTTTATTTTACACCATACCATGGGGTAAAATAATTAATTGACAATATGTTTTCAAATAGCATGATTAGTACTAATTTGCATGTTTTTGTGACATATTTCTTCAAATTTTCGGAGTGAAGTATTATTTGCATACTTTATGTCAGTATTTTACCAATTCGATTAACAATTTTCTTGAACATCAAGTTTCAATGAAAAATGAGCTGTTTTTACTTTACTCCACCCGATCCCATTAGTCAGATAAGACAAAATTTATTACTTCACAATTCTTTTTATAATGCAATGCTATATATATTTTTTGAAAATGCAAACACGTCATTCTGACGGTCTATATTCTAGTTTTGTAATAATGGCCAAATATTTAAAGTAACAAAAATTTACTCTCACCATATACTTCAGTCAAAAGGGGTGAAGGGTCATCCTGGTGATCACTCTAAAACCTTAAATGCACGTAAATTTAGTCCACATATCAAATTCTTAAATTGTCTCTTAGGCTTAGCATATCAAAGTCTTAAATATTCTCTTTGAGCTTAGCATATCAAAGTCTTAAATAGTATCTTTGGGCTTAGCATATCAAAGTCTTTTTTTAATCTGTCACAGTGATATCTGGATCTTTCTTCTTTTGATTCAGTGAGTATTTTCAGTTTAGCGTTCAATCTCAGCCACTTATGGTTATCAGAAATGATCACGCGCTCATAGATGCTGGTCGACTCTCTTAGGTGTACTTCCGTCTTTCAGAATTAATTTTCGTCTTTCCATCAAAATATCTTACTATAAGTGAGTTCCTTCTGTCGGTCCTTCTGCACTTCTGCATTTTCCGATTCGTGAGGGCTTCTCATAATTTCTTTTCCCTTAGATGAACTTCGTCTTCATTGATAAAGGGTGATGAAATTATCAAAAGTTAGGTCTACTTTAAGCAGTGTAATGAAGGTTTTTGCCGACTTCTTGACTTCTGCATTCAAACATATTTTTGCGAAGTCACAAGACTAGTACCGGAGCATCCTTCTGGAGACAGTAAAAACAAATGAAATTGTATTTTTCTGAAAAAAAAATCGTCCTCAATAAAATAAGATGTGTGCATTTAGACAATATGATTTTTTTCATTCGTTGCTTGATGCTTCTCCCTTATTGGTACACTTGATCTCTTGCATCTGATTCTTTTTTCACATCCCCCTTGTGGGCGTCTTCTTACTTGCCCGTCGCATAGCTATTTTTTTGTTATGACTTCAGGGGTTATGACGTCGCATGGGAGCGTCGGATACCTACCACACACGATGAGGACCAATAAATTTTAGCCCTGTCAGTCGTAAATTTTGTGCTAAGGGCGTCATAAATATTTGTGACAGATGCTATTCTTCGCTTGTCTCGATATGGCGTCCATGTGCATTTCATTGTACTTAATTGCCTTATTTTTGTCTGAAGGATTTGTGAGTTTTTATCACTCTGTTTACATACATATAAAATATTATAAGATTTTTAATTATTGGCCATTTTACAAAATACATTAGATATTCGTAAACCTTATATTTTTATAAACGAAATGATACCAATAATCATATATATATATATATATATATATTTGTTTATATACCCATTATAAATTATGAATTTTAATACATACATGCTATTAAAATATTTCCCAAATTAATTTTCTTTATTATTTCATAAAGCAATATTTTACAAAAATACAATTATTTGTTTTTGATTCACACTGGGTTGTATTGTTTTGTGTAATTATTTTGAAATTAATTAACAAGCAAAGTCGTATAATTTTTACTGCGACATTGTTCTACCCATTTTTTAAAAAGAAAAGAAAACTCGCTACACATAAATGCTATAATACATATATACATCCAATATTTACAAACGTTATCAAACCTGATAAGTACACATATTCTTCAATATTCACTGAGGGGATCTGTAATAACAACTGAGTAAACTAATACAAAATGTAAAATAGTATATACAATTATATATGACGTATAGGTGAGAAAAAATACTCCAATATCTTGCCATTGAAAGACAATAAACCGTCTTAGTACACAATTCATCCCTACAATATAGATATACTACATAAAACAATGTTTTTCAAAAGGTTTAAACTAATGCGTGTAAATATATATGTACATACCTGCTTTACATACATATATGTACATCCACTGCATTTCTTGCAGTGGATACTATAGCAATTTTCCTCATCTTTCTTTAATCTAAACATTTTCTTTTCCATCGCCCTATTTTACCGTGGCTTTACAGAATAAATTTACATTATTTTTTATATATAACCATTAACCTTTCATTATACATAGTGTATAATATAAAGATTTCATCTAGTCAACCCTCCCTCACGTTGGCTGTGTCAAGCCTCCCCACATAGCCCTTTTCTAAAGAATAGCACATTATTATGTTAAGCCTAACTCACTGTACAATCCTTATACCTGAAATGAAAGCTCGATATTTCTGCATTACTTAAAACCTACTTACTTAAATTTTTATGATATATTTTATCAGAAAAAAAGCTTACAAATATTTCTAAAAAAGACAACTCTTAAGTTGAAAACGTCTCACAATTGATTTTTTCCATACCTATTTCGATTATCTGTGTGAAACAAATTCTGTTGCTTGAATATTCCAGTACCTTTGGTTAACACCTAATGATAAAATTCTGAAATTCTTTTAAATGTGAAAACCGACGGGATGGTTAAGCCTCCCGTATGGTCAAACCTCCCTAGTCCCCCCTATATTTTTCTCTATTGTGAATTTATATTATTGCAGTATAAAAATATAGTTATGCACTGTAAAACTCGCAAAAACTACACAAGTGTACAGAGAAAGCATGCATTAAATAATGCAGAGAGAAAAATGGATGGGGCAAGTGATGCAAAACTAATCAGATGTACCGATATAAAAACTTCCTTCTATCTCATACATGTTAATACTTCAAAATTCGCTATCACAGTGCCGAAATTAAATGACAATAAAAGCCTATCATGTGGATTATAAAGATATAAGTTTACTGAACTGTGTGCATTAAAAAAGGGGATATACGCAACAGACCATTCCAACAAATCATTATTTTTCGGCGCCCACACTCTTAGATATTTTCAAACAAAATTGTCAATCAAAAGAACATAAAGGTGACACCTGCCGTGTTGTTCACACCCATCTGTTTGTGTGAATGCATACTAGAATTTAATGTTTGATAAATTTCGCATATTATTTTTTGCCCTATTGCGCTATTGTGAAAAATGCATATTATCAGCGCTACCTGTTATATGATTTAAATAAACACCTAATAAGCGGTAAATTTTGTCAAGGTCTAACAACATTCTGAAGCTTGATGAAATTCCGTGAATTAGTTTTTGAGCTATGACTATAGCTAATATCGTGTAAATTCTGGAAAACGCAGGATTCCAGTGTCACGTGTTGGGTGATTTGCACATACACTCAATCAGCCCCAACTTTTGTCAAAATCTAACTGAATCTGAACTTTTATTAAAATCCGTGCATTAGTTCTTGTGATAGAGCTATTGCCTATATCGTAAAAAATTCATCATCATAGCACCATTTGTTGGGAGATTAAAACAAAACCCCAATTACCTACATCTATGTCCATGTCTAACTGAATATGAAGTTTGGTGAAAAACAATGCTTTAGTTCTTGAGATAGAACTATTGCGGAAATTGTGATAAATACAGAATAGCAGGCCCACAAGTTGGACGGTTCACACCAAAAACTAATCGGCACTAATTTCTAACACAGTATAACTGAATCTGAAGTTTGACGAAAATCCGTGGATTAGTTGTTGAGATAGATCTACTATGAAAATCGTAAAAAAATGCACCATCGGAGCGCCACCTGTCTGTCGATTTACACCAAAACCCAGTCAGCACCAATTTATATCAAGGTATATTAGTATCCAAAGTTTTATTAAATTCCCTGGATCCGAGACACTCATTTTCTAAAAACAGTGAAATCGTGGTCGATATCTTCTAAAATTTATAAATTCTTCGAAAACGGAAAGACAAATTTTTTGACTAAGATAGCAGAAAGTAAAAATGTAATGCGGTTAATGGTGCTATAAAGAAATCATGTCAAAAGAGGATTTTTTCAGGTTTCTTGGGGCAGTTGGAAGTCAAATTCACGAAAAAATACCTTTTTTTATTGCTTGATATTTTGAATCCTTTGTTTTCCCTCTTTCGAATGGTATATTACTTTTGTATCTATGGCAACGAGAAATGACATTTTTAAAAGTAATTCTGTTTGTTTATATCATGCTTAAATATAAGATACTTAAAATTTAAACTCAATACTCTCAAAATGTTGCTTTTTGAATTTCGATGCAACTTTTTATAGAAACTAATACAGCTGAAGTAAAAAAATTAAAATAATTCATTTTATTTGTATTTGGAATTGCATTTAGCTTTATTTCAATGTAGTAGTATTGAAACAGAACAACAGTTGATGTTTTAATAAATTTGCATGTTATTAAAGAAAATTAAAACTGTAAAAGATTGCATTTTGAGTGAATAACGTATTTTTGTAAAATTATATTTTCATTATTCAAAATATTAGAAATCTTGTGAATTTTCCTGATTGGTTCAAAAGGTTACATAAATTAAGCATAAATGTAGCTTCTGTGGGAATTCTGCTTATTTATAAAATCGCTTTGCGTCATCATTGCTTTCGTTTTGTGTGAAACATTGGTTGTTCGTCCGACATAAATGGGTTTGCAACAAAGCATCATATTATTGATTTGCATAAAAAAGTTCTTAATTAGCAATATATCGCCAATAACTTAAAATATTCTACACCAAGTGTTAGAAGAGGAACAAAGCAGTGTTTAAAAGATGGACATTTTGAAAAAAAAGCACATGAATAGCGTCTAAAAGCCAGAGAAACTACTTAGAGAGATTAAAGAAAGCTGAAGAATGTTGCTAAAAAAAGTTTTAGATTTTTGCATCGAAAGGGGAAAGAACGCGGTGTTGATGTGAGTAAATCTACAACACATAGACGTCTCCATAAACTTTGATTTCAATCCAGTGTACCAAAGATAGAGCCCCTCCTGACTATTAAACACAAAAGAGAGAGAGTGAAGTGGTGAATAAAAAAGTATTCTATGGGGACTGCATGGAAAAAAGATATTATTTAGTGATGAGAACGTGTTTTGCGTAACACATGGTGATCAAGCTGTTTGTGTATGGTGAATGACATAAGAATTATATGACAACGATCAGTGAAATATGCAGCCAGCGTAATGGTATGGGCTTGCATGTTGGCTATGTATCGTTAACGAAAGGATTAATTTTGAGATATATCAAGAAATCATTGAGCATTTCATGATACCATCGTTGGGAGATCTGTGTGGTGACGATTTTAATTTCCAACTTTATTTAGCACCTTCACACAGGTCAGTATCCATCAAGAACTGTCTTAGCCAACGCCAATTTAACGCACTTCTCTGGACTGCTAATTCATCGAATTTAAATCAATAAAGAATTTGTGGGGAATAATGAAGAAAAGACTGCATGAAATTGAGGCCAAAAACAAAGTTGAGCTTCTTTCGAGCATAAAGTCGACATGGTCATGTCTAGGCAAAAAACATTGTGAACCACTTGTAGCTAGCTTGGCAAATCGGGTTTGTGCTGTTATAAAATGTAAATGTTATGCTACAAAATATTAAAGAATAACTATTTTTCCTTTATTTAAATCGCGTATTACTTTGAATGCATTATTCTAATATTTTGAACTAAGTAAATGTTTACTCTAATTATTTGATTTTTCCTACTGTGAACAATTATTTTAATTTTTGGATTATTTCCTTTAATTTTTATACTAAAAGCTCTACAGACTGTGTAGATTCTTACAATATTATGTTTTATCATGTATTACTATTTGTACAAACGATACATAAAAAACCTTTTATAATAATTCCTTCTTTTCTATTACTCTAATTTTTGTACTTGGAGCCGCACATATTATAGTTTGCAATCTTTCCAGAATATTTCACACATATCACTGATTCATCTGAAATGAATTTTTGTTACACACATTTGTACAAAATCATTATAAAAAATGTTTTCTTTGAGAAAATGAGAATTTTTGTCATTAAAAGCGGTTTTTATTTCGCATGTTTTAGTAAAATAACTAAAGAAGATATGTTTATGCATTTAACTTCACTTCATTAGGAATTATTCATATTATGTATATAAAAAAATTCAAATGAATATATTTGGTAGTTTCTGAGAAAACAGAAAAGAATTTAAGTGAATATCTTTGGCAGTTTCTGAGAAAACATACATTAATTTAACATGGTAGTTATTGGGACTTCCAACTGCCCTTAAAACTTTATGCAGTATTATTGGTCTGTATTATGATGCATAATTACATTCTTTCTCTTACAAAATATTTAAAATTCAATAAATATAATTCAAGTAAGAAATATGTGGATTTAAAAAAAAAAATTTCAAATGTGCCCCCCTCTCCCCTATGTTCCTAAATTTCAAATATAATGATGAAATGGTTAAATTATTTTCATTATTGTTCATAATAAAATATGCTTATTAAAACAAGTGACAGGGATAATTAGCGAGCCAAAACTCAATTTAATATCAAGCTGAAGGGTTTTGTTTTTTCTAGTGGCATTACCATATGTATCACAATATTAAATACCTTTCCTTTAAAATAATTCTAATTATTCAATTTAAATTATATGTTTGTCACACTAAGCAAATTTTATTATACTGAAATGTGATTTTTTTCTTCTAAAAGTACTGATTTAGCAGTAAGTTAAACATATTTCACTTTAGAGAAATATTTTATCAATAAAATAAAATAATCAAATGTTCGTAGTCATATTTGTTTGTTCAGCCTGTATATTTTTATTTATCTCTAACTATTTCATATAGGATTTCTATTTCAATTATGTATTCATTAAGGGATATTAAATAAATATATATTTTTTATTCAACAAAATAACAAAATTATAAGCGGGATTTAATGAAAAGTATCCGTTTCAATATTTTAAATAAATTGATGATTTGGGAAAAATATACTTTTTCTTCACATTTATCTCTGTCTTTTGACTTTTTAATCAAAACAAATTAGAATTATTGAAACAAAAATATCTGCAACGTAAATGCTGTTTTATTTCTCCTTCATAGAAGTAATAATACAATTATTAAAGTAAATTTATTTATAAAAAGTTACGTAAAACTTCATTTTATAAAGCCTTCTCGTTTAAATAAAAAAAGTCTACATATATATAACATCATTATTTTACATTATCGTTAATTGACGACTAAAAAATGAAAACGCTGAAAGTACCAAAAAAATTTGAAAATGTACTCCTTTACGAAATGATGTCACAAGTGCCAAGCTTAACAAAGAGAGGAACGTTTCAAGAGCTAATCCTAGTAGTAATAGTTCAAAAAAGTCGGAAATTGTACATCAAACGTGGTAAATTATGTGCTTTTTCCTTCTTTTTCTCGCTCTCTTGAAAAATTTTCTCTTTCGGACTTTCAGCGTTTTCCGTTCTTATTCCTCAATTATGCTGTATATTTCGAATTATGAACATTCCTAAATATTTTGCTCAATAAAAGTACTTAATGAAATATTTTTAAAAATATATTTAATTTCGGTTTATCTGTATCGAGTTTAGTTTTTTAAATGTTATTTTCTTTGATTGATTTATTTGAAATTATGCTTTATGGAAACAGATTAAAAGATTCTCAACTGAAAATAAGAAGAAATGATTAACGTAGTCTGCATTTATATAACATTCTTCTATAAATCACTAATTTAAAAATGAAATATATATCATTTAAACAAGAACATTTCACAATAAAAGTAATTATACTTTTTTGTTGAAATGAAACGTATATATTTGTATATTTTGTTAAATCCATTTATAAAAAACAAAATAAACATAATTTACAAAAATTTCTCTTTTGAGGTTGTTAACACCTTTAGTAAACCATTTTACTAATATTCTTCCGTGTATTAGGTAGCTTTCATTACAAAAAAAAAAATGAAGCCATTCGGGAAAAAACGATTCCGCTCCCCCCCCCCCCCCCCCCCAGACACCGAAGCCAACCTCCGTTCAAATGTTGATATATATATATATATAGTCGAATATCTCTATATAACGAAATCCATTGTTCAAGTAAAGAATTCGTTATATAAAGAAATTCGTTATATAGAGAATGAGTAAACATTCCTATTTAATGTGCAAATTTTGAACACAAATTATTTTTAAGGTGTTTAATTAAGAATTTGAAATGTTTAACTACAAATGTTAACTTAATACGTTATTTCTTAATTATTTAAACAGTTTCAAAAAAGAGAACAGGAATTTTTTTTTAAAGCATAATAATAATCACATAAGGAAAACTTACAATAATTTTAGACGAAGAAATCTGTAATTTTTTGCTGTTTTGATTTCAAAATTGTTACACTCTCGAAAAAATGTTTACACTTTAGCAAGGAATGAAAAACTGTATCGGGTTGCTCCACTTGAAGACATCTTATAAGATGAAAAGAACTCATCATTTCACTGCGTGACGTTTATTTCTCTTGTTGTACGTTTATGTTTTCATGCTCATTGTCATTCTCACCATCATTGTCCATAATGCTGCTTAATATCACTATCAGTAGGATACTTCGCAATAGTGAGATTGTCATCCACTTCCAAAAAATCAGAGAGTACAATTTCTTCGACGCTGCCGCGTTTCTTAATTAATGTCCATTTCCCCTTTAAGTCTGCTAAAGCCACATCTTCTTTGTACTCAGAATCTGCATTAGTCTCCAGTTTAAAAAACCCGACAAGTTTGAAGCAATTGTAAGTAGGTTTTTCAGTTACATCAAATCTCCAAGCTTTACAAAGTTCCGCAATACATTTTCTATGACGTCTTGTGTGGAATCATTGTTTTCAGTAGCTATGATCACTTTATATTTTTTTATTATTTCCATGTCCAAGGTCTGCAGTTTTAATGTGCAATTTGGTGGTAAGAAAATAACTTCAACATTTTTCAGTTGTTCTCTACGGTGTGTGAACTCTGGATTGTGAGTGAGCTGGACAATTATCAATAAGCAAAGCAATTTTTCGGCATTGTTTTCTCATTTGAGTGTCAAGTGCTTTTAGCCATTGTCAAAAATTTTAGTGGTCTTCCAGGACTATTTTATTAAAAGCATAGTGTACATCTAAGAACTTCACGCTTTAAAACACAGAGGCGATTTACTATTCCCAATGACTAGCATCTTTAATTTTTATTTCCATGTGATGTTAGCATACAGCAGAAAAGTAATCCTTTGTTTGCCGCCAAAACATTTATCTTCTTTAACACGTTCACCACTGCGCCGATATTCATGTTTTTCGCTGTGAGATGGCACTCAAATTCATGTTTCGCTTCATCTGGCGGCGCGGTTCTTTGCATTTTCAGTAAGGTAGGAACCACACTCTTAGTCAATGATATTTTTTGAATGAAAATGAGAATTCTCGTTTCTCGTCATGAATATGTTATATTTATAATATTGAATTGCTTTTACTACGAAATTTTAAAATATTCAAGTGTGACCAACCTGTAGCAGAGACCGTCTTTGAAATAGCCCAGTGTAACCCATCTGTAGTGCACGTCTTCTTTAGAGCAGTCGAGTGTGACCCATCGGTGATGCATGCCGCCTGATGCGACAGTCAAACGTGACCCACTAGTGATGCATGCCGGCGTGAACATCTTAAACGCCAGATTCTTGTTTGGGAGTCACTTGTAAAAGAGACCTGTTTCGTCAGCATTGAAAATGTTCTCAGAAGCGAATTCTTTTAAACTTTCTGCTACTTTATGACTCCAGTTCTCGCATGCTGTCACAGTAGCATCCGCACTTTCACCGCAGATTGTTTTCTGGAATAACCTATGCTACTTCTTGAACTTTTCTAGTCAACCAAGCTGACTTGGAATCATAGTGCCCAAGAGATGAATCATATTCTAGATCCTTTTCTAAAACCTTGGTGCCGAAGGTGATAGATTCCGGTCTCTTATCCCTTTAATCCACTTAAACATTGCTTCGTCTAAGTCTTCGTATTGGCTCGTTCTCTTCCTTTTTCGCGCCGAACCAATATCCGAATTCTGCTCAGTGATTGACTCTCTATTTTTTGATTGTTGATAGAGTACTTGCCGGAATCCCAAACTTTTTCGTCACATCTATTTTTTTTTTTCAATCCTTTATCGATATATTTCAAAATCTTCACTTTATGCAGTTTCTAGGAGACATTCTTTTGCAGAAGCAGTAAAAAAGTGCACTCAAACAGATTAAGTTTTGTGAATCTTTCACACTAAAGAAAGCCAAAAACTATAAACAGCTACTCTAACTGTAAGGGTTGAGAGCTTTATTTTGAATAGATCAAAACTTATTCTAAATGTTGGCTGTTATCTGCTCTCGTGGCTGCAGCCGTCGAGGGAGAATTTTCCATTCGACCAATAGCGTGTCATGCCAGTGGATCTTGTGAGCTTTCTGCTAGTAAGATTTACGAATCTAGACATGTTGGGCTTGATTAAAGAGAGTTTATTTTTTCTAATTTAATCTTCATTCTCATTCAACTTAAACTTCAATTACCTCTCTGATCCCGCTTTTATATGTGTAACAATCCAATTGCCATTGTTTTAAGAAGAATGATGGAAGGAGTATGGGAGGGGGGGGGGGCGGGATGAATTCGTTGGACATAAAGACCGAGGAGATTCAAAGTAGAAAAGTACGATAAAAAACTCAGCACTGGACGATAAATCAGGAATCACTGATTTAAAATTGATTCCATGAGATTTGGAAGCTTTTTTCAAACCGAATAAATAAAGAACATTTTATGAAAAAAAATCGTTATATGGAGAATGGTTATTTCGCTATATGGTGAATGGTTTTAACGAAATCATGCGAAAAGGAGACCGTTCCTACTAAAAATTCGTTATATAGAGAAATTCCATATATATATATATATATATATATATATACATTATATATATTTATATATATATAATATAATATAATATATATATATATATTTATATATATATATATATATATATATATATATATATGATATCTGTCACACTGTAACTCTTGTATTTATGAACCGATTTGGATATAAATTGGAATGTACATAGTACATACCAATATCTCGACCGAGTTCGTTGGCCAGCTTCATCCACCGTCTTGTTTCAAAATGGCGGCCATTTAATTTTTTTATTTAAAATTTAAAATGAGATACAAAAAAAAATTGAAATTGAAAATGATTTGTTTCTTGTGTGTTTGACCTTGATACAAAGATTTTGGAGCATTTTTTTTATCTATATCTTAAAAAATGGCTGACTTATACCATTTTGAATTTCCAGCATGCCTGACATTTTGAAATGATCTGATTTTTGTCACGTGATAACACTCGTATTTATTAACCGATTTGGATGTGAGAAGGCATGTGCATAGTATATAACTTCGTTGACCAACTTCATCTACCATCTTGTTTAAAAAGGAGACCAATATATATTTTTTTAATTTAATTTTAAAATGAAGTACAAAATAACTTAAAACTGAAAAATATTTATTTCTTAAGTGTTTGACCTTGATACAAGGCTTCCGGAGCATTTTTTGTTTTGTCTGTATCTTTAAAAATGGTTAAAATATAGCACTTTGTATTTCTAATGTGGGTGACATTTTGAAAAATCTTATTTTCTGCCTGATCAGTTCTCGTATATATCAACCGATTCCAATGCTAGTGAGCATGTGCACAGAAATTACTAATGTCTTGATTAAGTTCATTGGTTAGCTTCACCCATCTTGTTGTTTTAAAATGGCAGCCACTTCAAGGTATCGACGAATTTGGCGACCAAATATTAGTCACTTTAAATAATACCAGTTTGGATACAGCTGACTAATTTCGCGAAATTATCATTCATTTTCAGCATTGACAAAAATTAGTAGTGAATATTCTATAATCGAGTTCCACTAATTTGAGCTTCTTGTGTTTGAATAGTATAAGCTGGCTCTTTAAAAATAAGGAATATGAAAGCTAACTCTTCATCCCTGCACTGGCTGGAAGGGCTTTTTTAAAACCAAAGAGCTTTTAATATTTTATTATTAGAAAATGGATTACTTGTTTTGCTGAAAAAAATCCTTATTATTTGAGAAAATTTTGACAAGAGAAGAGACATCTTTTTCTGATATCTCATATTTTCTAAATCCTACATTATGAATGCGTTTTATTATCAAGTAGTATGCACATCAGTTTTATTACTATTGATTGTTTTTCATATTTAATTGCTGAAATGTATGTGATGTGTAAATTCTGAAACCATCTTTTTTTTCTTTTTTGCATATACATTATATTAAAAGGAACTTTCTCTTGGAAAATTGTAATTAAATACTAATGCGAACATACTTCTTAAATCGAAAATATGAAACAACATGGAGTTCGTATTTTTAAATACTTAGCTAAAATATATTAAAAAACCCCACTAATAATGAAAATGTGATGGTTTTAATAAATCAATTGTTCTTGTCCGTTTTCATTCAATTTATTAAAAAAAAAAAATCATATTTAAGCTAATGTACATTAAGAAAGAAAGTGTGATTCTAAAAATAATGATCGTTTAGATTATGATATTTGGTTATTACTTGAAAATCATAACAAAATAAAATGTGTAGATATAATGCAAACTTTATTTCATTATATAAAAATGTAACATACTTTTAAAAAATCTAGAGGACATCCAATTTAAGTTTTTAAAGTTATTTTATCTTGTTAAGATTGACCGATAAAAAGCAATTTATTATTTTACCATTTATGGCTTATTTTACATTGTCCACAACACCCTACCAGAAAAAAATTACAAGCTACATTTGTACTAAATCTACAATTTAAGGTTTGTCTCATAAGGACTGTATATAGCTTTAACTATTCACCAAAGTATTCTGAAGCTTTAAATGTGTTGAAAAAAATAAAAAAAATGCCTTTATAGTTCAATAAACGTATATTTTATGAAACTGAATGCACCATAGCATTTTACACGTTGAAGTAAGGATTCAGGTTTTCTAATTATAAATAATAAGATCCAGGGAAGGTATTGATGTATTATTGATATATTATTATGGTATCTAAAAAAACTGTACTGATGTAGTTCGTAAGGAACATTTGAAACATTTTTACAATTGAAACTATACCTCTAAAACTGACGTTTTAGGAATTAGCATGAAAAGGCTACCTGCAAATCTATATTCTGCATACAACTTTCTCACTCCTAAGTATTGCAAATTTATGAAACTATGTACCTAAACCTATTAAAATATTATCTAATCAACATGTCGAATATATTTTTTTAAGAAATAAAACTATTTTTTAGACTTTACAGTACTTTAATGCTGCATTAGTAGGGCTTTATTAGAACATTGTATGACTATCATTTTATAACAGAGTGCTTTTCTTAATTATATTTTTTTATCTCTTAAGGCAGCGGTTCCCAACCTACTGGTGTGTCACTGAATATTCGAGATTAGCTACAAAAATATATATTTCATTTCATCTTTTTAAAGAATATATGAAATGCAATATTTTTTTTCAACAGCAATAATCATAAAACTATCAGCTTAAATTAAACTTTCGTGAAAAACAGTGTTTTCTTAAGGAGTTAGTCGGTATAGTGTTATGACCTTCTGTGAAATGTGGCAGCGGTCGCGCAGTTGTTAGAGCAATACTGGACTCTCGCCTCGAGATTTTGAATTAGAATTACTTTTGAAGAATAACATTTGAAAAGTCCAAAACCATCAAAAACTGAAGAAGACCCCTTAATTAATCTATCTTAAAATTTCTCTTTGAAGGCAGTTTTTAAGGAAAAATCCTTAACTTCCTTCTGGATGAATATACGAGCACAATAACCAGAAATACCTAAAACAGGGTTGAGGTATTTGATGTTGTTAAATACGATATACTGATGCAAAAATGATTATTAATTTTTCTTTAAAAAAAAAAAAGAAAAAAAAGAAAAAGCAACAAATTGCGTGTAGAAAGAAACTTAAGTTTAAACTTAACCAGTTTTAACCCTATAGATGCAGTCATCGGTATACAACAATGCGAGAAATCTCACTAATTTTAAAGTAGTGTTCTGATAATAATTAAATTCATTTTTCATTATGTATGTAATGTGTGTGCTTTTTAATATGAATATTCCACTTACGTACATACAATTCTTGATTGTGTTGTTAGTGCACCCTTCGTACGAACATTTGCCGTTTTCTTAAGGTAGAATAGCCAACAGCTTCTAGAGGTCATACAATAATCCCCATACTGTTATTATATACATCAACATAGGTCGCGAATATTTTCTTTTATTAAAGGGTGGCGAATATTTTTTTCTTAAAGGTAGGTCGCATACCAATAAAGGTTGGGAACCGCTGTCTTATGGGTATGGTAATACTAGATTTTTCATAGGAAGAAATACTAAAACTAAATGTAGTTTTTTTTTCTTGGTAATTGCTTGAATGTTTCGTGGCAAATCGTTTTATATATTGCTGTAAATATTGACTTTATGTATGCAAACATATTTATGAATGTTCTCAACTAGGATTAAATACATTTACTGAATTTATGCATTTACTATGTACTGTAAACTATTTTTAAATTACCATGTTTATTAATGTAACTAACATTGCATTATTAAAATATCTCACACATTTTGAAAAAAAAAAAAAATCTTAATTTAAACGAAATTATCTATATCTTTCAAAAACATAATAAAAACATTTTATAAAAGTAATAGATATCAGGGAACATACAGAAGCATTCAATATAAAAAAAAAACATATAAAAATAATAAATAGTAAGACGAAAAGTAATTTAAAAATATATATTAAAAATCAACATGAAAAAAAATTCAAATAAATATTTTTTTACATCGACGATTTGAGAAAAAAAAAGGATTTTATAAAATAATTCCTTTAAATAAATGCGATGTCATTTGATATCTTCTCCCCTCTTAACATATCAAAATAATAATTTGGACTGATATTAAATTTCCTTCACTGTCATTCAAACTTTTTGTAATTAAAATAATAAAAAAATATTAAAAAGAAAATATAAAATAAAAATTACAAAATTTGCGCGGAGATGATAGTTTTTTATATTACACTTCTCCAGAACCTCAAATAATACAAAAATATACACTGCATATATATATATATATATATACAGGGTGCAATATGTTATCTATCGCGACCTTTAATTTCTCAACCGTTGGTCGTAGACATATAGTTCCTATTACAAAAACGTTTTCAAATTAGGTAAATATTCGTGTTGTGGCATTATTTAAAGTAAAAAATCAATTTTACGAAAATTACAAAATCTAACTTTTTATACGGTCCCCCAGTTCCTATAGTTATATTTAGTAAAAGTTTACACATATCATAACAGATATAACACAAAAAGTTTGACGTCTGTACTACAAAAATTGACAGAGTTATTTAATTTCAAAGTTTGAGATTTTTTCACATGATTTTGTCTTTCAATGAGGGATCAGTTAAAAGATTAATTAAAGTAATTCGAGATCAAAATTAGGGTACAGCTTCCTTTTTACGGCGAAACCACCTTTAGCCGGTATTCCCAACTTGCGGTATCACCAAAGACGGTTATATCATTTAAAAAAAAATACTGATATTTAGGGATCGTATACAAAGCGAAGAATGGAATATTGAAATTAAACTGAAAAATAAATATCAATTTATTATAACATTAGAAAACGAACTACCATAAAAATGAATATGTCAAATGACGGAATCTACTAGAGATACTGCTCATAGTGTTCTCCATTGGTGGCAATGCACAATTGAATGCGTGACAGTACTAAGTCCTGGGCACGTTACAGCTCAGCAGGTGTGTAAACGGTGCGACAATCAAATATGATGTGCTGCTTCACATAAACCAGAGAAGTGGTCTCAGTCTCATAGACCCATCCCTTGATGTAACCCTAGACATAGAAAGCCATGGGTGTCAAGTCCGGTGAAAGCGGTGGCCACTCTACCGGACCAATACATCCAAGGATCTGTTGACGGATTTCGGTGGCCAGATACGCCCGGACGTTTGATGTTTTGTGTGGAGAGGGCTCCATCATGTTGAAACCACACTCGGCATGCATGTCGTAGAGGCAGATCTTCATACCAATCACGTACCGTGTTTGTAGCAGATGCAGTTGACGGTCGTCCGTTAAGGTCCCATCGTAGAAGATGGGTCCAGCAATCTGGGTTTCCCATGTACCGCAATACACGTGTCGTACTGGCGGACGATGTGGAGGTTTTCCAGAGACCAGTAATCCACATTTTGCACGCTCACAATGCCACCCCGCATAAACAATGACTAATCTGTCACACAGAATGTCACAAAAGAATGACGGATTTTACTCTAAGGTGTTCAGCATATTACAATAAAAAAATAATCGTGTTTGGTCACCCAGCATTAATGCGTGCACCAGTGCTCATCAAGTGCATGTAACAAATGCCAGACATGCTGACAACATGCCTCGCTTATTTCCGCCGAGCTCAATTGTGGAATTAAAAGTGCGAATCACAGCACCTCCTCCGGTGTCACTCGAACATTACACCTTGCCTGTCTACTAGTTCTGGGTCGTGGTGAAACAGAGCCGGTCTCTCTAATATGGTGCAATGCATTAGTTATAGTTTCATGCGTTGGATGTAGATCTTTAGAGAAACGTTCTGAATAAACACTCGCAGCCTCTATGGCATTCCTTTGACATTCACAATAAATAAGTATCATTTCGGCATATTGCATGCATGCGTAGCTTGCCATCACGATCTCAGCGCTGGCTTGCATGTCCACTGCTAGATGGCTCGTGTTTTACCCCGAACGTGTGGCAGCGCAGCGGTACTGTTGTAATTTGCATAATCCCAATTTTCATGCTCGCTATAGCTGGGGTGGCCGTTTTTATTCCGCTGCCAATTATCTAGTCCTTAGTGGGTATGTTTTATTTTCCGGTTGTCGATTCTACTTTGACGTTTGAAGGTTGTTCGACCCATAAAAGAGTTAAACGACACTTTGAGCAGTATATCTAGTACATTCCATCATATGACATATTCATTTTTTACAGTAGACCGTTTTCTGACATTATAATAAATTAATATTTATTTTTCAGTTTAATTTCACTATTTCATTCTTCTCTTTGTATACGACCCCAATTAGTTCGCTAAAATTTTTTAATGAAATAACCCTCTTTGGTGATACCCTAATTTGGCGATACCGGATAAAGGTTTTGCCGTAAAAAGAATTTTGCAGCCAAATTTTGATCTCGAATTACTTTAATTAATCTTTTAACTGATCCCTCATTGAAAGACAATATCATGTGAAAAAATCTCAGACTTTGAAATTTAATAACTATGTCAATTTTTGTAGTACAGATGTCAAACTTTTTGTGTTATATCTGTTATGATATGTGTAAACTTTTACTAAATATAACTATAGGGACTGGGGGCCCGTATAAAAAGTTAGATTTCTTAATTTTTGTAAAATTGATTTTTTTACTTTAAATAATGCCACAACATGAATATTTACCTCATTTGAAACGTTTTTGTAATTGGAACTATATGTCTACGACCAACGGTTGAGAAATAAAAGGTCGGCGATAGATAACATATTGCACCCTGTATATATATTGTGTGGAGAGGGGGGTTGAAGATCTTATACGATTCTTATTTTAGAAAAGAAAATGAATAAAATTTTAATAAATAAAGGGTTTTTAAATGTAGTAATAATGCAAAATACATAATAACCTACTTATAATAAAATCTGAATGCAGGAAACTGTCAGAACTATGCCTGTGCGAACCACTCTGGTATGCAAATCGACCGCAGCTAAACGCCATGTTAAGCTTAATAAAAACCATATCCTAACATATGACAGCTAAATGATACTTTTTTCTACTTGAAATCATGTCTGTTAAGCATATTTACACATAAATCATGTGTATCATATCCATTTATAATATATTAAGTTCTAAATTAAAATTAAGCTATTATAAACATAGAAATCAGATCTAAACAAACGATACAGTTGCCATTCAAATTCCAACAAATCTACAGACAAATGAATGACTCTTTGAACGCATCATTTAAAAAAAATACTGGTTGACACCGATGCTGGTCTTAAAATATTTTAAAAGTATATTAAGAACTTTTAATGTTTTAACTTTGTTTAAAACCTTCAAAAACTATCTGATTAACTTCTAAATTTAAGGGCCAAACCAAAAACGACACGTTCTAAATTAAAAATAACGGATAACTATCGCCATGTGTTGGAGAAAAGATATAGCTTTCGCTCTAAGAAGGTCCATGCAAGCACATTGCATTACATGTATTTTTAATTCATTCAGAATGATTATTCTTTTGCACAACGTCATATTTCCTGTGACACTTGTTTTCTGTCTTATATGATAAAGTAAAAATTATCCGAATTTGAATTTTTAAAACTTTCGAATCCATTTAAAATAATTATTTTAATGCAGTTTAGCATTATTTAAATGGAAATTTTAGGGACAGTTTTTTTGTACCGAAGGCTGCGAGCAGAACCTCTCTAGGCCGTTTTAATTCACAATGAATTAGGAGCTTATGTTTCTTGCTATAATTATTTTGGCATCAACTTTCTGTTGTAATCGAACTTTTTTCACAAGGCATTTTATCAGATTTGAAGACACTGTAAATAAAATGAATATTTTCTATCGGTACAGCATATGTTAATTATCTTGCATGGAAAAGTTTGAATTTTAACTTAGTTTGTAGTGAAAAAAAAAGTCACGCTAAACAAAAAAAATTTAATGTAGAGGAAACCTAAACAAGCATTTTCGTCATAGAGTGTGTAGCTGGAAATGGCGCGTTTAAGCGCTGGTGACTAAATTGTAGTTTACATAATTTCTTTGTTCTAATCATAAAAAATCAAAAGATAATACTTTTTGATTAACAACATGCATCAGGTATCTTATTTATTTTTTTAAGTCAAAAAATAATTTTTTAACTATTGTTTTGAAGATGTATCATTCACTTTCCATCATTTTTGATGAGGATTATATACTAGTATATTATATATTTTCCGTATAACACACATGTTTGCATATGGATTATGATTGTTCAGAAATACGTAGAAATTCAAATGACGAAACATTTCCCAAGTTAGCTCCTTCCGTACAACTTGCTAAAAAGAAACGACTTTTTATCAATATTACTTTAAAAATTTAATTACGATAAATAAAACTCTTTTAAGTATATCTTTAAAAATTCATCTAAGGGACTGGTGGTTCGTTTTAGATGTAGATAATCCATTTATTATTTTTTTCTCTTAATTAAGGTTTAGTCATGCTGCAATTTTGAAAATTAAGCCTATTTTCTGAAATTATTTGATGAAAGAAAAATTATACATCATATCAATGAGAGGTTAGACAAAGAAACATCTCATAGGTGTCATCCTTTTCGAAAATTTATTGAAAACAGTTTTTTAAACATAAAATATTTATCCATTTTAAGTTATTGAGTTTATACTAACTTATTCAAAGGTTTAAAAAGCAATAGTACTTCACAAAACATTTTTTTTAAAAGAATTCTATGTGTATCATAAGGAAATATTTAGTACTTTGTATTACGTCTATACAGTCTGTTAAAGACATTTTTCGACGGTTAAGACCATCTTTTCTATTTCACTTTTAAGTGGTTGCACTGCATGTTCTACTTATACTTTGTTTAGAATTATATTAGGTAGCTTTCATTACAAAAAGCTACCTATTGCAGCCGTTCGGAGGAAAGCGATTTCAAAAAATTTTGGTATATTTTCATTGATCATGACCCCCAGACCCCGAAACCACCCTCCGTTCAAAAGTTGATATATATATATATATATATATATATATATATATATATATATATATATATATATATATATATATATATATATATATATATATATATATATATATATATATATATATCCATATATATATATATATATATCTGACCTTTGTCATACTGTAACTCTCAAATTTGTGAACCGATTTGGATGAAATTCGGTATGTACGTAGTACATACCAATGTCTCGACCGAGTTCGTTGGCCAGCTTCATCCGCCATTTTGTTTCAAAATGGCGGCCATTTAAAAAATTTAAAAAAAATTTTAATTTGAAATGTGGTACCAAAGAATTGAAAATGGAAAAATATTTTTTTCTTATGTATTTGACCTTGATACAAAGATTCGGGAGCAGTTTTTGTTTCATCTATATCTTAAAAAATGGCTGAGTTATAGCATTTTGAATTTCTAGCGTGGCTGATATTTTGAAACGTCCTGATATTTGTCACGTGATAACAGGCGTATTTATGAATCGATTTGGATGTACCATGGTGTGTACATAGTACATACAAATATCTCGACCGAGTTGGTTGGCCAGCTTCATCCGCCATCTTGTTTCAAAATGGCGGCCATTTAAAAAAATTTAAAAAAAATAAAATTTAAAATGAGATACCAAAAAATTGGAAAATGAAAAAGATTTTTTCGTATGTGTTTGACGTTAATACAAAGATTCCGGAACAGTTTCTGTTTTGTCCATATCTAAAAAAATGGTTGAGTTATAACATTTTGAATTTCTATTCTGGCTGACATTTTAAAACGACCTGATTTTTGTCACGCGATAACAAGCGTATTTATGAACCGATTTGGATGTTACTTGGTCTGTACATAGTACATACCAATGTCTCGACCGAGTTCGTTGGCGAGCTTCTTTCGCCATCTTATTTCAAAAGGGTTGCCATTTTAAAAAAAATTAAATTTAAAATTTAAAATGAGGTATTAAAAAATTGGAAAATGAAAGAGATTTTTTTATGTGTTTGGCGTTGATACAAAGATTCCGGAGCAGATTTTGTTTCTGAAAATTTGTTCTTTTGTTTATATCTTAAAAAATGGTTGGAATATAGCACTTTGAATTTCTAGTATGGCTAACATTTTGAAACGATCTTTATTTGTCACGCGATAACACACGTATTCGCCTATTTCCATGTAAGAAGGCATGTGGATAGTATACATCAACATCTCAGCCAAATATAAGTTACTTTAAATAAAAGCAGCTTGGATAAAGCTGACCAATTTCACGAAATTCTCATTCATAATGATTTAGTATTGATAAAAAATAGTATTGAATCTCCTATATTCGGTTTTCACAAAATTGAGCTTCTTGTGTTTGACTAATATAAGTTGGCATTTTTAAAATAAGGAATTTGAAAGCTACCTCTTCCTCCCGGCACTGGCCGGAAGGACTTTTTAACATTTTATATATTTTAGAAGTTTGTATGGCATAATTATATTTTTAACATTATTAAGAGTGTCCCGAAATATCCTCAAGATTTGAATTTTGCATCATTTGTACGGTAAGGTGTTGCCAAGTGAAGAAACAGACTGTGTGTTAGCTGACAGTTCAGCTTTATTAAAAATGGAGCGTTTAAAAATGGAGCGTTTTCACTGATAAATTATTGCATGAGGCATTTTCAGGTCGTGTAATTTGCTTTTTTTGTTGATTAGAGCTGCCTGCACAGATCATGCGATTTAACGCAGTTGGATATTTTCCTTTGGAGTTTTTTTAACACTTAAATCCCTGGTGTTGCTTTTCAGCAACATACCCAATTTTGGCTCTAAAATTGTATTAGAATAATATTGAAGCTATAATGCCTAATGTTGCCAAGAAAATACATTATGAAAATATTATTAAATCAATTTTCAACATATAGATGGCAAAACTTGTGCTGTTTAAGAATAAAGATATATATTTATTTTTTCAATTGTTGCTACTTGTTCTTTTTGTTTTGTTTGGAAGCTTGCGAAATACCCAATTTTATTTTGCAGTGAGCTAGTAAAATTCATTTCTTATTATAGTTCTTAAAATTCTTGTGTGTTTAATATTATAGAATTTTATCAAAGAAAATTATTTTTTCAAATAAAGACCAGTATTGCCGATTAGTAACAAACTGCTTTTTAGACGAAGCCATACGTAAAACAAAAATATGATTTTTTAAAGTATTTTTCCATGATTTATTTAAAAAATGAAAACTGAAAAACATTATTACAATGATTTTTGAAAAAATCAGGAATTTAAGGGTTAACTGTATGTTTTATGGCAAGAAGCCTACAAGCACTCACACCTTGAACGAGAAAATTGAACGGTATCGCCACGAAATTTAGGAACAATGATACAACGCGTTCATGGAAATTTCAACAAAAGTGTGCGTATGCCAGAAAAAGCCGCTGTGGCCATTTACCAGAAATGCTATTTCATACATACCCTTTACTCTATATGTTATGAATCAATAAAAAATTGAATTTTTAATTATAAACATGTGTTTTAAATCAAATTCATTTCTTGTGTTAAAATTCGGACACCATTTATTTCATAGTAAGTAATATTTATGAAATTTATTGATAAAAGTGTAGGATATGTAAAGAAATCGATAAATGAAAAATAACTTCTAAGTCATTTCTGTGTTTCCATCGCTTAACGTTTATGAATTTTCTTTGATAATCCACTGTGACGCAATGCATATTTATGTGTTAAAGTATTGTAGCCCACAGCATCAAATTTTAATCCAAGTCCAAATATGGCAACTGTAAAATTATTAATTATAAGCGGAAACATTAATTAAGTTCAATTTTGTCATTAATTCTTCTTAACACATAGTCATTTTTAGATATATATTATATGAAAAAATAGAAAATTCAATACTAATTAGCAAAGCTACTAATCATAATACAACTAATTAAACAATTGTTTATATGGAATTACAAAAGTTTAAAAGTTATTTTTATAATAATAGTTCAATTTTGCCTACATTAGTTAAATAAAAAAGAAAAAAAATACAGGTTCTTTACAAGCCGTTATAAGTTAGAAATAAATCCTTTTTATTGCTCAAAAAAGATTTGAAATATAAAGAAAAACACACTTTATAATTTTTAAACCAGTTACTTTCTAACTGAAGAGAATTTAATGTCAATCTTCTTAAGGATTTGAAAGACATTTTGAACTGAAATACTACTCTTTTTGTTGCAACCTGAGGAATTTAAAAAAAAATATCAAACGGTGATTTGCAGTTTTTGCTTCGTTTCTGATAAAAATAAAATAAAATACAATAATATAACGTTACTCACACTTATTAAAGAATATAGAAGCTTAAGCTTGTTCAATTTATAAAGTTTTAGCAATTTTTGATGGTAAAAATATTTACATTTCATAAAACTAGATATATATATATAATTTTGTATTTGAAATTGAAATGATTAAATGGAAGAACAAAGTTTCAAGTGCAGAAAAAGAGCAAAGTTGTTTTTGCTTTTTTTTTAAATTCTAATAATTAATACTTATTTTAATCTATACTAATCTATACTAATATTATAAAGAGGTAAAAAATTGTTTATTTGTAGGAGGTAAGCTCTGGAACTACCGAACCGATTCTAAAAGTAATGGTATCAAAATGATGGTGTCAGTCCTACTTAGAATAGGATATATATTATGTCCGTGCCACTGGCCAAAAGGGGGTGCAGGAGCAAAAAACGTTCTAAAAATGTGCTTTTGTGTTACTGAAGGGCCTAGAAACATGAAATTTGGAATGGTAGTTACTTATAAGATACTAATGATCTCTAAGAACATTTCTTTAAAAAATCGAAATTAAAAAGGTGTGAAAATGCGCGAAAAGCGTTCTAAAAAACGTTAAATGTCGATTTTTACGCAGTTTCAGGAAGTACCAAACCTATTTCAAAAATAATGGTGGCAAAATGATGGTGGTTAGATTTCAAAATTCGATTTAAAACAAGACAGTAAAAGTCTATTTCTTGCAATACCCAACAATAATATTCCTTTAATATGTTTTTGCTAGTCATATAAAGGAAAAATTGAAGGATGAATATATTTCCGCTTAGACATTAAAATAAAATCATAAATGTCTGAAAATGAAATTGTAGATTAGAAATAACGATCTTAAACGCATTGCTGTTCATTAAATTGAACATGGATATATTAAGGATTGGCATGGATTGACTAAAGATTTCTAGGATAAGAAGTTTAACTCTTTGATACTGTGATCTAATATAATTACACTTAATGAATTTTTGCGTAAATTTAGTAGTATATTTTATGAATTCTCCTTTTCCATTCATATCATGTTTTTTTTTTTTTTTTTTTTTTTTTTTTTTGGGGGGGGGGGGGGTTATGATAAAGCTGTGCAAGTAGTTTGACTCTTTCTTTTAATATAACTGTTTAATAAGATTTCACAAAATATACCTATGAAGACAAAAATCAGTATTGTATTACCAAATCAATTTATGAAAACAATGCAAGATATCGCATACTTATGTAAATAAAATAAACTTAAAGAAAAAAATTATCTGATAGTATTTACTTAATAAACGAACAATAAAAATAGTTTCTGTATATATATATATATATATGGCTCGCATATATTTAGTGTTAAAATAAATTCGTGTTTATAGTCCGCTTTGGTGTTTATGGGAACGAACCAGTTGTGTAAGTGATTAGTAAAAGACGCAAAACCATTTGTTGGTCCGTCGAGCCGGAGCGCTATTGAAAAATAAAAGAGTACAATCGAACATTTTATGAACTGCCGAGTGATATCATCTGTGATAAAAAATTACCTCAGGTTGTGAGGTAAGTTAACTTTGAACATTCTATTTCATGTCAAAAAAGAATTTGTGTTTAAAAGTGTAGAATTATTCTGAAAGTATACAGTTTAGATATTTTAGAACTAGTTTTGGGCTTGATTTAAGCAAAAATGAGTGAACTGGTATCTTTAAAAACAAAAAGAACTGCTCTACGGCGAGAAATCGAAAGTATAATCGCAAGTGATGACATTAATGTAATAAAATTAAAAGAAAATATTGAATTGTTATAACAGAAAGAAACGGATCTAAAAAAAACTTGATAGGTAAATTGAAGTTTTAATTACAGAACCTGAACAGTTAGAAAGTGAGATAGATAGCGCACATGAAATCTCAGATAAAATTGATTTGTGGAAATTTCATGGTGAAAAAATGTTGAAAATACAAAATGCTGAGTTATTTAAGAGTGAAATTAAATCTGATAGTGCAATTTCAGAAAACGTGTTTGAGAATATTAAATTACCTAGGTTATCATTACCTACTTTTTGAGGTAATATAACAGAATGGATAGCGTTTAAGGATCTTTTTAATGAATGCGTAAACAGCAATACAAGTATATCTAATGCTCAAAAATTACAGTATTTGAAGTCTTCGTTGAAAGGTGAAGCGTATCGCGTAACTCAGACTATTCAAATTTCGAATTCTAATTTTGAGATTGCGTGGAATTTATTAGACGAAAGATATTCAAATAAGAGAGAACAAATATTTGCATACTTTAAACGATTTTTAAGTTTACCAACTATTCAAACAGAATCAGCTATTGCTATTTTAAATCTAGTTGACAACATTAATGAAGTCATTTGCTCATTAGAATTATTGAACCAAACCATTGACAAATTTGGTGATACATTAATGACTTATTTAATTTTGCAAAAATTGGATCCTTCTACAAAATTATGGTGGGAACGTCAGCTTAAAAGCGGGGAAATTCCGAAACTTAAAAACTTAATCGAATTTCTTAAGAATTACGCAAGAACTCTTCAAAATAGGAAGCTAGTGGTAAATAAGGTACCTAAATCTGTAGTTCCAAATAAGAGTAATGCTTTTGTAGCTACGTTAGGTTGTGGTTATTGTAAGGAAGACCATAGTTTAGCTAAGGGCTCAAAATTTCTTAATTTACCTGTTCAACAACGAATAGATTTCATAAAACGTAATAATTATTGTTTCAATTGCTTATCTAATATGAATTTCCTCAATAAATGTAAGAATCTAAATACGTGCCATCATTGCTTTAAGAAACATCATAGTATTTTGCACAGGGTAAATTATTCAAGGAATAAGAGTCAATCAAATAGTATGGCTCCACACGCACAAGAATTTATCCCTAAAAAAGTTGAGTCAGCAAGTGAAAATGTTTCGTCTACAGTCTGTGCCTCTCATTATGAGTCAAACCAAAACTGTAATCAAAAGAGCCATATTTTGTTGTGTACCGCATTAGTAAAAGTTCAAAATTCTAAACTGTAATTCTAATCTGTAAAATGCAGATGTTTATGTGATACTGGCTATCAGAGGTCATTTATTTCATAAGAATGTGTAAATAAATTAGGATTAAAGGTCAAAGATAATTCTATCTCTGTGTCATGTTTGGGAACATTTAATACTGTGAGTAATGGGGAAGATGATTTATTATTCACTTCTCACTTCAAACGTGATCTTATAGTATCAACATCTGGCATTTGTGATGGATAAGGTGACATATAACATTACCTATGTGTCTTTGCCTTCAATCATTTGGAATAAGTTCAATGATTTAATGTTAGCTGATCCATTATTTTTCAAATCACAAAAAAATTATATTCTATTTGGTGTAAATGTATTTATGCATTTAATGACTGGAGAAATTGTAAAACGTGAACCTAATCTTCCATTTGCATTAAATTTGAGACTTGGGTGGATACTTTTGGGTACTACAAATTTTGAAACTCTGACAACTGATCCAGTATGTGTAAATCATTTAAGTACTAAAGCTGACGAGTTAGTAAATTCATTCTGGGAATTAGAAAAAATTCCAAATGTGCAACCTTTAACAGTTGAAGAAAAACTTTGTGAAAACCATATTGAGAGTTCTCATTTCAAAGAAAAAACAGGCCGCTATTCAGTCGCATTACCGTTTAAACAGGATCGAGATAATTTCGGCGATTCTCGCCAAATGGCACGCAGAAGATTTCTTTATCTTGAGAAAAGATTAATATCCATGCCAGAAATTTGCAACCAATATGTTCAATTTATGAAAGAATATTTATCTCTGGACCACATGGACCTTGTTTTAAATACAGATCGAGAATTAGAGAATAAACATTATTACATCCCACATCACTTCGTCTTGAATAGTTCTAGTTTAACCACCAATTTAAGAGTAGTTTTTGATGGGAGTGCTAAAACAAGAACAGGTGTATCTTTAAACGACACTCTAATGGTAGGTCCTAAAACACAAGATGATTTAATTTGCATATTTTTAAGGTTTAGATTTCGTAATATTGCAATCACAGCTTATATAACAATGATGTATAGGCAGGTAAAAATTCATGACAAAGATAGGGATTTTCAGAGAATATTATGGAGAGATAGTCTAGATAAACAAATACAAGTTTTTCGCTTAAACACCGTCTCGTATTTAACTACTGCTGCTCCATATCTTGCAACTAAAGCTTTGAGTCAGTTAGCAATTGATGAGGGTCTTAATTTCCCAAAAGCAAAGACTATAGTTTTAAGAGATTTTTATGTTGATGATGTTTTAACTGGTGTTGAGAATAGTCATGAAGGTACTGAATTGATATATGAATTGCAGAAAATGCTAAAAACAGTTGGTTTTGATTTACTTAAATGGTCCACAAATGAACCATCACTATTGAAAAATGCTGGGTTAGCAAACACAATTAATGATAATATACATAGTGTAGTGGGCAATAAAGCCATAAAACTTCTAGGAGTGGAATGGCATCCTGATAATGATAAGTTCAAATGTAACTTCAGTGATATAGATTATCAAAGTGTCCCTACTAAAAGAATTATTCTGTCATTTGTATCAACATTTTTTGATCCATTGGGATGGATTGCACCTTTTGTAATTCTAACTAAAATGATCCTTCAAGAACTGCGGAAATTACAATTATCATGGGATGACCCAGTACCAGAAAATATTGATCAAAAGTGGAAAATTTTGTGCCTAGAAGTCAAACTCTTAAGTTCCATATATATACCTAGAAAAGTCATCTTGCCCAATTATTCTCGATGTGAACTTCACGGATTTTGTGATGCTTCAGGAAAGGGTTATTCAGCAGTTATTTACGTTAAAACTTGTGATAAACTCTAATACTGATGTGAAACATTTAACAGCTAAAACTCGCGTAGCACCACTAAAACCCGTCACGATTACAAGACTGGAATTATGTGCTGCAGTATTGTTGGCAAACTTAATACCGGCAGTTAGAGATGCATTACATATCAAACCTGAATCCGTGAACGCATGGAGTGATTCACAAATTGTATTGTCATGTCTAAGATCAAATCCTAAAAGATGGCAAGTCTTTGTAGCCAACAGAGTATCTGAAATCCAATCCACTTTACCAGCAGAGAATTGGAACCTTGTGAACGGAAAAGAAAATCCTGCTGATTGTGCATCACGTGGGTTACTTCCTGTAGAACTACTGTACCATGACTTGTGGTGGAACGGCCCACTGTGGTTAAGAAGAAATGAGGTTCCCGTGCTATTACCATAAATGAAGAAGAATTACCAGAAGCACGTAAAACATTGTCATTTGAAGTTTCTGAAATTTTAAAAGAACCTGATATTATATAAAAAATATCTTCGTTTTCCAAGTTGCAACGCATATTTGCTTTGCTATTGAGATTCATCTCCAATTTAAAGGTAACACGTGTAGAAAGAAATACATCCTTTTTATCAAGCAATGAAATTCAAGCCGCAACACGCTGCAATATTCGAAAATTTCAACAAGTGAACTTCAGTAAAGAAATTCAGTGTTTAGAAGCTGGAAAAACGCCACCTACAAATAGCAGTCTCATTTATTTGTGTCCAATTTTAGATGATAACAAAATATTAAGAGTAGGAGGAAGATTGAAAAACGCACAGCTGTCAGAGAATGAAAAGCACCCAATCTTATTTCCATCAAAGCACCATGTGACTAAGATCACAATTAAACATTTTCATGAAAAATATTTCCACGCAGCTCCAGAGCTTCTTCTTTATTTAATTAGACAGAAATTTTGGGCCATTACTGCTAGGTCTGTTATTCGGAAAATACACTGTAAAAAAAAATCTGTGAAGTTACTAAAGTTTTTCTAGGAAATTGGGATTCCTAGAACTTTTCATGTAACGGCAACAACAAAATTTCATGTAACAGACACACTTTTGCGCCGAAAATCAAAAAATCTGTAAAGTTACTAAGAATTTTTTTGGAAACTGGGATTCCGAGAACTTTTCATGTAACTGCAGCCAGGGTTACAAATAAAAGTTTAGTAAGATTACTGAAATTTTAGCAGATTCATTTGTAAAGTTACAGATTTTTGTAGCTTTACAAAAACTAGTTTTGTAGATTTGCAGCTTTTTTCGTACAGTTACAGGTGAAAGTTTAGTAAGCATGTAACTTTACATCTGTAGAACTACAGATTTTTTTTTACAGTGTAGTAAGAACTTGTGTTGCATGTTGCATATATAGAGCTCAAACTGCAAAACAAATAATGGCTAATCTTCCAGCAGCTAGAGTAACACAATCACGACCATTTCATCGTGATGGAACAGATTTTTCAGGACCATTCATGATTAAATATCGTGCAGGACGCGGATTAAAATCATTTAATTTATATGTGTGTGTATTTGTCTACTTCATCATCAAAGCAGTCCATCTTGAAGTTGTAGAAGATCTTTCAACATAGGCATTCTTAAGTGCATTAAAACGATTTATAGCAAGAAGAGGGAAACCTTTTGAGATTTTTAGTGATTGTGGAACCAACTTCAAAGGTGCCGAAAAAGAAATCAACAGTTATCTTTTGCAGTGCAAGCAGAATGAAGAAATAGACAAATTTTTGTCGTCAGAGGAAATACGCTGGACTTTTAATCCGCCTTCTGCTCCACACTTTGGTGGACGTTGGGAATCTGCAGTAAAATCAATGAAACCGTATCTGAAGAAAACCGTTGGTGGCACTGTCTTAACCTATCCTGAGTTCCAAACCTTGATTACGCAAGTTGAAGCTTGTTTCAACTCTAGGCCACTGTGTTCCATATCATCTGACCCAACAGACTTAACTGCTCTAACGCCACGTCACTTCCAATTTGGAACTTCTCTAACTGCCATACCTGAACAAGATCTAAGTCACACACTGTAAAAAAAAATCTGTAGTTCTACAGATGTAAAGTTACATGCTTACTAAACTTTCACCTGTAACTGTACGAAAAAAGCTGCAAATCTACAAAACTAGTTTTTGTAAAGCTACAAAAATCTGTAACTTTACAAATGAATCTGCTAAAATTTCAGTAATCTTACTTAACTTTTATTTGTAACCCTGGCTGCAGTTACATGAAAAGTTCTCGGAATCCCAGTTTCCAAAAAAATTCTTAGTAACCTTACAGATTTTTTGATTTTCGGCGCAAAAGTGTGTCTGTTACATGCAATTTTGTTGTTGCCGTTACATGAAAAGTTCTAGGAATCCCAGTTTCCTAGAAAAACTTTAGTAACTTCACAGATTTTTTTTTACAGTGCAGTCCTTCGAGTCATCTTGATAGATGGCATGTGAGACAGTTTATTCTTCAGCAATTTTGGAAAAGATGGAACCGGGAATACCTGTCTCAACTTTTTCAAAGACCTAAATGGCAAAAAAGTCAAAGAGATTTAGAAGGAAATGACTTAGTCCTCATCAAAGATGACAACCTTCCACCACTTAAATGGAAATTTGGACGAATAATAACCAACTAGGTTCAGACTTGGTTCAGACAATAAGGTCAGAGTTGTTACGATCAAGACTAGTAGATGTGTCATCGATCGTCCAATACTGAAACTGTGTCCTCTTCCTATAGAAACTAAAAACTGTGAACTCAGAACAGTCCAATATTTTTCTATTTCTTATGTTAATTTGCTTGTGTTATTAATTGTTATTTCATTATAGTTATAAATTCTAAGCAGCTATCTACTTGTTGAAATCGCAGGGGATTTCAATGGGGGCCAGAATGTTTATGTAATTATCATCTGCTGCATATTCCTTGGTTTCGTGTGCTCCGAATCTATGTAAGTTTCTTGTTCTTTTGTCCGCATGTGGCAACACTCTGTTTTGATTCTGTTTTGATTCTTGTTGTTTTAGAATGTGAAAAATGATAGAATGTAGTAAGCCGTCTGTCGGCTCGCATATATTTAGTGTTAAAATAAATTCGTGTTTACAGACCGCTTTGATGTTTATGTGAACGAACCAGTTGTGTAAGTGATTAGTAAAAGACGTAAAACCAGTCATATTTAAAAAAAAATCATAACCTTATAAAAATAATGTTTTTTTACTTTTTTTAAGATTTTGTATCCTTGATTCTTTAAAGATATAAAATATATTTATCATCTTTTGTTATATGTATTTCAGGTAGCCGATCAACGTTAACTAATTATTAAGTTTTTTTTTTTTTAATTTAAAATGAATGATGATTTAAGTTATGTGTTTTAGTATACACATTTATATACAGTGTGATTCATGAAGATAAAAACAGTAGTCTTTTTCCATTAATTGTCCCTAGACACATACTTACAATTGCAAAGTTTCATAAAAAAGGATGCAAAATTTGATGACATAAGTTTCAACTCCATTTGGAGGGTCTTTTTAAGAAAATACCAAAACTAAGTTTTTATCCTGCCCTCGGAAGAAAAAAAATTCCAATTAGGAAAATTTTCCTTAGCTGTTTATGAATTAAACCCAAAAATCCCATTTTAAGATGTGTTTTTTGATATCAATTGATATCTGCAAAACTGACAGAAATATTAAAATCAAAATTCGTGACTTACACCACTTACGCATACCTCTGAGCGAAGAAGTATCGATGCATTTGGAATGGAAGATAGAGATCATCCACAAATTATACATTATTAATAATCGATTTAAAACAGTATCTTTCCTTTTGTACATAAAAATGGTAGCGTTAAGATTCTGCGTCAAATGTGCTTTCGAAATATGCTGGATATCTTTACGTCCAGGACCGGGGCCCGGTCCGACCAATAGAAGCAGTTCGACACGGCCCGGTATAAAACTTAAACTTTCGGTCAGAAACCGGCCCAAGACCGGCTTGAGAATGATAAAAGTTAAAATCTCGTCCCAATCTCGGCCTGGTTTGACTAAATTTCTATAATATATATATATATATATATATATATATATATATATATATTATCAATATAGTTAAAAATTATTTCGCACGAGTTTATGCTTATTTTAGCTTTTTTTCATGTTTATAATCTTCATTTCAAACGAGCTAGGCTGTGATATTTATTTTTTTAATAAATTTTTATTTGTATGTAAATATTTAAGTTACCATTAATATCGCTAATCCATATTCCATGCATTGAAAATTTTGAAAAATGCTATACAGTAAAATCTTTTGAAGCGGAATCGTATAGGGAAAAAAAAAAAAAAAGAAATCCGTTATAGGCAAATTCTCCTATTAGCAGGTGTAAATGTATTCTATTCTTTTCTCGCAAATTATTCTATTCATTTTGCATGGATCAACACATTTTTTCCGTTTAAAACAGGATTTTGTCAAAGAAAGGTTCTTTTTAAAAGATTTTACATTTTATTGCCTAGAAATCTAATGGGTCGAGATTAGGACTGAAAATGTTTGGCCAGTACATAGCTAGTAGGAATGAAGCCATTCCTGGATCTTTATGGAAAAATACGTTAGTCCCGGCCCGATCTTTCAGAAAAAAGTAAGGCCCGAGCTCAGTCCGTTCCGTAAACAGTAATGTCTTCAGAAAAGTAAGTCCGGGCCCAAGTCTCGTTAATGGAAATAGGCATCGAGTCAAGAATCGTACCCATCTGAAGGCAAACATTGAAACGGACCGTACCGGTAGAATAAAGACTTTTTTTATCAGGATGGTCCAGCACATTAAAAATCTGAAGAAGTGACGGCTAAAATTGTGAAAAAACGTGAAATCGTCATGTTAAAAAAGGCCTTGTTTTAATCAAATGAGACATTTAAACAGTGCATAAAGAAGGTGTGAGTGGCAAAAGATAAACTGATTCAGAAATTCAAGCTACAGGAGAGAGTTAGTTACCTACTTACCTGAAAGCTTTTAAAAGACATTTAAACATTCTATTAAAAGACAATCTTTGTTTTCAGCATCATGGGATTTTTCATCATTTTCCATCTGAAAGTTGTTATAAGTTAAAAATCGTTATTTAAAAAAATATTTAATTCAGAAAATATGTTTTTTTTTTAAAAATAAGATACATCATTTTTTTTTTCAATTTTTTTAAATATTAATATTAAAATAATGCTGAAACAAACTTGAAACTTATATTGTTCTCTTTAAATAAATGAAAATAAATTGAAAATCGACAAATAATATTTCGAGTTATGATGATATTAAATTACCCAACTTTTTTTAAAACAATTTATTTGTAATTTTTTTTTAACTTCATGAGAAATTTTAGGATCTGATTATGTTTACAAATTTTAGGGTTAACCATCACAAAAAAATTAAAATTTTAACTCAATAAATAAAAAAATCTAAATGCTTTCCTAACCCGTTAAATTAGGATTATTTCTTGAATTACACGCAATTCAATTTGTATCTAATCCCTTAATACCTAACGATTAATTTAAAAGGTCATATCTGTGTGAGTTTAGCAGATATAAAGATGGATTCTTTTGTTTAATTCAGGAATTGAGAAGGAAAAATTTCCTAATTGGAAACTTTACACTACGGGGACGTATAAAAATTCAGTTTTTCTATTTTCTCAAATACACCCTCCATGGTGTTGTATGTTATGTCATGAAATTCTGCACTTTTTATGAAACTTTGTAATTGGAAAAATGTGTCTAGGGGTAATATTTAAGGAAAACTTCCGAGACTTCAATCAGAGTTTCAATCTTTATGAATCACACCGTATACAGTACATGATATTAGACTTTTGTTTATCATACTGCACTTATTATGATATTTCAAATGTTATATTTTCTGTCTTATATTAAAACGGAGTTAAAAGTATGTTATTGTAGTAATTACTTTTATTAATTGTTTTTACTGTTGTTTCATAGTATCCAAATTAAAAATCGAAACTTCAGGAACAAAACGCGAAGCATTGCACTGCATTTAATTAGTTTTCAATATATAAATTTCGCTTTATAATAGATTGTTCCTTATCAAGTCCTTCCATAATACCATAAATGCGCCGAATTAATCACTAAACAAAAATATCTGTTTCCTTTTTTCAACTTTGATGACAACTAACTGCATCGATTTCAAGGGCTTAAACATATGTTTCTTCAACCTGAAATGAAAACGCGAAAAGTTTCCACGTATCCAAATTCAAGTTGTTCAGGAAAACTCTACGCATTCCGGTACTTTTTTTCAGAAATGTGTTATTGACGAATTGGATTCGATAACTGCGTATAGCATTTCAATAAGTTTATTGGGGTTATTTATGTGGTATTTTCAAATATTCCATTAAAATTGTGTTTAAACCAGTACTTTTAATTAATTACGCTTTATTCAACTAATAAATTAGTAACTTCAACATGTTCGTGCACTACTGTTTTTTTCTTTTTCTGGGCACATAAATGTATGTTCCAAGTGAGCAAAATTCAAAAATATATGGGAAGGTCCACTGTTACTCTTGTGACCATTCGTGTGGTTTTTTACAAATACTTGCAATTATTTTACAATAAAATATAATTAAGATAAAAGGTGATATAACCCGTGAAATATTATTACGCTCCACTCATTTAATATCTATCTAATTTGTAACAAAAGCATTTCCCTTGTCTATATAATCAATCAAAATTTTGTTACTCTTGTGACCAGAGTGTCACAAAAGTCATTTAATATATACATAAGTAATTTTTATTTTGTTATAAATTAGATATACGTTTGCGTGTGGAACACAGTGGTATAGCAATTTTTGTCTTACTTATATTTTGTAATAAAATAATTGGAATTATGTATGGAAATTTGCTCTAATTATCACAAGAGTAACGAATGGACGTTCCCATATCTCTTTAAAAAACTTTATCAAACATGATTAGATAATAACTGTGTATATTTAAGAAAAGAATAAAGACAAGTGACCACCTGATTATTAATTACTTTTATATGCTAAAACTCTGGAATTCTTGTGCAGATTAAAAAGACATAAATTGGATTTAAAGAACCTGTCATTTTCTCATTCTGTGAGCGTTCTTATCACGGATCATCTTTCAATCGTAATGCTTTTTGGCTTTATGAAAAATTACGAATACAGAAAGTTAAATCAATTAATTGCTTCTACACGAGACTTATCCACCACTGACATGGCTGATGTGAATTTAATAATTAGAGACGTTAGTACATTGACCTGTTCCCTGCCAGTAAACCGTTTTTTATCGATTATACATGCTAATTGAATAATTTCGACATGCTAATTGAATCAACATTTCATAATAATTTTTCTGCTAAATATTAGAATATTTCTCTTGATTGTGACATTAACGATAATTTAACAGTTTGTTCTGCCAACACTAATTTTCAATCGGAACAGCATGAAACGAATTTACAATTTCTTCAACATTGTGTGATGCATATGTCCAACCGAATTTGACATTGAGCAAAACTATAAAATGTATTTTTTTTTAGTTCTTCAAATAAGGAGTGTACAAAAAAATAATAATAATGCACGTAAACGTGTCAAATTCTAATCAACAACAGTATGAAAGCAAATCACACTCACAAATATCTCTCCCTAAAGCTAATCCCCATCATGCTTTTGAGATCTGTTTGGTAAAAATAGTGTTATACAGCTCATATTCAAAATATTAGAATAATCACTTTTTTTCACAAACTGGAAATATCGTTTGGTAATAGAACATCTTTTAATGCAAATATGCAAACAATATTTTTATTAAGAACTTGTTATTGATTAAACTTATTTATTATCTTAAAATTAATATCATTTCTGAAATGATTAATTGAAAAAAAAGTTATTTTGAAAAGTCAAAATATTAGAATATTTATTCAATTGGTTCAAAATATTAGAATATTTTGCATTAATTATCCTTTATTTATCCCGAATTCATAACTGGTGGCATCATTGTTTAAATTCCGACGATGTTATTTAAAATCTGTGTTCTTTTTACAGTTTGTTAGTTTTTCGTCTTAACATGAGTGGTGTAGGTGATATTCCTGAATCTATTAAACTCCGCATGGTTGATTTGTATCGGCACGGTAAAAATCAATGTTATATAGGGAATTATTTACATTGTTCGCAATCAAGCGTTAGTAAAATACTAACACAATATTAAAAAAATGGAAAATTTCAGAATAATCGTCGAAATGGCGGCCGAAAACCCAACGCATCTGCTGCAGCTTACAGGAAACTGAAGCGTATAGTTAAGAAAAAACCGTTTTAAAAGTGTGCAATTCTTGCACCGAAAAGGAAAAGAAGAAGGAGTTGAAGTTTCTACACCGAGAACATTAAGACGCCTCCATAAATTTCAATTTGAATCTCGTATACCAAAAACAAAATCTCTTATGACTGCAAAACAAAAACGTATAAGATTCAATTGGTGTAAATCAAGACGTTTATGGAGCAAAGAAGATTGAAAAAATATATTATTTAGTGATGAAAGTATGTTTTGTATCTATACAACATAATTTCACCACTAACTAATATGTTTTTCCAATGTTCTTCGCTCCATAAACGTCTTCATTTCCACCAATTCAATCGTATACGCTTTTATTTTGCAGTCATGAGAGGTTTTGTTTTCGGTATACGAGATTCAAACTTAAATGCATGGAGGCGTCTTAATGTTCTCGATGTAGAAACTTCAACTCCTTCTTCTATCCATTTTCGGTGCAAGAATCGCACACTTTTAAAACGGTTTTTCTTACCTATACGCTTCAGTTTCCTGTCATCTCTAGCAGATGCTTTTAGTTTTCGGCCGCCATTTCGGCAATTATTTTGAAATTTTCCCTTTTTTAAATATTCTGTTAGTATTTTATTAACGCTTGATTGCGAACAACATAAAAATTCGCTATATAACATTGATTTTTACCGTGCAAACACAAATCAGCCTTTCTAAGTTTAATAGATTAAGAAATATCACTCACACGACCCATTTTAAGACGAAAAAGCAAACAAACTGCAAAGAGAATATTGATTTTAAATACAATCGTCTTAATTTAATCCATGATGCCACGAGTTATGAATTAAAGGAGTGATAATTAAAGTAGAATTAATGTGAAATATTCTAATATTTTGAACCACTTGAATAAATATTCTAATATTTTGACTTTTCAAAAAAAAAAAAAAAATCAAATCATCTTTTCAAAAATGATAGTAATTTTAAGATAATAAATGAGCTTAATCAACAATAAGTTCTTAATAAAAAATATCGTTTGCATATTTGCATAAAAATACATTAAATTTGCCAAACGATATTTTCAGTTTGTAAGAAAAAGTAATTACTCTAATATTTTGAATATGATCTGTACAACAAATCATAATCTAACCAAAAAACAGAAATCATTAGCATGAAATTTTATAGAACACTTAACAACGGAAGTATACATATTTATATATTAAACAGTCAAGTGCGAGTATTACTCATGCTCAGAGGGTTCCGTACTCTAAATATGTGAATTATTAACTGTATTAAAAAAAATTGTTTCTAAACGAATAATAAGACTTTGTAAAAAACTATACATCGTATGGTTGGGTATAGCTGTGTACACTAAAAAAGTATCAATGGGTATACCATAAAAGATCAAACAGGTATGAAACCTAAATGATATTAAATATTTTTATTTTGTATAACTCTTTTTTTAATCTTATTCTAATTTGTTTATGATAAACTTAATTCGGTACTGACAATAAAAGTAGTGCATATTAAAACTTCATTTTGCATTTCATAAAACTAAATTCGGAGTCTTAATAAACTGTTCTTTTTACAGTGTAGCTAAAACTAAACCCTTCTTCAAAGTTTAACCTTGACATTGTGCTAAGAGCGCTTTGAAAGGAGGTCGCAAAATTGCAACGCCGGCTTGGTCCGTACCGCGTTTTTCCAGATAGGTTTTTAATTAACTTTTGAAAACACGGGAGGTGTATTGAGAGAGCCACAAAATACAAACTAGTCGCGAATCCAATAGTATTTATGTGATTAATTCTAATTAAATTAGTACGTTTTTAACAAAGTGACATTTATTGCTTTTATACTGCTACTGGGCATTGCATTACACAAATATATCATTACAATTTGTTATCTGGGCTGTAAAAGCCGATGGTACATGGAGTACGCCACTCCTTCAATGTGTATCTCCAAACCGTCCGTGTCTTTAAAGGTTAATAGCTCGGCTAATTACAGACAACGTTTTTCGAAAACCATTGCCAACAATGCTTTTATACTTCTGCTACGATATTTTCCTCTAGCACTCCTGAACACCTTTGCTGAATGCCCGAAAATCTAAATATGTGTGTAACGGAAAAATGCGCTTTTCTCAAAAACTATCTAACCTAGGGTAATCGCTATAATTTTCCTGCAAGGTTTAAAGTGACGTCTACTAGCTTTCACACGATACCCCACACGATGTACAAAGAAAATATTTTTTTTAAATAACCCAATTAGCCCTTCTACATTAGCCCTTCCTAAATATATTTGTGAATGTTTAATAATATGGAAATATGTGGGTCAACAGTCTTTATTACTTTCACCAATTTGAACTTTCCCGTTCAATAGTTTACGTGTAAAATGGCTGTGACAGACAAACAGACAGACACAGGAGTGATCTTATAATGGTTCCGCTTTTACTTTTTAAGTACGGAACCCTAATAAAACAATAAAGTAAAAAAGTAAAAAAAACACATAAATCGATAAAGAGAGAGTAATTAAAGCTAAAAAAAAACACAAACAGCATTATAAAAAAAAAAAAAAAACGACAATTACACTTAAATTGCACAAACAGAATTCTGGAAAAAAAGTTACGTATTTGCAAAAATAATCTGGAAGTAAAGGTATAGCAGGTATAAAAGATATGAAGAAAACTCATTCACAAAATTATTTTGAACCATATCTTAAAAAAGAGAAAGACGTACACAGAAGATTAAAAAGCACAAATGAGTTAAAGTGGAACTAATGCGGAAAATATTCACTTGAAACATATAGTAATGGACATTGCTTTGGTAAAATTCATGTAGCATTAGTCATTCATTAGTTATTTCTTTTTCAAGACGTAGTCAATGTAAAAAGTGTTTAAAGTATGAATGCTAAGTTATTCAATACATAATTGTAATATATTCAACATTATATATCTCGCAGAATTTTATTATAATTTAAGTTACTTTAAAATTAAGTTACTAGTATAGTATTTTAATAATAAGTGTTTGAATTTTCAATTTTATATATTTCTATTATTTATTAAATATTATAAAATTTTATGGCAATTAAATGTATATTTTAAATTGAACGAATGACCATAAAATGAATTGTTACATTTAGGTGCTTTGAAATTCTCCAAAAAATCACCACATTTTATCATAAGTACAATTTAAATTTCAGATCATGAGTTGTATCGTTCAGTGTTGTTATATAACTCTTACTACTACTTCCAAAAATTATGTTGGGGGTATACTTCTTTAAGCGCTTCCCTGATTACTCCGAGTATTCTTGGGTTCGCATATGTTACAATTAATTATTATTCCGAGAAATCTCGGTCGTGTTAAAACTGTCACTGCGATTTTTTATCACCCTTTTACTCGGCCTGTAGTTTAAAAAGAAAGGTAATATTCTTATAGTATAATAATTAATTATATATAATAAATTATATATTTTTTATTGACAGTTTTCCAAGTTTTGTGATGTGAAATGCGAATTATGAAACGCATTAATGGGATTGCAAAGAAATATGATGATTTTTTTTTTCATTTTTTTACAAAAGAATTGTAACGGAAGCAGTTAATATGTGCAATATAAATCTACTATGAAGAAAAAAATGTGTCAAATATACAAAAGCATATTGGACACTAGGATTGCTTCTTTAAATTAACATGGACATTTCTATAATTATTTCATATAAAAAGAGTTACAACTGACAGAATTTTAGTCTTCCAAAAAATCGCAAACCTGTTTATTTTTCCCGCATTATTGAAAAAAATATGCATTAAAACTCATAAAATACATACTTGAATGTAATTTCTGCTGATACGTATTACGACAAATTTACTGACATAAATGTATGACTTTTAGGGAATTTAATTCTTGCTGCTTTTGAAAAGTCGTATTTTCACAGATGTGAATTTTAAAGCATTAATGTCTTCAATTTCTTAAAATATAAGCGTTAACATAAATATATAATTCACTTAGTTAGAGCTTTACTGTAACAACAATAATTTTCGAGTAACTTTTATAAATATTAAAAAATCAGAAGCCCTTAGTTCTTACTTGAATGATAACATCGACTTCATTAAAATCTCTAAATGCTCATTGTGAAACTGAAATATAATTACTTTTCAGAGATTAATTTATATCTTCGCACTCTGACAGAATACAAAAGTTATTATTCGATGCATAAATTATTATTAGCAATGCTTAATTCTATTATAATTGCAATTAATGACTAAACCACTTCAGGATATTATTAAACCTTCGAAATTTATTTGAAAAATTAATATTTAAATTTAAAATAATTGACAGGTACTTCTGAATAATTTTTGAATTAAGTGTATATTACGTTTAAATTCTGAGTATATAGTATTTATTCTTAAAATAATTAAACATTGTTTAATGTCTGATACATAAAAATTAGAAATAAAAAAATATATTACAATTCATCAGACATACAAGTAAAAAAATACATAATAACATAAACAATTAAAAATACAAACGTTTTGGGCTAAGTGTTAGCCCCTCATCGGTGTAATAACATTAAAATGACAGAACACTATAGATCAAGTTTACAGTTAAAAAATTTTAACAGTTAAAATCAACTAAAGTATAATGAACCATATCATAGCGATGCTGTGTATTCGGGTGGAACTGCACAGGATTCATTAATCGACGAAATTTGCTTACGAGTGAATACACATTCAATAAAAACGTTACTTTTAACATTATTGCAACTGGATCTGGTAACTCTCATATTTGCGAAATCTCGGATATGGTCGGTATCCAAAGAATGCTGTACAATTTTAGACTGCAGGCTTCCAGATTTGTAGGCATATTTATGCTCGACAAGACCAATAGTGCGTGTACGACCAGTTATGCCACTATATCCCGAGTCGAAATCTTTACAAAGTAAATTGAACCGATTCTAACTAAGGAGGGGGGGAGGTAAGGTTTAGACTTACAAAGTAAATTTTTTAAAACATTTTGTAACTTGTACGGATATTATAAGACTTCAAAAGACTAGATATTTTTCCAGAAAGATATTTCTAGAAATACGTAATTATTCGGAACATTACGAATTACAGACGATGCCACGCGAAGCTCAGAAAAAAATTCTTTATATCCATCTTATAGGATAGCCATTTTGAATTAAGTCAGTAAACATCTTCTTTCCTCCAATTGGAAAGATACTGATTAATAATGATAAAACCTTCAAATTGGAGTCAAATAAGATATTTATTCACTTAATTCAAAATGGATATCCTTTAAGATGGTTAAAAATGATTTTTTCTGAGCATCACGTGTCATCCTCTGTAATTCGTAAGTTCTCGCTAATTACGTATTGCTACCATACTACAAATATCTTTCTGAAAAATTCTCCAGTCCTTTGAAGTTTTATAATATCAGTACAGCATTCAAACTACAATTTGTTTTGAAAGATTTACATTGCGAGTCTAAACATAAAATCCTTTCTTTACGTAGTATCGGTACAATTTACAGTATCCTTTGTAAAGATTGCGTCTCGGTATATATTGGCGAAACTGGTCGTACATGCTCCATTCGCCTTGCCGAACATAAACTTGCCTACAAATCTGGAAGCCTGCAGACTAAAGTTGTACAGCATACTTTGGATACCGATCATAGCCCAGATTACGCAAATATGACAGTTATCAGATACAGATGCAATAACATTAAAAGAAGAGTTTTCTTGAAGGTGTGTTCATTCGTTATCAAATTTCGCGAATTTCCTGTGCAGTTCCACTTGAATATACAGCATTGCTTTGTTATGGTTCTTTATAATTTTTTTTAACTGTTATTAATTTTTAACTCTAACCATCATACATAGTTTTCTGGTCTTTTGAATGTTATTGGAATGATGAAGGGCTAAAACTTAACCCGGAACGTTTGCACTTTTAATTGTATATGTATTTATGTAATTTTTACTTGTATGTCTGATTAATTGTAATGTATTATTTTATTTCTAAATATTTATTCTGTTTAATATGAGTTTCATACATAAAATGTATGAAAAATGTATGATATGTGGCGTTCTTATTTAAAATAATTCAGTGTTTTATTATGATTTCAAACTAACTTTCATAAACATTTGAATTCTTGTTGAATTAATAGAAAACATGAAACATGTAGCGAAATTTAAAATTATTAAGTGCATTTTTGATGTAAAATACATAATCATAAGAAATATTAACTATTACCTGATTTAATATCATACATTATAAAGTATAACCATTTTAAAAATACTATATGGGTCAATCCATTTCAAGTGGTCCAGCACTGGTTGCTCGACCACTTTTAAAATATCTGAAATTTTTTGTACAACAACCCTAACATGATGGAAGTTCAAAATGGCTATCTATATTATAAAGGACAAACATATCTGTGCGTAACGCATACGTCATTTTGCGAATGGCAACACCTTGAAATTTGAAATGAAATTTGGTTTTGCAATTTTCTTTACTGCAAAATTTTAAACTTCTAAACATCGCACATTTTAAATATTTACACCGTCGTATAAGGAAAAAAAATGTATTTTTTAATGCAATTTGTTTGAAAGCTGTATCTCAATTTAATTTTGAGATATTAATTTTTTTGTAGTTTTTAATACATTTTTTGTAATTGTGGTAACTGGAGTACTCCATTTCTGTTGAAAGTCATGGAGGATTGAAGGTAGAGGGAAAATAATCACGAGAAAAGAAAATAATATATTACTGTACCTTTTGTTGCCATTTTCTCATAAAAACGGGAAAAAAGAAATTGAAATTATAATGCGTGATATGTCAGCGATTTTTTAAGTTTCCAAATATTGCACATTTTAAATTTTTACACCGTGAAATAGAGAAAAAAATCTTCTTTCAAATGCAATTTGTTTGAAAATTGTATCTTAATTGTCTGAGTTATTACGGTCTTTAAAATAACTTGTCGCCCGTGGCGACCAGTTTGGTCTGCCTTAAATGTATGCTAGGCATTGTATCATGTTACTTTTATTCATAATTTAATTTACTTGCTCAATCCTTCGCCAAATTGGAAGAGAAATCAACAACTCGGTATTTTTATGTTAGTCGAGCACAGGTGATAAATCGCCGAACATTGTACCCGTCGCATTTTTTTTTCATATTTCATTAATTTAGTTTAAAATATAATCCTTTCACTCATTTTAAAATGGATATCTTTAATTTAAAACTGAAACATTTCAAATTCATGAATTTCACTTAAAAAAATTCTTAAAGGAAAGAAAAAAATAAATACCATAAACCATTTAATTTCAACATCAAAGCATTGTTTTAATTTACCCCTCGAAAAATAAAAAATGCTGCTGGCGAGTTAAAAAATGCTATTGGCGAGAATTGCGCCCAGCTAACATAAAAGTACGAACTTTTTGCGATCGTAGCAACTTTTATGTAGTTTTATTCGAAAAAAATATTTTGATGAAATAGGTTGCCAGAAAATACGTTGCCAAATTTCTTTTCTCGCCATGGACCTTTTCTCTTTTTCACCAAGTACCTCTACTGGAAAAATACCTTTATTTATTTTATTTATTTATTTATTTATTGTATTTTAAATGAGATGAATAAAAGGCGGCGCAGATGTCATATACGCACCACATTGGCGCGATTTTTTTCTGACGCCAATGTCATATACGCACCGGGATACATAACTGGCGCCAAAATATCGTTATTTTGCTTGCTATGGTAACCCGGATGTTGTCGTTTATTTATTAATAAATTGTTTATTTACTTTACTTTTATTTTTTTTAATTATATATATTGTTTTGTTCTATAGTAATTAATTGAACTTTTTTTTATTTATTGTTATTTGCTTTTTAGAAACACCACACAATAACCAATGAGATGCGTTTCATTCAGGTGTTGCCATTAAATAATTAACAAATAATCGCGATTTCTGTGCCACGCACAAAAGTTCAGCATTTTCTTTCCGTCTAATGTTCCATAACAAAATTAAAACTTCCTCTATAGAAAAATAAATAAAATAATGTAAATAAGAAACAAATTTACAGACATGTGATTGAACCAAGCGCTTAAAGCACTGAAATGATCGAAAAGACTGCTTCAAGTCGCAAAATCTTGGGCTAATAACTCCTGGCATGCGGTGACATGTGAAAGTATCGCTTTTAATAAATTTTAAAACTTTATTTGATTGCATAATTGATATTTTTCAGATAAAAATTATTTTTTATGTTAGTCGGCAATTTAAATATGTATTACATGTAAAAAAATAATTACAATTTAAAAAAAAAGAATGGTTTTCCCCTATCCTTTGTAACCCGAGGAGCTCGGGTTCGATTCCCTAGTTATTTTAATTTTATTAATTTTTGTTTGTGCATGGCGGCCATATTTGTTTCATCGTCTGCAGCAATTTTCTCACATGAAGGGTTTACGGAATCTATATTAATAAAAGAAGAAATCGCTCTGTGTGTGTGTGTGTCTATTGGCGATGACTAGCGAAATTTACCGCACGTAGAAGTCTGAAACTTAAGAAGTGATTAGTCCAAGGCAGGTCCTGATGCACCTGATGCTCAGATTTTTAGATATTTATGGGCCGGCGCCTCTGGACCCCTTTAAATTTTTATGCACTAAATTGTTAATAACATGCCTCTTTTCGATCCGATCTTCTTCGTTTTTGGGTTGAATTCTCCTTTCAGTTTCTATCCCATTTCTACATTTCAATTAAGACCCTGGCACCCTCGCAAGGAGCCTAGTACTGGGCCCCTTGAAGTTTTAGTGCACTAAATAGTTAATAACATGCCTCTTTTCTATCCGATCTTCGTCATTTTTGGGGTGAATTCTCCTTTCAGTTTCTGCCCCATTTCTACATTTTTAGTTAAGACCCGGAAACCCTGTCAAGGGGCCCATTACAGGGCCCCTTGAAATTTTAGTGCACTAAATTGCTAATAACATACCTCTTTTCTATCCGATCTTCTTCGTTTTTGGGTTGAATTCTCCTTTTAGTTTCTACCCCATTTCTATATTTCAATTAACATCCTGGCACCCTTGGAAGGGGCCCAGTACTGGGCCCCTTGAAGTTTTAGTGCACTAAATAGTTAATAACATGCCTTTTTTCTATCCGATCGTCGTCGTTTTTGGAGTGAATTCTGCTTTCAGTTTCTGCCCCAATTCTACATTTTCAGTTAAGACCCTGGAACCCTGTCAAGGGGCCCAGTACAGGGCCCTTTGAAGTTTTAGTGCACTAAATTGTTAACAACATGCCTCTTTTCTATCCGATGTTCTTCGTTTTCGGGATGAATTCTCTTTCAGTTTCTGTCACATTTCTACATTTCAGTTATTGCCCTGGAACCCTTGCAAGGGGCCCAGTACAGGGCCCCTTGAAGTTTTAGTACACTAAATTGTTAATAACATGTCTCTTTTCTATCCGATCTTAGTCATTTTTGGGGTGATTTCTTCTTTCAGTTTCTGACCCATTTCTACATTTTCAGTTAAGACCCTGGAACCCTGACAAGGGACACAGTACAGGGCCCCTTTAAATTTTACAGCACTAAATTTTAATAACATGCCTCTTTTCTATCTGGTCTTCTTCGTTTTTGGGGTGAATTCTCCTTTCGATTTCTACGCCGTTTCAACTTTACAGTTTAGACACTGGCACCCTTGCAAGGGGCCCGGTACATGGCTCCATGAAGTTTTAGTGCACTAAATTTTAATATCATGCCTCCTTTCTATCCAATCTTCTTCGTTTTTGAGGTGAATTATCCTTTCAGTTTCTGCCCCATTTCTACCTTTTCAGTTAAGACCCTGAAACCCTGTCAAGGTGCCCAGTACAGCGCCCCTTGAAGTTTTAGTGCACTAAATTTTAATAACATGCTTCTTTTCTATCCAGTTTTCTTCTTTTTGGGGGTGAATTCTCCTTTCAGTTTCTACCCCATTTCTACATTTCAGTTAAGACCCTGTCACCCTTGCAAGGGGCCGGTACACGACCCCTTGAAGTTTTAGTGCACTAATTTTTTTATAAATTGCTTCCTTTTTATTTGATTTGGATACATTCTCAATTTAGTTATTCTCTCGTTTCTACATCTCAGTTAAGACCACGGACCCGTCTAGGGTACCGTAGGGCCCGGTCCAGGGCCCATTACATTTTTTGTGTGTCATGTGTTTTTCACACCCTATTTTTCTCACCTTCGCAGTGCGTAATTTTAAAATTGAGTTTGAACTCATCTCCTTAGACTATCACTCACATATTTTTACTGTGGCCCTAGCGCCCTTTTTTAAGCATTTCTTCAATTTTTTACACATTTCTTTTAAATTATATTCTAATGATCCCTTAAAAATACTCCGACTAACTAGCTTTATTTTTCTAACAACATCTTAGGTCCTCCAGCTGTTACATGAACGACAAAAAAATATTTCTGACTTCAACTACCACCAATTTTGTATATAAATTGATATAAACTTAAGTTTTATTTAAGGTTATTATTTACAAACCCCGGCAACGCCGGGCGAGCCTGCTAGTTGTAAATAATTTATCATTTATTTCTCGAATTCAAGTGCGGATTAAAGCAATTTGTACATAATACATTGGCAAAAAATTTGATAATAGAGTATTTTTCAAAACTAACTGCTTATAGGTGAAATATAAGCATAAAGTTTCAGATCTTTTTTCCCCAAAATTTGTCCGTTTACAAGAGAAATTTTTTCTAGCAAGGAAAAATGTCAACATGATATAATTTTTTTTTTACACATAAGCCGAAGGTACTTGTACTTACACGCATAGTTTCAGATCTGGGACTTGCTTTCTCTTCGCTAAAAAAAAATCCCAAATTTTTCAAAAATGTCAAAAATCGCACTTTTGAGGCTTCGATATGTCTAGTGAGGCATGATTGGTACTATTTGGTACGATTTGGTACTATTCAAATAAGAAATAGTTCTGGTTTTTACAATCTCTGTAAAAAACAATCAAGAATGTATTACCAGTGAAGCTGGTGAAAAAATATTGTTTCTACAATTGACTCCCCCACAGTTGAATATAGATTGACATTGGAGATTGGTACTTTGTATTAATTCATGATGAAAACTTATGGCCAAGTATTATTGAAAAGATCAGCATTGATAATGATAAACAAATATTTTCTATAATTTTTTTGACGCCTCAAGCAGACATTGATTTTAACAGGTTTCGTTAACCATCTAAAAAAGACAGCACTTACTTAAAATATGAAGATATTTTGTTGAAATCACCAAATCTACCTCACCCGGTGACAGCAAGAGGAGACTTAAAAAATGGCTGTGTAATTGTTTTTTTTTTTTTTTTTTTTTTTTTTTTTTTTTTTTTAAGAAAAAAGAAGAATAAATTATATGTTGGATACTGCTTATATTATGTAAAGGTATGTTTTTTGCATAATGTGTAATTCCTATAAATTTAAGATATTACTTCATAAAAAGTAGTAAATATTTTAATATCAGAGATTAACATTTGATTTTATTATTATTATTACTGCATAACAAAAAGTTAATTATACATATATATATATATGTATACACGTACAACTATAGGACACATTTATTACATTCTTAGTCTTAAGAATTTTTTTAAATACTAAGCGCAACGTCCAAAATCTGTCAGCACTGTCCAAAATCTCTAACGTACGTACGAAAAAAATGTTAAAATTTTGTAGCGTACACAACTGCTAATTAAATGCTTTAATAATTAATTTTCCAGAATCGTTGCTGTCTTTTAATGTTTGTGTATAATTTTGTAGACTTATATACTATAATATTAAAAAAATGGCCTTAAATTTGAAAATTTTAAAAATTACATATATTTAACGTTTAATGATCCCACCTTTTGAGAATCTCCCATATATCAATCGCTTAGTGGAAATCATATAATTCATTTTTTTTTTCACGTATACCTAGGCAAAGTCGTCAGGCGTAATTGAAGTTAAAATTATACTTAGTGTCATAATAGAAAGAAAATTGTAAAAAAAAAAAAAAAAAAAAAAAAAAAAAAAAAAAAAAAAATTGTTACTATAAATAAAAGGAAACATTGAAATATAAAACTAAACATGTTATTTGCGAAAGACTTTTACTGAACAGAATAAAACTTTGGCCATTTTAATTGGTTCAAACGATTCTTTTGTTTTTAAATTTATCTTATGCTGCAGAATAAAAACCGCTGTATGTATGCTAACTGTTGCCATCTTTTTATTTATATTTTATTTGGTCGTACAATAATTTTTATAAAATATGTCATCCTACTCAAATACACTGGGCTCCAAAAGTTAAGGTACAGGGGCTGGATGCTTTCGATTACACACGTTTTGTCGAATATCTATCAAAATTATTGGCGGATTGTTCTTGAAATTCTATGATGTAAAGAACATGTTTGATTTTATATTTCTCGGTGAAGATTTCTCGGGAGATACAATTAGGGGGCTAATAATAAATTTAAAAATAAAATAATATTTGCGATCATCTATGTAACAGAAAAGGCTGTAAATGTTTTGTCACTGCGGTAAATGACTATCTGGGTCCTGTTCAACGTTTCTATGCATTTGTGTAGGCATAACACTCATATTCGTGGAGATGTTAACATTTTTGCGAAAAATTCAAAAGTTTTTTGTTTAAAGCATACAGAGTTTTCAACCAAATTTAACACAACTTTCCGAAAACTTGACAAAGAATAGTAGCAACAGTGTACTGGAATTTAAACATGAATGTATTGAATATTTGATGAGGTATGGACATTTTTATGAGATAATTTTTAACTGCGCATGCGCGAAAGATTTCAAAATTTTTATTTCATAATTTGGTTGTTAGTATTTTGGGGCAACTTCTATAAGATAGTCCAGTCAAATGTTGTGATAACTTAGAAAGATATAGTGAGCTGATTGAAAAGTTGTGGAAAATCCCTTATAATAAAGCTATTTTTCAATTCCTACTATTAGCTCACACTCTCCCTATATTTATATATTTATATATTTATATATTTATCTTGTTCAAATTTTTAATCGTCAATAAAATACTCATTATTCATCCTATCAAGTTGAAATAATTTTTTTAAAACTTGTACTGGATGACAATTGATGTTAATACAGTTTTTTCAAATATTAATTAATTAATTAAGTTTTAATTAATTAATTTTAGTTTTGCATGGGAAACAAAATGGCGGCTATCGGTTATTGAAGGTCAATGAAAGTAATAAGGGGTTACCATATTTAAAACTACTAAAATACTATATACTACTATACTTAAAATATTATTACTTAATAGTAATAATAATAAGACTTAGTAATAATAATATACCGTATTTATTTAGTTTGATGCGGAATTCTTTTTACGAATATAGAAAAACAGTCGCAAAATCCCAAAAAAACCATCTAAAAATCGGATTTAAAAAAATCAGAAAAAGTTCACAAATTGCTTTACGAATTGCTTTACGAATTCCTAATAGAATGTATTGAAAAGAGGACAACATTTATTACATTGGACTAAACGATTAAAAATTGGATCATTTTACTAATGTGGAAAAAGTCGTGAAACGCAAAAGAAAACCCACTAAAAGTCGCATAATAATGAGCTCGAAGTAGCTAGGAGTCGTCCGGTAGATTCATCGCCCCGAGCCCTCCATTCCCGGTTTTCGGTGTCTTTAATTTGCGTAATTTGTGTTTCAATTCCTACTATTAGCTCACACTCTCTCTATATTTATTCAATTCCTACAATTAGCTCACACTCTCCCTATATTTATTTATTTATATATTTATATATGTATATATTTATCTTGTTCAAAATTTCAATCGTTAATAAAATACTCATTATTCATCCTATCAAGTTGAAATAATTTTTTTTAAACTTGTACTGAATGACAATTGATGTTAATACAGTTTTTTCAAATATTAATTAATTAAATTTTAATTAATTAATTTTAGTTTTGCATGGGAAACAAAATGGCGGCCATTGGTTATTGAAGGTCAATGAAAGTATTTTCAATAAGGGGTTACCATATTTAAAACTACTTAAATACTATATACTACTATACTTAAAATATTATTACTTAATAGTAATAATAATAAGACTTAGTAATAATAATATACCGTATTTATTTAGTTTGATGCGGAATTCTTTTTACGAATATAGAAAAACAGTCGCAAAATCTCAAAAAAAAAAAACATCTAAAAATCGGATTTAAAAAATCAGAAAAAGTTCACAAATTGCTTTACGAATTACTTTACGAATTGCTTTACGAATTCCTAATAGAATGTATTGAAAAGAGGACAACATTTATTACATTGGACTAAACGATTAAAAATTGGATCATTTTACTAATGTGGAAAAAGTCGTGAAACGCAAAAGAAAACCCACGAAAAGTCGCATAATAATGAGCTCGAAGTAGCTAGAAGTCGTCCGGTAGATTCATCGCCCCGAGCCCTCCCTTCCCGGTTTTCGGTGTCTTTAATTTGTGTAATTTGTGTTTCAATTCCTACTATTAGCTCACACTCTCCCTATATTTATTCAATTCCTACAATTAGCTCACACTCTCCCTATATATATTTATTTATATATTTATATATGTATATATTTATCTTGTTCAAAATTTCAATCGTTAATAAAATACTCATTATTCATCCTATCAAGTTGAAATAAATTTTTTTAAACTTGTACTGGATGACAATTGATGTTAATACAGTTTTTTTCAAATATTAATTAAATAATTAAATTTTAATTAATTAATTTTAGTTTTGCATGGGAAACAAAATGGCGGCCATTGGTTATTGAAGGTCAATGAAAGTATTTTCAATAAGGGGTTACCATAGGGGGGGGGACTCTGTTCTGTCGCCAAATACCGCCAAGTTTGTCGCCAACTTGGCGATATATCGCCAAATTTGGAGGCCAAAATACGTCGCCAAAAGTGGCGCCAACTTGGCGATGTTTCTAATATTTCGCCAAATTCCCATAGAGTTCCATTGTAAGCCTACTTGCTTATATAAAATCAACAAATTGAGATATTTTAGTGCAACAAAAAGTAATATTAGCTTAAGGGATTATATTAAATTTTTCTTTGATGACCTAAGTAGGAATTGACTTTAAAAACAAAATTTTTATATTTCTTGTTAGGAAGCAACTCACTATATCGACCCTATCTTTGTGAATTTTCGCGATATTTCTCTGGACTTTTTATATACGTTGCACTAAACAGCTGACTACCAAATTATATAATAAAAATTTTAGGATCTTCCAGGCATGCGCAGTTAAAAATTATTTCATACAAATTCCCATATCTCATCACATGTTCAATATATTCATGTTTTAAGTGCAGTATACTATTACTACTCTTCTTTGTCAGGTTTCTGGAAAGTTGTGTTAAATTTGTTTGAAAACTCTGTATGCTATAAACAAAAAACTTTTGAAAATTTCACAAAAATGTTAACATCTTCACGAATATGAGTGCTATGCTTACACAAATGCATACAAACGTTGAACAGGACACAAATACCCATTTGCCACAATAACAAACCATTTCCAGCCACATAGGTGATCGAAAATATTATTTTATTATTAACTTTATTATTAGACCCCTAATTGTACCCCCCGATAAATTTTCACCGAGAAATATAAAATCAAACATGTTTTTTACATCTTAGAAGTTCAAGAACAATTCGCCAATAATGTTGGTAGATATTCGACAAAACGTGTGCAATCGAAAGCACCCAGTCCCTGCACTTTAACTTTTGTAGGCCAGTTTAAAAAATATACAATAATCTAAGAATTTTTTATAGTTATGAATGGCTTTGCCCTGTGTGACACACCGACTTATTTTTCAACTAAGATACTAAATTATTAACGAAAGAAACTTGAAATCTAGGTCATATATGCGCAAATTCTAACAAAATCCCCCAACTAAAAAATAGAATCCTAATCCTAAGCGATAAAAAAGTGTTTTGTTAATTTTTAGACTATATAGATTTATTTCTGTTGTAGTTTTAGGTAGAAGCGGGAAGTTTCTGGGGGGGGGGGGGGGCATTAATTTACACGCAACATAAATTTCGGAACATGTGTCTATCATGAAAACCGAATATTTTATTTTTTAAATGTAAATATAAACGCAGTCGCATATTATTAGCATTATGTTGCTAAAATAAATATGTTAACTAATACCAATATTTGAAAGTCATACGGAAAAAATTTAATAGTGCAAAAACATAAAATATTTTAATTGCACATCATGATTCTTATCTAGATTTTCTATTATAATAAAATATATATTTGTTGGTAACTAAACAACTGTTATCTTCATCTTTAAAGAATAAACGTTTACTGGCATTATTTTAATATTAATAAAATGATATAGCATAGAAAACTATATTTTATAATGTCATTTCAATATCATTCAATTCATTCAATATCATCAAATCAGTCATATAAAGGTCAGTTTCTTGTTATTTATTGTGGCAGCGGAAAAATTTAAAATTATGGATACGCACATATTTTACTTTTACATTCTTTTGTAGAATAACATTACTTTTAAAGTTCTTTCGAGTATATTTTTCAGTATACCATTACGAAAATAATATGTCATATGTACATTCATTTAATGCTTGATAATAAATAAATATGTCAAAGAATTTCACGCATTTGTGCGAGGACATTAAGAAACAAATTGGAAAAATGAGGTGGGTTATAAAATAAATCAATAAAAATTATCTAGCGTAAGAAAGTATTTTCCTCTCCAAGGCCATTATGGGAAGTCATCAATTTGTATATCACTCCTTTGAATTTCTCCCAGATGGATAGTATTCTGTTTATTGTACTGTAAAACTAAGCAATAAAATTCAAAAATATTGACAAACGTTTGTTAAACTCGAAAAATGCACATATTTTGTTTTGATCATAATTTATATGATCAAAAATTTTATTTCTGATTCTGCCTATAGAAAAGGTAATATATAATACTTTTTTGTGACTGTTCAAACATTCTAAAAGTTATTGTGCTTTAGTAATATTTCTCTTAAATTAAATTTCTAAAATGTATTTGTCAAAAGGCTATCTGTTATGCAGAAATATTATCTTGTCAGCAACAACTTAATATATATATATATAATATTCTTTGTGGAATTAATTTTTTTAAGATGTTATTGAACACGCTGTCGTCCAGATAGACGTGAAAATCAATCTACAATTTTTTACCAACTAATGATTCGCTTGCGACACTATTTGTAAGTTCAATTTTAATTATATTTATGCGTATTTACAGGATTATGCATTTTCGTCTCTTTGAGTAAATATATATATATTTTTTTTTAATAAGAGTACACATTTTTTTTTTCTCAACCCGAAATAAACCTATAAACAGGATAGCCAAACCTTAGTAGGCATCTTTCATGATTGTGTTAAGAAATTGTAGAGGATTATTAGTTGAAACGCTGCACATTTTTGTTACAGGAAAAAATGTTCACAATAGTAGAATAAAAAAAAAATAAATTCGATCACACATTTATAGATAAAAAGGTTTTCGGAAAATTTAAAAGTCATTTTGAGAAAAAAAAAATAGTTTTTAATTTAAAAGCTGTTTTTACCCGAAACGTGTCAAGTACTTCTATTTTATTATCTTCTCCAACATTTGTTTTATCATCTTCTTGTATACATGATAAGTTAGTATGACTAACGTTTGACATGTAACATAACTTTTTTTGGTCGGTAATAATACAGATTTTAAGATTAACAGAGAATATTTTTAATTTAATTTCCATTTCAATATTTTTTTATATTTGTAAGTTTGGTTAATCATTATTTTTATATCTTGCATGTTTTTAAAATTAAAATAATTATGCGAAAATGCGTCAAAATCGTATGCAAGATGAAATATGAGAAGTAATATTTTATAGATGAGCAAAACTCAACACTACCGATTAATAACAAAACACATCTACACAAGTCATTTTTGTAGATTACACCTCCGTCTGTACAGTAAATCACTTTGTAAAAAGAGTAATCGTAAAATTTTGGAAATGTTTTGATTATTTTATTTTGGTTTATTAATCACTCAGTCTGCTTTAGAAAATTTTTGTTATTGTTTTTTACCATGGAAAAATTTTAGCTAAATCGATCTCATTTACAGTAGAACCTCGAATAATCGAAGTAATTTGGACCGACCCTCTTTCGGAAAATCGAAATTTTCTGATAATCGAGAATACTTCAAATTTAAGATTAAGGAGAAATATAGGCAATATATCTTATTATAGTAACAAGTGCTTAATAAAAATAAAGCAATAGCAAACTAGAAAGATGAAGAAATTACAAGAATTATAACAATGATGAATTTTAATAATGAAATTTAATGCCATTTACATATATCACAAGAGTTTGAAATAATGTTTTGTTTGTCGCAGTTTCGATTGCCTTTGCTTTTGAAGCTCTATAAACGGACTTTTACAATATTATTAGTTTACCAGTACCACAGTCTTACTGATGCTCCATGCTTTTGAAAAAGCTCCAGAATTGCTAATTTCTCCATTTTCTTCGTTCCACTCCGCAGCTTACGGGAGCTGAAGTTACATTTAAAAGAACTCTAAGAAAGGGTATTGAAAATATTTTTATGTATTCGTAGTTCGAAAGGGAGTGCTTTCACACAATAAATATAATAATTTTAAAAAAAAATGCTTTCAAAATGGATTCTGCACACAAGGAATGTCATAGCAAAAAAAAAAAAAAATAAATAAATAAATAAATAAAATAAAATAAAATAATAATAATAATAATAATAAATATATAAATAAAATAAAAGCTTTAAAAATGGATTTCGGTTAACCGAGAGTTTCGGTTAAAAGCCTTTCGGACGAAAGAGCTTCTACTGTATTGCAAGGTACAATTTAGATTAATTCACAACTACAAAATTTCTTTTTTATTCTATGAATTATTCCTTTAAGAACTATTGAACATTTCTTGATGAAAAAAAATGTTATTTTTATATTTTTTATTTCCATCTATTTCTGTATTTATTAAATCTTCATGGAAGATAATATATGAAGGAATGATCGAAGTATTATCTTATTTCAGCCAATTGCAGATCATTCAAAAGTAAATATGAAAACTAGCAATTCATATATTATACTTGAGGATTTAATTAAATAATATATTTATCTAAAATGGGATACTGTCATACTTTCTTTCATCCTCAAAAAATGATTTAATTTTTTTTTTTTTTTTTAAGTGTAGTGTAAAATGTTTAAATGGTTTAACAGTATTAAAAAATCGGTATTCTGTTCTCAATATCTTTTCGAGGGGGTATCGTAAACTTTAAATTACAAGAAGAATAGTGTTTAAGGGGTCAGGTAAACCTTTAAAGCGTCCAAAAATCAGATTTTTTAAAATAGCTTATAATTAAATATGATTATTTAGCAACATTTAAAAGCAAACCCCATACAAAAATTTGCATTAGAAGAGAAGTTATGTCTAAAACACTTTGAGCTTTAGCTATATCATCAAGGCGTCATTCAATCTTTAAAGCCAATTTTCTCAAAACAGCTATTTTGATCATTGTGCGCACGATTTCTAATAAATGGTTACCTAGAATTTTGCGAAATTTTTGGTGGATGTATTAAACGTACAGAAGCCCAAAATGACCTATTATTATATTTCTCAAGTTAGAAGTTTAGAATTCACGTCTACTTTTGTATAAAAAAAATCTTGATATTTCAATTGTTTTTTTTTTTTTCTCGGGATCTACAAGTTTTATTTTTTTTTTATTGTAGGTCATTTTAAAAGCACTTTATATTTGTACTCATAAAAAAAATCTTGGCTTGTTTCAGCCATTCAAATGGAAAAAATCATGCGTTTAATGCATGCAAGAATAATTCTTTCGTAAAAATTGTATCATCTTTAAAAATAATTTAAAAAAAAAACATATATGTGTATACCTTTTTTAACAACTTTAATTGATAAAATAAATTGTTCCTAACATACGTTTTTAATTTTATAATTAAAAGTTAATTAGTTAATGAGTGACTGCATTTCTTACAGAGGTCACTTTTCCATGTACTTTGTTGGTTCAAAGGTTACCTGACCCGTTAATTCTACCTCGCACTACTTTTTCAAAACAAAAACATTTTACTTACGCTTTGAGATTTGTAAGAGAGATATACTACGAAATGTTTTTTTTTTAAACAGTGGTGCGAATAAAATATAAAACAAATCGCCTCTAATTGAAATTTTACGATACCCCATTGTATATATTACAGATAAGCTATGCTACATTCCTAACAATGAATTTTTCATCAATTAAGGATAAAATCTCCTATAAAGGTAATGTAGTCTAGAACAATAAAATATAATAATACAATGCTCAGAAAAAAATCGAAAGAGAGCTGCGAATTTAAGTAATGTCAGAAATGGTCTCATTTTAATTGACACAATTCCCTGCATACAACCAAATATGTTACAACATTATATATCGTCTTTCTACATGTTAAAACTAATCCTAACAACAGAAGTAGCAACATAAAATTCAAGATTCAATATGAAAATTCCCACAACATGATTTTTTTCGCTTGAGTATTGGTTGCTTATATGTAAAATATATCTTTAAAAAAAATGTTTACCATATTTAGTTATGCTTTTGAATAAGTATGCTATTAACATGGTGCTGAAAGAATAGTTCTTTTGACGTACGCAATAGCATACTGAAGATATTTCATTACTTTTTATTTAATATTATACACTGGATACTATTTGATAAAATAAATTTATAATTATTGATTAATAATGCAAATATTTTATTTCATAAATAAAATTTCCAACATTCATGTCTCCATAAATATCCCTGTTCGAAACTCCCACAATATCAATCAATATAAGGATAAGCTAGGATAGATTGCACGGTCGGAAAGATTGCGCACGAAGAGGTTGTGTGGGAAGGAGTAAGTTGCGCGTGCAGCGACACCAGGTAGAGTTGTACAATAGAAGTAGTGGAGTGTCTACTTAAATGTACAAGTTGATTGTTTCGAGCGTCTAGGATAAAGCATTGAAATTTTGATCTGTTTTCCCAACGTATGTGCTTGAATTATCATAGCTATTCGTCAGAATTTCTATGGAATGTAAATAGTACACAATATTTTAAACTTAAACGGTTTCTCCAAAGCTATTAATCTGGACTATCGGTGTGAACATTATCGGTTCGTTTTAGAGGAGGCCATGTTTAAATAAAAAGCCGCGCAATCCCTCCTACCGAAATTTGAGAGTTTACGCATCTGCTAGTTAGGAAAGACGATGCATTGTCCCCGTTAGTTTCATGAAAGTAGAGAGTACTAAATGTGCATAAATTGCAATTTACATGTATAACTGAATCAATTCAGAAATAAAATTTGAAAAACACATAGTTATAGAAACTAAATTTGGCAGAAATTAATTTGCTAAAAAATACTTTCGCAAAAAAGAAAAAAAAATGGTCAAATAATTAATGATACATTTTTTATTAAATTAATTTCATATAATTATTTTTATTACTAAATTATTAATAAATTTTTAATAAATTAATTATATATTGCTAATTTATGAACAATTAACTTGCTAATAAATTAATTTCTTTAGCTAAAGATACATTTTCTAATAAATGAACTTTTATTTTACCTAATAAGTTTGCAGGAAAATTTCGGTTTTCTTCATTTTTGCGAAGACATTCTGAGTTAAGTGTCAGGAAAGCTCAAGGAATTAGCAGAGCTAGAGCAGAAGGTTACAAATAAACTGAAGGAAACGAAACGGAGTGCAATGATAATGAATGCACATAAGGTCTGGAACTGTAAAAGAAGACCAGTGACTGGATTCAATGTATTACTTTTAGTTGACGATTGCCTGAAAGCTGCTCCATTTACAACAATAATAGCACTGATTGTGGACGACGACAACTTTGGTCAGCAAACAAGGAAACATTGAAACTGTGTAAATGAAAATGAACTAATTTTAAGTGTTATCAAGTAACTTAAAGTTATTTTGCAAGCTTATGTTGGCTGCTGCTCTGATTCTTTTTCTTTTTCCTTTAATTAAAATTCTTTAATTTTTCAGAAACTTCTTTGTGATTTTTTAATCATTAGGTTGAAATATTCACTTCTAATACAAAAATATTTGATCACAAAAAACTTACAAGAATGTAATTAAATATAATTATTATTGTAAACAATTTAATTATAGTCACGATTAATAACAACCTCTCCTACCCGTGTGCGCAATCACATCAACCTTATAAGGACAGCTTTTTTTGGTTTAATTACAGTTGTTCTACTAAATTTCAGTACAATAACAAAATAGCACTGGAAATGTATAAAAAACAAATGAAGTCAAATTTATTCATGGATAGTTTAGCAAAGAAGTAATATTTAGATTTTTTATTATTATTCTGTTGAATTGTGCGCAGGCTCTCCTAGCTTTACCTTTCATAACCTTTGTATTGATAAAGTACAAATAAATGTGTGAATACGTCAGAATTAGGTGTCCATATATAAGATCAATATATTCATTATATGTTGATGCTCTATACAGGGTGTAATATGTTATCAATCGCTGACCTTTAATTTCTCAACCGTTGGTCGTAGACATATAGTTCCAATTACAAAAACGTTTCAAATGAAGTAAATATTCATGATGTGGCATTATTTAAAGTAAAAAAAAACAATTTTATAGAAATTACGAAACCTAACTATTTACACGGTCCCCCAGTCCCTATAGTTATATTTAGTAAATAACACATAACATAACACATATAACACAAAAAGTTTGACATCTGTACTACAAAAATTGACAGAGTTATTAAATTTCAAATTTTGAGATTTTTGCACATGATTTTGTCTTTCATTGAGAGATCAGTTAAAAGATGAATTAAAGTAATTCGAGATCAAAATCCCGGTGCTATATCCTTTTTACGGCGAAACCACCTTTAGTCGGTATCGCCAAATCGGGGTATCACCAAAGAGGGTTATTTTATCTAAACAGTTGAGATGACTTTTAGGGGTCGTATACAAAGTGAAAAATTAAAGGTCGTATACAAAGCGAAGAATGAAATATTGAAATTAAACAGAAAAATAAATATTAATTTATTTCTTCTAAAAATTGTAGCTGACTTTTAAGGGGTCGTATACAAAAATACGACCCCTATAGCAATATCTCTAGTAGTTTCCGGCGTTTTATGTATTATTTTTTTTTATAGTAGATCGTTTTCGATATTATAATAAATTGATATTTATTTTTCTGTTTAATTTCAATATTTCGTTCTTCGCTTTGTATACGACCTCTAAAAGTCACCTCAAATTTTTAGATGAAACAACCCTTTTTGGTGATACCCCGATTGGGCGATTCGGGCTAAAGGTGGTTTCGCCGTAAAAATGACATATCACCCGGATTTTGATCTCGAATTACTTTAATTCATATTTTAACTGATCCCACAATGAAAGACAAAATCATGTGCAAAAATCTCAAAATTTGAAATGTAATAACTCTGTCAATTTTTGTAGTACAGATGTCAAACTTTTTGTGTTATATGTGCTATCATATGTATAAACTTTTACTAAATATAACTATAGGGGCCGGGGGACTGTATAAAATGTTAGATTTCGTAATTTTTATAAAATTGATTTTTTACTTTACATAATGCCAAAAGATGAATATTTACCTCATTTGAAACGTTTTTGTAATTGGAACTATATGTCAACGATCAACGGTTGAGAAATTAAAGGTCGGCGATAGATAACATATTTCACCCTGTATATACGAATTATTAGCAAAACCGTTTTTCAGTAATCTAATATATTTTTTTTGTATTTGCTTAAATTTAGCTTATTTAATAGAACGACACTGAATAAGACTTATTTTCCTTATATGCATTATAAACTGGCAGTATAGGTGCATTTTAGAATATACAGTACCTACAGGTTTAAAAAAATTAGAAATTCAAAAATCCACGCAGTTGAAACAAATTTTTATCAAGGAAACTATTTTCGAAACCCCCGTAAAACTTTTGATTTTATCTTTTTAGCAACTTAACAAAATCAATTTTCAAAAAAAAAAAAAAAAAAAAAAAAAAAAAAAAAAAAAAAATCAAAACTGCATAATTCTTCGATCTTATACAGTTATATTTTCTTTACGATTACTAGAATGAAGCAAAGTCCGCAACAAAAAAAGACACTCCGTAAAATCTAGTTACTCGACCCGTTTCAGGAATCTTTAAGTATTTTTATTCCATCCAAAGATATTTATAAATAAGAACAAAGATGATCAAAAACGTACTTATGATAAAAGGAAAGAATAAAACACGATTCGTGGAAAAGTTGGATTGTCTGAATCAATTTCGTTTAACGAATTTACCGTTTTTTCCAAAAAATCTTTTGATGATATTCGCGTTTTTTATCGCGTTCTTCTGACGAGATTCGCAATTCTGTGACCAACTGACAACATCTTTTTTATTTATTTCTGCGATTTTTGGACGAAATTCGCGATATCTGTCCTTGGTCATTTATCGAAATTCGTGACTTTTTTCGAAAACCATTGACAAAACATGCGATTTTCTGGAACGATCATTACACGTTAAAAAATCGGCGGGATTTTTTAATGACCCATTGAAGAAAATCGCTGTTTGTTTTCTCAGATCTTCAAAGAAATTAGCAATATTCTTAAATCATCATTTGAATAAATTGAAGAGTTGAATTTTTAAAATTCTGTAACAGAGAAAAAATCGGGACCTCGGGACCTTCTTCGAAAAGCAAAAATCGAGAAAGAATCACATTCCTGTGAAAGAACTAAAGGTAAAAAATACACACTGGGGTCATTTTCAAAATCTGTCCATGTTTTGGTATAGCAAAATCAACTTTTTAGAAATAATCAGAAAGTTTTAATCTTTTGTAAATAATTACCTTACCTCGAAAATATTAATATAAAACTATCAGCCGAGACAAAAAATACTAATTTAAGATTTTAAATTTTAATTTACTTGGTAATGAGATAAGTGAGCACGGTAGTGACAAATTAAACAAAATACTTTTATTTTTCCCCCAGGCATAAATGGCAGCCATTATATCTTCTGGCCCATTCAACGATTTTTTTTCTTATATAATAAAAGCAGATTAATGTATAAAACTTCATTTAATTATCAAATAGAAGTGGGTACGGTAATAACGTACAAAAAAAAAATACTCACCAAAACATTCAAAGTCTTTGCTTGTTTTATTGAAGCTATAAAACAATTTACTCTATTCACCTAAACCTGATAACAAATTGACTTTTATGGAGTATTTTTGCCTTGATAAAATGGCATGTGCTGCCCTCTAAAAAATTCCAGATGATTTTTTTGTCAGAAGCTTGGAAATGACACTCTTTCTTGCGACACTGTTTAAAATAATTATTAAGAATTATAGATAAGTTTATTAATGAAAATAAATGTTTTTTTAATTAGTAGCATCTTAATAAATAGAAATGTATTAAAAAATTATAACTATATATTTTAAATAGAACTTAGTCAAATCTTTACCAAATAAATTGATTGTTGGAACAACCAACGGTAATGACATTTTGACTACAAAAGAATATATTTTTTATTTTAAAATTTTTTATAAATAATAATATATCTGTAAATTGTCATTAAAAAACATGATAGATAAAATGCAATAATTAAAATTATGATATTTAACTATTTTTCTGTGCAAATGTGAAAGGATAGTAAAACACGAAAGTTTTTGAAAATCACCCAGAGAAGGTTTTATTATGCGGGATTGTTTTCTGTTTTCTGAGTGACTGATGCAATCCCGCAAGCTATTGCACCCCTTATCCCTCACTGAGAACAATACTCCCCACAAAAAAATCCACTCTAGAAATTGCGCCACATCATCTGAGATTGGGAATTCGTGATGGTAAGACTTGTAGAAATGTACGATTTTCTCGTGGTTAATATCATTTATGGGGGGTTTAATCTTAGTAAAAAATGATGATTTTTATTTAAGTCCCAATTTTCAGACTTACAGTCGATTATTTTAAATTTTCGTTACTGAATGCATAGTATTTGTCAGAATTTCGGAACAGAATCACCTTCGTTTTTGTAAATTTGGCGCGGTGCTGACAGAAAAATTGTCAACCAATTTAAAACATTTGCACGAATAGCCTAAAAAATAGCGCCAAGCTAAATATGCTTAGTTTAATTTCTTTCATGCCCAGATTACGAATTTGGAAAAAAAAAGACTGTCTCAGCATAACTTCATAGGTCTTAGGTTGACAAATGCAGGGTTTGGAGGATCCCTAAAAACAATAGTTCTGTCTGTTCACCTATCTAGGGAATCACAAATGGGATTCGTCAGAGAACCATATCTTCTTGTCGTCCGATTCTCCTATATCGGTGACTTCTAATATATCATTAAAAATTCCCATCGCTGAGCGACAGCATTATTTGGGATAACTTGTAAAGTTGGAATCTTGTAAGTAAAAGACAGATATATTACCTCATTATCTTGGCTGCAGTGCTCCGACTGATATCCAACTGACTTGCCAGCCTACGAATTAAAGTGCTTGGATCTTCTGCTATGATTGCTGCTGCTGTTACTTTTTCGTCAGATTTTCCTTTCATATTATCTTTAAAATAACGAAACCTTTCAAATTTCCAATTCAGATAACTTACCATTGGTGTAGAAGGCTTAGGGTGGTTTCTGAACGTTTAAGAAAACTTCTTAAAAAACTTAAAAATAGTGTTGCATTTTCACCACATAAACACTAATTTCTAGCAATTAAATACGATCTTCCGTTGAATATGATTCTTTGAGAGACATTTTCAAAATCGTGGTGAACTGACGCTAAAGAAATTTCTTGTATACCCTTTCTCCCTGCACGCATTCGTACCGCCATCTAGTGAGGGTCTGAGAAGTACATTCACTTTAAAGTTGTATCTTAATTACAAGTCACCCTGTATACATACACACACACACACATATATATATATGCCATACTCTTATGCATATATGTATGTGTGTGTGTGTGTATACGTATATATATATATATATATATATATATATTATAAAATCAAAGACAAACCAAATTTCCTTAAATTTAAATTTAACGCCAAACGTATAACTAAACTAAAAGGACACCTTTAACAAACGAGCAATACAAACATAAACGAAAGAGTAATTTATACAACCAACAAAACAAAAAAGCGCGACAGGTGGCTTGGCTCACGACAAGCACTGCGGGATTAATCTAGATTTATGTGCCTTATGTTCTCCCTTACCTCTCATAACCAGAAAAACTTAAAGGAGATGAAATGTAAACCAAACAATTAATTTCCACCATGTCCAATCGACACACCTCTAGAATCGAACAGTTAATACAACTCAAATCGATAACTCTTACTTTTGCTAAAATCATCATATATATATATATATATATATATATATATATATATATATATATATATATATATGTAGTTACTTGATACCTTGATATAAGATATTCCATTTTATGCTGCACGTTTGTCGTCTTATATGGTCTATATTAAACGTCATTTTCTACATGATCATATCACTATTATACATTAGTAATTAATTAATTTATATGTCAGTGTAATGTATTGAAGCTAAATTTATTAATTTAATTTTCGTAAATGGAAATAGATGATGTATTGTAATTATATAATGGTTATATATATATGTATGTATATATAAGATAAAAAAATGTTAAAAGTAAAACTAAAAATATAATATAAAAATAAAAATAAAATACATGCGATAAGCGCTACAGCTGCAAATAACCACACAGATTATATATATTATGATATATATGATGATATATATTCTTAGTTTATTTATGGTGCAGGATTCTGGGTCTGCATTTAATACATAATGTGCTATATATATATATATATATAATCTTTTAAGGAATGGGCACATAAACCTTAATATCGTTTAAAAGGTTTTGATGTTCGCCCAGCCTTTCATCCATCGGATCTAAAAAATGAGTACCAACTTGCTTGGGAATCAAACGCCAATAGTTTGCGAGTTGTGTTGATCACCTGACCATGATAAATGCTGCATAACACCTCAGGGTATATTGTCAATTACAAAAAAAAAAAAAAAAAAAAAAAAAAAAAAAAAAAAACTGTAGGCAAGTATCCTTAGGGATATCTATTAGCACAGAAAGTAGCTTGGTATATCATATTGAACTATTTCATCGTTATTTCAAGTTATTCAAAATAATTCTCACAGTAAGTTGATTTCTTCAAGTTTGTGCTTTATTTTAAGCGTTATAAATATACCAAAACACTTTATGAAAAATACTTCTTTCTGTAGAGATATTTCTTCACGATATTTGCGCATTTTTTTTTTTTTTTTTTTTTTTTTTTTTTTTTTTTTTTTTTTAATTTTACATATTTAAATACAAATATTTATTTTATAGCATTTTTAGTATTGGTGAATTTTTTTTTAAAATGTAAATGCCATCCTAAAAAATATTTTGTATATCGAATCAAATATTTGTTGTTCGTAAATATAAGTGTTATATAAAAACCACTGAAATTAAAGAAACTTTTATTGTTTTAATCACATTTTCTTACTGTTCATTTCTGTGATTCAAATAATTGAATAAGTTTAAAATTAATGTTTAATTTATTTTCAGCAATTTTCATAAAAATACATGTTATTACTCAATATAATTAAAACCTGAAGGTTTTATTTTGGTTAATACCTGTACCGTACTATACTTTTATTTATTACCAATTTTTCCCAGGTATTATTTCAAACTTTTTTTGTATGTACTTATAAAGACTTATGTTCTTAAATGAACCTTTAGTTTTCTACAGAACTAACCAATTAGTAATTTTTATTGGAACGTGAACGATTTTTAAAAGAATGTATTTTTAGAAATAAAAGTAAAACTTTGCTATTTTATTATACCAATGCAGTATACTGTTTTTATAGATAAATTGTAGAAAGAGTTTTTTTTTTTTTTTTTTTTTTTTTTTTTTTTTTGTTAAAAAACAACAGTAAACGTATTTACAAATGAGGAATAAAAAACTTTTTATGGCTAGAGATAAGCATATAACACAGACATGTATAATGAACCCTATTGTTTGAAATAATACCTGGGAAAAATTGGTAATAAATAAAAGTATAATACATGTTATTATTTTATAAACAAATAAATGGCATACTGTTGAAGAATATAAAAATACACCAACATTCGCATTTAGTACAAAGTGTATAAGCTTTGTTAATCCTTGTATTAGATATGTATAAGAATATATATAACTTTTATAATATTGTTGATAATAATATTTATGAATGTTGTAATGTCCGTTTTTTCTTGACATTTTAAATAAGAAAAACATCTTCTTTTATCTGGTTTAATTTCTCCTTTTTTATACCTACACAATTAAAAACGTGCTCAATAGTACTTTAATTTTAATGTAGTTGGAAAAAATTATCAATAAAAAAATTCCTGTAATGTATCTTCCATTACACAAAACTGAATTAAAAAAATATATCTTTTTCCTAGATAGAGCAAAATATTTAGAACTTAAAAAAAAAGAAATTTTCAGATTATTCATAATAAAATATTGTACTGCATGTTTAGAAACGGTTAGATATATTAACATTGCTTGATTCTTATTATTATATTGAAAACTACAGAAAAAATATTTTTTAGTTACTTTATGTCTTTCAAAATATTGTTCAACAATTTTATATAAACATACAATAAAATATCGTACCTTCGTCATTTTTAACGTATTGGCTTCTAATTTTTTTTAATGGCAAATTACGCTGAAAAGAAACAAATGCACTAATGCATATTAATATATCAGATTTATTTATTTTTTTGTAACGTCTAAAAAAATCATTTCTGTTTAATGGAATATCCCTGTTAAAACATCTTACACAGCTTTATGTTTATCATGACATTTTAAATGACTTGTTCGCGAACATTAATAATGCATGTGTAAAATTGAAAAAACAGATGTGTAAAATTGACTCCTATGTTACTTCCAAAATAGCGATTTTATTGATTGTAGATTACCGAACATAAAATATTTACAGTGATTTATTATTAATCATAAAATAATATTTGATTTACGTGTAGTTTTTACGTTTCATGAAATTTGACTTGTTGTCAGTATTTCGGTAGTCGATAAGGATATTTGTGGCGTAATTACAAAAAAAAAAGTCTTCAGAGTTTATAATATCAATTTGTGCAATAAACAAGATATATTATATCAATTGTTTTAAAAAATATGGCATTTCTGTTAATGATACAAATTTTAAATACGGTGATTTTTTCTTTAAAGCACAAACTATAATTATGAGCTACACTGTAAAAAAAAAATTTGTAAAGTTACTAAAGTTTTTCTAGTTTTTCTTGTTGCCGTTACATAAAAAGTTTCTGGAATCCCAGTTTCCTAGAAAAACTTTAGTAACTTCACAGATTTTTTTTTTTTTTTTACAGTGTACTTATAATAACAAAATAATGTGCTTAAATATACACAAAAACCTAATACGGGGAGATTTTGAATATGTTATGTAGTATTAAATAATATCATTGAACTACATATCATATTGTTAACATTTGAATTGTAAATGTATATTTTACAATTTAAAGATGATATGTGTAAAATTTTATTTTCTCATTCCAACTAAGTTTGAGAAATATTGCTTACATGATACGGGAAAAAAATTATAAACATGTTAAACGACAATTTTTATAAGATTTTAAAATACGACTTCTGGAAGATCAGTTCACACTTCTAGGAACCTTTCCTACATGACAGTAGTATATTCTGCATTGATTATTTCAAAAATAAAAGTTAGTTCACTTTTAAATGTACAGACTGCCGAAGAAATTTAATTAATCCATAGGTTTAAACAGTCGTCATCATTGTAGATCGATTCTTTACCTCCCTTTTTATGTCTTTATTTACTTATTTTGGTGTGGTAATATTTTACAGGGCTGTACATACATTTATTTTCACAAACAGAGTATACCAATAAAACGCCAGGTATGAAGGAGACTGATATCGCTGATGAAAATGAAATTTTCAGTTATGTTTATCAGTGCAAATTAAAACATACCGATTACTATTAGCCTTCCTTTACTCGTGTGAAATAGCGAATGTCGCAACTATGTTCGACCGTGTTATTGCCAAATTTCGTAAGGGTTTGAATAACACATATTAAAGAAAAATGTCATGCCTGGTCGTAAAAATAAATAGTGAGAAGAAAACCTAAAATCAATATTTAAAATACATTACTTATAGTTAAATAAACGTATCATGGTATGTATAAAAACATTATTAAATTAAACATTTCTTGTAAGTAAATAAATAACTAAAACATTTTCCAAGAAAAAAAAAAAAAAAAACTTAATATTTAGTAAAAATAAAATTTCACATACTTATAAATGGAATATTTTGTTGAAGAAACAGAAATTATATAAAATATTGCTTCGGGTATATATATATATATATATATATTATGCAGTAATATTAAAATCGGCTGTACTTTTATACAGGGGTGGCCAAAATTGTGGGTACTTTTACGTAGCTTTCATTATAAAGAGTAAAAAGCTTCCGTCTGAAGGATAACAAGTCATCAAATTTTGCTATATTTTCGCTGATAATGACACACAGATCCCAATACCACCTCACATTGAAATGCTTGCTTATATATATATATATATATATATATATATATATATATATATATATATATCTGAATTTTGTCATGCAACTCTCGAATTTTTCAACCAATTTGGATGAACTTTTTCATAGGCATAGCACACACTAATGTCTCAACCGAGTTCGTTGGCCAGCTTATCCATCATCTTGTTTAAAAAATAGCTCCCATTTGATCTTTTTTATTTTTTTATGTTGTCTAACATAATATAATTATAGAAAATGTTACATTTCTCAGGATGCAAACTCTTATGTATAATTTTAAACAGAATGTTAGGAACACTAAAAGATATTTTAAAGAGTTTCACAGAGTAAGTTAACAGCATAGGTCATCTTAAAGAGAAAGTTAGGAAACCTAAAAATTTCCAAAAGTGCCCACAGAATTCAAATGGACGCCATTTTGAAACAAGTTGGAGGGTGATGTTGGCCAACGAACTCTGTCGAGAAATTGGTATTTACTATGCATGTAAAAAATTTCATCCAGATATGTTCAAAAATTCTAAAGTTACAGCATTTTAAAATTCAGCTATAAAAAAATATATATACAGTTCCCCCCCCACCCCCAACACACCTAACATAGATTCCAAAAACATAATAAAAACAGCAGAGATTGAATAACATAAATGGAATCACGGAAATTTGTAGAACTTAGACAGAATCATCGGGTCCCAAATGCCTTAAGTTCCACAAATAAAATGTGTGGTTTCATCTTCATATTAGCCATACATTAGCTAAAGAATATGAATTCTAGGCTACCACACACTGAAAACGGAGAAATAAACCATTGAACACCAATTAAGTTCAAAATGAAATAAGATTAAGAAGGATAGAGGGAAAAAAATAGCTAATTAAATTCCATACTGTCATAGCATTAGGTATAACAAATACACTCATTATTCATTTTATTCTCATTTAAGATAGTATACTATTAGAAATTAATGTAATATTGTCCTGAGTAGGCTAAAATTTAAATACAAGTTAATCGTTAACATTATTAAATATTAATGAATATGAATAAATTTAATATGAATTGATAAATATATAAATGTAACTACACCATTATACATATAAAAGTATCGAACCAACATCCATTATAAAATGTGTATTAGCAACGTAGTTACAAATCAAATGCATATATATATATATATATATATATATATATATTAGAAAATTTAATTCAACAAAAAATGAAGTTTCTAAAACGGATATCTGGTGATTACAAAAAAGTGTCAGTAACATACAAAATACTTTCCATTATTTGGCACTTCTACATTATATGAAATGTTTTTTATTTTATATTTTACTTATATAAAAATGTATAAATACAAATGTTTACGTAAATTTCCTAAAATATAAAATATAATATTGATTAAATATTCAGAAATACAGTATGCGCATATTTGAAAGCGTAAAAAGCAAAATTTTTGTATAAAATATATATATCTTTGAAATCATTAGCATATTTAATTCAACGAGATCGTGAAAAAAAATATTTTATTTTTCTTCAATCATCTATTACGTTCAGAAATATTTATATTTATAGTCATTAGTACTCATAACCAATTTCCGAAGCCCTGCTTTCAGTTTTTATCTCCGAGAAACGTTTTCCGAAAATGTGGCAGTTTTAGTAGCACGGAAGGAAGTTCATAATTTGTAAAATTACTTTTATTAAACATATTTCGCTATAATAATTAAATTACTTTTACTATATTTACGATGTTTATAACTATTCAAAGGATATTACGGATATAATATATATTTTAACTACAAAAATAGTGGTATCGTGAATATATAAATAATGTTTTTGTCGAAACAATCTTTCAGTTGTATCACCTAACTTTAACATTTAGTGAGGTGATTGAAAATGATTTTTTAAGATAATTGAGAGTTATTTTTTATGTTTATTTACAATTTTAGTACATTACAATTAAATATGAACATGTCTTGTACATATTCATATGTTCTGGTATGTGATGCGTAAAAAGGACATTATATACAGTTAGCACAAAAAGTATTTGCACGTAGACAATTTTTCGCATAAGTAACCATAGAAAGCAAATTTGATACTATTCTCTTAATTATTCATTTATTTAAATAAGAAGAAAATAAAAATAACTACCCATTTTCCTTAAACAGTAATATTACACATTTTAAAAAATAAATTAATATTTTCTCATACCTAAAAAGTATTTGCACAAGAAGCATTGACTGTTAAACAAGGCATTAAATGTGAACATTATGCAAATGTTTAGCATATAAGTCCCGCAGTACATTAGCCCCGCACTTTAAAGTCACGTAATATATTAACTGGAGCAGGGATTCTGGGGAGTTTTGTTCTAATGGCGCCGAAAACGTGTGAACTGTCTGTTGATACCCATGAGAAGATTATATTTCTTCACAATTCTGGATTAAGTTACCGAGGGATAGGTAAAAAATTAAATCTAAACATTTCTAGTGTTTGATATGTAAATTAGAAGAAAAAAGAAACTGTTTCGACAATAAATAATCCACGAACTGGGTGTCCAAAAAAGCTGAATACTAAGCAAAGGAGAGCCATTATAAAATAATCTTCAAAAAACCCTTTTCTAAGTGCTCGAGAATTGGTTGTTGATGTCACTTCAACGTCGAGAACAATAGTTACACCACAATCAATTAGAAATATTCTTCATAATGCAAATATTCGAGGAAGAGCCCCTGGAGAAAACCATTTATTAGTGAAACAAATAGGGTGAAAAGACTTGAATTTGCAAAAGCTTATGTCAGCAAACCACTAGAGTTTTGGAAAACTGTTATTTTTTCCGATGAAAGCAAATTCAATATTTTTGGCTCAGATGGTAAGAAAACTGCATGGCGAAAGCCAAATACTTCTCTTCAAATTAAAAACTTGAAACCAACTGTAAAACATGAAGGTGGTCATGTAATGATTCGGGTATGCATGTCTTTTAACGGAGTTAGCGAAATGACCTTTATTAAAGGCAATATGAATGCTAAACAATATATTAATATATTGCGAGATAATTTATCTAATAGTGGTCTGAAATTAGGAATTCCTAATTCATATTATTTCCAACAGGATAACGATTCGAAACACACTGCATATATTACGAGGTTATGGTTGATTTATAATGTAAAAGATCAATTGAAAACGCGACCACAATCACCAGACCTCAATCCGATTGAAAATTTATGCCATATTTTGGATGTGCAAATAAAGAAAAAGAAAATTTCTAACAAATCTGAACTTAAGCAAGCTCTTAGGGAAGAATGGCTACAAATCAGCAGTGAAACATGTCACTAATTAATATAATCAATGCCCAGACGATTAAAAGCTGTAATTGAAGCAAAGGGCATGCATACTAAGTATTAGCACTGTTTTTAACTTATAAATAATTCCTCTAGTTCTATTTTTATTGCTAGTGCGCAAATATATTTTGGCAGTACAAATGCTAATTTTTTATGTTTTCATATTTTAAATATAATTATTAATTCAGATATTAAATATGTTTATTTGTTTTGTAAATGTGTTGGTATTTTATTTTTTTATACATATGCTACAACAAATTTACCTGGTGTGCAAATACTTTTTTGCTCACTGTAAGTGCAGTGTGTCCTCTTCTTATATGATATGATATTTGAAATATAAAAATAACTCAACAGGTGTCTGATATGCCAATTATTCGAAATCGAATATGGGCTATATCCATCACTAATCACGTGTTTAAGTGAATGTAGAGCATTATTATAAATTACACCCATATTTGATAATAAAATTGACGCATGCAAAACTAGCCATAATCTGCGTTAATAAGAAAAAAATCCCTGCCGGCCCGGCCTACAGGCGGAGGTAGATTTCGAAGTTAAGTATATTAATTGCTCCAACAACAACTAAATCATGAGTAGATATAAATCCTCACTTTAACAGTTTTATCTGACCGCTTTTGACGAGTTTTCATTTCATTTTTATATAATAGCTGGTTTTATCATATGTTAAGGCGGTATTAAAAAACATACTTTTCCATGCTCAACAACTCGAAATTTTCTGGCAGATTTTCAGATTAATTTTTAATAGAAAAAAAACAAAAATTTCTGACGATTTTTGAAAAGATTTATAAGCGGCATCTGTTTAAATTTTTCTTTCAATTAAATGAAACTTGATTAATAAACAACTATTTTCTCAGTAGGGCAATATTTTTCGTATCTAACACAACCGCTTCGGAAAATTCTGTTCAAAATGCCCATTTTGACATCATTTTTTGAAATATAGTCTCCCTCTAACAAAAAATCGATCAATACGGTACATTATATAGTTTCTAAAGAAGAGAATCTATCAATTGGACGCGTTTGAGAGCAAAAATTAATTTAAAAATGAGTAACAAAATAAGCAGTTTCGATTTGAATATATTCTTAATAAGATGATTTTTTTTCTTCAACCGCTATGTATTTTTAATTTGTTTTTGCTGCAAGAATTCGAACTATCAAAAGACAATATTAAGAAGATATATGATAAATTCATAGGGATTTTATATCTTGGGAATTGACGGAATTATGGACAATTTTCTTCTGTCCCACCCTTTTTTGTTTTCGTTTTTAATTTGTTTTTTGCGGTACGAATTGGTCCTATCAAAAACTTGTAAATATAAAAGTTGTAGATAATATTAAGGAGATGTGTAATAAAACTAATTGAATTTGATATCTTGAGAACTGACGAAGTTATAATTTTTTTTCTCCCAAAAATCCTATTTTTTGCGCCCCTTGAGCCCATTTTTAATTTTATCAAAAATCTGTGATACATACATTTTTGGTCCTATTTTTAGAAGTAATAAAACCTTTAAAGTGATTTGATATGTACAAAATTTAAGAAGGTATGGGGTTTTTCCGGTTTTCACAAAACCTCTCCCTATTTCGATCCCCTTGGACCGATTTTGCCCATTAACGAACTTGACCGAGATTTTATGCCCCTTGATTTTATGTATCAGTTTGGTGAATAATTGTGTAAGTTATCGTGACCAGAAGAAAGTGATATATATATATATATATATATATATATATATATACAGCACATTATGTATTAAATGCATTTGTCAGACCCAGAATCTTGCACCATAAATAAGTTAAGTATAACCATAAAACATCCAAGAAATTTAAACATATAACCTGAACAAGAAAAAACAACAAAAGGCTGTGGCCTCTTCAGCGGTGGGCATTTTGAAAAACACAGCAATGCTTCAGACTAATTACAATTTACAACAAAATATTATTATTCAGTAGTGGCAGTGGGTTTCGGCCAGAGTGTCGCAAAGCATAAATCAAATGCATAAAAACAATTGAAAGCATGTCGCGAACACTCCCCCACCGGACCCGACGCCACAATAAACAGTGCATCTCGAAGATACAACTGATTCAGAACGTATATGTAATGTATACTGAAACAATAAAATTATTTTACCCACATCCGAGCCACACAGCCACAAAAAACAATAATCAAATTCCAGTGATCCATAATCTGTCCCTGCACGTTCCATGTCTGTTGCCACACAATTGCAGACATCCTTGTAAAACCGTCCAAAAAAAGGCTTTAAGTTATACCAATCATTAACTGTCAATCGCATAGCAACTCCTCAAAAATGAAGACTGTCTGTAAAACTAGTATATTTATTAATGAAATTCAAAGGTATATTATTTTTATAATACAAAATGCTGGTTAAATTAAAAAGTTCTTTAAAAAATAAATTTCTTTTCGAACAGAGTTTATAGTAGCGAAAAAATCTGACCTATTATGATATTGACGTAAACGCGTTTATGGATATTTGAACTCCAATTAACGAAATGGTTAACTTCAAAATTAAAGTTATCCCGTTTAGTATAGATTGATATGTGTATACCGTTTGAAATGTTTATTTTCAAATCAAGATAATCTGCGGCACTATTATTTTCATTTGGTTTTTTCTTTTTTTTCATTTGTTTTTTTTTTCAAAACAATTTTATTTTTATATTTTATTTTTAGTTTTACCTTTAACCTTTTTGAGCTTATATATATATATATATATATATATATATATATATATATATATATATCTGTATATATATATATATTCTTTATATTCTTTATATATATATATAAAAGTTTTTTACTGAGGGTGGTTTTGGGTTCTAGGGGTCATGATCGGCGTAGATCTGCTAAATTTTTCAGAAATTCCAACATGGGAACAACGTCAATAGATAGTATTTCATCCGAAATCTACCTAAAAGTATGGTTAAGATGGCCGACATCGAAGAAATAAATGAGCATTTGCATGCATACGCATTCACATAAATACAAATATTCAACAATACTCACATATTATGTGCTCGCATTTTATCCATGTTAAAAACTTTTCGAACCCGAAAATAATTTTTTACTTCCTGATCTATATCTTTTTATGATTCACCAAGGGGAATCTGTGACTTTCTGTCGAAATAAAATGTTCGAAACATGCTTAACCTGGTTTGAATGTACCCATATTTATGGATATTTTACGAAAATATTTTTTACAAGTTAAACATCAATATACTGTTTAATGGACTGTACTATTAGAAAGGTTAAAGTACCTTTTAGTGAAGCCGATGAGGATATAGAATTCTACGAAAAAAGAGCCATTTTCGCCAGTCGTATCTTTCCTGCTAAAAAAAGTTTCGGAATGCTTCACACCACTGTGACTTTCAGCAACATTTTGTGATATTTGCTATCGAATTTAACTTATATGTCGCCTATTTAACAAAAACTGAAAAATACGAACCTCATGTAGTTTAGGACCAGCATTAGAAAAGGACAAATTACCAGTCTGCATTTATTGATGCGGATGAATACAGTGAGCATACTTAACTTTATTGTCCAATTAAAATTAACTTCTGTGTTCATGCATCCAGTTCATTTTAAACTGGAGGTTGGATGGGGACTTAAAAACATGGGAAAAGAAAAAAAAACGCGAAAAGACATTTATAAAATATTTTTTATGTTAAAAATTAATGGATTGCACTGTCTGAAAGGTGAAAGTACCCTATAATAGTTTGATAGGTTAGCTTTTTGTATTTAAAATACTGAACTCGTTAGGTTTATGAAATTCTTTAAAAAAAGAGCCATTTTCCTCATTTTATCTTTCCTGATAAAAAAAATCTTCGGAATGCTTCAGACCGCTGTGACATTTAGCACCATTTTGTGATATTTGTGAAAGGTTTATTAGGTTTGTCTTCGGGTTTGCAAGAAAACAAGTTCTGAAAAAAACTATTCTTAAAGTCTGGCACGCCGACTTGATTGAGACAATTTAATAAATTTGACCGAATACTCTAAAATAAAATATTATGAGTATTTAAGTAATATTCCCTTTATTTAACAAAAACTGGAAAATCTGGCGTCAGTTGATTTCGGATCTGCCATAGACTATCCTCTTAAAATGTTTAGTCCTCTAGTCATCGATCACAGACAGACACGCGGACAAACATCTTTCTTTCATTAGTGTATATAAGCAAATGATTATTAATGTTGTTGTCAGTTATTTTTAACACCAAATACTATAACATAAATAGATTCAAGCAACTCACATGGTGTTGTATCAACAGTGAGACCTTGATGAGGGTTAAACCAGATAATATGACTTTAAAGACAAATTTCGAAACTTCGGGTGGTATTATAAATATATGTTTTAAGTTTTGAAATTGATTTTATATATATGTACGCTGATTAGCATCTAGTGTGTTTTTAATACTATAACATCTTTCATTTTTTGCAAGAATAACCTTCTCACACGTATTTGAAGACTTTTCTGACATTTTTTCTACACTTTTGACGTAAAATAGCTTTTTTAAGAATGACACTTTTTATTTCTGAAAATCTAATAACATATTAAAAGAAGAAGTGCGCGATTTCTAACAAAATCATAAATCTCTGTAAATTTTTCAATGAATTTTAAATGTGCTATATTTTTTTATTGTGATGATCTTTTGTATTTGTTCACATTTGTAAGCTATTATATATATATATGTTTCTGTGTATATGTATGTGTTTGTGTTTATGTATGTATTTGTGTGCATGTACGTTATTTCTGTGCTCATTGATGCTTTAATAATACTTGTGAAAGGAGAATTTTCCCTAGTATGAGAAGGAAAGTAAATTAAGAAAGTTACTAAAAAAAAAAAAAAAACTACATTTTCTTAAAACCACTTGAATAAATGTAAGCAATACCTTTTTTTTAGTTTTACATCTAAAAAAATAAGTAAGTTTGGTAAGTTTTCGTCTTTTTCAATTTGCAGGCAGAAACAAAAGAATTGTCGAAGCTTAAATTCAATCTAAAAGTTTTCGAAATAGGAAATTACTTCCTCTTACCCCACAAAAAAACCTATTACTTGTGAAATAAAATCTAATAGAAAAAAAACTTATTTGTTACTCTTAAGTCGATTAAAAAAAGAATGCTTCAAAATCTGTTAAATGAAAATTTAAGTTTTCTGAATTTATCATATAAAAATATTTTTTTTTTGCAGAAAGAAATGATATCAGAAGAAATTTTGAGAATTTTATTCATCCAAATTTATAATTCATAATCTTTTACCATACGTGTTCTGTTAAATTAGAAATAGTTATAATAATGCAAATTTCATTATATTTACATAATTATTTTCTTAATTATGAATATTGTTTTATAGACATAAAATTTCAGCATCTACCACATTTGTTTGAAATAGTTTTAAGATGATATAGTTTTTTTTTTTTATCATATTTCGACATGAAGAGCGAGTGTTCTACGGGCGTAGAGTATTTTAAAAATGAATCTAAATTTTTGTGTATGAATACATATATAATTCTTGTTTTCGATTCATAAGAAGGTAGAATTTGTCAGGCATAAGTGTTGATTAATATTGCATCAAATGTAGATATCTAACAAAATGCATAAAATACAATGCGATATGCAAGGACGAAATTCAGGAAAAATTAAACTTGCCTTCGGGTTTGCAAGAAAACAACTAATGAAGAAAAAATCTTCTTAAAGTCTAGAAGCCGTAATTGATTGAGAATATATACTAATTTAAATTTGGCAGAATACTAAAAAATAAAGTATTGTGAGCCTGTAAATGAAATATAAAAATTCGATAAAAGAGATAAAATAATGTAAGAAATCAACCAAATTGCCTAAATGCAAGAATCTTCATGCAAAAAATTTTCAGTTAATGTTTCCGATAAAACATTTGGTTGCGTGATATGAACTGAATAAAATTAGAATAATTACTCAAGTGGTAGTTAAAACCACTCTAGGGGTTTCTGTAAATTACCATGATATTGGAAGGGCGAAAAAAATAAAAGTGATTTGGTGCGCATGGCATTCAAGTACGTTTCTAACTATTCTATACCTTACCATCGCATATCTTACAATAACATTTCTATGCAGGAAACTTAAATATGGAGAAAATAGAGAAAATTCAAATGCAAATACGCAAATTATAACATAGTTATAAGGCATATTTCTCTTTCTTGTGTCGCCAGTTGTTAAAAAAAAAGAATGTTTACATATGATTATTCTTAATGAATTCATTAAATGATAAATATAATATAGAAAGAAAGTTAGAAAATCTTTTTTAATTAATTAACAAATATATAAAAAAATAAGAGCTAAAATTAGCACCAAACCATCGTAAACTTCTACATCGTATTGCAAACTTCTGATTATCATTAGATAATAAACGAGAAATATAATGTTTTTTCTATATAGTCTATATTCAGAGTTATAAATTTCTCCCAGAGTTTTTTTAACCTTTCGAAGACGGCCATTAAATACTCGATAATTTAACGGGTGGGGGGATCCATTGTTCCACCTCTTTTGTAGTGTTAAACTGACCCCACAAGCGTTCTCGGAATAAGAAAAAATAGCTTGGAACGAGATCGGGCGGATGTAGACACATCGCTGAGATTCTTCAACCAAAACTGTAGATGAGGGGCCAGTGGGTGGAGAGAGGATTGGGCAATCTGGGTATTCAGCGTGCTGAAACCTTTGGTATGTGCAAGTGTTCGTGAACAGTGTTGCATACTGTCTTAAATGAGACGAGTCGCATTCATGATCGTTTTAATAGTAACCCTTCGTTCTTTTCCCCAATTTCTTCACTGTGGTCTTCTACATCTTGGATCTTCTGTGATGGACATGTGGCCAGTTCAAAATTCGTTTTTCATCTAACAACAATGTCCTATGATGGACTATCACTTGCATAAGCAGTGATGAAGCAATTTGACGGGCACTATAAGAGTAAGGGCCTATATTTTCTCCGTATTGCCGGTTACTTCAATCTTCAGCTTCCTGAAAACAAACGAGTCAACATTAATAGTTGCAATTTATAACACCAGGTGCACAAGGATCAATTAATATGCTGAAAATATTGATATCCAGATAATAATTTCTTACTGATAATTAGAAGTTTACGATACCTTCTGTTGTTATAAGCAATCTCTTAAAATAAATTTTGTTTCGATTTAAAGAATACTAGAGAAAAGTTATTTCCAAACTATAGTTAATTAATGTAAATACAGTGTGCAACAGTGATAATTTTCTCTTGAAGTTACAAACTATAGCAAAATAACTCATTTTCTCTTACACAAAGAGTTTTTCAATGAGAATAATTCGCTTTTAATTACATTAGATAAAAAAAAAAGGATAAAGCTATTATAAATTCTAATAATTCTACAACCTACATATTTGACCAAAGTTAGTTTTTAATAAATTAAAACACAAGTTTTCAAACTGTGCTCCGCGTGAATTTTCCAAGGACTGCGCTGCGATTTAGGAAAATAATGAAAATTTGAACAAAACCAACACATTTAGAAAAGTTTTTTTTTTTTTTTTTTTTTCAAAAATGGGAAGCAATTCTTTTGTTACGAAAGTATTTATACATTGATCATAACTATCTTCAACAATCTGAACTCTTTTAATTAAATAAATTTTATTTTCTTTATAAAATTTCTGGTGGAAATAGTAATTTTAGGCTCAGATCGTTTTCAGATCGAAAAATGCGATAAATCGTGAAACAAACGTACAGTAGCTCTCAAAAGTATTTGAACAAAGAGAATAATTCACTCAATTGAAAAGAATAATAAAATACAAAAATCAATCATTTATTTTATTTAACCGTATTCAATGTTTTAATTTTAATAAATTAACAATAAGTATTAATAATATTAATAAAATTGTACAGGGTGTCCAGCGAATAAGACCCTGATTTCAAAATTAAATATCTCAAAAACAAAGATCAATAGAATTATGCAGTAAACGGTTTGTTTATTAGCTAAGCTGTAAAAATGTTGTACAGAAGTTTCAAAAATTAGTTACAAAACCCGCTAACAGATGGCGCAGTAATCGCAATCCCCATAAATTGTTTTTGAAGTCGAGAGCCCTAGCGTCACATTCCTAGATAGCTTCCCTTGGAAGAACGAAAATTGGGAAAGACCGCTTTTTCGTTGGGACGATGAGCAGAAGTGGAGGCATCTGGTCACAGAATTATTGCATCAGCTTCAATTTTAGAGAATTTCAATTAATAGAATTTTCAATAAAAAGTTTAGCAATCATTATATAAGAACTTAAAAAATATTTTATTTGGGTAATGTGCAGAAGCGGAGCCATGTGTTGACAGAATTGAGATTTGTTTCAAATTTTGTTTTAAGCTACTTCGGTCCGGTTACCAATATCTCTGTGGTATGTCTTTCCTCTCCTAATTGGTAGATCGTGGAATCGAATCCAAGTAGAGGAGGATTTGAAAAAAATTGGAAATCTTTACTTTTTAATATTTATTTAAACTGTTGAAAAAGTTTGAATAAAAATATCTAAAGTTTCTGGTTTTAAAATTTAATTAAGTTAAAAGAAAATCTTTTTAAAAATCATTGAGCATTTATAATAATGATTGATAAATCATTTTTTTATTGTAGAGAATAGTTTGAATGAAAAGGTAGAAAGTTTCTATTTTTAAAAATTTAATTAACTTAAAAAATAATTTTAATTTAAAAAACTCGTTTCCATTCTTTTTTATTATTGAGCACAGAAATATGGTGCAGCTTCTAGCGATAGGATCCGATGTGTTCGAAAGGAATGTAGCATCCAAAATACTTTTGCTTTGACGTTGATATGACTTATCATCAATTCCTTTTAAAAAAGAAATAATTTAATGTATAATTTCTGTCTCTAAAACTTTGTTTACAAAGAAAAGCAATATATGTGTTGTGCTAAAACCAAAGTATTATGCCGTGATTAAAAAAAATTAAAAGTGAAAAAATACTTTTTTATTTATAATAATTCAGGTATAAACAATAATACCAAAATAATATGCCGTGATTTAAAAATATAAAAAATAAATAAAAAGTACAAAAATTATTTTTCTAAATATATGCACTTCGATTTAAATAATTATATGGCATTAAAGATTGAACTTGATAAAATATTTAAAAAAATCTTATAATGATTTCTAAACTTTTTATTGAAAATTCTATTATTTGAAATGTTCTAAAATTAAAGCTGATGCAATAATTCTGTGACCAGATGTTTCCACTTCTGCACATTACCCCAATGAAAAAATGGACTTTCCCAATATTCGTTTTTACGTAGGGATCAACCTAGGAATGAGACGCCATTGCTCAGGACTTCGAAGCAGTTTACAAGTATTGCGATTACATCGCCATCTGTTAACGGTTTTTGCAACTAAATTTTGAAACTTCTGTATAGCATTTTTACAGCTTAGCTAATAAACAAACCGTTTACGGCACAATTCTATTGATCTTTGTTTTTGAATGTGCCACGTGGCTGCCCGAAACCCAGTCTTCTCGAAGTAGCACCATCCCTTGACCACTGCTCCCAACAATCATGCACAGTGGATACATTCCGGCCAAGTCTTTCTGCAATATCGCGAAAAGAAATGCACCTTCTCGTAGCCCTATTATGCGACCGCGTTTCAACTCCGTGAGCTGTTCATAATTTTTTCTTCGTCTTCTTACAGGCATTCTTGACTAACATCAACTCAATACGTCACATTTCGAAGATAAATAACGCTCACGAACTTTTCTGCACGTATTTAAATCAACCCTGATTTGAAAGTTCTCGCTTATGCGTGGGTAGCGAAATTTGAATCGATGTCATCTTTCAGATGTATAAAAACACCTATCAAATTTCGTTTATCTAACACAAGTCTTTCTTGGTGTTGGGATTTTATTTTCCGTCAGTGTATGTGAAGGAAAATTTTTACGGTAATGAGTATCGCGTAATGTTGAAAAAAAAATATTTAAATTGTAGAATTTTCTTGTTTTATGAATTACATGTTATGAGTGAAAAATGTGGTTCAGTGAACGAATATCTTTTTGTTGATCAGTGGGATGGAATTTAATAACAGAAGAGTTATTGCTTTAGGCATGGTATATATCGAACGCAAACCGAAATCTTTAAATTAAAAACTACGCTAGAAACATACAATTTCGTTTTTTAAATGCGGCCAAAACACATATAGCTGCAAATTTCGCAGATGTGCATTACTTTAATCGCAACATAAATATCGGTACATGTGTCTAAAATGAGAACTGAATGCAACGTAACATTGTAAAATTTCTGTGTGAATAAAAACAAAAGAAGTGGCATATTATTACTATTATATATCTCAGAACTAATAAAACTAATAACAGCATTTAAATGTATCACAAAAAATAAAAATAAGCAAAGCAAAACATTTTTGTTTTTAATTTTCAAACTTATATGTTTCTGTAATTTAAATAAACATTTTAACGGCATATCATCTTTCTTAGGAAGTTTTTTTTTTAATTATTATAAAATAACTATTTGTTAGTCATTATCCAATTGTTAGCAAAGATTTAAGTATAAAATTTTTACTGTCACTATTAACCTGTTTATAAAATGATTATTCTATTGAAAAGTATCTTATATGGTGTATCACATGAATAATATTTTCTTGTTTTTTATTCATACATCTAAAGTTATTCAAAACCTAAAACAAATTATGGGTGCGCACATAATTTAATAACGCATTCTTTTGTAGTGTGACGATACATTTAAAGTTCATTCGGATATGTTTTTCAATGTATCATAAAAAAAAAAAACATTCTGACATATATACATTATCTTAATGCTTACTCATAAATAAATATGTTAAAGAATTTCAAGCATTTATGCGATGACATTAAGATACAAATTGGAGGAATAACGTACGTAATAAAATAAATCAATAGAAATTATATAGGACAACAGAGTATTTTTCCTTTCTAGGACGTCATAGGAAGTCATCAAGTTGTATTTCATTTCTTTGAATTACTCCCGTATGTATAATATTATGTTTATTGTACTGTAAAACTAAACAATAAAATACAGAAATAATCTTGAGAATTATTCCTATGCAAATTTTTCATAAAGTCAGAAAATGTTCCTATTTTTTTTTTTTTTCGTCATAATTTATGAGATCAAAGAGATTGTTTAAAATTCTTTCTAAAGGAAATGTAATAAATAATACTTTTTTGTGACTATTCAAAGAGCCTCTGTAGCATTATACTTTCATAATACTTTACTTGAGTACAACTTCTGGAAAATATTTTTAATAATAGTTACTGTTATTCAGAAAATTTATCTTGTTAAACACTTATTATGTACAGTAACTTCAGATATAAAAAAATATATATATATTATTTGTCGACCGAAAATTTTTAATCGTTATTGTACATTTTGTCAACCGTTGGAATGACGTTGGAACATGAAACATGATCAAGTATATCTACATTTTTTCTCTCTAAGACATAGTTCAGAATACAAATTTTCCGATGAATGTGTAATTACATTAATAAGCATTTTCTGACTTTTTAAAAGGACTTATACATTTTAAAATCTTTTCCCGCCAATTAAAAGTGATGTGGTTTCAAGTTCTGATAAATTTCTAAATACTTATTGACATTACTTATATATCTGTTATATATTTAAGCCATAATTAAGGCTTAATAATATGTAAATATAAACACTTATAATAAAAAATGCAGTTCAGATAATATTTCATATTTTTTTCAAGTGTCTATCAGAATACGCATAATACCTCAACTTAGAATGTCTATATGAAAGTTAAACTTAGGATAAAATGACCTCCAAACTATATTTTATAGAATGATTTAATATTATTGAGATAGTTAAATATTTTTATTGTTTTATTTTTATTTTTAATTTATTTTTAATTTTCTTTTCTATTTTTCACATTCAATTCAATTTTTTAAATAGTTGCTTTTAAAGAATTTATATATCATTAAATCATTTTATAAAATATAGTTTGTTTTTTTGTTGTTGTTTTTTTTTTTGGGGGGGGGGGCTTTTAACACAAGTTTTATGTTCATATACCCATTTTTAGGTGCGTTCGTAATTACACAAATACGTAGCATCTATCATACGTCTGTATGTCTGCCAGTCTGTCCATCCGTATTTAACAGATCAGAAACTACCCAACCAAATGGTCTGAAATTAAAAATATATAATTTTTGCAAATTTTTGCCGAGTCATTTCAAATTTTATGAAAATCGAATGTATAGATTAATTACAAGGACGGCCAAAAGTTTTCCTTTACATTACGGCAAACGGGAAAAAATATTCCAAGTGCATTTTAATGATGTTACAGCCGTTCAATCAGAATAAAATTGATATGCCCTTTTGAAGTGCATATAATTTAAAAATTATACATTCATTTCAATATGCGGTGCAAAAAATATTTATAAAACTTTTATAGTACGAACGCATCACATTTGCCAGGCTTGACGTGCAATTTCCAACTAGTTATTTAAGTTATGTTGCAGATTGTGACATACCATGTGATAAAATTTGCAATACTAACTGATTTGTATTTTTTTTATTATTATATTATGCTATAAGTGTTTATTTCTGCATTTTATAAAGCCTACAATATGATTAAAATATATTGCAAAGTTTTATGCATCTTCAACAAGTATTAAACATTTACCCGAGCTCAGAACCGCAGCGCTTTTTACTGGTGGTGGAAACATTGCAAAAGCTTTTAGAGAGCTTAAGTGAACTTCTTGTACTTTAAGAACTAGCATTTTTGTTTCAGAAAATCTCCAAAGAACACAGAAACATTCTAGTCAATCATTGCAGGTCACGTCTATTCATTGTAATTGTAAATGGTAGTGATTTATCAATTGCAAATCAACGCAATTATATTACAGGAAAATTCACAAAGACAAAAGAAAAAAAAATAACCTTCGATTAATTTTTTTAGATACAATTTTTTAGAAGACATTTGAAAGATTTTTTTATTATTATTATTTGTCTACTGTCTTTTTTCGAAGCTTTTAAAATATTTCTATTTTATTTGCTTCTGTTGAAACTTATTTTGCAATTTTCCCTGTGCACATGATAAGTCAAATGACAATTTCACGTGTAATATGTATATATATATACATATATACACTAGGTTTAGTTACTATATTTACTTGATTAAATTTTACATAAAGTGGTAATGTGTGAGATTATGTTAGGGATTTTTTAACTATATATATATCTACCCTATATATATAAAATCCTAATGAAACGAATTTATGAAACGGAAGTATGAAACGGAAGTATGAATCGACTGATTAAACAACTGATTATGTTTCACGGCGATTTCTCCTAAAATATGGTACTCTTTGCGATGAAATTAACACCAAAAATCAATGTTGATCCGCAGATTTCAAAACTGCTATTAGAATTTTTAAATTCGAATCAGTTTTCGAAATATTATTTTTTTTCTAATTTTATATACATTTTTCTAATGATGACAATTCAAATTTTAATCAAACAGACAATTTTTTTTTTATATATTTCGGAAAAGGTTGACATGGTAACCCGGCTATCGTTGTTTATTGAATAATAAATGTTTATTTAGTTTTATTTCTTTTTACAAATTATATAAATTATTTTGTTCTATGATTATTAATTATTTTTTACATTTCCTTTAGAAAATAATAGAAAATAATTAAGAAAGTTAGTTATTCCGTCGACCAATTTCGTCAAATTATATAAACCGCCAAAACACTCGCCAAATTACACAAATTGACTTAATTTTTATTTTAAATAACGAAAGAACAAATAAATTATTATAATATTAATAAATATACGAATAAAACGTCGAAATAAAAATCACTTGATGACGTAAACACGTGTAACTTGCTTAAAGTCAAGTGAATGTGACATTTACGATCAACCATTATTGGCATTTAATCTTATAGTTTGGCGATAGATTTTTGGTCGTCGGGATATCTAAGGAATTCCAAAAATGCATATGTAGCTGGTATTTGAAAACAAATTTTTCACCAAATTTTCGTAAATAAATAAAAATCACGCCAAACCTGCGGTGCGTATCTGGCCAAATATTACCACTCGAAAAAAAAAATGCTAACTGGCGAGTTGAAAAAAAGCTATTTTCGAGATTTGCATCCTGCTAGCGTAACAGTACCTAGAATTCTTTGCAACCATTTCAACTTTTATGTACTTTTATTCGAAAAAAAAAATTTGATTTTTTAATCAAAATGGAAAACTTACGGTCCCATATTGGCGCGATGTTTTTCTGACGCCAATGTCATATACGGAACGGGCACATAACTGGCGCCAAAGTATTGTTATTTTGCTTGAAATGGTAAGCCGGATGTTGCTGTTTGTGCTGTTGATGCGTTCCCCAAATTGGCATCGTTAAAAAATCACGCCAATATGGGACGTATATGACATCTTTGCCAAACTTTCATATGAACGGCGAAGGGATCGGACCGTATTTGTTTATGGCAGTTGACGACTTGAACTATTATAATATAGATGAAATGATGGCGATAGAGTAATATTTAACGACTTATCACCTGTGCCTGGCTAACATTAAAGTACCAAAATGGCACCTAGAGTATAAAAAGCGAAGTGGTCCACCTGAAACTGTTGATGATAGTCACATGACTTAGGCTAATGTTATACAGATTGTTTTAAAATACCGGGAGACAAAGACTCTTATACTTAATTTTTTTTATTTTAGCTTCTTTTCAAATGTTTAACTGATCCTCTTTAATCAAAAACGAAATCAACGATTGGATGTCTTAACAGCAACTGATTCGCCCTTAAATTTTTGCAATCAAAGGGAATTGCATTGAAACCCGTTTACAGGGAGATCTTCACAGCTTTTTTCAGTATAATTTAATCTTCTCTAATATTTTTAAAACCCATCACATTAGCGTGTTTTTAGAATCTTTGGTGTCTGAACGGGGGTTGGCGACCGTAGCTTTCAGGGGGCGGGTCCCCCTAGTATATATATATAATTTATTAAAATAGATTTTAATCCTCACAAAGGGGATTTAATCATTTTGAGTTAAATCTAAATATTATTTTATAAAATTTTAAAATGTGTTAAATTTGTATTCAAATTTATTCATGAAATGCAATATATATATATATATATATATATATTGGAGTAAAACAGAGCAATTTCGAATAATTACAAAACACATCTCCAGAACTCGTTGCAGTGGTTACACCTGCATCCTATATATAATTCAATTTTTAGAAAGAGTGTTTATAATTAAAGAGAGTAACAGTCCGGACGCCTCCTCTATTACTTTAAGCGCGATGAGGGAAAGAAAAATTGACTTTGTATTGATTGCAGAAAACTTAATGCCATATTTAAAAAGGACGCTGAACCTTTACCCAGAATTGATAGTATATTAGATAAATTAAGTGAACCTAATTTTAGACTTGGCTTTATGCTAAAAAATTTATAAGATGATGTATAAATATTTTCAATTAGTATACTTTCCCCTTAATTTGCTAACTCAGTTTCTATATTTGCCCTAAGCAGCACCTCAAATCTTTAGAACCCAATAATCAATGTTATCAAATTCCGCCTATTTTCGATAACAATTAGTGCAGAATATGTTCGATGTCTTGACACTTCTCAAACATTATAATTTCATTGCTACTTCAAATCTCAATTAAATTCAGACGTGACTCGCAATACATGGCCAAATTATCAAGTATTTATATCTTATAAGTTTAGAAGAGCATAAAACGTATCATATACTAAAGTGAAAGCGAATTATCCAAAATTACTCTAAGTCATCTAATATAGGTCTAAGGCTATAAATTGTAATAAAGTACTCTTCTATTGGTGATCTTCTCTTAGAACTTTAAATTCTCGCAGATTCCTACGATCCGCCATTGGGAACAGCCATAGGATTGCCATGGCGCGTGCCGCCTTGGATGACTGCATTTCCGACTAAGATGTCTATATGCCCAACAAAGCAAAATATGAAAACACTACGTGTTTTTTATATACGAATGCCACCAGCCACGACTCCAAAACCTAGTTTTATATCATATACATTTTTTGGAGTAAAACAGAGCAATTTCGAATAATTACAAAACACTTCTTCGCAACTCGTTGCAGTGGTTACACCTGCATACTATATATAACTCAATTTCTAATAAGGTTGTTTATAACAATTTTGAAACATTTTGAATGTTTTATTTTTGTTCTTTATGCCATTGCAGCGTGTGGCCGTCATTCCGGGTAGTCTGAAACCTACCCCTTTGCTGGGGGAGGAGATTTGGAGCCCGGCAGATTTCGTAATACACGAATGTGAGGTGTCCCAGGCAAACCCAAACACTTTAGGCGGGGCCCCACATTTAAACTTCTAGATAAATCAGTAAAATCAGAAACTACACTAAAATACCTGGGCTTAATATTAGATAAACAATTAACATTTCTTCCACATTTTGACACAAAAGAGAGTAGAAACGAAAAAATAACTCAAAATCTTTATAAATTTTCATCAATCTTATGGAGACTCACTACGGAATTTTTTAAGATTTGGTACTCGGCGATCTTACAGACGTGTGAAAATTATTAGAATAATTGTGAATTTAAAAATAAAAACTTGTTATATTAAAGAAATATTTAAAACAAATATTGATACATTTAATATTTATTGTGCATCCTCTTGTTTTTTTATTAAAGAAATGATAGCATACTTGTCTTGGCATATTTTGTATGGGTTTTTGGCAATTAATTTGTATTTCGTTGTCATTATGCCAAATTTGGATGAGTGTTTCTATCAGACTAGTCTTTTTTGGAGTGTTGTAATTCTTTATTTTTTTCTTTATAATGGCCCAAATTTTCTTTATGGGTTTAATATCTGGAAAACTTCCAGGCTATGAAAATGTTTTCTTTAATTAAAGTAAAGAAATGCAACATCACAAACAAGAATATTCTGATCCAAATTTAGTATCATGACAACTCAATACAAATTAAATTCCAAAAACTTATACAAAATATGTCAAGACGTATCGAACCTTTAATAAAAAGCAAGAGGGTGTACGCTAAATATTAAATGGGTCAATATTTTTAAATGTATTATTTCTTTAATAAAACAAGATTTTAATGTAAATTTCACAATTACTCTAATAATTTTCACACGTCTGTACAAAGGAAACTGGCCTACGCGTGCGCTGTCTGGTTTCCGCGTACGGCGCATTATAACGGTACTCGACATTTGTTCTAGACACAAAGGAAAGCTTTATTGCTGATAACGAGAGCATATCGCAATACGTCGAAAAATGCCTTTCAGATCTTACAGGTCTCCTGCCACTGTATTTGCAGCTGGAGGCGAAGTATGCGGGGGCAATTCATCTCTACAAGTGAACAGAAAGTGCTTTTATTCCATTATACTATTCAAAATGCTCAAAATACAAAATATCACCACTAACAATTGAAATACAAATTTGTGAAATAATCGACTATATAGGCAAAATTACAATATACACGGACGGTTAATGTCCGAAGGAATAGCCTCGGCATTTTGTGTGTACGAAAAAAAACGAGAAAATCTATACTTGGAGAGCGAGACTGTCCCAAGGAAACTCCGTCTTCCAGTCAGAACTCTTCGTGATCTCTTCAGCATTAGAGTGGTTAGAGTCGGACAAAAATTCTTAATACTTAATCATAACAGATAGCTTATTAAGTTTAAAAGCATTAAACAATTTCGACAACACAAACTATTTAATACTATAAATTCTTCAACAATTACAAAGAACAGTACAAGATATCTTCAATTGGACAAAGGGACATTCAAGTGTTGAGGGCGATGTGTCAGCGGACCAACTGGCAAAATCGGCAGTAACGGATGAAACACTAATACGTACATTTTTACCAAATCCAGCTTCTTCACTAAAATCACAGACAAAGCTGAATCTGTCAAGAATTTGGCTAAACGCTGGACTGATTCAGACACCGACTGATATGCGAAGGAGTTCTTGCCATTGGTTGACCACAAATACTTCGTATACAATAGATATTTACACATACTTTTAACAAATCACGGCCTCTTTCAAGAACACTTATACAAAATCAACAAAAGAGACTCCTCACTATGCATTTGTGGCTCACCCTCAACATCGTTACACTATCTATTATACAGTACATTAACATCGCATTATCATTTCAAAGAACGCACACGTACGAATTTAGGATGTTGGTAGCGGCATCTAAAATACAAACCGCAACTACTGACTAAGATCATACAATGCATGAAGTTTATAGAAACAAACGATTACATATTTTCAAATCCAGAGCCATTCTAGTCCAACTCCATCACTTGGGCGACACACGGAGAGAAACACGGGTTATTAGCGGGTACCTGAAACTTCCATCCCTTTTGAATGATCCCGTATTAAAATGATCCTCATGTAATAACAGCATTTAGTCATGTAGGTTTTGGATATTGTGTTGTAATGTGTTTTTAATTCTGATGTTCAATTTTGTGTGTTTAATGTACTGTAACATATATAAATCCAAGAAAATTTTAAATAATTATGCAATCACATTAGGTAAAAGAATCCTCAATAATCCTCAATATAAATTATCCTCAAATGACTACATACAGTCATGTATTGTTGAAAGAGCAATATAAGTAATATCTGGATATAAAACCTTCGGCTCTCCCAGAAAAATTGGGTAGCCAATTGTTATTATAAATGTAAATATTACAGTAACCGAAATTAATCACAGCAGCTTGATCGGGGACCCGACCGTTGCCTGTCGGACTCTCTTTGAGAAACGGAAGGAAATTTGATGTGACCTACACCTCGGGATTGCACTAACACTGTAAAGCAAAAGCTGAGTTCCCGAGGCGGGCATCGCTGTCATCGCTGTCGATCCGAATGTCGGCCTTAGATCCGAATGGTGTCACTGGGCTAAATCTAGCCAAAGTAGTAGGACCCTATCCACTAATAGACTGAGAGGAAACCTGAGAGGAGAGAGCGGCCGTTGTAGAACTGGGTCTTGGTGATCACTAGTAACGACGAGATTCGCGGAATCGCCATGCAGGATCTAAAGGTGCCACCGAAGTGTGAGGGTACGAACAGTGCCTGATGTACTTTTTGCGTCAGGTGGCTCATTCCGCCAAGATTCCAGTAACTGGGGCAGTTGTGAGTCGACCCCAAGGTGGGATGGGCTTGGTGGTGCCCTCGTCGACAAGGGAGCGGTCGCAGAGGGAAGAGAGTATGGCTCTGGTTGCCCGACGTCGTGCCGTAACCCTAGGAGAGGGTCGACCGACAGGTCCGCCAATGGATTCCACCCCCACAGGTAACCGGGCCGGAGGCTTACCGACTAATGCGGTAGCGCTTCAAATCTCGGACGAGCTCTCGGTCCGACCCAGATCCTACCGGTCTTTGCGCGATTGGAGCTTTCTGCGCAATGTGGTGAGGATCTACCGGTGTCTCACTCTAATTTTCGAAAACTAACTGTAGCGGTAGCCATTGCGCGGGGTCAGGGGCATTCGTGCCCAGGTACCACCGGCGACCGTGGGGTATGGTAGCGGATGCCGGTCTTTTTCCGGTCTCGAGCGGCTTCCCCGCCTTCGGGTGAGACCGAGTTGTGGGGGAACGGCGGGAATCCGGACCTTCCAACACCGAGATACTTGTCTGGTCTCCCGTGCGTCCTTGCATCGAGCAGTGAGGGGTTTCGCATGTTGAGCAGGGAGAATGTCCGAAACCCCCTAGCGAGGAAATGTCTTTGTTGTCAGAAGAGGATTTTCCTTGTTCCACCGGGATCCGCTAGAGGCGCCTTCAAGCTCCTCTGATCGAGGCATTATCTGTGGCGCCAGGAGGGGTTTTACCCGTCCCCCCGGGGCTTCCGCCCACGGACACCTCCCCCTTTCCTATCGGTGGTCTCTCAAAAATGTCACTTCCGGAAAATGGTATCTGATCTTGAGAGACCTGCGTAATGTAATCCCCGCTCCGGAAACCTCGGTTTAGGCTCGTGCGTTCGATTCCTGCGGTCGTAAGGGGTAAACCGGGTGGGGCACCAAGTGAAGAGACCACTCGGCTGTAATCGTAATGAGTGGTGAGGGTCTGTCGCAATCGGCTGGTCTTCACTTTATTTCTGAGTATAGGCTGTGTGGCGTGTGCTGGGCAGCGCACAGTTTCTGGCCGGATTCTTCGTGAAGAGAGTCGCTCGGGCCGATCGGTTCGGAGGCGCAAAGTGCTGCATGGCTCTACGCTCGAGTGCTGGATTTCATCATAACATTGCAGCTTATTTTGTAAATTAATTTATATGTAACATAATATTGCATGATGTCATATCAGTTAGCTCTAATTACAATTTAAATTAAACCACGTATATTTAGTGTTTCTTTATTATTCTAATAATTATTCTTTTAAATAATATTTAACATTAGAAGAAAATTTATATTTTGATTCTGGTGATTAATGCATCGATTTCTATAATTGTTAAATCTCAATATAAGACATTTTATATGAATCATCAGGGTATTAAATTTTTTACGACATCAAGCAAGTAATTTTTAAGAAAATGTTTAAAAAATGCATTAGTGTTTGCAATATTCTTCAGGAGGATTTTTTTTTAAATTTGAATACACATTAAAATTTTAAAATTTTATTTTTTGAAATATTCTAAGATTAAGTACATAATTTCTTTTATTTGTATAATGAACATTGTATTGCGATATATTCCCATGTGATACTTCTGTATTCTCCTGCATAAATTAAGACATTATTTCTTATGAGAAATTTTATACTGTCATATTTTTTTATAAAAAAAATTATATAAAATGGGTAAAAAAAAATTATTTTTTAAAAGACATTTATAGATTTTTCCAAAAAAAAATTAACTCTGACAGACAGTATATTTCTCTATTTCATTCACAATATTGTAATATACTACAAATATCTGAAATCTGAACTTATGTATTTTCCAAAACGTAATCATTTATTTCTATCCAGATATCGGTTTACAAAATTTCCATTAATCATAATTTTAACATCCGGTTAAAATATATCCATATATATGTTTTACAAGATACTATTTATCCACCACACTTAAATTCAATACACCTAATGTATAAAAATCTATGTGATTGTGTGATTGAGGTGGATTTTATCCCAACGTATGTGCTGGTGATTTAAGAAAACATTAAAATGATAATATAACTTTAACATTTTTAATTTAAATAACTGTTACCTATGAAATATTTCTAACCATACTTTTATCATTAATTAAGGATAAGACAGACAGTCTAGAAAAATAAAATGTCATATATATTACTTCTATTACCAAAAATTCTTTTTCTCAACTAATATATAGCGCGCAATGAATGAGGTATCACTCGATAGGATTTTTTTGCCCATACCTGACATTGCATACTGAATTTAACTGATATGCAACGTACAACGACGAATAAGGTATCATTTTATAGAATGTTTTGCCCATATCATTTAGTGCTAACTAATTTTAACTCGTATCTAACGTACAATGATAAATAAGGTATCATTTGATGGGATTTTTTGCCAACATCCGACGTTGCATACCGAATTTTCATTATAGTTTTAGGTTAATTAACATCATACAAATTATTTCTGATGTCAAAATACCCTTTTCTATGCACAGACGAAATGTACAATGATGAATTCTGTATTATAAAAAAGTTTGTTAATTAGGCTTTTGACACTCATATGTCGTTAATTAATTAAAATAATTGCAGCTTATTATAAATTAATGAAAAGGAATCAGAAAATAAACTCAATGATTGCGGTGCGACAGCTTTCCAATTTGTAATTTATATATGCTATTGAAGTTTACAATAACATGTTCGGAATAAAAACTGTAGTGTATAGCCTTTATAGTCCGTTTACAGGACCCTCAAAAGAATTCCATTGAGTTATTGTCTATTAGTGCGGGTGCTACGTTTGAGAAAACTGCAAATCGTGAGAAGAATATAACGATTGGTGAGTATCTATTTTATATTAATACAATCCATATAAGAGGGGGAGGCATCGCGTCAATTCGTAGGAATTCAAGATGGCGGCTGCTATTCAAAATAGCGTCATTTTCTGGAATTCTTTCAATTTTCATACTTTTTATCGCATAAAAGTATGATTGATGTAAAATGTATGTGCGAAATCTGTAAAAATAAGTGTGACTGTAGAAAGGTTGGACTTTCTTGCACATTATTTTGCAACTGCAAAAAACGAATGTGAGAAATATAATGATACAAAGTGAAGTTTTTATATTCTCTAACTTTAAATGTAACATGCATTTTTTTAATATCTTGTGTAATTAAGGTATTAATAAAAATGTATTTTGTTATTTATTTATTCCTTTCATTTTCCTGACTATAAAATGCAAAAATACATTAATAATTGTCCTAATTTTATTTTAAGCGTATTTCTGATATTAAAAAGGGAATGTTTCATTAACACATACTGGACAATTGCGCCATCTCTATAAAATAAAACCAGTGTAACGCTGGGCGGGGCGAATCCATCAATCTTACCTGTCTCCCAGGAAGAGACTCAAGGGGAAAAGGATCCATTCTCCCATTGGTTGACAAGAAACAAGAATCCCGGGATTACTTCTCAAGGTTACAAGTCCTGATAATTGAACAGTAGTAGACACCTCTTCTTAACAAATCAGTGCAAGGCACATCGCATTACCCCACCAAAATAAATCGCCAAGTGTCACTTGAGATTATTTCAAGTATTAAGTTGAAATCATATTAAATTTTGTTTGCGACATGTAAGGAATTTTAATTTATTTCTCATATAAAGTGATTGACGGAAAACAATGATAGGGTATTTTTAAAAATATACTTTTTTTTCCTGCAAAAAATTGATAAAACTGACTTTCTTTTAAAAAAGTAATCAATTTAAATATTTTAGGCTTATTATTTTGTAACTTATATTTAAATTACACATTACTTATATTTTCCTTTTCTATATACAGGTGTATGTAAATTTAAACTTAAAAAAACCATGTTTAATATTTTAAAAGTAAAAAATTAATATTTATACGAAAAATAAAATTAATAATTTTTGATTTATAGCTTTGCATTAGGAGGACAGAAGCTTAGGGGATTAGACGGTTGGGATTCAACCCGAGATATTTATTTATTAATCAATATACATATTTAAACAAATTTGGAGATGAGGGGAGGAAGGGGGGTAAACGATAAAATACAATTTCAAAGTGTTATTTAAAAAATAGTATTATTTCAATAGTTGCAGCAGACTGTTTTAATTACGCACTTTTATTGCATATTTATTAAATTTTTGTTTTATTAAAAAATCTTAATTTTGTTATAGTATATTAGCCGGAAAACCTGGTTTACCCAGAAATATTGTAAATGCTAATTGTGTGTTTATTAAAACATAAACTAACCGAACTTTGCTCATCTAAACGCTTCCATATTGTCAATTATTTTTTTAGCAGTTTTTCAAGTTTTAAGTGAAAAACACAATTTTTACCCACCGTCCTAGGACGGGCATTTACACTAGTAAAATATAATAAATAAAGACACACAACTTTGCTTAATGCTACACAAAACATGAACTTTAATAAGCTAAAAGTTAAATTCTACGTTTCGAGCTGTTTCTACAGCCGACTTGAGGAAAAATATTATAGTATAATGTTTTTTTTCATTTTAAAAATGTAGAAATTGATATCATATACACTTTTATATGATGTATAGGAATAAAAATGCAAATGATGTTGAATAACAGCCGCAATCTTGAATTCCTATGAATTTGCACGATGCCTCAACTTCTAATATGCATTGTATTAATATGAAGTAGATACTGGCCATTTGGGAGATCTTTAAAACAAAATGCAGTTTTTTATACCTAGCAGCTCCACTAATAACAGATGATTTAACTGATGATCTTCATAGAATTTATACACGAGTTACAAACGCATGTATTCATTTTTCGGTGTGTCACTGTAAATAAACGATAAATACTATGCGCACCTTATTCTAGAGTTAGTATCTTCTAGTGCATCTTACTAATGTAAGTCAATTTGAATGTGTTTCACAGAGTATAACATGATTAAAACACATTGCAAACGACGCCCCCCCCCCATAGACAATAACGTAATGGAATTCTTTCGAGGACCCTGTAAACCGACTATAAAACCTATACACTTAAATTTTTATTCGGAATATGTTGTTGTAAACTTCAATAACATATATAAATTACGTGACAATCTCAGTGAATTTAAGCGAGTAGCGATATTTAAGCGAGTTAGAGCATAGAATGGCGGGCAGGCAGACAGACAAATAAACAGACAAACTGAATTCATAAACTGTTTCAACCATGGTGGAAAGTATTAAAAACGAAAGCTTTGACATGAAAAACATCGAAATCGACCTGAAACACATTTATATGATGGATAGTAAGAAAATTCAGAAAATGACGCCATTTTGAATAACAGCCTCATCTTGAATTCCTACGACTTTAGGCGATGCCTCCCCTGTTATATGGATTGTATTAATATAACGTAGATACTCACCAATCAGTATATTCTTCTCACGATTCAAACCAGAAATTGCTTAATAAAATAAGATAAATATAAATTATACTAAATTAAGTTAAACATTTACGTTAAAAATTTTGAAATAAATATGCTGGTTTAGTGTATTTTTATAAAACTTAAGTAAAACTTCTCAGCGTAATAGTGTTAATGATAATTTTATTAAAATTGAAAAGCTAGCACATAGGTAAAACTTTTGTGATCATAAAAAACTTTGATAAATAAATTCAGGAAATTCATGTGGAATATGAAATATATTTTTTTCTTTTTTTTTAGAAATTACAATAAAAGACGTTTCATAATAAAATTAATTTCACTATCTAAGTCAAGTAAATATGTCACGAAATTGTTCTGTTGACTTTTTAATTAGAAATATTCTTATAAAGTCTTATATTCCTTAAAAAGATTCTCCACGGCAACACATTGCTTTTACATTTGGGAAAACATATGTACTTTAGGTAACATTTTTATCTGTATTTTGATATTTAGAGATCGTTTAATATTTCTTTTTAAGAGATAGTAGTATATATGAATTATTTATATTTTATTTAATCTTCGCATTATATAAAGTTTTGTGATATGACAGTTAGTCATGTCATGTAAAAATTGTATATTAATATGTGTAATGGTAATAGAATCTAGTGGTAAATTAGTGATGGATAGATACATTTGAATATTAATATTTCGCATATAAAAAAAACGTTTTCTAAAGTAAAATTATGTAGAAATTTCGGAAATTTCTGTTAAACAAAACCTTTGAAATTATGTAAATTGTAATGTAGAATTTTTCTAAAACACAACATAGAGTTCCATAAAACAGTCAATTCTTTTAGGTATTTATGTTTAAATATATACATATATATATATATGTGTGTGGGTGTGTTTGTGTATGTTTGTATGTGTGTGTAATTAAGGTATATGTTAGGTTTAGAAATGTAAATATTTGTGTAACGTAATTGTTTTACTACGAAACATACTTTCAATTTTGTCTTCAATTTATATGGAGTTATTAAGCAGAAATGAAGCTCATTGTCAACATATTTCATTTAGTTATGTGCTAAACATAGAAAGGAATAATTACTGAAATGCCAACTAAATACATTTGTAATATGCGAATGAAAAAAAGTTTGGGATTGTACGGCTTCATGAAATATGTTTATACAATTTTGATATACCGTAAGATCTTTTGTGATACCCTAAGTACTTTGTGATAGTAGAAGTTACATTGTGATAGAAGGTCTAGTTTTGGTATTTCGAATCACCCGCTCTTTACGTGATAGGGGAAAAGAAAACAACAGTGCCAACTCCTAGTACGATGTGTTGCAGCACCTAACGACCATTGGCCGAAGCTTCAAGACCTCGAGAGGAAGTCTGGACACTTTGCATGCTGAAATAAAAAGTGTATGAGAACAGCTTAACACAGGAAAATATTCATTTTTATTATTATGTTAGTCATACATGTTGCATATTATGTTGCAACATAATCTGTGTCATAATAATTATAATATTAATAATAATCATAAAGTGTCATAATAATTATAATAATTATATTTCTTTCAGATATAACAACATAATCGATATATAGCTGCTTGATGGGGCTACTTACTGACCCAATGACATTGTCGAAAACGAACCCCACCAGGTTTCCATTTAAAGATTAAACATATACTTTGCGTTTTGCATGTCTAGATAGACGTGAAAAATACTGAGAACAAATAAACGTAAGCTGGATTGAAAACGTAAACTCTCATATAGATTTAGAAGTACAGCTTTATGAGAAAAATAACATTAAGTTCATTGCACTACCTCCAAATTCGATTCATCTCATTTACCTGCATGTTTTGGCATTGTTCCGTTTTCTAAAATCCCACTGGAGAGTATTGTTGACAAGCTGAAAAAAATCGCTTCTAGTAGCAGATGCACAAATGTACAAAATGAAGAATTTCCACACATTTAAAAGAGCCCATGATTGCCCGGCGATCGGACGAAGAATAATCTGAAGTCTAAACTTCGGCGGCCGGAATTTATTCACTAAATAAAAAAAAAAGGAACGGCTTCCAAAAAAAAAAAAATCCTCGAAGAAATCTTAGGATCAGTGACAGAAATTTTGATGGAAGTCTTCGTTGAAGAGTTAAACTAGAAGTAGGAAGTCATAACAGAAAGCTGGGACACTGAGAGATCAAAAAGTTCAATTTCCTGCTTGGTAGAATTGTTTGTGCTAGTGATGTCCATGTCCAAAAACCATATGAAATAACGTGGCTACGATGCACGTCGTTTAGAGGAGGAAAAGAAGTGAGTACCACTGGCACCGGAAGAAAAAGAACAAAACGACAGTCTTCCATAAAAGCTTCAAAGTTTTTTCTCAAAATCTTCTTTTGATATCAGGAACAGTTCTGAGTACACTTCAGGCCGGTATACGTCATATATTGAAATTTCATCGTCAAGTGTTGCTATCCGCAGAATGACGTCAGCGTTACGCACATATATGTTTGTTCTTTATAATATAGATAACTTACAAGTCACAGTTTCGCAGGTAAAAGTTATTTGTTGGTTCGAACCAACTTTTTGCATGACAGTAGATCCATCCATAGAATCGTGAAATCTCGTTCCAACGTTTGGAGGTCCGGTTGAAACATAGCTCTAAAAGTTAGAATAATATTTCACCATCTTAGGGTTGCAGCTATAGTACCAAATGTTGGTTCTACTCAGTACAAACAAAGTTAATATTGTAGTTATATATTGATTGTTATATAAACGAAGAGTAACCAATAAAAGCAAATAATAATAAGTGGAACTAAAAATTAGTAAACACAGTTTATTAAAAAATGCAATTATCAATAAAATATATTTTTACGAGTGATCATGCAGTGATATTTCTACTCATTTTACTGTGATAAATTGTTTCTACTAATAAAATGATTGAAAATATTCATTTAAAGCATAACGAGCTTCGTAATTCTTTTCTTTAAATGTTAAATCGAAGTAGCACAGTTTGTTGGGCCATCGTTGATACTTTGCGGACACCATTTAAGTAGTAGAACAGTGAATGTTGGGGGCTGCGAATGGTTGGCAAATGATAAGTGTAGAAATACCACTAATTTGGAATGTATGTACAGGATTTTCACTAGCGAACAGTTGGATCACAGCTGGGCCTTAGTTAGCAAATGGTACGGGAAAGCAGACAATCGTTACCGTGATCCAAAATTAAACTACAATTAGAGAACAATTTTTAAACGTTGGCCCATCCATTTTCTGTTGCTTTGGAATTAAATCTGTTTTGCTATCAAATTCAAGAACATATTTTGGAATATAATATGGGAAATTATCAAGCATTACTATTTATGAAGTAATGAATCGAACAACATTTTCAACTGCCGTTAAAATGTTGTTAATTCTTTAATTATAATCAAGTGCGTTGTTGACGAAGACGTTTTCTGCGTCGAGTGTTACCATTTGTTTCAAAACAGTGACAAAATTTTCATTATGATTATTTTTATTTATAGAGAAATAAGAAACGTTATTCATTTTCAACGTAAAACATTTTAAATACTTGATTTTATTGTATTGAAAAATAAAAAAAAATCATTATTAATGTGTCATAAATATCGGGTTTGTTTTTCTGTTAATGTTTGTGTACCAACAGGTGATTTTTAAGTATTTGTATGTAATGTTTAAATATAAAGTTTAGTTTTCTTTTATAAAGTAATACAACCATCAATAAGCGCATGATTTTGAACTATTTATTCATTTTTAATCTGTGTATTAATACTTTTTTTAAATGTGTTATTCCTTTTTAATACCAGGACAAATATGTAAATATTTTTTTTTTTTTTACATGGTCCTTTCGCCCTTTAATTCATTAACATAGCTGCTGATTTTTCTTTTCTTTACTGTTTTTACATTGAACAATTTACTTATTGCAAACTTGCTTTATTGATTATAAATTAACGATGATTAAATGAGATACATTTTCTGCTCAGAAGCAGTGATTACAAAAAGAGTGCGTAAAAGTTATCAGAAAATATTTAAAGATTTTTAATATATTAAACCAAAACTGCATATATATTAAAAGTACTTAGTTAATGCTGAAATCTGCCGTAAATTGAAACAGCTGCGCCTTCTTGTGGAAGGGGTTGATAACGCAAAAATGCGGATTTTTAGTATGGCGTTATATATGGCAGAATATCTACTATTTGCGCATCTCTTGCACATATTTTATAAATCTTTACTCACTTATGGAAGATGAATCTTGTACAGTAGATTCATAGCAAAATATTTTTTTTACAGTTTGTTTTGATAAAATTATGTACTTTAAAAAAAAAAAAAAAAATGTCACAATATCATTCTAAATTCGGGAAAAAAAATAACTAATGTTACGAAAACACTACTGCCTTTTGCCCTGAAACTAAAATGACATTGCGACTACTTTTTAAATAAATATATTTTTATCAAAACAAGCTATAACAAAAATATTTTGCAATAAATCTGGTAAACAAGATTCATCTTCCATAAGTAAAAACAATTTGAACTTCGGGATTAAATTTTTATTCTCTGTATGACTTTATTTGTTACAAAAAAATCAAATCTAGCCATTTTAGGATAATTATTGACTATATTGCCTAGAATCACAAAATATTTAAACAAATAAGTGATCAATACTTCATTGTTTAATAGTATAATATTTAATGCATGTATTTTAAATTAAAGTGATCGCAAATATAAAATTAAATGAGTTTTAAATTAAATGAATGAAATATTTGTTTGTTAAATAACATGAGTGCAATGTGTGCAAGAGGATATTAGAAACTTATCGTCTGCGTTCGATAAAATAAAAAGAACGTAAACTTAAAATTTTAATTATAATTGAGCTCTACACATATTATAAACATTCATAAACTTTGTATTCTCAACGGGAATACAACAGTGTATATAATTTTTTTAAACTTTAGCACATAAGACTTGAGTAAAAAATGAGACTACAAAATTATGTCTTTATATATTAACTATTTATTAATTTGTATGCGTCATTTTTCCTTACATTAAAAAATAATTAAAATCGAGCGTTAAATCAGCGATATTAAATAATATACTAGCTGTTTAACTCGTTCTACGCACGGCAGTTCAAGAATTTAATTCTAAAACCAAAATTAAAAATAAAAATCAGTACAACCAAATTAAAGTTTATGAATATAAAAATGTGTTATATATATTAAAAATCAGTAATTACACAACCAATATGAAATAGGTATGTACACAAAAAATCAGTTAAGTCTTAAAAAATAAATAAAAGTAATTATTTACACAATCGAATTAAAGTTTGGGAATATAAAAAGTAGTTATAAAGCCTATATTTACACAACCAAACAAAGATTTTTAAGAAAAAATATAAATTACATCGTCACAAAAAAAAAAAAAAAAAATATTTTAAAATGAAAAATCTTTGCACTATTTTCCACGTCACCAATGTGGTAGATAGCGGTGGGCTCGTTTTTTTAGTGAAAATTTACACAACCAAATAAAAGTTAAGGAAATTAGTTATAAAGTCAATATTTACACAACCAAACAAAAATGTTAAGAAAAAATAAAATATATATCGTCATTTCAAAAAGAAAAAAAAAAGAAAAAATATTTTAAAAGGAAAAATCTTTGCATTTTTTCCACGTCATCCATGAGGTAATGTGCAGTAGACTCGTTTTTGTTTGTTTGTTTTTTACAATAAAGCAAAATAGTTGCGATTTAAGATAATACATCACGGAAGACAATGATTTGTATAAATACCTTATCAGACTATGACAAAAGTTTTCCTTGTTTCTGTCCGTCCTTCACCCAAACACGTACACATCCTCTAGAAGTTGCTCTTGAAAAAGCTACATGTAACATCCCATGTGAAAAAACTGGATGGGGCAAATAGATTCCAACCTTTTTTTAACTTTGATCCTGAGATGTATTGATAGTCTTAGAAAAGGTGAGCTTAAGTGGAAACTGACGGAGACGTACCTGGAAAGGTAGACTAGTATCCGACGGAGTAAGCAGGATCCTAGATATGAAAACACGGGTGCCTCTCCTATATCCTGTCAAAACTTCTGCATCTATAACATTTTGCGACCACATTTTGACTATTAAACGTGTTCCATTACAGAGACCACTGCTCAGATTCATGTTCCTAAGCAACATATCAATATCGCCAACTTTAAGATTTAACTGATGTGGTGACATTCCAGTAGGTGTTAAACTATTTATGAAATCCATCTACAAATTGTTTTGTTCTTCTTCATCATCACAAAGTACTGAATCAGCACTAAAATAAGAATTCACTTCGCCAGGTTCTTTTCGAAAAACCTCCTTATTCCATTTCAAAGAATCTTCATTCTTGGGACACAAAATGGCTCTATCCGAAAGATGGTCAAGATCAATTTCAGACGAACCAAAAATATTATTCACTATGGAATCCTGTACTAAATATTCTGGAGGTATTTCAATAATATCTTCTATCAGTTCATAATCATTAGTCAACCGACTATCCCACAGGTGAATGAGCCATTTCATGAAATCAAGTTCCTCCGGCTCCGTTCGCGTGTTTGTAACCAGACTGAACTGTCCAAATGTTGGCCACAGAGAAGAATTCTTGATACCATTTTCAAAAATGAGTGTTTTGTTTGCACGTATAACTACAGGTAAAATCTGCCTCCAGTCACCTCCAAGAATAAGCACTTTTTCCCCCAAATGGGACTTCATTGCCAACCAAATCTCACAGAAGTCTATCAACACCATTCAAAGCATGAATAGGTATCATGGTATATTCATTCCGTACAATGAGCTTAGTCATTTTCAGTAATTTTCCTTCAGATGTATTTTGCCGAATTTTTAAAGCTGAATTATCCAACATGAGGACGGGTAATTTAAATTGAGAATGTGCAATTATTCCACCTTGTAAGAGTATAGATGCGATGCCTGCCCAGTTAAAGGGAATAGCAGTATGTCCCATTCCACTGACGTAATGTAGCTAAGTTTTGAATATGAATGTTTTTCCTGATCAGGCAAAAGCATTGACACAGAAAAACATATCGACAGTAGCATAATCATTTCGAATACTTTCAATGACAGCATCAAAAATTATACGTTGTTCCGGATTTAGCATGTTTAACAATCGTTGTCCCTTTGCTCTTTCTTTTTGTAAATCATAGACATCGCATTCCACAGAGTTCGCAAGGCTTGAGGTCTCAGGCAATTCAAGGCTCTAAAGTGTCATGTTGTGTATGCATAGATGATTGGCTATGTCTTGAAGGGCCCTATCTCTACTCTCCTGTAGCGGCAGATGGCGAGCAAAATCTTCTGAGAGTTCTGACTTAAACTGTTCCCATAATTGAATCGGTGAATTTGGATTGATAAAGACACATATGAACGAAAGCAGTTGTCTCAGTTTGGGCGGCGTTTCAAAAGCACATGCTTTTGTTAAACAATGTTTCCATTCATCATCATCTTCTAATAAATTTCTAGCACGACATGAACCCTTGAATGTTTCATAGACAGTATTCTCATACGTCCTTAACGCTTCGAAAGTCTTGGCACCGGGAACATGCCAAAGCAGCATACGAAGATAGAATCGCTCAATATCCTTTGGGTGTACAGAATACGTCCTTGATACTGTGTAGTCACCTAATCTAACACGCCTTTGCCACACATTGCATTTTCATACAAAGTGCTGAGGAATTTCTGTATAGAGATTGATTTTTGCTGAAGGATCTGACCTGTTAAGTAGAAACTAAGCAGTGAGCACGTTCTCTTTATTTCTTGCTATTTCAAAAGCTTCACGTTCTTCCGCTTCCCTAAAATACACAGATTGCATGTCTTGTAGATGCACCGGCAATCTAATAATAACATGTGACTTGTCTGCATGGACTTTTCAAGAAGGCGCCAAATTGCCTCTGGTGCCGAAACATTCCGTGCATTTAAATAACTCTTCACTTCATCCCACACTACAGATCCCTCACCGTTATTTTCAAAAACAACTTTTGCACAATCATGACCCCTGCTTATTTCTACATTAACATGGGCATCGTATTTGTTTGTGATGTATGGGTTATAAAGAACAACTCAATGGTTGTCTACGACATTTCTCTTTATCATTATGTGATTACCGCTATCACGCCGTCTGTACATTGAGTAACTATCAACATTCTCATCCGTATCATTTCTAAACTCCTTTGGATAACCGTTTAAGCAAATACCGTCTTCCATGCAATGAGAGTTTGAATTTATGACGCCACATGGTCCATTAATCATCGTAGCATTGGCAATTTTGCGCAATCCATGTTCAATTGTGAGATCAGGTAATTCAGCAAAAGACAATGGTGTCAATAGTGGCTGAATCTCTTATCTTATCATCATCAGTTAAAATCAGTAAAAGGTGCATGTGTGGCAATCCTCTATTTTGGAATTCAATAACATGTATGTCTGCGACAGTGCGTCCTAAAAGTCTGTTCTTTTTAAGATCGTTCAACATTGCTTTCTTCTTCATATCGAACACGCATGCCACTAAATCTGGACGATCATAAGGCTTTTGTCCCGGGTAAAGGTCCTCTTTGATTTCTCGCCAATTTGGATTGCACGTTAGGGTGACAAACAGATCAGGCTTATCAAATTCTCTAACGATGGCCATCGCATTTTAATAAGTCTCGATGATATAGATGGCAAAATAACCATTACACGTGGTTTCAAACCAGATTGTTCTGCATGAGCATTAAGGTGATCTGCTAACCCTAAGTAAGATTCTACACTTAATGTTATCTGGTTAATTTAAACGGTTTCCTTCAACCTTGACATACTGCTGTAAGGGTTTCCACCATAAAGTATGGAATTGAGAACATTATTTCCCACTGACAATCTGTGACTGTAAAATTGGAGTTCAGAACATCCAGCATCCACACTCCAATCTTTCTCGCCATGTGGGAAAAATAAAACAAGATTCATGGGGTCACAATTAGGATTCAGGGCGTTTATTCTACACAGTTGATTCCCCTTCAGATATATGCAAATATCCCTATTGGTAGGTGGTGCACCATGCGAACTATGGAAAACCATGGCTATCTCTTTTGACTTTGGTGCATTGTATCTGCCTCGATGCTGGTCCGCTGATACTTTTTTATCGCATATATACATACACACGTTTTCTACTGCTCCAGGTCCTTGTTCTGCAATTACTCGTTCTTCCAATTCAGGCAGCATTTGAAATGCATGTGCATAAATGTTAACTCTCCTACTAACATCGTCAAGCTTTCTCATTGTTTTTTCTTTACATTTTAAATTTTCTCTACTATTCATAAACTGCCGCAGTGCTGCATCAGAATCCAATATATAGAGTTGAGCATATTTTTTCGGGCCTACTTCAGTTGGATGAAGATGAGAAGTATTATGATAAATTTGTCTATGGATTCTAAAATAATACGGGGCGGTACCTGGGGCGGTGTAACATGAGCAAACATAGAGGTAAAAGACAACGCACTGTTATATGACCTTATGTGTTACTTAAAGTGAGCTGACGATCTATCAGTGCCATCTATAAGCTGTCTCATCTTATCTAGATATGGTTGAAGAGTTTCCAAAATTGCTTTGCCGTTGTGACGACAGTGAGTATAAATTCCTTTTGCATTATTCTCTGCATTGAAAAAAAATGCACTACACTTGATACACATTGTCCAAATGACCACATTGTTGTTCTTCAACCGTTGGGTGTATTCCCGCATGCCCGTATAACCCCGCATCTCCCGAAATTATTTGTACCATTCATTCTTCGACGACGAGCAGTGGCTTGTAAGCGATTTTCCCACACAGCCATTGGCTGGGTACGCTCATCGTGACGTCTTTGTTAAGCTCGCAGTGTAGCTTCATATGTTCTTGAAGCAGCTTCTTCCTCCATTTGTGCCATTCGTCTTTTCGCTGCCTTATAGCCATTTGTTTCCGTCAGGAATTGGCAGTTGTTGACTTCATGCGCTTAGGCATATTATTTTGAAAACTTCAATTTCCAAGGTTAGGATTAAATAATAAAAAATATGTAAATATTAAATAACGAATTATGTAACATTCCGTCGGCGGTTTGCAACTGTTTTCAAAAGTAAAAAATATGCAAAAGTCTATGATCCCTTTCTCACTGTGTTTTTAAAATAAAAATCCGTAGTAAAACATAGTAGTACGGAAAAAATTTACATCAAATAGACATTATAATAATCGAATACGAAACGAAAAATAGCTTAAAAACGCAACGACAACAAACAACTTTAAAATATCTAAATAAGAAATAAGAATTCCTTTGTTAAAGTGCTGAGTTGTTCAATAAGTATTTGATTTAGAAAAATATTTTTCTATTACTGTGCTGTTGCTATGGCAGCAGACGATAAAACGACATATATGGAATAAGGGAATAAACATAATAAAAAGTTTAGTTGATGTTTGTGAAAAAATGGTTTCTTTATTTTTTAAAAAAGGTAATAATTAATCGCAATTAAATAATCTCTAATTATTTGCATGCGAGGTAAAATGATTATAGTAATATCCGCTACATCTTCTTACTACTGCAGCGTGGCACACGTAATATGTATATCTCGAAAAATATTTTTGTACTACTGTGCATTTTTTAATGATGAAATTTAATTTATTCTGTTGCTACGGCAGCAGACGTTAAAACGATGTCTTTGGAATAAGGGAATAAATAGAACAAAAAGTTTTGTTGATGTTTGTGATAAAATGTTTTCTTTATTTTCAAAAAAGGTAATAATTAAGCGCAATTAAATAATCTCTAATTATTTGTGTGCGTGGTAAAAGAATTACACTGTACAACAGTGGTTTTGTCCTAGAATTAAAATTAGTTGATTCTATATCAGTTTTTGGCGCTGATTCCGAATATGCTTTCCATTTATCTCTAGATGGTCCAGGTTTTGAGAAATCTGCATATTTAAATTTATGCAAATTTAAGCTTTTTTGTGCTATTTTATGCAAATTTTAGATACAATATAATCCACATCTAACTACGTCTTCTATATAATGACTACTTGACTATTTGCTTCAGATAAATGTCACGATTTGCATATTCTTAACATTTATTTATCAGTTGTTAAGCCTAATTTGCATATCCTACTAGCAAATTGCATATCCTAATATGCATATCCATAAGCCTAATTTACATCACTATCAACTTTAAAATAGTTGCCACAGAATTGACGTAATGTTTTTCTAGACTTGATTTTTATGCAGATTTCAAATCTATAGTCTGTTTTCTTATGTCATGTCTAGTTTTTGAGTAAGATGGATTTCTACATTTGCACGGCATTAACACATGTTTGATATAAGATGATTTTTAGGGTGTGTAATTCATTGACAAGAAGGTGAACAGGGTCAGATTCATATCAGAGACATAAACAAAAATTTATATAATCGAAAAAAAATAAGTAGCAGAAGCTATCCTTATACTAGAAATCTATCTAAGTTTAACATACAAAGTATCATAACAAGCTATTTCTGGCTTTTTTTACCCAAAACTTAAATTTCACATTTTTTCGAAAACTAGACATGATAGAAGAAAACAGATACAAGATTTGAATCAACTCAAAAAACTGGTTTAGAAACATATTAGCGTACTCGTGCGGCAGAAATATTTGAACGTCAAGAAACATTATTAGAAAAACTTGAAAAATATGCAAATTAGTTACAATATTTCACAGTCACATGTCTGTATAATCTCAGAAAAAACGGTTTTTTTAAAGTAAATTAGGTAGTAATCATAACATAAAATAAAAAACCCTGTCTGATATTGCTTTATAACCTTAAATTTGCAAATAATTGTATAAAATTTAGTAAATTTGCATAAATTGAAATATGCAAATATCTCTCAAACTTGACGTGCTGGAGTAAATCTAAAACTAGATTCGGAATCAGCACAAAAAACAACTAATTTCTGTTTTAGGACAGAGCAACAGTTCAAATTTGTTGACCAGTGTGATCGTAATGCTCGCTACATCTTCTTTCTATTGCAGCGGGGCGTACGTAATATGTATATCTCACATTGCAGTAAACATTTAGAACTGGTTAGAACTCCCGCGGTTACGGGTTGGACATAAAAAAGGCAAAAATTCGTCAAAAACATAGAATAAAATTTAAAAAAATCTATATAAAATTTTCGAAGTTTTTGCTCCCATCGTTCATGGGTAGTGGTTCTACCCGTGTGTCAAATTTCGTAGCCCTGCGCCCTTTCGTTTCCGAGTTCTTGTGGTTACAAAAATATGCTCACGGATTTTAATAGAGTAGATATTAAATAATAATTTATATTTTTTTATAAATTAAAATAAAAAACGTAACTAACTTCTTTTACTATATGGAAAAGAACAGAAACGAATTCCATCAGAAAAAGAGTTTCTTACAATTTCGAAAACTACCGCTATTAGATGGTCAATATTTTGCCGTTTTAACAAATAATATTCGTTCTAATAAGAACTGTTTTTATTTAAGTAATTATCTATAGTGAATAAATTAAATAATCACGAATAAAAATGAATAGAATATTCTATACTGTCAGAATATAAATACTACAAACAAATGAAAACAACGCTTGCGCAGTTATTTCATAGATGTACAATTAATAGATTATCCACAAAGAAGAAAACCATTAGGCATATTCTTGTAGTTCAACCCCGCCCGCTACGTAGCGTCTGACCTTGATTGATATGACCTCGTCTTTATTCTTGTGAATACCTCTCCCATTTACGATAGGACGCTTACTTTATATTCTGCTTTGACTCCAAACATTTAACACTAGAAACACTTTACTCAAGTTTTATAAAAGATATTTAGTAGCAGAATTTTTATTTAAAACAGTTTAACTTACTTAATTATCCTTTTTTTTTCGTTTGTGTCTTTTAAACTTTTTTTATAAAGAAATTTCTGATTCAAATCGAACTATTTCTACACTGGTGTCCAAAATTAAGGACCAACCACAAAATGCAAATTTTCAATTGCGCGAATAATCAAAAGTAAATAATATAATTCGAATAATTACTATATCTACAGCACAGCTAGTTCATATAACATCTCATTCATGTCACAGTCGCTACGATGAAGCAAAAAATAGGAAATTCCATACATCTCATTATGAGTCTCAAATGATCACTATATGTGAATCCACTGAGACGTCACTGTGACTGCTGCTTTATGACGAGTCACCATGTGACTTTATAATGTAGTTACATTTTGACTCTCATGTGACTGTCATCTGCTGATTAAATTTCAAAGTCATCGTGAACGCTGCATTGTGATAAGTTACCAAATAATGTCACATTAAAGTCACATGATGAGTTTCATGTGACAGAGAGACTACTGTGAAGTCACCATTATGCTCTTTTGTGAAAAGTCACCATGTGACTATACTGTGATATTATTTGGTGATGTATCATAATGCAACGGTCGTGATGACTTTGAAATTGAGTCTAAAAATGACAGTCACATGAGAGCCACATTATAAATACATTGTAAAGTCACCTGGTGACTCGTCACAAAGCATCAGTCACATTGACGTCTCAGTGGAGTCACACATATTGATCATTTGAGACTCATAATGAGACGTGAAATTTCCTATTTTTTGTTTCAATGTAGTGACTGTGACACTTGTGACCATGTGTGACACGAATGAGATGCTATATGGACTAGCTTTGCTGTAGGGATAGTAATTATTTGAATTATATGATTTCCTTTTGAGTATTCGCTTACTTAAAAATTAGCATTTTGTGACTGGTCCTTAATTTTGGGCACCAGTGTAGTATTAAATAAGATGTATTCATTTTTATTCCATTTATAATAAATCAGTTTATCGAACTACTTTACTTTTAATTATTTTATATTATGTAGTTGAACCATGCGAGAACTTAGCACTTCAGTCTAATATATTTTTAGAAAGAACCAATAATGTTTAGATGCAGGATTAAACATTTAAAGAAAAATTAAAAATAGAAATATAAGAAAAAATATTAGTCTATCCAGAATTCCATCTTATTTATGGAATTGAAGTTATTTGACCAAAAATGAAAGGAAAAGGTACAATCCTGGAAAAAATAACTATCACCATTAACACGATTACCACTTTTCCCACCGATAAAGCGTTAAAGAGTGATGTCACCGCTGATGGTAAAGTACGGGAAAAATAAAAATATATTGAACAAAAAAAAAAAAAAAAAAAAAAAAAAAAACATTTAATCTAGTACAAGGTGGCCATAATTAAACTGACAGTACTCAGAGTGTCCTGTAGCGCTAACTAATTGAGAGAATGACGCCAAATTTTGTAAGAAGATTAAACAAGAAGGGTGTCGAAGGGAAAAAAAAAATTTCCAAAAGTCACATCTAGAGGAATATGTGGCGCTGTGCAAAAATAGGGTTTTAAAAAATGCAGAATCAATATTGAAATAAAATGACCTTTTATTTACCACATTTAACGATTTTAGTATGGATTGTGCATTTTTTTTAAAACCCTATTTTCTGTTGCACAGTGCCACATATTCCCCTAGTGGTGACTTTTGGAACTAAGTTTTTTTGCACGGAATCCTTCGTCCACTGCCTTGTTTAACCCATTTGTGCCTGAATTTTTGTTTTCTCATATTTTGTGGTAAAATCACTTTAAAATGTTGCAAAATGAACTGGAAAAATACTAAAAAAAATTAAGCTTAATTTTTTTTTGGTATTTATTTGATAAAATATAAAAGAACTAAATATGAGTATTTCTAGTAGAATAATATGCATAATTATATATTTTGCCTATATTTATATTTAAAATGTTTTTATGTAAAATTGTATATTATGTACTATAATTTGTATTTTAATGAACTACAAAAAATATATATTTATTTCTTTGCAGACTAATAACGTTATAACTATTATTAATAATAAAATAAGAATAATCGTATTGCCGACTTAATAACATTTTATTTCATGAATATCTTCGAAAGGAGATTGCATAAATAACTCTCTCCTAAATTTCTAACAAAAATATGTGCCCATTTGTGCCTAGAACCCTATATTTTGTACATTACAAAAATGCATAAAAAATAGGCTTGAACATTTAATTTTGCAATTTAAAAAAATACGCATTTCAAAAAAGTCCACAAGATAAGATTATAACTTGCGATTGTGGGTGCATGATAGAAAAAAATACAAATAAACTTACTTTTTTCATTTCGCCCTGTTGAAAAATTTAAAATCTATAAACACCGAAAAAAGCCTTAATTTAAGCAAATAAATATCTACCTTGTGCTGTCATCTCTCGGTTATAGATAAAGACATTTATAAATAATGATTTCATGCAATTTTCTTGTTATAAAGAAGAAGAAAATTATACAAATGTATTAACATTTGAAAAGTCCCAAAAATGGGACGCTAGGTATAAATGAGTTAATCTTCTTACAAAATTTGGCGTCATTCTATCAATTAGCTCGCGCTACAGAACACTCTGAATACTGTCATCTTAATTATGGCTACATTGTATATCAAAGCATATCTCTTAGTCTGCACGTGAAATACCTTCGGGCGATCTATGGTATATCGCCCACCCGCAAGAAAAGTGTTACATCTCGCAAAAAATCATTTCGCACTTTATGCCACTAATAGATAGGTGCTTCTTGCTACACAAAACGTTTTACAGGCGTAGTTATACGGAAAATTCTCTATTATGCTATATGTCTATTTCTGACCACAAAAGAGGGGTGGATTGTGTGGGGAGGTAAAATTATCTAACCCTCCAAACCTCATAATACGTCTTCATTCTTAATGGTTTTATGCTTTTATGCGCGTTTTTATTCCTGCACGTTTTTATTCCTGCGTTTTTTATTCCAGCTAATTACTATAATTTCATGTTGCAGTAAAATCATGCAAATTTTCTTTTGCCTGTCCTGTAAAATTTACTTTTCTCGAGATGTGTCACTTTTCTTGTGGGTGAGCGATATGTTCTTCTAAATATACCAATTTCAATTTTGCTTTTTAATCATAAATGTAAAATAAACCCGTAAAGATACGCGACACTTCATCGTTTTTGTACTATTTAGTTTTCATAATTATTACTGAGACTGATATAATACGGTATTTTATTTTCGTGGCAGCATTTATTTCAGAAAACCTTTCATTTTATTTATGCTGATTTATTTTTTAAATAACAAAAGTTTTGAAAAAAATGCTTTAATGAATCGTGAATGTGCGGTGTCATAAAACGGTAGAAAAACTTTCCAAATGAAACCCCATTCATTGTTCTGCGTTTTGTAAATGCATAGAAAAATTATCTTGACAACAGAAACACCATATATGTAATATTTATAAACGTATTTTCTAAACAAAACATGAATATTAAAATTTCTAATAGAACTTATTGATAAATAAAAACACTTTGTTTTTAACATTAAAAATATTTAGATTAAAAAAAAATTGTTTCTTGGTGATTGATTATAAAAGAAAATACTAAATCCGAGGGGTTACACGTATACTTTAGGCTATCAAGCGAATGTAATTTATGGGAGTTCCTAGAGTTTTTTTTTTTCTTTTTTTTCTTTTTGCAGGTTCTATCGTATGTTACTCCTATTTTTTATGTTATTCATATTTTGTTCTTCGAAACAATCAAGCTACGAATAATAATAGCTCTTAGTAGTATAGAGAAAAACACATATAAAAAATGGAAAAAAAAATTTCAAAAATAGTATTTTTTGTACCAGTTAAAAGATAATGTTAATTAAAACAGTCTATTAAGAGTCTGAAGTACAGATTCAAAATTTACAAATTAAGTTACACTTATCTGTACTCAGTATTGTTATAATATGTGAATAATGTATGCCAATTTTTACAGTTAATGAAGTCTCATTTATGTCAGTGTCTTTTTGATTTTAATTCAAATCTACATGACAATTTAGATAATAAAAAGTAATTTTGTTAATAGTTGTTAGAAAAATTAGCAAACCGCAGCCATATTTTCATTAAAATAAATCATATAAACTTTTCTATAAATGACTGAAATACATTAATTATTATTTAAAAAGTGAAGTTCAGCTAGATGTGAAATAAGATAGAATTGGCCTGTACTTTGGATTTTTTGAATTTATGTTGACTTAACGTAACGTGTATGAATGTTACGCATATTTATAATGTAAATTTAAAGAAAACCCTAATAGTTTAAGATATGTTAATCTAGGTTAAGGTAGCTACATCATATACCTACATCATCCAGCCATAATAGGTTTTAAACTGGTAGGGGTCGGGTTTAAAACAACGTAATAGATGATTTGTCGAAACAAGTTACGGTGTGATAAGAGGAAACAATACAAGACAAGTTGAAATTTAAGTCATTATTTAAAGTTCTTTTGTCAAATACGAAGTGTTTATAAATTTACCTGTAAACAAAATTATTTTGCATGTATCAAAGTAGAAACTCATACATATGTGTGGTTGGCATATTAAAAATATAAGCTTTGCAGATGATAGACGCGGTCACTTCGTAAAAAGAGGATCAAGCGGCGGACACATAACCTCATTATAGGCTTGTCCTTGCGTCGCAGGAAAGTGTTCAATAAATGTCAACAAAACTTTTGTCTAAATGTTGCTGAAATACTTGGCCATTTTAAAAATATGAATTTATAGTGACATGGCATCGATTCAAAATATAATATAAAATTTTATCATAAATTTCGTGGTTTTACACAGTGTAGCGAGATATCAATATCTCGAAAAAATCTAGTACATTTTATTTTTCAAAAGAAATAGAAATCAACTGAATGAAAATTCAAGGAGATTATGTATCCACCAATTTTCAAAATAATTTTCCTGAATAAATAGAAAGAAAATGAAACGCGCTGAAACATTTTGTTACTTGTTACTTGATGCGGCGTACTCGTCTCTGTAGCTACAAAATTGCTCTTTCTTTTTAGATTGATTATGATTGATAGTATGATTGTTTGCTTGTGTATTTTGTTTAATATCCTCTCTTAAGCGCCCTGTTATTTTTAATTGCATTTTTTTTTTACACTGTTATTTTTTTAAGCACATTAAAAGCGAAAAAAAATTAACATTGTTTTCAAAACTTTATAAAAGTATTATGAGTCGTACAAAGATAGCATTTTTAAATATTACAAGTGTATTTTAAATATTTTTTGTAATCTCTTAGGTTTCAAATTATTTTTAATCGATATTACCCTGTGAGAAGAAATTGATAAATTTAGGGTTACAAAAAAAAACACCACTTTTTAGACATGTATTAATTCTAAAGTAATTTTATCATATTTTTCAATTATTACTATCTAAAAAATAGTTTTGTGATAATGAATACTAATAAAAGTTGGAAGATGAAGATTAAATGGTCTATAAAGTTGTAAAGAAATAATTGTGCGACCTTCATTCTCTAGCGAGTGTTGTCTGGGAATTTATTTGATAAATATATGTATATAGATTACAAAAAAAAAAAAAAAAAAAAAAAAAAAAAAGAAAATAAAAGAAAGCGGTCAAAACTTTCAATATTCTGAATGTGTTTTTCTTCTCAAAATGTTATTCGTAATACTAAATGCCGTTGAATTAAGTTACATTTCATTCTTGAAAATCAAAAATATGACATGAAATATATAACGTAATAAACGTTTAAATATGCATTTTGTTTTAAGAGTTAGAAAAAAATCGGCACTTAAAAAAATAATAATAAATAAAATAAAAGATTCCACGAAAATGCAACATAACCACGAACAAATATATAAAATATCTTGAAAATGAAGAAGTTGCGTTACATGTTTTTTTTTTTTTTTTTTTTTTTTTTTTTTACTCGCCAATGACATTACTCAGAGCTTTTTTTGCAATTGAATGATTAACAAAATAATTCTCTGCGATTGGGAAAGTTATATATCCTACTTGTATCCAAATAAATTTTGTTATCGCTAACAGCCTAAACTAAAACTTTAATTTTTACTGATATACGATTTTCAACAATATATTGCTGTTATCTATTCAACAAAGAACCTCATTTTCAGAAACAAAAATTGTAAAAACATTAGATCTCTAAATTCGATATTAATTATACATAACAGTTTCCGTATAAATATAAATATATAAATATTATATAAATATTGCTATTTGCATATTACAATAACATAAAATCCTTGTCCAAACTGTTGCTTATCCTAAGAAAATTCAAGTGTAAAGCGAAATTTAAGATAGACTATAACCATTCGCCCATTCAATGGAAAATAATTAATTTAAATTAAATAAGACTACCTGAGGTGGGGGGGGGGGTTCTAATTTTATATATTTCTAAATATTTATACAATTAAAAAAATAAATAAAATATGGTTTGCAGGATGTTGAATATTACGCAATGTGAGATTAAAAGGCAATGACTTTAAGAGCTGACGTTGAGGCTCCTGATATAAGATTTACTAGTTATTCTTAAAATGACTCAGTGTAAGTATCATGTATATTTATTTTAATATAGCGAATTTATTTAGTATCTTAAACCTATTTAATATGAAGATTTTTTTTTTCTGAAAATGTAAAATCTAATTGCCGAAACGTCAGTAAAAACTGTGGAGACACGAAATTTTTTTTTGGTTTCTGTCTGTCTGTTAGTCTGCTCCGCGATAACTGCTGTAAAAAAGCATCCGATTAGCTTGAAATGAATTAAGCATGTTGGTGATTTACCTGGATTTATCTGCATAGTTTTTTGTTATATTTTGTTTATTCATTCGGAAAATAGAGAATATTTTTGTTTGCACAATAATGCTTTTCTATAGAAACTGAGACAACTTTAAATTTTATTTCTTGAATGGAAATGGCTCATATGATTAAAAGATTTAAATGTTAAATTATGGATGATGAAATTTCCCAATAATTGTCTTAAATTATTCGCATTAGTTTGAAATTTTGAAATACATTTATCACATTTTTTTTTTAATTCGATGTAAAACTTATGAAGGGATTTTATATATGTGTTCCAATAATAAAAAATTCTTTTTCTTGGTTAAATTTACTTCTTATAAATATACATATTTAAATTTTTACTTTTCTTTTACCAGTTACCGGGCAACTTTTCTTCAGTTATAAACATCGTGAATGTGAAAATATGTGTAGTTTGAATTCAAATTAATGTCAAAAGGGATGACTTAATACCTTTGTGTCTTTAAATATAGATGAAATTTAACCCATAAAATAAAACTGTATTTTATTCAGATATTTTACTTTTAAATTCAAACGTTTATTATTTTCATAAGGAATAAATGAACATTTTTCTATACAATTAATCGTTCCCCAAAAATCAAAACCCGGAATAATTTCTCTTAAACAATTTATTTTCAAATGAAAGATTTTCTCGTGAAAAAGGATAATGAAATAAAAAATTAATAATTTAGGAAAAGTATGAATATGAATTCATATTATAAATAAAAAGAAAACTCTCATGAATTCCTAATATTACATAGTAGAAGGATTTGAGTAGTGAGAAAGGCACTATTACGAATACGACGTCATTTATTGAAATCAAAGCTATTGAAATAAAATCATCTTGAGTATGATATGAATTCTAATCAATTAAAGACACTTTCTGTCAATACTTCAAGATTTATCGTCTTTGAATGGATAACATAAATATTTGATTTTCAATTGAAAATTAAAAAATTTAAAAACTTTTGAAAAGCGAATGGACAGTAAATGTCAAAAATTTGCACCGCAAAATTATCCATGACAAATATGACCTTATTATAACGGTAAATAAATACTTTCATTCTTAAAAAATAAAATTAACTAGGTTGCCTGAAAAAATATTTTTTTTTTCGAGTGTTAATTCTTAATGTCGCCCTATTTCAGAAAAATATAAATGAAAATTACTTTATTTTTTAAAAGGAAATTACATTTCCGTTTATAAAAAGTAAGCTTTTAATGTGATTTCGTCAAAGTGAATCATTTTCTGTCCAGTATTATCAAAATTAAAATTTTAAGATTCGGAAGATCAAAGTATATGAGAGACACGTTTGTAAATCGTCGTTTGGTTACCGGATTTTCATGCAACATTTCTCTTATCTTTAAAACTGAAAAAAAAAAAAAAAATACTTTGTCATTTTTAAAAATAGCGCATTTAAATATTTTTTTTTAAATGATAGATTTCTGTTAAGTTCATATAAGATGCAATGAATACATATGTGAATTTCACAAATACCTAAAATCCTTGTAGTAGTAGTATGCTCTGAGCGTTATTTCTTTATTTTACGAAGAAAGATTCGTCGTAGGTAGGGATATTATAATAATGTAAAATCTTGTCCAAACTTTTGCTTATCCTTATAAATAACAGTGTAAAAAGGAATCTAAGATACACGATAACCCTTAACATAATAAATAGAAAATTACAAATGTAAATTTAATGAGACTACGGTGGGTCCAGTGGAACAGAGCTCCCCGAAGAAATGTGCTTTATTATCTAAAAATTACCAGGATAAATAGCTCATGAGACTTTCAGAATATCATTACATAACAATGTGTTTAATTTAAGGTTTCTAATGTCTGGAAACTTCGAAGTATTGTTTATTCTTATAACTATTTATGTAAATTGAAAAGTTTAAATTCCAGTTTGTAGGAAGTTGAATGTTACGCAATGTTTGTTTAAGAAATGACTTGCAGAGATGACATTGAAGCCCCTGATCTGCAAATTTACTAGTTTTAGAATATGGTAATTTTAATTATTTAAATTTAAAATGTTCGCATCAAATCAAGAGGAGATATAATTAGATTTTTAATGTATACTGCTTCGCTGTTCACTATATGTATATGTAAGTCATAGAATGCTATATAGCATTAAATTATTTTATAAGAAGCGCACATATACAAAAAAGAATAAACTTGAATTGTGTACGTAATTACCAAATATACTTGATATCTCATTTACAAATTTTAAAAAGTAAAATAAAGTTCATATTATTTATTTTTTAACTGCTTAAATCAATCTTTGAAATCTACTTTTCACCATAAAAACTTTTTATGTAATCATATGAGGTAAATATTAGGAAAATTTTTGACAAAATTTCACTGCCTTAAAATTTATTTATACTTTATCTTTTTCAAATGTTGCCAAAATGTATTTCTATAATATCCCAGACACATTAATCAAATATTTGCTGTACACAAATTGTAATGTTTTATTTCTCTACCTTGCGTTTGATATATACATATTTTCTAAGATAAATTGCAAACACGCAGGATGATATATGATGAAATGTGAAAGAAATCTCGTTTTTATAAATTTTATATAGAAAAAAAAATACCATCATGCCTGTCTAATTAAATAATTTAGATATATGTTTCAATCAAACTGTCAAAAATATGATCATTCGAACTATTTTATCAAATATTTTAATAGAAATTTTCAAACATTGAAAATGGGGAAATTCAAATTATTTTTTTTAATTTCTACTTAAATTCTATTTTGTTAAATATGTATTGTAATTGGAAACACACCTCTGTCGATAATTTTTATAATTATATATATATAATAGCGCTGAGTGTATAACACTTCCGGAGTGAACTCATCCAGATCTCGATAACCGGCCATTTTCTTTCTTTTTTTTTTTTTTTTTTTTTTCGAATAGAACTTCATAAAAGTTACACTTTTAGAAAGATTATTCAAAATAAATTAACATTTGAGACATGACCTACATTCCATTATGTATATATTCTGAGATAAATTCACTTGAAATTAGGTTGGTAGCTCAATCTCTCCCTGCATGGAAGTAAACAAACAATTGATTCATTGGTCTTGAACTTTTAAAATATTAAAACATGGATGGAATTGTTAGCAAAGCGAATCCGCGACTGGTGTCGGAAAAATAAATCGTATTCGTTGTGAATATGGAGCTATGAAGGTTATTCATATGGTTTCTATTCATCGCTCCATGGTTCTGAATGTTTATGCTTTGTTGGCGCCATCTTTTGGTAGTTAAAATAAAAAGAGAAAATTTCTTTTGAACAAGTTCTTTGAATTCTGAAAACATTAGGAAAAATGAATTATAGGAATATAATGCCGTGTGCTACACACACACACACACACACATATATATATGTATATCGATGCAAATGAAATTTTTCATTTTGTAGGGAAAACAAATTTGTAATTTTATAAAATAATTTGAGAAAAAAATCTGTTAATGAAATTAATAGTTGCAATTTAATTATGCGATAAAAGATAATTTTATTGATCAAAATTTATTACAGGTTACTTTATGCATGTTTTTAAAAAATGTTTTTAAATTAATTTGAGATAAACTCTTTAAAATGTAAGTTATATAATTATTATTTTGGCTCCAGCTATCGGCAATTAACTAAAACAAATAAACTTTCTCTTGAAATTGTGTATTATTCTGCATGTTATCAACTTCGTTTGCATTATATATAATAGGACTAAGTGTGACCATGGAAAAATAGAGTATTTTTTGGAGTGGTATCACGAGTGACTGTTTACTGTTTAGATTTGATTTCTCAATCTTATAACGTGTGTACTTTTTTACTATTGGCTAACAAATTTATTTGGAACTGCAGTCTTAACTTTTTTTTTTCTTTGTTTTTTTTTTTAAGAAATTGAAGGTTAATGATTTTTTAAATGCAATGAACGAAGACGAAAGTTAATTGACACTATCTTTTCAAATAACATTATTAGTACTAATTTGCATGTTTTTGTGAAATAGTTCTTCAAATTTTGTGAGTGAAGTTCACACTTGCATATCCTATATCATTATTTTACCAATTCAGTTAATACTTTTCTTTCAAATGAAGTTTCAGTGAAAACTAGACTATTTTTTATAACTATTTCAGCCCACCTGACCCTATTAGTCAGATAAGATAAAATTTATTCCGTCATAATTCTTTTTAGAATGCAATGCTGTATCCTTCTTTTGAAAATGCAAACACGTCATTGTCACGGGCTATCTTCTAGTTTTACTATATCAGTGATGGATGACACATTACAAAATCTTAGTTTTACATACAAAACCAGGTTAAGTTAAATGAAATTGTGTAAAAATTTACTATATGATAATTTGAAAATCCTCAAGCACTCTATCGACAATGAAAATTTGCCAATGATACAAAATGTCAAATTCTGGATACAGATATAGAATATATTACTCTGTTATTGTAAAGGATAGATTTAAAAAAAAGTTATCAAGAGTACAAATTTTATTTTTTTCCTAAAAAATCAATTTATTATAAATATATTTAAAATAACAAAATATTAAAATTTTATTTTAAACATCTTTCATTTTCAGTTGATTTTTTAAGTCATTCTTTTAGCAGTATGTTTTGAAGATGTTATCCTCTGTGAAATCTGAAATCCAATAAGTCTTGCGCGAGGAAACAGCATAAATCCTATAAGTAGCAGAATCAGAATCTGTAAAACATGGTGTTAAGAGAAAATTTATGAGTTGGGAGAGAAAAGTATTTGATTTATGACAGGAAGTATAGAAAATGGATAAATTTTAAGAATATATATAAAATTTCAGCACCTTTTCAACGTATATGTATATTATATATTTTTTTAAGAAAACAAATATTTTTTAGAGTCTCATATACTTTTAAATGACATTTAATTTAATGTTAATTTAAATTTGTTTTTTAATTTCATCTTTAAAAAATTCAAAATGAAAGCTTCGTTAAAAAAAAAATTCTGGTAATTTCTTGTGAATGCCTCATAAATTAATAACTCTCTATATGTATTTTTATATGATTATAATAATTGGATTTGAATAATATTAAGTTGTCGATTTGGAAAAAGTGAGTGTTGTAAATAAGAAGTAGTATTTTGTGAACAATTATAAGGTAAGATTGAAGCAAAATAATAACTAATTATCAGGAAAGAGGATTAAAACTATACAAGACTAGTATGTTGTGGCCATCACAAAACTTTCTTCTATATAAATCACGTCAATTAAATCATTTAAATAGTAAAATAAATTACATTAATTTATTCATATAAAAGTATACCTGAATTTGAAATTTGATGAAAATTCGTGCATTAGTTGTTGAAATAGAGCTGTAGGAGAAATTTTGAAAAATGTAGCATAGCAGTGCCACCTGTTGAGCGATTTGCACCAAAACACAAACAGTACTAATTCATATACCGGAATCGTAAACCGGAATCGCCAAAACACAAACAGTATTACTTCGTATACCGGAATCTGAAGTTGGATGAAAATCCGTGTATTAGTTCTGGAGCTAAAGCTACTGTGGAAATCACAAAAAATGCAGCACAGCAGCGCCACCTGTTGAGCGATTTACACCAAAAGGTACAAAACATCAATTTATGTCAAGAACTAACTGAATCTGAAATTTGATGAAAATCCGTGCATTAGTTCTGGACATTGAGCTATTGTGGAAGTCGAGAAAAACGCTGCATAGCAGCGCCACCGGTTGAGCGATTTACAGCAAAACATAAACAGCACTAATTCATATCCAGGTATACCTGAATCTGAAGTTTGTTGAAAACCCGAGCATAAGTTCTTGAGATAGAGCTATCGCGGAAATCACAAAAAATGCAGCATAGCAGCGCCACCATTTGAGCGATATACACCACAAGGTACAAAACGTCAACTCATGTCAAGCACTAACAGAATCTGAAGTTTGATGAAAATCCGTGCATTATTTCTTGAGATAGAGCTATTACGAAAATCGTGTAAATGCTGCAAAATGCAGCATAGCAGCGCCATCTGTTGGGCGATTTGCACCAAAACGTTACCAGCCGCAACTCATATCAAGGATTAACTAAATCTGAAGTTTGATGAAAATCCGTGCATTAGTTCTTCAGAGCTAGTGCAGAAATCGCGGGAAATGCAGCATAGCAGCGCCACCTCTTGAGCGATTTACACCAAAAACTAATCAGCATCAATTTGTATTAGGGACTAACTTAATATAATTTTTTACTAAATTCCGTGCATTAGTTCTTGAGACAGAACGCCCACAATATTTGTGTCACATACACACAGACAGACAGACAGACTCACAGAGTCACAGACAGACATTTTGTAAAAACATGTTTTTTGGAATCTCTGACCCCTAAAACGTGTAAATCCGTCGAAAACCGAAAGTCGAAAATTTTCATGAATCCAATACTTTCTTCTTGTAAAGATAGAAGAAAGTAATAATTATGTATAGTATTTATATGCTGTTTCTGGAAGTTCATTTTTAACTAAACAGGCATTTTAAATAATCCGATTGACCCTCTTATGGGTAGAAGTCATGCATGAAGTTGTATTTAAAAAATAAATACAACTTAATGTGCATGACCATTTTTCTTTCTATATTACACATAACACTCATATGAAAATAATAATATTTATATAGTGAATCAATTAATTGCAGAACTATTTGCTTGTAGATTTTTGAGTAGCAAAATCCATCTTTAAAAAATTATTTCTCTTGTCCATGATGGAATATATAGGTAGTCGAAGAGTATTTTCTAAAGATATATACAGATAGATATAGAGATAGCAATATACAGTAAGCCCATTAAACGCCTTGACACCCATTTAACTCCGGAACGGCTGCTGTTATATTCATAAAAGTAGTGTCTAGTTATAGTAAAGTAGCCATGAGCTACTGAATGAAACCTTTAACAGCGCCACATGGTAGGAATAAATATGAAGTTAGCATTCCTAACTTGAAAACGGAAAGAGATGGGGGGTAAAAGTGATTTACAACGTTGTAAAGCGTTATCGATTTAGTACGAAAAGATACCTTGTGGGCATTAAACCGAAGAATACAACTGTTAAAACGCGCATCTGTTTTTGTGATTTCCTACACTCTGACATGACAAAACGATCTTAAAAAAAACCCAACTAGTTATAACAATATACCTTTATTTGAGATGTTCAACTTTTCACCTGCAATGCCCATTTGAATACACATTAGTCCCAAAAAAGAGGAAAGAGAAATGATTATCTAATCATTTCTCTTTCCGTTCAAGTTTCGTGACGTCACAGTATAGGAAATCACGAAAAAACAAACGCGCGTTTTACCCGTTCTTTTTTTTTTTCATTAATGTCCACAAGGTGTCTTTTCGTACTAAATCGATGATGCGCTTCAATATTGTAAATCAATTTCCCCTCTATCTCTTTTCATTTTCGAGATAGGAATTGTAACTCCGCAGTTCCCTACCATGTGGCGCCGGAAGCGGTTTCATTCAGTAGCGGATGGCTACTTTACTATACCTAGACACCTCTTTTATGAATGTAGCAGCAGCCGTTCCGAAGTTAAGAGGGTAACAATGGACTTTAGTGGGTATATATATATATATATATACAGAGAGAGAGAGAGATCTAATAATAGAGACAGAGATACAGATAGAGAGGTAGCGAGATAGACAAAGAGAGATAGAGATACAGAGACATAGATAGAGATAAAGAGATTGAGAGAGAAAGAAAAATAGTTAATAATAGAGACAGCGAGTGATTGAGAGAGAAAGAAGAGAAAGAAAAAAGCAATGCATATATATACCCTGGAGGAGAAAAATTCTAATGAAAGGATTTTTTTAAATGACTGATTAAACGAATGTATGTTAAATGCGGTATTTGTAAAACAGCTGATATTATTTTAGTATTTTGTTATAGTAACCTACAGAACATTTGTTTTGTACGAGACCGCACAAATATATACATATATATGGAAGGATTTTACGAAACAAATATATGTAATATGCGGGATAGGTGAATGTCTTTGTTACTAAAGCTTAGTTAAGTATGTTTTGCATTGAAAATATGAGATGTAATATTTATATTGCATTAAAATTTATCGTCAATAACTGTTAGAAAAGCTATTTCCTGTGACATTTATTTAACTAATGACACTATATGTATTAATATATGTTTACTATATTTATTAATATGTGTGTCTTGTACTAACCTTTGAAACAAATTTTTTACTTACCGCGAACAAATTTCCCAAATGTCTTCATTAAAATCTTTCGCCACACAGAAGAACAAGTTGATTGAAAAAAAAAAAAAGAGATGTACATAAAATCTGTTTCATTCACTCCCACAGTAAATCAAGTTTATAAACAGATAGCATACATGGGTAAGCACATGAAACTAGACTTGGTTTACTGTGGAAGTGGATAAAACAGATTTTATACACCTTCTGAATGGACTATCTTATTATTTTTCAAAATGCACTTGGTCTTTTATGGTAATGAGTCCGTCATACATATTGATAAGATTTTTCGCATTAGCTGGTCCACTAGTTTTCGGGGGTCCACTAGTTGGAAATTCCATAAATAATTTGTTTTTAATGTTTTATATAAAGCAGCCACACTCCAAAATAAAACTCATTCTTTTACAAAATAATGTCCCCTATGGAGGAATATATTAACCAAATTTAAATAAAACTGTTTTTCTTTATGTTTTACTGTATGATGCCAGTAATCCTGATGAAAATACGTTTTAGTGAATCAACAAAATTTACTGTCAGTGTCCCATGTGTAGTAAATAGGGTAAACAAATATTAAGTAAATTTACTTGTACGAATAATAACGGTACTTAATTTATAAGTAGGTGTCACACATTAAACATAATTTTCTCTTGCGTTTATAGCGTCCCTTTGTGGGAAGTAGAGTAACTAAGTAGAAATAAAATAGTTTTTTATGTTTTCTTCTTTACATAAATTACCAGAAGAAACTTCTGGCTAGATGAAATTTGTTTTTACATGTTAGGTTTTACATTATATGTTTTCTATGCTGCAAAGAGATGTAAAAAACATGATAGACCAGGCAATGGGGAATTTTACCTAGCAAAATTAATGGTAGTACTGAAAATCGGCTTTCTAGATGTTTTTGGTTCGCTGAATCCGAATTTGTAACTTCCCACCAAAATTTCCACCGGCAACCTCCCCAAATTTTGATATTAAGCTCCCAAAAAAAGGATTTTATTAAAAAAATCATTTTTTTATTGTTTTAAAGAAAAAGTATCTAGAAATTCAGGATGTAGGCAAAATTTCCAACAAATTAGATACATGACTTTATGACTTAGTATGAAGGGGAAGGGGGGATCTGCCTCGGAACATGCTCGGTGCTGCGTAAACTAAGTTGCGCAATTCCACTTAGCCACTCACACGTTTACATTCGCCCTCCCATCTCCCCTCCGAACTTTCTCTATAAGGTTTACTTTAAGATTTTTTGGTCGCCGAATCCGAATTTTTATCTTTCCCCAAAAAATTTCCCCCCCGACCCCCCCCCCAAATAGTTGTTTTTAACTTACATTTCTTATTGTTTTAGGGGGAAAGCATTACGGAATTCAGAAACTAGACAAAATTTGCAACAAATAGGATATATGACATTTTTTTTATATTTTTAATAATGACATTTTTTAATAAAAACCTTTTTTGGGGGGCTTTTTACCAAAAATTAGGGACTTTGTGGACGATTCTTTTTTCTTTTCTTTACAAAATGTGAGCGACTTTCTAACCAGTGAAAGACAAAAAATTTCCTTCAAGCAGTCATCATTAACAAGTTTTTTTTTCACAAAATTTGAGTTTATAAGTTTCTTATGTACTATTAGTGCTCATTTTGCTAGACTTCATTATTACAGTATGATTGCAATTCCTATTTATGAGATTGAATTATTTTTTATATATTTCCTGTATGTATTTAATTATTTTCGATAAGTCGAACTTACGTTAAGTCGAATATTTTTGCAGGTCCCTTCGAATTCGACTTATCGAGAATTCAGTGTATATTTAAAGCGAGGTGCAAAAAAACAAAAAAATTAGAAATTGAAAAAGGTTTCTTTCTTAAGTATTTGACCTTGATATAAGGATTAAGGAGCATTTTTTGTTTGTCTTTACCTTAAAAAATGGCTCAGATATAGCAGTTTCAATTTCTATTGTGGTTGACATTTTGAAAAATCTGATTTTTTGCATGCGACAGCACTCGTATATATCAACCGATTCCGATGTGAGTGAGCATGTTCACAGCAATCACTAAGATCTCGACCAAGTTCACTGGTTAGCCTCATCCACCATGTTGTCTTAAAATGGCAGGCACTTTAAGAAATCGCCGAATTTGGCAGCCAATTATAAGTTACTTTAAAGAAAAGCAGCTTGGATAAAGATGGCTAATTTCGCGAAATTTCCATTCATTATATTGATTAAAATTAGTATTGAATCTCCTATATTCGGTTTCCACTAAATTGAGCTTCGTGTGTTTGAATGATATAAGTTGGCTTTATTAAAATAAGGAATATGAAAGCTACCTCTTCCTCCTTTATTATATCCTTTAGGCCTCAATACAGTATTGAATGCTTATAATTTAAAAAGTATTGATAATGTATATAGTTTTTTGGATTTGTTTGACAATTTTAAAATAATTAAAAGACGGTCACATATATTGTCCAGTAAATTAAATTATTTAATGCCAGATGATTGGATTTGAGATGTTGAAAAAGATTTTATTGCAAATTGTAGTATTAAAGCTGTAAAGAAAGTTGTTTTCACTCTTAAGCTTAAAACTTTAAATAAAATTAAAAGAGCCTGTAGAATTTTTAAAGTTTCTAATGTGTATTTTAGGGACGTGCTTTGGGAGTTTATCAGTTTTAGATTAAAGAATTTTTCAGATTTGAAGACTGACAGGGTTTTCTTTACTTTGAATTTTAGTACGGGAGTCTTTCGATGATTTTAAAATTGAAGATTTTTTCAAATATTATGACACTTTTATTCCTCTTAGAGATATTGATATTGCTGTTGCGTATAAATATAACATTCCTTTTAGTAAAAAATTGTTCAATTACAGATCTCTTGCTTTTTCAAATGAAATTCCTCAAACATGTAAATGTGATACAGATTTCTTAGAATTTCGTGATGATGTCCATAAACACGTTATTACTAGTAACTTAAATATTATACAGAACAAAAATTTGCATTTTATGATGGGTTTGGGCACAAAATTTACATTAAATAAAACAATTAACAAAAACAGAGCTATTCAAATTTTTGAAAGGGATTTCAAAAAATTCATTCTGCAATTATGTTACAAATTTAACACCCCCTTTGAATCTTTTTTTGAGTGGGAGTGGCATATAATGAAGGAATTTGATTTGTTTGTTAATAGTAAATTAAACAGAAAGGATTATGTTTATCATAGTCTTAGCAAAGAGGATTTAAATTATATTCAATTTTTGCATAAGAATTTTGTAAAAGTACCTGTGGACAAATCGGCTTCAAACTATGCAATTATATGAAAGCTTTTTTTATACTGACAAAGTTAAAAATGAGTTAAATAATAGTAAATTTTATAAGGAATGTGAATTAAGTCACACTGTTATTGTTAACAAATTTAATGCTTACACCAAAAAGGCTAGAAAAATTTATTTATATAATTTTGCTACTGATAATTATCATACATTTCTATTTTTGTTTTTGACTTCTAAATTTCACAAAACATCTATTAAATTTATATTCACATGTTGTAATTCAAGAGGTATTGGTAAAAGTTTAAATGTTAAGTTACAGGCGTTTTTGAAGTGTATTTATGGCTTTTTGAAGTTTAAGTATAGAAATACTAGTTATTTTTGGTGTGTTGACAATAGTAATGAGGCTTTGAATAAAATAAAAAACAACGCCCAAAACTCCTACTAATTTGTAAATTTTTGATTTTGAAAATCTTTTTTCTAATATAAATATAGATTTGCTTTTTGATACATTGAAAAATATATTTGATTTGTTTTGCATTGAGGAGGAGCTTGGAAGAAAAAGAGATTTTTTGTTGAGTTTATGCAATTTCGGTTTTTTTTTTTTTAAATAATTTTATTACATTCAATAGCTCGCTTTTTTACCAGGTATGTAGCATTGGGATGGGTACTAATTTTTCGAGTTCTGCTGCTAATCTCTTTCTTTTTTATTATGAATGTAACTATGTTTTAAACAGTAATAAGATTTTTGCAGTTTTAAGATATATCGATGATCTAATCGTATTCAATTAAAAACTATTGGTATCGATTAACGATATCTATCCTCCATGTTTAAAATTAAATACGGCTTCTGTTGATAGATTGCATGTTAATTTTTGGATTTAGATCTATTAATTAAAGATAATAATATATTAGTTAAACTTTTTGATAAACGGGATTTTTTTCAAATTTGATACTCAATCAAGGCCGCACTGGTTTTCAAATTTAAGTAAAAGTGTTTTCATCAACATTATTTTGGGACAGGTTAATAGATTTTACAGGATTTGTAGCAGTAAAGAATTTTTGAGTTCGCAGATTTTTAAATTTACAGCTAATCTTTTTTACAATAATTTATTTCCATATCAGTTTATTTTTCATTGTGTAAATCAGCTTAAAAAGAATTTTCTGAAGTGGCAACAGCTAAGCGGCCGAGTATATGAAAGGTGTGGACTAAAGTCTTTTTAAGAACGACTGCATTTTGATGAATTTCTAGCTGGACCTGAGGTGATATGGAATGAAGTTTATGAATATTAAGATGACGGAAAGACAAGTCTGGTTGACGCTGGTCTAACTTGGATTATGGCCTTACTTGCAATTCCTGCTGTTAGAGAGAGGTGGAGCGTGGTGGATATTTTAAAGGTATCAAGTTTTTCAAGTCTTCACGGGTCAAGGTGGGGATATCACGTGTTCAATGTTTTTATTTACTTAGTGATTTAGTTATATAAGAATTTTTATTTGATTATGTTTTATAAGTTTAATTCAGTTCTATTGATTTTGAATTGGTTGGTTGTTTATGTTTTTAAAACAGTTTTGTTACGTTATGTTTTTGAAAGTTTAAGTTTCTTTGATGATATGTTACACTTTTACAGTATAGGGGTTGGCCATACCTTGCGAAACCTGTGAGGATTTTGGTACCTGTTTTTTTTACTCCTCCCATTTTTATGTATATGTATATGTATATTCATATGTATATATATATGTGTGTGTGTGTGTGTGTGTGTGTGTGTAGTGCATGTTTAAATATATAGATAGATATATAAATGGATAGATAGACATATAGATGCTACTAAATTGAGCAAATATTTTATAATTATTATGCATTCATTGCATAAATGAGGAACAGATATATATAGGAGAAAATATTCTTATTTGATCTAAAATGCATTTAAAATATTTAGTGTTTATCTTGAATGGCTTACCATATTTTCATTTTATTACAGTGCGTTTTTCATGATACAATCTAAAGCAATTCATACAGCATTTTTATTTTTAAATTTAAGTATAAATGTAATTATCAATAAGTAAACACATACTTGTTAAATTAACGTATGATCTACCAGATATAAATTTATATGAAATTTATTTGAAAAAGAATCTCTAAACAGAATCCTTCAATAGCATTTAAAAAAATAGACATTTGTCAATACTGAGTTCTTAATCGTTCATAAATCTACTGAAAGATCTGATGCTAAAAAATTTAAAACACACGGGCGCAGCATTCTTGCGGAGTAATGTAAAAATCACATTAAGTATCAGAAGTGGATAGAAACCTAAAGTGGCCACTGCGTTCGTAATGAACGGCTATATTGTCTCATTCATTACGTACGTAACCGTAAAACGTTCATTTTTGAGGACATCATTTTTGAGTCAATACGAAGTGCGCGTAATAAAACATGACATACTAATAATTTAAACTTTGTATAAATATCTTCTGAAACTATCTGTAATACTACTACATTTTTAATAAAAACATGAATAGTTATGTTCTTTTGACTTTTAATCCTGATAATTAATTAATGGATTGCATATTTTCCCAAGCGTGTGTAACTGTTTGTCATTATTACTGTGTTTTCATTCAAAATTAAATATTCGAAACTTACAAAAAATCATTACAGTAAAATTTTAATCTTTGTAATGTGCCTATATTTATATCATATAAAAACCTCATATATTCAATACAGAGAAAAAAAAAAACGCAAAAACTTGTTATTAAAAAGATTTTGTTTTATTACAAAAAAAAAAAAAAAAAAAAAAAAAAAAAAAAACATTTCCTTTAATTTTCTATACTTTACTATTGTGAAGTATTCTTATTTTTATTTTTGTTACAAAGTACCTTTGATGCCTACAAGGAATTCTTATTATGTTCATTTTTAATAACAATGTTAAAAAAGTATATTTCATTTTACATTCGTATTGTCTTTAGAATTGCAGTTTATGCAAATGCTTAAAGCTTTACAAAAAATATTCAAGCAATTAAGAATTTCTTTTAAGAAACTTTTAGTTTTCGGAACAAAAGAAATTAACAACGGAATATTTTAATTACTTTCATTTTTTTAAACAATGTTTAATACTGAGAGAATGGAATGTAATTGCTTTTAAACTTTGCAATTAATTTTGTGACATTTTACAACGGAAGCCTGTTTTCTTTTCCACGTTATGCTTTTAAATATTTTTGCTTTAAATATTGCAGAATTAATGTAAAAAATACGGGTCTTGTAAGATTGAGAAATTTTTATTTTCATAAATATTTTAATGATAAAAAATGCATTTTTCACTTGAACTTGTGTTTATATTACATAAAAAGTAAAATTATTTTCTTGTAGTTATCTTTTATAGGACAATGATTTTAAGACCTGAGCATATAATCATCGCACATGCGAGAACATTTAATTTTTATCTAGCTTTTCAAGAAGCTTTCCATCTTTTTGTATACAAATGTTTCTGCATAAGACCAATATTGTTTATACGTAATGTGTTATGCGTAACTACAGCCTTATAAATTATAATTTTATGAAAGAAGAAAAAACAGTCTAACAGAGGATACATTTATTAAATAAACTTGCAGTTTCAGGAACACTATATAAATACAGAAATGTATTGTTTGTATAATTTTTACTTTTCTAAATTTACAAATTTAATGGGTGACATTGTTTTGGAAGTCATATTTGGGGGATGTTAAATATTTAAATATATGCACTGATAAAACATAGACATAGTTTAAATTATTTTTAATAACATTTTCAAAAGTTTTCTTCAATGTAGATCCAAAACATATCTCAAGTTCTATCTTTCTATAATATACAGTTTCACAGGTTTATAGATTATTTTACATGTGCACATGTAAACTGATTCGTAATTACAAATTTGACTTCTGTATCTCCCTAAAAGGAAAAAAAGTAACACACATGATTATACTACGCTCTTTAATATGCAGAGGGATGATAATTATTCTAATATATAAAAGGATACAATGATTACTAATTGAAAGTTGTAACCATCTCATTCCCCCATAGATACAAAACCACATCTAGGGTTCTATGACGCCTTTTAAGACAAAAAATGTGTGACATGGTAAATTAGCATGTTCACAAAGAAAGGAAATTGAAATGAAAACATGTATTCCTCTGTACATCCCATTCTTTAGGGGTAGAAAAATGTGTCTCGGTATCTATCAAGACCCAAAACACTAAATATTTCGTGATGTATTGCGAAATGATTTTTATTCCAACGGTGCTAAGTAAAAGGATTTCTAAAAAACGTTTAACTCTAACGATTAACTGTCCACCTCAACCGGAGACAATGGGGTCAAGTGTAGGAAAAGGCAAAAGCACAATTTGAGTTTTAACATTCTTTAAGGTGAAATATTGTAGGATAATAGTTTTTTAACATAATCATGGGAAAAGGGATTCTTTATTAAAATTGTTCTCCCTGTGCTCTTGAGGAATTAAAACCATATAAAGGATGTGTAAAGCCATTTAAAATAAAATTTTATAATATGTGCAAGTGATGATGTTCCAACCACTACAATAGTTTCGGGAATGAAACAGTAGTTCCGGACGTGGACCGGGCTTTATATACGCTGCCGAGCACCACCGAGCTTTAAAAAAATCGTCCGACGGACGAAGCACTACTTTTTGTGTAATATTTTTCAGTAATATAATATAAAGTTTTGGAAGTTATTGTGCATCATCTGTTTTATTAGTTTTATTAAAATGTTGTTCGCATTATTCATTATTCTTTCCTCTTACAGAATTCAAAATATTTATAAAACTAACAAATACTTAATGATTATATTTTGTTGAAAATGTAAAGAAGAAAGTAATAGTTTTCTTTTATCCGTAAACTCCAATTTTATCAAACTTCAAATTCTTAAATAAATATTTCATTTTTCCTTTTAATTTACTCTCAATACAATTTCAAAATAACCAACATAATAACAAAAGTTTAAGAAAAATAACGAATCTTCTAAACTGAAAGTTACTTCATTTTTTCCCATTGTTATGATAACAAAGAAGAAATATTTTGTGAAATAATATATTTCTAATAGAATAACATGTTAAGGAATTTTTTTAGTCACCTATTGAAAAGTAAAGAATGATTGTGAATGAATTGAATACAAATTACCTTATTAAATGTGACTGCATCGATATACAATCAGTATGCTCAGGTTGATGTAAATGAATTTAAAACGAAAAAAAAAATAGTTTTTCATTAAATGTGCAATTTTGATATACTGTGATAAAAAAGGACACTTCGCATTGTTTAAAAAATAAATAAAATTTAACTGATTTAAATTTGATTTAGTCATTTTAGATATAATAATTAATTGCACATTTAAAATTATATAACTTCAATGTACTGTCCTTCAAAATTAAAAGTTATCTTTTCTACATTTATAAGATGGATTTTTGAAAAATCTTACATTTTTGAGAAATACAATACATATCTTATGTGTCGTTTACAAGCTCTCAAAAATATTAATTAATATTTTTAAAAAGTTTGTGATAATTTAAAATTTGTATAATAATTTATACATTAAAGAAATTAGAAAAAATAAATGTTTACTTTTTGTTTCTTTGCAACATTGGAAATTATTAGCTTCCGGTACGCTATTTCTTTCTACCAGCTATTAAAGTGTTGTCTCCAAAAGATAACGTTCCGTTGTAAAAGCCAGCCGTAAAACAAAACAAGTGTATCGTTGTACTCTTAGATACTCTACTGCAATTTTTTAAACTTCTAAGCAACGCACATTTTCAATTTTTATTTAGCCGTATCGGGGAAAAAAATGTACTTTTTAATGCGATGAAAACTGCATCTCAATTTATTTTGAGATATGAATGTTTTTGTAGTTTTTAGCGTCATTTGTTGAATTTTGGCAATGCAAGTACTCCATTTGTGTAGAAAGTAAAGAAAAAATCGTTGGAAAATAGTAATTATCTCTTTTTGTTGCTATTTTCTCATAACTAAAGAAAAACATTTTATTAAAATACGTGCTATTTCGAAAAAAATATAAATGAATGATTTTTGATAAAGCATGGAGTTATTATATACTATATTTAATTCAATTATCCTTATTACAAACAAATGAAGGCAAGTGAATCATTACATACCCGATGTTTTTTTTTTTTTTTTTAGCCCCCGGTAGCCTATTTCGTTATCCCACCTATTGATGTGTCGTCTTCAAAAAATAACATTACGTTGAATAGTCCAGCCATAAAACAAAGCAGATGTATCATTGTACGAAATAATCTCTACTGTAATTTTTTTAACTTCTAAGCACAACACATTTTCAATTTTTATACCATCGTAATGAAAAAAAAAGGTACTTTTAACTGCAATTTGTTTGAAAACTGCACCTCCATTTATTTTTGAGTTATTAACGTTTTTGTAGCCTTCAGCACCATTTGTTTAATTTTTGCAACTCAAGTACTCCATTTTTGTAGAAAGGGAAAAATAATTAGAAAATATTAATTATAACTTTTTTTACCAGTTTTCCATAAAAACTGAAAACAAATGTACTCAAAATATGTGTTATTTTGAAAAAATATAAATGAAGGATTTCTGATAAAACATGAATCAATTATAAACTAAATTTAATTTTAAGTACCTATATTAATATAACAAACAAATGAAGGGATATGAATCATGAGATAGCCGATTTTTTCATAGAGTTTCTTGAATGACGACATCTCCTTTTTTTTTTTTTTTTTTTTTTTGATTTGTGTATTATTCAGCGATAGTCACATCCTGCGCATATTTTACTGTAGATGGTGTTTACGACGATCAAAAATGAAGAATTTTTCAGCGGATGCGGATGACGTCATTTTATATAAAATAAAGGCAGTTGTTTTAAGTCGTAAAACTGAACTATCTATATTTATATACATATACATGTATATATTTTTCATCGGGGTCGGCACTAAATTTTAAAAAAAGCAGAATTCCTATTTTTTTTTTTTTTTTTTTTTTTTTTGTGTGTGTGTGTGTGTGTGTGTGTCTGCTTCTTGAGTGAAGACATCTGTTTTTTTTTTTTTTTTTGATTTGTGTATTTTTCAGCGATAGAGACGTCATATGAATACTTTACTGTGGATGTTGTTTAAGGCTGGATCGTAAAAGTCGAATACACTGTAAAAAAATAGTGGGTACGTTTACTATTCTAAGAGGAACATTTCTGATAGTATCGGATATGTGAGAGCTATTTCTATTTTCCCAAACAACCGGAAAGGTTCCTGTGTGCTTCAGTTTACTTTTCGTGAAACAGCGAAAGCGCGTGTATGCATGCGCTCCAAGTATTTCACCACTATTTCTTCTTACGCTGAAACCGGACCGGAAGCAATCGCCTAAAGTGAAAGTCAACTCGAGTGTATGAGATGGCGGCATAGGGAACTCTACGCTTTACCACGTGTTTTTGAATTTGAATTCGCTTTTATTTTGAAAAAAAAAAAAAAAAAAATATTATAGCACTTTTGTTATATTTTGTGAGTATTTTTTATTGCGTTTTAAAATTATGCAAGAAATGTACCTTGGATATTATCAATTGACTTTTTCAGAGCTTTGGAAATTTAGTATTATTGAACACGGAACGATCGTATTTCTGGGTAAGTGGTTTTTTGTTTTTTTTTTATCATCTACAGTATTACTTTTACTTACTATTATTTATTATTACTTACTTCTTTATTAGTTTTCTTTGTTGCAATACACGAAAAGAAATTAATAACCTATTTATTTTATATATCAGACTTTGTCTGTCTGTTTTTTTTTATTATAATATATATACATGTGTGCATGCAAATAAGATAATATAGTTAAACTTGATGTTCTACTGATTGCGGTATCGTATTCTCCTTTTCACAGCTGGTTCTTAACAAATTATTAAATGCGTTATAACTTAAAAGAAAATTTACGTATTATATTTTAATCAAACAAGTTGAAGGTTCATTGTCATTTTACTTCTTTATTATTGATTGCTTTTATGTAAAAATACAGTATTGTGAGTAAAAATAAACAGTAAACTATTCTTACAATTATAGAATTTATTTTTATAAATCATTATAGTAAAAAAAAAAAAAAAAATGATTCATTTGTTTTGCTGTTTCCTAAAAAAGCTTTCAAATATTCATTTTTTATATTCATCCTTTTTCTTCTCAAATTTTGATAGAAAAATAAGAAGAATCGTTTTAAGATCATTAACTTGTTTAGTACTCAGGTTCAGATATGTAAATCCCCCCGCCCCCCATACACACACACTTTTTTTTTTTTTTTTTTTTTTTTTTTTTTTTTTTTTGTTAATGTTTCGAAAAAAGTAACCATTGCATTTTTTGCGATTTGAATTTCACTTTTTCATCTAAATGTTCTTGCTTGAAAAGAAAAATGCTTTCTTCTGATTTTGCAAGACTGAATTATGGAAAAAAAAAAAAAAAAAAAAAAAAAAAAAAGATACTATTGTTGTTATTTAACTTATGCACTTTACATTAAACAAAATTGAAAATTTCTAAATTATTAACCATCAGCTTATTTTATGAAATATAGTACACAAAATTTCTTGCTTTAAGTTATAAGGCATTTTAATTTATTAATGTTATGCTGTGAAAAGCAGAATACGATATTGAATCAACAATAACATAAATTGCAATCATATCTTATTTACATGCACTGATAATAATAAAATGTTATGTATTAAAATGTCTGTGCAACAAAGAAAGTAAAAATAATGCTATAAATGATTAAAAAAATAAATAAAACGCTTTTCGAAAGAATTCATCATTCCATTTTCAATAATAGTACAGTTCAGGAACTTCAATGCTACTTGTTAATCCGCGTGGTTAAAAAAAAATCACTGCAAAATGTTAAAAAGCAATAAATTTTATCTAAATTATGAAAAAGGTATAATAATATTGATTTTTTTTTCAGAATAAATCCAAGCAGATATACATAAAAAAAAAAAAAAAAAAAAAACATTCAGAAATGAGCTTCCATATAAGACTCTTTCATAAAAATTCATTTAATAAAACTGGCTTCTTCACAAAATCCATTTTACTAAACTAAGCCCCTTTCACAAAATAATCTTCAATAATTGAATGTTTTTAAAATACTAGTGCTAAATTCAACTTGAGTAAATAATTAAAATTCCTATAAAAAAGCTCAAATAAATGTACTAAAATTACTTGCAGGTGCATTGCACATAATATAAAATTATTTAAATTTAGAAATATCTTTAAAATACATTAAAAAATTTAATGTATTTTTGAGATTTTCTAATGTATTTTAAATGATTTTATATTATATGTATGCACCTGCAAGTAATTTTAGTACAGTTATTTGTGCTTTTTTATGCAAATTTTAAAATAATCCTCGTCTTCAGAAAGGTTCCATATACATTCTGAAACCTTTCCGATTCGTAATAAAAGGTTTTCCATACATTCAGAAACATTTCTCAGTCTTCAGAGAGATTTCATATGTATTCAGAAACCTTTCCGATCCGTAATGAAAGGTTTCCGATATATTCAGAAACCTTTCATTGCGAATCGGAAATGTTCCGTATTATAACCGAAACAGTTTTCTGGTCGAATCTGAAACCTTGCCGTTAGTATCGTGCAGCACAGGTTTCCGTTACTTTCAGAAACGTTTCTGAAAATTTTTTACAGTGTACTTTACGGGATGCAAAAGACGTTATTTTATACAGAAAAGCGTATATTTTAATTAATAAAACTGAAAGATGTTTTGTGTTATCTATATCTATTTACATATTGTTTATTTATCAGGGGCGACACTAAATCGTTTTTCCTTAAATGTGCAATTTTGATATACTGTGATACACATCGCATTGTTTAAAAAATATTAAATTTAACTGATTTAAATTTGATTTAGTCATTTTAGATGTAATAATTAATTTCACATTTAAAATTATATAATTACAACGTATTATCCTGCAAAATTAAATGTAATCTTATCTACATTTATAAGGTTGATTTTTGAAAAATCTTATATTTTTGAAAAAATACAATACATATCTTATGTTTCGTTTAAAAGCTCTCAAAATTATTAATTATTATTTAAAAAAAGAGGTTTGTGATAATTTAAACTTTGCATAATGATTTATGCATTAACAAAAAGTAGGGAAAAAAATACGCTTTGTTTCTTTGCAACGTCGCAAATTATTAGCCCCGGTTGTGCTATTTCTTTCTCCCAGCTATTAAAGGGTCGTCTCCAAAAAATAACATTCCGTTGTATAAGCCAGCCGTAAAATAAAGCAGGTGTATCATTGTACTCGTAAATACTGTAATGCATTTTTTAAACTTCTAAGCATCCCGCATTTTCAATATTTATACCACTTTAATGGAAAAAAAAAAAGTATTTTTTAATGCAGTTTGCTTGAAAACTGCATCTCGATTTATTTTTGAGATATTAATGTTGTTGTAGTTTTTAACGCCATTTGTTTAATTTTGACAATTTAAGTACTCCATTTCTGTAGAAAGTAAAGAAAAATAGTTTGAAAATAGTAATTATGTTTCCATATTCCTAAAAAAATACTGAAAAAATGTAATTAAAATACGTGCTATTTTGAAAAAAAATATAAACGAATGATCTCTGATAAAACATGGAGCTATTATAAACTATATTTAATTTAAGTATCTATAATACAAACAAATGAAGGCATGTGAACCATTACATTGCCCCCTTTTTTTGAGTGACATCTGTTTTTTTTTGTTTTTTTTTACTTGTGTATTATTTAGCGATAGTGACGCAATAAGAATACTCTACTGTAGATGTGTTTAAGACTGGATCGTAAACGAGAAATTCTTCAGAGGATGTGAATGATGTCATTTTATATAAAATAAAAGCGCGAGTTTAAGTGCTAAAACTGAAATATGTTTTGTATTATATATACTTATATACATTTTTTTTTTCATTGGGGACGACACTAAATTCTGAAAAAGCAGAATTCCTGTTTTCTAGTTTGATTTATTTTTCTGTCAAATTTTAATTTGTAAAAAAATATTTAACATAAAAAGGCTCTCCCATATATTGATGAATTTAATCCGCATTATGGAACATATGGAGTTTTTTCATAATAAAGCAGAAAAAGTAAATTAAATAATATTATGTCAGTATTGTTTTACTTTATAACACTATATCAGTTTATCTTGAATAAGATAGATAATTAGTTACAAATGTTCGGCATAACTGTTCAGAAAATATATTTTTATTCTATGTTTATGGTTGTTTGATACTCCTAGTCAAATAAGTTTTTGCGGAAATTATTAATTTCTCAAACACTATTTAAAAATAGGTAATTTTTTTATATTGTAGTAGAATACGTTTCTTAGGGTGATATTTCGATCACGTATCTAAAAAAGGAAATTGCAAAATTTCCATATGGTAACATATTAATAGTTTATACTTTATGTAAGTTTAGAAAAAAAGGATAATAATTATGATTAGTGCAGGAGATAACGTATTTATCTATTTATACATATGTTATACATATATATAATATGTAATTATTAATAACATATAATAATAATATTTTTAGTAATATATGTTAATTGTAATATATATAATATGTAATATTATACATAACCATACTATTGTATGCATAACAACAAAACGGTATATTCATTTTGAGAGCGCACTATTTAGGATAATGTTTTCATCAACTAAACTATGATCCAGACATTCTTTTTAATATTTAATAAATGGAAAGTTTAAAAAAATAACCAAAGATTTCACCTACAGTAACATTGAATCGATTTTTTTTTTAATCAAAGTACACGCCAAATTAAATGTAGTAGGGGAGACTGGAAAGAGTTGACCATAGAGAGGTCTTCGCCTACACTCCAGTTCTCATATTTAGGAATTTCAGAGTTTTGCCAATAGGTGCCAACCAAAGCAATTGAAATACTCATACAATAGTTTTGTTTCATGCAGATAACTGATACAGGTGTACATAAAACAATTGTGAAGAGTTGTCAGTTTAAAAAATGTATATTTTTTAAACATTTTGAAAGATTTTCTCAGATAAAATATATTATAGAAATTTAAATAAGTAGGTTCTAAGTAATACAGATATATTGAGATTTTATTCCACTCATAAAGACTGTACAGTAAATAAGGCTAAACATAACCATGTGATATAAATTAAAAAAGTGGCTATGTGGAGAGGCTGGACCAATTCCCCAAGTGAGAAAGGTTGACCAGATGGTCAAAGGTCCCTTAATTAAGTGTTTTGGGAAATCTTTTTGTTATACACTGTACATAATGAAGGGTTAATGGTTATATTTCTAAAATAATATAAATTTATTCTATAAAGCTACAGTAAAATGGGGCAACAGAAAGGTAGATGTTAAACACTGATTAAAGGAAGATGTAAAAAATTGCTATAAAAGCAAAGAAAAATTTAATGAAACATAAATGTGAGAATTGATAAGAACTTTTATTTAATTTAAATAGTAAGATAGAAAGAATAGATAGAAAGAATGGAAAAGACTAGAAAGGATGAAAGCAACAGCCTTAAGAAATATTACGTGTTATGCCTCTGCAAAAGAGCATAACATTGAGGAAGTATGTAGACAAAAACACTCAGCAATTATGTAGAGAAATTTAAACAAGATGAACACAATGCGATGGAGACAAATTATGTGGTATATAGTGTTGCCATATCGAATATCATAAAAAGTGGGTTTTTTAAACGGAATTTTTCTCTTGTGCCCTGAATTCCTTTTAACCCGAGAGTAGTCGCGACATTTTTTAGAACGTTAGTAGTCGCGTTCGGTCCATTTGCCGCCGTTACCAGCAGGCCGAAAACGAAGGGGAAACTTGCCGGTTTTATCAGATGATCGAAAACGGATAACGTAGGGTGGAAATATTGACCGAATTTTAAAAGATTACAGCAATTATTCATTTAACAACATTTTACAGCAATTATTTATTTCACAACCTTTTACAGCAATTATTTTTTTCGCTTAAGTATATATTCATTTGGCATCTAGATAAGTGTTTTTAATAACTCTTTCTTCGTTTTGTATAAATACTTAAAAGTAAATAGTAAATCAATTGATTGAATTTCTGATGTTACTATGAATCAATAATTAGTAGAAAAACATTTACGAATATGAATCTAAATTCGTGATAGGGTTTATTTATTTATTTTATTTATTTATTTATTTATTTATTTATTTATTTTTTGGAAGGACATAATCAGAGTCAGGTAGATTTTTATGATACCCCGTCACTCTATATCCATTTAATAAAATAAAATTAATAAATTTAGCATCAATATATTACACTGACATTAAATTGAACAATTAAACTGAAAATAAAAATAAAAATGGAACCTATGTCATGCAACACAAAAACCAAATACAATACCACTAATTTACCAGCATATTATATATATATATATATATATATATATATATATATATATATATATATATAAGGTAAAAAGGTAAAAAATGCTTAACTTCGAAATTATAAATGTAAATGTTGTAACTACGTTTTATTTATTTATTTTGTGGGGTGTCTGTGTGTGTATGAGGGGGGAGAGGAGGGGGGGGGGGCTCTCGAGATTTTGTGATTAAATCCATTTTTCAAATGAAAATGCACGATTTGTAGTTTTTGTACTTATTTCAGGGTGGGAGCAGCGCCCTTGAATAAAAACGCTGGATACGAACTTCGCTTATATAAAGTAAATAATAAATAAGTTATTGAAATTATATATTTAATATAAATACATTTGCAATTATAGATTTAAATCCTAAGATGGATAATTATCTTAATTAATAGAATCATTGAAAGGTTCATCTTAATAGGGATGTATTTTACAGCAACTATTTAATTAAAATAAATATTCAATTGTACATTTCATAATAAGGTATTAATATTATAATTTATTGTTTTATAATAACATTCATTGAAATAATAAAAACAATAAGAAAATTTTCTCCGAAATTATAAATATGCAGCAATAATTTAATTTAAATGAATTTTCTCTCATATTCTGGAAAACATTATTCTTGAAAATAGTTTGAACAATTGATGAAGGACAACAAATTTAAATTTGTTAGATACCGCCCCCAAGCCTCTATTGGATTTCAATAATAATAATAGTAATAAAAACATTTTCTGAGGCATTGTTTAAAAAAAATGTGTTTTTACTTACATTATGAAAATTTAAAAATAGATAAATTTTAGAAAAATACTTAAAATATTTTTTTAAATCATAGTATAAACATTCACTGAATTATCCAAAAGAGATTTTTATTTCGTAATTTCTAACCTACATTATAAAAATCTCATTATTTTTCTTATTGTACAAATAAATTATATGTATTTTCTTCACAGATATACATACTACATTTCTGAGAAAATTGTTTTATCTGTCGAATTTGTTTTATTGTACAAAAATGATGCTTTTCAGATTTTGGAGATACGGCAATTTTTTTACTGATTCCCACAAAATTCTCTTCTCTCTTTTTTAATGGTTTGTCAGTGTTATTGTCTGTTTTCTTTCATTTATATGTTCCGGTAATAAATGGAAAGCAACTTCTTTGAAATAATGATGATGAATTTCCCTTTTTTTCCATATTTAAACGATTGTCAATTTGAGAATTTATTCCCGCAATATTTGAGAATGAAAAAAAAAATGTAAGTGACCATCCATCAGTTTTTTGTGCGAACTGACTTCACAACTAAAATAATAAAACAATTTTAAGTCACATTCTAAAAGTAAAAAAAGTATTCTATGAACGGGTAAAATAGCAAATAGAAAGACGAAATAACAACAGGCAGAGAGTCCGGACTTCGAAGAAACTTTCCCCCACAGATTTCGCGGAAATGGGACAGGATGAACACGAGGGGGAAAAATTCAACTAACGCAAGTGGTCGCAACGCGGTCATTTAGACCGATTGAAACTTAAGAATGCGATAAAATGCTAAGAAATAGCAGGAATGACTTGCAATTTTACTACACAAGAGTGTGAACACTCAAGGTCAGCTACACGGAATTTGGCTATCGTAACTTTAATGGGAAATGAGTTACAGGAAGATAACGAATTTCGGGCGGGGAAAAGACCAACGCGCGACTATTAACGGGTTAAGCAAGTATGATTAAGCATCACATTTTTCCAAATAATTTTTTCATAATAATAAAACCATCTCGCATAATTTTTTTCTGCCATTTTTAATTGATTTTATTTCACTTAACAAATATTTCAATATAAAATAAAGTGTGTAAAGCCTCCCATATGTGGAGAGCCTTATCCCGTTATTTTCTCATGACTAAAATCAGCAAATTTTCGTTTCTTTTATGTTACACTTATGCTTCAATTTTATTTTGATAACTGATTGTATAACGAATAAAATGATACAACAAAATTCATTCTAGATTCAGTACTTGAAAAATAAAATCTCATTTTGTAAGAAATGGATCAACCCTCTCCAGTCTTCCCTACACCAGATAAGGGTATTATTGATTTCACTGCGTTTATGTCATCACGGTAGCAATTGATACTTGTGTCTATGGATTTTCTCAAATTAAAAATATCATTGGGGTCAATAAGAGCGGATATTCTGGAGATATTTTTACCTCTTTTTATTTATGTTTTTAAAAGGGGAGTAATTTCTTTGCGATATTTCGTGAATTTTTGTTAAAAGTTACAAAAAATGTAATAACTTGGAAACTAGAATATATTTTTAAATTAATTTCATGAGTTATTATGATGTACTTGAATTCAAGAAAATAGCTGTTTCTAGTGCCATATCATAAGAAGAAAAATTATGAAATGCTAACGCTTATTTAGAATTTAATATAATACAGTTTCGGAATTCAGTTAAAAAAAAAAAAAAAAAAAAAAACTTTAATGCCATTCAAAAGCCTTATATTGATTTTAGATTAAACTTATAAAAACATAACTGTAACTAAAAGTAAAATATTTCAAAGTGTTTATGACACCCGTGCTTCAAAATAAAGTTTTCTGCGTCGCAATAAGAAAAAAACTTTAAGGAATAATATAAGTTGAACCAAAAGTCTTGCCCTGATTATAAATATTTATTATACTCAAACTATTATAAATAGACATATGTTTGTTTGGATACATTGTAAGTACTGTTTTTGTTTTAAATAAAACCACGTACCTCAATAAATTTCAACGTGTAGCCTCCTTGGTAGTTTGCAGAATGTCTAAGTGGTATTCTAGTTACCACCAAGTGTTCTTTAACGTGTCTTCTGTTACAATACACACAGCAGCTTTTATCCTAGTTTTAAGTATTTCGACGTCAGCAATTGGTGTTGCAAAGACGCTATCCTTGATATAGCCCACAAAGAAAAAATCCAGAGGATTAATATCTGGAGAGTGCGGAGGCAGGGGTGTTAGTCCACACCTTCCAATCCACCTGTCCGAAAATGTTTCGTTCGGTTCCACAAAAAAACTACTAAAACTGACCTATCCAATGATACAACAATTTACATTATTATTCATACGGAAAACTTGTAATGAACTATTATAAGCAGGGCAAGACTTTTGGTTCAGCCTGTATAATCTTTATATTTTTTATCCTTTAGAATTTATATTCCTTGTCTCATGTAACTAACATCATAAACTGTTTTCTAAAGTTTAATGCGACGATCCTTTAAAGTTAGGTGACCTCTTCCTTTTGAATTTAAAAAAGATTAAGGGACATAGAAATAAAAAGAAATCGGCTAAATGTAAATAAATACTAACTTAAATTTATTACTGATATGTGGTATGCAATAGAACGGGCTTTAAAAAACAAAAATAGAGATATAGATATAATCGACGGAAGAAATTTTAGTTACTGTGTATATACATCTATTTATTAGTAATATTGCGCACATGGAATTTACTAATATGCATGAATTGAAAGAATTAAAACAATCAATTTGTATCAGATTTGTAATATTATCATTGTGTCTCGAACAATAAACAGTGTTGTACTACAGATTTTCTTAATGCATCAATCATGGCATTCGTATATTCTTTAAATATCAAAGTACTATTCTAGGCACTATTTACAATTAGTTCTTGGTATACTAATAGTACTAGCTACTTTTAGTATACTAGATACTATTTCAAGTTATATACTAGGTCCGTGGCTCATATGTTAGCTGAAAGAGCGGTGCTGCTTGTGTAATTGCGATTATGTCTCAAAACATAAAGGGTTTTAATATATAATGCATATGTATATTACATATAATGTATATTATTCTTTGTGAATTAAATATCATTATAATGATATTCAGTTATGTATCTTTACACTGTGTAACATGGGTCTTTGTTTTACTGTGTACCACGTTGCTTTATTAAAGAAACGGTAAAGTATTTTTTCTTTGAACTTTGATAGTAAAAGAAGATGTACAAACACAAATGTCCCTTACAAGACATGTATTTTTTTTTTCACTGCACTTTGTCTCACTGTGGTCGACACTATCATACATGAAATTATCTGAATTAAATTTAGTTGTAATTTTATGACTAAACACTGTGAGTTTAATCTCAATTACATTACTATTCTTCTTGTCTATTTTCGCAGGAAATGGATGCAACGATTTGCCATATAAAACGAGAAAAGTTTTAAGAGAAGAACATTTTCAACAAAAGAAATGACTGTGAGAATACTTGTCATTAAATGAAAAAGTCTGTATAAATAGTTTTGGGAAAATTATATACAAACTTCATTCCTATAATATATGTACATATATATATAAATATAAAAATCTAACCTATATATATATATATAATCCTAATGAAACGAATTTATGCAACGAATTAGTAAACAATTTTATGGAACGATTGATTAAACGACTGATTATGTTTCACAGCTATTTCTCCTAAAATGTGGAACTTTTGGCGGTGCACACAAATTATCCGTATTGATCCGCGGATGTCAAAAATGCTATCAGAATTTTTAATTGGGATTAGTTTTTGAGTTATTATTTTTTCGCTAATTTTAATGTCATTTCCCTAATAATGTTAAACGAATTACTCCATTTTTGCGGAAAAAAAGAAAAACTATAGGGATTACTACATTTCATCCTTTTCGTCATTTTTAAATTGAAATTGAAATTCTTTTTTATTTCAATCGAAAGTGAAAATATATTGTTATTAAATTGTTATTAAATTATGTTTTTTTTTCAGTTAAATTTGAAAAAAAAATTTTTTTACACATTTTAATCAGCAGGAATCAAGTTCATTTTAGAAAAGAAAAATGGTCTGTCAACTTTGATATAAATTAAATACATGTAAAAAAAATTTTAAATCCATTTTTGTGGGGAAAAAGAGGGTAAAGTTAAAACGAGATATTATTAGATTTCTTTTTGTTGTCATTTTCAAATTGAAATTATTTAAAACAGAAAGAAAATTTCAAAATATGAATTAAATGATCACGTGTTAAAAGCCTAAAGTATGGAAACTTTAGCTAACGGAATAATTGCACGATTGGGAATGTAATAGAGATAATAGGGAATATTTACATGTAAATATAAAACTGGTATGAAAACTTTAAAATAATAAAATTATTACACACGAAACGCATTTAAAGGTCATAAATACGTCATGCGTGAAATGCCCAAATATTAAATATCATCATATTTACATTGCCTAAAATAATTAAATTATTACGCGTTAAAAACTAAATAATAATATTCCTATACACTTTTAAATTAAATAACATATGTACCTGCGAATCTTAAAAAAGAAAAGTAAATTAATTATCATATAAGAAGTGCATTTAACAGTGAAAATTACGTCATATATTAAAATGATGCATTTAAATCGCTTTCATTCGGGAGATTTTTAATGTGACGTCACATGGTATAAAGGTAGTGCGGATAGCAAACTTGTTTATAAATTACATCACTTGAAGCACCTTAAATGTAGATAAATGTATGCTCAAGATACTTTCTATTTATTTTGTACGAATTACTTTTCGATAAATTCACATTAGTAAATTCGAACATTCCTATTAATTAGTATAAAACATATATATTGGAAAAATAACATGGAAATATGCATGATGATGTAATAAAATAGGGAAAATAATTCATGAATAAGCTGCACCTGATCCTGAAAACATCTAAAATTCTATCAAAACATAAAATACAAGAGTACATTTTTAAAACACAATGTTTTTCAATACCATGGTTTTGAAAGTTATTCCCAAGCAGACGGAGTTTTGTAACCTCGAACCTGAAGGAAGAATATTGTCCATAGTATCGTTATAACAGTCAGAAAAATAGCGGTAATTTTATCTAACCATTTTATGCAAGATGATTTTCAAATGGGTAATTGATCATACTTATTAATCCAGGAAGCAGACATCAGTTTTTTATACAGCGGTGGATGAGGCCGTTGTAACCGAAAAGTGCTTCATTCAAACGGAAAAGTATGACAAACCGATTACAGAAGATAGTAGTGATAATATTGATGATATCTGTCAAACAGCCATAACCTGGTAATATTTTTATGGTTCCGTACTTAAAAAGTAAAACGGAACCATTATAAAATCACTCCTGTGTCTGTCTGTCTGTCACAGCCATTTTACTCAAAAACTATCGAACGTGCAAAGTATAAATTAGAGGAAGTGTTAAAGACTTTTGTCGTAATTAAATTTACATGACGAAGCTTGTTCATTAATTTTAAATAATCAAGTAATTAAATTAATTAACCAACGTTATACTGTATAAAAAAAAACAAAATAAATATATGTTGTGCGATACCATTGTATTAGCAAAAATATAAGGATTTAAAATATGAAAACTATTTTGTGATTAGATGATTAAGTGAGATTTTTATAATTATTAGATACATGTGAACAATATAAAATAACTCCCAGGTACTATAGACAGAACATAACAATTAAAGGTCATAAACACACACCATTGACGACCAAACCATGGCAGGTAAAGAATGCGTCAGTCAAGTAATATTTGCGATGCTTTTAGCACAGATGTTATGAGGACAGGAGCGAATTTATGACTTCGATGTAGGTGGCAAAAAGTATCCCAGGGTCTAAATAATACCCCGAAGTCAACCTAAAATTATATGCGACAGGGAAGCGAAGGAACGCCTACGAAGATAATGGAATCTGAAGAGTGTGAGAGATTGTAAGCAACCAATGGAAAGTGAAAGCCAGCAGCGCATAAAAGAGGGGTTATTGTAACAGTAAATCCATACCATTTTGTCGCCGCTAAAGAAAAAACTACTTTAAATTTTTTTAATAAGCTCTTGCATTCAACTAGAAGACATATCTTGGAAACTCTCTGGGAAAGATCTCTGCAGTGATGAGGAGACCTTTTGTCGGCGTTTGCGCTGTATGCACCTGCGACTGTTTTCAACCGAATCCATGAAAGACACATTTGCGCGTGACGAAGCATCCCGGAGAATCCCTGACAAGTCAGAGCATCTGGAACTTCCGAACGACTGACCGAAAGATGTCTCAAAAGTAATAATACTTGGACAGTTAGCCTTAAGATAATCACCGAACGGAATGTGCGCATGCGATAAAATTCGTTAAGAAACAGAGGACAATTCTCTATCACATCAGTGAGAAACCATTATAGGACTTTTGTGCCAAAGAAAAAAAAACAAAAACTATCCTGTGTAGTGAACTTTCGAGTGATAAAGACAATATAAAAAATATATACAGGGTGCACTATGTTATCTATCGTCAACCTTTAATTTCTCAACCGTTGGTCGTAGACATATAGATCGATTTACAAAAACGTTTCAAATGAGGTAAACATTCATGTTGTAGCATTATTTAAAATAAAAAATCAATTTTATAAAAATTACGAAATCTAACTTTTTATACGGTCCCCCAGTCCCCATAGTTATATTTAGCAAAAGTTTACACACATCATAACACATATAACACAAAAAGTTTGACATCTGTACTACAAAAATTGACAGAGTTATAAAATTTCAAATTTTGACATTTTTGCACATGGTTTTGTCTTTTATTGAGGGATCAGTTAAAAGATGAATTAAACTAATTTGAGATCAAAATCAGGGTGCTATGTCCTTTTTACGGCGAAACAACCTTTAGCCGGTATCACCAAATCGGGGTATCACCATAGAGGGTTATTTTATCTAAACATTTGAGATGACTTTTAGGGGTCATATACAGAGCGAAGAATGAAATATTGAAATTAAACAGAAAAATAAATATCAATTTATTTTAATATCGGAAAATGATCTAGTACAAAAAATGAATACATAAATCACCGGAATCTACTAGAAATACTGCTCAAAGTGTTCTCCATTTTTGGCAATGCACAACTGAATACATGGCAGTAGTGCGTTTTGGGCACGTTAGAGCATCGCAGGTGTGCAAACTGTGCAACAATCAAAATGATGATGCGACATGGAAACCTCCACATCACCCGTACAGTACGATATGTGTGGTGCGGTATATGGGGAGCCTAGATTGCTGGACCCATTTTCTACGGGGACCTTAACGGTTGATCGTTACCTGCATCTGCTATAAAACACGGAACGTGACTGATAGGAAGAGTTGCTCTACAAAATGCATGTCGGGTGTCGTTTCAACATGATGGGGCCCTTTTCGCATAAAACATCATATAACCGGGCGTATCTGGCCACCGAATTCTGTCAACATATCCTAGGATATGGTGGTCCCTTAAAGTGGCTTCCGCGTTCACCGGACTTGACTCCCATGAACTTCTACCTTTGGGATTACATCAAGGCATAAGTCTATGTGACTGAGACTACTTTTATGGTTTATCTGAAGCAGCGCATCATCTTTGATTGTAACATAGTTTGCACACCTGCTATGCTCTAATGTGCCCAGGACTCAGTACTATCGCGCATTCCTTTGCGCATTGCCACCAATGGAGAACACTTCGAGCAGTATCTCTAGTAGTTTCCGGCGTTTTATGTATTCATTTTTTATCGTAGACCGTTTTCGATATTATAATAAATTGACATTTTTTTTTTCTGTTTAATTTCAATATTCCATTCTTCTCTTTGTATACGACCCCTAAAAGTAAGCTCAAATTTTTAGATGAAGTAAGCTTCTTATAAAATAACCCGATTTGGTGATAGCCGATTTGGTGATACCGGCTAAAGGTGGTTTCGCCGTAAAAAGGACATAGTACCCTGATTTTGATCTCGAATTACTTTAATTCATCTTTTATCTCATCCCTCAATGAAAGACAGAATCATGTGCAAAAATCTCAAAATTTGAAATTTAATAAATCTGTCAGTTTTTGTAGTACGGATGTCAAACTTTTTGTGTTATATGTGTTATGATATGTGTAAACTTTTATTAAATATAACTATAAGGACTGGGGGAGTATATAAAAAGTTCGATTTCGTAATTTTTATAAAATTGATTTTTTACTTTATATAACTAGGGGGCTCGGCCCCCTACGAGCTACGCTCGCCAACCCCCCGTTCAGACACTGCAGTCTCTAAAAGCACGCTAATTTGATCGGCTTTAATTGAATTTTTTGGGAAGATTGAAGTATAATTAAAAAAACAAAGGCGATCTCCCTATAAACGGGTTTCTATTCATTTCTCTTTGATTGGGGAATTTTACGGAAAAATCAGTTGCTCTTAAAAGATACAATGGCATTTCAAAATCATCTAATATAAAATGAATTAAGTAAACAGAGTCTTTGTCTCCCGGTATTTTTTAACAAAGCGAAAAGAAAGTCCTTTTAAATAAAACATTTTAAATATATCGTTTTTAATCTGACGTAATTTTCACCAAACTTTTCTTTCCCTTTTTAATATTCACGTGAAAATGCTTTTATTAGAAATGAAATATTATTTGCGGTGTCCAAAAAAAAAAAAAAAAAATAGTTGAAAAGTTCATCTCAAAATATCAAGTAAATGTCTCGCGCTATTTTTAAATTTAAACTACTATTTTGCAATATTATTTTTTGTTCATTTTACGTAATAAGTGTAATGTGACGTAAATGTGATGTAATTTCTCCTATTTAAGACTTCTAACGCATGTTAATGAATTTATTACTTTACAATATCCTTTCTCTATTAAAATTCACGTGTAATTATAGATGAAGTAATTTTCAATAAGTTCCTGCTTTTTATACGTAATTATTTAATTCTAATTTGAAAGTTTTTCTTTTCTGTTTATAATAGTCACGTGTAAATAAATTTTTAATTTGAAGCAAACATTATTGTTTCCGTTGTTTATACAGTTTGGCAACAGGTTAAATTAGTACAATTTTCTGAAATAAGTAAAAAAATATCTCTCGAAATGCTGAAAATTTGAATTTAAAATAGAAATGAAACCTCGAAAAATGAGTCAAATTAAAAAAATAAATTAATTCTGCACACCGGGAAATTATAAAGTATAAAATGATCTAAAAAGTATTAAATTCCGATGTATAGTTTTTGCTCCTATAAAACTTTTTTAATGGAACGATTTTGTCCAACTTTAGCATTAATTATCTCTTAAAATAACTCTTCGATTTGAAAACTGTCTACATCAGCGTGTTTATCAAACATTTCTGTATAATACTACCAATTTTCATATTTTTGTATGCATTATTTTTCTTAATATTAACGAAGAAAGACCTCCGGTCACAAAAAATTCAAAACCGGCGGCGGCGGCGGCGGTGACAGCGGGAGTTACTTTTTTTTAGAATAGAGAGAAGAGATGCCACAGTATGAATCATTACTTCATATGAAACATTTTTGTAATTGGAACTATATGTCTACGACCGGCGGTTGATAAATTAAAGGTCGGCGATAGATAACGTATTGCACTCTGTATGTCTAACCGTTACATATGTCTAGTGGTATCAGTTGAGTTGAATATTTAATTACTCTTAATAAAATGGCCAATGTTTATTTGTATTTCATAACATGTATTTTATATATTTTATGTGTTGAATCTTATAGATAAAACTTAAAAAAAAACTTCTTTAATGATTTTGCAGATTAGTAGAAGGTAATATTAATAATGATAATGATGAGAAAAATTTGTTTTTAATAATATTTGGCGGAGTAGCTCGGAGAATTTTAGAAAAATTGTGCTGTGAATGTTTTCATTAGAAATGAGAACTAAAATTAATAGTTGCATAAATATGATATATAAAAATCAAGAAATAGATCATGAAACTTACCATGGTTGATTATATTTGAGAAAAAAATTGTTACAAATAATGAATGAATATTTTGATCATGAATATTATGTTTTGTAAATAAAATTCTATTGTATATATGCACCCATGTCTTTCGTGATTTTTTTTATTATTTTCCTTTCCAGATATAAATTAAAATTATGATAAGTAAGAATTCTAAATTAAATAATTGGAGAAATTTACTTGCCTTTACCAACCTTATAATCTTAAATTTCAATTCCAACGTTAAATAAGGATTCTTGCATTATTGCGAAATTCCGTCTTATTCCATAACCTTCATTCATTTTTATAATTAATATCATCCAATATGTTTCATCACAGCGCGAAACGAGGAGGAGACGAGAACAGCTAGAACAGTGTCTATACTTTGTACTAACTCCTAGATTATATTGTGACCTTGTATGAAGATGTCAGTTCGTCACCACAACTATTGACTCACATATTTACAGATTATTAAACATTCACAAATATATTTTGGAAATATGTACAGGTGCTATTTAAGTGACTTGAAAAAAAGTATATTATCTTTGTATATCGTGTGGGGTATCGTGTGAAATCTTTCGTAAAGCTGATCAGAAAAATACATTTCTTTTAATTTTACGCGTTATATTTTCAGAGATATCTTAAAAATGTAGTGCATTAATGTGTCCCCACCCATCTATTTACGAATCTACTGAAAATAAAATTATGAAAATATAGAGGTAGTAGACATTAATTTAAACCTTGCAGAAAAATTATAGCGATTACCCTAGGTCACATTGTTTTTTTAAAAATCGCATTTTTCTGTTACACACAAATTTCGATTTGCGGGCATTTTCGAAAAAAAAAAATCGTCGTAATTAGACAAGATATTAACCATTAAATGCATCCACAGTTAGGGCATACATAATGATAGGGGCGGCTTACCCTATGCCCCATCGGCTTTAAAAGACTAGATAGAAATTTTTAATGATATATTTGTGTAATGCAATGCCCAGTAGCAGATTAAAAGCAATAAACGTCAAATTGTTAAAAACAGACTAATTTAATTAGTCTTAATCACATAAATAATATGGGATCCGCGACTAGTTTGCATTGGGATAATCTCTCAATACGTTTCCCATGTCTTTAAAGGTTAATTAAATACCTAACTGAAAAAAACGAGGCACGAACTAAGGCAGCTTTGCAACTTTGCGACATTCTTTCAAAACGCGCTTAGCACAATGCCAAGTTTTCGTTTTAGGTACACTGTAGAAAGAAAAGTTTTTTACTATGCTGAATTTAATTTTAAGAATGCCAAATATTGTTTAAATATGCACTTCTTTTATTGTCAGTACCGAATTAAGTTCATCATAAACAGATTAGGATAAGCTAAAAGAGAGTTATACATAATAGCAATATTTGTTATTATTTAGGCTTCGCATCTCTTTGAATTATCATGGTATGTCCATTTATGATTTTCGAGTATACGAGCTACAGCTATACCCAACCAGCGAGCTACTACTCGTATACAGCTATACACAAACGTATGTAGTATACAGGGTGTTTATAAAGTCCCGGACCCATTTTGATGTTTAATAACTCATAAAATATTAAAGATAGATTAAAATTAATAACATAAATGGTTAGATAGACTCCAAAAGTTTCATGACACTTGTCAATGAACGCCCACGTGTGCCCCCTTCGTCGCACGGAGAATATCAAATCGATAGTCAATTTCACGCCAGGTAGTGGCAAGCGTGTCAGCATCCACAGAGGCTATTGTGGTTGTAATTCTGAAACCGCGGTTGTAATTCTTTGATATAAAATGTTTGTTTGGGTGTGTACTATCACCTGTTAAAATTTTTCCCATCTTTTTTTAATCACCCTGTATACAAAACCTACGGACACAGTAGCGCTTAGGCTTTGATAGCTTGTGAGCTAAAAATATAATTCACTTATACATATTTCCATTTAATAAAAAAAATGTTATTTAAGGGCTTACAAATTTTAGTAAATCTAATGAGATAATCAAATAGAATATGAAATTTTAAATCAAGAAAGATGAATAACTTATCAAAAGAATGATTTATTAAGACTGCATTTTTTAGTAAAATAAATGGTTATTCCTTTGAGATTCCGAAATATGCATTTTGCTTTATGCCATGATACATGTAAATGATGACAATATAAGAGTGTTTGGAGACAACCCATTTTATCATGAGAGCTTACTCTAGAACAAAATGTCAAAGAACAGAAGATAAAAGGTTATATTTTAAATTCTGTTTTATTTTTCAGTCTAGTAAAACATTTCATTTTTCTTAACATGTTCAGAAAAAAACTAATGTATCATTAGAAGATAATGTCATATTTTCATTTATTTTGTTAAAATAATTCTTTATTTTATTTGAGATTTTTTTTTTACTGGTGCAAATATCTAAACGCTACAGTAAGTAAATATTAATCTTTGAAAAAATTATATTTTCTGGCATGTAATTTATCTTGAAAACACAAATGGAAATAATAAATTACAATCACTCCTCAATAATTCTGAAATTAATTAGATGATATTAAAACAAGCGTGTAAAACTTACGGCTTGAAAACAGACAATGAGTCCTATTCAAAAATTAAGCGATTCAGCGCTTTTTCTTCTAATTCACATTTTAGAATGCACTTTTGGGAGACATTGCATAGTTATTTTTTGGGAGAGTATGACAATACATTGAAATATAAGTGTTTTTGCTTTTGTTTCATTTTATATGTAAAATATTTTCGATTTTTTTCTCTTATGAAAAGTGGTGATTCAACTAAAATGCGTTTGTCGTTCTAATAAGCGAGGATAAGTTGACTAACAGACATTTTTCAAACCTAAAATTCGATTACAGTGAAACCCTGATTTTACGTCCCCCCGAATCTACGTTTTTCTCGCATTATATGATTATTTTCATCAGGTCCCAGTTTTTCCGTATAATTGTAATGTTAATTTAACACGGATCGTAAGTTTGTTATTTATGGAATTTCCCGCATTTTACGATTTCTCTGGAAAAGCAATAATTTTTCCTTTTGTGCTTTTTTAAACCTAATCCACGTGGTGGAAATTTATGTAATATATTAAAGCAAAAACGCATTGTACAGAATTCTGTCTTCTGAAACTGGTCCCCCCCCCCTTTGTTGTACATCTGCTGTCGTGGACTACTCCCTTCCCTCCTCCGGACAGCTGTCGGAGGAACAAAGCAAAGAAATAATACACTTTATTGGTGTAGGAATGAGATGGGCAAGGGAAGATACACTCCAGTTACCAATCAGATGGGATAGCTGATTTCTTTCGTCGGATAGGGAAAGGGGTCCTTATCCTTCTTCACGTTTTCAGATTCAGTTGCTGTTTAGCACGCTGTTGTCGCATTTATAGCTTTTTGTGCCTAAATGGCGAGTAAAAAACGCAAAAACATTTCTGTTGCTGAGAAAGCCGAAATTGTTAAACAATGTGATGAATTTCACGGAACCAAAGTTGCGTTCGTTTAATCGCAAGGAATTACCGTGACAACCCTGCAATCCATACTGCAGAAAAAAGAATGCATTGAAAAAAATCATCGAGAAAAAAATGCCATGAAACGGAGAACATTGAAAAAACTCGCCGTACGACGAGCTAGAAGGTGTTTTATTAAAGTGGTTTAAAGAAGCTCGATCCGCTAATGTACCTGTAAATGGCACGATACTAACAGAAAAAGCTCTAGAAATTGCCGATAGCCATGGTGGTTTGAAAGACTTCATAGCTTCAAATGGCTGGAGTGACCGGATGAAAAAAAAGACATAATCTTGTGTATAGATCGCTTTCGGGAGAATCACCAAGTGTAAATGGATTGGAAGGAAATTCTACCAAATTTGACCAAAGGATACAAGCCAAAAGACGTATTCAATGCGGCTGAAACCGGTCTTTTCTTTAACCTCCTACCAGATAAAAGTTACGTTGCTAAAGGAGACTCCTGCCATGGAGGGAAGATGTCTAAATTGCGTCTTACGATTTTACTGTGGTGCATTTCTGATGGAAGTAAGAAGCTGACGTCCCTTGTTGTAATGCCGAGTAACCCACGATGCTTCAAAAACGCGAGAATTTATCAAACAAAGTACTAAACAAACAAAAATGGGTGAATAACCAAACCCCTTTTCGAAGACTTTTTGCTCAAACTAAACAAACAAATGGAGGTGCAGAATCGTAAAATAATTTTATTCATTGATCAATGCAGTGCACATCCGGTTTTATAGTTGTCTAATGAGCATGTCAAATTTTCCCCGGCAAATTGCAGCCTTCTGATATCGGTATTATTCGACCTTTCAAGGTATTTTATAGAAAGCAGCTTGAACCGAGAACAGATCAGAAATCAGCTGCGGTAGACTCGGAATGACAGCGAAACGGTTATCTATGACTTCGACGATTACATCCTGGAAAACTTAGCAAAATGCAACGCTGAAAGAGCTTCTGCTTCCTCCATAGCCGACGTAATGGACTTTTCGCCCACGGATAAAGATGAAGAAGAAGAAACAAAAGCACTGTCCATCCATTCTTCCAATATTGCATTGAAGAGCTTAAAAACAGTGAAAGACTATTTTGTTTCTCATAAAGACCAGGAAGAATCTTGCAAAGTATTTCAATCCCGGAAGATGTTGCATTCAATTTGAACCCAATAACTAAAATACAATCATTTATTACGGACTATTTTCAACTTAAACGCCAGGATTCGCGAAAGTTTAATTAAAATTATTTTTATAAGCATATTTATGAAAATGCAGGAAAGCCCTCAAGACGCTCTGGGTGTTAAAATGGTATGTATAATATATTCTTTTCGTAAAATATAGATTATAATACCTTTTGAAAGAGACGTCTGTACTACCTTTAGTTTTTTCTACGATTTTTTGCTTTGTATGTATTTCCCGTATTTTACGTATTTTGTGCTCAATCCCTTGAGCAACGTAAAATCGGGGGTTCACTGTAATTAAATATTCTCGTTTAGATAACGGTGATGATATTGATTGAACAAATAGACAGAGTATTACTAATTTTAAAAAGCAGCTCTCAGGTAATACATCTATCGAAAAAAATACAAATAAATTCATAAAAGCCTTAACTGTAACTATAACCAAATACCTCATATTTATTTGCACTTTATGCTTTCCCTGATTTCTGATGTAAGTGATTTAAGTTGCGAAGTAAATTGCTTCTACACTGAATTGCACCTTGTGCTCTATTCCACCTGTGCTATCCACCTTTTCCTTTGACTTGTGTTTCCAATGTTTTATAATTAAATAATAAACTTTATCATTGTAAACATAAAACTGAATTAATAGTACCGAAATAGCCTGAAAATGAATGATTAAATAACAACGAGAACAACTGACTTTACAGTGTCAGTGATTTCGAAATGCGTTTCACAGATACCTTCGTTTTCCAGTGAAGTTTCTGTTTCAAGTTCTATATGAATTCAGATTTCGCAGAGTTTCTAAAATTTTGTATCTTAGCTACCTCAATTGAATATATATATATATATATATTAGTAGTACATGCCTGTTGCAAGTGTTAATGAAATCTAGAATAAAGATTACAGGTTTAAAATCGTGGTAAAAGAAGTTGAAAATTTTAAGAATTATGCGAGATCTGTGTGATAAATATATGAATTTTTTTCTATTATAAATTATAATGGGGAAATTTCAATTTCAACAAAATTTTAAGAGCAATGAGAGAACTGCGTGATATATAAATAAAATTATTTATTATAAATTATAATGGGAATATTCCAATTTCAGGCAAAGGTTGCAGACCTTCTGTTGCTAAAATCTTCTTCTTAACAGTTTGCATACGTTTAGGGTCCATGAAAATACTTCACAGACCTTTATTTTTTTTGGAACATTTTCTTAATTTTTTTTTTTTATGATGGTTGCTTAATTTTATGTAAATCTGCCAAATGATTCAATATATAGGAAATTTTTATTTATTAAGGGCAAATGATGGTGATAGTCTAAGTTCTAATATAAGCAACATTTTACGTCGGCGCCACTTACTCCAGAGAGTACAACAGCAAAAAGCGTCCTAAAAATGCGATTTTTTGTGACACTCAGGGCCTAGAAATTTGAAATCTGGCATGATGGCTAGTTGTAAGATGTCAATTACTCTCTAAGGATAGCTTCTGAAATTTTCAAAATTTAAATGGTGCGAAAAGCGTTCTAAAACGCTCTAAATAATGATTTTTATGCCATTGTTAAAGATAGAAAAATTAAATTTGGCATTATAGGCACTTATAGGATATATTCTCTCTAAGTACCGTTTCTAAGAAATTCCAAATTTTAAAGGGTAAAATGAAGAAAAAGCGTTCTAAATATGTTCTTAATTATGATTTCTATGGAATCTCAGGAAATATAAAACCGATCCAAAAGTAATTTTGGCAAGAATATGGTGGTAGTCCATATTCCAACATAAATTATATTTTAAGTCGTTGTCACTACAACAAAAGATGTGTAGGATCAAAATGCTGTTTAAAATTTTGTTGATAATGAAGGGTCTAAAAACTCGAAATTTCCCATTATTTACTTATAAAATACGATCAGTTGTAAGAACAGTTTCTAAAAAATTAAATATTTTAAAGGTTGAAAAATTAAACATTCTACATTACGATTTCTATGAAATTGTTAAATATAGAAACTTGAAACTTGGCATCGTAGATACTTAGAAGACCGAATTGCTCTCTGAGAACAGATTCTAAAAATATCAATATTTAATAAGGTGAATTGAGCTAAAGTCGTTCTAAAAATTTTCTATATCTAAATTCTATGGATTCTCAGGAAGTACATAACCGAATTAAAAGCAATTTTGGAAAAATGATGGTGATAATCCTTATTCCAACATAGACTATATTTTATGACGGTGTCACTACTCCCAGGGAGATTCAAAATCACAAAATATTACAAAAATCCTCCTTTTTGACACTGAAGGGAGAAACTTGAAATTTCGCATGGTAGTTACTTATAAAATCTAAATTATCTCCAAGAACAAATAAAAAAAAATCGAAATTTAAAAGCAGTGAGATGGGCAAAAAGTGTTATAAAAATGTTTTTTAACTATTTCTGTTGAATTATTAATGTTAGAATCTTTAAATTTGTCATGGTAAATATTTATATGCTGCAAATGCTCATAAATGTTGTTCCTAAAACATTGAAGATTTAAAAGGGTGAAATGATCGAAAATCGTTCTAAAGTTTTTCTAAATTACGATTTCTATGGAATCACAGAAAATACCAAACAGATTGAAAAAGTAATATCAGCTAATTGTGGTTACCGTCCCTGTGCCATCATTGGCTATATTTTATGCCGGTGCCACTACCCGTAGAGGGTTAAAGTGCCACAAAATTTATTAAAATTCCATTTTATTGATATTAACTTCTCTAGAAACTCAAAATCTGACATGGCATTTACTTATAGAATACAAAAACTTCCTAAGAACAATTTCTAAAAAAATTAGACATTGAAACTGTTTGAAAGTGAACGAAAAGCGTTCTGACAACGTTCTACATTACGATTTGTATGAAATTGTTAAATATAGAAAATTGAAATTTGTCATCGTAGATACTTATAATAAAGATTAACTTCTAAATGATCTCTAATAAAAGAATCTAAAAAATTACAAATTTAAAAGCTTGAAATAAACGAAATGCATTCAAAAAATGTTTTAAATTACGTTTTCTATAGAATCTCAGGAAAAACCAAAACAGATTTCAGAAGTAATGTATGCAAATTGCATGTGACAGCCCATGCTCCCACATACGCGATATTTTATATCACTGTCATGCCACCGTTGAGTTGCTTGTGTAAAAAAAAAAAAAAAAAAAAAAAAAAAAAAATGCATTTATGTGTTAGTGAAGGGATTAGAATCTTAAAATTTGGAATGCTATTTATATGATGTAATCGCACTTTAAGAGCAGTTTCTTTAAAAAATCAAACTTTAAATGAGTGAAATAAGCGAAACATTTCCAAAATTTCGATTTTTTTTTTAAATTATTAAAGATTGATTAATGAAATTTGGCATGGTAGTTACTTTTAAAATGTAAATGCTCTCTAAGAACAGTTTCTAAAATATTCTAAATTTAGATGACAAAGAGCGAAAGACATACTAAAAACCTTCTAAATTACAATGACCTTGGATTCGCTGGAAATACCAAGGCGATTTCAAAAGTAATGTTGGGTAATTTGATGTTGTCAGTTCCTGCGTAATTTCCAACGTAAGTTACAGTGTGTCTCATAAATATGAAGAGACAGATGTTTTTGAAATTACATTTTATTAATTCAGTTATAAGAAATTAAATTTTATACCTCATATTAAGAACATTGAAATGAATCTCTTATAGGGGTTTTAATTTAAATAAAATAATTTTGACTCGAATAATAAAAATAATAAAAAAATACGCTGTCTCATAAATATAACGTCGACTAACTTGAAACTGCTTCATATGCAATTTTTTTCGAATGCGCGCGTACAGAATTAATGCGCACGCGATGAAATACACTTTAAGTTACTAAACGAGCAAAGTTGTTTGACTTGTTTCATTTGCATAGATGAAGTGGAACATTGAAATTTCTAAAGATGAGATTTGTAAAATACATGAATTTAAAGCTACTGGCTTAACAGTTTGTCAAATATGTAAAAAAAAATTGGGAGAAACAGAGCTTTACTTTATAAAATTTTATGAAAATCTTACAATTTATATTCGAGAAAACGATCTGGCAGACCGAGAAAGACTAGTGAAAGACTCGATCGCAAGATCATGCGACTTGTTTCGTCGCAAAAAATGTCACTCCGATAAGTTTCTCAACGAGTTTATGGTATGGTCCCAAAGGATACAGTACATCGTCGTATAAAAGAAAGAAAAAACATTGTATTCCGGCATATGTGCAGATTTCCTTTACTGAAAAAAGAACACAAAGAACGGAGGTTAATCAGGTTAATCTGGGCTACACTGGAAGAGGAATAGATGCAAGACATTTTATCAGATGAAAAGAGGTATAACTTGGATGGCCCAGATGGATGGAAATCCTACTCGCACGATTTAAGACGTGAATCTGGAATTCTCTTCAGTAGGCAGAAACGGGGAGGTTCTGTTATGGTTTGGGGTGCCTTCTCTTTTAATGGGGCTGCATATATTGTTTTTATGGAAGGTGAAAAGATATCTAAAGAATATATAGAACTGTTTGATAGTCAATTGTTGCCGATTGCTGAAACTCTTGGTGGTCGGAATTATTTGTATCCTCAAGATAAAGCATAGATTCACACATCAAGACTCAGAAAAAAAATGGTTTGCCGATAAAAGATGTCCATGTCACGGTGTGATCCGCAAGTAACCCTGATTTAAATCCAGTTAAGAATAATTGTGGCATTCTCGTTCGCAGTGTATATTCATCTGAATGACAATTTTCAAACGTCCTGGAGTTGTAAAAAGAAATAGAACGAAGTTGCTTTGATATGAAGCAAAAATAGTTATAGAACTTAATAAACAGCCTACAAGCTAGAATATTTTATGTCATTAACAGAAATGGATCTTTTATTGGAAGGTAATTCAAAAGTATGTAAAATGTCTTTATATTTATGAGACATCAAATTTATTTACATTTATCAAATTTCGAGTTGAAATTATTTAATTCTAATTTAATTTGCTGTAAAATGTTTTTTGGACACATGCTTTACGTTATATACATAAATATAATTTTGAATAGTAAATTATTAAAATATTATTTCGAAAATATCAGTGTCTTTATATTTATGAGACGCACTCTATTTTATGTTTGTGTCAGTACCTCCCGGAGGATGGTAGAACGTTAGCCTGGAAGGATGGAATATGGCATGTTGGTTACTTTTAAGATGTAAATGCTTTCTAAGAACGGTTCCTAAAATAATCGTAAACTTGAAATGAAATCTGAAATGAGCATAAAATCTTAAAAATACATTCTAAATTATCATTTTGTTAAAATAAGTTTTATTTTTTGTTATTAATTTAAGTCTCGTTTTCGCCAACGTAATGCAACGCATTAATGAAGTTCTGTCAAACTGTGGCTTAATTAGTAAATTTTGCATTATCCGCAGCAGTATAAATTTATAAATATGAACTGGCACATCTGTACCACTTGGCAAATTTCATTTAGCCGCGGGTATTGCTAGTATCAGACAATTCTATTTTCTTTATTTCTATTAACCCCTTAAGCTACGATTTACTTTTAACAGCTCCACGGTTTGGCAAATCCATAGCTACCACTAAAATTTAATAGAGATTTTCGTTTTGTTTAATCATGGAATTTCGACGATTAAATTAAACTATATTTACTGTGAAATTTTAGTGGTAAGAAGAATTTACATTTGACTCGATCATCGTACGCGGGCTATGTCCGTCATTGTAGGTTAAGTGGTTAATATTATGCACTTTTAATTGCAGATCCATAAACGAAAAACAAGCAAAAGTGTCATTATACATGAAATAATGTCTTTTATAAGAATTTGAGTATTATTATCGAAATGAACAAAGACTACGCATTAAAAATGTATCAACACTGATTTTTTCAAATAGTAACACCCACTTTTGATGTCATATACTATATTAAAGTTTTTTGGGTCAAAGTAGATTGCTTGTTCGTAATATATATATATATATATATATATATATATATATATATATATATATATATATATATATATATATATTAATCTTAGTGTCACCACGAAAATGCTTTAGAGGTTTTTTTCCATACATAACTTTATGTGATTTTATCATTAAAGAAATCATTAAAGAAGCTCAATCTTTTGTTTTGTTTCCTACTTAGGAGAAATATTTTATAAAAACTTATTGGAAACAAATTGTTTAAGATACCTTATTTTTAAACTTGTTTTTCGAGCTAAAAAAAAAATAATATTCTATGGGAATTTTATAAATTATACATATTGATAAAAAATATATTTTATGGGCTCATCAAGATTCAATACCAAATATCGTCTTTCAAGAAAGATGATTCATGCTATAATAGGTTGTCTTAGGTTACGAAAGGCCATAATTTTTCAGTCCATTGCTACATGAAATATGTTTTCAGGAGAAAAAAGGCATTGTCAGGAATACATATTATTCGTTACAAACCTCTAAGGATCAAAGATTTTCACTACAGCAAGCATTTTTTTTTTTTTTTTTTTTTATTTTAGGATAGAAAATCATTGTATTTCTTCTTATATTTTTCCTCCATTCTTTTCTTATTTTGAAAAATGTTGTTGCCAGAATATAATGCTTTGTTCATTTTTATGAAAATATTTACTATTTTATGTTAATATGCTAAAAAAATGCTAATTTAATGATTTTTCTCTTTTCGGGTATTTTTATAAATCATGATGATTTTTACATTTTAAAATAACATGTCATATTTATATTTAATAAACACGCAGTTTTCATGAATTTTCCATATACGCTCGAGTATACAGGGCGTCTGCTCTCAACGGTCTCCAATGGCTAATTCCTAAACGGATAGTTATAGACATGTAGTTCCAATTACAAAAATGTTTTAAATGAGAAAAAATATTTTAAAAGTGATTTGGGTCAATAAAAACATTTCTTAAAAAATTACAAAATTAAAATTTTTATACGGTCTCCCTGTCCTATAATTTACATATAGTAAAATTTTCCTTTTACGCTGACAAATAAAACAAAAAAAAAGTCACGTTATTCTATGATTAAAATTGACCGAGTAATTGCTGTTTAAAGATGGAGCATATTTTTTGTTGCAAATTGGGGGTCATTCACAAATTTAGTCCAAATATAATTTCGTCAGATACATTAAAAAAATGGTTGAGAGTAAAATTTCATTGCAATATAAATTTCAAATCTTTAATCATTCTGACATATTAATGCAATATATGCAATTTGTAATAAACATTTAAGGAGAAATAAAAAACAGAATTTTCGTTAAATAAAATGATGCTAAATTAACCAGCCGGAATTCTTTTCAAAATGATACGTATTTTAAAATGTTATTAGCCTACACTAGCCTGCAAAAGATGGGTTCTATCAGGTTTTTTAGCTTTTGATAATTGATTCTTATGTATTTTGTACCGCTATATCCGAAATTAACCTTCATTTTTAACCATCACATCAGATTTTTCCTAAATTGCAAATTTCAAAGTTAAAATTGATCCTCGTCCCCCATCTCATCGGACCACTCAGCTGGTTAGCTGTAAAAATCCCAGGATAAGCAAAAATATTGAATAAATTATCGAATAAAATAAAATTTAAAAAAAAAGTTTTACATATGTTTTATAGTTTGAGATTTTCGCTATATTTTAAGTTACACATTTATAATTTGCAAAAAAATTCTAATGTATGGTAAAAAATGAAGGTCATTTTCAGATTCAGTGCTAAAAAGTACGTAAAAATAAATTATTAAAAGTTAAACAACACAGCCATCTCCTCTACTTTACAGTATCCGATTTTTGTATTCCTTAACTTTGACAATTTAGGATTTGCGGAATATCCTGAAATGATGGTTAAAAATTAAGGAAAATTTTGGATTCAGTGCTAAAAAATACATAAAAGTTAAAAAACTCAACAATCGCAACCTTGTATTATCTAATCTAAAAATTTTTTTTAAACTTCTTGGCTGTAATATATCTGACATTTTTCGTGTTATCCTGTAAAATAAGTATAAATGGCAACCACAGATAGTCATAATACAATTAGATTGTTAACGGATTTGCGCCAATATGTAAAATGTAATCTCGATCAGATATTTGAAAGTGAGCTAAATTTCGAGTACAAATTTTGAACTGGAAAAGCATACATATGATCTTTGAAGAAACATAAAAACTTTTATTATTTTTTAAAACCATTTTTATTAAAAGAAATCGTAAAAGAAAGTCTCAAATCCTTACAAAATAAAACATGTTATTTTAGCCATTCTGAAACTTAAAAAAATTTTAACTTAATCGTAATACTTGCACGATTTTTTTCATAGCGCAGACACACATGAAATAAGATCTTCGAATACTTTAAGAACTTGGTAACTGACCCTTCAAAGCCAAGCCGAACTCATTTGTTTTCAGAGCAGAAAAGTGGCATAAGTCATGCATTTTTGAAGTTTCTTAACTCGCTAAATTTTAGTGTTATATGAATGGGGCTTTTTTTTTGTCTTACTTGTCAGTGTAGTAGGAAAATTTTACTAAATATAACTTAAAGAACCGGGGGACCGTATAAAAATTTAAATTTCGTGTTTTTTTAAGAAATGCTTTTATTGACCCAAATCGGTTTTAAAATGTTTCTTTACCTGATTTAAAACATTTTTGTAATCTGAATTATATGTCTGTCTATGACTAACGGTTTAGGAATTAGCCATCGGATACCGTTGAGAGCGTACACACTGTAATAAATATCTGAAAGTACTCCCAATCTGTAAGTACGATGTTAATTTTTCAAATATTATATAACTGATATAATCTTCATGTTCATTTCATTTTTGTATCTAAATATCCGGACAGTTTTTTTCTTGTATTAGGGCAGGGGAGTACACAATGAGCCATGGTACACAATGAGACAGCAGTCAGTTTGATATATAGTTCTAACTTTTTCTTCAAGCTGGCACACAAACATAACGTCTTCATCTTATGCAACATGTGGATGTAGTTTCGGCACTTCAGTTACTCCTCCGACAAAATAGTAATAAATCCTTATTTTACAGTGGTTAAAGTTACATAAACGCCTACTTTAGGGTTTATTTCCTTCAATATGAAATATATTTACTTAACCAAACCTAGCTATATCTAATAATAGACTATTTCGGCAAAACGACATAAATTTTTTAAAGCGATGAAATTGATGTAACAGATGTGGCATCCATTTTGTTACTATGTAACGAAAGTACAGAGTGTGACACACATTTGTGGTACGCAGTGAGACGTGTCTTATTGTGTACCTACTATGTGGTTCTGATGTTAAAAATGTTTTTGTTAATAAAAGAATGCTTTACTCTCTCTCACTTTCTCTCTGTGTGTGGGCGTGCGATGGCTAGAGAAATTTACTAAGCATAAGAGGCTGAAAATTTGCATGAAGGTAGCCCAAGGTCTGCCATTGTCCACACGAGGCTCATATTTTTAATATTTTGAAAATCTAGAAATATTAATTAGTAATCATGAACTGCTGAAAATTATTGATAGAGTTTAAAAATGTATGATGTATGAAAATATACACATTGCCTCGCTGTGTACTACTTGTGGTACACAGTAAGACAATTTTCGATACTCCGTTACGCTGCTTCTGTGCTGTTATAAATAACCTTTTTAAAACCATTTATACATTAATGTGTACCGCATTTGTGTTGCATAAAGATGTAGCAAAAGATTTTTAAAAAGAATAAAAATCGTCGCCATTTGTTAAGTAATAATTATTTTCGTCTCACTGTGTACTCTCCCCCCCCCTATAATATTTATTGAAATTTTCACAAAAAATTATTAATTATAGTTTGAAAAAATATATTTTATGTTAAAAAATTAAGTATTAGTAAAATTAATCTTCTCATTTCGGATATATATTTAACATATAAAAAACTAGTAGAACCAGAGAGAGAAGTAACGCTCGATCTATAAAAGCTACAGTAAACAAGTGGCAAATAGTTTCAGTCTAAAAAAGTAAGCAGCGTGTAGAAAAGTAACGGAAGCAGATTATCTGTAAAATTGTGAAATATGTGATATATCTGTAAATATGTGAATTCTGTGCCTTTGATAAAGTAATTTACTATATAAGCATTTCATTTTTTTCTATCTCCATAATCGTGATTGTTTATTTTTATGTTTTCTTCAATTTGAATCTTCATAAGGTAGTACATTAAACTATACATTTTAAATAATTTTTGGTTTATGTGGTGTTTATGATTTCATATTATTTGTCATTTTCATTATCTTTCAACGGTATTATTAAACAAAAAGTTTATGTATATATATACTTACCATTCATTTTTTAAAAACATATTTATTGATAGTTTGAAAATATACTAAAAATTAAAAAAAAAGAAACGAAAAATTATGTAACTTGTAAGCTGTAAAGATGGGGTAAAGAAATTAGTTGTGCTGGTTCACACGATTTCAATTCTTCTGGTTATCTGAAACAAAATTAAAAAAAAGTCTTAATAATTAAGAATGTCGTTAAGAGAGAGGACGGAAAAAACCGCAAAATGGCGGTTGCTTGAAAAAAAGGGAACTTTTTGATTATTTTTTCATAATTTATCTTTTTTTTTAATAGTAGAAAAAAAAAGATTCAAAGATAGTAGTGGCGATAGAAAGTTGTAAATTGAAGGCTGGTACAAAATTTCAAGAAAGTCCGTTAAATAGAACTTGGGATATCATGTCACCCTGTTGAAAAAAGTAGTTTCGAGAAAAACGTGTCTAAGGTTTTGAGCAAATATTTCAGACAACTGCAACGGTCTGAGTCATAAAATGGCACGTTATACGTACATTTTGTCAATCGGATATTTCAGTTTCATATGGAATTCCTTCTTTGACTTCAAAATATTTATTTTCGGAATCGTGCTCTGATTTACGAGCAGTTCCAGCTTTATTAGAAGCATTAGAAACTCGTTGCTCGGAGCGCTCAATACGACTATTGTCTTCTTGTATAGTAATGTGGAACTTCTCTGACAGAAATTTATTTTTTTCTTTTAAGATTTAAAAAGAGTTATGTGTAAAGTTTAACTCACTATGTGTTTTTTGTACATAATATAATATCGTGAGAAAAATAAATGTTGGCTAAGCAGATATGAAGCATACTGCTGATTTAAATGATTTACAAATAGTTTCATTGGTGATGGGTCAAGTTGTTACAATACAGAAAAATGGTCAGGTAGCGGGCATTGTCAACCGTCTGTTGTCTGATTTGCTCCTGAGTGAGGGGCTTAGTTGCTGCGTCAATAAAATAGCTATAACATCGTAAATTATTGGAACTTTGAAATTTTTGCTTGAGGAAATATTTTTAAAGGTAATAATTTAAGGGGTCTTGTATCTTTTAAATGCGACGAAATTTAATGAAATAATTCAAAGTTTGAATTAGTCTATCTTCAAAGCCTTTTCATGTATAAACACGAAATTTTGGAAATTGATTAAACAGTTTGTACTTTGTAATAGGCTGTCATTAGAAATTTATTAACCTTTTACAGAATTTGTGTATTGTTTAAATCAAAGTAGCTCTTTTTTTACTCCAGAATGTTTGCGCGCATGATATCTTGAGAAAGTATGTATGGATTGTCATGAAATTTGGTAAAGATACTAAACATATATGTGTGTTTAAAATGAACTACTCTTAGGCCAAAATTATTTCATTATCTATATAAAAAATATTTTTGTAAAAAAAAATGAAAATTTTATATTTTTAATGAATAAAAATAGTCATAACTAAAAATATTATCATTGTAAATACGTAAATGTAGTTCATTTTAAACACACATATTTGTTTAGTATCTTTACCAAATTTCATGACAATCCATACATACTTTCTCAAGATATCATGCGCGTAATGACTTCTGGAGTAAAAAAAAAGAGCTACTTTGATTTCAACAATACACAAATTCTGTAAAAGGCTAATACAATTCTAAATGGTAGGATGTTACAAAGCATAATCTGTTTAATCAATATCCAAAATTTCATGTTTACAGATAAAACGGTTTTGAAGAATGAATAATTCAAACTTTGAAGTTTTTCGTTAATTTTCGACGCGTTTAAAAGCTACAAGACCCCTTAAGAATATTAAAAGAAAAATTGATTTTTTAAAAATTCTTGCTCACACTGTAAATTGTAATGCTTGAAACGGAATATTCAATTTCTAGACAATTTAAAATATCTTAAATTTTTCAGGCATTGTTTGCGTCTGAAATTCAGACACTTCAAACGTCTGAATCGGAACCATGTTTTTTTTAAGCATTATGCGCAACCATGACCGCAATGAATTCAGGAAAAATATATGGTCATGGTTTTGCTCCCTCCACCCCGACACAGGTTGGTTTTAGGGGTTCCAAAATATGGTATAAATTTTGATAAATCTGATAATTGAAATCTTTGTCGACATGAACACTATAATGAACAATGAGCAATATTTATTATATTACAATATTCATTAATCAATATTTATTATTAATCAATTTTATGAATTTCTAAAGTAGAATACGATTTAAAATATAAATATATTTGTCAGTAAAAGCTCACAATAATGTCACCGCTATATGTCAATAAAATCACCGCAGAACCATGGAATTAGTAGATTTAAGAGGTGTCTGTTTTTCTGAGATAAAAATATATAAAAATGTGTATTGTGTATATTGTGAATAAAAAAATGTGTTATGGACAATTGTTTTTAGCGAACACTTACCATTTTTCAACATAAATATATATATATATGTATATATATATATATTTACCTCATAAAAGCGAACACAGTCGAATAGCAGACAAATTCAGGGTTCTCGAAATGCCCGCAATTGAGCTATTACTGGAATTTTTTTATTTAATTTTTAACCTTATTCTAATTTTAAAGTTCAAAATACTGATTATAATCAATACAATGTCGAAACACATTTAAAATGTAAGATTTAAAATAAATTTCATATCGAATTTGAGGCACCTGAAATCGCAGGGTGGAGGGACATGCCGAAGTTTGCCCATGGATTAATCAAGTCCCCCTGCTAGGAAATGTCCATCTCTGCGTAATAGTTCGGTAAATATAAATATCAGCTTTAAGGGCGAAATCTAGTTATGCAAATGAATATAATATAAAATTAAACGTATTTACTGATATTTATTTTAAATTTTAAAATACTTTTTTACAAAAAAAAAAAAAAATTAAAAAATCAAATTGTAATGGATTTCAAATGAAATATATCTGTACATATGAACGTATTTTTACAGTTAGGTTAACAGCACATAATTACATGAATTAAAGAATCTGCAAATAATCATTAAAGCCTAAAAAATGTGACTAATATAGAGATAAGGCGAAATAAGTTTCTAAATCATTAAATAAGATTAATTGAGGATGTGAACGAACCTTTTTCTTCTTGTACGTCTACAGATATCGGATGATTTCTCATGAGTCTAGAAGTTGTGGTTTTGAATCACCCATCTTGAAAGTGAAAACATAAAAAATATATTAAAATAGCAATTAAAGCCTTTGTGCAGGAATATTAAAAAGAAGAAAACCAACGTTTAAAAATGCACAAATAATTCGTGACAAGCAGCAAACAGCTGTTTCGAATCTACTAGCAAAATTCTTCTTCAGTGAAAGATAGAGCAAGACACAAGCTTGCTGGAAAAAGCAAAGCTGAGCAAAATGACAGAGACGGCTTATATAAGCTGAGCAAAATGACAGCGCCGGCTTATATACCCGATACGGGTAGCGAACGGGCCAAAAAAAAAACAATAAGACAGAAGCAGATGAAACGACTGAGTGTACAAGTAGCGACATCTATCGGAGAACGAGAGAAAAAGAAACCAAAAAGAGGAAATTAAATTAATGCTTTCCAAATACTTGGAAAATCAGGAGTACTAGATAAGTCATTGACTAAAGAGTGAGAATTTCTAATGATGTGGTAAGCTTCCCAAAAATCAAGGTCAAGGTTAGAAGAACATTTTTGGATAATGATGAAAATGGATAATGAGGAAAAACTGAACCTATGTTGAAAAGACCAACAACGTTGAGCAATAGAACAACAAGAGGTTTACGAAATACGGTAGTCTGAAAACCATTATCACAACGAATAACAAGGACATCCAGAGAAGAAAGACAGTTATTGGTCTCAATTTCAGAGGTAAATTGAATGCAGGGATCAATGGAATTCTTAATAGAGAGAATATGATTAATATCCGAATTGATTTCAGCCAGGACATAAACATCATCAACATAATCAACATAGAATGGGAATTCTAAAATTTCAAAAAGTTTGACCTCAAAATAGTGCATATAAATATCGCATAAAATTGGATTAAGATGATTACTCATAGCCAAACCGTCAATCATATGAAAGAACTTTCCATTAAAAACAAAAGTATTTTGCGACAAGCAAGCCCAAGTGAGAAGGATTTGCTCCTCGATTTCAAAATAAGAGAAATGGTATTCCCAAAGCCTTTTCTTTAGGCAATCTCAAGCCCCATAAACCGGAAAGTTGGTAAACAATGATTTGACATGAAAAGAAACCATCATGTGTCACTGTGGCTTAAAATTATAAAGGATTTTGTTTAACAAAATCAAAAGAATTCTTAACAATGAAACAGTTACCGCTTAAAAGAGGGAAAAAAAACAGAAACTAAATATTTGGCAAGTTTATAAGAAGATGTACCAATACTAGAGACAATAGGTCTGAAAGGAATCTCAGGTTTATGGACCTTAGGTAAAGCATAAAACCTGGCACAATGCGCAATATAAGGAATAAGAGACTCCAAGTTAGCAGAAATCATGAAAGGAGATTTGATGGCAGACTTAGTAGAGCTTTTTAATCAGAAATATCTCAAATGGCAAAGTTTTAAAATGCTCGTTAATACCAAAATTATAGCAGAAGGATAAAACAGAGATTTCTTTAATTAGAATGACCAGATTTAGTGAGTTTTATGAATGAAAACAGTTTAAGTAAAATAAATAAATAAAGACAAGTAATTCGCTGTATCTTTGGGGAAATCGATGATATTGGTGAATGGAAGGATGTTCTAACTATATTCTTTTAAATACATAAAATTTATTTTAAGAAAACGTCAGTCAACAAGAAAAGCATGCATAACAATTAAAAGCAGCAATTAAATAGTAATGTTTAATATAAGGACTTACCTTAATAAAGGACATTTAATGTACAACGGACGGGCACCGGTTCACATACTTTGAAAAACACTTAAACAAACTTATACTAGTCGGATGTGTCCATACTAAAACTTTCTAATATCTCATACAAGCAACTATTTCAATTTTAATATTTCAATGCTACACAAACTTTGATTTTCTTATTACATTTTTGCTTAAGTTTATTAATCTGAGTAAATCCGATTTAATCTCGTTCATCATAATTAATGAAATGATTGTTTCATTATTCTGTTGTACTTAAGTTACTTGCGAATACCCGAGTTGGCTGGACGCGTACTGCCTGTTCCTGCAAGAGCAGCCGATGCACAACAAAACTACAAAAAATCGAGAAAATTGCACGAAAATGCTATCACAGAGCCATTTTCTGGGGGGAAAATCTCCGTTTTCACCTTGGACCTGACGTCGATAGTTAAAAGTATACATATGAAATTTGTCCAATTCTATGTATAATTTCGCACACTTTCTGATGATATAATAATGGAGATGGTACAAAAATCGCTATTTCAGTGCCACCTTCCTGAAGATTATCATGTAATTCAACTAAGACAAACTGGCCATCCCAAAAATTTCAGTATAAAATTTGATTCAATTCCATGCATAACTTCATACACTTTCCGATGATACAGTAATGGAAATGGCACAAAAAGTACTTTTAAAGATCCCCCCTACGCGCGAAATATTCCAAATATTACATGGAAACCGCTGGCCATAGTAAAAACATATTTATAAAATTTGTTTCAGTTCTATGCACAACTTCATAAACTTTTTGACGATACGAAAAGGACACACGGACAGAAAAGCATTCTGTATAAACACGGAGTCTCTGCCCCTAAAACCTGTAAATCCGTCGAAAATAGGAAATCGAAAAAAAATTCGATTACAATACATTCTTGTATTGTAGATACTAGGGGATCACACACTGGCTTTCCGGGTTAAAGAATATAGGTGACAATTTTTTTTAAATTGAAAACTATTATTCATTTTTATATGCAATACATTTTTTAGATTGCCCACTTACATTAAAATAGCATTTTTCATATGGAAAATACGAATCATACAATCAAATAAATTTTTGAAATTTATCAAAAGCGATATTTTCTTATTAGCCGCATTCTAAGATTTATTTGACCAAGATTTTGCTGCTTACGGCATTCTTTTATATTCTGATAATTTCAGAGCTTATACATGTCAGTTAAATTTGTGTTTTATTTATATTATGTTATTTATTTATTCGTGGGAAAGATTTTTTTTAATGGATATTAGCTATAAGAAAATGACGAACTCTTTATTTTGTTTTAAGGGCAAACGGATTAATCTTTCGCAATCGAGCTCCACGTGATATACACAAATTAAAAAATACTTCATGCGTTAAAATTGTTTTTAAAACCTTAGACAATCAGTAAACTGAGATGAACTTTGCAAACAAATTCCATTTGAAAAAAATATATATTTGGTTATCTAAAAATTTAAATTCTACGATTACAAATATGTTAGATTTGTGATTTTTCAATATTATTCTTTTACTTGTTTATAAAAGAAGTATTAATTTTGTTAATGTGTCTTTTACAAATATGTTAGATTGGTATTTATTTTAAATATTATTCTTTTATTTGTTTATAAAGGAAGTATTAATTTCGTTATGCAAAAATAGTCAGAAACAAATGCTGAAAAATTTTTGTTGCTTTATGTGCAAAATGTTTATTATTATTATGCATTGAAACCGGCACGTGATAAGATAAACTTAAAAAAATCATGCTTAAAAATTATTCTGGAAAATATAATACATCAGTTAATTAAGATACAGTTTTTAAACAAATTGCATTTGAAAGTAAATTTTTTCCCTATGCGATGGAAATTGAAAATGTGCGATGGTCAGAATATTAAAAAAATTGCAGTAGCGAAAATTTCAAGACCGAAATTTGATCGTGAAGTGTTGAGATTCGCAATATGACGACAGCGTTACGCGCAGATACGTTTGTTCTTTATAACGTAGGTACTTAATCAGAAAAATATAATAAAGATCAGATATTAGGATGTGGTTATCAATTGAGGCTCTTATTCTTGGTATTCTGAAATGAAAAACAGCAATTTTCACCTTCTCATAATTTGCATATGCACTTCTCATATCCATATTCATCATTTTTTTTTTAAATTTGTATTTTGTTTGATCATTTTAAAATCATTTTAACTCAAAACTTGAAGTCACGATTATCAGCAACATCTTTTATGTGAACAGACGCATTCTTTACTTGCGATTCTAATCTTAATTCCGGAGAGTAAAAATTTCCTTATTTTAGGTTTTTTAGACACATTTGTGTTAAAAGGTTTAGTTTTATATAAGAAAACGGTAGTTTTCTTTTAAATATGACTTCATTTTCATTTAAATAAGCATTTCGCCTAGTGTCTGAAACTTAGTATCAGTAAACATTCAGAAGGAACAATAATATAGAAAATTTATCAGGAAAAATGCGTGTTTTGAAAAGCAGTATGTCATTTTCCGTTATTATGCCCCTAATAAAATAGCCTGCTCCTAATGGAATTTTGCGCCACTGCACCCTATACAACAATTTTTATCAACAATTTTGATTTTTGTTTCGGAAAATAGCATGAATAAAGATAAAAATACCTCATTATTTCTCTCTTGTCTGCAATAATGAAAGCTATCATAATTTTTACCATTTTAAAGAAATTTCATAAAATGCTTTTTAAATTAAAATATAGAAGTGTGGAGATTAAGAAAAACCAGATAGTGCGATCACATCTACATATAAAGAGCTTTCAGTTAAGAAAAAATATATAGGGGAGGTGGGGGATGAGTGGGACACTTTCACAAAAATATTTTTTTATATATTTTTATTTAAGTTAATATCAGTATTATATATCACATTTCACACACTAGGTATTTGCAACATATATGAACAATATTTATTCTAGATTATGATTTATTAATAAAAATATTATGAAATCAAAGAAAACGTTCCTCCCTGACCCAATCATCCCCACAGCAGGGATGAATGGGACACTAATAGGGATGGTTGGGACACAAAGATTTTCCTCCCTGTATTCAATTTTACCAAATTAAAATTTATAATTATAACCTTATATGAAAATTATATTTGTAATATATGATTTTACAGCACGAATCCACATATGTTTTTTTTTTTTTTTCAATAACTTCTTTTATTGCAGTTTTAACTTTTAATGCGGACTTCGGCTATCAACCTGTTCTTTTTTTCCACTTATGAGGCATTTTAGATTTGAAATGAAAGTGCAAAATGTCTTTTAAATATAGCATAGCTAATAATTTTCAATCATAACTTATTAATTAATATTAATTAAATGTATCGTAGAAACATGCAGAACGGAAATTATAGTGTCGATCGGAAAGTCATGTCGTGTTGGGAAAATCAATTCGTACCGGAAAATTCTGCCCGATAATAATTAGACATTAGATATCGGAATCAATGTCTAATAATTAAATGATTGAATTTTTCGGTGCGAATTGATTTTCCCAACACGACCCGACTTTCCGATTGACCCAATATGTTAGGGGTGGAGATTTATTTGTGCAACATTTCAAAATTCAATATAATTTCCCCCATTTGATCATTACACATATACTATTTTTATCAATTTTATCTATTTTATTAAGTTTTAGTACCAATTTTTTGATAATCCATTAATAATTATTGCAATACAATAAGTAACACTCAGAAATTTTAAACAATAACAACTCATATAATACTATTTAATACTATTAATTGACGTAAATTATTGATTTATCATTCTATATAATACTATTTAATTAATAAATAAAATTTTCAACATCTCTAGGGAGGAGTGAGAATGTCCCATTCATCCCCATTTGAAATGTCCCAATCATCCCCATGATGCATAATATCCCTTCTCAGCCATTTTACATCAAAAATTATTTTATCACAATGGTTACTATTCATTCATTTTAATTATTGATATTGAACCTTAAAATAAATAACTACAACATAGCTTAATTTTTTATATTGTATAAGATATTCAAATGTAAAAAAAACTTACTTTTAAGCAGAGGTTTCAGAAAATGCAACTTTGAAGGAAAATGAAAACAGCAATGTCGTCCTACTTTTAGTTCTGAAGCACACTGTGGTAGAGGTATATGGGGTTAGGAAGCAATTTAAAATAAATGTTTATTGCCTGAAATATTGAGAATGTCCCATCCATCCCTTGTCCCATACATCCCCTAGCACCCCTATTAGTAAAATTGGTTCAGCAGAAAGATCAGGGCAGATAACTAAAAACACACTTGTGTTTTAAGTACAGTCGTGGCCATAAGTTTAGGACCACCACTGAAAATTAAGATCCAGACAATAAATTGAGTACTTTACTCGTTAGTAAAATAATAAACTCCGTTTATTACATGAATATTACATGTCTACGCATACAAATCACATACATTAAACATAAATTTTACAGAAAAATCATTATTTTGTTGGTCCGCCGTTACCTGTTATCACGGCCTGCAAACATTTTGGCATGCTCTCTACCAGACCTCGGCAGTATGCAGCTGATAATTCTTTCACCCAAACTTCCTTAATTGCTTTTTCCAGTTCCTTAGCACTTGTTGGCTGTTTCTCAGAGACCTTGTGCTTTAAGAGTGTCCATTAGTTTTCCATTGGATTCAAATCGATACTGTTTCCATGCCAGTCAAGGATTTGAATTTTCTTCGTCTTCAAGAACTGAGTAACAATTTTAGAGCGATGACAGGGTGCATCATCATGCATAAAAATTGTGCATTTATGAACGGCCATGTGTAATTCTAACTTCTCCTTCAATAAATCCACGTATTTTTTGCCATTCATAGTCGTTCCTGGTGGTAGGAAGAACAACGCAGCCGTTCCATTCACTGACATTCTGCCCCAAATCATGACACTTGGGGGGTGTTTAACAGTCTGTAAAGTGTAACGTTCATCGAATCGCTTGCCAGGAGGTCTACGGACATAGTAATTGCGTGTAGAGAACTGCTGTATGGAAGATTCATTTAAAAAACCCGTTGCCACTGATGAATTCTCCATTAGACACGTTTCTTGACGAAGTCCAAGCGCTTAGCTCTCATGGCCGCTGTTAACCTGGGTTTTTTCGCTGGTTTATGGAATTTTAAATGAAAGTCGTCGAACAAACGCCGACTTACGACTGACATCCGCACCTTTTGCAAGCAGTACTGACCGTATCGCTTGCGGAACTCATTAGAGAACGAGCTGCTATTCTCCTAATCACATGGTCATCCCTAGGTGTGGTTTTAACGAGGTTGACCTCACCTTTTGACATCAACATAAGTCCCTGTTTCTTTAAATTTCTTGATCGCATTGTGAACTGCATTCTTACTACATCTTACTAGTTCACTAATTAATCGTTCAGAATATCCTTTATTATGAAGAATAACAATTTGTGCACGCTGAGATTCAGAAACTGACGATAACTAACGATTTTCGACCCATTTTCATAGGTTTTCAAAACTTGTAAAACAAGTAACAATTGCATCTGCGACGTTTATTACTCCGAGATCAAACGAAAAATGAATACAGTACTCTACTGCTAGACTGAATTTCGCTATCTGATGCAATCGATTTGATTTATGACGTTATCAGTGGTTTCAATTGTAAAAACGCAAGTTTCTGTATGATGGTCCTAAACTTTTGGCCACGGCTGTATATAGATAATATAAAATTAAGAAAAATTAAATTAAGCAAACTATGTTATTTTGATAAAATTATAATATAATTTCCTAAAGAATAGCATTAAATTTTTATTATTTGAGAGAATTTTGGACAAAAAGTTCAGAAACATGATATTATTTTAAACCACAAATTATTTGTTTGCTTGTCTAACTCGCCGAAGCAAATCCATCCAGGCGATAATCATCAATTTCAGTAATATAAATCGCTATTATTTGCATGCCGCCTCTCGTTTATAAAGACACCCTAAATTTTTGTAAAACATTGCTTTTTATCAGTGTGTGATTTTGATTACATTATTTTCAAAGTGAAGCAGTTTCAACTGTGAAGAATTTCGAAGCTACTGAGCTCTGAAAATGACGCACTTCAGGTTTAAGAATTACAATACACGCTTCTTTTATAAAATGACGTCATTTGCATACGCTAAAGCAATCCACTTTTACAATCCAGTCTTAAACTTCGTCTATAGAAAAGTATGTATATGACGTCATTATCGCGGAATAACAGACAATATTCTTGACATCGCCCATATTTTAATTTCAACTTTTTTTTCAGGTTTTATGAGAAAATGGCAATAAAAAGAACCAGGATCTCCTGTTTTCAACTATTTTCAGTTTACTTTCAATAGAAATGGGGATACTTTTGTTGCCATGATAAGAAAAATGGTATTAAAAATTACAAAAAAATTAATAACTCAAAAATAATTTGAGATACAGCTTTCAAACAAATTGCCTTTAAAAGAGCATTTTTTCCCTATACGACGGTGTAAAAATTTTAAATGTGCGATGTTTAGAAGTTTAAAAATTCGGAGTAGAGATAATTATAAAAATAAAATTTCATTTCAAATTTCAAAGTGTTGCCATTCGCAAAATGACCTAAGCGTTATATATGTTTGTCCTTTATAATATGGATAAGAACATAATAAAAAGCATCATGTTTATTTCTCTTTACATTTTTTATAACTTATTTCACATTTAATGTAATTTTTTTAGTAAAATATTCTTCTCACAAATGTGTCATATTTTATCATATGCATCCTCTAGTATATTCTATACGCATTATCTGCATATTCTATCTTATTATATGCATTGTATTCAAACAATACCCTGTACAGATATTTGGAAAAAATTCCCCATACTTATATTTTATACAGGTATTGAGACTCTTGTTACAAGCATATCACGTTTATACAATAACTATCATTTTTTATCATTTTAAGACAAAAGGAAAACATGTTATAAAAGAAGACTTTTGTATTTAGTTTTATAGGCAATAGGTTATCTTATTTATGTATTTATTCATTTATATGATTTTTTCTGCCTAGGTTTTATATCACATTTGAAATGAAACATATCTGTACATGAGAAAATATATTTTGCTTCTAAGTTTAGTTCTTTTTTCGTAGTTTTATTTATTTTAACAAAACCTTTGGAGCGATATATATAAAAATAGTACATATATATATATATATATATATACAAATATTTAGAATTTAATTGGGAAAGAAAAATCTATTTTCAAAGAAATATTTACAATTGGATTTCATTCATATATTGCTAAACTTTAATAGGTATAATTTCTAACTAGGACAATTTTGACTTTGTATTTTGAATTACATATAAATATTGCACAAAATGATATATTTGTAAACTCCAAGCATATTGTTGCAATTATTTTTCGACGTTATGATGTCACATTATTTGACATACATGAAAACTTTAAACGTATTATGACAATAATAATGAAAAATATATCCCTCCATTGTAATTATGCATTTAGAGGATGTTTATGTATAAAAAAATAATCTACTTTTTAGGTAAAAAAAAAAATCAATAAGATAGGTCGTATAAGTAATAACATACAAAATACATTACTAAAATATATTCGGAAATCTGTCTTTTTTTTTTTTCAAGGTAAATTTTGCAAAATTTCCGTTAAAATATCGATCAAGTGTATAACATAAATAATAATAATAATAATCAACATAAAAATTCAATATTATTATAAAGTTTATGGGGTAAATTAAATGTAACATCTATTTGTCATTCCTTTAAAAAAAAAAAATTAAACATAGAAAAAATAACATTAAACTCATAATAAAGCGGAAATCGTGTTTATAAAGTAGATGATAGAATTTACATGTGAAAAGTTTTTTCGGGGGAGGGGGGGGGGGGGTGCGTTAGAAAATGTGTGCAAGTAAAAAAAATGACAAGATTTTTTTTATGTTTTAAGGCGATAATTATTCCTTTTATGCTCTGTGGAAATTTAATTTTAATTATTTATAAAGTCCCTTTTTCTTTCACTGTGCACTTCTCCGCTTTGTTAACAATTGTGTTCTGCACAAATATTAAAATCATATCCCATAAAAGAATACGGTGTTACATTACCATAATAACTGTAGGAGCGAACTGTCCTATTTTTTCGATATAATCACACATGCGGCATTTCAAAATGTGGCCCAACCTAAAATTATTTCTATTTAAATCATATTAATTGCGTTTAATATATTTTGAATTGCAGTAGCAACAACATGTTGGGTTATTGAAATAAAATATTCTATCATAAATAATTTAATGCTCAATATTATTGCAAGTTACTTACGTTTAACAAATATAACTTAAATTTACTTAAAAGTCAGAAAAAGTATTTATATAAGAAATATAATGTCATTGAAGATCTACTGTCAGTTATGGAAAGGGAAATAAGGTGTTTAAAAAGGTTCAGTCATCAGTTCATAAGGTTCATTTTTTTTTAATAAGGTTTGACTCAGTTGTAAGCAGATCTATTTCTACATTTTTTACATCAATTTAAATGTCCCATTATAACTCGATATTAAACTTATTTCTTTATTCCTTTTTTTTTTCAGATTTCTTTCTAGAAGACACGGTTGTAGAAATAGAACGCAAAAATTTTGTTTCAGAATTCATTGCGATACAAATATAATATATCAAAATACTAGTTAAAGGCACTCGTCATATAAGGAAAATTATTAGGCGTGAGGGATAATGGAAACTATGCATACATACGAAAGTTTCTGAACATATGAAGAAAAAGATGTTATGATTTATTTGTACAAGTTGTAAAATAAAAAGTCCTTCCGGCCAATGCCGGGAGGAATAGGAAGATTTCATATTCCTTATTTTTAAAAAGCCAGCTTATATTATTCAAACACACGAAGCTCAATTTGGTGGAAACTGATTATAGGAGATTCAATACTAATTTTTTTCAATACTAAATCATTATGAATGAGAATTTCGCGAAATTAGTCAGCTTTATCCAAGCTGCTTTTATTTAAAGTAACTTATATTTGGTTTCCAAATTCGGCGACATCTTGAAGTGTCTGTCATTTTAAGATAACATGGTTGATGAGGCTAATCTATGAACTTGGACGAGGCTTTAGTATTTCATGTGCACATGCTCACTCACATCGGAATCGGTTGATCTATACGAGTGCTGTCGCAGGCAAATATATCAGATTTTTCAAAATTTCACCCACACTAGAAATTCAAACTGCTATACTTGAGCCATTTTCTTAAGATAAACCCAGAAAACAGATACCTTTCGGCACACGATCGAACCGCAGCCGGCAGTGTCGGTTAAGTGTCGGCATCGGCACAGTGGTTTCGGTGAAGTTTCGGCAGCATATCGGCAACTGAAATTTAAGAATCTGCTTTTTCGACTGCCGGTTACCGTCATTGGTCCCTTTATGGTTACATATCGACAAGCGACTTACACTGGCAAGTGACGCAGGACTGATATGTGATTTCTGATAGTTTGTACGATTAGATGAATACCAACATCGGTCCTAATTCGGAATTTTTAGTCTTAGCCGACATTTTTTCTTTT